>OZ010604.1:0-2400000 GCA_963932145.1 Acanthosepion lycidas | reverse complement strand
GACTCATATGACTGGGATTTCCATGAAAAAGATTGTGGGCCGAAAAAGGGTGATCACTGTACATTTCTCTTCTGTTTCCTATGTATATTTATATTTTACCTCCTCAATTTAGCATTATGGACAGGGAAAGACCAAATCGAAGATCTGCAAAAAAATAATTTGCCTTCAAATTTATACCATGATCGTAGCATGCATGGACTCGACTCATATGAGTGTGATTTCCATGCAAAAGATTGTCGGCAGAAAATGGGTGATCACTGTACATTTCTCTTCTGTTTCCTATATATATTTATATTTTACCTCCTCAATTTAGCATTATGGACAGGGAAAGACCAAATCGAAGATCTGCAAAAAAATATTTTGCCTTCAAATTCATACCCTGATCGTAGCATGCATTGACACGACTCAAAGGACTGGGATTTCCATGAAAAAGATTGTGGGCCGAAAATGGGGGATCACCGTACATTTCTCTTCTGTTTCCTATTTATATTTCTATTTTACCTCCTCAATTTAGCATTATGGACAGGGAAAGACCTAATCTAAGCTCTGCACAAAAATATTTTACCTTCAAATTCATACCGTGATCGTAGCATGCATGGACTCGACTCATATGACTGGGATTTCCATGAAAAAGATTGTGGGCCGAAAAGGTGTGATCACTGTACATTTCTCTTCTGTTTCCTATTTATATTTATATTTTACCTCCTCAATTTAGCATTATGGACCGGGAAAGACCTAATCTAAAATCTGCACAAAAATATTTTGCCTTCAAATTCATACCGTGATCGTAGCATGCATGACTCGACTCATATAACTGGGATTTCCATGAAAAACATTGTTGGCCAAAAATGGGTGATCACTGTACATTTCTCTTCTGTTTCCTATTTATATTTCTATTTTACCTCCTCAATTTAGCATTATGGACTGGGAAAGACATAATCAAATATCTGCACAAAAATATTTTGCTTTCAAATTCATACCCTGATCCTAGCATGCATGGACTCGACTCATATGACTGGGATTTCCATGAAAAAGATTGTGGGCAGAAAATGGGTGATCACTGTACATTTCTCTTCTGTTTCCTATTTATATTTCTATTTTACCTCCTCAATTTAGCATTATGGACAGGGAAAGACCTAGTCTAAGCTCTGCACAAAAATATTTTGCCTTCAAATTCATACCGTGATCGTAGCATGCATGGACTCGACTCATATGACTGGGATTTCCATGAAAAAGATTGTGGGCCGATAATGGGTGATCACTGTACATTTCTCTTCTGTTTCCTATTTATATTTATATTTTACCTCCTCAATTTAGCATTATGGACAGGGAAAGATCTAATCTAAGCTCTGCACAAAAATATTTTGCCTTCAAATTCATACCGTGATCGTAGCATGCCTGGACTCGACTCATATGACTGGGATTTCCATGAAAAAGATTGTGGGCCGAAAATGGGTGATCATTGTACATTTCTCTTCTGTTTCCTATTTATATTTCTATTTTACCTCCTCAATTTAGCATTATGAACAGGGAAACATCTCATCTAAAATCTGCACAAAAATATTTTGCTTTCAAATTCATACCGTGTTCGTAGCATGCATGACTCGACTCATAACTGGGATTTCCAGGAAAAAGACTGTGGGACGAAAATGGGTGATCACTCTACATTTCTCTTCTGTTTCCTATTTATATTTCTATTTTCCCTCCTCAATTTAGCATTATGGACAGGGAAAGACCTAATCTAAAATCTGCACAAAAATATTTTGCCTTCAAATTCATACCGTGATCGTAGCATGCATGGAATCGACTCATATGACTGTGATTTCCATGAAAAAGTGTGTGGGCCGAAAATGGGTGATCACTGTACATTTCTTTTCTTTTTCATATTTATATTTATATTTTACCTCCTCAATTTAGCATTATGGACAGGGAAAGAACTAATCTAAGCTTAGCACAAAAATATTTTGCCTTCAAATTCATACAGTGATCGTAGCATGCATGGACGCGACTCATATGACTGGGATTTCCATGTAACAGCTGTGGGCTGAAAATGGGTGATCACTGTACATTTCACTTCTATTTCCTATTTATATTTCTATTTTACCTTCTCAATTTAGCATTCTGGTCAAGGAAAGTCCTAATCTAAAATCTTCACAAAAATATTTTGCTTTCAAATTCATACCGTGATCGTAGCATGCATGGACTCGACTCACATGATTGGGATTTCCATGAAAAAGTTTGTAGGCCGAAAATGGGAGGTCACTGTTCATTTCACTTCTGTTTCCTATTTATAATTATATTTTACCTCCTCAATTTAGCATTATGGACAGGGAAATAGCTAATCTAAAATCTGCACAAAAATATTTTGCTTTCAAATTCATACCGTGATCGTAGCATGCATGGACTCGACTCATATGACTGGGATTTCCATGAAAAAGATTGTGGGCAGAAAATGGGTGATCACTGTACATTTCTCTTCTGTTTCCTTTTTATAATTATATTTTACCTCCTCAATTTAGCATTATGGACAGGGAAAGAGCTAATCTAAAATTTGCACAAAAATATTTTGCTTTCAAATTCATACCGTGATCGTAGCATGCATGGACTCGACTCATATGACAGGGATTTCCATAAAAAAGATTGTGCGCAGAAAATGGGTGATCACTGTACATTACTCTTCTGTTTCCTATTTATATTTCTATTTTACCTCCTCAATTTAGCATTATGGGCAGGGAAAGACATAATCTAA
This sequence comes from Acanthosepion lycidas, assembly GCA_963932145.1. Lineage (NCBI taxonomy): Eukaryota > Metazoa > Mollusca > Cephalopoda > Sepiida > Sepiidae > Acanthosepion > Acanthosepion lycidas. Next base: position 2,397,251 of record OZ010604.1, on the reverse strand, counting down.
TATCTGCACAAAAATATTTTGCCTTCAAATTCATACCGTGATCGTAGCATGCATGGACTCGACTCATATGACTGGGATTTCCATGAAAAAGATTGTGGGCCGAAAATGGGTGATCACTGTACATTTCTCTTCTGCTTCCTATTGATATTTCTATTTTACCTCCTCAATTTAGCATTATGGACATGGAAAGACCTAATCTAAAATCTGCACAAAAATATTTTGCCTTCAAATTCATACCGTGACCGTAGCATGCATGGACTCGACTCATATGACTGGGATTTCCATGAAAAAGATTGTGGGCGGAAAATGGGTGATCACTATACATTTCTCTTCTGCTTCCTATTGATATATCTATTATACCTCCTCAATTTAGCATTATGGACAGGGAAAGACCTAATCTAAAATCTGCACAAAAATATTTTGCCTTCAAATTCATACCGTGATCGTAGCATGCATGGTCTCGACTCATATGACTGGGATTTCCATGAAAAAGATTCTGGGCCGAAAATGGGTGATCACTGTACATTTCTCTTCTGTTTCCTATTTATATTTATATTTTACCTCCTCAATTTAGCATTATGGACAGGGAAAGAACTAATATAAAATCTGCACAAAAATATTTTGCTTTCAAATTCATACCGTAATCGTAGGATGCATGGACTCGACTCATATGACTGGGATTTCCATGAAAAAGATTGTGGCCCGAAAATGGGTGATCACTGTACATTTCTCTTCTGTTTCCTATTTATATTTCCATTTTACTTCCTCAATTTAGCATTATGGACAGGGAAAGACCTAATCTAAAATCTGCACAAAAATATTTTGCTTTCAAATTCATACCGTGATCGAAGCATGCATGGACTCGACTCATATGACTGGCATTTCCATGAAAAGGATTGTGGGCCGAAAATGGGTGATCACTGTACATTACTCTTCTGTTTCCTATTTATATTTATATTTTACCTCCTCAATTTAGCATTATGGACAGGGAAAGATCTAATCTAAAATCTGCACAAAAATATTTTGCCTTCAAATTCATACCGAGATCGTAGCATGCATGGACTCAAGTCATATGACTAGGATTTCCATGAAAAAGATTGTGGGCCGAAAATGGGTGATCACTGTACATTTCTATTCTGTTTCCTATTTATATTTTAATTTCACCTCCTAAATTTAGCATTGTTGACAGTGAAAGACCTAATCTAAGATCTGCAAAAAAATATTTTGCCTTCAAATTCATACCGTGATCGTAGCAAGCATGGACTCATATGACTGGGATTTCCATGAAAAAGATTGTGGGCACAAAATGGGTGATCACTGTACATTTCTCTTCTGTTTCCTATTTATATTTCTATTTTACCTCCTCAATTTAGCATTATCGCCTGTGAAAGACCTAATCTAAGTTCTGCACAAAAATATTTTGCCTTCAAATTCATACCGTGATCGTAGCATGCATGTACTCGACTCATATGACTGGGATTTCCATGAAAAAGATTGTGGGCCGAAAATGGGTGATCACTGTACATTTCTCTTTTGTTTCCTATTTATATTTCTATTTTACCTCCTCAATTTAGCATTATCGCCAGTGAAAGACCTAATCTAAGCTCTGCACAAAAATATTTTGCCTTCAAATTCATACCGTGATCGTAGCATGCATGGACTCGACTCATATGACTGGGATTTCCATGAAAAAGATTGTGGGCCGAAAATGGGTGATCACTGTATATTTCACTTCTGTTTCCTATTTATATTTCTATTGTACCTCGTCAATTTAGCATTTTGTACCGGGAAAGACGTAATCTAAAATCTGCACAAAAATATTTTGCCTTCAAATTCATACCGAGATCGTAGCATGCATGGAATCAACTCATATGACTAGCATTTCCATGAAAAAGATAGTGGGCCGAAAATGGGTGATCACTATACATTTCTCTTCTGTTTCCTATTTATATTTATATTTTACCAACTCAATTTAGCATTATGGACAGGGAAAGACCTAATCTAAGATCTGCATAAAAATATTTTCCCTTCAAATTCATACCGTGATCGTAGCATGCATGGTCTCGACTCATATGACTGGGATTTCCATGAAAAAGATTGTGGGCCGAAAATGGGTGGTCACTGTAAGTTTCTCTTCTGTTTCCTATTTATATTTCTATTTTACTTCCTTCATTTAGCATTATGGACAGGGAAAGACCTAATCTAAGCTCTGCAATAAAAATATTTTGCCTTCAAATTTATACCGTGATCGTAGCATGAATGGACTCGACTCATATGACTGGGATTTGCATGAAAAAGATTGCGGGTCGAAAATGGGTGATCACTGTAAATTTCTCTTCTGTTTCCTATTTATATTTATATTTTACCTCCTCAATTTAGCATTATGGACAGGGAAAGACCTAATCTAAGCTCTGCAGAATAATATTTTGCCTTCAAATTCATACCGTGCTTGTAGCATGCATGGACTCGACTCATATATCTGGGATTACCATGAAAAAGATTGTGGGCGGAAAATTGGTGATCACTGTACATTTCTCTTCTGTTTCCTATTTATATTTATATTTTCCCTCCTCAATTTAGCATTATGGACAGGAAAGAACTAATCTAAGCTCTGCACAAAAATATTTTGCCTTCAAATTCATACCGTGATCGTAGCATGCATGGACTCGACTCATATGACTGGGATTTCCATGAAAAAGATTGTGGGCCGAAAATGGGTGATCACTGTACATTTTTCTTCTGTTTCCTATTTATATTTATATTTTACTTCCTTCATTTAGCATCATGGACAGGGAAAGACCTAATCTAAGCTCTGCAAAAAAATATTTTTCCTTCAAATTCCTACCGTGATCGTAGCATGCATGGACTCGACTCATATGACTGGGATTTCCATGAAAATATTGTGGGCCAAAAATGGGTGATCACTGTACATTTCTCTTCTGTTTCCTATTTATATTTATATTTTACCTCCTAAATTTAGCATTATGGACAGGGAAAGAACTAATCTAAAACCTGCATAGAAATATTTTGCCGTCAAATTCATAACGTGATTGTAGCATGCATGGACTCGACTCATATGATTGGGATTTCCATGAAAAAGATTGTGGGCCGAAAATAGGTGATCACTGTACATTTCTCTTCTGTTTCCTATTTCTATTTCTATTGTACCTCCTCAATTTAGCATTATGGACAGGGAAAGACCTAATCTAAGATATGCACAAAAATATTTTGCCTTCAAATTCATACCGTGATCGTAGCATGCATGTACTCGACTCATATGACTGGGATTTCCATGAAAAAGATTTTGTGCCGAAAATGGGTGATCACTGTACATTTCTCTTCTCTTTCCTATTTATATTTTCATTTCACCTCCTAAATTTAGCATTATGGACTGGGAAAGAACTAATCTAAAATCTGCACAGAAATATTTTGCCTTCAAATTCATACCGTGATCGTAGCATGCATGAACTCATATGACTGGGATTTCCATGAAAAAGATTGTGGGCACAAAATGGGTGATCACTGTACATTTCTCTTCTGTTTCCTATTTATATTTATATTTTACCTCCTCAATTTAGCATTATCGCCAGTGAAAGACCTAATCTAAGCTCTGCACAAAAATATTTTGCCTTCAAATTCATACCGTGATCGTAGCATGCATGGACTCGACTCATATGACTGGGATTTCCATGAAAAAGATTGTGGGCCGAAAATGGGAGATCACTGTACATTTCTCTTCTGTTTCCTATTTATATTTCTATTGTACCTCGTCAATTTAGTATATGGACAGGGAAAGACCTAATCTAAGATCTGCACAAAAATATTTTGCCCTCAAATTCATACCGTGATCATAGCATGCATGGACTCGACTCATATGCCTGGGATTTCCATGAAAAACTTTGTGGGCTGAAAATGGGTGATCACTGTACATTTCTCTTCGGTTTCCTATTTATATTTATATTTTACCTCCTCAATTTAGCATCATGGATAGTGAAAGACCTAATCTAAGATCTGCACAAAAATATTTTGCCTTCAAATTCATACCGTTATCGTAGCATGCATGGACTCGACTCATATGACTGGGATTTACATGAAAAAGATATTGTGCCGAAAATGGGTGATCACTGTACATTTCTCTTCTGTATTCTATTTATATTTCTATTTTACCTCCTCAATTTAGCATTATGGCCAGGGAAAGACCTAATCTAAACTCTGCACAAAAACATTTTGCCTTCAAATTCATACCGTGATCGTAGCATGCATGGACTCGACTCATACGACTGGGATTTGCATGAAACAGATTGTGGGCAGAAAATGGGTGATCACTGTACATTTCTCTTCGGTTTCCTATTTATATTTATATTTTACCTCCTCAATTTAGCATTATGGACAGGGAATGAACTAATCTAAGAACTGCACAAAAATATTTTGCCTTCAAATTCATACCGTGATCGTAGCATGCATGGACTCATATGACTGGGATTTCCATGAAAAAGATTGTGGGCCGAAAATGGGTGATCACTGTACATTTCTCTTCTGTTTCCTATTTATATTTATATTTTACGTCCTCAATTTAGCATTATGGACAGGGAAAGAACTAATCTAAGATCTGCACAAAAATATTTTGCCTTCAAATTCATACCGCGATCGTAGCATGCATGGACTCGACTCATATGACTGGGATTTCCATGAAAAAGATTGTGGGCCGAAAATGGGTGATCACTGTACATTTCTCTTCTTTTTCCTATTTATATTTCTATTTTCCCTCCTTAATTTAGCATTATGGACAGGAAAAGACCTAATCTAAAATCTGCACAAAAATATTTTGCCTTCAAATTCATACCATTATCGTAGCATGCATTAACTCGACTCATATGACTGGGATTTCCATGAAAAAGATTGTGGGACGAAAATGGGTTATCACTGTATATTTCTCTTCTGTTTCCTATTCATATTTATATTTTACCTCCTCAATTTAGCATTATGGACAGGGAAAGACCTAATCTAAGCTCTGCACAAAAATATTTTGCCTTCAAATTCATACCGTGATTGTAGCATTCATGGACTCGACTCATATGACTGGCATTTCCATGAAAAAGATTGTGGGCCGAAAATGGGTGATCACTGTACATTTCTCTTCACTTCCGTATTTCTATTTTACCTCCTCAATTTAGCATTTTGGACAGGGAAAGACCTAATCTAAAATCTGCACAAAAATATTTTGCCTTCAAATTCATACCATGATTGTAGCATGCATGGACTCGACTCATATGACTGGGATTTCCATGAAAAAGATTGTGGGCAGAAAATGGGTGATCACTGTACATTTCTCTTCTGTTTTCTATTTATATTTATATTTTACTTCCTTAATTTAGCATTATAGACAGGGAAAGACTTAATCTAAGATCTGCAAAAAAATATTTTGCTTTCAAATTCATAACGTGCTCGTAGCATGCATGGACTCGACTCATATGACTGGGATTTCCATGAAAAAGATTGTGGGCAGAAAATGGGTGATCACTGTACATTTCTCTTCTGTTTCCTATTTATATTTATATTTTACTTCCTTCATTTAGCATTATGGACAGGGAACGACCTAATCTAAGCTCTGCAAAAAAATATTTTGCCTTCAAATTCATACCGTGATCGTAGCATGCATGGACACGACTCATATGACTGGGATTTCCATGAAAAAGATTGTGGGCAGAAAATGGTTGATCACTGTGCATTTCTCTTCTGTTTCCTATTTATATTTCTATTGTACCTCGTCAATTTAGCATTATGGCCAGGGAAAGACCTAATCTAAGATCTGCAAAAAAATATATTGCATTCAAATTCATACCGTGATCGTAGCATGCATGGACTCGACTCATATGACTGGGATTTCCATGAAAGAGCTTGTGGGCAGAAAATGGGTGATCACTGTACATTTCACTTCTGTTTCCTATTTATATTTCTATTTTACTTCCTCAATTTAGCATTATGCACAGGGAAAGACCTAATCTAAGATCTGCAAAAAAATATTTTGCCTTCAAATTCATGCAGTGATCGTAGCATGCATGGACTCGACTCATATGACTGGGATTTCCATGAAAAAGATTGTGGGCAGAAAATGGGTGATCACTGTACATTTCTCTTCTGTTTCCTATTTATATTTATATTTTACCTCCTCAATTTAGCATTATGGACAGGGAACGACCTAATCTAAGCTCTGCAAAAAAATATTTTGCCTTCAAATTCATAACGTGTTAGGAGCATGCATGGACTCGACTCATATGACTGGGATTTCCATGAAAAAGATTGTGGGCAGAAAATGCGTGATCACTGTACATTTCTCTTCTGTTTCCTATTTATATTTATATTTTACCTCCTCAATTTAGCATTATGGACAGGGAACGACCTAATCTAAGCTCTGCAAAAAAACATTTTGCCTTCAAATTCATACAGTGATCGTAGCATGCATGGACACGACTCATATGACTGGGATTTCCATGAAAAAGATTTTGGGCAGAAAATGGGTGATCACTGTACATTTCTCTTCTGTTTCCTATTTATATTTATATTTTACTTCCTTCATTTAGCATTATGGACAGGTAAAGACCTAATCAAAGCTCTGCAAAAAAATATTTTGCCTTCAAATTCATACCGTGATCGTAGCATGCATGGACTCGACTCATATGACTGGGATTTCCATGAAAAAGATTGTGGGCAGAAAATGGGTGATCACTGTACATTTCACTTCTGTTTCCTATTTATATTTATATTTTACCTCCTCAATTTAGCATTATGGACAGTGAAAGACATAATCTAAAATCTGCTAAAAAATTTTTTCCCTTCAAATTCATAACGTGATCGTAGCATGCATGGACACGACTCATATGACTGGGATTTCCATGAAAAAGATTGTGGGCAGAAAATGGGTGATCATTGTACATTTCTCTTCTGTTTCCTATTTATATTTATATTTTACCTCCTCAATTTAGCATTATGGACAGGGAAAGACCTAATCTAAGCTCTGCAAAAAAATATTTTGCCATCAAATTCATAACGGGTTCGTAGCATGCATGGACTCGACTCATATGACTGGGATTTCCATGAAAAAGATTGTCGGCAGAAAATGGGTGATCACTGTACATTTCTCTTCTGTTTCCTATTTATATTTATATTTTACCTCCTCAATTTAGCATTATGGACAGGGAAAGACCTAATCTAAGCTCTGCAATGAAATATTTGGCCTTCAAATTCATACCGTGATTGTAGCATGCATGGACTCGACTCATATGACTGGGATTTCCATGAAAAAGATTGTGGGCAGAAAATGGGTGATCACTGTACATTTCACTTCTGTTTCCTATTTATATTTATATTTTACTTCCTTCATTTAGCATTATGGACAGGGAAAGACCTAATCTAAGCTCTGCAAAAAAATATTTTGCCTTCAAATTCATACCGTGATCTTAGCATGCATGGGCTCGGCTCATATGACTGGGTTTTCCATGTAAAAGATTGTGGGCAGAAAACGGGTGATCACTGTACATTTCTCTTCTGTTTCCTATTTATATTTTACTTCCTTCATTTAGCATTATGGACAAGGAACGACCTAATCTAAGCTCTGCAAAAAAATATTTTGCCTTCAAATTCATACCGTGATCGTAGCATGCATGGACTCGACTCATATGACTGGGATTTCCATGAAAAAGATTGTGGGCAGAAAATGAATGATCACTGTACATTTCTCTTCTGTTTCCTATTTATATTTTTCTTTTACCTCCTCAATTTAGCATTATGGACAGTGAAAGACCTAATCTGAGATCTGCAAAAAATATTTTGCCTTCAAATTCATACTGTGAACGTAGCATGCATGAATTGACTCATATGACTGGGATTTCCATGAAAAAGATTGTGGGAAGAAAATGGGTGATCACTGTACATTTCTCTTCTGTTTCCTATTTATATTTATATTTTACCTCCTCAATTTAGCATTATGTACAGGGAAAGACGTAATCTAAAATTTGCAAAAAAATATTTTGCCTTCAAATTCATACCGTGTTCGTAGGATGCATGGACTCGACTCATATGACTGGGATTTCCGTGAAAAAGATTGTGGGCAGAAAATGGGTGATCACTGTACATTTTTCTTCTGTTTCCTATTTATATTTATATTTTCTTCCTCAATTTAGCATTATGGAGAGGGAAAGACCGAATCTAAAATCTGCAAAAAAATATTTTTCCTTCAAATTCATACCGTGATCGTAGCATGCATGGACTCGACTCATATGACTAGGATTTTCATGAAAATGATTGTGGGCAGAAAATGGGTGATTACTGTACATTTCACTTCTGTTTCCTATTTATATTTATATTTTACCTCCTCAATTTAGCATTATGGACAGTGAAAGACATAATCTAAAATCTGCAAAAAAATTTTTTCCCTTCAAATTCATAACGTGATCGTAGCATGCATGGACACGACTCATATGACTGGGATTTCCATGAAAAAGATTGTGGGCAGAAAATGGGTGATCATTGTACATTTCTCTTCTGTTTCCTATTTATATTTATATTTTACCTCCTCAATTTAGCATTATGGACAGGGAAAGACCTAATCTAAGCTCTGCAAAAAAATATTTTGCCATCAAATTCATAACGGGTTCGTAGCATGCATGGACTCGACTCATATGACTGGGATTTCCATGAAAAAGATTGTCGGCAGAAAATGGGTGATCACTGTACATTTCTCTTCTGTTTCCTATTTATATTTATATTTTACCTCCTCAATTTAGCATTATGGACAAGGAACGACCTAATCTAAGCTCTGCAAAAAAATATTTTTCCTTCAAATTCATACCGTGATCGTAGCATGCATGGACTCGACTCATATGACTAGGATTTTCATGAAAATGATTGTGGGCAGAAAATGGGTGATCACTGAACATTTCTCTTCTGTTTCCTATTTATATTTCTATTTTACTTCCTTAATTTAGCATTATGGACAGGGAAAGACCTAATCTAAAATCTGCAAAAAAATATTTTGTCTTCAAATTCATACCGTGATCGTAGCATACATGGACTCGACTCATATGACTGGGATATCCATGAAAAATATTGTGGGCAGAAAATGGGTGATCACTGTACATTTCTCTTCTTCTGTTTCCTATTTATATTTCTATTTTACTTCCCCAATTTAGCATTATGGACAGGGGAAGACCTAATAGAAGATCTGCAAAAAAGTATTTTGCCTTCAAATTCATACCGTGATCGTGCCATGCATGGACTCGAATCATATGACTGGGATTTACATGGAAAAGATTGTGGGCAGAAAATGGGTGATAACTGTAAATGTCTCTTCAGTATCCTATTTATATTTATATATTACTTCCTGAATTTAGCATTATGGTCAGGGAAAGTCCTAATCTAAGTTCTGCAAAAAAATATTTTGCCTTCAAATTCATACCGTGACCGTTCCATGCATGGACTCGACTCATATGACTGGGATTTTCATGAAAAAGATTGTGGGCAGAAAATGGGTAATCACTGTACATTTCTCTTCTGTTTCCTATTCATATTTATATTTTCCTTCCTGAATTTAGCATTATGGACAGGGAATGACCTAATCTAAGATCTGCAAAAGAACATTTTGCCTTCAAATTCATACCGTGATCGTACCATGCATGGACTCGACTCATATGACTGGGATTTCCATGAAAAAGATTGTGGGCAGAAAATGGGTGATCACTGTACATTTCTCTTCTGTTTCCTATTTATATTTCTATTTTACTTCCTCAATTTAGCATTATGGACAGGGAAAGACCTAATCTATGATCTGCAAAAAATATTTTGCCTTCAAATTCATACCGTGATTATAACATGCATGGACTCGACTCATATGACTGGGATCTCCATCAAAAAGATTGTTAGCAGAAAATGGGTGATCACTGTACATTTCTCTTCTGTTTCCTATTTATATTTATTTACTTAATTAAGCATTATGGACAGGGAAAGACATAATCTAAAATCATCACAAAAATATTTTGCCTTCAAATTCATACCGTGATCGTAGCATGCATGGACTATACTCATATGACTGAGATTTCCATGAAAAAGATTGTGGGCCGAAGATGGGTGATCACTGTACATTTCTCTTCTGTTTCCTATATATATTAATGTTTTACTTCCTCAATTTAGCATTATGGACATGGAAAGACGTAATCTAAGCTCTGCAAAAAAATATTTTGCCTTCAAATTCATACTGTGATCGTAGCATGCATGGATCGACTCACATGACTGGGATTTCCATGAAAAAGATTTTGGGCAGAAAATGGGTGATCACTGTATATTTCTCTTCTGTTTCCTATATATATTAATGTTTTACTTCCTCAATTTAGCATTATGGACATGGAAAGACGTAATCTAAGCTCTGCAAAAAAATATTTTGCCTTCAAATTCATACCGTGATCGTACCATGCATGGACTCGACTCATATGACTGGGATTTCCATGAAAAAGATTCTGTGCAGAAAATGGGTGATCACTGTATATTTCTCTTCTGCTTCCTATTTATATTTCTATTTTACTTCCTCAATTTAGCATTATGGACAGGGAAAGACCTAATCTAAGCTCTGCAAAAAAATATTTTGCCTTCAAATTCATACCGTGATCGTAGCATGCATGGACTCGACTCATATGACTAGGATCTCCATGAAAAAGATTGTGGGCAGAAAATGGGTGATCACTGTACATTTCTCTTCTGTTTCCTATTCATATTTATATTTTACTTCCTTCATTTAGCATTATGGACAGGGAAAGATCTAATCTAAGATCTGCATAAAATATTTTGCCTTCAAATTCATACCGTGATCGCAGCATGCATGGACTCGACTCATATGACTGGGATTTCCATGAAAAAGATCGTGGGCAGAAAATGGGTGATCACTGTATATTTCTCTTCTGTTTCCTATTTATATTTTACTTCCTTAAATAAACATTATGGACAGGGAAAGACCTAATCTAAGCTCTGCAAAAAAATATTTTGCCTTCAAATTCATAACGTGTTCGTAGCATGCATGGATTCGACTCATATGACTGTGATTTCCATGAAAAAGATTGTGGGCAGAAAATGGGTGATCACTGTACATTTCTCTTCTGTTTCCTATTTATATTTATATTTTACCTCCTCAATTTAGCATTATGGACAGGGAAAGACCTAATCTAAGCTCTGCACAAAAATATTTTGCCTTCGAATTCATACCGTGATTATAGCATGCATAGACTCGACTCGTATGACTAGGATTTCCAAGAAAAAGATTGTTGGCCGAAAACGGGTGATCACTGTACATTTCTTTTCTGTTTCTTATTTATATTAATATTTTACTTCCTCAATTTAGCATTATGGACAGGGAAAGACCTAATCTGAGATCTGCAAAAAATATTTTGCCTTCAAATTCATACCGTGATCGTAGCATGCATGAATTGACTCATATGACTGGGATTTCCATGAAAAAGATTGTGGGAAGAAAATGGGTGATCACTGTACATTTCTCTTCTGTTTCCTATTTATATTTATATTCTACCTCCTCAATTTAGCATTATGGACAGGGAAAGACGTAATCTAAAATTTGCAAAAAAAATTTTGCCTTCAAATTCATACCGTGTACGAAGCATGCATGGACTCGACTCATATGACTGGGATTTCCGTCAAAAAGATTGTGGGCAGAAACTGGTTAATCACTGTACATTTCTCTTCTCTTTCCTAATTATATTTCTATTTAACTCCTCAATTTAGCATAATGGACAGGGAAAGACCTAATCTAAGGTCTGCAAAAAAATATTTTGCCTTCAAATTCATACCGTGATTGTAGCATGCATGGACTCGTCTCATATGACCGGGATTTCCATGAAAAAGATTGTAGGCAGAAAATGGGTGATCACTGTACATTTCTCTTCTGTTTCCTATTTATATTTATATTTTACATCCTCAATTTAGCATAATGGACAGGGAAAGACCTAATCTAAGCTCGACAAAAAAATATTTTGCCTTCTAATTCATATCGTGATCGTAGCATGCATGGACTCGACACATATGACTGGGATTTCCATGAAAAAGATTGTAGGCAGAAAATGGGTGATCACTGTACATTTCTCTTCTGTTTCCTATTTATATTTATATTTTACCTCCTCAATTTAGCATTATGGACAGTGAAAGACCTAATCTACGCTCTGCAAAAAAATATTTTGCCTTCAAATTCATACCGTGATCGTAGCATGCATGGACTCGACTCATATGACTGGGATTTCCATGAAAAAGATTGTGGGCAGAAAATGCGTGATCACTGTACATTTCTCATCTGTTTCCTATTTATATTTATATTTTACCTCCTCAATTTAGCATTATGGACAGGGAAAGACCTAATCTACGCTCTGCAAAAAAATATTTTGCCTTCAAATTCATACCGTGATCGTAGCATGCATGGACTCGACTCATATGACTGGGATTTCCATGAAAAATATTGTGGGCAGAAAATGGGTGATCATTGTAACTTTCTCTTCTGTTTCCTATTTATATTTCTATTTTACCTCCTCAATTTAGCATTATGGACAGGGAAAGACCTAATCTAATCACTGCAAAAAAATTATTTTGCCTTCAAATTCATACCGTGATCGTAGTATGCATGGACTTGACTCATATGACTGGGATTTCCATGAAAAAGATTGTGGGCAGAAAATGGGTGATCACTGTACATTTCTCTTCTGTTTCCTATTTATATTTCTATTTTACTTCCTCAATTTAGCATAATGGACAGGGAAAGACCTAATCTAAGGTCTGCAAAAAAATATTTTGCCTTCAAATTCATACCGTGATCGTAGCATGCATGGACTCGACTCATATGACTGGGATTTCCATGAAAAATATTGTGGGCAGAAAATGGGTGATCACTGTACATTTCTCTTCTGTTTCCTATTTCTATTTCTATTTTACTTCCTCAATTTAGCATTATGGACAGGGAAAGACCTAATCTAAGAGCTGCATAAAATATTTTGCCTTCAAATTCATACCGTGATCGCAGCATGCATGGACTCGACTCATATGACTGGGATTTCCATGAAAAAGATTGTGGGCAGAAAATGGGTGATCACTGTACATTTCTCTTCTGTTTCCTACTTATATTTATATTTTACTTCCACAATATAGTATTATGGACAGGGAAAGACCTAATCTAAGATCTGCAAAAAAATATTTTGCCTTCAAATTCATACTGTGATCGTAGCATGCATGGACTCGACTCATATAACTGGGATTTCCGTGAAAAATATCGTGGGCAGAAAATGGGTGATCACTGTATATTTCTCTTCTGTTTCCTATTTATATTTTACTTCCTTAAATAAACATTATGGACAGGGAAAGACCTAATCTAAGCTCTGCAAAAAAATATTTTGCCTTCAAATTCATAACGTGTTCGTAGCATGCATGGATTCGACTCATGTGACTGTGATTTCCATGAAAAAGATTGTGGGCAGAAAATGGGTGATCACTGTACATTTCTCTTCTGTTTCCTATTTATATTTATATTTTACCTCCTCAATTTAGCATTATGGACAGGGAAAGACCTAATCGAAGCTCTGCACAAAAATATTTTGCCTTCGAATTCATACCGTGATTATAGCATGCATAGACTCGACTCGTATGACTAGGATTTCCAAGAAAAAGATTGTGGGCACAAAATGGGTGATCACTGTACATTTCTCTTCTGTTTCCTATTACTATTTCTAATTTACCTCCTCAATTTAGCATTATGGACAGTGAAAGACCTAATCTAAGCTCAGCACAAAAATATTTTGCCTTCAAATTCATATCGTGATCGTAGCATGCATGGACTCAACTCATATGGCTGGGATTTCCATGAAAAACATTGAGGGCCGAAAATGGGTGATCACTGTACATTTCTCTTCTGTTTCCTATTTATATTTCTATTTTACTTCCTCAATTTAGCATTATGGACAGGGAAAGACCTAATCTAAGATCTGCAAAAATATATTTTGCCTTCAAATTCTTACCGTGATCGTAGCACGCATGGACTCGACTCATATGACTGGGATTTCCATGAAAAATATTGTGGGCAGAAAATGGGTGATCACTGTACATTTCTCTTCTGTTTCCCATTAATATTTCTATTTTACTTCCTCAATTTAGCATTATGGACAGTGAAAACCTAATCTAAGATCTGCAAAAAAATATTTTGCCTTCAAATTCATACCGTGATCGTAGCATGCATGGACTCGATTCATATGACTGGGATTTCCATGAAAAAGATTGTGGGCAGAAAATGGGTGATCACTGTACATTTCTCTTCTGTTTCCCATTAATATTTCTATTTTTCTTCCTCAATTTAGCATTAATGACAGGGAAAGACCTAATCTAAGCTCTGCAAAAAAATATTTTGCCTTCAAATTCATACCGTGATCGTAACATGCATGGACTCGACTCATATGACTGGGATTTCCATGAAAAAGATTGTGGGCAGAAAATGGGTGTTCACTGTACATTTATCTTCTGTTTCCGATTTATATTTATATTTTACTTCCTTCATTTAGCATTATTGACAGGGAAAGACCTAATCTAATATCTGCAAAAAAATATTTTTCCTTCAAATTCATACCGTGATCGTAGCATGCATGGACTCGACTGATATGACTGCGATTTCCATGAAAAAGATTGTGGTCAGAAAATGGGTGATCACTGTACATTTCTCGACTGTTTCCGATTTATATTTCTATTTTACTTCCTCAATTTAGCATTATGTACAGGGAAAGACCTAATCTAAGATCTGCAAAAAAAAAAATTGCCTTCTAATTCATACCGTGATCGAAGCATGCATGGACTCGACTCCTATGACTGGGATTTACATGAAAAAGATTGTGGGCAGAAAATGGGTGATCACTGTACATTTCTCTTATGTTTCCTATTTATATTTCTATTTTACTTCCTACATTTAGCATTATGGACAGGGAAAGACCTAATCTAAGTTCTGCACAAAAATATTTTGCCTTCAAATTCATACCGTGATCGTAGCATGCATGGACTCGACTCATATGACTGGGATTTCCATGAAAAAGATTGTGGGCAGAAAATGGGTGATCACTGTACATTTCTCTTCTGTTTCTTATTTATATTTCTATTTTACTTCCTCAATTTAGCATTATGGGCAGGGAAAGACCTAATCTAAGATCTGCAGAAAAATATTTTGCCTTCAAATTCATACCGTGAGCATAGCATGCATGGACTGGACTCACATGACTGGGATTTCAATGAAATATATTGTGGGCAGAAAATGGGTGATCACTGTACATTTCTCTTCTGTTTCCTATTTATATTTCTATTTTACTTCCTTCATTTAGCATTATGGACAGGGAAAGACCAAATCTAAGATCTGCAAAAAAATATTTTGCCTTCAAATTCATACCATGATCGTAGCATGGATGGATTCGACTCATATGTCTGGGATTTCCATGAAAAAGATTGTTGGCAGAAAATGGGTGATCACTGTACATTTCTCTTTTGTTTCTTATTTATATTTCTATTTTACGTCCTCAATTTAGCATTATGGGCAGGGAAAGACCTAATCTAAGATCTGCAGAAAAATATTTTGCCTTCAAATTCATACCGTGAACGTAGCATGCATGGACTCGACTCATATGACTGGGATTTCCATGAAAAAGATTGTGGGTAGAAAATGGGTGATCACTGTACATTTTTCTTCTGTTTCCTATTTATATTTATTTTTAACTTCCTCAATTAAGCATTATGGACAGGGAAAGACCTAATCTAATATCTGCAGAAAAATATTTTGCCTTCAAATTCATACCGTGATCGTAGCATGCATGGACTCGACTCATATGACTGGGATTTCCATGAAAAATATTGTGGGCAGAAAATGGGTGATCACTGTACATTTCTCTTCTGTTTCCTATTTATATTTCTATTTTACTTCCTTCATTTAGCATTATGCACAAGGAAAGACCTAATCTAAGATCTGCAAAAAAATATTTTGCCTTCAAACGCATACCGTGATCGTAGCCTGCATGGACTCGACTCATATGACTGGGATTTCCATGAAAAAGATTGTGGGCAGAAAATGGTTGATCACTGTACATTTTTCTTCAGTTTCCTATTTATATTTATATTTTACTTCCTTCATTTAGCATTATGGACAGGGAAAGACCTAATCTAAGATCTGCAGAAATATATTTTGCCTTCAAATTCATACCGTGAACGTAGCATGCATGGACTGAGACTGATATGATGGGATTTCCATGAAAAAGATTATGGGCAGAAAATGGGTGATCACTGTACATTTCTCTTCTGTTTCCTATTTATATTTATATTTTACCTACTCAATTTAGCATTATGGACAGTGAAAGACCTAATCTAAGATCTGCAAAAAATATTTTGCCTTCAAATTCATACCGTGATCGTAGCATGCATGGACTCGACTCATATGACTGGGATTTCCATGAAAAAGATTGTCGGCAGAAAATGGGTGATCACTGTACATTTCTCTTCTGTTTCCTATTTATATTTATATTTTGCTTCCTCAATTTAGCATTATGGACAGTGAAAGACCAAATATAAGATCTGCAAAAAAATATTTTGCCTTCAAATTCATACCGTGATCGTAGCATGCATGGACTCGACTCATATGACTGGGATTTCCATGAAAAAGATTGTGGGCAGAAAATGGGTGATCACTGTACATTTCTCTTCTGTTTCCTATTTATATTTATATGTTACTTCCTCAATTTAGCATTATGAACAGGGAAAGACATAATCTAAAATCTGCACATAAATATTTTGCCTTCAAATTCATACCGTGATCGTAGCATGCATGGACTCGACTCATATGACTGGGATTTCCATTGAAAAGATTGTGGGCCGAAAGTGGGTGATCACTGTACATTTCTCTTCTGTTTCCTATTTATATTTATATTTTACCTCCTCAATTTAGCATTATGGACAGGGAAAGACCAAATCTAAGATCTGCAAAAAAATATTTTGCCTTCAAATTCATACCGTGATCGTAGCATGCATGGACTAGACTGATATGACTGGGACTTCCATGAAACAGTTTGTGGGCAGAAAATGGGTGATCACTGTACATTTCTCTTCTGTTTCCTATTTATATTTATATTTTACCTCCTCAATTTAGCATTAGGGACAGGGAAAAACCTAATCTAAAATCTGCACAAAAATATTTTGCCTTCAAATTCATACCGTGATCGTAGCATGCATGGACTAGACTGATATGACTGGGATTTCCATGAAAAAGATTGTGGGCAGAAAATGGGTGATCACTGTACATTTCTCTTCTGTTTCCTATTTATATTTATATTTTACCTCCTCAATTTAGCATTATGGACAGGGAAAGACGTAATCTAAAATTTGCAAAAAAATATTTTGCCTTCAAATTCATACCGTGATCGTAGCATGTATGGACTCGACTCATATTACTGGGATTTCCATGAAAAAAGATTGTGGGCAGAAATTGAGTGATCACTGTACATTTCTCTTCTGTTTCCTATTTATATTTCTATTTTACCTCCTCAATTTAGCATTATGGATAGGGAAAGACCAATTCTAAGATCTGCAAAAAAATATTTTGCCTTCAAATTCATACCGTGATCGTAGCATGCATGGACTAGACTGATATGACTGGGACTTCCATGAAACAGATTGTGGGCAGAAAATGGGTGATCACTGTACATTTCTCTTCTGTTTCCTATTTATATTTCTATTTTACCTCCTCAATTTAGCATTATGGACAGGGAAAGACCAAATCTAAGATCTGCAAAAAAATATTTTGCCTTCAAATTCATACTGTGATCGTAGCATGCATGGACTCGACTCATGTGACTGGGATTTCCATGAAAATATTGTGGGCCGAAAATGGATGATCACTGTACATTTCTCTTCCATTTCCTATTTATATTTCTATTTTACCTCCTCAATTTAGCGTTATGGCCAGGGAAAGACCAAATCTAAGATCTGCAAAAAAATATTTTGCCTTCAAATTCATACCGTGATCGTAGCATGCATGGACTAGACTGATATGACTGGGATTTCCATGAAAAAGATTGTGGGCAGAAATTGGGTGATCACTGTACATTTCTCTTCTGTTTCCTATTTATATTTATATTTTACCTCCTCAATTTAGCTTTATGGACAGGGAAAGACCAAATGTAAGATCTGCAAAAAAATATTTTGCCTTCAAATTCATACCGTGATCGTAGCATGCATGGACTCGACTCATATGTCTGGCATTTCCATGAAAAAGATTGTGGGCAGAAAATGGGTGATCACTGTACATTTCTGTTCTGTTTACTGTTTATATTTCTATTTTACCTCCTCAATTTAGCCTTATGTACAGGGAAAGACCTAATCTAAGATCTGCACAAAATATTTTGCCTTCAAATTCATACCGTGATCGTAGCATGCATGGACTCGACTCATATGACTGGGATTTCCATGAAAAAGATTGTTTGCCGAAAATGGGTGATCACTGTACATTTCTCTTCTGTTTCCTATTTATATTTCTATTTTCCTTCCTTCATTTAGCATTATGGACAGGGGAAGACATAATCTAAGATCTGCAAAAAAATATTTTGCCTTCAAATTAATACTGTGATCGTAGCATGCATGGACTCGACTCATATTATTGGGATTTCCATGAAAAAAGATTGCGGGCAGAAATTGGGTGATCACTGTACATTTCTCTTCTGTTTCCTATTTATATTTATATTTTACCTCCTCAATTTAGCATTCTGGAGAGAGAAAGACCAAATCTAAGATCTGCAAAAAAATATTTTGCCATCAAATTCATACCGTGATCCTAGCATGCATGGACTAGATTGATATGACTGGGATTTCCATGAAACAGATTGTGGGCAGAAAATGGGTGATCACTGTAAATTTCTCTTCTGTTTCCTATTTATATTTATATTTTACCTCCTCAATTTAGCATTAGGGACAGGGAAAGACCAAATCTAAGATCTACAAAAAAATATTTTGAGTTGAAATTCATACCGTGATCGTAGCATGCATGGACTAGACTGATATGACTGGGATTTCCATGAAAAAGATTGTCGGCAGAAAATGTGTGATCACTGTACATTTCTCTTCTGTTTCCTATTTATATTTATATTTTACCTCCTCAATTTTGCATTATGGACAGGGAAAGACCAAATGTAAGATCTGCAAAAAAATATTTTGCCTTCAAATTCATACCGTGATCGTAGCATGCATGGATTCGACTCATATGACTGGGATTTGCATGAAAAAGATTGTGGGCAGAAAAAGGTGATCACTGTACATTTCTCTTCTGTTTCCTATTTATATTTCTATTTTACCTCCTCAATTTAGCATTATGGACAGGGAAAGACCAAATCTAAGATCTGCAAAAAAACATTTTGCCTTCAAATTCATACCGTGATCGTAGCATGCATGGACTCGACTCATATGACTGGGATTTCCATGAAAAAGATTGTGGGCCGAAAATGGGTGATCACTGTACATTTCTCTTCTGTTTCCTATTTATATTTTACCTCCTCAATTTAGCATTATGGGCAGGTAAAGACCTAATCTAAAATCTGCAAAAAAGAATTTTGCCTTCAAATTCATACCGTGATCGTAGCATGCATGGAGTCGACTCATATCAGGGGGATTTCCATGAAAATATTTTGGGCCGAAAATGGGGGATCACTGTACATTTCTCTTCTGTTTCCTATTTATATTTATATTTTACCTCCTCAATTTAGCATTATGGACAGGGAAAGACCTAATCTAAGATCTGCAAAAAAATATTTTGCCTTCAAATTCATACCGTGATCGTAGCATGCATGGACTCGACTCATATGACTGGGCTTTCCATGAAAAAGATTGTGGGCAGAAAATGGGTGATCACTGTACATTTCTCTTCTGTTTCCTATTTATATTTTTATTTTACCTCCTCAATTTAGGATTATGGACAGGGAAAGACCTAATCAAAGATCTGCACAAAAATATTTTACCTTCAAATTCATACCGTGAGCGTAGCATGCATAGACTCGACTCATAGCACTGGGATTTCCATGGAAAAGATTGTGGGCACAAAATGGGTGATCACTGTACATTTCTCTTCTGTTTCCTATTTATATTTCTATTTTACCTCCTCAATTTAGCATTATGGACAGGGAAAGACCTAATCTGAGCTCTGCAAAAAAATATTTTGCCTTCAAATTCATACCGTGATCGTTGCATGCATGGACTCGACTCATATGACTGGGATTTCCATGAAAAAGATTGTGGGCAGAAAATGGTTGATCACTGTACATTTCTCTTCTGTTTCTTATTTATATCTCTATTTTACCTCCTCAATTTAGCATTATGGAAAGGGAAAGACCTAATCAAAGATCTGCAAAAAAATATTTGCCTTCAAATTCATACCGTGATCGTAGTATGCATGGACTCGACTCATATGACTGGGATTTCCATGAAAAAGATTGTGGGCTCAAAACGGGTGATCACTGTACATTTCTGTTCTGTTTCCTATTTATATTTATATTTTACCTCCTCAATTTAGCATTATGGACAGGGAAAGACCTAATCTAAGATCTGCATAAAAATATTTTGCCTTCAAATTCATACCGTGAACGTAGCATGCATGGACTCGATTCATATGACTAAGATTTCCATGAAAAAGATTGTGGGCCGAAAATGGGTGATCACTGTACATTTCTCTTCTGTTTCCTATTTATATTTCTATTTTACCTCCTCAATTTAGCATTATGGACAGGGAAAGACATAATCTAAGATCTGCAAAAAAATATTTTGCCTTCAAATTCATACCGTGATCGTAGCATGCATGGACTCGACTCATATGACTGGTATTTCGATGAAAACGATTGTGGGCAGAAAATGGGTGAACACTGTACATTTCTCTTCTGTTTCCTATTTATATTTATATTTTACCTCCTCAATTTAGCATTATGGACAGGGAAAGACCAAATCTAAGATCTGCACAAAAATATTTTGCCTTCAAATTCATACCGTGATCGTAGCATGCATGGACTCGACACATATGATTGGGATTTCCATGAAAAAGATTGTGGGCCGTAAATGGGTGATCACTGTACATTTCTCTTATGTTTCCTATTTATATTTATATTTTACCTCCTCAATTTTGCATTATGGACAGGAAAGACCTAATGTAAGCTCTGCACAAAAATATTTTGCCTTCAAATTCATACCGTGATCGTAGCATGCATGGACTCGACTCATATGACTGGGATTTCCATGAAAAAGATTGTGGGCCAAAAATGGGTGATCACTGTACATTTCTCTTCTGTTTCCTATTTATATTTCTATTTTACCTCCTCAATTTAGCATTATGAACAGGGAAAGACCTAATCTAAGATCTGCACAAAAATATTTTGCCTTCAAATTCATACCGTGATCGTAGCATGCATGGACTAGACTCATATGACTGGGATTTCCATGAAAAAGATTGTGGGCCGAAAATGGGTGATCACTGTACATTTCTCTTCTGTTTCCTATTTATATTTATATTTTACCTCCTCAATTTAGCATTATGTACAGGGAAAGATCTAATCTAAGATCTGCACAAAAATATTTTGCCTTCAAATTCATACCGTGATCGTAGCATGCATGGACTAGACTCATATGACTGGGATTTCCATGAAAAAGATTGTGGGCCGAAAATGGGTGATCACTGTACATTTCTCTTCTGTTTCCTATTTATATTTATATTTTACCTCCTCAATTTAGCATAATGGACAGGGAAAGACCTAATCTAAGATCTGCACAAAAATATTTTGCCTTCAAATTCATACCGTGATCGTAGCATGCATGGACTCGACTCATATGACTGGGATTTCCATGAAAAAGATTGTGGGCCGAAAATGGGTGATCACTGTACATTTCTCTTCTGTTTTTTATTCATATTTCTATTTTACCTTCTCAATTTAGCATTATGAACAGGGAAAGACCTAATCTAAGATCTGCACAAAAATATTTTGCCTTCAAATTCATACCGTGATCGTAGCATGCATGGACTAGACTCATATGACTGGGATTTCCATGAAAAAGACTGTGGGCCGAAAATGGGTGATCACTGTACATTTCTCTTCTGTTTCCTATTTATATTTCTATTTTACCTCCTCAATTTAGCATTATGGACAGGGAAAGACCTAATCTAAGCTCTGCACAAAAATATTTTGCCTTCAAATTCATACCGTGATCGTAGCATGCATGGACTTGATTCATATGACTGGGATTTCCATGAAAAAGATTGTGGGCCGAAAATGGGTGATCACTGTACATTTCTCTTCTGTTTCCTATTTATATTTCTATTTTACCTCCTCAATTTAGCATTATGGCCAGGGAAAGACCTAATCTAAGCTCTGCACAAAAATATTTTGCCTTCAATTTCATACCGTGATCGTAGCATGCATGGACTCGACTCATATGACTGGGATTTCCATGAAAAAGATTGTGGGCCGAAAATGGGTGATCACTGTACATTTCTCTTCTGTTTCCTATTTATATTTCTATTTTACCTCCTCAATTTAGTATTATGAACAGGGAAAGACCTAATCTAAGATCTGCACAAAAATATTTTGCCTTCAAATTCATACCGTGATCGTAGCATGCATGGACTAGACTCATATGACTGGGATTTCCATGAAAAAGATTGTGGGCCGAAAATGGGTGATCACTGTACATTTCTCTTCTGTTTCCTATTTATATTTCTATTTTACCTCCTCAATTTAACATTATTGACTGGGAAAGACCTAATCTAAGATCTGCACAAAAATATTTTGCATTCAAATTCAAATGGTGATCGTCGCATGCTTGGACTCGACTCATATGACTGGGATTTCCATGAAAAAGATGGTGGGCCGAAAATGGGTGATCACTGTACATTTCTCTTCTGTTTCCTATTTATATTTATATTTTACCTCCTCAATTTAGCATTATGGACAGGGAAAGACCTAATCTAAGATCTGCACAAAAATATTTAGCCTTCAAATTCAAACCGTGATCGTAGCATGCATGGACTCGACTCATATGACAGGGATTTCCATGAAAAAGATGGTGGGCCGAAAATGGGTGATCACTGTACATTTCTCTTCTGTTTCCTATTTATATTTATATTTTACCTCCTCAATTTAGCATTATGGACAGGGAAAGACTTAATCTAAGATCTGCAAAAAAATATTTTGCCTTCAAATTCATACCGTGATCGTAGCATGCATGGACTCGACTCATATGACTGGGATTTCCATGAAAAAGATTGTGGGCCGAAAATGGGTGATCACTGTACATTTCTCTTCTGTTTCCTATTTATATTTATTTTTTACCTCCTCAATTTAGCATTATGGAGAGGGAAAGACCTAATCTAAGCTCTGCACAAAAATATTATGCCTTCAAATGCATGGACTCGACTCATATGACTGGGATTTCCATGAAAAAGATTGTGGGCCGAAAATGGGTGATCACTGTACATTTCTCTTCTGTTTCCTATTTATATTTATATTTTACCTCCTCAATTTAGCATTATGGCCAGGGAAAGACCTAATCTAAGCTCTGCACAAAAATATTTAGCCTTCAAATTCATACCGTGATCGTAGCATGCAGGGACTCGACTCATATGACTGGGATTTCTATGAAAAAGTTTGTGGGCCGCAAATGGGTGATCACTGTACATTTCTTTTCTGTTTCCTATTTATATTTCTATTTTACCTCCTCAATTTAGCATTATGGCCAGGGAAAGACCTAATCTAAGATCTGCACAAAAATATTTTGCCTTCAAATTCATACCATGATCGTAGCATGCATGGACTCGACTCATAAGACTGGGATTTCCATGAAAAAGATTGTGGGCCGAAAATGGGTGATCACTGTACATTTCTCTTCTGTTTCCTATTTATATTTCTATTTTACCTCCTCAATTTAGCATTATGGACAGGGAAAGACCTAATCTAAGATCTGCAGAAAAATATTTTGCCTTCAAATTCATACCGTGATCGTAGCATGCATGGACTAGACTCATATGACTGGGATTTCAATGATAAAGATTGTGGGCCGAAAATGGGTGATCACTGTACATTTCTCTTCTGTTTCCTATTTATATTTATATTTTACCTCCTCAATTTAGCATTATGGACTGGGAAAGACCTAATCTAAGATCTGCACAAAAATATTTTGCCTTCAAATTCATACCGTGATCGTAGCATGCATGGACTAGACTCATATGACTGGAATTTCCATGAAAAAGATTGTGCGCCGAAAATGGGTGATCACTGTACATTTCTCTTCTGTTTACTATTTATATTTCTATTTTACCTCCTCAATTTAGCATTATGGACTGGGAAAGACCTAATCTAAGATCTGCACAAAAATATTTTGCGTTCAAATTCAAACGGTGATCGTAGCATGCATGGACTCGACTCATATGACTGGGATTTCCATGAAAAAGATGGTGGGCCGAAAATGGGTGATCACCGTACATTTCTCTTCTGTTTCCTATTTATATTTATATTTTACCTCCTCAATTTAGCATTATGGACAGGGAAAGACTTAATCTAAGATCTGCAAAAAAATCTTTTGCCTTCAAATTCATACCGTGATCGTAGCATGCATGGACTCGACTCATATGACAGGGATTTCCATGATAAAGATTGTGGGCCGAAAATGGGTGATCACTGTACATTTCTCTTCTGTTTCCTATTTATATTTATTTTTTACCTCCTCAATTTAGCATTATGGACAGGGAAAGACCTAATCTAAAATCTGCACAAAAATATTTTGCATTCAAATTCATACCGTGATCGTAGCATGCATGGACTCGACTCATATGATTGGGATTTCCATGAAAAAGATTATGGGCCGAAAATGGGTGATCACTGTACATTTCTTTTCTGTTTCCTATTTATATTTCTATTTTACCTCCTCAATTTAGCATTATTGACTGGGAAAGACCTAATCTAAGATCTGCACAAAAATATTTTGCCTTCAAATTCAAATGGTGATCGTAGCATGCTTGGACTCGACTCATATGACTGGGATTTCCATGAAAAAGATGGTGGGCCGAAAATGGGTGATCACTGTACATTTCTCTTCTGTTTCCTATTTATATTTCTATTTTGCCTCATCAAGTTAGCATTATGGACAGGGAAAGACTTAATCTAAGATCTGCAAAAAAATATTTTGGCTTCAAATTCAAATGGTGATCGTCGCATGCTTGGACTCGACTCATATGACTGGGATTTCCATGAAAAAGATGGTGGGCCGAAAATGGGTGATCACTGTACATTTCTCTTCTGTTTCCTATTTATATTTATATTTTACCTTCTCAATTTAGCATTATGGCCAGGGAAAGACCTAATCTAAGATCTGCACAAAAATATTTTGCCTTCAAATTCATACCGTGATCGTAGCATGCATGGACTCGACTCATATGACTGGGATTTCCATGAAAAAGATTGTGGGCCGAAAATGTGTGATCACTGTACATTTCTCTTCTGTTTCCTATTTATATTTATATTTTACCTCCTCAATTTAGCATTATGGACAGGGAAAGACCTAATCTAAGATCTGCACAAAAATATTTTGCCTTCAAATTGATACCATGATCGTAGCATGCATGGACTCGACTCATATGACTGGGATTTCCATGAAAAAGATTGTGGGCCGAAAATGGGTGATCACTGTACATTTCTCTTCTGTTTCCTATTTATATTTATATTTTACCTTCTAAATTTAGCATTATGGCCAGGGAAAGACCTAATCTAAGATCTGCACAAAAATATTTTGCCTTCAAATTCATACCGTGATCGTAGCATGCATGGACTCGACTCATATGACTGGGATTTCCATGAAAAAGATTGTGGGCCGAAAATGTGTGATCACTGTACATTTCTCTTCTGTTTCCTATTTATATTTATATTTTACCTCCTCAATTTAGCATTATGGACAGGGAAAGACTTAATCTAAGATCTGCAAAAAAATATTTTGCCTTCAAATTCATACCGTGATCGTAGCATGCATGGACTCGACTCATATGACTGGGATTTCCATGAAAAAGATTGTGGGCCGAAAATGGGTGATCACTGTACATTTCTCTTCTGTTTCCTATTTATATTTATTTTTTACCTCCTCAATTTAGCATTATGGAGAGGGAAAGACCTAATCTAAGCTCTGCACAAAAATATTATGCCTTCAAATGCATGGACTCGACTCATATGACTGGGATTTCCATGAAAAAGATTGTGGGCCGAAAATGGGTGATCACTGTACATTTCTCTTCTGTTTCCTATTTATATTTATATTTTACCTCCTCAATTTAGCATTATGGCCAGGGAAAGACCTAATCTAAGCTCTGCACAAAAATATTTAGCCTTCAAATTCATACCGTGATCGTAGCATGCAGGGACTCGACTCATATGACTGGGATTTCTATGAAAAAGTTTGTGGGCCGCAAATGGGTGATCACTGTACATTTCTTTTCTGTTTCCTATTTATATTTCTATTTTACCTCCTCAATTTAGCATTATGGCCAGGGAAAGACCTAATCTAAGATCTGCACAAAAATATTTTGCCTTCAAATTCATACCATGATCGTAGCATGCATGGACTCGACTCATAAGACTGGGATTTCCATGAAAAAGATTGTGGGCCGAAAATGGGTGATCACTGTACATTTCTCTTCTGTTTCCTATTTATATTTCTATTTTACCTCCTCAATTTAGCATTATGGACAGGGAAAGACCTAATCTAAGATCTGCAGAAAAATATTTTGCCTTCAAATTCATACCGTGATCGTAGCATGCATGGACTAGACTCATATGACTGGGATTTCAATGATAAAGATTGTGGGCCGAAAATGGGTGATCACTGTACATTTCTCTTCTGTTTCCTATTTATATTTATATTTTACCTCCTCAATTTAGCATTATGGACTGGGAAAGACCTAATCTAAGATCTGCACAAAAATATTTTGCCTTCAAATTCATACCGTGATCGTAGCATGCATGGACTAGACTCATATGACTGGAATTTCCATGAAAAAGATTGTGCGCCGAAAATGGGTGATCACTGTACATTTCTCTTCTGTTTACTATTTATATTTCTATTTTACCTCCTCAATTTAGCATTATGGACTGGGAAAGACCTAATCTAAGATCTGCACAAAAATATTTTGCGTTCAAATTCAAACGGTGATCGTAGCATGCATGGACTCGACTCATATGACTGGGATTTCCATGAAAAAGATGGTGGGCCGAAAATGGGTGATCACCGTACATTTCTCTTCTGTTTCCTATTTATATTTATATTTTACCTCCTCAATTTAGCATTATGGACAGGGAAAGACTTAATCTAAGATCTGCAAAAAAATCTTTTGCCTTCAAATTCATACCGTGATCGTAGCATGCATGGACTCGACTCATATGACAGGGATTTCCATGATAAAGATTGTGGGCCGAAAATGGGTGATCACTGTACATTTCTCTTCTGTTTCCTATTTATATTTATTTTTTACCTCCTCAATTTAGCATTATGGACAGGGAAAGACCTAATCTAAAATCTGCACAAAAATATTTTGCATTCAAATTCATACCGTGATCGTAGCATGCATGGACTCGACTCATATGATTGGGATTTCCATGAAAAAGATTATGGGCCGAAAATGGGTGATCACTGTACATTTCTTTTCTGTTTCCTATTTATATTTCTATTTTACCTCCTCAATTTAGCATTATTGACTGGGAAAGACCTAATCTAAGATCTGCACAAAAATATTTTGCCTTCAAATTCAAATGGTGATCGTAGCATGCTTGGACTCGACTCATATGACTGGGATTTCCATGAAAAAGATGGTGGGCCGAAAATGGGTGATCACTGTACATTTCTCTTCTGTTTCCTATTTATATTTCTATTTTGCCTCATCAAGTTAGCATTATGGACAGGGAAAGACTTAATCTAAGATCTGCAAAAAAATATTTTGGCTTCAAATTCAAATGGTGATCGTCGCATGCTTGGACTCGACTCATATGACTGGGATTTCCATGAAAAAGATGGTGGGCCGAAAATGGGTGATCACTGTACATTTCTCTTCTGTTTCCTATTTATATTTATATTTTACCTTCTCAATTTAGCATTATGGCCAGGGAAAGACCTAATCTAAGATCTGCACAAAAATATTTTGCCTTCAAATTCATACCGTGATCGTAGCATGCATGGACTCGACTCATATGACTGGGATTTCCATGAAAAAGATTGTGGGCCGAAAATGTGTGATCACTGTACATTTCTCTTCTGTTTCCTATTTATATTTATATTTTACCTCCTCAATTTAGCATTATGGACAGGGAAAGACCTAATCTAAGATCTGCACAAAAATATTTTGCCTTCAAATTGATACCATGATCGTAGCATGCATGGACTCGACTCATATGACTGGGATTTCCATGAAAAAGATTGTGGGCCGAAAATGGGTGATCACTGTACATTTCTCTTCTGTTTCCTATTTATATTTATATTTTACCTTCTAAATTTAGCATTATGAACAGGCAAAGACCTAATCTAAGATCTGCACAAAAATATTTTGCCTTCAAATTCAAACCGTGATCGTAGCATGCATGTACTCGACTCATGTGACTGGGATTTCCATGAAAATGATTGTGGGCCGAAAATGGGTGATCTCTGTACATTTCTCTTCTGTTTCCTATTTATATTTCTATTTTACCTCCTCAATTTAGCATTATGGACAGGGAAAGACCTAATCTAAGATCTGCATAAAAATATTTTGCCTTCAAATTCATACCCTGATCGTAGCATGCATGGACTCGACTCATATGACTGGGATTTCCATGAAATAAATTGTGGGCCGAAAATGGGTGATCACTGTACATTTCTCTTCTGTTTCCTATTTATATTTCTATTTTACCTCCTCAATTTAGCATTATGAACAGGGAAAGACCTAATCTAAGATCTGCTCAAAAATATTTTGCCTTCAAATTCATATCGTGATCGTAGCATGCATCGATTAGACTCATATGACTGGGATTTCCATGAAAAAGATTGTGGGCCGAAAATGGGTGATCACTGTACATTTCTCTTC
Source organism: Acanthosepion lycidas (assembly GCA_963932145.1). Taxonomy (NCBI): domain Eukaryota; kingdom Metazoa; phylum Mollusca; class Cephalopoda; order Sepiida; family Sepiidae; genus Acanthosepion; species Acanthosepion lycidas. The sequence continues at coordinate 2,368,081 of OZ010604.1, read as the reverse complement.
TGTTTCCTATTTATATTTCTATTTTACCTCCTCAATTTAGCATTATGGACAGGGAAAGACTTAATCTAACATCTGCACAAAAATATTTTGCCTTCAAATTCATAACGTGATCGGAACATGCATGGACGCGACTCATATGACTGGGATTTCCATGAAAATGATTGTGGGCCGAAAATGGGTGATCACTGTACATTTCTCTTCTGTTTGCTATTTATATTTATATTTTACCTCCTCAATTTAGCATTATGGACATGGAAAGACTTAATCTAAGATCTGCAAAAAAATATTTTGCCTTCAAATTCATGCCGTGATCGTAGCATGCATGGACACGACTCATATGACAGGGATTTCCATGATAAAGATTGTGGGCTGAAAATGGGTGATCACTGTACATTTCTCTTCTGTTTCCTATTTATATTTATTTTTTTACCTCCTAAATTTAGCATTATGGACAGGGAAAGACCTAATCTAAAATCTGCACAAAAATATTTTGCATTCAAATTCATACCGTGATCGTAGCATGCATGGACTCGACTCATATGATTGGGTTTTCCATGAAAAAGATTGTGGGCCGAAAATGGGTGATCACTGTACATTTCTATTCTGTTTCCTATTTATATTTCTATTTTACCTCCTCAATTTAGCATTATGGACAGGGAAAGATTTAATCTAACATCTGCACAAAAATATTTTGCCTTCAAATTCATACCGTGATCGTAGCATGCATGGACTCGACTCATATGACAGGGATTTCCATGAAAAAGATTGTGGGCCGAAAATGGGTGATCACTGTACATTTCTCTTCTGTTTCCTATTTATATTTATATTTTACCTCCTCAATTTAGCATTATGAACAGGGAAAGACCCAATCTAAGATCTGCAGAAAAATATTTTGACTTCAAATTCATACCGTGATCGTAGCATGCATGGACTAGACTCATATGACTGGGATTTCAATGAAAAAGATTGTGGGCCGAAAATGGGTGATCACTGTACATTTCTCTTCTGTTTCCTATTTATATTTCTATTTTACCTCCTCAATTTAGCATTATGGACTGGGAAAGACGTAATCTAAGATCTGCACAAAAATATTTTGCCTTCAAATTCAAACCGTGATCGTAGCATGCATGGACTCGACTCATCTGACTGGGATTTCCATGAAAAAGATGGTGGGCCGAAAATGGGTGATCACTGTACATTTCTCTTCTGTTTCCTATTTATATTTCTATTTTACCTCCTCAATTTAGCATTATGGACAGGGAAAGACTTAATCTGAGATCTGCATAAAAATATTTTACCTTCAAATTCATACCCTGATCGTAGTATGCATGGACTCGACTCATATGACTGGGATTTCCATGAAAAAGATTGTGGGCCGAAAATGGTTGATCACTGTACATTTCTCTTCTGTTTCCTATTTATATTTATATTTTACCTCCTCAATTTAGCATTATGGCCAGGGAAAGACCTAATCTAAGATCTGCACAAAAATATTTTGCCTTCAAATTCATACCGTGATCGTAGCATGCATGGACTCGACTCATATGACTGGGATTTCCATGAAAAAGATTGTGGGCCGAAAATGTGTGATCACTGTACATTTCTCTTCTGTTTCCTATTTATATTTATATTTTACCTCCTCAATTTAGCATTATGGACAGGGAAAGACCTAATCTAAGATCTGCACAAAAATATTTTGCCTTCAAATTGATACCATGATCGTAGCATGCATGGACTCGACTCATATGACTGGGATTTCCATGAAAAAGATTGTGGGCCGAAAATGGGTGATCACTGTACATTTCTCTTCTGTTTCCTATTTATATTTCTATTTTACCTCCTCAATTTAGCATAATGAACAGGGAAAGACATAATCTAAGATCTGCACAAAAATATTTTGCCTTCAAATTCATACCGTGATCGTAGCATGCATGGACTCGACTCATATGACTGGGATTTCCATGAAAAAGATTGTGGGCCGAAAATGGGTGATCACTGTACATTTCTCTTCTGTTTCCTATTTATATTTATATTTTACCTTCTAAATTTAGCATTATGAACAGGCAAAGACCTAATCTAAGATCTGCACAAAAATATTTTGCCTTCAAATTCAAACCGTGATCGTAGCATGCATGTACTCGACTCATGTGACTGGGATTTCCATGAAAATGATTGTGGGCCGAAAATGGGTGATCTCTGTACATTTCTCTTCTGTTTCCTATTTATATTTCTATTTTACCTCCTCAATTTAGCATTATGGACAGGGAAAGACCTAATCTAAGATCTGCATAAAAATATTTTGCCTTCAAATTCATACCCTGATCGTAGCATGCATGGACTCGACTCATATGACTGGGATTTCCATGAAAAAAATTGTGGGCCGAAAATGGGTGATCACTGTACATTTCTCTTCTGTTTCCTATTTATATTTCTATTTTACCTCCTCAATTTAGCATTATGAACAGGGAAAGACCTAATCTAAGATCTGCTCAAAAATATTTTGCCTTCAAATTCATATCGTGATCGTAGCATGCATCGATTAGACTCATATGACTGGGATTTCCATGAAAAAGATTGTGGGCCGAAAATTGGGTGATCACTGTACATTTCTCTTCTGTTTCCTATTTATATTTCTATTTTACCTCCTCAATTTAGCATTATGGACAGGGAAAGACTTAATCTAACATCTGCACAAAAATATTTTGCCTTCAAATTCATACCGTGATCGGAGCATGCATGGACGCGACTCATATGACTGGGATTTCCATGAAAATTATTGTGGGCCGAAAATGGGTGATCACTGTACATTTCTCTTCTGTTTGCTATTTATATTTATATTTTACCTCCTCAATTTAGCATTATGGACATGGAAAGACTTAATCTAAGATCTGCAAAAAAATATTTTGCCTTCAAATTCATGCCGTGATCGTAGCATGCATGGACACGACTCATATGACAGGGATTTCCATGATAAAGATTGTGGGCTGAAAATGGGTGATCACTGTACATTTCTCTTCTGTTTCCTATTTATATTTATTTTTTTACCTCCTAAATTTAGCATTATGGACAGGGAAAGACCTAATCTAAAATCTGCACAAAAATATTTTGCATTCAAATTCATACCGTGATCGTAGCATGCATGGACTCGACTCATATGATTGGGTTTTCCATGAAAAAGATTGTGGGCCGAAAATGGGTGATCACTGTACATTTCTATTCTGTTTCCTATTTATATTTCTATTTTACCTCCTCAATTTAGCATTATGGACAGGGAAAGATTTAATCTAACATCTGCACAAAAATATTTTGCCTTCAAATTCATACCGTGATCGTAGCATGCATGGACTCGACTCATATGACTGGGATTTCCATGAAAAAATTGTGGGCCGAAAATGGGTGATCACTGTACATTTCTCTTCTCTTTCCTATATATATTTCTATTTTACCTCCTGAATATAGCATTATGGCCAGGGAAAGACCTAATCTAAGATCTTCACAAAAATATTTTGCCTTCAAATTCAAACCGTGATCGTAGCATGCATGGACTCGACTCATATGACAGGGATTTCCATGAAAAAGATTGTCGGCCGAAAATGGGTGATCACTGTACATTTCTCTTCTGTTTCCTATTTATATTTATATTTTACCTCCTCAATTTAGCATTATGAACAGGGAAAGACCCAATCTAAGATCTGCAGAAAAATATTTTGACTTCAAATTCATACCGTGATCGTAGCATGCATGGACTAGACTCATATGACTAGGATTTCAATGAAAAAGATTGTGGGCCGAAAATGGGTGATCACTGTACATTTCTCTTCTGTTTCCTATTTATATTTCTATTTTACCTCCTCAATTTAGCATTATGGACTGGGAAAGACGTAATCTAAGATCTGCACAAAAATATTTTGCCTTCAAATTCAAACCGTGATCGTAGCATGCATGGACTCGACTCATCTGACTGGGATTTCCATGAAAAAGATGGTGGGCCGAAAATGGGTGATCACTGTACATTTCTCTTCTGTTTCCTATTTATATTTCTATTTTACCTCCTCAATTTAGCATTATGGACAGGGAAAGACTTAATCTGAGATCTGCATAAAAATATTTTACCTTCAAATTCATACCCTGATCGTAGTATGCATGGACTCGACTCATATGACTGGGATTTCCATGAAAAAGATTGTGGGCCGAAAATGGTTGATCACTGTACATTTCTCTTCTGTTTCCTATTTATATTTCTATTTTACCTCCTCAATTTAGCATTATGGACTGGGAAAGACCTAATCTAAGATCTGCACAAAAATATTTTGCATTCAAATTCAAACCGTGATCGTAGCATGCATGGACTCGACTCATATGACTGGGATTTCCATGAAAAAGATTGTGGGCAGAAAATGGGTGATCACTGTACATTTCTCTTCTGTTTCCTATTTATATTTCTATTTTACATCCTCAATTTAGCATTATGGACTGGGAAAGACCTAATCTAAGATCTGCACAAAAATATTTTGCGTTCAAATTCAAACCGTGATCGTAGCATGCATGGACTCGACTCATATGACTGGGATTTCCATGAAAAAGATGGTGGGCCGAAAATGGGTGATCACTGTACATTTCTCTTCTGTTTCCTATTTATATTTATATTTTACCTCCTCAATTTAGCATTATGGACAGGGAAAGACTTAATCTAAGATCTGCAAAAAAATATTTTGCCTTCAAATTCATACCGTGATCGTAGCATGCATGGACTAGACTCATATGACTGGGATTTCAATGATAAAGATTGTGGGCCGAAAATGGGTGATCACTCTACATTTCTCTTCTGTTTCCTATTCATATTTATTTTTTACCTCCTCAATTTAGCATTATGGACAGGGAAAGACCTAATCTAAAATCTGCAGAAAAATATTTTGCATTCAAATTCATACCGTGATCGTAGCATGCATGGACTCGACTCATATGATTGGGATTTCCATGAAAAAGATTGTGGGCCGAAAATGGGTGATCACTGTACATTTCTATTCTGTTTCCTATTTATATTTCTATTTTACCTCCACAATTTAGCATTATGGACAGGGATAGACTTAATCTAAGATCTGCACAAAAATATTTTGCCTTCAAATTCATACCGTGGTCGTAGCATGCATGGACTCGACTCATATGACTGGGATTTCCATGAAAAAGATTGTGGGCCAAAAATGGGTGATCACTGTACATTTCTCTTCTGTTTCCTATTTATATTTATATTTTACCTCCTCAATTTAGCATTATGAACAGGGAAAGACCTAATCTAAGATCTGCACAAAAATATTTTGCCTTCAAATTCATACCGTGATCGTAGCATGCATGGACTAGACTCATATGACTAGGATTTCCATGAAAAAGATTGTGGGCCGAAAATGGGTGATCACTGTACATTTATCTTCTGTTTCCTATTTATATTTCTATTTTACCTACTCAATTTAGCATTATTGCCTGGGAAAGACCTAATCTAAGATCTGCACAAAAATATTTTGCCTTCAAATTCAAACCGTGATCGTGACATGCATGGACTCGACTCATATGACTGGAATTTCCATGAAAAAGATGGTGGGCCGAAAATGGGTGATCACTGTACATTTCTCTTCTGTTTCCTATTTATATTTATATTTTATCTCCTCAATTTAGCATTATGGACAGGGAAAGACTTAATCTGAGATCTGCACAAAAATATTTTGCCTTTAAATTCATACCGTGATCGGAGCATGCATGGACTCGACTCATATGACTGGGATTTCCATGAAAAAGATTGTGGGCCGAAAATGGGTGATCACTGAACATTTCTCTTCTGTTTCCTATTTATATTTCTATTTTACCTCCTCAATTTAGCATTATGGACAGGGAAAGACCTAATCTAAGATCTGCACAAAAATATTTTGCCTTCAAATTCATACCGTTATCGTAGCATGCATGGACTCGACTCATATGACTGGGATTTCCATGAAAAAAATTGTGGGCCGAAAATGGGTGATCACTGTACATTTCGCTTCTGTTTCCTATTTATATTTATATTTTACCTCCTCAGTTTAGCATTATGGACAGGGAAAGACTTAACCTCTGTTCTGCACAAAAATATTTTGCCTTCAAATTCATACCGTGATCGTAGCATGCATGGACTCGACTCATATGACTGGGATTTCCATGAAAAAGATTGTGGGCCGAAAATGGGTGATCACTGTACATTTCTCTTCTGTTTCCTATTTATATTTATATTTTATCTCCTGAATTTAGCATTATGGCCAGGGAAAGACCTAATCTAAGGTCTGCACAAAAATATTTTGCCTTCAAATTCAAACCGTGATCGTAGCATGCATGGACTCGACTCATATGACAGGGATTTCCATGAAAAAGTTTGTGGGCCGAAAATGGGTGATCACTGTACATTTCTCTTCTGTTTCCTATTTATATTTCTATTTTACCTCCTCAATTTAGCATTATGGACAGGGAAAGACCTAATCTGAGATCTGCACAAAAATATTTTGCCTTCAAATTCATACCGTGATCGTAGCATGCATGGACTCGACTCATATGACTGGGATTTCCATGAAAAAGATTGTGGGCCGAAAATGGGTGATCACTGTACATTTCTCTTCTGTTTCCTATTTATATTTCTATTTTACCTCCTCAATTTAGCATTAAGGACTGGGAAAGACCTAATCTAAGATCTGCACAAAAATATTTTGCGTTCAAATTCAAACCGTGATCGTAGCATGCATGGACTCGACTCATATGACTGGGATTTCCATGAAAAAGATGGTGGGCCGAAAATGGGTGATCACTGTACATTTCTCTTCTGTTTCCTATTTATATTTATATTTTACCTCCTCAATTTAGCATTATGGACAGGGAAAGACTTAATCAAAGATCTGCAAAAAAATATTTTGCCTTCAAATTCATACCGTGATCGTAGCATGCATGGACTCAACTCATATGACAGGGATTTCCATGAAAAAGATTGTGGGCCGAAAATGGGTGATCACTGTACATTTCTCTTCTGTTTCCTATTTATATTTCTATTTTACCTCCTCAATTTAGCATTATAAACAGGGAAAGACCTAATCTAAGATCTGCACAAAAATATTTTGCCTTCAAATGCATACCGTGATCGTAGCATGCATGGACTAGACTCATATGACTGGGATTTCCATGAAAAAGATTGTGGGCCGAAAATGGGTGATCACTGAATATTTCACTTCTGTTTCCTATTTATATTTATATTTTACCTCCTCAATTTAGCATTATGGACAGGGAAAGACCTAATCTAAGATCTGCATAAAAATATTTTGCATTCAAATTCATACCGTGATCGTAGCATGCATGGACTCGACTCATATGACTGGGATTTCCATGAAAAAGATTGTGGGCCGAAAATGGGTGATCACTGTACATTTCTCTTCTGTTTCCTATTTATATTTATATTTTACCTCCTCAAATTAGCATTATGGACTGGGAAAGACCTAATCTAAGATCTGCACAAAAATATTTTGCGTTCAAATTCAAACCGTGATCGTAGCATGCATGGACTCGACTCATATGACTGGGTTTTCCATGAAAAAGATGTTGGGCCGAAAATGGGTTTTCACTATACATTTCTCTTCTGTTTCCTATTCATATTTATATTTTACCTCTTCAATTTAGCATTATGGACAGGGAAAGACTTAATCTAACATCTGCACAAATATATTTTGCCTTCAAATTCATACCGTGATCGTAGCATGCATGGACTCGACTCATATGACTGGGATTTCCATGAAAATGATTGTGGGCCGAAAATGGGTGATCTCTGTACATTTCTCTTCTGTTTCCTATTTATATTTCTATTTTACATCCTCACTTTAGCATTATGGACAGGGAAAGACCTAATCTAAGATCTGCAAAAAATATTTTGCCTTCAAATTCATACCGTGGTCGTAGCATGCATGGACTCGACTCATATGACTGGGATTTCTATGAAAATATTGTGGGCCGAAAATGGGTGATCACTGTACATTTCTCTTCTGTTTCCTATTTATATTTATATTTTACCTCCTCAATTTAGCATTATGGACAGTGAAAGACCTAATCTAAGATCTGCACAAAAATATTGTGCCTTCAAATTGATACCATGATCGTAGCATGCATGGACTTGACTCATATGACTGGGATTTCCATGAAAAAGATTGTGCGCCGAAAATGGGTGATCACTGTACATTTCTCTTCTGTTTCCTATTTATATTTTTATTTTACCTCCTCAATTTAGCATAATGAACAGGGAAAGACCTAATCTAAGATCTGCACAAAAATCTTTTTCCTTCAAATTCATACCGTGATCGTAGCATGCATGGACTAGACTCATATGACTGGGATTTCCATGAAAAAGATTGTGGGCCGAAAATGGGTGATCACTGTACATTTCTCTTCTGTTTCCTATTTATATTTATATTTTACCTCCTGAATTTAGCATTATGGCCAGGGAAGGACCTAATCTAAGATCTGCACAAAAATATTTTGCCTTCAAATTCAAACCGTGATCGTAGCATGCATGTACTCGACTCATATGACTGGGATTTCCATGAAAAAGATTGTGGGCCTAAAATGGGTGATCACTGTACATTTCTCTTCTGTTTCCTATTCATATTTCTATTTTACCTCCTAAATTTAGCATTATGGAGAGGGAAAGACCTAATCTAAGCTATGCACAAAAATATTATGCCTTCAAATTCATACCGTGATCGTAGTATGCATGGACTCGACTCATATGTGTGGGATTTCCATGAAAAAGATTGTGGGCCGAAAATGGGTGATCACTGTACATTTCTCTTCTGTTTCCTATTTATATTTCTATTTTACCTCCTCAATTTAGCATTATGGCCAGGGAAATACCTAATCTAAGCTCTGCACAAAAATATTTTGCCTTCAAATTCATACCGTGATCGTAGCATGCATGGACACGACTCATATGACTGGGATTTCCATGAAAAAGATTGTGGGCCGAAAATGGGTGATCACTGTACATTTCTCTTCTGTTTCCTATTTATATTTATATTTTACCTCCTCAATTTAGCATTATGGACAGGGAAAGACCTAATCTAAGATCTACACAAAAATATTTTGCCTTCAAATTCATACCATGATCGTAGCATGCATGGACTCGATTCATACAACTGGGATTTCCATGTAAAAGATTGTGGGCCGAAAATGGGTGATCACTGTACATTTCTCTTCTGTTTCCTATTTATATTTCTATTTTACCTCCTCAATTTAGCATTATGGACTGGGAAAGACCTAATCTAAGATCTGCACAAAAATATTTTGCGTTCAAATTCAAACCGTGATCGTAGCATGCATGGACTCGACTCGTATGACTGGGATTTACATGAAAAAGATTGTGGGCCGAAAATGGGTGATCACTGTACATTTCTCTTCTGTTTCCTATTTATATTTCTATTTTACCTCCTAAATTTAGCATTATGGACTGGGAAAGACCTAATCTAAGATCTGCACACAAATATTTTGCGTTCAAATTCAAACCGTGATAGTAGCATGCATGGACTCGACTCATATGACTGGGTTTTCCATGAAAAAGATGTTGGGCCGAAAATGGGTGATCACTATACATTTCTCTTCTGTTTCCTATTCATATTTATATTTTACCTCCTCAATTTAGCATTATGGACAGGGAAAGACCTAATCTAAAATCTGCACAAAAATATTTTGCATTCAAATTCATACCGTGATCGTAGCATGCATGGACTCCACTCATATGATTGGGATTTCCATGAAAAAGATTGTGGGCCGAAAATGGGTGATCACTGTACATTTCTCTTCTGTTTCCTATTTATATTTATATTTTACCTCTTCAATTTAGCATTATGGACAGGGAAAGACTTAATCTAACATCTGCACAAATATATTTTGCCTTCAAATTCATACCGTGATCGTAGCATGCATGGACTCGACTCATATGACTGGGATTTCCATGAAAATTATTGTGGGCCGAAAATGGGTGATCTCTGTACATTTCTCTTCTGTTTCCTATTTATATTTCTATTTTACATCCTCACTTTAGCATTATGGACAGGGAAAGACCTAATCTAAGATCTGCAAAAAATATTTTGCCTTCAAATTCATACCGTGGTCGTAGCATGCATGGACTCGACTCATATGACTGGGATTTCGATGAAAATATTGTGGGCCGAAAATGGGTGATCACTGTACATTTCTCTTCTGTTTCCTATTTATATTTATATTTTACCTCCTCAATTTAGCATTATGGACAGTGAAAGACCTAATCTAAGATCTGCACAAAAATAATGTGCCTTCAAATTCATACGATGATCGTAGCATGCATGGACTCGACTCATATGACTGGGATTTCCATGAAAAAGATTGTGCGCCGAAAATGGGTGATCACTGTACATTTCTCTTCTGTTTCCTATTTATATTTATATTTTACCTCCTTAATTTAGCATTATGACCAGGGAAAGACCTAATCTAATATCTGCACAAAAATATTTTTCCTTCAAATTCATACCGTGATCGTAGCATGCATGGACTAGACTCATATGACTGGGATTTCCATGAAAAAGATTGTGTGCCGAAAATGGGTGATCACTGTACATTTCTCTTCGGTTTCCTATTTATATTTCTATTTTACCTCTTCAATTTAGCATTATGGACAGGGAAAGACCTAATCAAAGATCTGCACAAAAATATTTTGCCTTCAAATTCAAACCATGATCGTAGCATGCATCGACTCAACTCATATGACTGGGATTTCCATGATAAAGATTGTTGGCCAAAAATGGGTGATCACTGTTCATTTCTCTTCTGTTTCCTATTTATATTTCTATTTTACCTCCTCAATTTAGCATTATGGACAGGGAAAGACCTAATCTAAGATCTGCACAAAAATATTTTGCCTTCAAATTCATACCGTGATCGTAGCATGCATGGACACGACTCATATGACTGGGATTTCCATGAAAAAGATTGTGGGCCGAAAATGGGTGATCACTGTACAGTTCTCTTCTGTTTCCTATTTATATTTATATTTTACCTCCTCAATTTAGCATTATGGACAGGGAAAGACCTCATCTAAGATCTGTAAAAAAATATTTTGCCTTCAAATTCATACCCTGATCGTAGCATACATGTACTCGACTCATATGACTGGGATTTCCATGAAAAAGATTGTGGGCCGAAAATGGGTGATCACTGTACATTTCTCTTCTGTTTCCTATTTATATTTCTATTTTACCTCCTCAATTTAGCATTATGGACAGGGAAAGACCTAATCTAATATCTGTAAAAAAATATTTTGCCTTCAAATTCATACCGTGATCGTAGCATGCATGGACACGACTCATATGACTGGGATTTCCCTGAAAAAGATTGTGGGCCGAAAATGGGTGATCACTTTACATTTCTCTTCTTTTTTTTATTTGTATTTCTATTTTACCTCCTCAATTTAGCATTATGGACAGGGAAAGACCTCAACTAAGATCTGCACAAAAATATTTTGCCTTCAAATTCATACGATGATCGTAGCATGCATGGACTCGACTCATATGACTGGGATTTCCATGAAAAAGATTGTGGGCCGAAAATGGGTGATCACTGTACATTTCTCTTCTGTTTCCTATTCATATTTCTATTTTACCTCCTAAATTTAGCATTATGGAGAGGGAAAGACCTAAACTAAGCTATGCACAAAAATATTATGCCTTCAAATTCATACCGTGATCGTAGTATGCATGGACTCGACTCATATGACTGGGATTTCCATGAAAAAGATTGTGGGCCGAAAATGGGTGATCACTGTACATTTCTCTTCTGTTTCCTATTTATATTTCTATTTTACCTCCTCAATTTAGCATTATGGACAGGGAAAGACCTAATCTAAGATCTACACAAAAATATTTTGCCTTCAAATTCATACCATGATCGTAGCATGCATGGACTCGACTCATACAACTGGGATTTCCATGTAAAAGATTGTGGGCCGAAAATGGGTGATCACTGTACATTTCTCTTCTGTTTCCTATTTATATTTCTATTTTACCTCCTCAATTTAGCATTATGGACTGGGAAAGACCTAATCTAAGATCTGCACAAAAATATTTTGCGTTCAAATTCAAACCGTGATCGTAGCATGCATGGACTCGACTCATATGACTGGGTTTTCCATGAAAAAGATGTTGGGCCGAAAATGGGTGATCACTATACATTTCTCTTCTGTTTCCTATTCATATTTATATTTTACCTCCTCAATTTAGCATTATGGACAGGGAAAGACCTAATCTAAAATCTGCACAAAAATTGTTTTCATTCAAATTCATACCGTGATCGTAGCATGCATGGACTCCACTCATATGATTGGGATTTCCATGAAAAAGATTGTGGGCCGAAAATGGGTGATCACTGTACATTTCTCTTCTGTTTCCTATTTATATTTATATTTTACCTCTTCAATTTAGCATTATGGACAGGGAAAGACTTAATCTAACATCTGCACAAATATATTTTGCCTTCAAATTCATACCGTGATCGTAGCATGCATGGACTCGACTCATATGACTGGGATTTCCATGAAAATTATTGTGGGCCGAAAATGGGTGATCTCTGTACATTTCTCTTCTGTTTCCTATTTATATTTCTATTTTACATCCTCACTTTAGCATTATGGACAGGGAAAGACCTAATCTAAGATCTGCAAAAAATATTTTGCCTTCAAATTCATACCATGGTCGTAGCATGCATGGACTCGACTCATATGACTGGGATTTCGATGAAAATATTGTGGGCCGAAAATGGGTGATCACTGTACATTTCTCTTCTGTTTCCTATTTATATTTCTATTTTACCTCCTCAATTTAGCATAATGAACAGGGAAAGACCTAATCTAAGATCTGCACAAGAATCTTTTTCCTTCAAATTCATACCGTGATCGTAGCATGCATGGACTAGACTCATATGACTGGGATTTCCATGAAAAAGATTGTGGGCCGAAAATGGGTGATCACTGTACATTTCTCTTCTGTTTCCTATTTATATTTATATTTTACCTCCTGAATTTAGCATTATGGCCAGGGAAGGACCTAATCTAAGATCTGCACAAAAATATTTTGCCTTCAAATTTAAACCGTGATCGTAGCATGCATGGACTCGACTCATATGACTGGGATTTCCATGAAAAAGATTGTGGGCCTAAAATGGGTGATCACTGTACATTTCTCTTCTGTTTCCTATTCATATTTCTATTTTACCTCCTAAATTTAGCATTATGGAGAGGGAAAGACCTAATCTAAGCTATGCACAAAAATATTATGCCTTCAAATTCATACCGTGATCGTAGTATGCATGGACTCGACTCATATGTGTGGGATTTCCATGAAAAAGATTGTGGGCCGAAAATGGGTGATCACTGTACATTTCTCTTCTGTTTCCTATTTATATTTCTATTTAACCTCCTCAATTTAGCATTATGGTCAGGGAAAGACCTAATCTAAAATCTGCACAAAAATATTTTGCCTTCAAATTCATACCGTTATCGTAGCATGCATGGACTCGACTCATATGACTGGGATTTCCATGATAAAGATTGTTGGCCAAAAATGGGTGATCACTGTACATTTCTCTTCTGTTTCCTATTTATATTTCTATTTTACCTCCTCAATTTAGCATTATGGACTGGGAAAGACCTAATCTAAGATCTGCACAAAAATATTTTGCGTTCAAATTCAAACCGTGATCGTAGCATGCATGGACTCGACTCATATGACTGGGTTTTCCATGAAAAAGATGTTGGGCCGAAAATGGGTGATCACTATACATTTCTCTTCTGTTTCCTATTCATATTTATATTTTACCTCCTCAATTTAGCATTATGGACAGGGAAAGACCTAATCTAAAATCTGCACAAAAATTGTTTTCATTCAAATTCATACCGTGATCGTAGCATGCATGGACTCCACTCATATGATTGGGATTTCCATGAAAAAGATTGTGGGCCGAAAATGGGTGATCACTGTACATTTCTCTTCTGTTTCCTATTTATATTTATATTTTACCTCTTCAATTTAGCATTATGGACAGGGAAAGACTTAATCTAACATCTGCACAAATATATTTTGCCTTCAAATTCATACCGTGATCGTAGCATGCATGGACTCGACTCATATGACTGGGATTTCCATGAAAATTATTGTGGGCCGAAAATGGGTGATCTCTGTACATTTCTCTTCTGTTTCCTATTTATATTTCTATTTTACATCCTCACTTTAGCATTATGGACAGGGAAAGACCTAATCTAAGATCTGCAAAAAATATTTTGCCTTCAAATTCATACCATGGTCGTAGCATGCATGGACTCGACTCATATGACTGGGATTTCGATGAAAATATTGTGGGCCGAAAATGGGTGATCACTGTACATTTCTCTTCTGTTTCCTATTTATATTTCTATTTTACCTCCTCAATTTAGCATAATGAACAGGGAAAGACCTAATCTAAGATCTGCACAAAAATCTTTTTCCTTCAAATTCATACCGTGATCGTAGCATGCATGGACTAGACTCATATGACTGGGATTTCCATGAAAAAGATTGTGGGCCGAAAATGGGTGATCACTGTACATTTCTCTTCTGTTTCCTATTTATATTTATATTTTACCTCCTGAATTTAGCATTATGGCCAGGGAAGGACCTAATCTAAGATCTGCACAAAAATATTTTGCCTTCAAATTCAAACCGTGATCGTAGCATGCATGGACTCGACTCATATGACTGGGATTTCCATGAAAAAGATTGTGGGCCTAAAATGGGTGATCACTGTACATTTCTCTTCTGTTTCCTATTCATATTTCTATTTTACCTCCTAAATTTAGCATTATGGAGAGGGAAAGACCTAATCTAAGCTATGCACAAAAATATTATGCCTTCAAATTCATACCGTGATCGTAGTATGCATGGACTCGACTCATATGTGTGGGATTTCCATGAAAAAGATTGTGGGCCGAAAATGGGTGATCACTGTACATTTCTCTTCTGTTTCCTATTTATATTTCTATTTAACCTCCTCAATTTAGCATTATGGTCAGGGAAAGACCTAATCTAAAATCTGCACAAAAATATTTTGCCTTCAAATTCATACCGTTATCGTAGCATGCATGGACTCGACTCATATGACTGGGATTTCCATGATAAAGATTGTTGGCCAAAAATGGGTGATCACTGTTCATTTCTCTTCTGTTTCCTATTTATATTTCTATTTTACCTCCTCAATTTAGCATTATGGACAGGGAAAGACCTAATCTAAGATCTGCACAAAAATATTGCCTTCAAATTCATACCGTGATCGTAGCATGCATGGACACGACTCATATGACTGGGATTTCCATGAAAAAGATTGTGGGCCGAAAATGGGTGATCACTGTACAGTTCTCTTCTGTTTCCTATTTATATTTATATTTTACCTCCTCAATTTAGCATTATGGACAGGGAAAGACCTCATCTAAGATCTGTAAAAAAATATTTTGCCTTCAAATTCATACCCTGATCGTAGCATACATGTACTCGACTCATATGACTGGGATTTCCATGAAAAAGATTGTGGGCCGAAAATGGGTGATCACTGTACATTTCTCTTCTGTTTCCTATTTATATTTCTATTTTACCTCCTCAATTTAGCATTATGGACAGGGAAAGACCTAATCTAATATCTGTAAAAAAATATTTTGCCTTCAAATTCATACCGTGATCGTAGCATGCATGGACACGACTCATATGACTGGGATTTCCCTGAAAAAGATTGTGCGCCGAAAATGGGTGATCACTTTACATTTCTCTTCTTTTTTTTATTTGTATTTCTATTTTACCTCCTCAATTTAGCATTATGGACAGGGAAAGACCTCAACTAAGATCTGCACAAAAATATTTTGCCTTCAAATTCATACGATGATCGTAGCATGCATGGACTCGACTCATATGACTGGGATTTCCATGAAAAAGATTGCGCGCCGAAAATGGGTGATCACTGTACATTTCTCTTCTGTTTCCTATTTATATTTATATTTTACCTCCTTAATTTAGCATTATGACCAGGGAAAGACCTAATCTAAGATCTGCACAAAAATATTTTTCCTTCAAATTCATACCGTGATCGTAGCATGCATGGACTAGACTCATATGACTGGGATTTCCATGAAAAAGATTGTGGGCCGAAAATGGGTGTTCACTGTACATTTCTCTTCTGTTTCCTATTTATATTTCTATTTTACCTCCTCAATTTAGCATTATGAACAGGGAAAGACCTAATCTAAAATCTGCACAAAAATATTTTGCATTCATATTCATACCGTGATCGTAGCATGCATGGACTCGACTCATATGATTGGGTTTTCCATGAAAAAGATTGTGTGCCGAAAATGGGTGATCACTGTACATTTCTCTTCGGTTTCCTATTTATATTTCTATTTTACCTCTTCAATTTAGCATTATGGACAGGGAAAGACTTAATCTAAGATCTGCACAAAAATATTTTGCCTTCAAATTCATACCGTGATCATAGCATGCATGGACTCGACTCATATGACTGGGATTTCCATGAAAATGATTGTGGGCCGAAAATGGGTGATCACTGTACATTTCTCTTCTGTTTCCTATTTATATTTCTATTTTACATCCTCAATTTAGAATTATGGACAGGGAAAGACCTAATCTAAGATCTGCACAAAAATATTATGCCTTCAAATTCATACCGTGATCGTAGTATGCATGGACTCGACTCATATGACTGGGATTTCCATGAAAAAGATTGTGGGCCGAAAATGGGTGATCACTGTACATTTCTCTTCTGTTTCCTATTTATATTTCTATTTTACCTCCTCAATTTAGCATTATGGCCAGGGAAAGACCTAATCTAAGATCTGCACAAAAATATTTTGCCTTCAAATTCAAACCATGATCGTAGCATGCATCGACTCGACTCATATGACTGGGATTTCCATGAAAAAGATTGTGGGCCGAAAATGGGTGATCACTGTACATTTCTCTTCTGTTTCCTTATTATATTTATTTTTTACCTCCTCAATTTAGCATTATGGACAGGGAAAGACCTAATCTAAGATCTGCACAAAAATATTTTGCCTTCAAATTCATACCGTGATCGTAGCATGCATGGATTCGACTCATATGACTGGGATTTCCATGAAAAAGATTGTGGGCAGAAAATGGGTGATCACTGTAGATTTCTCTTCTGTTTCCTATTTATATTTATATTTTACCTCCTCAATTTAGCATTATGGTCAGGGAAAGACCTAATCTAAAATCTGCACAAAAATATTTTGCCTTCAAATTCATACCGTTATCGTTGCATGCATGGACTCGACTCATATGACTGGGATTTCCATGATAAAGATTGTTGGCCAAAAATGGGTGATCACTGTTCATTTCTCTTCTATTTCCAATTTATATTTCTATTTTACCTCCTCAATTTAGCATTATGGACAGGGAAAGACCTAATCTAAGATCTGTAAAAAAAATATTTTGCCTTCAAATTCATACCCTGATCGTAGCATACATGGACTCGACTCATATGACTGGGATTTCCATGAAAAAGATTGTGGGCCGAAAATGGGTGATCACTGTACATTTCTCTTCTGTTTCCTATTTATATTTCTATTTTACCTCCTCAATTTAGCATTATGGACAGGGAAAGACCTAATCTAAGATCTGTATAAAAATATTTTACGTTCAAATTCATACCGTGATCGTAGCATGCATGGACTCGACTCATATGACTGGGATTTCCATGAAAAAGATCGTGGGCCGAAAATGGGTGATCACTGTACGTTTCTCTTCTGTTTCCTATTTATATTTCTATTTTACCTCCTCAATTTAGCATTATGAACAGGGAAAGACCTAATCTAAGATCTGCACAAAAATATTTTGCATTCAAATTCATACCGTGATCGTAGCATACATGGACTCGACTCATATGACTGGGATTTCCATGAAAAAGATTGTGGGCCGAAAATAGGTGATCACTGTACATTTCTCTTCTGTTTCCTATTTATATTTATATTTTACCACCTCAATTTAGCATTATGGACAGGGAAACACCTAATCTAAGATCTGCACAAAAATATTTTGCCTTCAAATTCATACCGTGATCGTAGCATGCATGGACTCGACTCATATGACTGGGATTTCCATGATAAAGATTGTTGGCAAAAAATGGGTGATCACTGTACATTTCTCTTCTGTTTCCTATTTATATTTCTATTTTACCTCCTCAATTTAGCATTATGGACAGGGAAAGACCTAATCTAAAATCTGCACAAAAATATTTTGCCTTCAAATTCATACCGTTATCGTAGCATGCATGGACTCGACTCATATGACTGGGATTTCCATGATAAAGATTGTTGGCCAAAAATGGGTGATCACTGTTCATTTCTCTTCTGTTTCCTATTTATATTTCTATTTTACCTCCTCAATTTAGCATTATGGACAGGGAAAGACCTAATCTAAGATCTGTAAAAAAATATTTTGCCTTCAAATTCATACCCTGATCGTAGCATAGATGGACTCGACTCATATGACTGGGATTTCCATGAAAAAGATTGTGGGCCGAAAATGGGTGATCACTGTACATTTCTCTTCTGTTTCCTATTTATATTTCTATTTTACCTCCTCAATTTAGCATTATGGACAGGGAAAGACCTAATCTAAGAACTGTATAAAAATATTTTACGTTCAAATTCATACCGTGATCGTAGCATGCATGGACTCGACTCATATGACTGGGATTTCCATGAAAAAGATTGTGGGCCGAAAATGGGTGATCACTGCACGTTTCTCTTCTGTTTCCTATTTATATTTCTATTTTACCTCCTCAATTTAGCATTATGAACAGGGAAAGACCTAATCTAAGATCTGCACAAAAATATTTTTCCTTCAAATTCATACCGTGATCGTAGCATGCATGGACTAGACTCATATGACTGGGATTTCCATGAAAAAGATTGTGGGCCGAAAATGGGTGTTCACTGTACATTTCTCTTCTGTTTCCTATTCATATTTCTATTTTACCTCCTGAATTTAGCATTATGGCCAGGGAAAGACCTAATCTAAGATCTGCACAAAAATATTTTGCCTTCAAATTCAAACCATGATCGTAGCATGCATGGACTCGACTCATATGACTGGGATTTCCATGAAAAAGATTGTGGGCCGAAAATGGGTGATCACTCTACATTTCTCTTCTGTTTCCTATTTATATTTCTATTTTACCTCCTCAATTTAGCATTATGGACAGGGAAAGACCTAATCTAAGATCGGCACAAAAATATTTTGCCTTCAAATTCATACCGTGATCGTAGCATGCATGGACTCGACTCATATGACTGGGATTTCCATGAAAAAGATTGTGGGCCGAAAATGGGTGATCACTGTACATTTCTCTTCTGTTTCCTATTTATATTTCTATTTTACCTCCTCAACTTAGCATTATGGTCAGGGAAAGACCTAATCTAAAATCTGCACAAAAATATTTTCCCTTCAAATTCATACCGTTATCGTAGCATGCATGGACTCGACTCATATGACTGGGATTTCCATGATAAAGATTGTTGGCCTAAAATGGGTGATCACTGTACATTTCTCTTCTGTTTCCTATTTATATTTCTATTTTACCTCCTCAATTTAGCATTATGAACAGGGAAAGACCTAATCTAAGATCTGCACAAAAATATTTTTCCTTCAAATTCATACCGTGATCGTAGCATGCATGTACTAGACTCATATGACTGGGATTTCCATGAAAAAGATTGTGGGCCGAAAATGGGTGTTCACTGTACATTTCTCTTCTGTTTCCTATTTATATTTCTATTTTACCTCCTGAATTTAGCATTATGGCCAGGGAAAGACCTAATCTAAGATCTGCACAAAAATATTTTGCCTTCAAATTCAAACCGTGATCGTAGCATGCATGGACTCGACTCATATGACTGGGATTTCCATGAAAAACATTGTGGGCCGAAAATGGGTGATCACTGTACATTTCTCTTCTGTTTCCTATTTATATTTATATTTTACCTCCTCAACTTAGCATTATGGTCAGGGAAAGACCTAATCTAAAATCTGCACAAAAATATGTTCCCTTCAAATTCATACCGTTATCGTAGCATGCATGGACTCGACTCATATGACTGGGATTTCCATGATAAAGATTGTTGGCCTAAAATGGGTGATCACTGTACATTTCTCTTCTGTTTCCTATTTATATTTCTATTTTACCTCCTCAATTTAGCATTTTGGACAGGGAAAGACCTAATCTAAGATCTGTAAAAAAATATTTTGCCTTCAAATTCATACCGTGATCGTAGCATGCATGGACTCGACTGATATAACTGGGATTTCCATGAAAACGATTGTGGGCCGAAAATGGGTGATCACTGTACATTTCTGTTCTGTTTCCTATTTATATTTATATTTTACCTCTTCAATTTAGCATTATGGACAGGTAAAGACCTAACCTAAAATCTGCACAAAAATATTTTGCCTTCAAATTCATACCGTGATCGTAGCATGCATGGACTCGACTCATATGACTGGGATTTCCATGAAAAAGATTGTGGGTCGAAAATGGGTGATCACTGTACATTTCTCTTCTGTTTCCTATTTATATTTATATTTTACCTCCTCAATTTAGCATTATGGACAGGGAAAGACCTAATCTAAGATCTGCACAAAAATATTTTGCCTTCAAATTCATACCGTGATCGTAGCATGCATGGACTCGACTCATATGACTGGGATTTCCATGAAAAAGATTGTGGGCCGAAAATGGGTGATCACTGTATATTTCTCTTCTGTTTCCTATTTATATTTCTATTTTACATCCTCAAGTTAGCATTATGAACAGGGAAAGACCTAATCTAAGATCTGCACAAAAATATTTTTCCTTCAAATTCATACCCTGATCGTAGCATGCATGGACTAGACTCATATGACTGGGATTTCCATGAAAAATATTGTTGGCCGAAAATGGGTGATCACTGTACATTTCTCTTCTGTTTCCTATTTATATTTATATTTTACCTCCTGAATTTAGCATTATGGACAGGGAAAGAACTAATCTAAGATCTGCACAAAAATATTTTGCCTTCAAATTCAAACCGTGATCGTAGCATGCATGGACTTGACTCATATGACTGGGATTTCCATGAAAAAGATTGTGGGCCGAAAATGGGTGATCACTGTACATTTCTCTTCTGTTTCCTATTTATATTTCTATTTTACCTCCTCAATTTAGCATTATGGACAGAGAAAGACCTCATCTAAGATCTGCACAAAAATATTTTGCCTTCAAATTCATACCGTGATCGTAGCATGCATGGACTCGACTCATATGACTGGGATTTCCATGAAAAAGGTTGTGCGCCGAAAATGGGTGATCACTGTACATTTCTCTTCTGTTTCCTATTTATATTTATATTTTACCTCCTCAATTTAGCATTATGAACAGGGAAAGACCTAATCTAAGATCTGCACAAAAATATTTTTCCTTCCAATTCATACCGTGATCGTAGCATGCATGGACTAGACTCATATGACTGGGATTTCCATGAAAAAGATTGTGGGCCGAAAATGGGTGTTCACTGTACATTTCTCTTCTGTTTCCTATTTATATTTCTATTTTACCTCCTGAATTTAGCATTATGGCCAGGGAAAGACCTATTCTAAGATCTGCACAAAAATATTTTGCCTTCAAATTCAAACCGTGATCGTAGCATGCATGGATTCGACTCATATGACTGGGATTTCCATGAAAAAGATTGTGGGCCGAAAATGGGTGATCACTGTACATTTCTCTTCTGTTTCATAATTATATTTATTTTTTACCTCCTCAATTTAGCATTATGGACAGGGAAAGACCTAATCTAAACTCTGCACGAAAATATTTTGCATTCAAATTCATACCGTGATCGTAGCATGCATGGACTCGACTCATATGACAGGGATTTCCATGAAAAAGATTGTGGGCCGAAAATGGGTGATCACTGTACATTTCTCTTCTGTTTCCTATTTATATTTCTATTTTACCTCCTCAATTTAGCATTATGGACAGGGAAAGACCTAATCTAAGATCTGTAAAAAAATATTTTGCCTTCAAATTCATACCGTGATCGTAGCATGCATGGACTCGACTGATATAACTGGGATTTCCATGAAAATGATTGTGGGCCGAAAATGGGTGATCACTGTACATTTCTGTTCTGTTTCCTATTTATATTTATATTTTACCTCTTCAATTTAGCATTATGGACAGGTAAAGACCTAACCTAAAATCTGCACAAAAATATTTTGCCTTCAAATTCATACCGTGATCGTAGCATTCATGGACTCGACTCATATGACTGGGATTTCCATGAAAAAGATTGTGGGTCGAAAATGGGTGATCACTGTACATTTCTCTTCTGTTTCCTATTTATATTTATATTTTACCTCCTCAATTTAGCATTATGGACAGGGAAAGACCTAATCTAAGATCTGCACAAAAATATTTTGCCTTCAAATTCATACCGTGATCATAGCATGCATGGACTCGACTCATATGACTGGGATTTCCACGAAAAAGATTGTGGGCCGAAAATGGGTGATCACTGTATATTTCTCTTCTGTTTCCTATTTATATTTCTATTTTACCTCCTCAATTTAGCATTATGGCCAGGGAAAGACCTAATCTAAGATCTGCACAAAAATATTTTGCCTTCAAATTCATACCATGATCGTAGCATGCATGGACTCGACTCATATGACTGGGATTTCCATGAAAAAGATTGTGCGCCGAAAATGCGTGATCACTGTACATTTCTCTTCTGTTTCCTATTTATATTTATATTTTACCTCCTCAATTTAGCATTATGGACAGGGAAAGACCTAATCTAAGATCTGCTCAAAAATGTTTTGCCTTCAAATTCCTACCGGGATCGTAGCATGCATGGACTCGACTCATATGACTGGGATTTCCATGAAAAACATTGTGGGCCGAAAATGGGTGATCACTGTACATTTCTCTTCTGTTTCCTATTTATATTTCTATTTTACCTCCTCAATTTAGCATTATGGAGAGGGAAAGACCTAATCTAAGATCTGCACAAAAATATTTTGCCTTCAAATTCAAACCGTGATCGTAGCATGCATGGACTCGACTCATATGACTGGGATTTCCATTAAAAAGATAGTGGGCCGAAAATGGGTGATCACTGTACATTTCTCTTCTGTTTCCTATTCATATTTATATTTTACTTCCTCAATTTAGCATTATGGACAGGGAAAGAGCTAATCTAAGATCTGCACAAAAATATTTTGCCTTCAAATTCAAACCGTGATCGTAGCATGCATGGACGCGACTCATATGACTGGGATTTCCATGAAAAAGATTGTGGGCCGAAAATGGGTTATCACTGTACATTTCTCTTCTGTTTCCTATTTATATTTATATTTATCTCCTCAATTTAGCATTATGGTCAGGGAAAGACGTAATCTAAGATCTGCACAAAAATATTTTGCCTTCAAATTTATACTGTGATCGTAGCATGCATGGACTCGACTCATATGACTGGGATTTCCATGAAAAAGATTGTGGGCAGAAAATCGGTCATCACTGTACATTTTTCTTCTGTTTCCTATTTATATTTCTATTTTACCTCCTCAATTTAGCAATATGGCCAGGGAAAGAGATAATCTAAGCTCTGCACAAAAATATTATGCCTTCAAATTCATACCGTGATCGTAGCCTGCATGGACTCGACTCATATGACTGGGATTTCCACGAAAAAGATTGTGGGCCGAAAATGGGTGATCACTGTACATTTCTCTTCTGTTTCCTATTTATATTTATATTTTACCTCCTCAATTTAGCATAAAGGACAGCGAAAGACCTCATCTAAGAACTGCACAAAAATATTTTGCCTTCAAATTCAAACCATGAACGTAGCATGCATGGACTCGACTCATATGACTGGGATTTCCATGAAAAAGATTGCGGGCCGAAAATGGGTGATCACTGTACATATCTCTTCTGTTTCCTATTTATATTTCTATTTTGCCTCCTCAATTTAGCATTATGGACAGGGAAAGACCTCATCTAAGTTCTGCACAAAAATATTTTGCCTTCAAATTCATACCGTGATCGTAGCATGCATGGACTCGACTCATATGACTGGGATTTTCATGAAAATGATTGTGTGCCGAAAATGGGTGATCACTCTACATTTCTCTTCTGTTTCCTATTTATATTTATATTTTACCTCCTCAATTTAGCATTATGAACAGGGAAAGACTTAATCTAAGATCTGCACAAAAATATTTTGCCTTCAAATTCATACCGCGATCGTAGCATGCATGGACTCAACTCATATGACTGGGATTTCCATGAAAAAGATTGTGGGCCGAAAATGGGTGATCACTGTACATTTCTCTTCTGTTTCCTATTTATATTTATATTTTACTTCCTTCATTTAGCATTATGGACAGGGAAAGTCCTAATCTAAGATCTGCTCAAAAATATTTTGCCTTCAAATTCCTACCGTGATCGTAGCATGCATGGACTCGACTCATATGACTGGGATTTCCATGAAAAACATTGTGGGCCGAAAATGGGTGATCACTGTACATTTCTCTTCTGTTTCCTATTTATATTTCTATTTTACCTCCTCAATTTAGCATTATGGACAGGGAAAGACCTAATCTAAGATCTGCACAAAAATATTTTGCCTTCAAATTCATACCGTGATCGTAGCATGCATGGACTCGACTCATATGACTGTGATTTCCATGAAAAAGATTGTGGGCAGAAAATGGGTGATCACTGTACATTTCTCTTCTGTTTCCTATTTATATTTCTATTTTACCTCCTCAATTTAGCATTATGGAGAGGGAAAGACCTAATCTAAGATCTGCACAAAAATATTTTGCCTTCAAATTCAAACCGTGATCGTAGCATGCATGGACTTGACTCATATGACTGGGATTTCCATGAAAAAGATTGTGGGCAGAAAATGGGTGATCACTGTACATTTCTCTTCTGTTTCCTATTTATATTTCTATTTTACTTCCTCAATTTAGCATAATGGACAGGGAAAGAGCTAATCTAAGATCTGCACAAAAATATTTTGCCTTCAAATTCAAACCGTGATCGTAGCATGCATGGACTCGACTCATATGACTGGGATTTCCATGAAAAAGATTGTCGGCCGAAAATGGGTGATCACTGTACATTTCTCTTCTGTTTCCTATTTCTATTTCTATTTTACCTCCTCAATTTAGCATTATGGACAGGGAAAGACATAATCTAAGCTCTGCACAAAAATATTATGCCTTCAAATTCATACCGTGATCGTAGCCTGCATGGACTCGACTCATATGACTGGGATTTCCAGGAAAAAGATTGTGGGCCGAAAATGGGTGATCACTGTACATTTCTCTTCTGTTTCCTATTTATATTTATATTTTACCTCCTCAATTTAGCATAAAGGACAGCGAAAGACCTCATCTAAGAACTGCACAAAAATATTTTGCCTTCAAATTCAAACCATGATCGTAGCATGCATGGACTCGACTCATATGACTGGGATTTCCATGAAAAAGATTGCGGGCCGAAAATGGGTGATCACTGTACATATCTCTTCTGTTTCCTATTTATATTTCTATTTTGCCTCCTCAATTTAGCATTATGGACAGGGAAAGACCTCATCTAAGTTCTGCACAAAAATATTTTGCCTTCAAATTCATACCGTGATCGTAGCATGCATGGACTCGACTCATATGACTGGGATTTCCATGAAAATGATTGTGTGCCGAAAATGGGTGATCACTCTACATTTCTCTTCTGTTTCCTATTTATATTTATATTTTACCTCCTCAATTTAGCATTATGAACAGGGAAAGACTTAATCTAAGATCTGCACAAAAATATTTTGCCTTCAAATTCATACCGCGATCGTAGCATGCATGGACTCAACTCATATGACTGGGATTTCCATGAAAAAGATTGTGGGCCGAAAATGGGTGATCACTGTACATTTCTCTTCTGTTTCCTATTTATATTTATATTTTACTTCCTTCATTTAGCATTATGGACAGGGAAAGACCTAATCTAAGATCTGCTCAAAAATATTTTGCCTTCAAATTCCTACCGTGATCGTAGCATGCATGGACTCGACTCATATGACTGGGATTTCCATGAAAAACATTGTGGGCCGAAAATGGGTGATCACTGTACATTTCTCTTCTGTTTCCTATTTATATTTCTATTTTACCTCCTCAATTTAGCATTATGGACAGGGAAAGACCTAATCTAAGATCTGCACAAAAATATTTTGCCTTCAAATTCATACCGTGATCGTAGCATGCATGGACTCGACTCATATGACTGGGATTTCCATGAAAAAGATTGCGGGCCGAAAATGGGTGATCACTGTACATATCTCTTCTGTTTCCTATTTATATTTCTATTTTGCCTCCTCAATTTAGCATTATGGACAGGGAAAGACCTCATCTAAGTTCTGCACAAAAATATTTTGCCTTCAAATTCATACCGTGATCGTAGCATGCATGGACTCGACTCATATGACTGGGATTTTCATGAAAATGATTGTGTGCCGAAAATGGGTGATCACTCTACATTTCTCTTCTGTTTCCTATTTATATTTATATTTTACCTCCTCAATTTAGCATTATGAACAGGGAAAGACTTAATCTAAGATCTGCACAAAAATATTTTGCCTTCAAATTCATACCGCGATCGTAGCATGCATGGACTCAACTCATATGACTGGGATTTCCATGAAAAAGATTGTGGGCCGAAAATGGGTGATCACTGTACATTTCTCTTCTGTTTCCTATTTATATTTATATTTTACTTCCTTCATTTAGCATTATGGACAGGGAAAGACCTAATCTAAGATCTGCTCAAAAATATTTTGCCTTCAAATTCCTACCGTGATCGTAGCATGCATGGACTCGACTCATATGACTGGGATTTCCATGAAAAACATTGTGGGCCGAAAATGGGTGATCACTGTACATTTCTCTTCTGTTTCCTATTTATATTTATATTTTACTTCCTCAATTTAGCATAATGGACAGGGAAAGAGCTAATCTAAGATCTGCACAAAAATATTTTGCCTTCAAATTCAAACCGTGATCGTAGCATGCATGGACTCGACTCATATGACTGGGATTTCCATGAAAAAGATTGTCGGCCGAAAATGGGTGATCACTGTACATTTCTCTTCTGTTTCCTATTTATATTTATATTTTACCTCCTCAATTTAGCATTATGGACAGGGAAAGACCTAATCTAAGATCTGCACAAAAATATTTTGCCTTCAAATTTATACCGTGATCGTAGCATGCATGGACTCGACTCATATGACTGGGATTTCCATGAAAAAGATTGTGGGCCGAAAATGGGTGATCACTGTACATTTCTCTTCTGTTTCCTATTTATATTTATATTTTACCTCCTCAATTTAGCATTAAGGACAGGGAAAGACCTCATCTAAGATCTGCACAAAAATATTTTGCCTTCAAATTCAAACCTTGATCGTAGCATGCATGGACTCGACTCATATGACTGGGATTTCCATGAAAAAGATTGCGGGCCGAAAATGGGTGATCACTGTACATATCTCTTCTGTTTCCTATTTATATTTCTATTTTACCTCCTCAATTTAGCATTATGGACAGGGAAAGACCTCATCTAAGCTCTGCACAAAAATATTATGCCTTCAAATTCATACCGTCATCGTGGCCTGCATGGACTCGACTCATATAACTGGGATTTCCATGAAAAAGATTGTCGGCCGAAAATGGGTGATCACTGTACATTTCTCTTCTGTTTCCTATTTATATTTCTATTTTACCTCCTCAATTTAGCATTATGGACAGGGAAAGACCTCATCAAAGTTCTGCAAAAAAATATTTTGCCTTCAAATTCATACCGTCATCGTGGCCTGCATGGACTCGACTCATATAACTGGGATTTCCATGAAAAAGATTGTCGGCCGAAAATTGGTGATCACTGTACATTTCTCTTCTGTTTCCTATTTATATTTATATTTTACCTCCTCAATTTAGCATTATGGACAGGGAAAGACATAATCTAAGCTCTGCACAAAAATATTATGCCTTCAAATTCATACCGTGATCGTAGCCTGCATGGACTCGACTCATATGACTGGGATTTCCACGAAAAAGATTGTGGGCCGAAAATGGGTGATCACTGTACATTTCTCTTCTGTTTCCTATTTATATTTATATTTTACCTCCTCAATTTAGCATAAAGGACAGCGAAAGACCTCATCTAAGAACTGCACAAAAATATTTTGCCTTCAAATTCAAACCATGATCGTAGCATGCATGGACTCGACTCATATGACTGGGATTTCCATGAAAAAGATTGCGGGCGGAAAATGGGTGATCACTGTACATATCTCTTCTGTTTCCTATTTATATTTCTATTTTGCCTCCTCAATTTAGCATTATGGACAGGGAAATACCTCATCTAAGTTCTGCACAAAAATATTTTGCCTTCAAATTCATACCGTGATCGTAGCATGCATGGACTCGACTCATATGACTGGGATTTCCATGAAAATGATTGTGTGCCGAAAATGGGTGATCACTCTACATTTCTCTTCTGTTTCCTATTTATATTTATATTTTACCTCCTCAATTTAGCATTATGAACAGGGAAAGACTTAATCTAAGATCTGCACAAAAATATTTTGCCTTCAAATTCATACCGCGATCGTAGCATGCATGGACTCAACTCATATGACTGGGATTTCCATGAAAAAGATTGTGGGCCGAAAATGGGTGATCACTGTACATTTCTCTTCTGTTTCCTATTTATATTTATATTTTACTTCCTTCATTTAGCATTATGGACAGGGAAAGACCTAATCTAAGATCTGCTCAAAAATATTTTGCCTTCAAATTCCTACCGTGATCGTAGCATGCATGGACTCGACTCATATGACTGGGATTTCCATGAAAAACATTGTGGGCCGAAAATGGGTGATCACTGTACATTTCTCTTCTGTTTCCTATTTATATTTCTATTTTACCTCCTCAATTTAGCATTATGGACAGGGAAAGACCTAATCTAAGCTGTGCACAAAAATATTTCGCCTTCAAATTCATACCGTGATCTTAGCATGCATGGACTTGACTCACATGACTGAGATTTCCACGAAAAAGATTGTTGGCCGAAAATAGGTCATCACTGTACATTTCTCTTCTGTTTCCTATTACTATTTCTATTTTACCTCCTCAATTTAGCATTATGGAGAGGGAAAGACCTAATCTAAGATCTGCACAAAAATATTTTGCCTTCAAATTCATACCGTCATCGTGGCCTGCATGGACTCGACTCATATAACTGGGATTTCCATGAAAAAGATTGTCGGCCGAAAATGGGTGATCACTGTACATTTCTCTTCTGTTTCCTATTTATATTTCTATTTTACCTCCTCAATTTAGCATTATGGACAGGGAAAGACATAATCTAAGCTCTGCACAAAAATATTTTGCCTTCAAATTCATACCGTAATCGTAGCCTTGCACTGACTCGACTCATATGACTGGGATTTCCATGAAAAAGATTGTGGGCCGAAAATGGGTGATCACTGTACATTTCTCTTCTGTTTCCTATTTATATTTATATTTTACCTCCTCAATTTAGCATTATGAACAGGGAAAGACTTAATCTAAGATCTGCACAAAAATATTTTGCCTTCAAATTCATACCGCGATCGTAGCATGCATGGACTCAACTCATATGACTGGGATTTCCATGAAAAAGATTGTGGGCCGAAAATGGGTGATCACTGTACATTTCTCTTCTGTTTCCTATTTATATTTATATTTTACTTCCTCAATTTAGCATAATGGACAGGGAAAGAGCTAATCTAAGATCTGCACAAAAATATTTTGCCTTCAAATTCAAACCGTGATCGTAGCATGCATGGACTCGACTCATATGACTGGGATTTCCATGAAAAAGATTGTCGGCCGAAAATGGGTGATCACTGTACATTTCTCTTCTGTTTCCTATTTATATTTATATTTTACCTCCTCAATTTAGCATTATGGACAGGGAAAGACCTAATCTAAGATCTGCACAAAAATATTTTGCCTTCAAATTTATACCGTGATCGTAGCATGCATGGACTCGACTCATATGACTGGGATTTCCATGAAAAAGATTGTGGGCCGAAAATGGGTGATCACTGTACATTTCTCTTCTGTTTCCTATTTATATTTATATTTTACCTCCTCAATTTAGCATTAAGGACAGGGAAAGACCTCATCTAAGATCTGCACAAAAATATTTTGCCTTCAAATTCAAACCTTGATCGTAGCATGCATGGACTCGACTCATATGACTGGGATTTCCATGAAAAAGATTGCGGGCCGAAAATGGGTGATCACTGTACATATCTCTTCTGTTTCCTATTTATATTTCTATTTTACCTCCTCAATTTAGCATTATGGACAGGGAAAGACCTCATCTAAGCTCTGCACAAAAATATTATGCCTTCAAATTCATACCGTCATCGTGGCCTGCATGGACTCGACTCATATAACTGGGATTTCCATGAAAAAGATTGTCGGCCGAAAATGGGTGATCACTGTACATTTCTCTTCTGTTTCCTATTTATATTTCTATTTTAGCTCCTCAATTTAGCATTATGGACAGGGAAAGACCTCATCAAAGTTCTGCAAAAAAATATTTTGCCTTCAAATTCATACCGTCATCGTGGCCTGCATGGACTCGACTCATATAACTGGGATTTCCATGAAAAAGATTGTCGGCCGAAAATTGGTGATCACTGTACATTTCTCTTCTGTTTCCTATTTCTATTTCTATTTTACCTCCTCAATTTAGCATTATGGACAGGGAAAGACATAATCTAAGCTCTGCACAAAAATATTATGCCTTCAAATTCATACCGTGATCGTAGCCTGCATGGACTCGACTCATATGACTGGGATTTCCACGAAAAAGATTGTGGGCCGAAAATGGGTGATCACTGTACATTTCTCTTCTGTTTCCTATTTATATTTATATTTTACCTCCTCAATTTAGCATAAAGGACAGCGAAAGACCTCATCTAAGAACTGCACAAAAATATTTTGCCTTCAAATTCAAACCATGATCGTAGCATGCATGGACTCGACTCATATGACTGGGATTTCCATGAAAAAGATTGCGGGCGGAAAATGGGTGATCACTGTACATATCTCTTCTGTTTCCTATTTATATTTCTATTTTGCCTCCTCAATTTAGCACTATGGACAGGGAAATACCTCATCTAAGTTCTGCACAAAAATATTTTGCCTTCAAATTCATACCGTGATCGTAGCATGCATGGACTCGACTCATATGACTGGGATTTCCATGAAAATGATTGTGTGCCGAAAATGGGTGATCACTCTACATTTCTCTTCTGTTTCCTATTTATATTTATATTTTACCTCCTCAATTTAGCATTATGAACAGGGAAAGACTTAATCTAAGATCTGCACAAAAATATTTTGCCTTCAAATTCATACCGCGATCGTAGCATGCATGGACTCAACTCATATGACTGGGATTTCCATGAAAAAGATTGTGGGCCGAAAATGGGTGATCACTGTACATTTCTCTTCTGTTTCCTATTTATATTTATATTTTACTTCCTTCATTTAGCATTATGGACAGGGAAAGACCTAATCTAAGATCTGCTCAAAAATATTTTGCCTTCAAATTCCTACCGTGATCGTAGCATGCATGGACTCGACTCATATGACTGGGATTTCCATGAAAAACATTGTGGGCCGAAAATGGGTGATCACTGTACATTTCTCTTCTGTTTCCTATTTATATTTCTATTTTACCTCCTCAATTTAGCATTATGGACAGGGAAAGACCTAATCTAAGCTGTGCACAAAAATATTTCGCCTTCAAATTCATACCGTGATCTTAGCATGCATGGACTTGACTCACATGACTGGGATTTCCACGAAAAAGATTGTTGGCCGAAAATAGGTCATCACTGTACATTTCTCTTCTGTTTCCTATTACTATTTCTATTTTACCTCCTCAATTTAGCATTATGGAGAGGGAAAGACCTAATCTAAGATCTGCACAAAAATATTTTGCCTTCAAATTCATACCGTCATCGTGGCCTGCATGGACTCGACTCATATAACTGGGATTTCCATGAAAAAGATTGTCGGCCGAAAATGGGTGATCACTGTACATTTCTCTTCTGTTTCCTATTTATATTTCTATTTTACCTCCTCAATTTAGCATTATGGACAGGGAAAGACATAATCTAAGCTCTGCACAAAAATATTTTGCCTTCAAATTCATACCGTAATCGTAGCCTTGCACTGACTCGACTCATATGACTGGGATTTCCATGAAAAAGATTGTGGGCCGAAAATGGGTGATCACTGTACATTTCTCTTCTGTTTCCTATTTATATTTCTATTTTACCTCCTCAATTTAGCATTATGGACAGGGAAAGACCTAATGTAAGATCTGCACAAAAATATTTTGCCTTCAAATTCATACCGTGATCGTCGCATGGATGGACTCGACTCATATGACTGGGATTTCCATGAAAACATTGTGGGCCAAAAATGGGTGATCACTGTACATTTCTCTTCTGTTTCCTATTTATATTTATATTTTACCTCCTCAATTTAGCATTATGGACAGGGAAAGACCTCATCTAATATCTGCACAAAAATATTTTGCCTTCAAATTCAAACCGTGATCGTAGCAAGCATGGACTCGACTCATATGACTGGGATTTCCATGAAAAAGATTGTGGGCAGAAAATGGGTGATCACTGTACATTTCTCTTCTGTTTCCTATTTACATTTATATTTAATCTCCTCAATTTAGCATTATGGACAGTGAAAGACCTAATCTATGATCTGCACAAAAATATTTTGCCTTCAAATTTATACCGTGATCGTAGCATGCATGGACTCGACTCATATGACTGGGATTTCCATGAAAAAGATTGTGGGCAGAAAATCGGTGATCACTGTACATTTTTCTTCTGTTTCCTATTTATATTTCTATTTTACCTCCTCAATTTAGCATTATGGCCTGTGAAAGACCTCATCTAAGATCTGCACAAAAATATTATGCCTTCAAATTCAAACCGTGATCGTAGCATGCATGGACTCGACTCATATGATTGGGATTTCCATGAAAAAGATTGCGGGCCGAAAATGGGTGATCACTGTACATATCTCTTCTGTTTCCTATTTATATTTCTATTTTACCTCCTCAATTTAGCATTATGGACAGGGAAAGACCTAATGTAAGATCTGCAATAAAAAATATTTTGCCTTCAAATTCATACCGTGATTGTAGCATGGATGGACTCGACTCATATGACTGGGATTTCCATGAAAAGATTGTGGGCCGAAAATGGGTGATCACTGTACATTTCTCTTCTGTATCCTATTTATATTTCTATTTTACCTCCTCAATTTAGCATTATGGACAGGGAAAGACATAATCTAAGCTCTGCACAAAAATATTTTGCCTTCAAATTCATACCGTAATCGTAGCCTTGCACTGACTCGACTCATATGACTGGGATTTCCATGATAAAGATTGTGGGCCGAAAATGGTGATCACTGCACATTTCTCTTCTGTATCCTATTTATATTTCTATTTTACCTCCTCAATTTAGCATTATGGCCAGTGAAAGACATAATCTAAGCTCTGCACAAAAATATTATGCCTTCAAATTCATACCGTGATCGTAGCCTGCATGGACTCGACTCATATGACTGGGATTTCCATGAAAAAGTTTGTGGGCCGAAAATGGGTGATCATTGTACATATCTCTTCTGTTTCCTATTTATATTTCTATTTTACCTCCTCAATTTAGCATTATGGCCAGGGAAAGACCTAATCTGAGCTCTGCACAAAAATATTATGCCCTCAAATTCATACCGTCATCGTAGCCTGCATGGACTCGACTCATATGACTGGGATTTCCATGAAAAAGATTGTGGGCCGAAAATGGGTGATCACTGTACATTTCTCTACTGTTTCCTATTTATATTTCTATTTTACCTCCTCAATTTAGCATTATGGCAAGGGAAAGACCTAATCTAAGCTCTGCACAAAAATATTTTGCCTTCGAATTCATACCGTGATCGTAGCATGCATGGACTTGACTCATATGGCTGGGATTTCCATGAAAAAGATTGTTGGCCGAAAATAGGTCGTCAATGTACATTTCTCTTCTGTTTCCTATTTATATTTCTATTTTACCTCCTCAATTTAGCATTATGGACAGGGAAAGACCTAATCGAAGATCTGTAAAAAAATATTTTGCCTTCAAATTCATACCGTGAGCGTAGCATGCATGGACTTGACTCATATGACTGGGATTTCCATGAAAAAGATTGTTGGCCGAAAATGGGTGATCACTGTACATTTCTCTTCTGTTTCCTATTTATATTTTACCTCCTCAATTTAGCATTATGGACATGGAAAGACATAATCTAAGATCCGCACAAAAATATTTTGCCTTCAAATTCATACCGTGATCGTAGCATGAATGGACTCGACTCATATGACTGGGATTTCCATGAAAAAGATTTTGGGCCAAAAATGGGTGATCACTGTACATTTCTCTTCTGTTTCCTATTTATATTTTGATTTTACCTCCTCAATTTAGCATTATGGACAGGGAAAGACCTAATCTAAGATCTCCACAAAAATATTTTGCCTTCAAATTCAAACCGTGATCGTATCATGCATGGACTCGACTCATATGACTGTCGATTTCCATGAAAAAGATTGTGGGCCGAAAATCGGTGATCACTGTACATTACTCTTCTGTTTCCTATTTATATTTATATTTTACCTCCTCAATTTAGCATTATGTACATGGAAAGACCTCATCTAAGATCTGCACAAAAATATTTTGCATTCAAATTCATACCGTGATCGTAGCATGCATGGACTCGACTCATATGACTGGGATTTCCATGAAAATGATTGTGTGCCGAAAATGGGTGATCTCTCTACATTTCTCTTCTGTTTCCTATTTATATTTATATTTTACCTCCTCAATTTAGCATTATGGAGAGGGAAAGACCTAATCTAAGATCTGCACAAAAATATTTTGCCTTCAAATTCAAACCGTGATCGTAGCATGCATGGACTCGACTAATATGACTGGGATTTCCATGAAAAAGATTGTGGGCAGAAAATGGGTGATCACTGTACATTTCTCTTCTGTTTCCTATTTATATTTCTCTTTTACCTCCTCAATTTAGCATTATGAACAGGGAAAGACTTAATCTAAGATCTGCACAAAAATATTTTGCCTTCAAATACATACCGTGATCGTAGCATGCATGGACTCAACTCATATGACTGGGATTTCCATGAAAAAGATTGTGGGCCGAAAATGGGTGATCACTGTACATTTCTCTTCTGTTTCCTATTTATATTTATATTTTACCTCCTCAATTTAGCATTATGGAGAGGGAAAGACCTAATCTAAGATCTGCACAAAAATATTTTGCCTTCAAATTCAAACCGTGATCGTAGCATGCATGGACTCGACTAATATGACTGGGATTTCCATGAAAAAGATTGTGGGCAGAAAATGGGTGATCACTGTACATTTCTCTTCTGTTTCCTATTTATATTTCTATTTTACCTCCTCAATTTAGCATTATGGAGAGGGAAAGACCTAATCTAAGATCTGCACAAAAATATTTTGCCTTCAAATTCAATCCGTGATCGTAGCATGCATGGACTCGACTCATATGACTGGGATTTCCATGAAAAACATTGTGGGCAGAAAATGGGTGATCACTGTACATTTCTCTTCTGTTTCCTATTTATATTTATATTTTACTTCCTCAATTTAGCATAATGGACAGGGAAAGAGCTAATCTAAGATCTGCACAAAAATATTTTGCCTTCAAATTCAAACCGTGATCGTAGCATGCATGGACTCGACTCATATGACTGGGATTTCCATGAAAAAGATTGTGGGCCGAAAATGGGTGATCACTGTACATTTCTCTTCTGTTTCCTATTTATATTTATATTTTACCTCCTCAATTTAGCATTATGGACAGGGAAATACCTAATCTAAGATCTGCACAAAAATATTTTGCCTTCAAATTTATACCGTGATCGTAGCATGCATGGACTCGACTCATATGACTGGGATTTCCATGAAAAAGATTGTGGGCAGAAAATCGGTGATCACTGTACATTTTTCTTCTGTTTCCTATCTATATTTCTATTTTACCTCCTCAATTTAGCATTATGGCCAGGGAAAGACATAATCTAAGCTCTGCACAAAAATATTATGCCTTCAAATTCATTCCGTGATCGTAGCCTGCATGGACTCGACTCATATGACTGGGATTTCCCTGAAAAAGATTGTGTGCTGAAAATGGGTGATCACTGTACATTTCTCTTCTGTTTCCTATTTATATTTATATTTTACCTCCTCAATTTAGCATTAAGGACAGGGAAAGACCTCATCTAAGATCTGCACAAAATTATTTTGCCTTCACAATCAAACCGTGATCGTAGCATGCATGGACTCGACTCATATGACTGGGATTTCCATGAAAAAGATTGCGGGCCGAAAATGGGTGATCACTGTACATATCTCTTCTGTTTCCTATTTATATTTCTATTTTACCTCCTCAATTTAGCATTATGGACAGGGAAAGACCTAATGTAAGATCTGCACAAAAATATTTTGCCTTCAAATTCATACCGTGATCGTAGCATGGATGGACTCGACTCATATGACTGGGATTTCCATGAAAAGATTGTGGGCCAAAAATGGGTGATCACTGTACATTTCTCTTCTGTATCCTATTTATATTTCTAATTTACCTCCTCAATTTAGCATTATGGACAGGGAAAGACATAATCTAAGCTCTGCACAAAAATATTTTGCCTTCAAATTCATACCGTAATCGTAGCCTTGCACTGACTCGACTCATATGACTGGGATTTCCATGAAAAAGATTGTGCGCGGAAATGGGTGATCACTGTACATTTCTCTTCTGTTTTGTATTTATATTTCTATTTTACCTCCTCAATTTAACATTATGGACAGGGAAAGACCAAATCTAAGATCTGCAAAAAGATATTTTGCCTTCAAATTGATACCGTGATCGTAGCATGCATGGATTCGGCTCATATGACTGGGATTTCCATGAAAAAGATTGTGGGCCGAAAATGGGTGATCACTGTACATTTCTCTTCTGTTTCCTATTTATATTTATATTTTACCTCCTCAATTTAGCATTATGGACAGGGAATGACCTAATCTAAGATCTGCACAAAAATATTTTGCCTTCAAATTAATACCGTGATCGTAGCATGCATGGACTCGACTCATATGACTGGGATTTCCATGAAAAAGATTGTGGGCCGAAAATGGGTCATCACTGTACATTTCTCTTCTATTTCCTATTTATATTTATATTTTACCTTCTGAATTTAGCATTATGGACAGGGAAAAACCTAATCTAAGATCTGCACAAAAATATTTTGCCTTCAAATACATACCGTGATCGTAGCATGCATGGACTCGACTCATATGACTGGGATTTCCATGAAAAAGATTGTGGGCCGAAAATTGGTGATCACTGTACATTTCTCTTCTGTTTCCTATTTATATTTATATTTCACCTCCTCAATTTAGCATTATGGACAGGGAAAGATCTAATCTAAAATCTGCACAAAATATTTTGCCTTCAAATACATACCGTGATCGTAGCATGCATGAACTCGACTCATATGACTGGGATTTCCATCAAAAAGATTGTGGGCCGAAAATGGGTGATCACTGTACATTTCTCTTCTGTTTCCTATTTATATTTCTATTTTACCTCCTCAATTTAGCATTATGGACAGGGAAAGACCTAATCTAAGATCTGCACATAAATATTTTGCCTTCAAATTCATACCGTGAACGTAGCATGCATGGACTAGACTCATATGACTGGGATTTCCATGAAAAAGATTGCGGGCCGAAAATGGGTGATCACTGTACATTTCTCTTTTGTTTCCTATTTATATTTCTATTTTACCTCCTCAATTTCGCAATATGGACAGGGAAAGACCTAATCTATGATCTGCAAAAAAATATTTTGCCTTCAAATTCATACCCTGATCGTAGCATGCATGGACTCGACTCATATGACTGGGATTTCCATGAAAAAGGTTGTGGGCCGAAAATTGGTGATCACTGTACATTTCTCTTCTGTTTCCTATTTATATTTCTATTTTACCTCCTCAATTTAGCATTATGAACAGGGAAAGACCAAATCTAAGATCTGCAAAAAGATATTTTGCCTTCAAATTGATACCGTGATCGTAGCATGCATGGATTCGGCTCATATGACTGGGATTTCCATGAAATAGATTGTGGGCCGAAAATGGGTGATCACTGAACATGTCTCTTCTGTTTCCTATTTATATTTCTATTTTACCTCCTCAATTTAGCATTATGGACAGGGAATGACCTAATCTAAGATCTGCACAAAAATATTTTGCCTTCAAATTAATACCGTGATCGTAGCATGCATGGACTCGACTCATATGACTGGGATTTCCATGAAAAAAATTGTGGGCCGAAAATGGGTGATCACTGTACATTTCTCTTCTATTTCTTTTTTATATTTATATTTTACCTCCTGAATTTAGCATTATGGACAGGGAAAGACCTAATCTAAGATCTGCACAAAAATATTTTGCCTTCAAATACATACCGTGATCGTAGCATGCATGGACTCGACTCATATGACTGGGATTTCCATGAAAAAGATTGTGGGCCGAAAATTGGTGATCACTGTACATTTCTCTTCTGTTTCCTATTTATATTTCTATTTTAACTCCTCAATTCAGCATTATGGACAGGGAAAGACCTCATCTAAAATCTTCACAAAAATATTTTGCCTTCAAATTCATACCGTGATCGTAGCATGCATGGACTCGACTCATATGACTGGGATTTCCATGAAAAAGATTGTGGGCCGAAAATTGGTGATCACTGTACATTTCTCTTCTGTTTCCTATTTATATTTATATTTTACCTCCTCAATTTAGCATTACGGCCAGGGAAAGATCTAATCTAAGCTCTGCACAAAAATATTTTCCCTTCAAATTCATACCGTGATCGTAGCATGCATGGACTCGACTCATATGACTGGGATTTCCATGAAAAAGATTGTGGGCCGAAAATGGGTGATCACTGTACATTTCTCTTCTGTTTCGTATTTATATTTCTATTTTACCTCCTCAATTTAACATTATGGACAGGGAAAGACCAAATCTAAGATCTGCAAAAAGATATTTTGCCTTCAAATTCATACCGTGATCGTAGCATGCATGGACTCGACTCATATGACTGGGATTTCCATGAAAAAGATTGTGGGCCGAAAATGGGTGATCAGTGTACATTTCTCTTCTATTTCCTATTTATATTTCTATTTTACCTCCTCAATTTAGCATTATGGACAGGGAAAGACCTAATCTAAGATCTGCACAAAAATATTTTGCCTTCAAATTCATACCGTGATCGTAGCATGCATGGACTCGACTCATATGACTGGGATTTCCATGAAAAAGATTGTGCGCGGAAAATGGGTGATCACTGTACATTTCTCTTCTGTTTTGTATTTATATTTCTATTTTACCTCCTCAATTTAACATTATGGACAGGGAAAGACCAAATCTAAGATCTGCAAAAAGATATTTTGCCTTCAAATTGATACCGTGATCGTAGCATGCATGGATTCGGCTCATATGACTGGGATTTCCATGAAATAGATTGTGGGCCGAAAATGGGTGATCACTGTACATTTCTCTTCTGTTTCCTATTTATATTCATATTTTACCTCCTCAATTTAGCATTATGGACAGGGAATGACCTAATCTAAGATCTGCACAAAAATATTTTGCCTTCAAATTAATACCGTGATCGTAGGATGCATGGACTCGACTCATATGACTGGGATTTCCATGAAAAAGATTGTGGGCCGAAAATTGGTGATCACTGTACATTTCTCTTCTGTTTCCTATTTATATTTCTATTTTACCTCCTCAATTTAGCATTATGGACAGGGAAAGACCTAATCTAAGATCTGCACATAAATATTTTGCCTTCAAATTGATACCGTGATCGTAGCATTCATGGATTCGGCTCATATGACTGGGATTTCCATGAAATAGATTGTGGGCCGAAAATCGGTGATCACTGTACATTTCTCTTCTGTTTCCTATTTATATTTCTATTTTACCTCCTCAATTTAGCATTATGGACAGGGAAAGACCTAATCTAAGCTCTGCAAAAAAATATTTTGCCTTCAAATTCATACCGTGATCGTAGCATATATGGACTCGACTCATATGACTGGGATTTCCATGAAAAAGATTGTGGGCACAAAATGGTTGATCACTGTACATTTCTCTTCTGTTTCCTATTTATATTTATATTTTACCTCCTCAATTTAGCATTATGGACAGGGAAAGACATAATCTAAGATCTGCAAAAAAATATTTTGCCTTCAAATCCATACCGTGATCGTAGCATGCATGGACTCGACTCATATGACTGGGATTTCCATGAAAAAGATTGTGGGCCGAAAATGGGTGATCACTGTACATTTCTCTTCTGTTTCCTATTTATATTTATATTTTACCTCCTCAATTTAGCATTATGGCCAAGGAAAGACCTAATCTAAGCTCTGCACAAAAATATTTTGCCTTCAAATTCATACCGTGATCGTAGCATGCATGGACACGACTCATATGACTGGGATTTCCATGAAAAAGATTGTGGGCCGAAAATGGGTGATCACTGTACATTTCTCTTCTATTTCCTATTTATATTTCTATTTTACATCCTCAATTTAGCATTATGGACAGGGAAAGACCTAATCTAAGATCTGCACAAAAATATTTTGCCTTCAAATTCATACCGTGATCGTAGCATGCATGGACTCGACTCATATGACTGGGATTTCCATGAAAAAGATTGTGCGCGGAAATGGGTGATCACTGTACATTTCTCTTCTGTTTTGTATTTATATTTCTATTTTACGTCCTCAATTTAACATTATGGACAGGGAAAGACCAAATCTAAGATCTGCAAAAAGATATTTTGCCTTCAAATTGATACCGTGATCGTAGCATGCATGGATTCGGCTCATATGACTGGGATTTCCATGAAAAAGATTGTGGGCCGAAAATGGGTGATCACTGTACATTTCTCTTCTGTTTCCTATTTATATTTATATTTTACCTCCTCAATTTAGCATTATGGACAGGGAATGACCTAATCTAAGATCTGCACAAAAATATTTTGCCTTCAAATACATACCGTGATCGTAGCATGCATGGACTCGACTCATATGACTGGGATTTCCATGAAAAAGATTGTGGGCCGAAAATTGGTGATCACTGTACATTTCTCTTCTGTTTCCTATTTATATTTATATTTTACCTCCTCAATTTAGCATTATGGACAGGGAAAGACCTAATCTAAAATCTGCACAAAATATTTTGCCTTCAAATACATACCGTGATCGTAGCATGCATGAACTCGACTCATATGACTGGGATTTCCATCAAAAAGATTGTGGGCCGAAAATGGGTGATCACTGTACATTTCTCTTCTGTTTCCTATTTATATTTATATTTTACCTCCTCAATTTAGCATTATGGACAGGGAAAGACCTAATCTAAGATCTGCACATAAATATTTTGCCTTCAAATTCATACCGTGAACGTAGCATGCATGGACTATAGTCATATGACTGGCATTTCCATGAAAAAGATTGTTGGCCGAAAATGGGTGATCACTGTACATTTCTCTTCTGTTTCCTATTTATATTTATATTTTACTTGCTCAATTTAGCATTATGGACAGGGAAAGACTTAATCTAAGCTCTGCACAAAAATATTTTGCGTTCAAATTCATACAGTGATCGTAGCATGCATGGACTCGACTCATATGACTGGGATTTCCATGAAAAAGATTGCGGGCCGAAAATGGGTGATCACTGTACATTTCTCTTTTGTTTCCTATTTATATTTCTATTTACCTCCTCAATTTCGCAATATGGACAGGGAAAGACCTAATCTATGATCTGCAAAAAAATATTTTGCCTTCAAATTCATACCCTGATCGTAGCATGCATGGACTCGACTCATATGCCTGGGATTTCCATGAGAAAGATTGTGGGCCGAAAATTGGTGATCACTGTACATTTCTCTTCTGTTTCCTATTTATATTTATATTTTACCTCCTCAATTTAGCATTATGGACAGGGAAAGACCTAATCTAAGCTCTGCAAAAAAATATTTTGCCTTCAAATTCATACCGTGATCGTAGCATATATGGACTCGACTCATATGACAGGGATTTCCATGAAAAAGATTGTGGGCAGAAAATGGTGATCACTGTACATTTCTTTTAAGTTTCCCATTTCTATTTCTATTTTACCTCCTCAATTTAGCATTATGGACAGGGAATGACCTAATATAAAATCTGCACAAAAATATTTTGCCTTCAAATTCATACCGTGATCGTAGCATGCATGAACTCGACTCATATGACTGGGATTTGCATCAAAAAGATTGTGGGCAGAAAATGGGTGATCACTGTACATTTCTCTACTGTTTCCTTTTTATATTTATATTTTACTTCCGCAATTTAGCATTATGGACAATGAAAAAACTAATCTAAGATCTGCACATAAATATTTTGCCTTCAAATTCATACCGTGAACGTAGCATGCATGGACTCGACTCATATGACTGGGATTTCCATGAAAAAGATTGTTGGCCGAAAATGGGTAATCACTGTACATTTCTCTTCTGTTTCCTATTTATATTTATATTTTACTTCCTCAATTTAGCATTATGGACAGGGAAAGACTTAATCTAAGCTCTGCACTAAAATATTTTGCGTTCAAATTCATACAGTGATCATAGCATGGATGGACTCGACTCATATGACTGTGATTTCCATGAAAAAGATTGCGGGCCGAAAATGGGTGATCACTGTACATTTCTCTTCTCTTTCGTATTTATATTTCTATTTTACCTCCTCAATTTAGCAATATGGACAGGGAAAGACCTAATCTAAAATCTGCACAAAAATATTTTGCCTTCAAATTCATACCGTGATCGTAGCATGCATGGACTCGACTCATATGACTGGGATTTCCATGAAAAAGATTGTGGGCAGAAAATGGTGATCACTGTACATTTCTTTTAAGTTTCCCATTTCTATTTCTATTTTACCTCCTCAATTTAGCATTATGGACAGGGAATGACCTAATATAAAATCTGCACAAAAATATTTTGCCTTCAAATTCATACCGTGATCGTAG
The DNA here is from genome assembly GCA_963932145.1 of Acanthosepion lycidas. NCBI lineage: Eukaryota > Metazoa > Mollusca > Cephalopoda > Sepiida > Sepiidae > Acanthosepion > Acanthosepion lycidas. The sequence goes on along the minus strand of OZ010604.1, from coordinate 2,324,567 downwards.
CATGCATGAACTCGACTCATATGACTGGGATTTGCATCAAAAATATTGTTGGCCGAAAATGGGTAATCACTGTACATTTCTCTTCTGTTTCCTATTTATATTTATATTTTACTTCCTCAATTTAGCATTATGGACAGGGAAAGACTTAATCTAAGCTCTGCACAAAAATATTTTGCGTTCAAATTCATACAGTGATCATAGCATGGATGGATTCGACTCATATGACTGTGATTTCCATGAAAAAGATTGCGGGCCGAAAATGGGTGATCACTGTACATTTCTCTTCTGTTTCGTATTTATATTTCTATTTTACCTCCTCAATTTAGCAATATGGACAGGGAAAGACCTAATCTAAGATCTGCAAAAAAATATTTTGCCTTCAAATTCATACCCTGATCGTAGCATGCATGGACTCCACTCATATCCCTGGGATTTCCATGAAAAAGATTGTGGGCCGAAAATTGGTGATCACTGTACATTTCTCTTCTGTTTCCTATTTATATTTCTATTTTACCTCCTCAATTTAGCATTATGGAAAGGGAAAGACCTAATCTAAGATCTGCAAAAAAATATTTTGCCTTCAAATCCATACCGTGATCGTAGCATGCATGGACTCGACTCATATGACTGGGATTTCCATGAAAAAGATTGTGGGCCGAAAATCGGTGATCACTGTACATTTCTCTTCTGTTTCCTATTTATATTTATATTTTACCTCCTCAATTTAGCATTATGGACAGGGAAAGACCTAATATAAGATCTGCACAAAAATATTTTGCCTTCAAATTCATACCCTGATCGTAGCATGCATGGACTCGACTCATATGACTGGGATTTCCATGAAAAAGATTGTGGGCAGAAAAGGGTGATCACTGTACATTTCTCTTCTGTTTCCCATTTCTATTTCTATTTTACCTCCTCAATTTAGCATTATGGACAGGGAATGACCTAATCTAAAATCTGCACAAAAATATTTTGCCTTCAAATTCATACCGTGATCGTAGCATGCATGGACTCGACTCATATGACTGGGATTTCCATGAAAAAGATTGTGGGCCGAAAATGGGTGATCACTGTACATTTCTCTTCTGTTTCCTATTTATATTTCTATTTTACCTCCTCAATTTAGCATTATGGACAGGGAAAGACCTAATGTAAAATCTGCACAAAAATATTTTGCCTTCAAATTCATACCGTGATCGTAGCATGCATGGACACGACTCATATGACTGGGATTTCCATGAAAAAGATTGTGGGCCGAAAATGTGTGATCACTGTACATTTCTCTTCTCTTTCCTATTTATATTTATATTGTACCTCGTCAATTTAGCATTATGGACAGGGAAAGACCTAATCTAAGATCTGCACAAAACTATTTTGCCTCAAATTCATACCGTGATTGTAGCATGCCTGGACTCGACTCATATGATTGGGATTTCCATGAAAAAGATTGTGGGCCGAAAATGGGTGATCACTGTACATTTCTCTTCTGTTTCGTATTTATATTTCTATTTAACCTCCTCAATTTAACATTATGGACAGGGAAAGAACAAATCTAAGATCTGCAAAAAGATATTTTGGCTTCAAATTGATACCGTGATCGTAGCATGCATGGATTCGACTCATATGACTGGGATTTCCATGAAAAATATTGTGGGCAGAAAATGGGTGTTCACTGTACATTTCTCTTCTGTTTCCTATTTATATTTATATTTTACCTCCTCAATTTAGCATTATGGACAGGGAATGACCTAATCTAAGATCTGCACAAAAATATTTTGCCTTCAAATTCATACCGTGATCGTAGCATGCATGGACTCGACTCATATGACTGGGATTTCCATGAAAAAGATTGTGGGCCGAAAATGGTTGATCACTGTACATTTCTCTTCTGTTTCCTATTTATATTTCTATTTTACCTCCTCAATTTAGCATTATGGACAGGGAAAGACCTAATCTAAAATCTGCACAAAAATATTTCGCTTTCAAATACATACCGTGATCGTAGCATGCATGAACTCGACTCATATGACTGGGATATCCATCAAAAATATTGTGGGCCAAAAATCGGTGATCACTGTACATTTCTCTACTGTTTGCTATTTATATTTCTATTTTACCTCCTCAATTTAGCATTATGGACAGGGAAAGACCTAATCTAAGATCTGCACATAAATATTTTGCCTTCAAATTCATACCATGAACGTAGCATGCATGGACTCGACTCATATGACTGGGATTTCCATGAAAAAGATTGTGGGCACAAAATGGGTTATCACGGTACATTTCTTTTCTGTTTCCTATTCATATTTCTATTTTACCTCCTCAATTTAGCATTATGGACAGGGAAAGACTTAATCTAAGCTCTGCACAAACATATTTTGCTTTCAAATTCATACAGTGATCGTAGCATGCATGGACTCGACTCATATGACTGGGATTTCCATGAAAAAGAATGCTGGCCGAAAATGGGTGATCACTGTACATTTCTCTTCTGTTTCCTATTTATATTTATATTTTACCTCCTCAATTTAGCATTATGGACAGGGAAAGACCTAATCTAAGATCTGCAAAAAAAGATTTTGCCTTCAAATTCATACCCTGATCGTAGCATGCATGGACTCAACTCATATGACTGGAATTTCCATGAAAAAGATTGTGGGCCGAAAAAGGGTGATCACTGTGTATTTCTCTTCTGTTTCGTATTTATATTTCTATTTAACCTCCTCAATTTAACATTATGGACAGGAAATGACCTAATCTAAAATCTGCACAAAAATATTTTGCCTTCAAATTCATACCGTGATCGTAGCATGCATGGACTCGACTCATATGACTGGGATTTCCATGAGAAAGATTATGGGCCGAAAATGGTTGATCACTGTACATTTCTCTTCTGTTTCCTATTTATATTTCTATTTTACCTCCTCAATTATCATTATGGACAGGGAAAGGCCTAATCTAAAATCTGCACAAAAATATTTTGCCTTCAAATTCATACCGTGATCGTAGCATGCATGGACACGACTCATATGACTGGGATTTCCATGAAAAAGATTGTGGGCCGAAAATTGGTGATCACTGTACATTTCTCTTCTGTTTCCTATTTATATTTATATTGTACCTCATCAATTTAGCATTATGGACAGGGAAAGACCTAATCTAAGATCTGCACAAAAATATTTTGCCTTCAAATTCATACCGTGATTGTAGCATGCATGGACTCGACTCATATGATTGGGATTTCCATGAAAAAGATTGTGGGCCGAAAATGGGTGTTCACTGTACATTTCTCTTCTGTTTCCTATTTATATTTCTATTTTACCTCCTGAATTTAGCATTATGTACAGGGAAAGACAAAATCTAAGATCTGCAAAAAAATATTTTGCCTTCAAATTCATACCGTGATCGTAGCATGCATGGACTCAAATCATATGACTGGGATTTCCATGAAAAAGATTGTGGGCCGAAAATGGGTGATCACTGTACTTTTCTCTTCTGTTTCCTATTTATATTTATATTGTACCTCATCAATTTAGCATTATGGACAGGGAAAGACTTAATCTAAGCTCTGCACAAAAATATTTTGCTTTCAAATTCATACCGTGATCATAGCATGCATGGATTCGACTCATATGACTGGGATTTCCATGAAAAATATTGTGGGCAGAAAATGGGTGTTCACTGTACATTTCTCTTCTGTTTCCTATTTATATTTCTATTTTACCTCCTCAATTTAGCATTATGGACAGGGAAAGACCTAATCTAAAATCTGCTCAAAAATATTTTGCCTTCAAATACATACCGTGATCGTAGCATGCATGAACTCGACTCATATGACTGGGATATCCATCAAAAAGATTGTGGGCCAAAAATCGGTGATCACAGTACATTTCTCTACTGTTTGCTATTTATATTTCTATTTTACCTCCTCAATTTAGCATTATGGACAGGGAAAGACCTAATCTAAGATCTGCACATAAATATTTTGCCTTCAAATTCATACCATGAACGTAGCATGCATGGACTCGACTCATATGACTGGGATTTCCATGAAAAAGATTGTGTTCCGAAAATGGGAGATCACTGTACATTTCTTTTCTGTTTCCTATTTATATTTCTATTTTACTTCCTCAATTTAGCATTATGGACAGGGAAAGACTTAATCTAAGATCTGCACAAAAATATTTTGCTTTCATATTCATACCGTGATCGTAGCATGCATGGATTCGACTCATATGACTGGGATTTCCATGAAAATTATTGTGGGCAGAAAATGGGTGTTCACTGTACATTTCTCTTCTGTTTCCTATTCATATTTCTATTTTACCTCCTGAATTTAGCATTATATACAGGGAAAGACAAAATCTAATATCTGCAAAAAAATATTTTGCCTTCAAATTCATACCGTGATCGTAGCATGCATGGACTCGACTCATATGACTGGGATTTCCATGAAAAAGATTGTGGGCCGAAAATGGGTGATCACTGTACATTTCTCTTCTGTTTCCTATTTATATTTCTATTTTACCTCATCAATTTAGCATTATGGGCAGGGAAAGAACTAATCTAAAATCTGCACAAAAATATTTTGCCTTCAAATATATACCGTGATCGTAGCATGCATGAACTCGACTCATATGACTGGGATTTCCATCAAAAAGATTGTGGGCCGAAAATGGGTGATCACTGTACATTTCTCTACTGTTTCCTATTTATATTTATATTTTACATGTTCAATTTAGCATTATGGACAGGGAAAGACCAAATCTAAGATCTGCACATAAATATTTTGCCTTCAAATTCATACCGTGAACGTAGCATGCATGGACTCGACTCATATGACTGCGATTTCCATGAAAAAGATTGTGGGCAGAAAATGGGTGATCACTGTAAATTTCTCTTCTGTTTCCTATTTATATTTGCATTTTACCTCCTCAATTTAGCATTATGGACAGGGAAAGACCTAATCTAAGATCTGCACAAAAATATTTTGTCTTCAAATTCATACCATGATCATAGCATGCATGGAATCGACTCATATCACTGGGATTTCCATGAAAAAGATTGTGGGCCGAAAATGGGTGATCACTGTACATTTCTCTTCTGTTTCCTATTGATATTTATATTTTACTTCCTTCATTTAGCATTATGGAGAGGGAAAGACCTAATCTAAGATCTGCACAAAAATATTTTGCCTTCAAATTCATACCGTGATCGTAGCATGCATGGACTCGACTCATATGACTGGGATTTCCATGAAAAAGATTGTCGGCCGAAAATGGGTGATCACTGTACATTTCTCTTCTGTTTCCTATTCATATTTGTATTTTACCTCCTCAATTTAGCATTTTGGACAGGGAAAGACCTAATCTAAGATCTGCAAAAAATATTTTCTCTTCAAATTCATACCGTGATCATAGCATGCATGGAATCGACTCATATCACTGGGATTTCCATGAAAAAGATTGTGGGCAGAAAATGGGTGATCACTGTACATTTCTCTTCTGTTTCCTATTTATATTTATATTTTACTTCCTTCATTTAGCATTATGGACAGGGAAAGACCTAATCTAAGCTCTGCACAAAAATATTTTGACTTCAAATTCATACCGTGATCGTCGCATGCATGGACTCGACTCATATGACTGGGATTTCCATGAAAAATATTGTCGGCCGAAAATGGGTGATCACTGTACATTTCTCTTCTGTTTCCTATTTATATTTGAATTTTACCTCCTCAATTTAGCATTATGGACAGGGAATGACCTAATCTAAGATCTGCACAAAAAAATTTTGCCTTCAAATTCATACCGTGATCGTAGAATGCATGGACAAGACTCATATGACTGGGATTTCCATGAAAAAGATTGTGGGCCGAAAATGGTTCATCACTGTACATTTCTCTTCTGTTTCCTATTAAATTTGTATTTTACCTCCTCAATTTAGCATTATGGACAGGGAAAGACCTAATCTAAGATCTGCAGAAAAATATTTTGCCTTCAAATTCATACCGTGATTGTAGCATGCATGGAATCGACTCATATCACTGGGATTTCCATGAAAAAGATTGTGGGCACAAAATGGTTGATCACTGTACATTTCTCTTCTGTTTCCTATTACTATTTCTATTTTACCTCCTCAATTTAGCATTATGGACAGGGAAAGACCTAATCTAAAATCTGCACAAAATAATTTTGCCTTCAAATTCATACCGTGATCGTAGCATGCATGGACTCGACTCTTATGACTGGGATTTCCATGAAAAACATTGTGGGCTGAAAATTGGTGATGACTGTACATTTCTCTTCTGTTTCCTATTTATATTTGCATTTTACCTCCTCAATTTAGCATTATGGACAGGGAAAGACCTAATCTAAGATCTGCCCAAAAATATTTTGCCTTCAAATTAATACCGTGATCGTAGCATGCATGGACTCGACTCATATGACTGGGATTTCCATGAAAAAGATTATGGGCCGAAAATGGGTGATCACTGTACATTTCTCTTCTGTTTCCTATTTATATTTGTATTTTACCTCCTCAATTTAGCATTATGGACAGGGAAAGACCTAATCTAAGATCTGCACAAAAATATTTTGCCTTCAAATTCATACCGTGATCGTAGCATGCATGGACTCGACTCATATGACTGGGATTTCCATGAAAAAGATTGTGGGCAGAAAATGGGTGATCACTATACATTTCTCTTCTGTTTCCTTTTCATATTTATATTTTACTACCTTCATTTAGCATTATGGACAGGGAAAGACCTAATCTAAGCTCTGCACAAAAATATTTTGCCTTCAAATTCATACCGTGATCGTAGCATGCATGGACTCGACTCATATGACTGGGATTTCCATGAAAAATATTGTCGGCCGAAAATGGGTGTTCACTGTACATTTCTCTTCTGTTTCCTATTTATATTTGCATTTTACCTCCTCACTTTAGCATTATGGACAGGGAAAGACCTAATCTAAGATCTGCAAAAAATATTTTGCCTTCAAATTAATACCGTGATCGTAGCATGCATGGACTCGACTCATATGACTGGGATTTCCATGAAAAAGATTGTGGGCAGAAAATGGGTGATCACTGTACATTTCTCTTCTGTTTCCTATTTATATTTGTATTTTACCTCCTCACTTTAGCATTATGGACAGGGAAAGACATAATCTAAGATCTGCACAAAAATATTTTGCCTTCAAATTCATACCGTAATCGTAGCATGCATGGACTCGACTCATATGACTGGGATTTCCATGAAAAAGATTGTGGGCACAAAATGGTTAATCACTGTACATTTCTCTTCTGTTTCCTATTACTATTTCTATTTTAGCTCCTCAATTTAGCATTATGGACAGGGAAAGACCTAATCTAAAATCTGCACAAAATTATTTTGCCTTCAAATTCATACCGTGATCGTAGCATGCATGGACTCGACTCATATGACTGGGATTTCCATGAAAAACATTTTGGGCCGAAAATGCGTGATGACTGAACATTTCTCTTCTGTTTCCTATTTATATTTCTATTTTACCTCCTCAATTTAGCATTATGGACAGGGAAAGACCTAATCTAAGCTCTGCACAAAAATATTTTGCCTTCAAATACATACCGTGATCGTAGCATGCATGGACTCGACTCATATGACTGGGATTTCCATGAAAAATATTGTCGGCCGAAAATGGGTGATCACTGTACATTTCTCTTCTGTTTCCTATTTATATTTGTATTTTACGTCCTCACTTTAGCATTATGGACAGGGAAAGACCTAATCTAAGATCTTCAAAAAAATATTTTGCCTTCAAATTCATACCGTGATCGTAGGATGCATGGACTCGACTCATATGACTGGGATTTCCATGAAAAAGATTGTGGGCAGAAAATGGGTGTTAACTGTACATTTCTCTTCTGTTTACTATTTATATTTATATTTTACCTCCTTAATTTAGCATTATGGACAGGGAAAGAACTAATCTAACATCTGCACAAAAATATTTTGCCTTCAAATTCATACCGTGATCGTAGCATGCATGGACTCGACTCATATGACTGGGATTTCCATGAAAAAGATTGTGGGCAGAAAATTGGATGATCACTGAACATTTCTCTTCTGTTTCCTATTTATATTTGTATTTTCCCTCATCAATTTAGCATTATGGACATGAAAAGACCTAATCTAAGCTCTGCACAAAAATATTTTGCCTTCAAATTCATACCGTGATCGTAGCATGCATGGACTCGACTCATATGACTGGGATTTCTATGAAAAAGATTGTTGGCCGAAAATGGGTGATCACTGTACATTTCTCTTCTGTTTCCTATTTATATTTATATTTTACTTCCTTCATTTAGCATTATGGACAGGGAAAGACCTAATCTAAGCTCTGCACAAAAATATTTTGACTTCAAATTCATACCGTGATCGTAGCATGCATGGACTCGACTCATAAGACTGGGATTTCCATGAAAAATATTGTCGGTCGAAAATGGGTGATCACTGTACATTTCTCTTCTGTTTCCTATTTATATTTGTATTTTACCTCCTCACTTTAGCATTATGGACAGGGAAAGACATAATCTAAGATCTGCAAAAAAATATTTTGCCTTCAAATTCATACCGTGATCGTAGGATGCATGGACTCGACTCATATGACTGGGATTTCCATGAAAAAGATTGTGGGCAGAAAATGGGTGATAACTGTACATATCTCTTCTGTTTACTATTTATATTTATATTTTAGCTCCTCAATTTAGCATTATGGACAGGGAAAGAACTAATCTAACATCTGCACAAAAATATTTTGCCTTCAAATTCATACCGTGATCGTAGCATGCATGGACTCGACTCATATGACTGGGATTTCCATGAAAAAGATTGTGGGCAGAAAATTGGATGATCACTGTACATTTCTCTTCTGTTTCCTATTTATATTTCTATTTTACCTCCTCAATTTAGCATTATGGACTGGGAAAGACCTAATCTAATATCTGCAAAAAAATATTTTGCCTTCAAATTCATACCGTGATCGTAGCATGCATGGACTCGACTCATATGACTGGGATTTCCATGAAAAAATTGTGTGCAGAAAATGGGTGATCACTGTACATTTCTCTTCTGTTTCCTATTTATATTTATATTTTACCTCCTCAATTTAGCATTATGGACAGGGAAAGACCTAATCTAAGATCTACAAAAATATATTTTGCCTTCAAATTCATACCGTGATCGTAGCATGCATGGACTCGACTCATATGACTGGGATTTCCATGAAAAAGATTGTGTGCAGAAAATGGGTGATCACTGTACATTTCTCTTCTGTTTCCTATTTATATTTATATTTTACCTCCTCAATTTAGCATTATGGACAGGGAAAGACCTAATCTAAGCTCTGCACAAAAATATTTTGCCTTCAAATTCATACCGTGATCGTAGCATGCATGGACTCGACTCATATGACTGGGACTTCCATGAAAAAGGTTGTGGGCCGAAAATGGGTGATCACTGTACATTTCTCTTCTGTTTCCTATTTATATTTATATTTTACCTCCTCAATTTAGCATTATGGACAGGGAAAGACCTAATCTAAGCTCTGCACAAAAATATTTTGCCTTCAAATTCATACCGTGATCGTAGCATGCATGGACTCGACTCATATTACTGGGATTTCCATGAAAAATAATTGTCGGCCGAAAATAGGTGATCACTGTACATTTCTCTTCTGTTTCCTATTTATATTTGTATTTTACGTCCTCACTTTAGCATTATGGACAGGGAAAGACCTAATCTAAGATATGCAAAAAAATATTTTGCCTTCAAATTCATACCGTGATCGTAGGATGCATGGACTCGACTCATATGACTGGGATTTCCATGAAAAACATTGTGGGCAGAAAATGGGTGATAACTGTACATTTCTCTTCTGTTTACTATTTATATTTAAATTTTACCTCCTCAATTTAGCATTATGGACAGGGAAAGAACTAATCTAACATCTGCACAAAAATATTTTGCCTTCAAATTTATACCGTGATCGTAGCATGCATGGACTCGACTCATATGACTGGGATTTCCATGAAAAAGATTGTGGGCAGAAAATTGGATGATCACTGTACATTTCTCTTCTGTTTCCTATTTATATTTGTATTTTCCCTCCTCAATTTAGCATTATGGACATGAAAAGACTTAATCTAAGCTCTGCACAAAAATATTTTGCCTTCAAATTCATACCGTGATCGTAGCATGCATGGACTCGACTCATATGAGTGGGATTTCCATGAAAAAGATTGTTGGCCAAAAATAGGTGATCACTGTACATTTCTCTTCTATTTCCTATTTATATTTCTATTTTACCTCCTCAATTTAGCATTATGGTCAGGGAAAGACCTAATCTAAGATCTGCACAAAAATATTTCCCTTCAAATTCATACCATGATCGTAGCATGCATGGACTCGACTCATATGAGTGGGATTTCCATGAAAAATATTGTTGGACGAAAATAGGTGATCACTGTACATTTATCTTCTGTTTCCTATTTATATTTATATTTTACCTTCTCAATTTAGCATTATGGACAGTGAAAGACCTAATCTAAGATCTGCACAAAAATATTTTGCCTTCAAATTCATACCGTGATCGTAGCATGCATGGACTCGACTCATATGACACGGATTTCCATGAAAAAGATTGTGGGCAGAAAATGGGTGATCACTGTACATTTCTCTTCTGTTTCCTATTTATATTTCTATTTTACTTCCTTAATTTAGCATAATGGACAGTGAAAGACCTAATCGAAGATCTACTCAAAAATATTTTGCCTTCAATTTCATACCGTGATCGTAGCATGCATGGACTCGTCTCATATGACTGGGATTTCCATGAAAAAGATTGTGGCCAGACAATGGGAGATCACTGTACATTTCTCTTCTGTTTCCTATTTGTATTTCTATTTTACTTCCTCAATTTAGCATTATGGACAGGGAAAGACCTAATCTAAAAACAGCAAAAAATATTTTGACTTCAAATTTATATCGTAGCATGCATGGACTCGACTCATATGACTGGGATTTCCATGAAAAAGATTGTGGGCAGAAAATGGGTGATCACTGTAACTTTCTCTTCTGTTTCCTATTTATATTTCTATTTTACCTCCTCAATTTAGCATTATGGACAGGGAAAGACCTAATCTAAGCTCTGCACAAAAATATTTTGCCTTAAAAATTCATACCGTGATCGTAGCAAGCATGGACTCGACTCATATGACTGGGATTTCCATGAAAAAGATTGTGGGCCGAAAATGCGTGAGCACTGTACATTTCTCTTCTGTTTCCTATTTATATTTATATTTTAGCTCCTCAATTTAACATTATGGACAGGGAAAGTCCAAATCTAAGCTCTGCACAAAAATATTTTGCCTTCAAATTCATACCGTGATCGTAGCATGCATGGACTCGACTCATATGACTGGGATTTCCATAAAAAAGATTGTGGGGAAAAAATGGGTGATCACTGTACATTTCTCTTCTGTTTCCTGTTTATATTTCTATTTTACTTCCTCAATTTAGCATTATGGACAGGGAAAGACTTAATCTAAGTTCTGCACAAAAATATTTTGCCTTCAAATTCATACCGTGATCGTAGCATGCATGGACTCGACTTATATGACTGGGATCTCCATGAAAAAGATTGTGAGCCAAAAATGGGTGATCACTGTACATTTCTCTTCTGTTTCCTATTTATATTTATATTTTAGCTCCTCAATTTAACATTATGGACAGGGAAAGTCCAAATCTAAGCTCTGCACAAAAATATTTTGCCTTCAAATTCATACCGTGATCGTAGCATGCATGGACACGACTCCTATGACTGGGATTTCCATGAAAAGTTTGTGGGCAGAAGATGGGTGATCACTGTACATTTCTCTTCTGTTTCCTATTTATATTTCTATTTTACTTCCTTCATTTAGCATTATGGACAGGGAAAGAGCTAATCTAAGCTCTGCACCAAAATATTTTGCCTTCAAATTCATACCGTGATCGTAGCGTACATGGACTCGACTCATATGACTGGGATTTCCATGAAAAAAATTGTGAGCCGAAAATGGGTGATCACTGTACATTTCTCTTCTGTGTCCTGTTTATATTTCTATTTTACCTCCTCAATTTAGCATTATGGACAGGGAAAGACCTAATCTAAGCTCTGCACAAAAATATTTTGTCTTCAAATTCATACCGTGATCGTAGCATGCATGGACTCGACTCATATGTTTGGATTTCCATGAAAAAGATTGTGGGTAGAAAATGGGTGTTCACTGTACTTTTCTCTTCTGTTTCTTATTTATATTTTTTATTTTACCTCCTAAATTTAGCATTATGGACAGGGAAAACCTAATCTAAGATCTGCACAAAAATATTTTGCCTTCAAATTCATACCGTGACCGTAGCATGCATGGACTCGACTCATATGACTGGGACTTACATGAAAAAGATTGTAAGCCGAAAATGGGTGATCACTGCATATTTCTCTTCTGTTTCCTATTTATATTTATATTTTACCTCCTCAATTTAGCATTATGGCTAGGGAAAGACCTAATCTAAGCTCTGCACAAAAATATTTTGCGTTTAAATTCATACCGTGATCGTAGCATGCATGGACTCGACTCATATGACTGGGATTTCCATGAAAAAGTTTGTGGGCCGAAAATGGGTGATCACTGTACATTTCTCTTCTTTTTCCTATTTATATTTCTATTTTACCTTCTCAATTTAGCATTATGGACAGGGAAAGACCTAATCTAAGATCTGCACAAAAATATTTGGCCTTCAAATTCATACCGTGATAGTAGCATGCATGGACTCGACTCATATGACTGGGACTTCCATGAAAAAGATTGTGGGCCGAAAATGGGTGATCACTGTACATTTCTCTTCAGTTTCCTATTTATATTTCTATTTTACCTCCTCAATTTAGCATTATGGACAGGGAAATGCCTAAACTAAAATCAGCACATAAATATTTTGCCTTCAAATTCATACCGTGATTGTAGCATGGATGGACTCGACTCATATGACTGGGATTTCCATGAAAAAGATTGTGGGCCGAAAATGGGTGATCACTGTACATTTCTCTTCTGTTTCCTATTTATATTTATATTTTACCTCCTCAATTTAGCATTATGGACAGGGAAAGACCTAATCTAAAATCTGCACAAAAATATTTTGCCTTCAAATTCATACCGTGATCGTAGCATGCTAGCACTCGGCTCATATGACTGGGATTTCCATGAAAAAGATTGTGGGCCGAAAATGGGTGATCACTGTACATTTCTCTTCTGTTTCCTATTTATATTTCTATTTTACCACCTCAATTTAGCATTATGGAAAGGGAAAGACTTAATCTAAGATCTGCACAAAAATATTTTGCCTTCAAATTCATACCGTGATCGTAGCATGCATGGACTCGACTCATATGACTGGGATTTCCATGAAAAAGATTGTGGGCCGAAAATGGGTGATCACTGTACATTTCTCTTCTGTTTCCTATTTATATTTATATTTTACATCCTCAATTTAGCATTATGGCCAGGGAAAGACCTAATCTAAGATCTGCACAAAAATATTTTGCCTTCAAATTCATACCGTGATCGTAGCATGCATGGACTCGACTCATATGACTGGGATTTCCATGAAAAAGATTGTAGGCCGAAAATGGGTGATCACTGTACATTTCTTTTCTGTTTCCTATTTATATTTGTATTTTACCTCCTCAATTTAGCATTATGGACAGGGAAAGACCTAATCTAAAATCTGCACAAAAATATTTTGCCTTCAAATTCATACCGTGATCGTAGCATGCTAGCACTCGGCTCATATGACTGGGATTTCCATGAAAAAGATTGTGGGCCGAAAATAGGTGATCACTGTACATTTCTCTTCTGTTTCCTATTTATATTTCTATTTTACCTCCTCAATTTAGCATTATGGAAAGGGAAAGACTTAATCTAAGATCTGCACAAAAATATTTTGCCTTCAAATTCATACCCTGATCGTAGCATGCATGGACTCGACTCATATGACTGGGATTTCCATGAAAAAGATTGTGGGCCGAAAATGGGTGATCACTGTACATTTCTCTTCTGTTTCCTATTTATATTTATATTTTACCTTCTCAATTTAGCATTATGGACAGGGAAAGACCTAATCTAAGATCTGCACAAAAATATTTTGCCTTCAAATTCATACCGTGATCGTAGCATGCATGGACTCGACTCATATGACACGGATTTCCATGAAAAAGATTGTGGGCAGAAAATGGGTGATCACTGTACATTTCTCTTCTGTTTCCTATTTATATTTCTATTTTACTTCCTTAATTTAGCATAATGGACAGTGAAAGACCTAATCGAAGATCTACTCAAAAATATTTTGCCTTCAATTTCATACCGTGATCGTAGCATGCATGGACTCGTCTCATATGACTGGGATTTCCATGAAAAAGATTGTGGCCAGACAATGGGAGATCACTGTACATTTCTCTTCTGTTTCCTATTTGTATTTCTATTTTACTTCCTCAATTTAGCATTATGGACAGGGAAAGACCTAATCTAAAAACAGCAAAAAATATTTTGACTTCAAATTTATATCGTAGCATGCATGGACTCGACTCATATGACTGGGATTTCCATGAAAAAGATTGTGGGCAGAAAATGGGTGATCACTGTAACTTTCTCTTCTGTTTCCTATTTATATTTCTATTTTACCTCCTCAATTTAGCATTATGGACAGGGAAAGACCTAATCTAAGCTCTGCACAAAAATATTTTGCCTTAAAAATTCATACCGTGATCGTAGCAAGCATGGACTCGACTCATATGACTGGGATTTCCATGAAAAAGATTGTGGGCCGAAAATGCGTGAGCACTGTACATTTCTCTTCTGTTTCCTATTTATATTTATATTTTAGCTCCTCAATTTAACATTATGGACAGGGAAAGTCCAAATCTAAGCTCTGCACAAAAATATTTTGCCTTCAAATTCATACCGTGATCGTAGCATGCATGGACTCGACTCATATGACTGGGATTTCCATAAAAAAGATTGTGGGGAAAAAATGGGTGATCACTGTACATTTCTCTTCTGTTTCCTGTTTATATTTCTATTTTACTTCCTCAATTTAGCATTATGGACAGGGAAAGACTTAATCTAAGTTCTGCACAAAAATATTTTGCCTTCAAATTCATACCGTGATCGTAGCATGCATGGACTCGACTTATATGACTGGGATCTCCATGAAAAAGATTGTGAGCCAAAAATGGGTGATCACTGTACATTTCTCTTCTGTTTCCTATTTATATTTATATTTTAGCTCCTCAATTTAACATTATGGACAGGGAAAGTCCAAATCTAAGCTCTGCACAAAAATATTTTGCCTTCAAATTCATACCGTGATCGTAGCATGCATGGACACGACTCCTATGACTGGGATTTCCATGAAAAGTTTGTGGGCAGAAGATGGGTGATCACTGTACATTTCTCTTCTGTTTCCTATTTATATTTCTATTTTACTTCCTTCATTTAGCATTATGGACAGGGAAAGAGCTAATCTAAGCTCTGCACCAAAATATTTTGCCTTCAAATTCATACCGTGATCGTAGCGTACATGGACTCGACTCATATGACTGGGATTTCCATGAAAAAAATTGTGAGCCGAAAATGGGTGATCACTGTACATTTCTCTTCTGTGTCCTGTTTATATTTCTATTTTACCTCCTCAATTTAGCATTATGGACAGGGAAAGACCTAATCTAAGCTCTGCACAAAAATATTTTGTCTTCAAATTCATACCGTGATCGTAGCATGCATGGACTCGACTCATATGTTTGGATTTCCATGAAAAAGATTGTGGGTAGAAAATGGGTGTTCACTGTACTTTTCTCTTCTGTTTCTTATTTATATTTTTTATTTTACCTCCTAAATTTAGCATTATGGACAGGGAAAACCTAATCTAAGATCTGCACAAAAATATTTTGCCTTCAAATTCATACCGTGACCGTAGCATGCATGGACTCGACTCATATGACTGGGACTTACATGAAAAAGATTGTAAGCCGAAAATGGGTGATCACTGCATATTTCTCTTCTGTTTCCTATTTATATTTATATTTTACCTCCTCAATTTAGCATTATGGCTAGGGAAAGACCTAATCTAAGCTCTGCACAAAAATATTTTGCCTTTAAATTCATACCGTGATCGTAGCATGCATGGACTCGACTCATATGACTGGGATTTCCATGAAAAAGTTTGTGGGCCGAAAATGGGTGATCACTGTACATTTCTCTTCTTTTTCCTATTTATATTTCTATTTTACCTTCTCAATTTAGCATTATGGACAGGGAAAGACTTAATCTAAGTTCTGCACAAAAAATATTTTGCCTTCAAATTCATACCGTGATCGTGGCATGCATGGACTCGACTCATATGACTGGGATTTCCATGAAAAACATTGTGGACAGAAAATGGGTGATCACTGTACATTTCTCTTCTGTTTCCTATTTATATTTCTATTTTACATCCTCAATTTAGCACTATGGACAGGGAAAGACCTAATCTAAGATCTGCACAAAAATATTTGGCCTTCAAATTCATACCGTGATAGTAGCATGCATGGACTCGACTCATATGACTGGGACTTCCATGAAAAAGATTGTGGGCCGAAAATGGGTGATCACTGTACATTTCTCTTCAGTTTCCTATTTATATTTCTATTTTACCTCCTCAATTTAGCATTATGGACAGGGAAATGCCTAAACTAAAATCAGCACATAAATATTTTGCCTTCAAATTCATACCGTGATTGTAGCATGGATGGACTCGACTCATATGACTGGGATTTCCATGAAAAAGATTGTGGGCCGAAAATGGGTGATCACTGTACATTTCTCTTCTGTTTCCTATTTATATTTATATTTTACCTCCTCAATTTAGCATTATGGACAGGGAAAGACCTAATCTAAAATCTGCACAAAAATATTTTGCCTTCAAATTCATACCGTGATCGTAGCATGCTAGCACTCGGCTCATATGACTGGGATTTCCATGAAAAAGATTGTGGGCCGAAAATGGGTGATCACTGTACATTTCTCTTCTGTTTCCTATTTATATTTCTATTTTACCACCTCAATTTAGCATTATGGAAAGGGAAAGACTTAATCTAAGATCTGCACAAAAATATTTTGCCTTCAAATTCATACCGTGATCGTAGCATGCATGGACTCGACTCATATGACTGGGATTTCCATGAAAAAGATTGTGGGCCGAAAATGGGTGATCACTGTACATTTCTCTTCTGTTTCCTATTTATATTTATATTTTACATCCTCAATTTAGCATTATGGCCAGGGAAAGACCTAATCTAAGATCTGCACAAAAATATTTTGCCTTCAAATTCATACCGTGATCGTAGCATGCATGGACTCGACTCATATGACTGGGATTTCCATGAAAAAGATTGTAGGCCGAAAATGGGTGATCACTGTACATTTCTTTTCTGTTTCCTATTTATATTTGTATTTTACCTCCTCAATTTAGCATTATGGACAGGGAAAGACCTAATCTAAAATCTGCACAAAAATATTTTGCCTTCAAATTCATACCGTGATCGTAGCATGCTAGCACTCGGCTCATATGACTGGGATTTCCATGAAAAAGATTGTGGGCCGAAAATAGGTGATCACTGTACATTTCTCTTCTGTTTCCTATTTATATTTCTATTTTACCTCCTCAATTTAGCATTATGGAAAGGGAAAGACTTAATCTAAGATCTGCACAAAAATATTTTGCCTTCAAATTCATACCCTGATCGTAGCATGCATGGACTCGACTCATATGACTGGGATTTCCATGAAAAAGATTGTGGGCCGAAAATGGGTGATCACTGTACATTTCTCTTCTGTTTCCTATTTATATTTATATTTTACCTCCTCAATTTAGCATTATGGCCAGGGAAAGACCTAATCTAAGCCCTGCACAAAAATATTTTGCCTTCAAATTCATACAGTGATCGTAGCATGCATGGACACAATTTATATGACTGGGATTTCCATGAAAAAGTTTGTGGGCCAAAAATTCGTGATCACTGTACATTTCTCTTCTGTTTCCTATTTATATTTCTATTTTACCGCCTCAATTTAGCATTATGTACAGGGAAAGACCTAATCTAAGATCTGCACAAAAATGTTTTGCCTTCAAATTCGTACCGTGATCGAAGCATGCATGGACTCGACACATATGACTGGGATTTCCATGAAAAAGATTGTGGGCCGAAAATGGGTGATCACTGTACATTTCTCTTCTGTTTCCTATTTATATTTATATTTTACCTCCTCAATTTAGCATTATGGACAGGGAAAGACCTAATCTAAAATCTGCACAAAAATATTTTGCCTTCAAATTCATACCGTGATCGTAGCATGCTAGCACTCGGCTCATATGACTGGGATTTCCATGAAAAAGCTTGTGGGCCGAAAATGGGTGATCACTGTACATTTCTCTTCTGTTTCCTATTTATATTTCTATTTTACCTCCTCAATTTAGCATTATGGACAGGGAATGACCTAATCTAAGATCTGCACAAAAATATTTTGCCTTCAAATTCATACCGTGATCGTAGCATGCATGGACTCGACTCATATGACTGGGATTTCCATGAAAAAGATTGTAGGCCGAAAATGGGTGATCACTGTACATTTCTTTTCTGTTTCCTATTTATATTTGTATTTTACCTCCTCAATTTAGCATTATGGACAGGGAAAGACCTAATCTAAAATCTGCACAAAAATATTTTGCCTTCAAATTCATACCGTGATCGTAGCATGCTAGCACTCGGCTCATATGACTGGGATTTCCATGAAAAAGATTGTGGGCCGAAAATAGGTGATCACTGTACATTTCTCTTCTGTTTCCTATTTATATTTCTATTTTACCTCCTCAATTTAGCATTATGGAAAGGGAAAGACTTAATCTAAGATCTGCACAAAAATATTTTGCCTTCAAATTCATACCGTGATCGTAGCATGCATGGACTCGACTCATATGACTGGGATTTCCATGAAAAAGATTGTGGGCCGAAAATGGGTGATCACTGTACATTTCTCTTCTGTTTCCTATTTATATTTATATTTTACCTCCTCAATTTAGCATTATGGCCAGGGAAAGACCTAATCTAAGCCCTGCACAAAAATATTTTGCCTTCAAATTCATACCGTGATCGTAGCATGCATGGACACAATTTATATGACTGGGATTTCCATGAAAAAGTTTGTGGGCCAAAAATTCGTGATCACTGTACATTTCTCTTCTGTTTCCTATTTATATTTCTATTTTACCGCCTCAATTTAGCATTATGGACAGGGAAAGACCTAATCTAAGATCTGCACAAAAATGTTTTGCCTTCAAATTCATACCGTGATCGAAGTATGCATGGACTCGACACATATGACTGGGATTTCCATGAAAAAGATTGTGGGCAGAAAATGGGTGATCACTGTACATTTCTCTTCTGTTTCCTATTTATATTTCTATTTTACCTCCTCAATTTAGCATTATGGACAGGGAAAGACCTAATCTAAAATCAGCACAAAAATTTTTTGCCTTCAAATTCATACCGTGATTGTAGCATGCATGGACTCGACTCATATGACTGGGATTTCCATGAAAAAGATTGTGGGCTGAAAATGGGTGATCACTGTACATTTCTCTTCTGTTTCCTATTTATATTTATATTTTACCTCCTCAATTTAGCATTATGGCGAGGGAAAGACCAAATCTAAGCTTTGCACAAAAATATTTTGCCTTCAATTTCATACCGTGATCGTAGCATGCATGGACTCGACACATGACTGGGATTTCCATGAAAAAGATTGTGGGCTGAAAATGGGTGATCACTGTACATTTCTTTTCTGTTTCCTATTTATATTTTTATTTTACCTCCTCAATTTAGCATTATGGACAGGGAAAGACCTAATCTAAGATCTGCACAAAAATATTTTGCCTTCAAATTTATACCGTGATCGTAGCATGCATGGACTCGACTCATATGACTCGGATTTCCATGAAAATGATTGTGGCCCGAAAATGGATGATCACTGTACATTTCTCCTCTGTTTCCTATTTATATTTTACCTCCTCAATTTAGCATTATGAACAGGGAAAGACCTAATCTAAGATCTGCACAAAAATATTTTGCCTTCAAATTCATACCGTGATCGTAGCATGCATGGACTCGAATCATATGACTGGGATTTCCATGAAAAAGATTGTGGGCCGAAAATGGGTGATCACAGTACATTTCTCTTCTGTTTCCTATTTATATTTATCTTTTACTTCCTCAATTTAGCATTATCGAGAGGGAAAGACATAATCTAAGATCTGCACAAAAATATTTTGCCTTCAAATTCATACCGTGATCGAAGCATGCATGGACTCAACTCATATGAATGGGATTTCCATGAAAAAGATTGTGGGCCGAAAATGGGTGATCACTGTACATTTCTCTTCTGTTTCCTATTTATATTTCTATTTTACCTCCTCAATTTAGCGTTATGGACAGGGAACGAACTAATCTAAGATCTGTACAAAAATATTTTGCCTTCAAATTCATACCATGATAGTAGCATGTATGGACTCGACTCATATGACTGGGATTTCCATGAAAAAATTGTGGGCAGAAAATGGGTGATCACTGTACATTTCTCTTCTGTTTCCTATTTATATTTCTATTTTACTTACGTCATTTAGCATTATGGACAGGGAAAGGCCTAATCTAAGCTCTGCAAAAAAATATTTTGCTTTCAAATTCATACCGTGATCGTAGCATGTATGGACTCGACTGATATGACTGCGATTTCCATGAAAAAGATTAGGGGAAGAAATTTGGTGATCACTGTACATTACTCTTCTGTTTCCTATTTATATTTATATTTTACTTCCTTAATTTAGTATTATGGACAGGGAAAGACCTAATCTAACATCTGCAAAAAAATATTTTGCTTTCAAATTCATACCGTGATCGTAGCATGCATGGACTCGACTCATATGACTGGGATTTCCATGAAAAAGATTGTGGGCACAAAATGGTTAATCACTGTACATTTCTCTTCTGTTTCCTATTTATATTTCTATTTTACCTCCTCAATTTAGCATTATGGACAGGGAAAGACCTAATCTAAAATCTGCACAAAAATATTTTGCCTTCAAATTCATACCGTGATCGTAGCATGCATGGACTCGACTCATATGACTGGGATTTCCATGAAAAAGATTGTGGGTCGAAAATGGGATCTCGCTGTACATCTCTCTTCTGTTTCCTATTTATATTTATATTTTCCCTCCTCAATTTAGCATTATAGACAGGGAAAGACCTAATCTAAGATCTGCACAAAAATATTTTGCCTTCAAATTCATACCGTGATCGTAGCATGCATGGACTCGACTCATATGACTGGGATTTCCATGAAAAAGATTGTGGGCACAAAATGGGGGATCACTGTACATTTCTCATCTGTTTCGTATTCAAATTTCTATTTTACCTCCTCAATTTAGCATTATGGACAAAGAAAGACCTAATCTAAAATCTGCACAAAAATATTATGCCTTCAAATTCATACCGTGATTGTAGCATGCATGGACTCGACTCATATGACTGGGATTTCCATGACAAAGATTGTGCGCCGAAAATGGTTGATCACTGTACATTTCTCTTCTGTTTCCTATTTATATTTCTATTTTACCTCCTCAATTTAGCATTATGGACAGGGAATGACCTAATCTAAGATCTGCACAAAAATATTTTGCCTCCAAATTCATACCGTGAACGTAGCATGCATGGACTCGACTCATATGACTGGGATTTCCTTGAAAAAGATTGTGGGCGGAAAATGGGTGGTCACTGTACATTTCTCTTCTGTTTCCTATTCATATTTCTATTTTACCTCGTCAATTTAGCATTATGGACAGGGAAAGACCTAATCTAAGATCTGCACAAAAATATTTTGCCTTCAAATTCATACCGTGATCATAGCATGCATGTACTCGATTCATATGACTGGGATTTCCATGAAAAAGATTGTGGGCCGAAAATGGGTGATCACTGTACATTTCTCTTCTGTTTCCTTTTTATATTTCTATTTTACCTCCTCAATTTAGCATTATGGACAGGGAAAGACCTAATCTAAAATCTGCACAAAAATATTTTGCCTTCAAATTCATACCGTGATCGTAGCATGCATGGACTCGACTCATATGACTGGGATTTCCATGAAAAAGATTGTGGGCCGAAAATGGGATCTCGCTGTACATTTCTCTTCTGTTTCCTATTTATATTTATATTTTACCTCCTCAATTTAACATTATGGACAGGGAAAGACCTAATTTGAAATCTTCACAAAAATATTTTGCCTTCAAATTCATACCGTGATCGTAGCATGCATGGACTCAACTCATATGACTGGGATTTCCATGAAAAAGATTCTGGGGCGAAAATGGGTGATCACTGTACATTTCTCTTCTGTTTCCTATTTATATTTCTTTTTTAACAACTCAATTTAGCATTATGGACAGGGAAAGACCTAATCTAAGATCTGCAAAAAAATATTTTCCCTTCAAATTCATACCGTGATCGTAGCATGCATGGACTCGACTCATATGACTGGGATTTCCATGAAAAAGATTGTGGGCCGAAAACGGGTGATCACTGTACATTTCTCTTCTGTTTCCTATTTATATTCATATTTTACATCATCAATTTAGCATTATGGACAGGGAAAGACCTAATCTAAGATGTGCACAAAAATATTTTGCCTTCAAATTCATACCTTGATCGTAGCATGCATGGACTCGACTCATATGACTGGGATTTCCATGAAAAAGATTCTAAGCCGAAAATGGGAGATCACTGTACATTTCTCTTCTGTTTCCTATTTATATTTCTATTTTACCTCCTCAATTTAGCATTATGGCCAGGGAAAGACCTAATATAAGCTCTGTACAAAAATATTTTGCCTTCATATTCATACTGTGATCGTAGTATGCATGGACTCGACTCATATGACTGGGATTTCCATGAAAACGATTGTGGGCCGAAAATGGGTGAGCACTGTACATTTCTCTTCTGTTTCTTATTTATATTTATATTTTACCTCCTCAATTTAGCATTATGGACAGGGAAAGACCTACTCTAAGATCTGCACAAAAATATTTTGCCTTCAAATTCATACCGTGATCGTAGCATGCATGGACTCGACTCATATGACTGGGATTTCCATGAAAAAGATTGTGGGCAGAAAATGGGTGATCACTGTACATTTCTCTTCTGTTTCCTATTTATATTTCTTTTTTACCTCCTCAATTTAGCATTATGGACAGGGAAAGACCTAATCTAAGCTCTGCACAAAAATATTTTGCCTTCAAATTCATACCGTGATCGTAGCATGCATGGACTCGACTCATATGACTGGGATTTGCATGAAAAAGATTGTGGGCCGAAAATGGGTGATCACTGTACATTTCTCTTCTGTTTCCTATTTATATTTCTATTTTACCTCCTCAATTTAGCATTATGGCCAGGGAAAGACCTATTCTAAACTCCGCACAAAAATATTTTGCCTTCAAATTCATACCGTGATCTTAGCATGCATGGAGTCGACTCATATGACTGGGATTTCCATGAAAAAGATTGTGGGACGAAAATGGGTGATCACTGTACATTTCTGTTTCCTATTTATCTTTCTATTTTACCTCCTCAATTAAGCATTATGGACAGGGAAAGACCTAATCTAAAATCTGCACAAAAATATTTTGCCTTCAAATTCATACCGTGATCGTAGCTTGCATGGACTCGACTCATATGACTGGGAATTCCATGAAAAAGATAGTGGGCCGAAAATGGGTGATCACTGTACATTTCTCTTCTGTTTTCATATTTATATTTATATTTTACCTCCTCAATTTAGCATTATAGACATGGAAAGACCTAATCTAAAATCTGCACAAAAATATTTTGCCTTCAAATTCATACCGTGATCGTAGCATGCATGGACTCGACTCATATGACTGGGATTTCCATGAAAAAGATTGTGGGCGGAAAATGGGTGATCACTGTATATTTCTCTTCTGTTTCCTATTTATATTTCTATTTTACCTCCTCAATTTAGCATTATGGACAGGGAAAGACCTAATATAAAATCTGCACAAAAATATTTTGCATTCAAATTCATACCGTGATCGTAGCATGCATGGACTCGATTCATATGACTGGGATTTACATGAAAATGATTGTGGGCCAAAAATAGGTGATCACTGTACATTTCTCTTCTGTTTCCTATTTATATTTATATTTTACCTCCTCAATTTAGCATTATGGACAGGGAAAGACCTAATCTAAAATCTGCACAAAAATATTTTGCCTTCAAATTCATACCGTGATCGTAGCATGCATGGACTCGACTCATATGACTGGGATTTCCATGAAAAAGATTTTGGGCAGAAAATGGGTGATCACTGTACATTTCTCTTCTGTTTCCTATTTATATTTCTATTTTACCTCCTCAATTTTGCATTATGGACAGGGAAAGACCTAATCTAACATCTGCATAAAAATATTTTGCCTTCAAATTCATACCGTGATCGTAGCATGCATGGACTCGACTCATATGACTGGGATGTCCATGAAAAAGATTGTGGTCCGAAAATGCGTGATCACTGTCCATTTCTCTTTTGTTTCCTATTTATATTTATATTTTACTTCCTCAATTTAGCATTATGGACAGGGAAAGACCTAATCTAAAATCTGCACAAAAATATTTTGCCTTCAAATTCATACCGTGATCGTAGCATGCATGGACTCGACTCATATGACTGGGATTTCCATGAAAAAGATTTTGGGCAGAAAATGGGTGATCACTGTACATTTCTCTTCTGTTTCCTATTTATATTTCTATTTTACCTCCTCAATTTTGCATTATGGACAGGGAAAGACCTAATCTAACATCTGCACAAAAATATTTTGCCTTCAAATTCATACCGTGATCGTAGCATGCATGGACTCGACTCATATGACTGGGATTTCCATGAAAAAGATTGTGGGCCGAAAATGTGTGACCACTGTACATTTCTCTTCTGTTTTCTATTTATATTTATATTTTACCTCCTCAATTTAGCATTATGGACAGGGAAAGACCTAATCTGAAATCTGCACAAAAATATTTTGCCTTCAAATTCATACCGTGATCGTAGCATGCATGGACTCGACTCACATGACTGCGATTTCCATGAAAAAGATTGTGGGCCGAAAATGTGTGATCACTGTACATTTCTCTTCTGTTTCCTATTTATATTTATATTTTACCTCCTCAATTTAGCATTATGGACAGGGAAAGACCTAATCTAAGATCTGCACAAAAATATTTTGCTTTTCAATTCATACCGTGATCGTAGCATGCATGGACTCGACTCATATGACTGGGATTTCCATGAAAAAGATTGTGGGCTGAAAATGTGTGACCACTGTACATTTCTCTTCTGTTTTCTATTCATATTTATATTTTACCTCCTCAATTTAGCATTATGGACAGGGAAAGACCTAATCTGAATCTGCACAAAAATATTTTGCCTTCAAATTCATACCGTGATCGTAGCATGCATGGACTCGACTCATATGACTGCGATTTCCATGAAAAAGATTGTGGGCCGAAAATGTGTGATCACTGTACATTTCTCTTCTGTTTCCTATTTATATTTCTATTTTACCTCCTCAATTTAGCATTATGGACAGGGAAAGACCTAATCTAAGATCTGCACAAAAAATATTTTGCCTTCAAATTCATACCGTGATCGTAGCATGCATGTACTCGACTTATATGATTGGGATTTCCATGAAAAATATTGTGGGCCGAAAATGGGTGATCACTGTACATTTCTCTTCTGTTTCCTATTTATATTTATATTTTATCTCCTCAATTTAGCATTATGGACAGGGAAAGACCTAATCTAAAATCTGCACAAAAATATTTTGCCTTCAAATTCATACCGTGATCGTAGCATGCATGGACTCGACTCATATGACTGGGATTTCCATGAAAAAGATTGTGGGCAGAAATCGGTGATCAGTGTACATTTCTCTTCTGTTTCTAATTACTATTTATATTTTACCTCCTCAATTTAGCATTATGGACAGGGAAAGACCTAATCTAAAATCTGCACAAAAATATGTTGCCTTCAAATTCATACCGTGATCGTAGCATGCATGGACTCGACTCATATGACTGGGATTTCCATGAAAAAGATTGTGAGCCGAAAATGGGTGATCACTGTACATTTCTCTTTTGTTTCCTATTTATATTTCTATTTTACCTCCTGAATTTAGCATTATGGACAGGGAATGACCTAATCTAAGATCTGCACAAAAATATTTTGCCTTCAAATTCATACCGTGATCATAGCTTGCATGGATTCAACTGATATGACTGGGATTTCCATGAAAAATATTGTGGGCCGAAAATGGGTGATCACTGTACATTTCTCTTCTGTTTCCTATTTATATTTCTATTTTACCTCCTCAATTTAGCATTATGGACAGGGAAAGACCTAATCTAAGATCTGCACAAAAATATTTTGCCTTCAAATTCATACCGTGATCGTAGCATGGATGACCTCGACTCATATGACTGGGATTTCCATGAAAAAGATTGTGGGCCGAAAATGCGTGATCACTGTATATTTCTCTTTTGTTTCCTATTTATATTTATATTTTACCTCCTCAATTTAGCATTATTGACAGGGAAAGACCTATTCTAAGATCTGCACAAAAATATTTTGCCTTCAAATTCATACCGTGATCGTAGCATGCATGGACTCGACTCATATGACTGGGATTTCCATCAAAAAGATTGTGGGCCGAAAATGGGTGATCACTGTACATTTCTCTTCTGTTTCCTATTTATATTTCTATTTTATCTCCTCAATTTAGCATTATGGACAGGGAAAGACCTAATCTAAAATCTGCACAAAAATATTTTGCCTTCAAATTCATACCGTAATCGTAGCATGCATGGACTCGACTCATATGACTGGGATTTCCATGAAAAAGATTGAGGGCCGAAAATGGGTGATCACTGTACATTTCTCTTCTGTTTCCTATTTATATTTCTATTTTACCTCCTCAATTTAGCATTATGGACAGGGAAAGACCAAATCTAAGATCGGCACAAAAATATTTTACCTTCAAATTCATACCGTGATCGTAGCATGCATTGACTAGACTCATATGACTGGGATTTCCATGAAAAAGATTGTGGGCTGAAAATGTGTGATCACTGTACATTTCTATTCTGATTCCTATTTATATTTCTATTTTACCTCCTCAATTTAGCATTATGGACAGGGAAAGACCTAATCTAAAATCTGCACAAAAATATGTTGCCTTCAAATTCATACCGTGATCGTAGCATGCATGGACTCGACTCATATGACTGGGATTTCCATGAAAAAGATTGTGAGCCGAAAATGGGTGATCACTGTACATTTCTCTTTTGTTTCCTATTTATATTTATATTTTACCTTCTCAATTTAGCATTATGGACAGGGAAAGACCTAATCTAAAATCTGAACAAAAATATTTTGCCTTCAAATTCATACCGTGATCGTAGCATGCATGGACTCGACTCACATAACTGGGATTTCCATGAAAAAGATTGTGGGCCGAAAAAAGGTGATCACTGTACATTTCTCTTCTATTTCCTATTTATATTTCTATTTTACCTCCTGAATTTAGCATTATGGACAGGGAAAGACCTAATCTAAGCTCGACAAAAAAATATTTTGCCTTCTAATTCATATCGTGATCGTAGCATGCATGGACTCGACACATATGACTGGGATTTCCATGAAAAAGATTGTAGGCAGAAAATGGGTGATCACTGTACATTTCTCTTCTGTTTCTTATTTATATTTCTATTTTACCTCCTCAATTTAGCATTATGGACAGGGAAAGACCTAATCTAAGCTCTGCACAAAAATATTTTGCCTTCAAATTCATACCGTGATCGTAGCATGTATGGACTCGACCCATATGACTGGGATTTCCATGAGAAAGATTGTGGGCAGAAAATGGGTGATCACTGTACATTTCTGTTCTGTTTCCTATTTATATTTCTATTTTACTTCCTTCATTTAGCATTATGGACAGGGAGAGACCTAATCTAGGCTCTGCACAAAAATATTTTGCCTTCAAATTCATACCGTGATCGTAGCATGCATGGACTCGACTCATATGACTGGGATTTCCATGAAAAAGATTTTGGGCAGAAAATGGGTGATCACTGTACATTTCTCTTCTGTTTCCTATTTGTATTTCTATTTTACCTCCTCAATTTAGCATTATGGACAGGGAAAGACCTAATCTAAGTTCTGCACAAAAATATTTTGCCTTCAAATTCATACCGTGATCGTAGCATGCATGGACTCGACTCCTATGACTGGGATTTCCATGAAAAGTTTGTCGGCAGAAAATGGGTGATCACTGTACATTTCTCTTCTGTTTCCTATTTATATTTCTATTTTACTTCCTTCATTTAGCATTATGGACAGGGAATGAGCTAATCTAAGCTCTGCACCAAAATATTTTGCCTTCAAATTCATACCGTGATCGTAGCGTACATGGACTCGACTCATATGACTGATATTTTCAGAAAATGATTGTGGGCAGAAAATGTGTGTTCACTGTACATTTCTCTTCTGTTTCCTATTTATATTTTTTATTTTACCTCCTAAATTTAGCATTATGGACAGGGAAAGACCTAATCTAAGATCTGCACAAAAATATTTTGCCTTCAAATTCATACCGTGATTGTAGCATGCATGGACTCGACTCATATGACTGGGATTTCCATGAAAAAGATTGTGGACAGAAAATGGGTGATCACTGTACATTTCTCTTCTGTTTCCTATTTATATTTATATTTTACCTCCTCAATTTAGCATTATGGACAGGGAAAGACCTAATCTAAGCTCTGCACAAAAATATTTTGTCTTCAAATTCATACCGTGATCGTAGCATGCATGGACTCGACTCATATGACTTGGATTTCCATGAAAAAGATTGTGGGCAGAAAATGTGTGTTCACTGTACATTTCTCTTCTGTTTCCTATTTATATTTTTTATTTTACCTCCTAAATTTAGCATTATGGACAGGGAAAGACCTAATCTAAGATCTGCACAAAAATATTTTGCCTTCAAATTCATACCGTGAGTGTAGCATGCATGGACTCGACTCATATGACTGGGATTTCCATGAAAAAGATTGTGGGCCGAAAATGGGTGATCACTGTACATTTCTCTTCTGTTTCCTATTTATATTTATATTTTACCTCCTCAATTTAGCATTATGGACAGGGAAAGACCTAATCTAAGATCTGCACAAAAATATTTTGCCTTGAAATTCATACCGTGATCATAGCATGCATGGACACGCCTCATATGACTGGGATTTCCATGAAAAAGATTGTGGGCAGAAAATGGGTGATCACTGTACATTTCTCTTCTGTTTCCTATTTATATTTCTATTTTACTTCCTCAATTTAGCATTATGGACAGGGAAAAACCTAATCTAAAAACTGCAAAAAAATATTTTGACTTCAAATTTATATCGTAGTATGCATGGACTCGACTCATATGACTGGGATTTCCATGAAAAAGATTGTGGGCAGAAAATGGGTGATCACTGTAACTTTCTCTTCTGTTTCCTATTTATATTTCTATTTTACCTCCTCAATTTAGCATTATGGACAGGGAAAGACCTAATCTAAGCTCTGCACAAAAATATTTTGCCTTCAAATTCATACCGTGATCGTAGCATGCATGGACTCGACTCATATGACTGGGATTTGCATGAAAATGATTGTGGGCATACAATGGGTGATCACTGTACATTTCTTTTTTGTTTCCTATTTATATGTCTATTTTACTTCCTCTATTTAACATTATGGACAGGGAAAGACCTAATCTAAGCTATGCACAAACATATTTTGACTTCAAATTCATACCGTGATCGTAGCATGCATGGACACGTCTATTATGACTGGGATTTCCATGAAAAAGATTGTGGGCACAAAATGGATGATCACTGTACATTTCTCTTCTGTTTCCTATTTATATTTATATTTTACTTCCTCAATTTAGCACTATGAACAGGGAAAGACCAAATCTAAGATCTGCACAAAAATATTTTGCCTTCAAATTCATACCGTGATCATAGCATGCATGGACTCGACTCATATGCCTGGGATTTCCATGAAAAAGTTTGTGGGCTGAAAATGGGTGATCACTGTACATTTCTCTTCTGTTTCCTATTTATATTTCTATTTTACTTCCTCAATTTAGCACAATGAACAGGGAAAGACCAAATCTAAGATCTGCACAAAAATATTTTGCCTTCAAATTCATACCGTGATCATAGCAGGCATGGACTCGACTCATATGCCTGGGATTTCCATGAAAAAGATTGTGGGCACAAAATGGATGATCACTGTACATTTCTCTTCTGTTTCCTATTTATATTTATATTTTACTTCCTCAATTTAGCACTATGAACAGGGAAAGACCAAATATAAGATCTGCACAAAAATATTTTGCCTTCAAATTCATACCGTGATCATAGCATGCATGGACTCGACTCATATGCCTGGGATTTCCATGAAAAAGATTTTGGGCAGAAAATGGGTGATCACTGTACATTTCTGTTCTGTTTCCTATTTGTATTTCTATTTTACCTCCTCAATTTAGCATTATGGACAGGGAAAGACCTAATCTAAGAAATGCAAAAAAATATTTTGCCTTCAAATTCATACCGTGATCGTAGCATGCATGGACACAATTTATATGACTGGGATTTCCATGAAAAAGTTTGTGGGCCAAAAATTCGTGATCACTGTACATTTCTCTTCTGTTTCCTATTTATATTTCTATTTTACCGCCTCAATTTAGCATTATGGACAGGGAAAGACCTAATCTAAGATCTGCACAAAAATGTTTTGCCTTCAAATTCGTACCGTGATCGAAGCATGCATGGACTCGACACATATGACTGGGATTTCCATGAAAAAGATTGTGGGCCGAAAATGGGTGATCACTGTACATTTCTCTTCTGTTTCCTATTTATATTTATATTTTACCTCCTCAATTTAGCATTATGGACAGGGAAAGACCTAATCTAAAATCTGCACAAAAATATTTTGCCTTCAAATTCATACCGTGATCGTAGCATGCATGGACTCGACTCATATGACTGGGATTTCCATGAAAAATATTGTGGGCCGAAAATGGGTGATCACTGCACATTTCTCTTCTGTTTCCTATTTATATTTATATTTTACATCCTCAATTTAGCATTATGGACAGGGAATGACCTAATCTAAGATCTGCTCAAAAATATTTTGCCTTCAAATTCATACCGTGATCGTAGCATGCATGGACTCGACTCATATGACTGGGATTTCCATGAAAAAGATTGTAGGCCGAAAATGGGTGATCACTGTACATTTCTTTTCTGTTTCCTATTTATATTTGTATTTTACCTCCTCAATTTAGCATTATGGACAGGGAAAGACCTAATCTAAAATCTGCACAAAAATATTTTGCCTTCAAATTCATACCGTGATCGTAGCATGCTAGCACTCGGCTCATATGACTGGGATTTCCATGAAAAAGATTGTGGGCCGAAAATAGGTGATCACTGTACATTTCTCTTCTGTTTCCTATTTATATTTCTATTTTACCTCCTCAATTTAGCATTATGGAAAGGGAAAGACTTAATCTAAGATCTGCACAAAAATATTTTGCCTTCAAATTCATACCGTGATCGTAGCATGCATGGACTCGACTCATATGACTGGGATTTCCATGAAAAAGATTGTGGGCCGAAAATGGGTGATCACTGTACATTTCTCTTCTGTTTCCTATTTATATTTATATTTTACCTCCTCAATTTAGCATTATGGCCAGGGAAAGACCTAATCTAAGCCCTGCACAAAAATATTTTGCCTTCAAATTCATACCGTGATCGTAGCATGCATGGACACAATTTATATGACTGGGATTTCCATGAAAAAGTTTGTGGGCCAAAAATTCGTGATCACTGTACATTTCTCTTCTGTTTCCTATTTATATTTCTATTTTACCGCCTCAATTTAGCATTATGGACAGGGAAAGACCTAATCTAAGATCTGCACAAAAATGTTTTGCCTTCAAATTCGTACCGTGATCGAAGCATGCATGGACTCGACACATATGACTGGGATTTCCATGAAAAAGATTGTGGGCCGAAAATGGGTGATCACTGTACATTTCTCTTCTGTTTCCTATTTATATTTCTATTTTACCACCTCAATTTAGCATTATGGAAAGGAAAGACTTAATCTAAGATCTGCACAAAAATATTTTGCCTTCAAATTCATACCGTGATCGTAGCATGCATGGACTCGACTCATATGACTGGGATTTCCATGAAAAAGATTGTGGGCCGAAAATGGGTGATCACTGCACATTTCTCTTCTGTTTCCTATTTATATTTATATTTTACATCCTCAATTTAGCATTATGAACAGTGAGAGACCTAATCTAAGATCTGCACAAAAATATTTTGCCTTCAAATTCATACCGTGATCGTAGCATGCATGGACTCGAGTCATATGACTGGGATTTCCATGAAAAAGATTGTGGGCCGAAAATGGGTGATCACTGTACATTTCTCTTCTGTTTCCTATTTATATTTATATTTTACCTCCTCAATTTAGCATTATGGCCAGGGAAAGACCTAATCTAAGCCCTGCACAAAAATATTTTGCCTTCAAATTCATACCGTGATCGTAGCATGCATGGACACAATTTATATGACTGGGATTTCCATGAAAAAGTTTGTGGGCCAAAAATTCGTGATCACTGTACATTTCTCTTCTGTTTCCTATTTATATTTCTATTTTACCGCCTCAATTTAGCATTATGGACAGGGAAAGACCTAATCTAAGATCTGCACAAAAATGTTTTGCCTTCAAATTCATACCGTGATCGAAGCATGCATGGACTCGACACATATGACTGGGATTTCCATGAAAAAGATTGTGGGCAGAAAATGGGTGATCACTGTACATTTCTCTTCTGTTTCCTATTTATATTTCTATTTTACCTCCTCAATTTAGCATTATGGACAGGGAAAGACCTAATCTAAAATCAGCACAAAAATTTTTTATCTTCAAATTCATACCGTGATTGTAGCATGCATGGACTCGACTCATGTGACTGGGATTTCCATGAAAAAGATTGTGGGCTGAAAATGGGTGATCACTGTACATTTCTCTTCTGTTTCCTATTTATATTTATATTTTACCTACTCAATTTAGCATTATGGCGAGGGAAAGACCAAATCTAAGCTTTGCACAAAAATATTTTGCCTTCAATTTCATACCGTGATCGTAGCATGCATGGACTCGACACATATGACTGGGATTTCCATGAAAAAGATTGTGGGCTGAAAATGGGTGATCACTGTACATTTCTTTTCTGTTTCCTATTTATATTTTTATTTTACCTCCTCAATTTAGCATTATGGACAGGGAAAGACCTAATCTAAGATCTGCACAAAAATATTTTGCCTTCAAATTCATACCGTGATCGTAGCATGCATGGACTCGACTCATATGACTCGGATTTCCATGAAAATGATTGTGGCCCGAAAATGGATGATCACTGTACATTTCTCCTCTGTTTCCTATTTATATTTTACCTCCTCAATTTAGCATTATGAACAGGGAAACCTAATCTAAGATCTGCACAAAAATATTTTGCCTTCAAATTCATACCGTGATCGTAGCATGCATGGACTCGAATCATATGACTGGGATTTCCATGAAAAAGATTGTGGGCCGAAAACGGGTGATCACTGTACATTTCTCTTCTGTTTCCTATTTATATTTATCTTTTACTTCCTCAATTTAGCATTATCGAGAGGGAAAGACATAATCTAAGATCTGCACAAAAATATTTTGCCTTCAAATTCATACCGTGATCGAAGCATGCATGGACTCAACTCATATGAATGGGATTTCCATGAAAAAGATTGTGGGCAGAAAATGGGTGATCACTGTACATTTCTCTTCTGTTTCCTATTTATATTTCTATTTTACCTCCTCAATTTAGCGTTATGGACAGGGAAAGACCTAATCTAAAATCTGGACAAAAATATTTTGCCTTCAAATTCATACCGTGATCGTAGCATGCATGGACTCGACTCATATGACTGGGATTTCCATGAAAAAGATTGTGGGCAGAAAATGGGTGATCACTGTACATTTCTCTTCTGTTTCCTATTCATATTTCTAATTTACATCCTCAATTTAGCATTATGGACAGGGAACGAACTAATCTAAGATCTGTACAAAAATATTTTGCCTTCAAATTCATACCATGATAGTAGCATGTATGGACTCGACTCATATGACTGGGATTTCCATGAAAAAATTGTGGGCAGAAAATGGGTGATCACTGTACATTTCTCTTCTGTTTCCTATTTATATTTCTATTTTACCTACTCAATTTAGCATGATGGCGAGGGAAAGACCAAATCTAAGCTTTGCACAAAAATATTTTGCCTTCAAATTCATACCGTGATCGTAGCATGCATGGACTCGACTCATATGACTGGGATTTCCATGAAAAAGATTGTGGGCTGAAAATGGGTGATCACTGTACATTTCTTTTCTGTTTCCTATTTATATTTTTATTTTATCTCCTCAATTTAGCATTATGGACAGGGAAAGACCTAATCTAAGATCTGCACAAAAATATTTTGCCTTCAAATTCATACCGTGATCGTAGCATGCATGGACTCGAATCATATGACTCGGATTTCCATGAAAATGATTGTGGCCCGAAAATGGGTGATCGCTGTACATTTCTCCTCTGTTTCCTATTTATATTTTACCTCCTCAATTTAGCATTATGAACAGGGAAAGACCCAATCTAAGATCTGCACAAAAATATTTTGCCTTCAAATTCATACCGTGATCGTAGCATGCATGGACTCGAATCATATGACTGGGAGACTGGGATTTCCATGAAAAAGATTGTGGGTCGAAAACGGGTGATCACTGTACATTTCTCTTCTGTTTCCTATTTATATTTATCTTTTACTTCCTCAATTTAGCATTATCGAGAGGGAAAGACATAATCTAAGATCTGCACAAAAATATTTTGCCTTCAAATTCATACCGTGATCGAAGCATGCATGGACTCAACTCATATGAATGGGATTTCCATGAAAAAGATTGTGGGCCGAAAATGGGTGATCACTGTACATTTCTCTTCTGTTTCCTATTTATATTTCTATTTTACCTCCTCAATTTAGCGTTATGGACAGGGAAAGACCTAATCAAAAATCTGCACAAAAATATTTTGCCTTCAAATTCATACCGTGATCGTAGCATGCATGGACTCGACTCATATGACTGGGATTTCCATGAAAAAGATTGTGGGCAGAAAATGGGTGATCACTGTACATTCTCTTCTGTTTCCTATTTATATTTCTAATTTACATCCTCAATTTAGCATTATGGACACGGAACGAACTAATCTAAGATCTGTACAAAAATATTTTGCCTTCAAATTCATACCGTGATAGTAGCATGTATGGACTCGACTCATATGACTGGGATTTCCATGAAAAAATTGTGGGCCGAAAATGGGTGATCACTGTACATTTCTCTTCTGTTTCCTATTTATATTTCTATTTTACCTCCTCAATTTAGCATTATGGACAGGGAAAGACCTAATCTAAAATCAGCACATGCATATTTTGCCTTCAAATTCATACCGTGATTGTAGCATGGATGGACTCGACTCATATGACTGGGATTTCCATGAAAAAGATTGTGTGCAGAAAATGGGTGATCACTGTACATTTCTCTTCTGTTTCCTATTTATATTTCTCTTTTAACTCCTCAATTTAGCATTAAGGACAGGGAAAGACCTAAACTGAGATCTGCACAAAAATTTTTTGCCTTCAAATTCATACCGTGATCGGAGCATGCATGGACACAATTTATATGACTGGGATTTCCATGAAAAAGATTGTGGGCCAAAAATTCGTGATCACTGTACATTTCTCTTCTGTTTCCGATTTATATTTATATTTTACTTCCTCAATTTAGCATTATGGACAGGGAAAGACCTAATCTAAGATCTGCACAAAAATGTTTTGCCTTCAAATTCATACCGTGATCGTAGCATGCATGGACACAATTTATATGACTGGGATTTCCATGAAAAAGTTTGTGGGCCAAAAATTCGTGATCACTGTACATTTCTCTTCTGTTTCCTATTTATATTTCTATTTTACCACCTCAATTTAGCATTATGGACAGGGAAAGACCTAATCTAAAATCAGCACAAAAATATTTTGCCTTCAATTTCATACCGTGATCGTAGCATGCATGGACTCGACTCATATGACTGGGATTTCCATGAAAAAGATTGTGGGCTGAAAATGGGTGATCACTGTACATTTCTTTTCTGTTTCCTATTTATATTTTTATTTTAACTCCTCAATTTAGCATTATGGACAGGGAAAGACCTAATCTAAAATCAGCACATAAATATTTTGCATTCAAATTCATACCGTGATTGTAGCATGCATGGACTCGACTCATATAACTGGGATTTCCATGAAAAAGATTCTGGGCAGAAAATGTGTGATCACTGTATATT
Organism: Acanthosepion lycidas; assembly: GCA_963932145.1. Classification (NCBI taxonomy): domain Eukaryota; kingdom Metazoa; phylum Mollusca; class Cephalopoda; order Sepiida; family Sepiidae; genus Acanthosepion; species Acanthosepion lycidas. The sequence continues at coordinate 2,287,755 of OZ010604.1, read as the reverse complement.
TCTCTTCTGTTTCCTATTCATATTTCTATTTAACTTCCTTCATTTTGCAATATTGACAAGGAAAGACCTAATCTAAGATCTGCAAAGAAATATTTTGCCTTCAAATTCATACCGTGATCGTAGCATGCATGGACTCGACTCATATGACTGGGATTTCCATGAAAAAGATTGTGGGCCGAAAATGGGTGATCACTGTACATTTCTCTTCTGTTTCCTATTTATATTTATATTTTACCTCCTCAATTTAGCATTATGGCCAGGGAAAGACCTAATCTAAGCTCTGCACAAAAATATTTTGCCTTCAAATTCATACCGTGATCGTAGCATGCATGGAGTCGACTCATATGACTGGGATTTCCATGAAAAAGATTGTGGGCCGAAAAGGCGTGATCACTGTACATTTCTCTTCTGTTTCCTATTTATATTTCTATTTTACCTCCTCAATTTAGCATTATGGACAGGGAAAGACCTAATCTAAGTTCTGCACAAAAATATTTCGCCTTCAAATTCATACCGTGATCGTAGCATGCATGGACTCGACTCATATCACTGGGATTTCCATGAAAAAGATTGTGGGCAGAAAATGGGTGATCACTGTACATTTCTCTTCTTTTTCCAATTTATATTTTTTATTTTACCTCCTAAATTTAGCATTATGGACAGGGAAAGACCTAATCTAAGCTCTTCAAAAAAATATTTTGCCTTCAAATTCATACCGTGATCGTAGCATGCATGGACTCGACTCATATGACTGGGATTTCCATGAAAAAGATTGTGGGCCGAAAAGGCGTGATCACTGTACATTTCTCTTCTGTTTCCTATTTATATTTCTATTTTACCTCCTCAATTTAGCATTATGGACAGGGAAAGACCTAATCTAAGTTCTGCACAAAAATATTTCGCCTTCAAATTCATACCGTGATCGTAGCATGCATGGACTCGACTCATATCACTGGGATTTCCATGAAAAAGATTGTGGGCAGAAAATGGGTGATCACTGTACATTTCTCTTCTTTTTCCAATTTATATTTTTTATTTTACCTCCTAAATTTAGCATTATGGACAGGGAAAGACCTAATCTAAGATCTGCACAAAAATATTTTGCCTTCAAATTCATACCGTGATCGTAGCATGCATGGACTCGACTCATATGACTGGGATTTCTATGAAAAAGATTGTGGGCCGAAAATGGGGGATCAATGTACATTTCTCTACTGTTTCCTATATATATTTATATTTTACGTCCTCAATTTAGCATTATGGCCAGGGAAAGACCTAATCTAAGCTCTGCAAAAAAATATTTTGCCTTCAAATTCATACTGTGATCGTAGCATGCATGGACTCGACTCATATGACTGGGATTTCCATGAAAAAGATTGTGGGCCGAAAATGGGGGATCAATGTACATTTCTCTTCTGTTTCCTATTTATATTTATATTTTACCTACTCAATTTAGCCTTATGGCCAGTGAAAGACCTAATCTAAGATCTGCACAAAAATATTTTGCCTTCAAATTCATACCGTGATCGTAGCATGCATGAACTCGACTCATATGACTGGGATTTCCATGAAAAATATTGTGGGCCGAAAATGCGTGATGACTGTACATTTCTCTTCTGTTTCCTATTTATATTTCTATTTTACCACCTGAATTTAGCATTATGGCCAGGGAAAGACCTACTCTAAGCTCTGCACAAAAATATTTTGCATTCAAATTCATACCGTGATCGTAGCATGCATGGACTCGACTCATATGACTGGGATTTCCATGAAAAAGATTGTGGGCAGAAAATGGGTGATCACTGTACATTTCTCTCCTGTTTCCTATTTATATTTCTATTTTACCTCCTCAATTTAGCATTATGGACAGGGAAAGACCTCATCTAAGATCTGCGCAAAAATATTTTGCCTTCAAATTCATACCGTGATCGTAGCATGCATGGACTCGACTCATATGACTGGGATTTCCATGAAAAAGATTGTGGGCCGAAAATGGGTGATCAATGTACATTTCTCTTCTGTTTCCTATTTATATTTCTATTTTACCTCCTCAATTTAGCATTATGGACAGGGAAAGACCTAATCTAAGATCTGCACAAAAATATTTTGCCTTCAAATTAATACCGTGATCGTAGCATGCATGGACTCGACTCATATGACTGGGATTTCTATGAAAAGATTGTGGGCAGAAAATGGGTGATCACTGTACATTTCTCTTCTGTTTCCTATTTATATTAATATTTTACCTCCTCAATTTAGCATTATGGCCAGGGAAAGACCTAATCTAAGCTCTGCAAAAAAATATTTTGCCTTCAAATTCATACCGTGATCGTAGCATGCATGGACTCGACTCATATGACTGGGATTTCCATGAAAAAGATTGTGGGCCGAAAATGGGTGATCACTGTACATTTCTCTTCTGTTTCCTATTTATATTTCTATTTTACCTCCTGAATTTAGCATTATGGCCAGGGAAAGACCTAATCTAAGCTCTGCACAAAAATATTTTGCCTTCAAATTCATACCGTGATCGTAGCATGCATGGACTCGACTCATATGACTGGGATTTCCATGAAAAAGATTGTGGGCCGAAAATTGGTGATCACTGTACATTTCTCTTCTGTTTCCTATTTATATTTCTATTTTACCTCCTGAATTTAGCATTATGGCCAGGGAAAGACCTACTCTAAGCTCTGCACAAAAATATTTTGCCTTCAAATTCATACCGTGATCGTAGCATGCATGGACTCGACTCATATGACTGGGATTTCCATGAAAAAGATTGTGGGCCGAAAAGGCATGATCACTGTACATTTCTCTTCTGTTTCCTATTTATATTTCTATTTTACCTCCTCAATTTAGCATTATGGCCAGGGAAAGACCTAATCTAAGCTCTGCACAAAAATATTTTGCCTTCAAATTCATACCGTGATCGTAGCATGCATGGACTCGACTCATATGACTGGGATTTCCATGAAAAAGTTTGTGGGGCGAAAATTGGTGATCAATGTACATTTCTCTTCTGTTTCCTATTTATATTTCTATTTTACCTCCTCAATTTAGCATTATGGCCAGGGAAAGACCTAATCTAAGCTCTGCACAAAAATATTTTGCCTTCAAATTCATACCGTGATCGTAGCATGCATGGACTCGACTCATATGACTGGGATTACCATGAAAAAGATTGTGTGCCGAAAAGCCGTGATCACTGTACATTTCTCTTCTGTTTCCTATTTATATTTCTATTTTACCTCCTCAATTTAGCATTATGGCCAGGGAAAGACCTAATCTAAGCTCTGCACAAAAATATTTTGCCTTCAAATTCATACCGTGATCGTAGCATGCATGAACTCGACTCATAAGACTGGGATTTCCATGAAAAAGATTGTGGGCCGAAAAGGCGTGATCGCTGTACATTTCTCTTCTGTTTCCTATTTATATTTCTATTTTACCTCCTGAATTTAGCATTATGGCCAGGGAAAGACCTACTCTAAGCTCTGCACAAAAATATTTTGCCTTCAAATTCATACCGTGATCGTAGCATGCATTGAAACGACTCATATGACTGGGATTTCCATGAAAAAGATGGTGGGCCAAAAATTGGTGATCAATGTACATTTCTCTTCTGTTTCCTATTTATATTTCTATTTTACCTCCTGAATTTAGCATTATGGCCAGGGAAAGACCTACTCCAATCTCTGCACAAAAATATTTTGCCTTCAAATTCATACCGTGATCGTAGCATGCATGGACTCGACTCATATGACTGGGATTTCCATGAAAAAGATTGTGGGCAGAAAATGGGTGATCAATGTACATTTCTCTTCTGTTTCCTATTTATATTTATATTTTACCTCCTCAATTTAGCATTATGGCCAGGGAAAGACCTAATGTAAGCTCTGCACAAAAATATTTTGCCTTCAAATTAATACCGTGATCTTAGCATGCATGGACTCGACTCATATGACTGGGATTTCCATGAAAAAGATTGTGGACCGAAAAGGCGTGATCACTGTACATTTCTCTTCTGTTTCCTATTTATATTTGTATTTTACCTCCTCAATTTAGCATTATGGCCAGGGAAAGACCTAATGTAAGCTCTGCACAAAAATATTTTGCCTTCAAATTCATATTGTGATCGTAGCATGCATGGACTCGACTCATATGACTGGGATTTCCATGAAAAAGATTGTGGGCCGAAAAGGCGTGATCACTGTACATTTCTCTTCTGTTTCCTATTTATATTTCTATTTTACCTCCTGAATTTAGCATTTTGGCCAGGGAAAGACCTACTCTAAGCTCTGCACAAAAATATTTTGCCTTCAAATTCATACCGTGATCGTAGCATGCATGGACTCGACTCATATGACTGGGATTTACATGAAAAAGTTTGTGGGGCGAAAATTGGTGATCAATGTACATTTCTCTTCTGTTTCCTATTTATATTTCTATTTTACCTCCTCAATTTAGCATTATGGCCAGGGAAAGACCTAATCTAAGCTCTGCACAAAAATATTTTGCCTTCAAATTCATACCGTGATCGTAGCATGCATGGACTCGACTCATATGACTGGGATTACCATGAAAAAGATTGTGGGCCGAAAAGCCGTGATCACTGTACATTTCTCTTCTGTTTCCTATTTATATTTCTATTTTACCTCCTCAATTTAGCATTATGGCCAGGGAAAGACCTAATCTAAGCTCTGCACAAAAATATTTTGCCTTCAAATTCATACCGTGATCGTAGCATGCATGGACTCGACTCATATGACTGGGATTTCCATGAAAAAGATGGTGGGCCGAAAATGGGTGATCACTGTACATTTCTCTTCTGTTTCCTATTTATATTTGTATTTTACCTCCTCAATTTAGCATTATGGCCAGGGAAAGACCTAATCTAAGCTCTGCACAAAAATATTTTGCCTTCAAATTCATACCGTGATCGTAGCATGCATGGACTCGACTCATATGACTGGGATTTCCATGAAAAATATTGTGGGCCGAAAATGGGTGATCACTGTACATTTCTCTTCTGTTTCCTATTTATATTTGTATTTTACCTCCTCAGTTTAGTATTATGGCCAGGGAAAGACCTAATCTAAGCTCTGCACAAAAATATTTTGCCTTCAAATTCATACCGTGATCGTAGCATCCATGGACTCGACTCATATGACTGGGATTACCATGAAAAAGATTGTGGGCCGAAAAGCCGTGATCACTGTACATTTCTCTTCTGTTTCCTATTTATATTTCTATTTTACCTCCTCAATTTAGCATTATGGCCAGGGAAAGACCTAATCTAAGCTCTGCACAAAAATATTTTGCCTTCAAATTCATACCGTGATCGTAGCATGCGTGGACTCGACTCATATGACTGGGATTTCCATGTAAAAGATTGTGGCCCGAAAATGCGTGATCACTGTACATTTCTCTTTTTTTTCCTATTTATATTTCTATTTTACCTCCTGAATTTAGCATTATGTCCAGGGAAAGACCTACTCTAAGCTCTGCACAAAAATATTTTACCTTCAAATTCATACCGTGATCGTAGCATGCATGGACTCGACTCATATGACTGGGATTTCCATGAAAAAGATTGTGGGCCGAAAATGTGTGATCAATGTACATTTCTCTTCTGTTTCCTATTTATATTTATATTTTACCTCTTCAATTTAGCATTATGGACAGGGAAAGACCTAATCTAAGATCTGCACAAAACTATTTTCCCTTCAAATTCATACCGTGATCGTAGCATGCATGGACTCGACTCATATGACTGGGATTTCCAAGAAAAAGATTGTGGGCAGAAAATGGGTGATCACTGTACATTTCTCTTCTGTTTCCTATTTATATTTATATTTTACCTCCTCAATTTAGCATTATGGCCAGGGAAAGACCTAATCTAAGCTCTGCAAAAAAATATTTTGCCTTCAAATTCATACCGTGATCGTAGCATGCATGGATTCGACTCATATGACTGGGATTTCCATGAAAAAGATTGTCGGCCGAAAATGGGTGATCACTGTACATTTCTCTTCTGTTTCCTATTTATATTTATATTTTACCTCCTCAATTTAGCATTATGGCCAGGGAAAGACCTAATCTAAGCTCTGTACAAAAATATTTTGCCTTCAAATTCATACCGTGATCGTAGCATGCATGGACTCGACTCATATGACTGGGATTTCCATGAAAAATATTGTGGGCCGAAAATGGGTGATCACTGTACATTTCTCTTCTGTTTCCTATTTATATTTCTATTTTACCTCCTGAATTTAGCATTATGGCCAGGGAAAGACATACTCTAAGCTCTGCACAAAAATATTTTGCCTTCAAATTCATACCGTGATCGTATCATGCATGGACTCGACTCATATGACTGGGATTTCCATGAAAAAGATTGTGGGCCGAAAATGGGTGATCAATGTACATTTCTCTTCTGTTTCCTATATATATTTCTATTTTAACTCCTCAATTTATCATTATGGCCAGGGAAAGACCTAATCTAAGCTCTGCACAAAAATATTTTGCCTTCAAATTCATACCGTGATCGTAGCATGCATGGACTCGACTCATATGACTGGGATTTCCATGAAAAAGATTGTGGGCCGAAAATGGGTGATCACTGTACATTTCTCTTCTGTTTCCTATTTATATTTGTATTTTACCTCCTCAATTTAGCATTATGGCCAGGGAAAGACCTAATCTAAGCTCTGCACAAAAATATTTTGCCTTCAAATTCATACCGTGATCGTAGCATGCATGGACTCGACTCATATGAATGGGATTTGCATGAAAAACATTGTGGGCCGAAAATGGGTGATCACTGTACATTTCTCTTCTGTTTCCTATTTATATTTGTATTTTACCTCCTCAGTTTAGTATTATGGCCAGGGAAAGTCCTAATCTAAGCTCTGCACAAAAATATTTTGCCTTCAAATTCATACCGTGATCGTAGCATGCATGGACTCGACTCATATGACTGGGATTACCATGAAAAAGATTGTGGGCTGAAAAGCCGTGATCACTGTACATTTCTCTTCTGTTTCCTATTTATATTTCTATTTTACCTCCTCAATTTAGCATTATGGCCAGGGAAAGACCTACTCTAAGCTCTGCACAAAAATATTTTGCCTTCAAATTCATACCGTGATCGTAGCATGCATGGACTCGACTCATATGACTGGGATTTCCATGAAAAAGATTGTGGGCCAAAAATGCGTGATCACTGTACATTTCTCTTCTGTTTCCTATTTATATTTATATTTTACCTCCTGAATTTAGCATTATGGCCAGGGAAAGACCTACTCTAAGCTCTGCACAAAACTATTTTGCCTTCAAATTCATACCGTGATCGTAGCATGCATGGACTCGACTCATATGACTTGGATTTCCATGAAAAAGATTGTGGGCCGAAAATGGGTGATCAATGTACATTTCTCTTCTGTTTCCTATTTATATTTATATTTTACCTCTTCAATTTAGCATTATGGACAGGGAAAGACTTAATCTAAGCTCTGCACAAAAATATTTTGCCTTCAAATTCATATTGTGATCGTATCATGCATGGACTCGACTCATATGACTGGGATTTCCATGAAGAAGATTGTGGGCCGAAAATGGGTGATCAATGTACATTTCTCTTCTGTTTCCTATATATATTTCTATTTTAACTCCTCAATTTATCATTATGGCCAGGGAAAGACCTAATCTAAGCTCTGCACAAAAATATTTTGCCTTCAAATTCATACCGTGATCGTAGCATGCATGGACTCGACTCATATGACTGGGATTTCCGTGAAAAAGATTGTGGGCCGAAAATGCGTGATAACTGTACATTTCTCTTCTGTTTCCTATTTATATTTCTATTTTACCTCCTGAATTTAGCATTATGGCCAGGGAAAGACCTAATCTAAGATCTGCACAAAAATATTTTGCCTTCAAATTCATACCGTGATCGTAGCATGCATGGACACGACTCATATAACTGGGATTTCCATGAAAAAGATTGTGGGCCGAAAATGGGTGATCAATGTACATTTCTCTTCTGTTTCCTATTTATATTTATATTTTACCACTTCAATTTAGCATTATGGACAGGGAAAGACCTAATCTAAGATCTGCACAAAAATATTTTGCCTTCAAATTCATACCGTGATCGTAGCATGCATGGACTCGACTCATATGACTGGGATTTCCTTGAAATAGATTGTGGACAGAAAATGGGTGATCACTGTACATTTCTCTTCTGTTTCCTATTTATATTTCTATATTACCTCCTCAATTTAGCATTATGGACAGATAAAGACCTAATCTAAGCTCTGCAAAAAATATTTTGCCTTCAAATTCATTCCATGATCGTAGCATGCATGGAATCGACTCATATGACTGGGATTACCATGAAAAAGATTGTGGGCCAAAAAGCCGTGATCACTGTACATTTCTCATCTGTTTCCTATTTATATTTGTATTTTACCTCCTGAATTTAGCATTATGGCCAGGGAAAGACCTAATCTAAGCTCTGCACAAAAATATTTTGCCTTCAAATTCATACCGTGATCGTAGCATGCATTGTCTCGACTCATATGAATGGGATTTGCATGAAAAACATTGTGGGCCGAAAATGGGTGATCAATGTACATTTCTCTTCTGTTTCCTATATATATTTCTATTTTAACTCCTCAATTTATCATTATGGCCAGGGAAAGACCTAATCTAAGATCTGCACAAAAATATTTTGCCTTCAAATTCATACCGTGATCGTAGCATGCATCGACTCGATCATATGACTGGGATTTCCATGAAAAAGATTGTGGGCCGAAAATGGGTGATCACTGTACATTTCTCTCCTGTTTCCTATTTATATTTATATTTTACCTCCTCAATTTAGCATTATGGCCAGGGAAAGACCTAATCTAAGCTCTGCACAAAAATATTTTGCCTTCAAATTCATACCGTGATCGTAGCATGCATGGACTCGACTCATATGACTGGGATTTCCATGAAAAAGATTGTGGGCCGAAAATGGGTGATCACTGTACATTTCTCTTCTGTTTCCTATTTATATTTCTATTTTACCTCCTGAATTTAGCATTATGGCCAGGGAAGGACATACTCTAAGCTCTGCACAAAAATATTTTGCCTTCAAATTCATACCGTGATCGTATCATGCATGGACTCGACTCATATGACTGGGATTTCCATGAAAAAGAATGTGGGCCGAAAATGGGTGATCAATGTACATTTCTCTTCTGTTTCCTATATATATTTCTATTTTAACTCCTCAATTTATCATTATGGCCAGGGAAAGACCTAATCTAAGCTCTGCACAAAAATATTTTGCCTTCAAATTCATACCGTGATCGTAGCATGCATGGACTCGACTCATATGACTGGGATTTCCATGAAAAAGATTGTGGGCCGAAAATGGGTGATCACTGTACATTTCTCTTCTGTTTCCTATTTATATTTGTATTTTACCTCCTGAATTTAGCATTATGGCCAGGGAAAGACCTAATCTAAGCTCTGCACAAAAATATTTTGCCTTCAAATTCATACCGTGATCGTAGCATGCATGGACTCGACTCATATGAATGGGATTTGCATGAAAAACATTGTGGGCCGAAAATGGGTGATCACTGTACATTTCTCTTCTGTTTCCTATTTATATTTGTATTTTACCTCCTCAGTTTAGTATTATGGCCAGGGAAAGACCTAATCTAAGCTCTGCACAAAAATATTTTGCCTTCAAATTCATACCGTGATCGTAGCATGCATGGACTCGACTCATATGACTGGGATTACCATGAAAAAGATTGTGGGCCGAAAAGCCGTGATCACTGTACATTTCTCTTCTGTTTCCTATTTATATTTCTATTTTACCTCCTCAATTTAGCATTATGGCCAGGGAAAGACCTACTCTAAGCTCTGCACAAAAATATTTTGCCTTCAAATTCATACCGTGATCGTAGCATGCATGGACTCGACTCATATGACTGGGATTTCCATGAAAAAGATTGTGGGCCGAAAATGGGTGATCAATGTACATTTCTCTTCTGTTTCCTATTTATATTTCTATTTTACCTCCTCAATTTAGCATTATGGCCAGGGAAAGACCTAATCTAAGCTCTGCACAAAAATATTTTGCCTTCAAATTCATACCGTGATTGTAGCATGCATGGACTCGACTCATATGACTGGGATTTCCATGAAAAAGATTGTGGGCCGAAAATGCGTGATCACTGTACATTTCTCTTCTGTTTCCTATTTATATTTCTATTTTACCTCCTGAATTTAGCATTATGGCCAGGGAAAGACCTAATCTAAGCTCTGCACAAAAATATTTTGCCTTCAAATTCATACCATGATCGTAGCATGCATGGACTCGACTCATATGACTGGGATTTCCATGAAAAAGATTGTGGGCCGAAAAGGCGTGATGACTGTACATTTCTCTTCTATTTCCTATTTATAATTCTATTTTACCTCCTGAATTTAGCATTATGGACAGGGAAAGACATACTCTAAGCTCTGCACAAAAATATTTTGCCTTCAAATTCATACCGTGATCGTAGCATGCATGGACACGACTCATATGACTGGGATTTCCATGAAAAAGATTGTGGGCCGAAAATGGGTGATCAATGTACATTTCTCTTCTGTTTCCTATTTATATTTATATTTTACCTCTTCAATTTAGCATTATGGACAGGGAAAGACCTAATCTAAGCTCTGCACAAAAATATTTTGCCTTCAAATTCATACCGTGATCGTATCATGCATGGACTCGACTCATATGACTGGGATTTCCATGAAGAAGATTGTGGGCCGAAAATGGGTGATCAATGTACATTTCTCTTCTGTTTCCTATATATATTTCTATTTTAACTCCTCAATTTATCATTATGGCCAGGGAAAGACCTAATCTAAGCTCTGCACAAAAATATTTTGCCTTCAAATTCATACCGTGATCGTAGCATGCATGGACTCGACTCATATGACTGGGAGATCCATGAAAAAGATTGTGGGCCGAAAATGCGTGATAACTGTACATTTCTCTTCTGTTTCCTATTTATATTTCTATTTTACCTCCTGAATTTAGCATTATGGCCAGGGAAAGACCTAATCTAAGATCTGCACAAAAATATTTTGCCTTCAAATTCATACCGTGATCGTAGCATGCATGGACACGACTCATATGACTGGGATTTCCATGAAAAAGATTGTGGGCCGAAAATGGGTGATCAATGTACATTTCTCTTCTGTTTCCTATTTATATTTGTATTTTACCACTTCAATTTAGCATTATGGACAGTGAAAGACCTAATCTAAGCTCTGCACAAAAATATTTTGCCTTCAAATTCATACCGTGATCGTAGCATGCATGGACTCGACTCATATGACTGGGATTTCCATGAAAAAGATTGTGGGCCGAAAAGGCGTGATCACTGTACATTTCTCTTCTGTTTCCTATTTATATTTCTATTTTACCTCCTCAATTTAGCATTATGGCCAGGGAAAGACATACTCTAAGCTCTGCACAAAAATATTTTCCCTTCAAATTCATACCGTGATCGTATCATGCATGGACTCGACTCATATGACTGGGATTTCCATGAGGAAGATTGTGGGCCGAAAATGGGTGATCAATGTACATTTCTCTTCTGTTTACTATATATATTTCTATTTTAACTCCTCAATTTATCATTATGGCCAGGGAAAGACCTAATCTAAGCTCTGCACAAAAATATTTTGCCTTCAAATTCATACCGTGATCGTAGTATGCATGGACTCGACTCATATGACTGGGATTTCCATGAAAAAGATTGTGGGCCGTAAATGGGTGATCACTGTACATTTCTCTTCTGTTTCCTATTTATATTTGTATTTTACCTCCTGAATTTAGCATTATGGCCAGGGAAAGACCTAATCTAAGCTCTGCACAAAAGTATATTGCCTTCAAATTCATACCGTGATCGTAGCATGCATGAACTCGACTCATATGACTGGGATTTCCATGAAAAATATTGTGGGCCGAAAGTGGGAGATTACTGTACATTTCTCTCCTGTTTCCTATTTATATTTGTATTTTACCTCCTCAATTTAGCATTATGGCCAGGGAAAGACCTAATCTAAGCTCTGCACAAAGATATTGTGCCTTCAAATTCATACCGTGATCGTAGCATGCATGGACTCGACTCATATGACTGGGATTACCATGAAAAAGATTGTGGGCCGAAAAGCCGTGATGACTGTACATTTCTCTTCTATTTCCTATTTATAATTCTATTTTACCTCCTGAATTTAGCATTATGGACAGGGAAAGACATACTCTAAGCTCTGCACAAAAATATTTTGCCTTCAAATTCATACCGTGATCGTAGCATGCATGGACACGACTCATATGACTGGGATTTCCATGAAAAAGATTGTGGGCCGAAAATGGGTGATCAATGTACATTTCTCTTCTGTTTCCTATTTATATTTATATTTTACCTCTTCAATTTAGCATTATGGACAGGGAAAGACCTAATCTAAGCTCTGCACAAAAATATTTTGCCTTCAAATTCATACCGTGATCGTATCATGCATGGACTCGACTCATATGACTGGGATTTCCATGAAGAAGATTGTGGGCCGAAAATGGGTGATCAATGTACATTTCTCTTCTGTTTCCTATTTATATTTATATTTTACCACTTCAATTTAGCATTATGGACAGTGAAAGTCCTAATCTAAGCTCTGCACAAAAATATTTTGCCTTCAAATTCATACCGTGATCGTAGCATGCATGGACTCGACTCATATGACTGGGATTTCCATGAAAAAGATTGTGGGCCGAAAAGGCGTGATCACTGTACATTTCTCTTCTGTTTCCTATTTATATTTCTATTTTACCTCCTCAATTTAGCATTATGGCCAGGGAAAGACATACTCTAAGCTCTGCACAAAAATATTTTGCCTTCAAATTCATACCGTGATCGTATCATGCATGGACTCGACTCATATGACTGGGATTTCCATGAGGAAGATTGTGGGCCGAAAATGGGTGATCAATGTACATTTCTCTTCTGTTTACTATATATATTTCTATTTTAACTCCTCAATTTATCATTATGGCCAGGGAAAGACCTAATCTAAGCTCTGCACAAAAATATTTTGCCTTCAAATTCATACCGTGATCGTAGTATGCATGGACTCGACTCATATGACTGGGATTTCCATGAAAAAGATTGTGGGCCGAAAATGGGTGATCACTGTACATTTCTCTTCTGTTTCCTATTTATATTTGTATTTTACCTCCTGAATTTAGCATTATGGCCAGGGAAAGACCTAATCTAAGCTCTGCACAAAAATATATTGCCTTCAAATTCATACCGTGATCGTAGCATGCATGAACTCGACTCATATGACTGGGATTTCCATGAAAAATATTGTGGGCCGAAAGTGGGTGATCACTGTACATTTCTCTCCTGTTTCCTATTTATATTTGTATTTTACCTCCTCAATCTAGCATTATGGCCAGGGAAAGACCTAATCTAAGCTCTGCACAAAAATATTTTGCCTTCAAATTCATACCGTGATCGTAGCTTGCATGAACTCGACTCATATGACTGGGATTTCCACGAAAAAGATTGTGGGCCGAAAATGCGTGATCACTGTACATTTCTCTTCTGTTTCCTATTTATATTTCTATTTTACCTCCTGAATTTAGCATTATGGCCAGGGAAAGACCTAATCTAAGATCTGCACAAAAATATTTTGCCTTCAAATTCATACCGTGATCGTAGCATGCATGGACTCGATTCATATGACTGGGATTTCCATGAAAAAGATTGTTGGCAGAAAATGGGTGATCACTGTACATTTCTCTTCTGTTTCCTATTTATATTTCTATTTTACCTCCTCAATTTTGCATTATGGACAGGGAAAGACCTAATCTAAGATCTGCACAAAAATATTTTGCCTTCAAATTCATTCCGTGATCGTAGCATGCATGGAATCGTCTCATATGACTGGGATTTCCATGAAAAAGATTGTGGGACGAAAATGGGTGATCACTGTACATTTCTCTTCTGTTTCCTATTTATATTTATATTTTACCTCCTCAATTTAGCATTATGGCCAGGGAAAGACCTAATCTAAGCTCTGCACAAAAATATTTTGCCTTCAAATTCATACCGTGATCGTAGCATGCATGAACTCGACTCATATGACTGGGATTTCCATGAAAAAGATTGTGGGCCGAAAATGCGTGATCACTGTACATTTCTCTTCTGTTTCCTATTTATATTTATATTTTACCTCCTGAATTTAGCATTATGGCCAGGGAAAGACCTACTCTAAGCTCTGCACAAAATTATTTTGCCTTCAAATTCATAGCGTGATCGTAGCATGCATGGACTCGACTCATATGACTGGGATTTCCATGAAAAAGATTGTGGGCCGAAAATGGGTGATCAATGTACATATCTCTTCTGTTTCCTATTTCTATTTCTATTTTACCTCCTCAATTTAGCATTATGGCCAGGGAAAGACCTAATCTAAGCACTGCACAAAAATATTTTGCCTTCAAATTCATACCGTGATCGTAGCATGCATGGACTCAACTCATATGACTGGGATTTCCATGAAAAAGATTGTGGGCAGAAAATGGGTGATCACTGTACATTTCTCTTCTGTTTCCTATTTATATTTCTATTTTACCTCCTCAATTTAGCATTATGGACAGGGAAAGACCTAATCTAAGCTCGGCACAAAAATATTTTGCCTTCAAATTCATAGCGTGATCGTAGCATGCATGGACTCGACTCATATGACTGGGATTTCCATGAAAAAGATTGTGGGCCGAAAATGGGTGATCAATGTACATTTCTCTTCTGTTTCCTATTTATATTTATATTTTACCTCCTCAATTTAGCATTATGGCCAGGGAAAGACCTAATCTAAGCTCTGCACAAAAATATTTTGCCTTCAAATTCATTCCGTGATCGTAGCATGCATGGAATCGACTCATATGACTGGGATTTCCATGAAAAAGATTGTGGGCCGAAAATGGGTGATCACTGTACATTTCTCTTCTGTTTCCTATTTATATTTCTATTTTACCTCCTCAATTTAGCATTATGGACAGGGAAAGACCTAATCTAAGATCTGCACAAAAATATTTTGCCTTCAAATTCATACCGTGATCGTAGCATGCATGGACTCGACTTATATGACTGGGATTTCCATGAAAAAGATTGTGGACAGAAAATGGGTGATCACTGTACATTTCTCTTCTGTTTCCTATTTATATTTATATTTTACTTCCTTCATTTAGCATTATATATAGGGAAAAACCTAATCTAAGATCTGCAAAAAAATATTTTGCCTTCAAATTCATACAGTGATCGTAGCATGCATGGACTCGACTCATATGACTGGGATTTCCTTGAAATAGATTGTGGACAGAAAATGGGTGATCACTGTACATTTCTCTTCTGTTTCCTATTTATATTTCTATATTACCTCCTCAATTTAGCATTATGGACAGATAAAGACCTAATCTAAGCTCTGCAAAAAATATTTTGCCTTCAAATTCATTCCATGATCGTAGCATGCATGGAATCGACTCATATGACTGGGATTACCATGAAAAAGATTGTGGGCCGAAAAGCCGTGATCACTGTACATTTCTCATCTGTTTCCTATTTATATTTCTATTTTACCACCTCAATTTAACATTATGGCCAGGGAAAGACCTACTTTAAGCTCTGCAAAAAAATATTTTGCCTTCAAATTCATACCGTGATCGTAGCATGCATGGACTCGACTCATATGACTGGGATTTCCATGAAAAAGATTATGGGCCGAAAATGGGTGATCAATGTACATTTCTCTTCTGTTTTCTATTTATATTTCTATTTTACCTCCTCAATTTAGCACTATGGCCAGGGAACGACCTAATCTAAGCTCTGCACAAAAATATTTTGCCTTCAAATTCATACCGTGATCGTAGCATGCATGAACTCGACTCATATGACTGGGATTTCCATGAAAAAGATTGTGGGCCGAAAATGCGTGATCACTGTAAATTTCTCTTCTGTTTCCTATTTATATTTATATTTTACCTCCTGAATTTAGCATGATGGCCAGGGAAAGACCTACTCTAAGCTCTGCACAAAAATATTTTGCCTTCAAATTCATACCGTGATCGTAGCATGCATGGACTCGACTCATATGTCTGGGATTTCCATGAAAAAGATTGTGGGCCGAAAATGGGTGATCAATGTACATTTCTCTTCTCTTTCCTATATATATTTCTATTTTACCTCCTCAATTTAGCATTATGGCCAGGGAAAGACCTAATCTAAGATCTGCACAAAAATATTTTGCCTTCAAATTCATACCGTGATCGTAGCATGCATGGACTCGACTCATATGACTGGGATTTCCATGAAAAAGATTGTGGGCAGAAAATGGGTGATCACTGTACATTTCTCTTCTGTTTCCTATTTATATTTATATTTTACCTCCTCAATTTTGCATTATGGACAGGGAAAGACCTAATCTAAGATCTGCACAAAAATATTTTGCCTTCAAATTCATTCCGTGATCGTAGCATGCATGGAATCGACTCATATGACTGGGATTTCCATGAAAAAGATTGTGGGCCGAAAATGGGTGATCACTGTACATTTCTCTTCTGTTTCCTATTTATATTTCTATTTTACCTCCTCAATTTAGCATTATGGACAGGGAAAGACCTAATCTAAGTTCTGCACAAAAATATTTTGCCTTCAAATTCATACCGTGATCGTAGCATGCATGGACTCGACTCAAATGACCGGGATTTCCATGAAAAATATTGTGGGCCGAAAATGGGTGATCACTGTACATTTCTCTTCTGTTTCCTATTTATATTTGTATTTTACCTCCTCAATTTAGCATTATGGCCAGGGAAAGACATAATTTAAGCTCTGCACAAAAATATTTTGCCTTCAAATTCATACCGTGATCGTAGCATGCATGGACTCGACTCATATGACTGGGATTACCATGAAAAAGATTGTGGGCCGAAAAGCCGTGATCACTGTACATTTCTCATCTGTTTCCTATTTATATTTCTATTTTACCACCTCAATTTAACATTATGGCCAGGGAAAGACCTACTTTAAGCTCTGCAAAAAAATATTTTGCCTTCAAATTCATACCGTGATCGTAGCATGCATGGACTCGACTCATATGACTGGGATTTCCATGAAAAAGATTATGGGCCGAAAATGGGTGATCAATGTACATTTCTCTTCTGTTTTCTATTTATATTTCTATTTTACCTCCTCAATTTAGCATTATGGTCAGGGAACGACCTAATCTAAGCTCTGCACAAAAATATTTTGCCTTCAAATTCATACCGTGATCGTAGCATGCATGAACTCGACTCATATGACTGGGATTTCCATGAAAAAGATTGTGGGCGGAAAATGGGTGATCACTCTACATTTCTCTTCTGTTTCCTATTTATATTTTACTTCCTCAATTTAGCATTATGGACAGGGAAAGACCAAGTTTAAGATCTGCAAAAAAATATTTTGCCTTCAAATTCATACCGTGATCGTAGCATGCATGGACTCGACTCATATGACTGGGATTTCCATGGAAAAGATTGTGGGCCGAAAATGGGTGATCACTGTACATTTCTCTTCTGTTTCCTATTTATATTTCTATTTTACCTCCTCAATTTAGCATTATGGACAGGGAAAGACCTAATCTAAGCTCTGCAGAAAAATATTTTGCCTTCAAATTCATACCGTGATCGTAGCATGCATGGACTCGACTCATATGACTTGGATTTCCATGAAAAAGATAGTGGGGAGAAAATGGGTGATCCCTGTACATTTCTCTTCTGTTTCCTATTTATATTTCTATTGTACCGCCTCAATTTAGCATTATGGACAGGGAAAGACCTAATCTAAGATCTGCACAAAAATATTTTGCCTTCAAATTCATACCGTGATCGTAGCATGCATGGACTCGACTCATATGTGTGGAATTTCCATGACAAAGATTGTGGGCCGAAACTGGGTGATCACTGTACATTTCTCTTCTGTTTCCTATTTATATTTATATTTTACCTCCTCAATTTGGCATTATGGACAGGGAAAGACCTAATCTAAGCTCTGCACAAAAATATTTTGTCTTCAAATTCATACCGTGATTGTAGCATGCATGGACTCGTCTCATATGACTTGGATTTCCATCAAAAAGATTGTGGGCAGAAATTGGGTGTTCACTGTACATTTCTCTTCTGTTTCCTATTTATATTTTTTATTTTACCTCCTAAATTTGGCATTATGGACAGGGAAAGACCTACTCTAAGCTCTGCACAAAAATATTTTGCCTTCAAATTCATACCGTGATCGTAGCATGCATGGACTCAACTCATATGACTGGGATTTCCATGAAAAAGATTGTGGGCCGAAAATGGGTGATCAATGTACATTTCTCTTCTCTTTCCTATATATATTTCTATTTTACCTCCTCAATTTAGCATTATGGCCAGGGAAAGACCTAATCTAAGCTCTGCACAAAAATATTTTGCCTTCAAATTCATACCGTGACCGTAGCATGCATGGACTCGACTCATATGACTGGGATTTCCATGAAAAAGATTGTGGGCCGAAAATGGGTGATCACTGTACATTTCTCTTCTGTTTCCTATTTATATTTACATTTTACCTCCTGAATTTAGCATTATGGCCAGGGAAAGACCTAATCTAAGATCTGCACAAAAATATTTTGCCTTCAAATTCATACCGTGATCGTAGCATGAATGGACTCGACTCATATGACTGGGATTTCCATGAAAAAGATTGTGGGCCGAAAAGCCGTGATCACTGTACATTTCTCTTCTGTTTCCTATTTCTATTTCTATTTTACCTCCTCAATTTAGCATTATGGCCAGGGAAAGACCTAATCTAAGCTCTGCACAAAAATATTTTGCCTTCAAATTCATACCGTGATCGTAGCATGCATGGACTCGACTCATATGACTGGGATTTCCATGAAAAAGATTGTGGGCCGAAAATGGGTGATCAATGTACATTTCTCTTCCTGTTTCCTATTTATATTTCTATTTTACCTCCTCAATTTTGCATTATGGACAGGGAAAGACCTAATCTAAGATCTGCACAAAAATATTTTGCCTTCAAATTCATTCCGTGATCGTAGCATGCATGGAATCGACTCATATGACTGGGATTTCCATGAAAAAGATTGTGGACAGAAAATGGGTGATCACTGTACATTTCTCTTCTGTTTCCTATTTATATTTATATTTTACCTCCTCAATTTAGCATTATGGACAGGGAAAGACGTAATCTAAGCTCTGCACAAAAATATTTTGTCTTCAAATTCATACCGTGATTGTAGCATGCATGGACTCGTCTCATATGACTTGGATTTCCATGAAAAAGATTGTGGGCAGAAATTGGGTGTTCACTGTACATTTCTCTTCTGTTTCCTATTTATATTTCTATTTTACCTCCTCAATTTAGCATTATGGACAGGGAAAGACCTAATCTAAGATCTGCACAAAAATATTTTGCCTTCAAATTCATACCGTGATCGTAGCATGCATGGACTCGACTCATATGACTGGGATTTCCATGAAAAAGATTGTGGACAGAAAATGGGTGATCACTGTACATTTCTCTTCAGTTTCCTATTCATATTTATATTGTACTTCCTTCATTTAGCATTATATATAGGGAAAAACCTAATCTAAGATCAGCAAAAAAATATTTTGCCTTCAAATTCATACCGTGATCGTAGCATGCATGGACTCGACTCATGTAACTGGGATTTCCGTGAAAAAGATTGTGGGCAGAAAATGGGTGATCACTGTATATTACTCTTCTGTTTCCTATTCATATTTCTATTTAACTTCCTTCATTTAGCAATATTGACAGGAAAAGACCTAATCTAAGATCTGCAAAAAAATATTTTGCCTTCAAATTCATACCGTGATCGTAGCATGCATGGACTCGACTCATATGCCTGGGATTTCCATGAAAAAGATTGTGGGCAGAAAATGGGTGATCACTCTACATTTCTCTTCTGTTTCCTATTTATATTTTACTTCCTCAATTTAGCATTATGGACAGGGAAAGACCTAATCTAAAATCAGCACGAAAATATTTTTCCTTCAAATTCATACCGTGATTGTAGCATGCATGGACTCGTGTCATATGACTGGGATTTCCATGAAAAAGATTGTGGGCCGAAAATAGGTGATCACTGTACATTTCTCTTCTGTTTCCTATTTATATTTCTATTTTAACTCCTCAATTTAGCATTATGGCCAGGGAAAGACCTAATCTAAGCTCTGCACAAAAATATTTTGCTTTCAAATTCATACCGTGATCGTAGCATGCATGGACTCGTGTCATATGACTGGGATTTCCATGAAAAAGATTGTGGGCTGAAAATAGGTGAACACTGTACATTTCTCTTCTGTTTCCTATTTATATTTATATTTTACCTCCTCAATTTAGCATTATGGACAGGGAAAGACCTAATCTAAGATCTGCACAAAAATATTTTGCCTTCATATTCATACCGTGATCGTAGCATGCATGGACTCGACACATATGACTGGGATTTCATTGAAAAAGATTGTGGGCCGAAAATGGGTGATCACTGTACATTTCTCTTCTGTTTCCTATTTATATTTCTATTTTACCTCCTCAATTTAGCATTATGGCCAGGCAAAGACCTAATCTAAGCTCTGCACAAAAATATTTTGCTTTCAAATTCATACCGTGATCGTAGCATGCATGGACTCGTGTCATATGACTGGGATTTCCATGAAAAAGATTGTGGGCTGAAAATAGGTGAACACTGTACATTTCTCTTCTGTTTCCTATTTATATTTATATTTTACCTCCTCAATTTAGCATTATGGACAGGGAAAGACCTAATCTAAGATCTGCACAAAAATATTTTGCCTTCATATTCATACCGTGATCGTAGCATGCATGGACTCGACACATATGACTGGGATTTCATTGAAAAAGATTGTGGGCCGAAAATGGGTGATCACTGTACATTTCTCTTCTGTTTCCTATTTATATTTATATTTTACTTCCTTAATTTAGCATTATGGACTGGGAAAGACCTAATCTAAAATCTGCAAAATATATTTTGCCTTGAAATTCATACCGTGATCGTAGCATGCATGGACTCGACTCATATGCCTGGGATTTCCATGAAAAAGATTGTGGGCCGAAAATTGGGTGATAACTGTACATTTCTCTTCTGTTTCCTATTTATATTTCTATTTTATCTCCTCAATTTAGCATTATGGCCAGGGAAAGACCTAATCTAAGCTCTGCACAAAAATATTTTGCCTTCAAATTCATACCGTGATCGTAGCATCCATGGACTCGACTCATATGACTGGGATTTCCATGAAAAAGATTGTGGGCCGAAAATAGGTGATCACTGTACATTTCTCTTCAATTTCCTATTTATATTTATATTTTACCTCCTCAATTTAGCATTATGGACAGGGAAAGACCTAATCTAAAATCTGCAGAAGAATATTTTGCCTTCAAATTCATAGCGTGATCGTAGCATGCATGCACTCGACTCATATGACTGGGATTTCCATGAAAAAGATTGTGGGCCGAAAATGGGTGATCACTGTATATCTCTTTTCTGTTTCCTATTTATATTTCTATTTTACCTCGTCAATTTAGCATTATGGACAGGGAAAGACCTAATCTAAGATCTGCACAAAAATATTTTGCCTTCAAATTCATACCGTGATCGTGGCATGCATGGACTCGACTCATATGACTGGGATTTCCATGACAAAGATTGTGGGCCGAAAATGGGTGATCACTGTACCTTTCTCTTCTGTTTCCTATTTATATTTCTATTTTACTTCCTCAGTTTAGCATTATGGCCAGGGAAAGACCTAATCTAAGTTCTGCACAAAAATATTTTGCCTTCAAATTCATACCGTGATCGTAGCATGCATGGACTCGACTCATATGACTGGGATTTCCATGAAAAAGATTGTGGGCCGAAAATAGGTGATCACTCTACATTTCTGTTCTGTTTCCTATTTATATTTCTCTTTTACCTCCTCAATTTAGCATTAAGGACGGGGAAAGACCTAATCTAAGATCTGCACAAAAATATTTTGCCTTCAAATTCATACCGTGATCGTAGCATGCATGGACTGGACTCATACGACTGGGATTTCCATGAAAAAGTTTGTGGGCCGAAAATGGGTGATCACTGTACATTTCTCTTCTATTTCCTATTTATATTTATATTTTACCTCCTCAATTTAGCATTATGGACAGGGAAAGACCTAATCTAAGATCTGCACAAAAATATTTTGCCTTCAAATTCATACCGTGATCGTAGCATGCACGGACTCGACTCATATGACTGGGATTTCTATGAAAAAGATTGTGGGCCGAAAATGGTTGATCACTGTACATTTCTATTCTGTTTCCTATTTATATTTATATTTTACCTCCTCAATTTAGCATTATGGACAGGGAAAGACCAAATCTAGGATCTGCACAAAAATATTTTGCTTTCAAATTCATACCATGATCGTAGCATGCATGGACACGACTCATACGACTGCGATTTCCATGAAAAAGATTGTGGGCTGAAAATGGGTGATCACTGTACATTTCTCTTCTATTTCCTATTTATATTTATATTTTACCTCCTCAATTTAGCATTATGGACAGGGAAAGACCTAATCTAAAATCAGCACAAAAATATTTTGCCTTCAAATTCATACCGTGATCGTAGCATGCATGGACTTGACTCATATGACTGGGATTTCCATGAAAAAGATTGTGGGCCGAAAATGGGTGATCACTGTACATTTCTCTTCTGTTTCCTATTTATATTTATATTTTACCTCCTCAATTTAGCGTTATGGACAGGGAATACCTAATCTAAGATCTGCACAAAAATATTTTGCCTTCAAATTCATACCGTGATCGTAGCATGTATGGACTCGACTCATATGACTGGGATTTCCATGAAAAAGATTGTGGGCCGAAAATGGGTGATCACTGTACATTTCTCTTCTGTTTCCTATTTATATTTATATTTTACCTCCTCAATTTAGCATTATGGACAGGGAAAGACCTAATCTAAAATCTGCACAAAAATATTTAGCCCTCAAATTCATACCGTGATCGTAGCATGCATGGACTCGACTCATATGACTGGGATTTCCATGAAAAAGATTGTGGGCCGAAAATGGGTGATCACTGTACATTTCTCTTCTGTTTCCTATTTATATTTATATTTTACCTCCTCAATTTAGCATTATGGACAGGGAAAGACCTAATCTAAAATCAGCACAAAAATATTTTGCCTTCAAATTCATACCGTGATTGTAGCATGCATGGACTCGACTCATATGACTGGGATTTCCATGAAAAAGATTGTGGGCCGAAAATGGGTGATCACTGTACATTTCTCTTCTGTTTCCTATTTATATTTCTATTTTACCTCCTCCATTTAGCATTATGGCCAGGGAATGACCTAATCTAAGATCTGTACAAAAATATTTGCCTTCAAATTCATACCGTGATCGTAGCATGCATGGACATGACTCATATGACTGGGGTTTCCATGAAAAAGATTGTGGGCCGAAAATGGGTGATCACTGTACATTTCTCTTCTGTTTCCTATTTATATTTCTATTTTACTTCCTTAATTTAGCATTATGGACAGCGAAAGACCTAATCTAAGATCTGCACAACAATATTTTGCCTTCAATTTCATACCATGACCGTAGCATGCATGGACTCGACTCATATGACTGGAATTTTCAGAAAATGATTGTGGGCAGAAAATGGGTGATCACTGTACATTTCTCTTCTGTTTCCTATTGATATTTCTATTTTCCCTCCTCAATTTAGCATTATGGACAGGGAAAGACCTAATCTAAGATCTGCACAAAAATATTTTGCCTTCATATTCATACCGTGATCGTAGTATGCATGGACTCGAATCATATGACTGGGATTTCCATGAAAAAGATTGTGAGCCTAAAATTGGTGATCACTGTACATTTCTCTTCTGTTTCCTATTTATATTTCTATTTTACTTCCTTAATTTAGCATTATGGACAGCGAATGACCTAATCTAAGATCTGCACAAAAATATTTTGCCTTCAATTTCATACCGTGATCGTACCATGCATGGACTCGACTCATATGACTGGGATTTTCAGAAAATGATTGTGGGCAGAAAATGGGTGATCACTGTACATTTCTCTTCTGTTTCCTATTTATATTTCTATTTTACTTCCTTAATTTATCATTATGGACAGCGAAAGACCTAATCTAAGATCTGCACAAAAATATTTTGCCTTCAATTTCATACCGTGAACGTAGCATGCGTGGACTCGACTCATATGATTGGGATTTTCAAAAAATGATTGTGGGCAGAAAATGGGTGATCACTGTACATTTCTCTTCTGTTTCCTATTTATATTTCTATTTTACCTCCTCAATTTAGCATTATGGACAGGGAAAGACCTAATGTAAGATCTGCACAAAAATATTTTGCCTTCAAATTCGTACCGTTATCGTAGCATGCATGGACTCGACTCATATGACTGGGATTTCCATGAAAAAGGTTGTGGGCAGAAAATGGGTGATAACTGTACATTTCTCTTCTGTTTCCTATTTATATTTATATTTTACTTCCTTAATTTAGCATTATGGACAGCGAAAGACCTAATCTAAGATCTGCACAAAAATATTTTGCCTTCATACTCATACCGTGATCGTAGCATGCATGGATTCGAATCATATGACTGGGATTTCCATGAAAAAGATTGTGAGCCTAAAATAGGTGATCACTGTACATTTCTCTTCTGTTTCCTATTTATATTTTTATATTAACTCCTCAATTTAGCATTATGGACAGGGAAAACCTAATCTAAGATCTGCACAAAAATATTTTGCCTTCAAATTCATACCGTGATCGTAGCATGCATGGACTCGACTCATATGACTGGTATTTCCATGAAAAAGATTGTGGGCCGAAAATGGGTGATCACTGTACATTTCTCCTCTGTTTCCTATTTATATTTATATTTTACCTCCTCAATTTAGCATTATGGACAGGGAAAGACCAAATCTAAAATCTGCACAAAAATATTTAGCCTTCAAATTCATACCGTGATCGTAGCATGCATGGATTCGACTCTTATGACACAGATTTCCATGAAAAAGATTGTGGGCAGAAAATGGGTGATCACTGTACATTTCTCTTCTGTTTCCTATTGATATTTCTATTTTACTTCCTTAATTTAGCATAATGAACAGCGAAAGACCTAATCTAAGATCTGCACAAAAATATTTGCTTTCAAATTCAATCCATGATCTACCATGCATGGACTCGACTCATATGAGTGGGATTTCCATGAAAAAGATTGTTGGCCGAAAATAGGTGATCACTGTAAATTTCTCTTCTGTTTCCTATTTATATTTATATTTTACCTCCTCAATTTAGCATTATGGACAGGGAAAGACCTAATCTAAGCTCTGCACAAAAATATTTTGCCTTCAAATTGATACCGTGATCGTAGCATGAATGGACTCGACTCATATGACTGGGATTTCCATGAAAAAGATTGTGGGCCGAAAATGGGTGATCACTGTACATTTCTCTTCTGTTTCCTATTTATATTTCTATTTTACCTCCTCAATTTAGCATTGTGGACAGGGAAGGACCGAATCTAAGATCTGCTCAAACATATTTTGCCTTCAAATTCATACCGTGATCGTAGCATGCATGGACTCGACTCATATGACTGGGATTTCCATGAAAAAGATTGTGGGCAGAAATTGGGTGATCACTGTACATTTCTCTTCTGTTTCCTATTTAAATTTCTATTTTACTTCCTTAATTTAGCATTATGGACAGCGAAAGACCTAATCTAAGATCTGCAACAAAAAATATTTTGCCTTCAATTTCATACCGTGATCGTAGCATGCATGGACTCGACTCATATGACT
The DNA here is from genome assembly GCA_963932145.1 of Acanthosepion lycidas. NCBI lineage: Eukaryota > Metazoa > Mollusca > Cephalopoda > Sepiida > Sepiidae > Acanthosepion > Acanthosepion lycidas. The sequence goes on along the minus strand of OZ010604.1, from coordinate 2,261,695 downwards.
GGGATTTCCATGAAAAAGATTGTGAGCCGAAAATAGTTGATCACTGTACAATTCTCATCTGTTTCCTATTTATATTTATATTTTACTTCCTCAATTTAGCATTATGGACAGGGAAAGACCTAATCTAAGATCTGCACCAAAATATTTTGCCTTCAAATTCATACCGTGATCGTAGCATGCATGGACTCGAATCATATAACTGGGATTTCCATGAAAAATATTGTGAGCCTAAAATGGGTGATCACTGTACATTTCTCTTCTGTTTCCTATTTATATTTCTATTTTACCTCCTCAATTTAGTATTATGGACAGGGAAAGACCTAATCTAAGATCTGCACAAAAATATTTGCCTTCAAATTCATACCATGATCGTAGCATGCATGGACTCGACTCATATGACTGGGATTTCCATGAAAAAGATTGTGGGCAGAAAATGGGTGATCACTGTACATTTCTCTTCTGTTTCCTATTTCTATTTCACTTCCTCAATTTAGCATTATGGACAGGGAAAGACCTAATCTAAGACCTGCACAAAAATATTTTGCCTTCAAATTCATACCGTGATCGTAGCATGCATTGACTCGAATCATATGACTGGGATTTCCATGAAAAATATTGTGAGCCTAAAATAGGTGATCACTGTACATTTCTCTTCTGTTTCCTATTTATATTTCTATTTTACCTCCTCAATTTAGCATTATGGACAGGGAAAGACCTAATCTAAGATCTGCACAAAAATATTTGCCTTCAAATTCATACCATGATCTTAGCATGCATGGACTCGACTCATATGAGTGGGATTTCCATGAAAAAGATTGTTGGCCGAAAATTGGTGATCACTGTACATTTCTCTTCTGTTTCCTATTTATATTTCTATTTTACCTCCTCAATTTAGCATTATGGACAGGGAAAAACCAAATCTAAGATCTGCAAAAAAATATTTTGCATTCAAATTCATACCCTGATCGTAGCATGCATGGACTCGACTCATATGACTGGGATTTCCATGAAAAAGATTGTTGGCCGAAAATAGGTGATCACTGTACATTTCTCTTCTGTTTCCTATTTATATTTCTATTTTACCTCCTCAATTTAGCATTATGGACAGGGAAAAAAAAAATCTAAGATCTGCAAAAAAATATTTTGCCTTCAAATTCATACCGTGATCATAGCATGCATGGACTCGACTCATATGACTGGGATTTCCATGAAAAAGATTGTGGGCCGAAAATAGATGATCACTGTACATTTCTCTTCTGTTTCCTATTTATATTTATATTTTACCTCCTCAATTTAGCATTATGGACAGGGAAAGACCTAATCTAAGATCTGCACAAAAATATTTTGCCTTCAAATTCATCCCGTGATCGTAGCATGCATGGACTCGACTCATATGACTGGGATTTCCATGAAAAAGATTGTGGGTTGAAAATAGGTGATCACTGTACATTTCTCTTCTGTTTCCTATTTATATTTCTATTTTACCTCCTCAATTTAGCATTATGGACAGGGAAAGACCTAATCTAAGATCTGCACAAAAATATTTTGCCTTCAAATTCATACCGTGATCGTAGCATGCATGGACTCGACTCATATGACTGGGATTTCCATGAAAAAGATTGTGGGCCGAAAATGGGTGATCACTGTACATTTCTCTTCTGTTTCCTATTTATATTTATATTTTACCTCCTCAATTTAGCATTATGGACAGGGAAAGACCTAATCTAAAATCAGCACAAATATTTTGCCTTCAAATTCATACCGTGATCGTAGCATGGATGGACTCGACTCATATGACTGGGATTTCCATAAAAAAGATTGTGGGCAGAAAATGGGTGATCACTGTACATTTCTCTTCTGTTTCCTATTTATATTTATATTTTACTTCCTTAATTTAGCATTATGGACAGGGAAAAACCAAATCTAAGAACTGCAAAAAAATATTTTGCCTTAAAAATTCATACCGTGATCGTAGCATCCATGGACTCGACTCATATGACTGGGATTTCCATGAAAAAGATTGTGGGCTGAAATTGGGTGATCACTGTACATTTCTCTTCTGTTTCCTATTTATATTTCTATTTTACCTCCTCAATTTAGCATTATGGCCAGGGAAAGACCTAAACTAAGATCTGCACAAAAATATTTTGCCTTCAAATTCATACCGTGATCGTAGCATGCATGGACTCGACTCATATGACTGGAATTCCATGAAAAAGATTGTGGGCCGAAAATGGGTGATCACTGTACATTTCTCTTCTGTTTCCTATTTATATTTCTCTTTTACCTCCTCAATTTAGCATTAAGGACAGGGAAAGACCTAAACTAAGATCTGCACAAAAATATTTTGCCTTCAAATTCATACCGTGATCGTAGCATGCATGGACTCGACTCATATGACTGGGATTTCCATGAAAAAGATTGTGGGCCGAAAATGGGTGATCACTGTACATTTCTCTTCTGTTTCCTATTTATATTTCTATTTTATACCTCCTCAATTTAGCATTATGGCCAGGGAAAGACCTAATCTAAGCTCTGCACAAAAATATTTTGCCTTCAAATTCATACCGTGATCGTAGCATGCATGGACTCGACTCATATGACTGGGATTTCCATGAAAAAGATTGTGGGCCGAAAATGGGTGATCACTGTACATTTCTCTTCTGTTTCCTATTTATATTTCTCTTTTACCTCCTCAATTTAGCATTAAGGACAGGGAAAGACCTAAACTAAGATCTGCACAAAAATATTTTGCCTTCAAATTCATACCGTGATCGTAGCATGCATGGACTCGACTCATATGACTGGGATTTCCATGAAAAAGATTGTGGGCCGAAAATGGGTGATCACTGTACATTTCTCTTCTATTTCCTATTTATATTTCTATTATACCTCCTCAATTTAGCATTATGGACAGGGAAAGACCTAATCTAAAATCAGCACAAAAATATTTTGCCTTCAAATTCATACCGTGATTGTAGCATGCATGGACTCGACTCATATGACTGGGATTTCCATGAAAAAGATTGTGGGCTGCAAAGGGGTGATCACTGTACATTTCTCTTCTGTTTCCTATTTATATTTATATTTTACCTCCTCAATTTAGCATTATGGCCAGGGAAAGACATAATGTAAGCTCTGCACAAAAATATTTTGCCTTCAAATTCATACCGTGATCGTAGCATGCATGGACTCGACTCATATGACTGGGATTTCCATGAAAAAGATTGTGGGCCGAAAATGGGTGATCACTGTACATTTCTCCTCTGTTTCCTATTTATATTTTACCTCCTCAATTTAGCATTATGAACAGGGAAAGACCTAATCTGAGATCTGCACAAAAATATTTTGCCTTCAAATTCATACCGTGATCGTAGCATGCATGGAATCGAATCATATGTCTGGGATTTCCATGAAAAAGATTGTGGCCCGAAAATGGGTGATCACTGTACATTTCTCTTCTGTTTCCTATTTATATTTATATTTTACCTCCTCAATTCAGAAATATGGCCAGAGAAAGACCTAATCTAAGCCCTGCACAAAAATATTTTGCCTTCAAATTCATACCGTGATCGTAGCATGCCTGGACACAACTCATATGACTGGGATTTCCATGAAAAAGTTAGTGGGACAAAAAAGGGTGATCACTGTACATTTCTCTTCTGGTTCCTATTTATATTTATATTTTACCTCCTCAATTTAGCATTATGGAGAGGGAAAGACCTAATCTAAAATCAGCACATAAATATTTTGCCTTCAAATTCATACCGTGATTGTAGCATGGATGGACTCGACTCATATGACTGGGATTTCCATGAAAAAGATTGTGGGCCGAAAATGGGTGATCACTGTACATTTTCTTCTGTTTCCTATTTATATTTCTATTGTACCTCCTCAATTTAGCGTTATGGACAGGGAAAGACGTTATTCTAAAATCTGCACAAAAATATTTTGCCTTCAAATTCATATCATGATCGTAGCATGCATGGACTTGACTCATATGACTGGGATTTCCATGAAAAAGATTGTGTGCCGAAAATGGGTGATCACTGTACATTTCTCTCCTGTTTGCTATTTATATTTCTATTTTACCTCCTCAATTTAGCATTATGGACAGGGAACGAACTAATCTAAGATCTGTACAAAAATATTTTGGCTTCAAATTCATACCATGATAGTAGCATGTATGGACTCGACTCATATGACTGGGATTTCCATGAAAAAGATTGAGGGCCGAAAATGGGTGATCACTGTACATTTCTCTTCTGTTTCCTATTTATATTTATATTTTACCTCCTCAATTTAGCATTATGGGCAGGGAAAGACCTAATCTAAAATCAGCACATAAATATTTTGCCTTCAAATTCATACCGTGATTGTAGCATGGATGGACTCGACTCATATGACTGGGATTTCCATGAAAAAGATTGTGGGCCGAAAATGGGTGATCACTGTACCTTTCTCTTCTATTTCCTATTTATATTTATATTTTAACTCCTCAATTTAGCATTATGGACAGGGAATGACCTAATCTAAGATCTGTACAAAAATATTTTGCCTTCAAATTCATTCCGGGATCGTAGCATGCATGGACTCGACTCATATGACTGGGATTTCCATGAAAAAGATTGTGGGCCGAAAATGGGTGATCACTGTACATTTCTCTTCTGTTTCCTACTTATATTTTTATTGTACCTCCTTAATTTAGCATTATGGACAGGGAAAGACCTAATCTAAAATCTGCACAAAAATATTTTGCCTTCAAATTCATACCGTGATCGTAGCATGCATGGACTCGACTCATATGACTGGGATTTCCATGAAAAAGATTGTGGGCCGAAAATGGGTGATCACTGTACATTTCTCTTCTATTTCCTATTTATATTTCTATTGTACCTCCTCAATTTAGCATTATGGCCAGGGAAAGACCTAATGTAAGATCTGTACAAAGATATTTTGGCTTCAAATTCATACCATGATAGTAGCATGTATGGACTCGACTCATATGACTGGGATTTCCATGAAAAAGATTGTGGGCCGAAAATGGGTGATCACTGTACATTTCTCTTCTGTTTCCTATTTATATTTATATTTTACCTCCTCAATTTAGCATTATGGACAGGGAAAGACCTAATCTAAAACAGCACATAAATATTTTGCCTTCAAATTCATACCGTGATTGTAGCATGGATGGACTCGACTCATATGACTGGGATTTCCATGAAAAAGATTGTGGGCCGAAAATGGTTGATCACTGTACATTTCTCTTCTGTTTCCTATTTATATTTCTCTTTTACCTCCTCAATTTAGCATTAAGGACAGGGAAAGACCTAATCTAAGATCTGCACAAAAATATTTTGCCTTCAAATTCATACCGTGATCGTAGCATGCATGGACTTGACTCATATGACTGGGATTTCTATGAAAAAGATTGTGAGCCGAAAATGGGTGATCACTGTACATTTCTCTTCTGTTTCCTATTTATATTTATATTTTACCTCCTCAATTTAGCATTATGGACAGGGAGAGACCAAATCTAAGATCTGCACAAAAATATTTTGCTTTCAAATTCATACCGTGATCATAGCATGCATGGACTCGACTCATATAACTGGGATTTCCATGAAAAAGTTTGTGGGCCGAAAATGGTTGATCACTGTACGTTTCTCTTCTGTTTCCTATTTATATTTATATTTTACATCCTCAATTTAGCATTATGGACAGGGAAAAACCTAATCTAAGATCAGCACAAAAATATTTTGCATTCAAATTCATACCGTGATCGTAGCATGCATGGACTCGACTCATATGACTGGGATTTCCATGAAAAAGATTGTGGACTGAAAATGGCTGATCACTGTACATTTCTCTTCTGTTTCCTATTTATATTTCTATTTTACCTCCTCAATTTAGCATTATGGACAGGGAAAGACCTAATCTAAGATCTGCACAAAAATATTTTGCCTTCAAATTCATACCGTGATCGTAGCATACATGGACTCGACTCATATGACTGGGATTTCCATGAAAAAGATTCTGGGCCAAAAATGGGTGATCACTGTACATTTCTCTTCTGTTTCCTATTTATATTTCTATTTTACCTCCTCAATTTAGCATTATGGCCAGGGAAAGACCTAATCTAAGCTCTGCACAAAAATATTTTGCCTTCAAATTCCTACCGTGATCGTAGCATGCATGGAGTCGTGTCATATGACTGGGATTTCCATGAAAAAGATTGTGGGCCGAAAATAGGTGATCACTGTACATTTCTCTTCTGTTTCCTATTTATATTTATATTTAACCTCGTCAATTTAGCATTATGGACAGGGAATGACCTAATCTAAGGTCTGCACAAAAATATTTTGCCTTCAAATTCATACCGTGATCGTAGCATGCATGGACTCGACTCTTATGACTGGGATTTCCATGAAAAAGATTGTGGGCCGAATATGGGTGATCACTATACATTTCTCTTCTGTTTCCTATTTATATTTATATTTTACCTCGTCAATTTAGCATTATGGCCAGGGAAAGACCTAATCTAAGCTATGCACAAAAATATTTTGCCTTCAAATTCATACCGTGATCGTAGCATGCATGGTCTCGACTCATATGACTGGGATTTCCATGAAAAAGATTGTGGGCCGAAAATGGGTGATCACTGTACATTTCACTTCTGTTTCCTATTTATATTTCTATTTTACCTCCTCAATTTAGCATTATGGACAGGGAAAGACCTAATCGAAGATCTCCTCAAAAATATTTTGCCTTCAAATTCATACCGTGATCGTAGCATGCATGGACACGATTCATATGACTGGGATTTCCATGAAAAAGATTTTGGGCCGAAAATGGGTGATCACTGTACATTTCTCTTCTGTTTCCTATTTATATTTCTATATTACCTCTTCAATTTAGCATTATGGACAGGGAAAGACCTAATCTAAAATCTCCACAAAAATATTTTGCCTTCAAATTCATACCGTGATCGTAGCATGCATGGATTCGACTCATATGACTGGGATTTCCATGAAAAAGATAGTGGGCCGAAAATGGGTGATCACTGTACATTTCTCTTCTGTTTCCTATTTATATTTATATTTTACCTCCTCAATTTAGCATTATGGACAGGGAATGACCTAATCTAAGATCTGCACAAAAATATTTTGCCTTCAAATTCATACCGTGATCGTAGCATGCATAGACTCGACTCATTTGACTGGGATTTCCATGAAAAAGATTGTGGGCCGAAAATGGATGATCACTGTACATTTCACTTCTGTTTCCTATTTATATTTCTATTTTACCTCCTCAATTTAGCATTATGGACAGGGAAAGACCAAATCTAAGATCTGCACAAAAATATTTTCCTTCAAATTCATACCGTAATCGTAGCATGCATGGACTCGACTCATATGACTGGGATTTCCATGAAAAAGATTGTGGGCCGAAAATGGGTGATCACTGTACATTTCTCTTCTGTTTCCTATTTATATTTCTATTTTACCTCCTCAATTTAGCATTATCGACAGGGAATGACCTAATCTAAGATCTGCACAAAAATATTTTGCCTTCAAATTCATACCGTGATCGTAGCATGCATGGACTCGACTCATATGACTGGGATTTCTATGAAAAAGATTGTGGGCCGAAAATGGGTGATCACTGTACATTTCTCTTCTGTTTCCTATTTATATTTATATTTTACCTGCTCAATTTAGCATTATGGACAGGGAAAGAACTAATCTAAAATCTGCACAATAATATTTTGCCTTCAAATTCATACCGTGATCGTAGCATGCATGGACTCGACTCATATGACTGGGATTTCCATGAAAAAGATTGTGGGCCGAAAATGGGTGTCACTGTACATTTCTCTTCTGTTTCCTATTTATATTTCTATTTTACCTCCTCAATTTAGCATTATGGACAGGGAAAGGCCTAATCTAAAATCTGCACATAAGTATTTTGCATTCAAATTCATACCGTGATCGTAGCATGCATGGACTCGACTCATATGACTGGGATTTCCATGAAAAAGATTGTGGGCTGAAAATGGGTGATCACTGTACATTTCTCTTCTGTTTCCTATTTATATTTATATTTTACCTCCTCAATGTAGCATTAAGGACAGGGAATGACCTAATCTAAGATCTGCACAAAAATATTTTGCCTTCAAATTCATACCGTGATCGTAGCATGCATGGACTCGACTCATATGACTGGGATTTCCATGAAAAAGATTGTGGGCCGAAAATGGGTGATCACTGTTCATTTCACTTCTGTTTCCTATTTATATTTATATTTTACCTCCTCAATTTAGCTTTATGGACAGGGAATGACCTAATCTAAGATCTGCACAAAAATATTTTGCCTTCAAATTCATACCGTGATCGTAGCATGCATGGACTCGACTCATATGACTGGGATTTCCATGAAAAAGATTGTGGGCCGAAAATGGGTGATCACTGTACATTTCTCTTCTGTTTCCTATTTATATTTCTATTTTACCTCCTCAATTTAGCATTATGGACAGGGAAAGACCTAATCTAAAATCTGCACAAAAATATTTTGCTTTCAAATTCATACCGTGATCATAGCATGCATGGACTCGACTCATATGACTGGGATTTCCATGAAAAAGATTGTGGGCCGAAATTGGTGATCAATGTACATTTCTCTTCTGTTTCCTATTTATATTTATATTTTACCTCCTCAATTTAGCAATATGGACAGGGAAAGACCTAATCTAAAATCTGCACAATAATATTCTGCCTTCAAATTCATACCGTGATCGTAGCATGCATGGACTCGACTCATATGACTGGGATTTCCATGAAAAAGATTCTGGGCCAAAAATGGGTGATCACTGTACATTTCTCTTCTGTTTCCTAGTTATATTTCTATTTTACCTCCTCAATTTAGCATTATGGACAGGGAAAGACCTAATCTAAGATCTGCACAAAAATATTTTGCCTTCAAATTCATACCGTGATCGTAGCATGCATAGACTCGACTCATATGACTGGCATTTCCATGAAAAAGATTGTGGGCCGAAAATGGGTGATCACTGTACATTTCACTTCTGTTTCCTATTTATATTTATATTTTACCTCCTCAATTTAGGATTATGGACAGGGAAAGACCAAATCTAAGATCTCCACAAAAATATTTTGCCTTCAAATTCATACCGTGATCGTAGCATGCATGGACACGATTCATATGACTGGGATTTACATGAAAAAGATTCTGGGCCGAAAATGGGTGATCACTGTACATTTCTCTTCTGTTTCCTATTTATATTTCTATATTACCTCCTCAATTTAGCATTATGGACAGGGAAAGACCTAATCTAAAATCTCCACAAAAATATTTTGCCTTCAAATTCATACCGTGATCGTAGCATGCATGGATTCGACTCATATGACTGGGATTTCCATGAAAAAGGTTGTGGGCCGAAAATGGGTGATCACTGTATATTTCTCTTCTGTTTCCTATTTATATTTTACATCGTCAATTTAGCATTATTGACAGGGAAAGACCTAATCTAAGATCTGTAAAAAAATATTTTGCCTTCAAATTCATACCGTGATCGTAGCATGCATGGACTCGACTCATACGACTGGGATTTCCATGAAAAAGATTGTGGGCCGAAAATGGGTGATAACTGTACATTTCTCTTCTGTTTCCTATTTATATTTATATTTTACCTCCTCAATTTAGCATTATGGACAGGAAAAGACCAAATCTAAAATCTGCACAATAATATTTTGCCTTCAAATTCATACCGTGATCGTAGCATGCATGGACTCGACTCATATGACTGGTATTTCCATGAAAAAGATTGTGGGCAGAAAATGGGTGATCACTGTACATTTCTCTTCTGTTTCCTAGTTATATTTCTATTTTACCTCCTCAATTTAGCATTATGGACAGGGAATGACCTAATCTAAGATCTGCACAAAAATATTTTGCCTTCAAATTCATACCGTGATCGTAGCATGCATGGACTCGACTCATATGACTGGGATTTCCATGAAAAAGATTGTGGGCCAAAAATGGGTGATCACTGTACATTTCTCTTCTGTTTCCTAATTATATTTCTATTTTACCTATTCAATTTAGCATTATGGACAGGGAATGACCTAATCTAAGATCTGCACAAAAATATTTTGCCTTCAAATTCATACCGTGATCGTAGCATGCATGGACTCGACTCATATGACTGGGATTTCCATGAAAAAGATTGTGGGCCGAAAATGGGTGATCACTGTACATTTCTCTTCTGTTTCCTATTTATATTTCTATTTAACTCCTCAATTTAGCATTATGGACAGGGAAAGAACTAATCTAAAATCTGCACAATAATATTTTGCCTTCAAATTCATACCGTGATCGTAGCATGCATGGACTCGACTCATATGACTGGGATTTCCATGAAAAAGATTGTGGGCCAAAAATGGGTGATCACTGTACATTTCTCTTCTGTTTCCTATTTATATTTCTATTTTACCACCTCAATTTAGCATTATGGACAGGGAAAGACCTAATCTAAGATCTGCAAAAAAATATTTTGCTTTCAAATTCATACCGTGATCGTAGCATGCATGGACTCGACTCATATGACTGGGATTTCCATGAAAAAGATTGTTGGCCGAAAATGGGTGATCACTGTACATTTCTCTTCTGTTTCCTATTTATATTTCTCTTTTACCTCCTCAATTTAGCATTATGGACTGGGAAAGACCTAATCGAAGATCTGCACAAAAATATTTTGCCTTCAATTCATGCCGTGATCGTAGCATGCATGGACTCGATTCATATGACTCGGATTTCCATGAAAAAGATTGTCGGCCAAAAATGGGTGATCACTGTACATTTCTCTTCTGTTTCCTATTTATATTTATATTTTACCTCCTCAATTTAGCATTATGGACAGGGAAAGACCTAATCTAAAATCTGAACAAAAATATTTTGTCTTCAAATTAATACCGTGATCGTAGCATGCATGGACTCGACTCATATGACTGGGATTTCCATGAAAAGATTGTGGGCCGAAAATGGGTGATCACTGTTCATTTCTCTTCTGTTTCCTATTTATATTTCTATTTTACCTCCTCAATTTAGCATTATGGACAGGGAATAACCAAGTCTAAGATCTGTACAAAATATTTTGCCTTCAAATTCATACCGTGATCGTAGCATGCATGGACTCAACTCATATGACTAGTATTTCCATGAAAAAGATTGTGGGCCGAAAATGGGTGATCACTGTACATTTCTCTTCTGTTTCCTATTTATATTTATATTTTCCCTCCTCAATTTAGCATTATGGACTGGGAATGACCTAATCTAAGATCTGCAGAAAAATATTTTGCCTTCAAATTCATACCGTGATCGTAGCATGCATGGACTCGACTCATATGACTGGGATTTGCATGAAAAAGATTGTGGGCCGAAAATGGGTGATCATTGTACATTTCTCTTCTGTTTCCTATTTATATTTCTATTTTACCTCCTCAATTTAGCATTATGGACAGGGAAAGACCTAATCCAAAATCTGCACAAAAATGTTTTGCTTTCAAATTCATACCGTGATCATAGCATGCATGGACTCGACTCATATGACTGGGATTTCCATGAAAAAGATTGTGGGCCGAAAATGGGTGATCACTGTACATTTCTCTTCTGTTTCCTATTTATATTTCTCTTTTACCTCCTCAATTTAGCATTATGGACAGGGAAAGACCTAATCGAAGATCTGCACAAAAATATTTTGCCTTCAAATTCATGCCGTGATCGTAGCATGCATGGACTCGACTCATTTGACTGGGATTTCCATGAAAAAGATTGTGGGCCGAAAATGGGTGATCACTGTACATTTCTCTTCTGTTTCCTATTTATATTTCTATTTTACCTCCTCAATTTAGCATTATGGACAGGGAAAGACCTAATCTAAATTCTGCACAATAATATTTTGCCTTCAAATTCATACCGTGATCGTAGCATGCATGGACTCGATTCATATGACTGGGATTTCCATGAAACTGATTGTGGGCCGAAAATGGGTGATCACTGTACATTTCTCTTCTGTTTCCTATTTATATTTATATTTTACCTCCTCAATTTAGCATTATGGACAGGGAAAGACCAAATCCAAGATCTGCACAAAAATATTTTGCCTTCAAATTCATACCGTGATCGTAGCATGCATGGACTCGACTCATATGACTGGGATTTCCATGAAAAAGTTTGTGGGCCGAAAATGGGTGATCACTGTACATTTCTCTTCTGTTTCCTATTTATATTTATATTTTACCTCCTCAATTTAGCTTTATGGACAGGGAATGACCTAATCTAAGAGCTGCACAAAAATATTTTGCCTTCAAATTCATACCGTGATCGTAGCATGCATGGACTCGACTCATATGACTGGGATTTGCATGAAAAAGATTGTGGGCCGAAAATGGCTGATCATTGTACATTTCTCTTCTGTTTCCTATTTATATTTCTATTTTACCTCCTCAATTTAGCATTATGGACAGGGAAAGACCTAATCTAAGATCTGCAAAAACATATTTTGCTTTCAAATTCATACCGTGATCGTAGCATGCATGGACTCGACTCATATGAGTGGGATTTCCATGAAAAAGATTGTGGGCCGAAAATGGGTGATCACTGTACATTTCTCTTCTGTTTCCTATTTATATTTCTCTTTTACCTCCTCAATTTAACATTATGGACTGGGAAAGACCTAATCGAAGATCTGCACAAAAATATTTTGCCTTCAAATTCATGCCGTGATCGTAGCATGCATGGACTCGATTCATATGACTCGGATTTCCATGAAAAAGATTGTGGGCCAAAAATGGGTGATCACTGTACATTTCTCTTCTGTTTCCTATTTATATTTATATTTTACCTCCTCAATTTAGCATTATGGACAGGGAAAGACCTAATCTAAAATCTGAACAAAAATATTTTGTCTTCAAATTAATACCGTGATCGTAGCATGCATGGACTCGACTCATATGACTGGGATTTCCATGAAAAGATCGTGGGCCGAAAATGGGTGATCACTGTTCATTTCTCTTCTGTTTCAAATTTATATTTCTATTTTACCTCCTCAATTTAGCATTATGGACAGGGAATAACCAAGTCTAAGATCTGTACAAAATATTTTGCCTTCAAATTCATACCGTGATCGTAGCATGCATGGACTCAACTCATATGACTTGTATTTCAATGAAAAAGATTGTGAGCCGAAAATGGGTGATCACTGTACATTTCTCTTCTGTTTCCTATTTATATTTCTCTTTTACCTCCTCAATTTAGCATTATGGACAGGGAAAGACCCAATCTAAAATCTGCACAAAAATATTTTGTCTTCAAATTCATACCGTGACCGTAGCATGCATGGACTCGACTCATATGACTGGGATTTCCATGAAAAAGATTGTGGGCCGAAAATGGGTGATCACTGTACATTTCTCTTCTGTTTCCTATTTATATTTCTATTTTACCTCCTCAATTTAGCATTATGGACAGGGAATGACCTAATCTAAGATCTGTACAAAAATATTTTGCCTTCAAATTCATACCGTGATCGTAGCATGCATGGACTCGACTCATATGCCTGGGATTTCCCTGAAAAAGATTGTGGGATGAAAATGGGTGATCACTGTACATTTCACTTCTGTTTCCTATTTATATTTCTATTTTACCTCCTCAATTTAGCATTATGGACAGGGAAAGACCAAATCTAAAATCTGCACAAAAATATTTTGCCTTCAAATTCATACCGTGATCGTAGCATGCATGGACTCGACTCATATGACTGGGATTTCCATGAAAAAGATTGTGGGCCGAAAATGGGTGATCACTGTACATTTCTCTTCTGTTTCCTATTTATATTTTACCTCCTCAATTTAGCTTTATGGACAGGGAATGACCTAATCTAAGATCTGCACAAAAATATTTTGCCTTCAAATTCATACCGTGATCGTAGCATGCATGGACTCGACTCATATGACTGGGATTTGCATGAAAAAGATTGTGGGCCGAAAATGGCTGATCATTGTACATTTCTCTTCTGTTTCCTATTTATATTTCTATTTTACCTCCTCAATTTAGCATTATGGACAGGGAAAGACCTAATCTAAGATCTGCACAAAAATATTTTGCTTTCAAATTCATACCGTGATCATAGCATGCATGGACTCGACTCGTATGACTGGGATTTCCATGAAAAAGATTGTGGGCCGAAAATGGGTGATCACTGTACATTTCTCTTCTGTTTCCTATTTATATTTCTCTTTTACCTCCTCAATTTAGCATTATGGACAGGGAAAGACCTAATCGAAGATCTGCACAAAAATATTTTGCCTTCAAATTCATGCCGTGATCGTAGCATGCATGGACTCGATTCATATGACTGGGATTTCCATGAAAAAGATTGTGGGCCAAAAATGTGTGATCACTGTACATTTCTCTTCTGTTTCCTATTTATATTTCTATTTTACCTCTTCAATTTATCATTATGGACAGGGAAAGACCCAATCTAAAATCTGCACAAAAATATTTTGTCTTCAAATTCATACCGTGATCGTAGCATGCATGGACTCGACTCATATGACTGGGATTTCCATGAAAAAGATTGTGGGCCGAAAATGGGTGTCACTGTACATTTCTCTTCTGTTTCCTATTTATATTTCTATTTTACCTCCTCAATTTAGCATTATGGACAGGGAAAGACCTAATCTAAAATCTGCACAATAATATTTTGCCTTCAAATTCATACCGTGATCGTAGCATGCATGGACTCGATTCACATGACTGGGATTTCCATGAAAAAGATTGTGGGCCGAAAATGGGTGATCACTGTACATTTCTCTTCTGTTTCCTATTTATATTTCTATTTTACCTCCTCAATTTAGCATTATGGACAGGGAAAGACCTAATCTAAAATCTGCACAATAATATTTTGCCTTCAAATTCATACCGTGATCGTAGCATGCATGGACTCGATTCATATGACTGGGATTTCCATGAAAAAGATTGTGGGCCGAAAATGGGTGATCACTGTACATTTCTCTTCTGTTTCCTATTTATATTTATATTTTACCTCCTCAATTTAGCATTATGGACAGGGAAAGACCTAATCTAAAATCTGCACAAAAATATTTTGTCTTCAAATTCATACCGTGATCGTAGCATGCATGGACTCGACTCATATGACTGGGATTTCCATGAAAAAGATTGTGGGCCGAAAATGGGTGATCACTGTACATTTCTCTTCTGTTTCCTATTTATATTTCTATTTTACCTCCTCAATTTAGCATTATGGACAGGGAAAGACCTAATCTAAAATCTGCACAATAATATTTTGCCTTCAAATTCATACCGTGATCGTAGCATGCATGGACTCGATTCATATGACTGGGATTTCCATGAAAAAGATTGTGGGCCGAAAATGGGTGATCACTGTACATTTCTCTTCTGTTTCCTATTTATATTTATATTTTACCTCCTCATTTTAGCTTTATGGACAGGGAATGACCTAATCTAAGATCTGCACAAAAATATTTTGCCTTCAAATTCATACCGTGATCGTAGCATGCATGGAGTCGACTCATATGACTGGGATTTGCATGAAAAAGATTGTGGGCCGAAAATGGCTGATCATTGTACATTTCTCTTCTGTTTCCTATTTATATTTCTATTTTACCTCTTCAATTTAGCATTATGGACGGGGAAAGACCTAATCTAAGATCTGTACAAAAATATTTTGCTTTCAAATTCATACCGTGATCATAGCATGCATGGACTCGAATCATATGACTGGGATTTCCATGAAAAAGATTGTGGGCCGAAAATGGGTGATCACTGTACATTTCTCTTCTGTTTCCTATTTATATTTCTATTTTACCTCCTCAATTTAGCATTATGGACAGGGAAAGACCTAATCTAAAATCTGCACAATAATATTTTGCCTTCAAATTCATACCCTGATCGTAGCATGCATGGACTCGACTCATATGACTGGGATTTCCATGAAAAAGATTGTGGGCCGAAAATGGGTGATCACTGTACATTTCTCTTCTGTTTCCTATTTATATTTATATTTTACCTCCTCAATTTAGCATTATGGACAGGGAAAGACCCAATCTAAAATCTGCACAAAAATATTTTGTCTTCAAATTCATACCGTGATCGGAGCATGCATGGACTCGACTCATATGACTGGGATTTCCATGAAAAAGATTGTGGGCCGATAATGGGTGATCACTGTACATTTCTCTTCTGTTTCCTATTTATATTTCTATTTTACCTCCTCAATTTAGCATTATGGACAGGGAAAGACCTAATCTAAAATCTGCACAAAAATATTTTGCCTTCAAATTCATACCGTGATCGTAGCATGCATGGACTCGACTCATATGACTGGGATTTCCATGAAAATAATTGTGGGCTGAAAATGGGTGATCACTGTACATTTCTCTTTTGTTTCCTATTTATATTTCTATTTTACCTCCTCAATTTAGCATTATGGACAGGGAATGACCTAATCTAAGATCTGCACAAAAATATTTTGCCTTCAAATTCATACCGTGATCGTAGCATGCATAGACTCGACTCATATGACTGGGATTTCCATGAAAAAGATTGTGGGCCGAAAATGGGTGATCACTGTACATTTCTCTTCTGTTTCCTATTTATATTTCTATTTTACCTCTTCAATTTAGCATTATGGACGGGGAAAGACCTAATCTAAGATCTGTACAAAAATATTTTGCTTTCAAATTCATACCGTGATCATAGCATGCATGGACTCGAATCATATGACTGGGATTTCCATGAAAAAGATTGTGGGCCGAAAATGGGTGATCACTGTACATTTCTCTTCTGTTTCCTATTTATATTTCTATTTTACCTCCTCAATTTAGCATTATGGACAGGGAAAGACCTAATCTAAAATCTGCACAATAATATTTTGCCTTCAAATTCATACCCTGATCGTAGCATGCATGGACTCGACTCATATGACTGGGATTTCCATGAAAAAGATTGTGGGCCGAAAATGGGTGATCACTGTACATTTCTCTTCTGTTTCCTATTTATATTTATATTTTACCTCCTCAATTTAGCATTATGGACAGGGAAAGACCCAATCTAAAATCTGCACAAAAATATTTTGTCTTCAAATTCATACCGTGATCGGAGCATGCATGGACTCGACTCATATGACTGGGATTTCCATGAAAAAGATTGTGGGCCGATAATGGGTGATCACTGTACATTTCTCTTCTGTTTCCTATTTATATTTCTATTTTACCTCCTCAATTTAGCATTATGGACAGGGAAAGACCTAATCTAAAATCTGCACAAAAATATTTTGCCTTCAAATTCATACCGTGATCGTAGCATGCATGGACTCGACTCATATGACTGGGATTTCCATGAAAATAATTGTGGGCTGAAAATGGGTGATCACTGTACATTTCTCTTTTGTTTCCTATTTATATTTCTATTTTACCTCCTCAATTTAGCATTATGGACAGGGAATGACCTAATCTAAGATCTGCACAAAAATATTTTGCCTTCAAATTCATACCGTGATCGTAGCATGCATAGACTCGACTCATATGACTGGGATTTCCATGAAAAAGATTGTGGGCCGAAAATGGGTGATCACTGTACATTTCTCTTCTGTTTCCTATTTATATTTATATTTTACCTCCTCAATTTAGCATTATGGACTGGGAATGACCTAATCTAAGACCTGCAGAAAAATATTTTGCCTTCAAATTCATACCGTGATCGTAGCATGCATGGACTCGACTCATATGACTGGGATTTGCATGAAAAAGATTGTGGGCCGAAAATGGGTGATCATTGTACATTTCTCTTCTGTTTCCTATTTCTATTTCTATTTTACCTCCTCAATTTATCATTATGGACAAGGAAAGACCTAATCTAAAATCTGCACAAAAATATTTTGTCTTCAAATTCATACCGTGATCGTAGCATGCATGGACTCGATTCATATGACTGGGATTTCCATGAAAAAGATTGTGGGCCGAAAATGGGTGATCACTGTACATTTCTCTTCTGTTTCCTATTTATATTTCTATTTTACCTGCTCAATTTAGCATTATGGACAGGGAAAGACCTAATCTAAAATCTGCACAATAATATTTTGCCTTCAAATTCATACCGTGATCGTAGCATGCATGGACTCGACTCATATGACTGGGATTTCCATGAAAAAGATTGTGGGCCGAAAATGGGTGATCACTGTACATTTCTCTTCTGTTTCCTATTTATATTTATATTTTAACAACTCAATTTAGCATTATGGACAGGGAAAGACCTAATCTAAAATCTGCACAAAAATATTTTGCCTTCAAATTCATACGGTGATCGTAGCATGCATGGACTCAACTCATATGACTGGGATTTCCATGAAAAAGATTGTGGGCCCAAAATGGGTGATCACTGTACATTTCTCGTCTGTTTCCTATTTATATTTCTATTTTACCTCCTCAATTTAGCATTATGGACAGGGAATGGCCTAATCTAAGATCTGTACAAAAATATTTTGCCTTCAAAACATACCGTGATCGTAGCATGCATGGACTCGACTCATATGACTGGGATTTCCATGAAAACGATTGTGGGCCAAAAATGGGTGATCACTGTACATTTCTCTTCTGTTTCCTATTTATATTTATATTTTACCTCCTGAATTTAGCATTATGGACAGGGAAAGACCTAATCTAAGATCTGCACAAAAATATTTTGCCTTCAAATTCATACCGTGATCGTAGCATGCATGGACTCGACTCATATGGCTGGGATTTGCATGAAAAAGATTGTGGGCCGAAAATGGGTGATCACTGTACATTTCTCTTCTGTTTCCTATTTATATTTCTATTTTACCTCCTCAATTTAGCATTATGGACAGGGAAAGACCTAATCTAAGATCTGCACAAAAATATTTTGCTTTCAAATTCATACCGTGATCGTAGCATGCATGGACTCGACTCATATGGCTGGGATTTGCATGAAAAAGTTTGTGGGCCGAAAATGGGTGATCACTGTACATTTCTCTTCTGTTTCCTATTTATATTTCTATCTTACCTCCTTAATTTAGCATTATGGACAGGGAAAGACCGAATCTAAAATCTGCACAAAAATATTTTGTCTTCAAATTCATACCGTGATCGTAGCATGCATGGACTCGACTCATGTGACTGGGATTTCCATGAAAAAGATTGTGGGCCGAAAATGGGTGATCACTGTACATTTCTCTTCTGTTTCCTATTTATATTTCTATTTTACCTCCTCAATTTAGCATTATGGACAGGGAAAGACCTAATCTAAAATCGGCACAATAACATTTTGCCTTCAAATTCATACCGTGATCGTAGCATGCATGGACTCGACTCATATGACTGGGATTTCCATGAAAAAGATTGTGGGCCGAAAATGGGTGATCACTGTACATTTCTCTTCTGTTTCCTATTTATATTTCTATTTTACCTCCTCAATTTAGCATTATGGACAGGGAAAGACCAAGTCTAAGATCTGTACAAAAATATTTTGCCTTCAAATTCATACCGAGATCGTAGCATGCATGAACTCAACTCATATGACTGGTATTTCCATGAAAAAGATTGTGGCCCGAAAATATTTGATCACTGTATATTTCTCTTCTGTTTCCTATTTATATTTCTATTTTACCTCCTCAATTTAGCATTATGGACAGGGAAAGACCTAATCTAAAATCGGCACGAATAACATTTTGCCTTCAAATTCATACCGTGATCGTAGCATGCATGGACTCGACTCATATGACTGGGATTTCCATGAAAAAGATTGTGGGCCGAAAATGGGTGATCACTGTACATTTCACTACTGTTTCCTATTTATATTTCTATTTTACCTCCTCAATTTAGCATTATGGACAGGGAAAGACCTAATCTAAAATTGGCACAATAACATTTTGCCTTCAAATTCATACCGTGATCGTAGCATGCATGGACTCGACTCATATGACTGGGATTTCCATGAAAAAGATTGTGGGCCGAAAACGGGTGATCACTGTACATTTCACTTCTGTTTCCTATTTATATTTATATTTTACCTCCTCAATTTAGCATTATGGACAGGTAAAGTCCTAATCTAAAATCTGCACAAAAATATTTTGCCTTCAAATTCATACCGTGATCGTAGCATGCATGGACTCGACTCATATGACTGAGATTTCCATGAAAAAGATTGTGGGCCGAAAATTGGTGATCACTGAACATTTCTCTTCTGTTTCCTATTTATATTTATATTTTACCTCCTCAATTTAGCATTATGGACAGTTAAGGACCAAATCTAAGGTCTGCACAAAAATATTTTGCTTTCAAATTCATACCGTGATCGTAGCATGCATGGACTCGACTCATATGACTGGGATTTCCATGAAAAATATTGTGGGCCGAAAATGGCTGATCATTGTACATTTCTCTTCTGTTTCCTATTTATATTTCTATTTTACCTCCTCAATTTAGCATTATGGACAGGGAAAGACCTAATCTAAGATCTGCACAAAAATATTTTGCTTTCAAATTCATACCGTGATCATAGCATGCATGGACTCGACTCGTATGACTGGGATTTCCATGAAAAAGATTGTGGGCCGAAAATGGGTGATCACTGTACATTTCTCTTCTGTTTCCTATTTATATTTCTCTTTTACCTCCTCAATTTAGCATTATGGACAGGGAAAGACCTAATCTAAAATCTGCACAAAAATATTTTGTCTTCAAATTCATACCGTGATCGTAGCATGCATGGACTCGACTCATATGACTGGGATTTCCATGAAAAAGATTGTGGGCCGAAAATGGGTGATCACTGTACATTTCTCTTCTGTTTCCTATTTATATTTCTATTTTACCTCCTCAATTTAGCATTATGGACAGGGAAAGACCTAATCTAAAATCTGCACAATAATATTTTGCCTTCAAATTCATACCGTGATCGTAGCATGCATGGACTCGATTCATATGACTGGGATTTCCATGAAAAAGATTGTGGGCCGAAAATGGGTGATCACTGTACATTTCTCTTCTGTTTCCTATTTATATTTATATTTTACCTCCTCATTTTAGCTTTATGGACAGGGAATGACCTAATCTAAGATCTGCACAAAAATATTTTGCCTTCAAATTCATACCGTGATCGTAGCATGCATGGAGTCGACTCATATGACTGGGATTTGCATGAAAAAGATTGTGGGCCGAAAATGGCTGATCATTGTACATTTCTCTTCTGTTTCCTATTTATATTTCTATTTTACCTCTTCAATTTAGCATTATGGACGGGGAAAGACCTAATCTAAGATCTGTACAAAAATATTTTGCTTTCAAATTCATACCGTGATCATAGCATGCATGGACTCGAATCATATGACTGGGATTTCCATGAAAAAGATTGTGGGCCGAAAATGGGTGATCACTGTACATTTCTCTTCTGTTTCCTATTTATATTTCTATTTTACCTCCTCAATTTAGCATTATGGACAGGGAAAGACCTAATCTAAAATCTGCACAATAATATTTTGCCTTCAAATTCATACCCTGATCGTAGCATGCATGGACTCGACTCATATGACTGGGATTTCCATGAAAAAGATTGTGGGCCGAAAATGGGTGATCACTGTACATTTCTCTTCTGTTTCCTATTTATATTTATATTTTACCTCCTCAATTTAGCATTATGGACAGGGAAAGACCCAATCTAAAATCTGCACAAAAATATTTTGTCTTCAAATTCATACCGTGATCGGAGCATGCATGGACTCGACTCATATGACTGGGATTTCCATGAAAAAGATTGTGGGCCGATAATGGGTGATCACTGTACATTTCTCTTCTGTTTCCTATTTATATTTCTATTTTACCTCCTCAATTTAGCATTATGGACAGGGAAAGACCTAATCTAAAATCTGCACAAAAATATTTTGCCTTCAAATTCATACCGTGATCGTAGCATGCATGGACTCGACTCATATGACTGGGATTTCCATGAAAATAATTGTGGGCTGAAAATGGGTGATCACTGTACATTTCTCTTTTGTTTCCTATTTATATTTCTATTTTACCTCCTCAATTTAGCATTATGGACAGGGAATGACCTAATCTAAGATCTGCACAAAAATATTTTGCCTTCAAATTCATACCGTGATCGTAGCATGCATAGACTCGACTCATATGACTGGGATTTCCATGAAAAAGATTGTGGGCCGAAAATGGGTGATCACTGTACATTTCTCTTCTGTTTCCTATTTATATTTCTATTTTACCTGCTCAATTTAGCATTATGGACAGGGAAAGACCTAATCTAAAATCTGCACAATAATATTTTGCCTTCAAATTCATACCGTGATCGTAGCATGCATGGACTCGACTCATATGACTGGGATTTCCATGAAAAAGATTGTGGGCCGAAAATGGGTGATCACTGTACATTTCTCTTCTGTTTCCTATTTATATTTATATTTTAACAACTCAATTTAGCATTATGGACAGGGAAAGACCTAATCTAAAATCTGCACAAAAATATTTTGCCTTCAAATTCATACGGTGATCGTAGCATGCATGGACTCAACTCATATGACTGGGATTTCCATGAAAAAGATTGTGGGCCCAAAATGGGTGATCACTGTACATTTCTCGTCTGTTTCCTATTTATATTTCTATTTTACCTCCTCAATTTAGCATTATGGACAGGGAATGGCCTAATCTAAGATCTGTACAAAAATATTTTGCCTTCAAAACATACCGTGATCGTAGCATGCATGGACTCGACTCATATGACTGGGATTTCCATGAAAACGATTGTGGGCCAAAAATGGGTGATCACTGTACATTTCTCTTCTGTTTCCTATTTATATTTCTATTTTACCTCCTGAATTTAGCATTATGGACAGGGAATGACCTAATCTAAGATCTGCACAAAAATATTTTGCCTTCAAATTCATACCGTGATCGTAGCATGCATGGACTCGACTCATATGGCTGGGATTTGCATGAAAAAGATTGTGGGCCGAAAATGGGTGATCACTGTACATTTCTCTTCTGTTTCCTATTTATATTTCTATTTTACCTCCTCAATTTAGCATTATGGACAGGGAAAGACCTAATCTAAGATCTGCACAAAAATATTTTGCTTTCAAATTCATACCGTGATCGTAGCATGCATGGACTCGACTCATATGGCTGGGATTTGCATGAAAAAGTTTGTGGGCCGAAAATGGGTGATCACTGTACATTTCTCTTCTGTTTCCTATTTATATTTCTATCTTACCTCCTTAATTTAGCATTATGGACAGGGAAAGACCGAATCTAAAATCTGCACAAAAATATTTTGTCTTCAAATTCATACCGTGATCGTAGCATGCATGGACTCGACTCATATGACTGGGATTTCCATGAAAAAGATTGTGGGCCGAAAATGGGTGATCACTGTACATTTCTCTTCTGTTTCCTATTTATATTTCGATTTTACCTCCTCAATTTAGCATTATGGACAGGGAAAGACCTAATCTAAAATCGGCACAATAACATTTTGCCTTCAAATTCATACCGTGATCGTAGCATGCATGGACTCGACTCATATGACTGGGATTTCCATGAAAAAGATTGTGGGGCGAAAATAGGTGATCACTGTACATTTCTCTTCTGTTTCCTATTTATATTTCTATTTTACCTCCTCAATTTAGCATTATGGACAGGGAAAGACCAAGTCTAAGATCTGTACAAAAATATTTTGCCTTCAAATTCATACCGAGATCGTAGCATGCATGAACTCAACTCATATGACTGGTATTTCCATGAAAAAGATTGTGGCCCGAAAATATTTGATCACTGTATATTTCTCTTCTGTTTCCTATTTATATTTCTATTTTACCTCCTCAATTTAGCATTATGGACAGGGAAAGACCTAATCTAAAATCGGCACGAATAACATTTTGCCTTCAAATTCATACCGTGATCGTAGCATGCATGGACTCCACTCATATGACTGGGATTTCCATGAAAAAGATTGTGGGCCGAAAATGGGTGTCACTGTACATTTCTCTTCTGTTTCCTATTTATATTTATATTTTACCTCCTCAATTTAGCATTATGGACAGGGAAAGACCTAATCTAAAATCTGCACAAAAATATTTTGCTTTCAAGTTCATACCGTGATCGTAGCATGCATGGACTCGACTCATATGACTGGGATTTCCATGAAAAAGATTGTGGGCCGAAAATTGTTGATCACTGTTAATTTCTCTTCTGTTTCCTATTTATATTTCTCTTTTACCACCTCAATTTAGCATTATGGACAGTGAAAGACCAAATCTAAGATCTGCACAAAAATATTTTGCTTTCAAATTCATACCGTGATCGTAGCATTCATGGACTCGACTCATATGACTGGGATTTCCATGAAAAAGATTGTGGGCCGAAAATGGGTGATCACTGTACATTTCTCTTCTGTTTCCTATTTATATTTATATTTTACCTCCTCAATTTAGCATTATGGCCAGTGAAAGACCTAATCTAAGCTCTTCACAAAAATATTTTGCCTTCAAATTCATACCGTGATCGTAGCATGCATGGACTCGACTCATATGACTGGGATTTCCATGAAAAAGATTGTGGCCCGAAAATGGTTTATCACTGTATATTTCTCTTCTGTTTCCTATTTATATTTCTCTTTTACCTCCTCAATTTGGCATTATGGACAGGGAAAGACCCAATCTAAAATCTGCACAAAAATATTTTGCCTTTAAATTCATACCGTGATCGTAGCATGCATGGACTCGACTCATATGACTGGGATTTGCATGAAAAAGATTGTGGGCCGAAAATGGGTGATCACTGTACATTTCACTTCTGTTTCCTATTTATATTTCTATTTTACCTCCTCAATTTAGCATTATGGACAGGGAAAGACCTAATCTAAAATCGGCACAATAACATTTCCCCTTCAAATTCATACCGTGATCGTAGCATGCATGGACTCGACTCATATGACTGGGATTTCCATGAAAAAGATTGTGGGCCGAAAATGGGTGATCACTGTACATTTCTCTTCTGTTTCCTATTTATATTTCTATTATACCTACTCAATTTAGCATTATGGACAGGGAAAGACCAAGTCTAAAATCTGTACAAAAATATTTTGCCTTCAAATTCATACCGAGATCGTAGCATGCATGGACTCAACTCATATGACTGGTATTTCCATGAAAAAGATTGTGGCCTGAAAATGGTTGATCACTGTATATTTCTCTTCTGTTTCCGATTTATATTTCTCTTTTACCTCCTCAATTTAGCATTATGGACAGGGAAAGACCTAATCGAAGATCTGCACAAAAATATTTTACCTTCAAATTCATACCGTGATCGTAGCCTGCATGGACTCGATTCATATGACTGGGATTTCCATGAAAAAGATTGTGGACCGAAAATGGGTGATCACTGTACATTTCTCTTCTGTTTCCTATTTATATTTCTATTTTACCTCTAAAAATTTAGCATTATGGCCAGTGAAAGACCTAATCTAAGCTCTTCACAAAAATATTTTGCCTTCAAATTCATACCGTGATCGTAGCATGCATGGACTAGACTCATATGACTTGGATTTCCATGAAAAAGATTGTGGGCAGAAAATGGGTGATCTCTGTACATTTCTCTTCTGTTTCCTATTTATATTTCTATTTTACCTCCTCAATTAAGCATTATTGACTGGGAATGACCTAATCTAAAATCTGTACAAAAATATTTTGCCTTCAAATTCATACCGTGATCGTAGCATGCATGGTCTCGACTCATATGACTAGGATTTCCATGAAAAAGATTGTGGGCCGAAAATGGGTGATCACTGTACATATCTCTTCTGTTTCCTATTTATATTTCTATTTTACCTCCTCAATTTAGCATTATCGACAGGGAAAGACCTAATCTAAGATCTGCACAAAAATATTTTGCCTTCAAATTCATACCGTGATCGTAGCATGCATGGACTCGACTCATATGACTGGGATTTCCATGTAAAATATTGTGGGCCGAAAATGGTTGATCACTGTACATTTCTCTTCTGTTTCCTATTTATATTTAAATTTTACCTCCTCAATTTAGCATTATGGACAGGGAAAGACCAAATCTAAGATCTGCACAAAAATATTTTGCCTTCAAATTCATACCGTGATCGTAGCATGCATGGTCTCGACTCATATGACTAGGATTTCCATGAAAAAGATTGTGGGCCGAAAATGGGTGATCACTGTACATATCTCTTCTGTTTCCTATTTATATTTCTATTTTACCTCCTCAATTTAGCATTATCGACAGGGAAAGACCTAATCTAAGATCTGCACAAAAATATTTTGCCTTCAAATTCATACCGTGATCGTAGCATGCATGGACTCGACTCATATGACTGGGATTTCCATGAAAAAGATTGTGGGCCGAAAATGGGTGATCACTGCACATTTCTCTTCTGTTTCCTATTTATATTTATATTTTACCTCCTCAATTTAGCATTATGGCCAGGGAATGACCTAATCTAAGATCTGCACAAAAATATTTTGCCTTCAAATTCATACCGTGATCGTAGCATGCATGGACTCGACTCATATGACTAGGATTTCCATGAAAAAGATTGTGGGCCGAAAATGGGTGATCACTGTACATTTCTCTTCTGTTTCCTATTTATATTTCTATTTTACCTCCTCAATTTAGCATTATCAACATGGAAAACCTAATCTAAGATCTGCACAAAAATATTTTGCCTTCAAATTCATACCGTGATCGTAGCATGCATGGACTCGACTCATATGACTGGGATTTCCATGAAAAAGATTGTGGGCCGAAAATGGGTGATCACTGTACATTTCTCTTCTGTTTCCTATTCATATTTCTATTTTACCTCCTCAATTTAGCATTATCGACAGGGAAAGACCTAATCTAAGATCTGCACAAAAATATTTTGCCTTCAAATTCATACCGTGATCGTAGCATGCATGGACTCGACTCATATGACTGGGATTTCCATGAAAAAGATTGTCAGCCGAAAATGGTTGATCACTGTACATTTCTCTTCTATTTCCTATATATATTTATATTTTACCTCCTCAATTTAGCATTATGGACAGGGAAAACCTAATCTAAGATCTGCACAAAAATATTTTGCCTTCAAATTCATACCGTGATCGTAGCATGCATGGACTCGAATCATATGACTGGGATTTTCAGAAAATGATTGTGGGCTGAAAATGGGTGATCACTGTACATTTCTCTTCTGTTTCCTATTTATATTTATATTTTACCTCCTCAATTTAGCATTATCGACAGGGAAAGACCTAATCTAAGATCTGCACATAAATATTTTGCCTTCATATTCATACCGTGATCGTAGCATGCATGGATTCGAATCATATGTCTGGGATTTCCATGAAAAAGATTGTGAGCCTAAAATAGGTGATCACTGGACATTTCTCTTCTGTTTCCTATTTATATTTCTATTTTACCTCCTCAACTTAGCATTATGGACAGGGAAAGACCTAATCTAAGATCTGCACAAAAATATTTTGCCTTCAAATTCATACCGTGATCGTAGCATGCATGGACTCGACTCATATGACTGGGATTTCCATGAAAAATATTGTGGGCCGAAAATGGGTGATCACTGTACATTTCTCTTCTGTTTCCTATTTATATTTATATTTTACCTCCTCAATTAACATTATGGACAGGGAAAGACCAAATCTAAGATCTGCACAAAAATATTTTGCTTTCAAATTCATACCGTGATGGTAGCATGCATGGACTCGACTCATACGACTGGGATTTCCGTGAAAAAGATTGTGGGCCGAAAATGGGTGATCACTGTACATTTCTCTTCTGTTTCATATTTATATTTCTATTTTACCTCCTCAATTTAGCATTATGGCCAGGGAAAGACCTAATCTAAGATCTGCACAAAAATATTTTGCCTTCAAATTCATACCGTGATCGTAGCATGCATGGACTCGACTCATATGAGTGGGATTTCCATGAAAAAGATTGTGGCCCGAAAATAGGTGATCACTGTACATTTCTCTTTGTTTCCTATTTATATTTATATTTTGACTCCTCAATTTAGCATTATGGACAGGGAATGACCTAATCTAAGATCTGCACAAAAATATTTTGCCTTCAAATTCCTACCGTGATCGTAGCATGCATGGACTCGACTTATATGACACGGATTTCCATGAAAAAGATTGTGGGCAGAAAATGGTTGATCACTGTACATTTCTCTTCTGTTTCCTATTTATATTTCTATTTTACTTCCTTAATTTAGCATTATGGACAGCGAAAGACCTAATCTAAGATCTGCACAAAAATATTTTGCCTTCAATTTCATACCGTGATCGTAGCATGCATGTACTCGACTCATATGACTGGGATTTTCAGAAAATGATTGTGGGCAGAAAATGGGTGATCACTGTACATTTCTCTTCTGTTTCCTATTTATATTTATATTTTACCTCCTCAATTTAGCATTATGGCCAGTGAAAGACCTAATCTAAGTTCTGCTCAAAAATATTTTGCCTTCAAATTCATACCGTGATCGTAGCATGCATGGACTCGACTCATATGACTGGGATTTCTATGAAAAAGATTGTGGGCCGAAAATGGGTGATCACTGTACATTTCTCTTCTGTTTCCTATTTATATTTCTATTTTACCTCCTCAATTTAGCATTATGGACAGGGAAAGACCTAATCTAAAATCAGCAGAAAAATATTTTGCCTTCAAATTCATACCGTGATTGTAGCATGCATGGACACGACTCATATGACTGGTATTTCCATGAAAAAGATTGTGGGCTGAAAATGGGAGATCACTGTACATTTCTCTTCTGTTTCCTATTTATATTTATATTTTACCTCCTCAATTTAGCATTATGGACAGGGAAAGACCTAATCTAAGATCTGCACAAAAATATTTTGCCTTCAAATTCATACCGTGATCGTAGCATGCATGGACTCGACTCATATGACTGGGATTTCCATGAAAGAGATTGTTGGCCGAAAATGGGTGATCACTGTACATTTCTCTTCGGTTTCCTATTTATATTTATATTTTACCTCCTCAATTTAGCATTATGGACAGGGAAAGACCGAATCTAAGATCTGCTCAAACATATTTTGCCTTCAAATTCATACCGTGATCGTAGCATGCATGGACTCGACTCATATGACTGGGATTTCCATGAAAAAGATTGTGGGCAGAAATTGGGTGATCACTGTACATTTCTCTTCTGTTTCCTATTTATATTTCTATTTTACTTCCTCAATTTAGCATTATGGACAGGGAAAGACCTAATCTAAGATCTGCACAAAAATATTTTGCCTTCAAATTCATACCGTGATCGTAGCATGCATGGACTCGACTCATATGACTGGGATTTCCATGAAAAAGATTGTGGCCCGAAAATAGGTGATCACTGTACATTTCTCTTTGTTTCCTATTTATATTTCTATTTTGACTCCTCAATTTAGCATTATGGACAGGGAATGACCTAATCTAAGATCTGCACAAAAATATTTTGCCTTCAATTTCATACCGTGATCATAGCATGCATGGACTCGACTCATATGACTGGGATTTTCAGAAAATGATTGTGGGCAGAAAATGGGTGATCACTGTACATTTCTCTTCTGTTTCCTATTTATATTTATATTTTACCTCCTCAATTTAGCATTATGGCCAGTGAAAGACCTAATCTAAGTTCTGCTCAAAAATATTTTGCCTTCAAATTCATACCGTGATCGTAGCATGCATGGACTCGACTCATATGACTGGGATTTCCATGAAAAAGATTGTGGGCAGAAAATGGGTGATCTCTGTACATTTCTCTTCTGTTTCCTATTCATATTTCTATTTTACCTCCTCAATTTAGCATTATGGACTGGGAATGACCTAATCTAAAATCTGTACAAAAATATTTTGCCTTCAAATTCATACCGTGATCGTAGCATGCATGGTCTCGACTCATATGACTAGGATTTCCATGAAAAAGATTGTGGGCCGAAAATGGGTGATCACTGTACATATCTCTTCTGTTTCCTATTTATATTTCTATTTTACCTCCTCAATTTAGCATTATCGACAGGGAAAGACCTAATCTAAGATCTGCACAAAAATATTTTGCCTTCAAATTCATACCGTGATCGTAGCATGCATGGACTCTAATCATATGACTGGGATTTCCATGAAAAATATTGTGGGCCGAAAATGGGTGATCACTGTACATTTCTCTTCTGTTTCCTATTTATATTTCTATTTTACCTCGTCAATTTAGTATTATGGACAGGGAATGACCTAATCTAAGATCTGCACAAAAATATTTTGCCTTCAAATTCATACCGTGATCGTAGCATGCATGGACTCGACTCATATGACTGGGATTTCCATGAAAAAGATTGTGGGCCGAAAATGGGTGATCACTGTTCATTTCTCTTCTGTTTCCTATTTATATTTCTATTTTACCTCCTCAATTTAGCATTATGGCCAGTGAAAGACCTAATCTAAGCTCTTCACAAAAATATTTTGCCTTCAAATTCATACCGTGATCGTAGCATGCATGGACTCGACTCATATGACTGGGATTTCCATGAAAAAGATTGTGGGCCGAAAATGGGTGATCACTGTACATTTCTTTTCTGTTTCCTATTTATATTTATATTTTACCTCCTCAATTTAGCATTATGGCCAGGGAAAGACCTAATCTAAGATCTGCACAAAAATATTTTGCCTTCAAATTCATACCGTGATCGTAGCATGCATGGACTCGACTCATATGACTGGGATTTCCATGAAAAAGATTGTGGCCCGAAAATAGGTGATCACTGTAGATTTCTCTTTGTTTCCTATTTATATTTCTATTTTGACTCCTCAATTTAGCATTATGGACAGGGAATGACCTAATCTAAGATCTGCACAAAAATATTTTGCCTTCAAATTCATACCGTGATCGTAGCATGCATGGACTCGACTCATATGACTGGGATTTCCATGAAAAAGATTGTGGGCCGAAAATGGGTGATCACTGTTCATTTCTATTCTGTTTCCTATTTATATTTGTATTTTACCTCCTCAATTTAGCATTATGGCCAGTGAAAGACCTAATCTAAGCTCTTCACTAAAATATTTTGCCTTCAAATTCATACCGTGATCGTAGCATGCATGGACTCGACTCATATGACTGGGATTTCCATGAAAAAGATTGTGGGCCGAAAATGTGTGATCACTGTACATTTCTCTTCTGTTTCCTATTCATATTTCTATTTTACCTCCTCAATTTAGCATTATCAACATGGAAAACCTAATCTAAGATCTGCACAAAAATATTTTGCCTTCAAATTCATACCGTGATCGTAGCATGCATGGACTCGACTCATATGACTGGGATTTCCATGAAAAAGATTGTGGGCCGAAAATGGGTGATCACTGTACATTTCTCTTCTGTTTCCTATTTATATTTCTATTTTACCTCCTCAATTTAGCATTATGGACAGGGAAAGACCTAATCTAAGATCTGCACAAAAATATTTTGCCTTCAAATTCATACCGTGATCGTAGCATGCATGGACTCGACTCATATGACTAGGATTTCCATGAAAAAGATTGTGGGCCGAAAATGGGTGATCACTGTACATTTCTCTTCTGTTTCCTATTTATATTTATATTTTACCGCCTCAATTTAGCATTATGGACAGGGAAAGACCTAATCTAAGATCTGCACAAAAATATTTTGCCTTCAAATTCATACCGTGATCGTAGCATGCATGGACTCGACTCATATGACTAGGATTTCCATGAAAAAGATTGTGGGCCGAAAATGGGTGATCACTGTACATTTCTCTTCTGTTTCCTATTTATATTTCTATTTTACCTCCTCAATTTAGCATTATCAACATGGAAAACCTAATCTAAGATCTGCACAAAAATATTTTGCCTTCAAATTCATACCGTGATCGTAGGATGCATGGACTCGTCTCATATGACTGGGATTTCCATGAAAAAGATTGTGGGCCGAAAATGGGTGATCACTGTACATTTCTCTTCTGTTTCCTATTCATATTTCTATTTTACCTCCTTAATTAATATTATGGACAGGGAAAGACCAAATCTAAGATCTGCACAAAAATATTTTGCCTTCAAATTCATACCGTGATCGTAGCATGCATGGACTCGACTCATATGACTGGGATTTCCATGAAAAAGATTGTGGGCCGAAAATGGGTGATCACTGTTCTTTTCTCTTCTGTTTCCTATTTATATTTCTATTTTACCTCCTCAATTAAGCATTATGGCCAGTGAAAGACCTAATCTAAGCTCTTCACAAAAATATTTTGCCTTCAAATTCATACCGTGATCGTAGCATGCATGGACTCGACTCATATGACTGGGATTTCCATGAAAAAGATTGTGGGCCGAAAATGGGTGATCACTGTACATTTCTTTTCTGTTTCCTATTTATATTTCTATTTTACCTCCTCAATTTAGCATTATGGACAGGGAAAGACCAAATCTAAGATCTGCACAAAAATATTTTGCATCAAATTCATACCGTGATCGTAGCATGCAAGGACTCGACTCATATGACTGGGATTTCCATGAAAAAGATTGTGGGCCGAGAATTGGTGATCACTGTACATTTCTCTTCTGTTTCCTATTCATATTTCTATTTTACCTCCTCAATTTAGCATTATCGACAGGGAAAGACCTAATCTAAGATCTGCACAAAAATATTTTGCCTTCAAATTCATACCGTGATCGTAGCATGCATGGACTTGACTCATATGACTGGGATTTCCATGAAAAAGATTGTGGGCCGAAAATGGGTGATCACTGTACATTTCTCTTCTGTTTCCTATTTATATTTATATTTTACCTCCTCAATTTAGCATTATGGACAGGGAAAGACCTAATCTAAGATCTGCTCAAAAATATTTTGCTTCAAATTCATACCGTGATCGTAGCATACATGGACTCGACTCATATGACTGGGATTTCCATGAAAAAGATTGTGGGCCGAAAATGGGTGATCACTGTACATTTCTCTTCTGTTTCCTATTTATATTTCTATTTTAACTCCTCAATTTAGCATTATGGACAGGGAAAACCTAATCTAAGATCTGCACAAAAATATTTTGCCTTCAAATTCATACCGTGATCGTAGCATGCATGGACTCGAATCATATGACTGGGATTTTCAGAAAATGATTGTGGGCTGAAAATGGGTGATCACTGTACATTTCTCTTCTGTTTCCTATTTATATTTCTATTTTACCTCCTCAATTTAGCATTAACGACAGGGAAAGACCTAATCTAAGATCTGCACATAAATATTTTGCCTTCATATTCATACCGTGATCGTAGCATGCATGGATTCGAATCATATGACTGGGATTTCCATGAAAAAGATTGTGAGCCTAAAATAGGTGATCACTGTACATTTCTCTTCTGTTTCCTATTTATATTTCTATTTTACCTCCTCAACTTAGCATTATGGACAGGGAAAGACCTAATCTAAGATCTGCACAAAAATATTTTGCCTTCAAATTCATACCGTGATCGTAGCATGCATGGACTCGACTCATATGACATGGATTTCCATGAAAAAGATTGTGGGCAGAAAATGGGTGATCACTGTACATTTCTCTTCTGTTTCCTATTGATATTTCTATTTTACTTCCTTAATTTAGCATAATGGACAGCGAAAGACCTAATCTAAGATCTGCACAAAAATATTTGCCTTCAAATTCAATCCATGATCGTAGCATGCATGGACTCGACTCATATGAGTGGGATTTCCATGAAAAAGATTGTTGGCCGAAAATAGGTGATCACTGTACATTTCTATTCTGTTTCCTATTTATATTTATATTTTACCTCCTCAATTTAGCATTATGGACAGGGAAAGACCTAATCTAAGATCTGCACAAAAATACTTGCCTTCAAATTCATACCATGATCGTAGCATGCATGGACTCGACTCATATGACTGGGATTTCCATGAAAAAGATTGTGGGCCGAAAATGGGTGATCACTGTACATTTCTCTTCTGTTTCCTATTTATATTTCTATTTTACCTCCTCAATTTAGCATTATGTACAGGGAAAGACCTAATCTAAGATCTGCACAAAAATATTTTGCCTTCAAATTCATACCGTGATCGTAGCATGCATGGACTCGACTCACATGACTGGGATTTCCATGAAAAAGATTGTGGGCAGAAAATGGGTGATCACTGTACATTTCTCTTCTGTTTCCTATTTATATTTATATTTTACCACCTCAATTTAGCATTATGGACAGGTAAAGACCTAATCTAAAATCTGCACAAAAATATTTAGCCTTCAAATTCATACCGTGATCGTAGCATGCATGGACTCGACTCATATGACTGGGATTTCCATGAAAAAGATTGTGGGCCGAAAATGGGTGATCACTGTACATTTCTCTTCTGTTTCCTATTTATATTTATATTTTACCTCCTCAATTTAGCATTATGGACAGGGAAAGACCGAATCTAAGATCTGCTCAAACATATTTTGCCTTCAAATTCATACCGTGATCGTAGCATGCATGGACTCGACTCATATGACTGGGATTTCCATGAAAAAGATTGTGGGCAGAAATTGGGTGATCACTGTACATTTCTCTTCTGTTTCCTATTCATATTTCTATTTTCCTTCCTTAATTTAGCATTATGGACAGCGAAAGATTTAATCTAATATCTGCGCAAAAATATTTTGCCTTCAATTTCATACCGTGATCGTAGCATGCATGGACTCGACTCATATGACTGGGATTTTCAGAAAATGATTGTGGGCAGAAAATGGGTGATCACTGTACATTTCTCTTCTGTTTACTATTCATATTTCTATTTTACCTCCTCAATTTAGCATTATGGACAGGGAAAGACCTAATTTAAGATCTGCAAATAAATATTTTGCCTTCAAATTCATACCGTGATCGTAGCATGCATGGACTCGACTCATATGACTGGGATTTCCATGAAAAAGATTGTGAGCCGAAAATAAGTGATCACTGTACATTTCTCATCTGTTTCCTATTTATATTTATATTTTACCTCCTCAATTTAGCATTATGGACAGGGAAAGACCTAATCTAAGATCTGCACAAAAATATTTGCCTTCAAATTCATACCATGATCGTAGTATGCATGGACTCGACTCATATGAGTGGGATTTCCATGAAAAAGATTGTTGGCCGAAAATAGGTGATCACTGTACATTTCTCTTCTGTTTCCTATTTATATTTCTATATTACCTCCTCAATTTAGCATTATGGACAGGGAAAGACCTAATCTAAGATCTGCACAAAAATATTTTGCCTTCAAATTCATACCGTGATCGTAGCATGCATGGACTCGACTCATATGACACGGATTTCCATGAAAAAGATTGTGGGCAGAAAATGGGTGATCACTGTACATTTCTCTTCTGTTTCCTGTTGATATTTCTATTTTACTTCCTTAATTTAGCATAATGGACAGCGAAAGACCTAATCTAAGATCTGCACAAAAATATTTTGCCTTCAATTTCATACCGTGATCGTAGCATGCATGGACTCGACTCATATGACTGGGATTTTCCCAAAATGATTGTGGGCAGAAAATGGGTGATCACTGTACATTTCTCTTCTGATTCCTATTTATATTTCTCTTTTACTTCCTCAATTTAGCATTATGGACAGGGAAAGACATAATGTAAGACCTGCACAAAAATATTTTGCCTTAAAATTCATACCGTGATCGTAGCATGCGTGGACTCGAATGATATGACTGGGATTTCCATGAAAAATATTGTGAGCCTAAAATAGGTGATCACTGTACATTTCTCTTCTGTTTCCTATTTATATTTATATTTTACCTCCTCAATTTAGCATTATGGACAGGGAAAGACCTAATCTAAGATCTGCACAAAAATATTTGCCTTCAAATTCATACCATGATCGTAGCATGCATGGACTCGACTCATATGAGTGGGATTTCCATGAAAAAGATTGTTGGCCGAAAATAGGTGATCACTGTACATTTCTCTTCTGTTTCCTATTTATATTTCTATTTTACCTCCTCAATTTAGCATTATGGACAGGGAAAGACCTAATCTAAGGTCTGCACAAAAATATTTGCCTTCAAATTCATACCATGATCGTAGCATGCATGGACTCGACTCATATGAGTGGGATTTCCATGAAAAAGATTGTTGGCCGAAAATAGGTGATCACTGTACATTTCTCTTCTGTTTCCTATTTATATTTATATTTTACCTCCTCAATTTAGCATTATGGACAGGGAAAGACCTAATCTAAGATCTGCACAAAAATATTTTGCCTTCAAATTCATACCATGATCGTAGCATGCATGGACTCGACTCATATGACTGGGATTTCCATGAAAAAGATTGTGGGCCGAAAATGGGTGATCACTGTACATTTCTCTTCTGTTTCCTATTTATATTTATATTTTACCTCCTCAATTTAGCATTATGGACAGGGAAAGACCTTATCTAAAATCTGCACAAAAATATTTTGCCTTCAAATTCATACCATGATCGTAGCATGCATGGACTCGACTCATATGACTGGGATTTCCATGAAAAAGATTGTGGGTCGAAAATAGGTGATCACTGTACATTTCTCTTCTGTTTCCTATTTATATTTCTATTTTACCTCCTTAATTTAGCATTATGGACAGGGAAAGACCTAATCTAAGATCGGCACAAAAATATTTTGCCTTCAAATTCATACCGTGATCGTAGCATGCATGGACTCGACTCATATGACTGGGATTTCCATGAAAAAGATTGTGGGCAGAAAATGGGTGATCACTGTACATTTCTCTTCTGTTTCCTATTTCTATTTCTATTTTACTTCCTCAATTTAGCATTATGGACAGGGAAAGACCTAATGTAAGACCTGCACAAAAATATTTTGCCTTCAAATTCATACCGTGATCGTAGCATGCATTGACTCGAATCATATGACTGGGATTTCCATGAAAAATATTGTGAGCCTAAAATAGGTGATCACTGTACATTTCTCTTCTGTTTCCTATTTATATTTATATTTTACCTCCTCAATTTAGCATTATGGACAGGGAAAGACCTAATCTAAGATCTGCACAAAAATATTTGCCTTCAAATTCATACCATGATCGTAGCATGCATGGACTCGACTCATATGAGTGGGATTTCCATGAAAAAGATTGTTGGCCGAAAATAGGTGATCACTGTACATTTCTCTTCTGTTTCCTATTTATATTTATATTTTACTTCCTCAATTTAGCATTATGGACAGGGAAAGACCTAATCTAAAATCTGCACAAAAATATTTTGCCTTCAAATTCATCCCGTAATCGTAGCATGCATGGACTCGACTCATATGACAGGGATTTCCATGAAAAAGATTGTGGGTCGAAAATAGGTGATCACTGTACATTTCTCTTCTGTTTCCTATTTATATTTATATTTTACCTCCTCAATTTAGCATTATGGACAGGGAAAGACCTAATCTAAGATCTGCACAAATATATTTTGCCTTCAAATTCATACCGTGATCGTAGCATGCATGGACTCGACTCATATGACTGGGATTTCCATGAAAAAGATTGTGGGCCGAAAATGGGTGATCACTGTACATTTCTCTTCTGTTTACTATTTCTATTTCTATTTTACTTCCTCAATTTAGCATTATGGACAGGGAAAGACCTAATCTAAGACCTGCACAAAAATATTTTGCCTTCAAATTCATACCGTGATCGTAGCAAGCATGGATTGGACTCATATCACTGGGATTTCCATGAAAAAGATTGTGGGCAGAAAATGGGTGATCACTTTACATTTCTGTTCTGTTTCCTATTTATATTTATATTTTACTTCCTCAATTTAGCATTATGGACAGGGAAAGACCTAATCTAAAATCTGCACAAAAATATTTTGCCTTCAATTTCATACCGTGATCGTAGCATGCATGGATTCGACTCATATGACTGGGATTTCCATGAAAAAGATTGTGGGCCGAAAATGGGTGATCACTGTACATTTCTCTTCTGTTTCCTATTTATATTTCTATTTTACCTCCTCAATTTAACATTATGGAGAGGGAAAGACCTTATCTAAAATCTGCACAAAAATATTTTGCCTTCAAATTCATCCCGTGATCGTAGCATGCATGGACTCGACTCATATGACTGGGATTTCCATGAAAAAGATTGTGAGCCTAAAATAGGTGATCACTGTACATTTCTCTTCTGTTTCCTATTTATATTTCTATTTTACCTCCTCAATTTAGCATTATGGACAGGGAAAGACCTAATCTAAGATCTGCACAAAAATATTTTGCCTTCAAATTCATACCGTGATCGTAGCATGCATGGACTCGACTCATATGACTGGGATTTCCATGAAAAAGATTGTGGGTCGAAAATAGGTGATCACTGTACATTTCTCTTCTGTTTCCTATTTATATTTCTATTTTACCTCCTCAATTTAGCATTATGGACAGGGAAAGACCTAAACTAAGATCTGCACAAAAATATTTTGCCTTCAAATTCATACCGTGATCGTAGGATGCATGGACTCGTCTCATATGACTGGGATTTCCATGAAAAAGATTGTGGGCAGAAAATGGGTGATCACTGTACATTTCTCTTCTGTTTCCTATTTATATTTCTATTTTACTTCCTCAATTTAGCATTATGGACAGGGAAAGACCTAATCTAAGTTCTGCACAAAAATATTTTGCCTTCAAATTCATACCGTGATCGTAGCATGCATGGACTCGACTCATATGACTGGGATTTCCATGAAAAAGATTGTGGCCCGAAAACGGGTGATCACTGTACATTTCTCTTCTGTTTCCTATTTATATTTCTATTTTACCTCCTCAATTTAGCATTATGTACAGGGAAAGACCTTATCTAAAATCTGCACAAAAATATTTTGCCTTCAAATTCATACCGTGATCGTAGCATGCATGGACTCGACTCATATGACTGGGATTTTCATGAAAAAGATTGTGGGTCGAAAATAGGTGATCACTGCACATTTCTCTTCTGTTTCCTATTTATATTTCTATTTTACCTCCTTAATTTAGCATTATGGACAGGGAAAGAACTAATCTAAGATCTGCACAAAAATATTTTGCCTTCAAATTCATACCGTGATCGTAGCATGCATGGACTCGACTCATATGACTGGGATTTCCATGAAAAAGATTGTAGGCCGAAAATGGGTGATCACTGTACATTTCTCTTCTGTTTCCTATTTATATTTATATTTTACCTCCTCAATTTAGCATTATGGACAGGGAAAGACCTTATCTAAAATCTGCACAAAAATATTTTGCCTTCAAATTCATACCATGATCGTAGCATCTATGGACTCGACTCATATGACTGGGATTTCCATGAAAAAGATTGTGGGTCGAAAATAGGTGATCACTGTACATTTCTCTTCTGTTTCCTATTTATATTTATATTTTACCTCCTTAATTTAGCATTATGGACAGGGAAAGACCTAATCTAAGATCGGCACAAAAATATTTTGCCTTCAAATTCATACCGTGATCGTAGCATGCATGGACTCGACTCATATGACTGGGATTTCCATGAAAAAGATTGTGGGCAGAAAATGGGTGATCACTGTACATTTCTCTTCTGTTTCCTATTTCTATTTCTATTTTACTTCCTCAATTTAGCATTATGGACAGGGAAAGACCTAATGTAAGACCTGCACAAAAATATTTTGCCTTCAAATTCATACCGTGATCGTAGCATGCATTGACTCGAATCATATGACTGGGATTTCCATGAAAAATATTGTGAGCCTAAAATAGGTGATCACTGTACATTTCTCTTCTGTTTCCTATTTATATTTATATTTTACCTCCTCAATTTAGCATTATGGACAGGGAAAGACCTAATCTAAGATCTGCACAAAAATATTTGCCTTCAAATTCATACCATGATCGTAGCATGCATGGACTCGACTCATATGAGTGGGATTTCCATGAAAAAGATTGTTGGCCGAAAATAGGTGATCACTGTACATTTCTCTTCTGTTTCCTATTTATATTTATATTTTACTTCCTCAATTTAGCATTATGGACAGGGAAAGACCTAATCTAAAATCTGCACAAAAATATTTTGCCTTCAAATTCATCCCGTAATCGTAGCATGCATGGACTCGACTCATATGACAGGGATTTCCATGAAAAAGATTGTGGGTCGAAAATAGGTGATCACTGTACATTTCTCTTCTGTTTCCTATTTATATTTATATTTTACCTCCTCAATTTAGCATTATGGACAGGGAAAGACCTAATCTAAGATCTGCACAAATATATTTTGCCTTCAAATTCATACCGTGATCGTAGCATGCATGGACTCGACTCATATGACTGGGATTTCCATGAAAAAGATTGTGGGCCGAAAATGGGTGATCACTGTACATTTCTCTTCTGTTTACTATTTCTATTTCTATTTTACTTCCTCAATTTAGCATTATGGACAGGGAAAGACCTAATCTAAGACCTGCACAAAAATATTTTGCCTTCAAATTCATACCGTGATCGTAGCAAGCATGGATTGGACTCATATCACTGGGATTTCCATGAAAAAGATTGTGGGCAGAAAATGGGTGATCACTTTACATTTCTGTTCTGTTTCCTATTTATATTTATATTTTACTTCCTCAATTTAGCATTATGGACAGGGAAAGACCTAATCTAAAATCTGCACAAAAATATTTTGCCTTCAATTTCATACCGTGATCGTAGCATGCATGGATTCGACTCATATGACTGGGATTTCCATGAAAAAGATTGTGGGCCGAAAATGGGTGATCACTGTACATTTCTCTTCTGTTTCCTATTTATATTTCTATTTTACCTCCTCAATTTAACATTATGGAGAGGGAAAGACCTTATCTAAAATCTGCACAAAAATATTTTGCCTTCAAATTCATCCCGTGATCGTAGCATGCATGGACTCGACTCATATGACTGGGATTTCCATGAAAAAGATTGTGAGCCTAAAATAGGTGATCACTGTACATTTCTCTTCTGTTTCCTATTTATATTTCTATTTTACCTCCTCAATTTAGCATTATGGACAGGGAAAGACCTAATCTAAGATCTGCACAAAAATATTTTGCCTTCAAATTCATACCGTGATCGTAGCATGCATGGACTCGACTCATATGACTGGGATTTCCATGAAAAAGATTGTGGGTCGAAAATAGGTGATCACTGTACATTTCTCTTCTGTTTCCTATTTATATTTCTATTTTACCTCCTCAATTTAGCATTATGGACAGGGAAAGACCTAAACTAAGATCTGCACAAAAATATTTTGCCTTCAAATTCATACCGTGATCGTAGGATGCATGGACTCGTCTCATATGACTGGGATTTCCATGAAAAAGATTGTGGGCAGAAAATGGGTGATCACTGTACATTTCTCTTCTGTTTCCTATTTATATTTCTATTTTACTTCCTCAATTTAGCATTATGGACAGGGAAAGACCTAATCTAAGTTCTGCACAAAAATATTTTGCCTTCAAATTCATACCGTGATCGTAGCATGCATGGACTCGACTCATATGACTGGGATTTCCATGAAAAAGATTGTGGCCCGAAAACGGGTGATCACTGTACATTTCTCTTCTGTTTCCTATTTATATTTCTATTTTACCTCCTCAATTTAGCATTATGTACAGGGAAAGACCTTATCTAAAATCTGCACAAAAATATTTTGCCTTCAAATTCATACCGTGATCGTAGCATGCATGGACTCGACTCATATGACTGGGATTTTCATGAAAAAGATTGTGGGTCGAAAATAGGTGATCACTGCACATTTCTCTTCTGTTTCCTATTTATATTTCTATTTTACCTCCTTAATTTAGCATTATGGACAGGGAAAGAACTAATCTAAGATCTGCACAAAAATATTTTGCCTTCAAATTCATACCGTGATCGTAGCATGCATGGACTCGACTCATATGACTGGGATTTCCATGAAAAAGATTGTAGGCCGAAAATGGGTGATCACTGAACATTTCTCTTCTGTTTCCTATTTATATTTATATTTTACCTCCTCAATTTAGCATTATGGACAGGGAAAGACCTTATCTAAAATCTGCACAAAAATATTTTGCCTTCAAATTCATACCATGATCGTAGCATCTATGGACTCGACTCATATGACTGGGATTTCCATGAAAAAGATTGTGGGTCGAAAATAGGTGATCACTGTACATTTCTCTTCTGTTTCCTATTTATATTTATATTTTACCTCCTTAATTTAGCATTATGGACAGGGAAAGACCTAATCTAAGATCGGCACAAAAATATTTTGCCTTCAAATTCATACCGTGATCGTAGCATGCATGGACTCGACTCATATGACTGGGATTTCCATGAAAAAGATTGTGTGCAGAAAATGGGTGATCACTGTACATTTCTCTTCTGTTTCCTATTTCTATTTCTATTTTACTTCCTCAATTTAGCATTATGGACAGGGAAAGACCTAATGTAAGACCTGCACAAAAATATTTTGCCTTCAAATTCATACCGTGATCGTAGCATGCATTGACTCGAATCATATGACTGGGATTTCCATGAAAAATATTGTGAGCCTAAAATAGGTGATCACTGTACATTTCTCTTCTGTTTCCTATTTATATTTATATTTTACCTCCTCAATTTAGCATTATGGACAGGGAAAGACCTAATCTAAGACCTGCACAAAAATATTTTGCCTTCAAATTCATACCGTGATCGTAGCAAGCATGGATTGGACTCATATCACTGGGATTTCCATGAAAAAGATTGTGGGCAGAAAATGGGTGATCACTTTACATTTCTGTTCTGTTTCCTATTTATATTTATATTTTACTTCCTCAATTTAGCATTATGGACAGGGAAAGACCTAATCTAAAATCTGCACAAAAATATTTTGCCTTCAATTTCATACCGTGATCGTAGCATGTATGGATTCGACTCATATGACTGGGATTTCCATGAAAAAGATTGTGGGCCGAAAATGGGTGATCACTGTACATTTCTCTTCTGTTTCCTATTTATATTTCTATTTTACCTCCTCAATTTAACATTATGGAGAGGGAAAGACCTTATCTAAAATCTGCACAAAAATATTTTGCCTTCAAATTCATCCCGTGATCGTAGCATGCATGGACTCGACTCATATGACTGGGATTTCCATGAAAAAGATTGTGGGTCGAAAATGGGTGATCACTGTACATTTCTCTTCTGTTTCCTATTTATATTTCTATTTTACCTCCTCAATTTAGCATTATGGACAGGGAAAGACCTTATCTAAAATCTGCACAAAAATATTTTGCCTTCAAATTCATACCATGATCGTAGCATGCATGGACTCGACTCATATGACTGGGATTTCCATGAAAAAGATTGTGGGTCGAAAATTGGTGATCACTGTACATTTCTCTTCTGTTTCCTATTTATATTTCTATTTTACCTCCTTAATTTAGCATTATGGACAGGGAAAGACCTAATCTAAGATCGGCACAAAAATATTTTGCCTTCGAATTCATACCGTGATCGTAGCATGCATGGACTCGACTCATATGACTGGGATTTCCATGAAAAAGATTGTGGGCAGAAAATGGGTGATCACTGTACATTTCTCTTCTGTTTCCTATTTCTATTTCACTTCCTCAATTTAGCATTATGGACAGGGAAAGACCTAATCTAAGACCTGCACAAAAATATTTTGCCTTCAAATTCATACCGTGATCGTAGCATGCATTGACTCGAATCATATGACTGGGATTTCCATGAAAAATATTGTGAGCCTAAAATAGGTGAACACTGTACATTTCTCTTCTGTTTCCTATTTATATTTATATTTTACCTCCTCAATTTAGCATTATGGACAGGGAAAGACCTAATCTAAGATCTGCACAAAAATATTTGCCTTCAAATTCATACCATGATCGTAGCATGCATGGACTCGACTCATATGAGTGGGATTTCCATGAAAAAGATTGTTGGCCGAAAATAGGTGATCACTGTACATTTCTCTTCTGTTTCCTATTTATATTTATATTTTACCTCCTCAATTTAGCATTGTGGACAGGGAAAGACCTAATCTAAGATCTGCACAAAAATATTTTGCCTTCAAATTCATACCATGATCGTAGCATGCATGTACTCGACTCATATGAGTGGGATTTCCATGAAAAGGATTGTTGGCCGAAAATAAGTGATCACTGTACATTTCTCTTCTGTTTCCTATTTATATTTATATTTTACCTCCTCAATTTAGCATTATGGACAGGGAAAGACCTAAACTAAGATCTGCACAAAAATATTTTGCCTTCAAATTCATACCGTGATCGTAGCATGCATGGACTCGACTCATATGACTGGGATTTCCATGAAAAAGTTTGTGGGCCGAAAATGGGTGATCACTGTACATTTCTCTTCTGTTTCCTATTTATATTTCTATTTTACCTCCTCAATTTAGCATTATGGACAGGGAAAGACCTAATCTAAGATCTGCACAAAAATATTTTTCCTTCAAATTCATACCGTGATCGTAGCATGCATGGACTCGACTCATATGTCTGGGATTTCCATGAAAAAGA
Source organism: Acanthosepion lycidas (assembly GCA_963932145.1). NCBI lineage: Eukaryota > Metazoa > Mollusca > Cephalopoda > Sepiida > Sepiidae > Acanthosepion > Acanthosepion lycidas. Next base: position 2,216,922 of record OZ010604.1, on the reverse strand, counting down.
TTGTCGGCCGAAAATGGGTGATCACTGTATATTTCTGTTCTGTTTCCTATTTATATTTATATTTTACTTCCTCAATTTAGCATTATGGACAGGGAAAGACCTAATCTAAAATCTGCACAAAAATATTTTGCCTTCAAATTCATACCGTGATCGTAGCATGCATGGACTCGACTCATATGACTGGTATTTCCATGAAAAAGATTGTGGGCCGAAAATGGGTTATCACTGTACATTTCTCTTCTGTTTCCTATTTATATTTATATTTTACCTCCTCAATTTAGCATTATGGACAGGGAAAGACCTAATCTAAGACCTGCACAAAAATATTTTGCCTTCAAATTCATACCGTGATCGTAGCATGCATTGACTCGAATCATATGACTGGGATTTCGATGAAAAATATTGTGAGCCTAAAATAGGTGATCACTGTACATTTCTCTTCTGTTTCCTATTTATATTTATATTTTACCTCCTCAATTTAGCATTATGGAGAGTGAAAGACCTAATCTAAGATCTGCACAAAAATATCTGCCTTCAAATTCATACCATGATCGTAGCATGCATGGACTCGACTCATATGAGTGGGATTTCCATGAAAAAGATTGTTGGCCGAAAATAGGTGATCACTGTACATTTCTCTTCTGTTTCCTATTTATATTTATATTTTACCTCCTCAATTTAGCATTATGGAAGGGGAAAGACATAATCTAAGATCTGCACAAAAATATTTTGCCTTCAAATTCATACCGTGATCGTAGCATGCATGGACTCGACTCATATGACTGGGATTTCCATGAAAAAGATTGTGGGCCGAAAATGGGTGATCGCTGTACATATCTCTTCCGTTTCCTATTTATATTTCTATTTTTCCTCCTCAATTTAGCATTATGGACCGGGAAAGACCTAATCTAAAATCTGCACAAAAATATTTTGCCTTCAAATTCTTAGCGTGATCGTAGCATGCATGGACTCGACTCATATGACTGGGATTTCCATGAAAAGGATTGTGGGCCGAAAATGGGTGATCGCTGTACATATCTCTTCCGTTTCCTATTTATATTTCTATTTTTCCTCCTCAATTTAGCATTATGGACAGGGAAAGACCTAATCTAAAATCTGTACAAAAATATTTTGCCCTCAAATTCATACCGTGTTCGTAGCATGCATGGACTCGACTCATATGACTGGGATTTCCATGAAAAATATTGTGAGCCTAAAATAGGTGATCACTGTACATTTCTCTTCTGTTTCCTATTTATATTTATATTTTACCTCCTCAATTTAGCATTATGGAAGGGGAAAGACATAATCTAAGATCTGCACAAAAATATTTTGCCTTCAAATTCATACCGTGATCGTAGCATACATGGACTCGACTCATATGACTGGGATTTCCATGAAAAAGATTGTGGGCAGAAAATGGGTGATCACTGTACATTTCTATTCTGTTTCCTATTTCTATTTCTATTTTACTTCCTCAATTTAGCATTATGGACAGGGAAAGACCTAATCTAAGACCTGCACAAAAATATTTCGCCTTCAAATTCATACCGTGATCGTAGCATGCATTGACTCGAATCATATGACTGGGATTTCCATGAAAAATATTGTGAGCCTAAAATAGGTGATCACTGTACATTTCTCTTCTGTTTCCTATTTATATTTCTATTTTACCTCCTCAATTTAGCATTATGGACAGGGAAAGACCTAATCTAAGATCTGCACAAAAATATTTGCCTTCAAATTCATACCATGACCGTAGCATGCATGGACTCGACTCATATGAGTGGGATTTCCATGAAAAAGATTGTTGGCCGAAAATAGGTGATCACTGTACATTTCTCTTCAGTTTCCTATTTATATTTCTATTTTACCTCCTCAATTTAGCATTATGGACAGGGAAAGACCTAATCTAAGATCTCCCCAAAAATATTTGCCTTCAAATTCATACCATGATCGTAGCATGCATGGACTCGACTCATATGAGTGGGATTTCCATGAAAAAGATTGTTGGCCGAAAATAGGTGATCACTGAACATTTCTCTTCTGTTTCCTTTTTACATTTATATTTTACCTCCTCAATTTAGCATTATGGACAGGGAAAGACCTAATCTAATATCTGCACAAAAATATTTTGCCTTCAAATTCATACCGTGATCGTAGCATGCATGGACTCGACTCATATGACTGGGATTTCCATGAAAAATATTGTGAGCCTAAAATAGGTGATCACTGTACATTTCTCTTCTGTTTCCTATTTATATTTATATTTTACCTCCTCAATTTAGCATTATGGAACGGGAAAGACCTAATCTAAGATCTGCACAAAAATATTTTGCCTTCAAATTCATACCGTGATCGTAGCATGCATGGACTCGACTCATATGACTGGGATTTCCATGAAAAAGATTGTGGGCAGAAAATGGGTGATCACTGTACATTTCTCTTCTGTTTCCTATTTATATTTCTATTTTACCTCCTCAATTTAGCATTATGGACAGGGAAAGACCTTATCTAAAATCTGCACAAAAATATTTTGCCTTCAAATTCATACCATGATCGTAGCATGCATGGACTCGACTCATATGACTGGGATTTCCATGAAAAAGATTGTGGGTCGAAAATAGGTGATCACTGTACATTTCTCTTCTGTTTCCTATTTATATTTCTATTTTACCTCCTTAATTTAGCATTATGGACAGGGAATGACCTAATCTAAGATCGGCACAAAAATATTTTGCCTTCGAATTCATACCGTGATCGTAGCATGCATGGACTCGACTCATATGACTGGGATTTCCATGAAAAAGATTGTGGGCAGAAAATGGGTGATCACTGTACATTTCTCTTCTGTTTCCTATTTCTATTTCACTTCCTCAATTTAGCATTATGGACAGGGAAAGACCTAATCTAAGACCTGCACAAAAATATTTTGCCTTCAAATTCATACCGTGATCGTAGCATGCATTGACTCGAATCATATGACTGGGATTTCCATGAAAAATATTGTGAGCCTAAAATAGGTGAACACTGTACATTTCTCTTCTGTTTCCTATTTATATTTATATTTTACCTCCTCAATTTAGCATTATGGACAGGGAAAGACCTAATCTAAGATCTGCACAAAAATATTTGCCTTCAAATTCATACCATGATCGTAGCATGCATGGACTCGACTCATATGAGTGGGATTTCCATGAAAAAGATTGTTGGCCGAAAATAGGTGATCACTGTACATTTCTCTTCTGTTTCCTATTTATATTTATATTTTACCTCCTCAATTTAGCATTGTGGACAGGGAAAGACCTAATCTAAGATCTGCACAAAAATATTTTGCCTTCAAATTCATACCATGATCGTAGCATGCATGTACTCGACTCATATGAGTGGGATTTCCATGAAAAGGATTGTTGGCCGAAAATAAGTGATCACTGTACATTTCTCTTCTGTTTCCTATTTATATTTATATTTTACCTCCTCAATTTAGCATTATGGACAGGGAAAGACATAAACTAAGATCTGCACAAAAATATTTTGCCTTCAAATTCATACCGTGATCGTAGCATGCATGGACTCGACTCATATGACTGGGATTTCCATGAAAAAGTTTGTGGGCCGAAAATGGGTGATCACTGTACATTTCTCTTCTGTTTCCTATTTATATTTCTATTTTACCTCCTCAATTTAGCATTATGGACAGGGAAAGACCTAATCTAAGATCTGCACAAAAATATTTTTCCTTCAAATTCATACCGTGATCGTAGCATGCATGGACTCGACTCATATGTCTGGGATTTCCATGAAAAAGATTGTCGGCCGAAAATGGGTGATCACTGTATATTTCTGTTCTGTTTCCTATTTATATTTATATTTTACTTCCTCAATTTAGCATTATGGACAGGGAAAGACCTAATCTAAAATCTGCACAAAAATATTTTGCCTTCAAATTCATACCGTGATCGTAGCATGCATGGACTCGACTCATATGACTGGTATTTCCATGAAAAAGATTGTGGGCCGAAAATGGGTTATCACTGTACATTTCTCTTCTGTTTCCTATTTATATTTATATTTTACCTCCTCAATTTAGCATTATGGACAGGGAAAGACCTAATCTAAGACCTGCACAAAAATATTTTGCCTTCAAATTCATACCGTGATCGTAGCATGCATTGACTCGAATCATATGACTGGGATTTCGATGAAAAATATTGTGAGCCTAAAATAGGTGATCACTGTACATTTCTCTTCTGTTTCCTATTTATATTTATATTTTACCTCCTCAATTTAGCATTATGGAGAGTGAAAGACCTAATCTAAGATCTGCACAAAAATATCTCCCTTCAAATTCATACCATGATCGTAGCATGCATGGACTCGACTCATATGAGTGGGATTTCCATGAAAAAGATTGTTGGCCGAAAATAGGTGATCACTGTACATTTCTCTTCTGTTTCCTATTTATATTTATATTTTACCTCCTCAATTTAGCATTATGGAAGGGGAAAGACATAATCTAAGATCTGCACAAAAATATTTTGCCTTCAAATTCATACCGTGATCGTAGCATGCATGGACTCGACTCATATGACTGGGATTTCCATGAAAAAGATTGTGGGCCGAAAATGGGTGATCGCTGTACTTATCTCTTCCGTTTCCTATTTATATTTCTATTTTTCCTCCTCAATTTAGCATTATGGACAGGGAAAGACCTAATCTAAAATCTGCACAAAAATATTTTGCCTTCAAATTCTTAGCGTGATCGTAGCATGCATGGACTCGACTCATATGACTGGGATTTCCATGAAAAGGATTGTGGGCCGAAAATGGGTGATCGCTGTACATATCTCTTCCGTTTCCTATTTATATTTCTATTTTTCCTCCTCAATTTAGCATTATGGACAGGGAAAGACCTAATCTAAAATCTGTACAAAAATATTTTGCCCTCAAATTCATACCGTGTTCGTAGCATGCATGGACTCGACTCATATGACTGGGATTTCCATGAAAAATATTGTGAGCCTAAAATAGGTGATCACTGTACATTTCTCTTCTGTTTCCTATTTATATTTATATTTTACCTCCTCAATTTAGCATTATGGAAGGGGAAAGACATAATCTAAGATCTGCACAAAAATATTTTGCCTTCAAATTCATACCGTGATCGTAGCATGCATGGACTCGACTCATATGACTGGGATTTCCATGAAAAAGATTGTGGGCAGAAAATGGGTGATCACTGTACATTTCTATTCTGTTTCCTATTTCTATTTCTATTTTACTTCCTCAATTTAGCATTATGGACAGGGAAAGACCTAATCTAAGACCTGCACAAAAATATTTCGCCTTCAAATTCATACCGTGATCGTAGCATGCATTGACTCGAATCATATGACTGGGATTTCCATGAAAAATATTGTGAGCCTAAAATAGGTGATCACTGTACATTTCTCTTCTGTTTCCTATTTATATTTCTATTTTACCTCCTCAATTTAGCATTATGGACAGGGAAAGACCTAATCTAAGATCTGCACAAAAATATTTGCCTTCAAATTCATACCATGACCGTAGCATGCATGGACTCGACTCATATGAGTGGGATTTCCATGAAAAAGATTGTTGGCCGAAAATAGGTGATCACTGTACATTTCTCTTCAGTTTCCTATTTATATTTCTATTTTACCTCCTCAATTTAGCATTATGGACAGGGAAAGACCTAATCTAAGATCTCCCCAAAAATATTTGCCTTCAAATTCATACCATGATCGTAGCATGCATGGACTCGACTCATATGAGTGGGATTTCCATGAAAAAGATTGTTGGCCGAAAATAGGTGATCACTGAACATTTCTCTTCTGTTTCCTATTTACATTTATATTTTACCTCCTCAATTTAGCATTATGGACAGGGAAAGACCTAATCTAATATCTGCACAAAAATATTTTGCCTTCAAATTCATACCGTGATCGTAGCATGCATGGACTCGACTCATATGACTGGGATTTCCATGAAAAATATTGTGAGCCTAAAATAGGTGATCACTGTACATTTCTCTTCTGTTTCCTATTTATATTTATATTTTACCTCCTCAATTTAGCATTATGGAACGGGAAAGACCTAATCTAAGATCTGCACAAAAATATTTTGCCTTCAAATTCATACCGTGATCGTAGCATGCATGGACTCGACTCATATGACTGGGATTTCCATGAAAAAGATTGTGGGCAGAAAATGGGTGATCACTGTACATTTCTCTTCTGTTTCCTATTTATATTTCTATTTTACTTCCTCCATTTAGCATTATGGACAGGGAAAGACCTAATCTAATATCTGCACAAAAATATTTTGCCTTCAAATTCATACCGTGATCGTAGCATGCATGGACTCGACTCATATGACTGGGATTTCCATGAAAAAGTTTCTGGGCCGAAAATGGGTGATCACTGTACATTTCTCTTCTGTTTCCTATTTATATTTATATTTTACCTCCTCAATTTAGCATTATGGACAGGGAAAGACCTAATCTAAGACCTGCACAAAAATATTTTGCCTTCAAATTCATACCGTGATCGTAGCATGCATTGACTCGAATCATATGACTGGGATTTCCATGAAAAATATTGTGAGCCTAAAATAGGTGATCACTGTACATTTCTCTTCTGTTTCCTATTTATATTTCTATTTTACCTCCTCAATTTAGCATTATGGACAGGGAAAGACCTAATCTAAGATCTGCACAAAAATATTTGCCTTTAAATTCATACCATGATCGTAGCATCCATGGACTCGAGTCATATGAGTGGGATTTCCATGAAAAAGATTGTTGGCCGAAAATAGGTGATCACTGTACATTTCTCTTCTGTTTCCTATTTATATTTCTATTTTACCTCCTCAATTTAGCATTATGGACAGGGAAAGTCCTAATCTAAGATCTGCACAAAAATATTTGACTTAAAATTCATACCATGATCGTAGCATGCATGGACTCGACTCATATGAGTGGGATTTCCATGAAAAAGATTGTTGGCCGAAAATAGGTGATCACTGTACATTTCTCTTCTGTTTCCTATTTATATTTATATTTTACCTCCTCAATTTAGCATTATGGACAGGGAAAGACCTAATCTAAGATCTGCACAAAAATATTTTGCCTTCAAATTCATACCGTGATCGTAGCATGCATGGACTCGACTCATATGACTGGGATTTCCATGAAAAACATTGTGAGCCTAAAATAGGTGATCACTGTACATTTCTCTTCTGTTTCCTATTTATATTTATATTTTACCTCCTCAATTTAGCATTATGGAAGGGGAAAGACCTAATCTAAGATCTGCACAAAAATATTTTGACTTCAAATTCATACCGTGATCGTAGCATGCATGGGTTCGACTCATATGACTTGGATTTCCATGTAAAAGATTGTGGGCAGAAAATGGGTGATCACTGTACATTTCTCTTCTGTTTCCTATTTATATTTATATTTTACTTCCTTAATTTAGCATAATGGACAGGGAAAGACCTAATCTAAGATCTGCACAAAAATATTTTGCCTTCAAATTCATACCGTGATCGTAGCATGCATGGACTCGACTCATATGACTGGGATTTCCATGAAAAAGATTGTGGGCCGAAAATGGGTGATCACTGTACATTTCTCTTCTGTTTCCTATTTATATTTCTATTTTACCTCCTCAATTTAGCATTATGGACAGGGAAAGACCTTATCTAAAATCTGCACGAAAATATTTTGCCTTCAAATTCATACCATGATCGTAGCATGCATGGACTCGACTCATATGACTGGGATTTCCATGAAAAAGATTGTGGGTCGAAAATAGGTGATCACTGTACATTTCTCTTCTGTTTCCTATTTATATTTCTATTTTACCTCCTTAATTTAGCATTATGGACAGGGAAAGACCTAATCTAAGATCTGCACAAAAATATTTTACCTTCAAATTCATACCGTGATCGTAGCATGCATGGACTCGACTCATATGACTGGGATTTCCATGAAAACGATTGTGAGCCGAAAATATGTGATCACTGTACATTTCTGTTCTGTTTCCTAATTATATTTATATTTTACCTCCTCAATTTAGCATTATGGACAGGGAAAGACCTAATCTAAGATCTGCACAAAAATATTTGCCTTCAAATTCATACCATGATCGTAGCATGCATGGACTCGACTCATATGACTGGGATTTCCATGAAAAAGATTGTTGGCCGAAAATAGGTGATCACTGTACATTTCTCTTCTGTTTCCAATTTATATTTATATTTTACCTCCTCAATTTAGCATTATGGACAGGGAAAGACCTAATCTAAGATCTGCACAAAAATATTTTGCCTTCAAATTCATACCGTGATCGTAGCAAGCATGGACTCGACTCATATGACTGGGATTTCCATGAAAAAGATTGTGGGCAGAAAATGGATGATCACTGTACATTTCTGTTCTGTTTCCTATTTATATTTATATTTTACTTCCTCAATTTAGCATTATGGACAGGGAAAGACCTAATCTAAAATCTGCACAAAAATATTTTGCCTTCAATTTCATACCGTGATCGTAGCATGCATGGACTCGACTCATATGACTGGGATTTCCATGAAAAAGATTGTGGGCCGAAAATGGGTGATCACTGTACATTTCTCTTCTGTTTCCTATTTATATTTATATTTTACCTCCTCAATTTAGCATTATGGAGAGGGAAAGACCTTATCTAAAATCTGCACAAAAATATTTTGCCTTCAAATTCATCCCGTGATCGTAGCATGCATGGACTCGACTCATATGACTGGGATTTCCATGAAAAAGATTGTGGGTCGAAAATAGGTGATCACTGTACATTTCTCTTCTGTTTCCTATTTATATTTCTATTTTACCTCCTCAATTTAGCATTATGGACAGGGAAAGACCTAATCTAAGATCTGCACAAAAATATTTTGCCTTCAATTTCCTACCGTGATCGTAGCATGCATGGACTCGACTCATATGACTGGGATTTCCATGAAAAAGATTGTTGGTCGAAAATAGGTGATCACTGTACATTTCTCTTCTGTTTCCTATTTATATTTCTATTTTACCTCCTCAATTTAGCATTATGGACAGGGAAAGACCTAATCTAAGATCTGCACAAAAATATTTTGCCTTCAAATTCATACCGTGATCGTAGCATGCATGGACTCGACTCATATGACTGGGATTTCCATGAAAAAGATTGTGGGCCGAAAATGGGTGATCACTGTAAATTTCTCTTCTGTTTCCTATTTATATTTCTATTTTACCTCCTCAATTTAGCATTATGGACAGGGAAAGACCTTATCTAAAATCTGCACGAAAATATTTTGCCTTCAAATTCATACCATGATCGTAGCATGCATGGACTCGACTCATATGACTGGGATTTCCATGAAAAAGATTGTGGGTCGAAAATAGGTGATCACTGTACATTTCTCTTCTGTTTCCTATTTATATTTATATTTTACCTCCTTAATTTAGCATTATGGACAGGGAAAGACCTAATCTAAGATCTGCACAAAAATATTTTGCCTTCAAATTCATACCGTGATCGTAGCATGCATGGACTCGACTCATATGACTGGGATTTCCATGAAAAAGATTGTGGGCAGAAAATGGGTGATCACTGTACATTTCTCTTCTGTTTCCTATTTCTATTTCTATTTTACTTCCTCAATTTAGCATTATGGACAGGGAAAGACCTAATCTAAGACCTGCACAAAAATATTTTGCATTCAAATTCATACCGTGATCGTAGCATGCATTGACTTGAATCATATGACTGGGATTTCCATGAAAAATATTGTGAGCCTAAAATAGGAGATCACTGTACATTTCTCTTCTGTTTCCTATTTATATTTCTATTTTACCTCCTCAATTTAGCATTATGGACAGGGAAAGACCTAATCTAAGATCTGCACAAAAATATTTGCCTTCAAATTAATACCATGATCGTAGCATGCATGGACTCGACTCATATGAGTGGGATTTCCATGAAAAAGATTGTTGGCCGAAAATAGGTGATCACTGTACATTTCTCTTCTGTTTCCTATTTATATTTATATTTTACTTCCTCAATTTAGCATTATGGACAGGGAAAGACCTAATCTAAAATCTGCACAAAAATATTTTGCCTTCAATTTCATACCGTGATCGTAGCATGCATGGACTCGACTCATGTGACTGGGATTTCCATGAAAAAGATTGTGGGTCGAAAATAGGTGATCACTGTACATTTCTCTTCTGTTTCCTATTTATATTTATATTTTACCTCCTCAATTTAGCATTATGGACAGGGAAAGAACTAATCTAAAATCTGCACAAAAATATTTTGCCTTCAAATTCATACCGTGATCGTAGCATGCATGGACTCGACTCATATGACTGGGATTTCCATGAAAAAGATTGTGGGCCGAAAATGGGTGATCACTGTACATTTCTCTTCTGTTTCCTATTTATATTTCTATTTTACTTCCTCAATTTAGCATTATGGACAGGTAAAGACCTAATCTAAGACCTGCACAAAAATATTTTGCCTTCAAATTCATACCGTGATCGTAGCAAGCATGGACTCGACTCATATGACTGGGATTTCCATGAAAAAGATTGTGGGCCGAAAATGCGTGATAACTGTACATTTCTCTTCTGTTTCCTATTTATATTTCTATTTTACCTCCTGAATTTAGCATTATGGACAGGGAAAGACCTAATCTAAGATCTGCACAAAAATATTTTGCATTCAAATTCATACCGTGATCGTAGCATGCATGGACACGACTCATATGACTGGGATTTCCATGAAAAAGATTGTGGGCCGAAAATGGGTGATCAATGTACATTTCTCTTCTGTTTCCTATTTATATTTATATTTTACCACTTCAATTTAGCATTATGGACAGGGAAAGACCTAATCTAAGATCTGCACAAAAATATTTTGCCTTCAAATTCATACCGTGATCGTAGCATGCATGGACTCGACTCATATGACTGGGATTTCCATGAAAAAGATTGTGGGCAGAAAATGGGTGATCACTGTACATTTCTCTTCTGTTTCCTATTTCTATTTCTATTTTACTTCCTCAATTTAGCATTATGGACAGTTAAAGACCTAATCTAAGACCTGCACAAAAATATTTTGCATTCAAATTCATACCGTGATCGTAGCATGCATTGACTTGAATCATATGACTGGGATTTCCATGAAAAATATTGTGAGCCTAAAATAGGAGATCACTGTACATTTCTCTTCTGTTTCCTATTTATATTTCTATTTTACCTCCTCAATTTAGCATTATGGACAGGGAAAGACCTAATCTAAGATCTGCACAAAAATATTTGCCTTCAAATTAATACCATGATCGTAGCATGCATGGACTCGACTCATATGAGTGGGATTTCCATGAAAAAGATTGTTGGCCGAAAATAGGTGATCACTGTACATTTCTCTTCTGTTTCCTATTTATATTTATATTTTACTTCCTCAATTTAGCATTATGGACAGGGAAAGACCTAATCTAAAATCTGCACAAAAATATTTTGCCTTCAATTTCATACCGTGATCGTAGCATGCATGGACTCGACTCATGTGACTGGGATTTCCATGAAAAAGATTGTGGGTCGAAAATAGGTGATCACTGTACATTTCTCTTCTGTTTCCTATTTATATTTCTATTTTACCTCCTCAATTTAGCATTATGGACAGGGAAAGACCTAATCTAAGATCTGCACAAAAATATTTTGCCTTCAAATTCATACCGTGATCGTAGCATGCATGGACTCGACTCATATGACTGGGATTTCCATGAAAAAGATTGTGGGCCGAAAATGGGTGATCACTGTACATTTCTCTTCTGTTTCCTATTTATATTTCTATTTTACTTCCTCAATTTAGCATTATGGACAGGTAAAGACCTAATCTAAGACCTGCACAAAAATATTTTGCCTTCAAATTCATACCGTGATCGTAGCAAGCATGGACTCGACTCATATGAGTGGGATTTCCATGAAAAAGATTGTTGGCCGAAAATAGGTGATCACTGTACATTTCTCTTCTGTTTCCTATTTATATTTCTATTTTACCTCCTCAATTTAGCATTATGGACAGGGAAAAACCAAATCTAAGATCTGCAAAAAAATATTTTGCCTTCAAATTCATACCGTGATCGTAGCATGCATGGACTCGACTCATATGACTGGGATTTCCATGAAAAAGATTGTGGGCCGAAAATGGGTGATCACTGTACATTTCTCTTCTGTTTCCAATTTATATTTATATTTTACCTCCTCAATTTAGCATTATGGACAGGGAAAAACCAAATCTAAGATCTGCACAAAAATATTTTGCCTTCAAATTCATACCGTGATCGTAGCAAGCATGGACTCGACTCATATGACTGGGATTTCCATGAAAAAGATTGTGGGCTGAAAATGGGTGATCACTGTACATTTCTGTTCTGTTTCCTATTTATATTTATATTTTACTTCCTCAATTTAGCATTATGGACAGGGAAAGACCTAATCTAAAATCTGCACAAAAATATTTTGCCTTCAATTTCATACCGTGATCGTAGCATGCATGGACTCGACTCATATGACTGGGATTTCCATGAAAAAGATTGTGGGCCGAAAATGGGTGATCACTGTACATTTCTATTCTGTTTCCTATTTATATTTATATTTAACTTCCTCAATTTAGCATTATGGACAGGGAAAGACCTAATCTAAGCTCTGCACAAAAATATTTTGCCTTCAAATTCATACCGTGATCGTAGCATGCATGAACTCGACTCATATGAGTGGGATTTCCATGAAAAGGATTGTTGGCCGAAAATAAGTGATCACTGTACATTTCTCTTCTGTTTCCTATTTATATTTCTATTTTACCTCCTCAATTTAGCATTATGGACAGGGAAAGACCTAAACTAAGATCTGCACAAAAATATTTTGCCTTCAAATTCATACCGTGATCGTAGCATGCATGGACTCGACTCATATGACTGGGATTTCCATGAAAAAGATTGTGGGCCGAAAATGGGTGATCACTGTACATTTCTCTTCTGTTTCCTATTTATATTTATATTTTACCTCCTCAATTTAGCATTACGGAAGGGGAAAGACCTAATCTAAGATCTGCACAAAAATATTTTGCCTTCAAATTCATACCGTGATCGTAGCATGCATGGGTTCGACTCATATGACTTGGATTTCCATGAAAAAGATTGTGAGACGAAAATATGTGATCACTGTACATTTCTGTTCTGTTTCCTATTTATATTTATATTTTACCTCCTCAATTTAGCATTGTGGACAGGGAAAGACCTAATCTAAGATCTGCACAAAAATATTTTGCCTTCAAATTCATACCATGATCGTAGCATGCATGGACTCAACTCATATGAGTGGGATTTCCATGAAAAAGATTGTTGACCGAAAATAAGTGATCACTGTACATTTCTCTTCTGTTTCCTATTTATATTTATATTTTACCTCCTCAATTTAGCATTATGGACAGGGAAAGACCTAAACTAAGATCTGCACAAAAATATTTTGCCTTCAAATTCATACCGTGATCGTAGCATGCATGGACTCGACTCATATGACTGGGATTTCCATGAAAAAGATTGTGGGCAGAAAATGGGTGATCACTGTACATTTCTCTTCTGTTTCCTATTTATATTTATATTTTACTTCCTCAATTTAGCATTATGGACAGGGAAAGACCTAATCTAAGACCTGCACAAAAATATTTTGCCCTCAAATTCATACCGTGATCGTAGCATGCATGGACTCGACTCATATGACTGGGATTTCCATGAAAAGGTTTGTGGGCCGAAAATGTGTGATCACTGTACATTTCTCTTCTGTTTCCTATTTATATTTCTATTTTACCTCCTCAATTTAGCATTATGGACAGGGAAAGACCTAATCTAAGATCTGCACAAAAATATTTTGCCTTCAAATTCATACCGTGATCGTAGCATGCATGGACTCGACTCATATGTCTGGGATTTCCATGAAAAAGATTGTGGGCCGAAAATGGGTGATCACTGTACATTTCTATTCTGTTTCCTATTTATATTTATATTTTAACTCCTCAATTTAGCATTATGGACAGGGAAAGACCTAATCTAAGCTCTGTACAAAAATATTTTGCCTTCAAATTCATACCGTGATCGTAGCATGCATGGACTCGACATATGACTGGGATTTCCATGAAAAAGATTGTGGGCCGAAAAGGGGTTATCACTGTACATTTCTCTTCTGTTTCCTATTTATATTTATATGTTACCTCCTCAATTTAGCATTATGGACAGGGAAAGACCTAATCTAAGACCTGCACAAAAATATTTTGCCTTCAAATTCATACCGTGATCGTAGCATGCATTGACTCGAATCATATGACTGGGATTTCCATGAAAAATATTGTGAGCCTAAAATAGGTGATCACTGTATATTTCTCTTCTGTTTCCTATTTATATTTATATTTTACCTCCTCAATTTAGCATTATGGACAGGGAAAGACCTAATCTAAGATCTGCACAAAAATATTTGCCTTCAAATTCATACCATGATCGTAGCATGCATGGACTCGACTCATATGAGAGGGATTGCCATGAAAAAGATTGTTGGCCGAAAATAGGTGATCACTGTACATTTCTCTTCTGTTTCCTATTTATATTTCTATTTTACCTCCTCAATTTAGCATTATGGACAGGGAAAGACCTAATCTAAGATCTGCACAAAAATATTTGCCTTAAAATTCATACCATGATCGTAGCATGCATGGACTCGACTCATATGAGTGGGATTTCCATGAAAAAGATTGTTGGCCGAAAATAGGTGATCACTGTACATTTCTCTTCTGTTTCCTATTTATATTTATATTTTACCTCCTCAATTTAGCATTATGGACAGGGAAAGACCTAATCTAAGATCTGCACAAAAATATTTTGCCTTCAAATTCATACCGTGATCGTAGCATGCATGGACTCGACTCATATGACACGGATTTCCATGAAAAAGATTGTGGGCAGAAAATGGGTGATCACTGTACATTTCTCTTCTGTTTCCTAATTATATTTATATTTTACTTCCTTAATTTAGCATAATGGACAGCGATAGACCTAATCTAAGATCTGGACAAAAATATTTTGCCTTCAATTTCATACCGTGATCGTAGCATGCATGGACTCGACTCATATGACTTGGATTTCCATGAAAAAGATTGTGAGCCGAAAATATGTGATCACTGTACATTTCTGTTCTGTTTCCTATTTATATTTATATTTTACCTCCTCAATTTAGCATTGTGGACAGGGAAAGACCTAATCTAAGATCTGCACAAAAATATTTTGCCTTCAAATTCATACCATGTTCGTAGCATGCATGGTCTCGACTCATATGAGTAGGATTTCCATGAAAAAGATTGTTGGCCGAAAATAAGTGATCACTGTACATTTCTCTTCTGTTTCCTATTTATATTTATATTTTACCTCCTCAATTTAGCATTATGGACAGGGAAAGACCTAATCTAATATCTGCACAAAAATATTTTGCCTTCAAATTCATACCGTGATCGTCGCATTCATGGACTCGACTCATATGACTGGGATTTCCATGAAAAAGATTGTGGGCAGAAAATGGGTGATCACTGTACATTTCTCTTCTGTTTCCTATTTATATTTATATTTTACTTCCTCAATTTAGCATTATGGACAGGGAAAGACCTAATCTAATATCTGCACAAAAATATTTTGCCTTCAAATTCATACCGTGATCGTAGCATGCATGGACTCGACTCATATGACTGGGATTTCCATGAAAAAGATTGTTGGCCGAAAATAGGTGATCACTGTACATTTCTCTTCTGTTTCCTATTTATATTTCTATTTTACCTCCTCAATTTAGCATTATGGACAGGGAAAGACCTAATCTAAGATCTGCACAAAAATATTTGCCTTAAAATTCATACCATGATCGTAGCATGCATGGACTCGACTCATATGAGTGGGATTTCCATGAAAAAGATTGTTGGCCGAAAATAGGTGATCACTGTACATTTCTCTTCTGTTTCCTATTTATATTTATATTTTACCTCCTCAATTGAGCATTATGGACAGGTTAAGACCAAATCTAAGATCTGCACAAAAATATTTTGCCTTCAAATTCATACCGTGATCGTAGCATGCATGGACTCGACTCATATGACTGGGATTTCCATGAAAAAGATTGTGGGCAGAAAATGGGTGATCACTGTACATTTCTCTTCTGTTTCCTATTTATATTTCTATTTTACTTCCTGAATTTAGCATTATGGACAGGGAAAGACCTAATCTAATATCTGCGCAAAAATATTTTGCCTTCAAATTCATACCGTGATCGTAGCATGCATGGACTCGACTCATATGACTGGGATTTCCATGAAAAAGATTGTGGGCAGAAAATGGGTGATCACTGTACATTTCTGTTCTGTTTCCTATTTATATTTATATTTTACTTCCTCAATTTAGCATTATGGACAGGGAAAGACCTAATCTAATATCTGCACAAAAATATTTTGCCTTCAAATTCATACCGTGATCGTAGCATGCATGGACTCGACTCATATGACACGGATTTCCATGAAAAAGATTGTGGGCAGAAAATGGGTGATCACTGTACATTTCTCTTCTGTTTCCTAATTATATTTATATTTTACTTCCTTAATTTAGCATAATGGACAGCGAAAGACCTAATCTAAGCTCTGCACAAAAATATTTTGCCTTCAAATTCATACCGTGATCGTAGCATGCATGGACTCGACTCATATGACTGGGATTTCCATGAAAAAGATTGTGGGCAGAAAATGGGTGATCACTGTACATTTCTATTCTGTTTCCTATTTATATTTATATTTTACCTCCTCAATTTAGCATTATGGGCAGGGAAAGACCTAATCTAAGACCTGCACAATAATATTTTGCCTTCAAATTCATACCGTGATCGTAGCATGCATTGACTCGAATCATATGACTGGGATTTCCATGAAAAATATTGTGAGCCTAAAATAGGTGATCACTGTACATTTCTCTTCTGTTTCCTATTTATATTTCTATTTTACCTCCTCAATTTAGCATTATGGACAGGGAAAGACCTAATCTAAGATCTGCACAAAAATATTTGCCTTCAAATTCATACCATGATCGTAGCATGCATGGACTCGACTCATATGAGTGGGATTGCCATGAAAAAGATTGTTGGCCGAAAATAGGTGATCACTGTACATTTCTCTTCTGTTTCCTATTTATATTTATATTTTACCTCCTCAATTTAGCATTATGGACAGGGAAAGACCTAATCTAAGATCTGCACAAAAATATTTTGCCTTCAAATTCATACCGTGATCGTAGCATGCATGGACTCGACTCATATGACTGGGATTTCCATGAAAAAGATTGTGGGCAGAAAATGGGTGATCACTGTACATTTCTCTTCTGTTTCCTATTTATATTTATATTTTACTTCCTCAATTTAGCATTATGGACAGGGAAAGACCTAATCTAATATCTGCGCAAAAATATTTTGCCTTCAAATTCATACCGTGATCGTAGCATGCATGGACTCGACTCATATGACTGGGATTTCCATGAAAAAGTTTGTGGGCCGAAAATGGGTGATCACTGTACATTTCTCTTCTGTTTCCTATTTATATTTCTATTTTACCTCCTCAATTTAGCATTATGGACAGGGAAAGACCTAATCTAAGATCTGCACAAAAATATTTTGCCTTCAAATTCATACCGTGATCGTAGCATGCATGGACTCGACTCATATGACTGGGATTTCCATGAAAAAGATTGTGGGCCGAAAATGGGTTATCAGTGTACATTTCTCTTCTGTTTACTATTTATATTTATATTTTACCTCCTCAATTTAGCATTATGGAGAGTGAAAGACCTTATCTAAAATCTGCACAAAAATATTTTGGCTTCAAATTCATACCGTGATCGTAGCATGCATGGACTCGACTCATATGACTGGGATTTCCATGAAAAAGATTGTGGGTCGAAAATAGGTGATCACTGTACATTTGTCTTCTGTTTCCTATTTATATTTCTATTTTACCTCCTCAATTTAGCATTATGGACAGGGAAAGACCTAATCTAAGATCTGCAGAAAAATATTTTGCCTTCAAATTCATACCGTGATCGTAGCATGCATGGACTCCACTCATATGACTGGGATTTCCATGAAAAAGATTGTGGGCAGAAAATGGGTGATCACTGTACATTTCCCTTCTGTTTCCTATTTATATTTATATTTTACTTCCTCAATTTAGCATTATGGACAGGGAAAGACCTAATCTAAGACCTGCACAAAAATATTTTGCCTTTAAATTCATACCGTGATCGTAGCATGCATTGACTCGAATCATATGACTGGGATTTCCATGAAAAATATTGTGAGCCTAAAATAGGTGATCACTGTACATTTCTCTTCTGTTTCCTATTTATATTTCTATTTTACCTCCTCAATTTAGCATTATGGACAGGGAAAGACCTAATCTAAGATCTGCACAAAAATATTTGCCTTCAAATTCATACCATGATCGTAGCATGCATGGACTCGACTCATATGAGTGGGATTTCCATGAAAAAGATTGTTGGCCGAAAATAGGTGATCACTGTACATTTCTCTTCTGTTTCCTATTTATATTTCTATTTTACCTCCTCAATATATCATTATGGACAGGGAAAGACCTAATCTAAGATCTGCACGAAAATATTTGCCTTAAAATTCATACCATGATCGTAGCATGCATGGACTCGACTCATATGAGTGGGATTTCCATGAAAAAGATTGTTGGCCGAAAATAGGTGATCACTGTACATTTCTCTTCTGTTTCCTATTTATATTTATATTTTACCTCCTCAATTTAGCATTATGGACAGGGAAAGACCTAATCTAAGATCTGCACAAAAATATTTGCCTTCAATTTCATACCGTGATCGTAGCATGCATGGACTCGACTCATATGACTTGGATTTTCAGAAAATGATTGTGGGCAGAAAATGGGTGATCGCTGTACATTTATCTTCTGTTTCCTATTTATATTTCTATTTTACTTCCTCAATTTAGCATTATGGACAGGGAAAGACCTAATCTAATATCTGCGCAAAAATATTTTGCCTTCAAATTCATACCGTGATCGTAGCATGCATGGACTCGACTCATATGACTGGGATTTCCATGAAAAAGTTTGTGGGCCGAAAATGGGTGATCACTGTACATTTCTCTTCTGTTTCCTATTTATATTTCTATTTTACCTCCTCAATTTAGCATTATGGACAGGGAAAGACCTAATCTAAGATCTGCACAAAAATATTTTGCCTTCAAATTCATACCGTGATCGTAGCATGCATGGACTCGACTCATATGACTGGGATTTCCATGAAAAAGATTGTGGGCCGAAAATGGGTTATCACTGTACATTTCTCTTCTGTTTACTATTTATATTTATATTTTACCTCCTCAATTTAGCATTATGGAGAGTGAAAGACCTTATCTAAAATCTGCACAAAAATATTTTGGCTTCAAATTCATACCGTGATCGTAGCATGCATGGACTCGACTCATATGACTGGGATTTCCATGAAAAAGATTGTGGGTCGAAAATAGGTGATCACTGTACATTTGTCTTCTGTTTCCTATTTATATTTGTATTTTACCTCCTCAATTTAGCATTATGGACAGGGAAAGACCTAATCTAAGATCTGCAGAAAAATATTTTGCCTTCAAATTCATACCGTGATCGTAGCATGCATGGACTCCACTCATATGACTGGGATTTCCATGAAAAAGATTGTGGGCAGAAAATGGGTGATCACTGTACATTTCCCTTCTGTTTCCTATTTATATTTATATTTTACTTCCTCAATTTAGCATTATGGACAGGGAAAGACCTAATCTAAGACCTGCACAAAAATATTTTGCCTTTAAATTCATACCGTGATCGTAGCATGCATTGACTCGAATCATATGACTGGGATTTCCATGAAAAATATTGTGAGCCTAAAATAGGTGATCACTGTACATTTCTCTTCTGTTTCCTATTTATATTTCTATTTTACCTCCTCAATTTAGCATTATGGACAGGGAAAGACCTAATCTAAGATCTGCACAAAAATATTTGCCTTCAAATTCATACCATGATCGTAGCATGCATGGACTCGACTCATATGAGTGGGATTTCAATGAAAAAGATTGTTGGCCGAAAATAGGTGATCACTGTACATTTCTCTTCTGTTTCCTATTTATATTTCTATTTTACCTCCTCTATTTAGCATTATGGACAGGGAAAGACCTAATCTAAGTTCTGCACGAAAATATTTGCCTTAAAATTCATACCATGATCGTAGCATGCATGGACTCGACTCATATGAGTGGGATTTCCATGAAAAAGATTGTTGGCCGAAAATAGGTGATCACTGTACATTTCTCTTCTGTTTCCTATTTATATTTATATTTTACCTCCTCAATTTAGCATTATGGACAGGGAAAGACCTAATCTAAGATCTGCACAAAAATATTTGCCTTCAATTTCATACCGTGATCGTAGCATGCATGGACTCGACTCATATGACTTGGATTTTTCAGAAAATGATTGTGGGCAGAAAATGGGTGATCACTGTACATTTATCTTCTGTTTCCTATTTATATTTATATTTTACTTCCTCAATTTAGCATTATGAACAGGGAAAGACCTAATCTAAATTCTGCACAAAAATATTTTGCCTTCAATTTCATACCGTGATCGTAGCATGCATGGACTCGACTCATATGACTGGGATTTCCACGAAAAAGATAGTGGGCCGAAAATGGGTGATCACTATACATTTCTATTCTGTTTCCTATTTATATTTAGATTTTACCTCCTCAATTTAGCATTATGGACAGGGAAAGACCTAATCTAATATCTGCACAAAAATATTTTGCCTTCAAATTCATACCGTGATCGTAGCATGCATGGACTCGACTCATATGACTGGGATTTCCATGAAAAATATTGTGAGCCGAAAATAGGTGATCACTGTATATTTCTCTTCTGTTTCCTATTTATATTTATATTTTACCTCCTCAATTTAGCATTACGGACAGGGAAAGACCTAATCTAAGATCTGCACAAAAATATTTTGCCTTCAAATTCATACCGTGATCGTAGCATGCATGGACTCGACTCATATGAGTGGGATTTCCATGAAAAAGATTGTTGGCCGAAAATAAGTGATCACTGTACATTTCTCTTCTGTTTCCTATTTATATTTATATTTTACCTCCTCAATTTAGCATTATGGACAGGGAAAGACCTAAACTAAGATCTGCACACAAATATTTTGCCTTCAAATTCATACCGTGATCGTAGCATGCATGGACTCGACTCATATGACTGGGATTTCCATGAAAAAGATTGTGGGCAGAAAATGGGTGATCACTGTACATTTCTCTTCTGTTTCCTATTTATATTTATATTTTACTTCCTCAATTTAGCATTATGGACAGGGAAAGACCTAATCTAAGATCTGCAGAAAAATATTTTGCCTTCAAATTCATACCATGATCGTAGCATGCATGGACTCGACTCATATGACTGGGATTTCCATGAAAAAGATTGTGGGCCGAAAATGGGTGATCACTGTACATTTCTCTTCTGTTTCCTATTTATATTTATATTTTACCTCCTCAATTTAGCATTATGGACAGGGAAAGACCTAATCTAAGATCTGCACAAAAATATTTTGGCTTCAAATTCATACCGTGATCGTAGCAAGCATGGACTCGACTCATATGACTGGGATTTCCATGAAAAAGATTGTGGGCAGAAAATGGGTGATCACTGTACATTTCTGTTCTGTTTCCTATTTATATTTATATTTTACTTCCTCAATTTGGCATTATGGACAGGGAAAGACCTAATCTAAAATCTGCACAAAAATATTTTGCCTTCAAATTCATACCGTGATCGTAGCATGCATGGACTCGACTCATATGACTGGGATTTCCATGAAAAAGATTGTGGGCCGAAAATGGGTGATCACTGTACATTTCTCTTCTGTTTCCTATTTATATTTCTATTTTACCTCCTCAATTTAGCATTATGGACAGTGAAAGTCCAAATCTATTCTCTGCACAAAAATATTTAGACTCCAAATTCAAACCGTGATCGTAGCATGCATGGACTCGACTCATATGACTGGGATTTCCATGAAAAAGACTGTGGGCAGAAAATGGGTGATCACTGTACATTTCTCTTCTGTTTCCTATTTATATTTATATTTTACTTCCTTAATTTAGCATTATGGACAGGGAAAAACCAAATCTAAGAACTGCAAAAAAATATTTTGCCTTAAAAATTCATACCGTGATCGTAGCATGCATGGACTCGACTCATATGACTGGGATTTCCATGAAAAAGATTGTGGGCCGAAAATGGGTGAGCACTGTACATTTCTCTTCTGTTTCCTATTTATATTTATATTTTACCTCCTCAATTTAGCATTATGGACAGGGAAAGACCTAATCTAAGCTCTGCACAAAAATATTTTGCCTTCAAATTCATACCGTGAGCGTAGCATTCATGGACTCGACTCATATGACTGGGATTTCCATGAAAAAGATTGTGGGCCGAACATGGGTGATCACAGTACATTTCTCTTCTGTTTCCTATTAATATTTCTATTTTACTTCTTCAATTGAGCATTATGGAAAGGGAAAGACCTAATCTAAGCTCTGCACAAAAATATTTTGCCTTCAAATTCATACCGTGATCGTAGCATGCATGGACACGTCTCATATGACTGGGATTTCCATGAAAAACATTGTGGGCCGAAAATGGGTGATCACTGTACATTTCTGTTCTGTTTTCTATTTATATTTATATTTTACTTCCTCAATTTAGCATTATGGACAAGGAAAGACCTAATCTAAAATCTGCACAAAAATCTTTTGCCTTCAATTTCATACCGTGATCGTAGCATGCATGGACTCGATTCATATGACTGGGATTTCCATGAAAAAGATTGTGGGCCGAAAATGGGTGATCACTGTACATTTCTATTCTGTTTCTCATTTATATTTCTATTTTACCTCCTCAATTTAGCATTATGGACAGGGAAAGACCTAATCTAAGCTCCGCACAAACATATTTTGACTTCAAATTCATACCGTGATCGTAGCATGCATGGACACGTCTCATATGACTGGGATTTTCATATAAAAGTTTGTGGGCCGAAAATGGGTGATCACTGTACATTTCTCTTCTGTTTCCTATTTATATTTATATTTTACCTCCTCAATTTAGCATTATGGACAGGGAAAGACCTAATCTAAGCTCTGCACAAAAATATTTTGCCTTCAAATTCATACCGTGATCGTAGCATGCATGGACACGACTCATATGACTGGGATTTCCATGAAAAAGGTTGTGGGCCGAAAATGGGTGATCACTGTACATTTCTCTTCTGTTTCCTATTTATATTTCTATTTTACTTCCTCAATTTAGCACTATGAACAGGGAAAGACCAAATCTAAGATCTGCACAAAAATATTTTGCCTTCAAATTCATACCGTGATCGTAGCATGCATGGACTCGACTCATATGACTGGGATTTCCATGAAAAAGATTGTGGGCAGAAAATGGGTGATCACTGTACATTTCTCTTCTGTTTCCTATTTATATTTATATTTTACCTCCTCAATTTAGCATTATGGACAGGTAAAGACCAAATCTAAGCTCTGCACAATAATATTTTGCCTTCAAATTCATACCGTGATCGTTGCATGCATGGACTCGACTCATATGACTGGAATTTCCATGAAAATATTGTGGGCCGAAAATGGGTGATCACTGTACATTTCTCTTCTGTTTCCTATTTATATTTATATTTTACTTCCTCAATTTAGCACTATGAACAGGGAAAGACCAAATCTAAGATCTGCCAAAAATATTTTGCCTTCAAATTCATACCGTGATCATAGCATGCATGGACTCGACTCATATGCCTGGGATTTCCATGAAAAAGATTGTGGGCAGAAAATGGGTGATCACTGTACATTTCTCTTCTGTTTCCTATTTGTATTTCTATTTTACTTCCTCAATTTAGCATTATGGACGGAGAAAGACCTAATCTAAGATCTGCACAAAAATATTTTGCCTTCAAATTCATACCGTGATCATAGCATGCATGGACTCGACTCATATGCCTCGGATTTCCATGAAAAAGTTTGTGGGCCGAAAATGGGTGATCACTGTACGTTTCTCTTCTGTTTCCTATTTATATTTCTATTTTCCCTCCTCAATTTAACATTATGGACAGGAAAAGTCCAAATCTAAGCTCTGCACCAAAATATTTTGCCTTCAAATTCATACCGTGATCGTAGCATGCATGGACTCGACTCATATGACTGGGATTTCCATGAAAAAGATTGTGGGCATAAAATGGGTGATCACTGTACATTTCTCTTCTGTTTCCTATTTGTATTTCTATTTTACCTCCTCAATTTAGCATTATGGACAGGGAAAGACCTAATCTAAGAAATGCAAAAAAATATTTTGCCTTCAAATTCATACCGTGATCGTAGCATGCATGGACTCGACTCATAAAACTGGGATTTCCATGAAAAAGATTGTGGGCAGAAAATGCGTGATCACTGTACATTTCTTTTCTGTTTCCTATTTATATTTATATTTTACTTCCTTCATTTAGCATTATGGAAAGAGAAAGACCTAATCTAAGCTCTGCACAAAAATATTTTGCCTTCAAATTCATACCGTGATCGTAGCATGCATGGACTCGACTCATATGACTGGGATTTCCATGAAAAAGATTGTGGGCAGAAAATGGGTGATCACTGTACATTTCTCTTCTGTTTCCTATTTGTATTTCTATTTTGCTTCCTCAATTTAGCATTATGGACAGGGAAAAACCAAATCTAAGATCTGCACAAAAATATTTTGCCATCAATTTCATACCGTGATCGTAGCATGCATGGACTCGACTCATATGACTGGGATTTCCATGAAAAAGTTTGTGAGCCGAAAATGGGTGATCACTGTACATTTCTCTTCTGTTTCCTATTTATATTTATATTTTACCTCCTCAATTTAGCATTATGGATGGAGAAAGACCTAATCTAAGAACTGCAAAAAAATATTTTGCCTTCAAATTCATACAGTGATCGTAGCAGACATGGACTCGACTCATATGACTGGGATTTCCATGAAAAAGTTTGTACGCAGAAAATGGGTGATCACTGTACATTTCTCTTCTGTTTCCTATCTATATTTATATTTTACCTCCTCAATTTAGCATTATGGACAGGGAAAGACCTAATCTAAGCTCTGCACAAAAATATTTTGCCTTCAAATTCATACCGTGATCGTAGCATGCATGGACTCGACTCATATGACTGGCATTTCCATGAAAAAGATGGTGGGCCGAAAATGGGTGATCACTGTACATTTCTTTTCTTTTTCCTATTTATATTTCTATTTTACTTCTTCAATTTACCATTATGGACAGGGAAAGACCTAATCTAAGTTCTGCACAAAAATATTTTCCTTTCAAATTCATACCGTGATCGTACCATGCATGGACACGACTCATAAGACTGGGATTTCCATGAAAAAGATTGTGGGCCGAAAATGGGTGATCGCTGTACATTTCTCTTCTGTTTCCTATTTATATTTTACTTCCTTCATTTAGCATTATGGACAGGGAAAGAGCTAATCTAAGCTCTGCACCAAAATATTTTGCCTTCAAATTTATAAGGTGATCGTAGCATACATGGACTCGACTCATATGACTGGGATTTCCATGAAAAAGATTGTGGGCCGAAAATGTGTGATCACTGTACATTTCTCTTTTGTTTCCTATTTATATTTATATTTTACCTCCTCAATTTAGCATTATAGACAGGGAAAGACATAATCTAAAATCTGCACAAAAATATTTTGCCTTCAAATTCATACTGTGATCGTAGCATGCAGGGACTCGACTCATATGACTGGGATTTCCATGAAAAAGATTGTGGGACGAAAATGGGTGATCACTGTACATTTCTCTTCTGTTTCCTATTTATATTTATATTTTACCTCCTCAATTTAGCATTATGGACAGGGAAAGACCAAATCTAAGATCTGCACAAAAATATTTTGCTTTCAAATTCATACCGTGTTGGTAGCATGCATGGACTCGACTCATACGACTGGGATTTCCATGAAAAACATTGTGGGCCGAAAATGGGTGATCACTGTACATTTCTCTTCTGTTTCCTATTTATATTTCTATTTTACCTCCTCAATTTAGCATTATGGACAGGGAAAGACCAAATCTAAGATCTGCACAAAAATATTTTGCTTTCAAATTCATACCGTGTTGGTAGCATGCATGGACTCGACTCATACGACTGGGATTTCCATGAAAAACATTGTGGGCCGAAAATGGGTGATCACTGTACATTTCTCTTCTGTTTCCTATTTGTATTTATATTTTACCTCCTCAATTTAGCATTATGGACAGGGAAAGACCAAATCTAAGATCTGCACAAAAATATTTTGCCTTCAAATTCATACCGTGATCGTAGCATGCATGGACTCGACTCATATGACTGGGATTTCCATGAAAAAGATTGTGGGCCGAAAATGGGTGATCACTGTACATTTCTCTTCTGTTTCCTATTCATATTTCTATTTTACCTCCTCAATTTAGCATTATGGACAGGAAAAGACCTAATCTAAGATCTGCACAAAAATATTTTGCCTTCAAATTCATACCGTGATCGTAGCATGCATGGACTCGACTCATACGACTGGGATTTCCATGAAAAATATTGTGGGCCGAAAATGGGTGATCACTGTACATTTCTCTTCTGTTTCCTATTTATATTTCTATTTTACCTCCTCAATTTAGCATTATGGACAGGGAAAGACCTAATCTAAGATCTGCACAAAAATATTTTGCCTTCAAATTCATACCGTGATTGTAGCATGCATGGACTCGACACATATGACTGGGATTTCCATGAAAAAGATTGTGGGCCAAAAATGGGTGATCACTGTACATTTCTCTTCTGTTTCCTATTTATATTTATATTTTACCTCCTCAATTTAGCATTATGGACAGGGAAAGACCTAATCTAAGATCTGCACAAAAATATTTTGCTTTCAAATTCATACCGTGATCGTAGCATGCATGGACTCGACTCATATGACTGGGATTTCCATGAAAAAGATTGTGGGCAGAAAATGGGTGATCACTGTACATTTCTCTTCTGTTTCCTATTTATATTTCTATTTTACCTCCTCAATTTAGCATTATGGACAGGGAAAGACCAAATCTAAGATCTGTACAAAAATATTTTGCCTTCAAATTCATACCGTGATCGTAGCATGCATGGACTCGACTCATATGACTGGGATTTCCATGAAAAAGATTGTGGGCCGAAAATGGGTGATCACTGTACATTTCTCTTCTGTTTCCTATTTATATTTATATTTTACCTCCTTAATTTAGCATTATGGACAGGGAAAGAACAAATCTAAGATCTGCACAAAAATATTTTGCCTTCAAATTCATACCGTGATCGTAGCATGCATGGACACGACTCATATGACTGGGATTTCCATGAAAAAGATTGTGGGCCGAAAATGGGTGATCACTGTACATTTCTCTTCTCTTTCCTATTTATATTTATATTTAACCTCCTCAATTTAGCATTATGGACAGGGAACGACCTAATTTAAGATCTGCACAAAAATATTTTGCCTTCAAATTCATACCGTGATCGTAGCATGCATGGACTCGACTCATATGACTAGGATTTCCATGAAAAAGATTGTGGGCCGAAAATGGGTGATCACTGTACATTTCTCTTCTGTTTCCTATTTATATTTATATTTTACCTCCTCAATTAACATTATGGACAGGGAAAGACCAAATCTAAGATCTGCACAAAAATATTTTGCTTTCAAATTCACACCGTGATGGTAGCATGCATGGACTCGACTCATACGACTGGGATTTCCATGAAAAAGATTGTGGGCCGAAAATGGGTGATCACTGTACATTTCTCTTCTGTTTCCTATTTATATTTATATTTTACCTCCTCAATTTAGCATTATGGACAGGGAAAGACCTAATCTAAGTTCTGCACAAAAATATTTTGCCTTCAATTTCATACCGTGAACGTAGCATGCATGGACTCGACTCATATGACTGGGATTTCCATGAAAAAGAGTGTGGGCCGAAAATGGGTGATCACTGTACATTTCTCTTCTGTTTCCTATTTATATTTCTATTTTACCTCCTCAATTTAGCATTATGGACAGGGAAAGACCAAATCTAAGATCTGTACAAAAATATTTTGCCTTCAAATTCATACCGTGATCGTAGCATGCATGGACTCGACTCATATGACTGGGATTTCCATGAAAAAGATTGTGGGCCGAAAATGGGTGATCACTGTACATTTCTCTTCTGTTTCCTATTTATATTTATATTTTACCTCCTTAATTTAGCATTATGGACAGGGAAAGAACAAATCTAAGATCTGCACAAAAATATTTTGCCTTCAAATTCATACCGTGATCGTAGCATGCATGGACTCGACTCATATGACTGGGATTTCCATGAAAAAGATTGTGGGCCGAAAATGGGTGATCACTGTACATTTCTCTTCTGTTTCCTATTTATATTTATATTTTACCTCCTCAATTTAGCATTATGGACAGGGAAAGAACAAATCTAAGATCTGCACAAAAATATTTTGCCTTCAAATTCATACCGTGATCGTAGCATGCATGGGCACGACTCATATGACTGGGATTTCCATGAAAAAGATTGTGGGCCGAAAATGGGTGATCACTGTACATTTCTCTTCTCTTTCCTATTTATATTTATATTTAACCTCCTCAATTTAGCATTATGGACAGGGAACGACCTAATTTAAGATCTGCACAAAAATATTTTGCCTTCAAATTCATACCGTGATCGTAGCATGCATGGACTCGACTCATATGACTAGGATTTCCATGAAAAAGATTGTGGGCCGAAAATGGGTGATCACTGTACATTTCTCTTCTGTTTCCTATTTATATTTATATTTTACCTCCTCAATTAACATTATGGACAGGGAAAGACCAAATCTAAGATCTGCACAAAAATATTTTGCTTTCAAATTCACACCGTGATGGTAGCATGCATGGACTCGACTCATACGACTGGGATTTCCATGAAAAAGATTGTGGGCCGAAAATGGGTGATCACTGTACATTTCTCTTCTGTTTCCTATTCATATTTCTATTTTACCTCCTCAATTTAGCATTATCGACAGGGAAAGACCTAATCTAAGATCTGCACAAAAATATTTTGCCTTCAAATTCATACCGTGATCGTAGCATGCATGGACTCGACTCATATGACTGGGATTTCCATGAAAAAGATTGTGGGCCGAAAATGGGTGATCACTGTACATTTCTCTTCTGTTTCCTATTTATATTTATATTTTACCTCCTCAATTAACATTATGGACAGGGAAAGACCAAATCTAAGATCTGCACAAAAATATTTTGCTTTCAAATTCATACCGTGATGGTAGTATGCATGGACTCGACACATACGACTGGGATTTCCAGGAAAAAGATTGTGGGCCGAAAATGGGTGATCACTGTACATTTCTCTTCTGTTTCCTATTTATATTTCTATTTTACCTCCTCAATTTAGCATTATCGACAGGGAAAGACCTAATCTAATTTCTGCACAAAAATATTTTGCCTTCAAATTCATACCGTAGTCGTAGCATGCATGGACTCGACTCATATGACTGGGATTTCCATGAAAAAGATTGTGGGCCGAAAATGGGTGATCACTGTACATTTCTCTTCTGTTTCCTATTTATATTTATATTTTACCTCCTCAATTTAGCATTATGGACAGGGAAAGACCTAAACTAAAATCTGCACAAAAATATTTTGCCTTCAAATTCATACCGTGATCGTAGCATGCATAGACTCGACTCATATGACTAGGATTTCCATGAAAAAGATTGTGGGCCGAAAATGGGTGATCACTGTACATTTCTCTTCTGTTTCCTATTTATATTTATATTTTACCTCCTCAATTTAGCATTATGGACAGGGAAAGACCAAATCTATGATCTGCACAAAAATATTTTTCCTTCAAATTCATACCGTGATGGTAGTATGCATGGACTCGACTCATACGACTGGGATTTCCAGGAAAAAGATTGTGGGCCGAAAATGGGTGATCACTGTACATTTCTCTTCTGTTTTCTATTTATATTTATATTTTACCTCCTCAATTTAGCATTATGGACAGGGAAAGACCTAATCTAAAATCTGCACAAAAATATTTTGCCTTCAAATTCATACCGTGATCGTAGCATGCATGGACTTGACTCATATGACTAGGATTTCCATGAAAAAGATTGTGGGCCGAAAATGGGTGATCACTGTACATTTCTCTTCTGTTTCCTATTTATATTTATATTTTACCTCCTCAATTTAGCATTATGGACAGGAAAAGACCTAATCTAAGATCTGCACAAAAATATTTTGCCTTCAAATTCATACCGTGATCGTAGCATGCATGGACTCGACTCATATGACTGGGATTTCCATGAAAAAGATTGTGGGCCGAAAATGGGTGATCACTGTACATTTCTCTTCTGTTTCCTATTCATATTTCTATTTTACCTCCTCAATTTAGCATTATGGACAGGGAAAGACCTAATCTAAAATCTGCACAAAAATATTTTGCCTTCAAATTCATACCGTGATCGTAGCATGCATGGACTCGACTCATATGACTAGGATTTCCATGAAAAAGATAGTGGGCCGAAAATGGGTGATCACTGTACATTTCTCTTCTGTTTCCTATTTATATTTCTATTTTACCTCCTCAATTTAGCATTATCGACAGGGAAAGACCTAATCTAATTTCTGCACAAAAATATTTTGCCTTCAAATTCATACCGTAATCGTAGCATGCATGGACTCGACTCATATGACTGGGATTTCCATGAAAAAGATTGTGGGCCGAAAATGGGTGATCACTGTACATTTCTCTTCTGTTTCCTATTTATATTTATATTTTACCTCCTCAATTTAGCATTATGGACAGGGAAAGACCTAAACTAAAATCTGCACAAAAATATTTTGCCTTCAAATTCATACCGTGATCGTAGCATGCATGGACTCGACTCATATGACTAGGATTTCCATGAAAAAGATTGTGGGCCGAAAATGGGTGATCACTGTACATTTCTCTTCAGTTTCCTATTTATATTTATATTTTACCTCCTCAATTTAGCATTATGGACAGGGAAAGACCTAATCTAAAATCTGCACAAAAATATTTTGCCTTCAAATTCATACCGTGATCGTAGCATGCATGGACTCGACTCATATGACTAGGATTTCCATGAAAAAGATAGTGGGCAGAAAATGGGTGATCACTGTACATTTCTCTTCTGTTTCCTATTTATATTTCTATTTTACCTCCTCAATTTAGCATTATCGACAGGGAAAGACCTAATCTAATTTCTGCACAAAAATATTTTGCCTTCAAATTCATACCGTAATCGTAGCATGCATGGACTCGACTCATATGACTGTGATTTCCATGAAAAAGATTGTGGGCCGAAAATGGGTGATCACTGTACATTTCTCTTCTGTTTCCTATTTATATTTATATTTTACCTCCTCAATTTAGCATTATGGACAGGGAAAGACCAAATCTATGATCTGCACAAAAATATTTTGCCTTCAAATTCATACCGTGATCGTAGCATGCATGGACTCGACTCATATGACTGGGATTTCCATGAAAATGATTGTGGGCCGAAAATGGTTAATCACTGTACATTTCTCTTCTGTTTCCTATTTATATTTCTATTTTACCACCTCAATTTAGCATTATGGACAGGGAAAGACCAAATCTAAGATCTGCACAAAAATATTTTGCTTTCAAATTCATCTCGTGATGGTAGCATGCATGGACTCGACTCATACGACTGGGATTTCCAGGAAAAAGATTGTGGGCCAAAAATTGTTGATCACTGTACATTTCTCTACTGTTTCCTATTCATATTTCTATTTTACCACCTCAATTTAGCATTATCGACAGGGAAAGACCTAATCTAAGATCTGCACAAAAATATTTTGCCTTCAAATTCATACCGTGATCGTAGCATGAATAGACTCGACTCATATGACTGGGATTTCCATGAAAAAGATTGTGGGCCGAAAATGGGGGATCACTGTACATTTCTCTTCTGTTTCCTATTTATATTTATATTTTACCTCCTCAATTAACATTATGGACAGGGAAAGACCAAATCCAAGATCTGCACAAAAATATTTTGCCTTCAAATTCATACCGTGATCGTAGCATGCATGGACTCGACGCATATGACTGGGATTTCCATGAAAAAGATTGTGGGCCGAAAATGGGTGATCACTGTACATTTATCTTCATTTTCCTATTTATATTTCTATTTTACCTCCTCATTTTATCATTATGGATAGGGAATGACCGAATCTAAGATCTGCACAAAAATATTTTGCCATGAAATTCATACCGTGATCGTAGCATGCATGGACTCGACTCATATGACTGGGATTTCCATGAAAAAGATTGTGGGCAGAAAATGGGTGATCACTGTACATTTCTCTTCTGTTTCCTCTTTATATTTATATTTTACCTCCTCAATTTAGCATTATGGACAGGGAAAGACCTAATCTAAGATCTGCACAAAAATATTTTGCCTTCAAATTCGTACCGTTATCGTAGCATGCATGGACTCGACTCAAATGACTGGGATTTCCATGAAAAAGATTGTGGGCAGAAAATGGGTGATCACTGAACATTTCTCTTCTGTTTCCTATTGATATTTCTATTTTAGTTCCTCAATTTAGCATTATGGACAGGGAAAGACCTAATCTAATATCTGCACAAAAATATTTTGCCTTCAAATTCATACCGTGATCGTAGCATGCATGGACTCGACTCATATGACTGGGATTTCTATGAAAAAGATTGTGGGCCGAAAATGGGTGATCACTGTACATTTCTCTTCTGTTTCCTATTTATATTTATATTTTACCTCCTCAATTTAGCATTATGGACAGGGAAAGACCTAATCTAAAATCAGCACAAAAATATTTTGCCTTCAAATTCATACCGTGATTGTAGCATGCATGGACTCGACTCATATGACTGGGATTTCCATGAAAAAGATTGTGGGTTGAAAATGGGTGATCACTGTACATTTCTCTTCTGTTTCCTATTTATATTTATATGTTACCTCCTCCATTTAGCATTATGGCCAGGGAAAGACCTAATCTAAGATCTGTACAAAAATATTTGCCTTCAAATTCATACCGTGATCGTAGCATGCATGGACTTGACTCATATGACTGGGATTTCCATGAAAAAGATTGTGGGCCGAAAATGAGTGATCACTGTACATTTCTCTTCTGTTTCCTATTTATATTTATATATTACCTCCTCAATTTATCATTATGGACAGGGAACGACCTAATCTAAAATCAGCAGAAAAATATTTTGCCTTCAAATTCATGCCGTGATTGTAGCATGCATGGATTCGAATCATATGACTGGGATTTCCATGAAAAAGACTGTGGGCCTAAAATAGGTGATCACTGTACATTTCTCTTCTGTTTCCTATTTATATTTTTATATTAACTCCTCAATTTAGCATTATGGACAGGGAAAGACCTAATCTAAAATCTGCACAAAAATATTTAGCCTTCAAATTCATACCGTGATCGTAGCATGCATGGACTCGACTCATATGACTGGGATTTCCATGAAAAATTTTGGGCCGAAAATGGGTGATCACTGTACATTTCTCTTCTGTTTCCTATTTATATTTCTATTTTACCTCCTCAATTTAGCATTATGGACAGGGAAAGACCTAATTTAAGATCTGCACAAAAATATTTTGCCTTCAAATTCATACCGTAATCGTAGCATGCATGGACTCGACTCATATGACTGGGATTTCCATGAAAATGATTGTTAGCAGAAAATGGGTGATCACTGTACATTTCTCTTCTGTTTCCTATTTATATTTATATTTTACCTCCTCAATTTAGCATTATGGACAGGTAAAGACCTAATCTAAAATCTGCACAAAAATATTTAGCCTTCAAATTAATACCGTGATCGCAGCTAGCATGGACTCGACTCATATGAGTGGGATTTCCATGAAAAAGATTGTTGGCTGAAAATAGGTGATCACTGTACATTTCTCTTCTGTTTCCTATTTATATTTATATTTTACCTCCTCAATTTATCATTATGGACAGGGAAAGACCTAATCTAAGATCTGCACAAAAATATTTTCCCTTCAAATTCATACCGTGATCGTAGCATGCATGGATTCGACTCATATGACACAAATTTCCATGAAAAAGATTGTGGGCAGAAAATGGGTGATCACTGTACATTTCTCTTCTGTTTCCTATTGATATTTCTATTTTACTTCCTTAATTTAGCATAATGGACAGCGAAAGACCTAATCTGAGATCTGCACAAAAATATTTTGCCTTCAAATTCATACCGTGATCGTAGCATGAATGGACTCGACTCACATGACTGGGATTTCCATGAAAAAGATTGTGGGCAGAAAATGGGTGATCACTGTACATTTCTCTTCTGTTTCCGATTTATATTTCTATTTTACTTCCTTAATTTAGCATTATGGACAGCGAAAGACCTAATCTAAGATCTGCACAAAAATATTTTGCCTTCAATTTCATACCGTGATCGTAGCATGCATGGACTCGACTCATATGACTGGGATTTTCAGAAAATGATTGTGGGCAAAAAATGGGTGATCACTGTACATTTCTCTTCTGTTTCCTATTTATATTTCTATTTTACCTCTTCAATTTATCATTATGGACAGGGAACGACCTAATCTAAAATCAGCAGAAAAATATTTTGCCTTCAAATTCATGCCGTGATTGTAGCATGCATGGATTCGAATCATATGACTGGGATTTCCATGAAAAAGATTGTGAGCCTAAAATAGGTGATCACTGTACATTTCTCTTCTGTTTCCTATTTATATTTTTATATTAACTCCTCAATTTAGCATTATGGACAGGGAAAGACCTAATCTAAAATCTGCACAAAAATATTTAGCCTTCAAATTCATACCGTGATCGTAGCATGCATGGACTCGACTCATATGACTGGGATTTCCATGAAAAATTTTGGGCCGAAAATGGGTGATCACTGTACATTTCTCTTCTGTTTCCTATTTATATTTCTATTTTACCTCCTCAATTTAGCATTATGGACAGGGAAAGACCTAATTTAAGATCTGCACAAAAATATTTTGCCTTCAAATTCATACCGTAATCGTAGCATGCATGGACTCGACTCATATGACTGGGATTTCCATGAAAATGATTGTGAGCAGAAAATGGGTGATCACTGTACATTTCTCTTCTGTTTCCTATTTATATTTATATTTTACCTCCTCAATTTAGCATTATGGACAGGTAAAGACCTAATCTAAAATCTGCACAAAAATATTTAGCCTTCAAATTCATACCGTGATCGCAGTTAGCATGGACTCGACTCATATGAGTGGGATTTCCATGAAAAAGATTGTTGGCTGAAAATAGGTGATCACTGTACATTTCTCTTCTGTTTCCTATTTATATTTATATTTTACCTCCTCAATTTAGCATTATGGACAGGGAAAGACCTAATCTAAGATCTGCACAAAAATATTTTCCCTTCAAATTCATACCGTGATCGTAGCATGCATGGATTCGACTCATATGACACAAATTTCCATGAAAAAGATTGTGGGCAGAAAATGGGTGATCACTGTACATTTCTCTTCTGTTTCCTATTGATATTTCTATTTTACTTCCTTAATTTAGCATAATGGACAGCGAAAGACCTAATCTAAGATCTGCACAAAAATATTTTGCCTTCAAATTCATACCGTGACCGTAGCATGCATGGATTCGACTCATATGACACGGATTTCCATGAAAAAGATTGTGGGCAGAAAATGGGTGATCACTGTACATTTCTCTTCTGTTTCCTATTGATATTTATATTTTACCTCCTCAATTTAGCATTATGGACAGGGAAAGAACTAATCTAAGATCTGCACAAAAATATTTGCCTTCAAATTCATACCATGATCGTAGCAAGCATGGACTCGACTCATATGACTGGGATTTCCATGTAAAAGATTGTGGGCCGAAAATGGGTGATTACTGTACATTTCTCTTCTGTTTCCTATTTATATTTCTATTTTACCTCCTCAATTTAGCATTATGGACAGGGAAAGACCTAATCTAAGATCTGCACAAAAATATTTTGCCTTCAAATTCATACCGTGATCGTAGCATGCATGGACTCGACTCATATGACTGGGATTTCCATGAAAAAGATTGTGGGCAGAAAATGGGTGATCACTGTACATTTCTCTTCTGTTTCCTATTGATATTTCTATTTTACTTCCTTAATTTAGCATAATGGACAGCGAAAGACCTAATCTGAGATCTGCACAAAAATATTTTGCCTTCAATTTCATACCGTGATCGTAGCATGCATGGACTCGACTCATATGACTGGGATTTTCAAAAAATGATTGTGGGCAGAAAATGGGTGATCACTGTACATTTCTGTTCTGTTTCCTATTTATATTTCTATTTTACCTCCTCAATTTAGCATTATGGACAGGGAAAGACCTAATCTAAGATCTGCCCAAAAATATTTTGTCTTCAAATCCATACCGTGATCGTAGCATGCATGGACACGACTCATATGACTGGGATTTCCATGAAAAAGATTGTGGGCCGAAAATGGGTGATCACTGTACATTTCTCTTCTGTTTCCTATTTATATTTATATTTTACCTCCTCAATTTAGCATTATGTACAGGGAAAGACCTAATCTGAGATCTGCACAAAAATATTTTGCCTTCAAATTCATACCGTGATCGTAGCATGAATGGACTCGACTCACATGACTGGGATTTCCATGAAAAAGATTGTGGGCAGAAAATGGGTGATCACTGTACATTTCTCTTCTGTTTCCGATTTATATTTCTATTTTACTTCCTTAATTTAGCATTATGGACAGCGAAAGACCTAATCTAAGATCTGCACAAAAATATTTTGCCTTCAATTTCATACCGTGATCGTAGCATGCATGGACTCGACTCATATGACTGGGATTTTCAGAAAATGATTGTGGGCAAAAAATGGGTGATCACTGTACATTTCTCTTCTGTTTCCTATTTATATTTCTATTTTACCTCCTCAATTTAGCATTATGGACAGAGAAAGACCTAATCTAAGATCTGCAAAAAATATTTTGCCTTCATATTCATACCGTGATCGTAGCATGCATGGATTCGAATCATATGACTGGGATTTCCATGAAAAAGATTGTGAGCCTAAAATAGGTGATCACTGTACATTTCTCTTCTGTTTCCTATTTATATTTATATTTTACCTCCTAAATTTTGCATTATGGACAGGGAAAGACCTAATCTAAGATCTGCACAAAAATATTTTGCCTTCAAATTCATACCGTGATCGTAGCATGCATGGACTCGACTCATATGACTGGGATTTCCATGAAAAAGATTGTGGGCAGAAAATGGGTGATCACTGTACATTTCTCTTCTGTTTCCTATTTATATTTATATTTTACCTCCTCAATTTAGCATTATGGACAGGTAAAGACCTAATCTAAAATCTGCACAAAAATATTTAGCCTTCAAATTCATACCGTGATCGTAGCATGCATGGACTCGACTCATATGACTGGGATTTCCATGAAAAAGATTGTGGGCCGAAAATGGGTGATCACTGTACATTCCTCTTCTGTTTCCTATTTATATTTATATTTTACCTCCTCAATTTAGCATTATGGACAGGGAAAGACCGAATCTAAGATCTGCTCAAACATATTTTGCCTTCAAATTCATACCGTGATCGTAGCATGCATGGACTCGACTCATATGACTCGGATTTCCATGAAAAAGATTTGGGCAGAAATTGGGTGATCACTGTACATTTCTCTTCTGTTTCCTATTTATATTTCTATTTTACTTCCTTAATTTAGCATTATGGACAGCGAAAGACCTAATCTAAGATCTGCGCAAAAATATTTTGCCTTCAATTTCATACCGTGATCGTAGCATGCATGGACTCGACTCATATGACTGGGATTTTCAGAAAATGATTGTGGGCAGAAAATGGGTGATCACTGTACATTTCTCTTCTGTTTCCTATTTATATTTCTATTTTACCTTGTCAATTTAGCATTATGGACAGGGAAAGACCTAATCTAAGATCTGCAAATAAATATTTTGCCTTCAAATTCATACCGTGATCGTAGCATGCATGGACTCGACTCATATGACTGGGATTTCCTGAAAAAGATTGTGAGCCGAAAATAGGTGATCACTGTACATTTCTCATCTGTTTCCTACCTATATTTATATTTTACCTCCTCAATTTAACATTATGGACACGGAAAGACCTAATCTAAGATCTGCACAAAAATATTTGCCTTCAAATACATACCATGATCGTAGCATGCATGGACTCGACTCATATGAGTGGGATTTCCATGAAAAAGATTGTTGGCCGAATATAGGTGATCACTTTACATTTCTCTTCTGTTTCCTATTTATATTTATATTTTACCTCCTCAATTTAGCATTATGGACAGGGAAAGACCTAATCTAAGATCTGCACAAAAATATTTTGCCTTCAAATTCATACCGTGATCGTACCATGCATGGATTCGAATCATATGACTGGGATTTACATGAAAAATATTGTGAGCCTCAAATAGGTGATCACTGTACATTTCTCTTCTGTTTCCTATTTATATTTCTATTTTACCTCCTCAATTTAGCATTATGGACAGGGAAAGACCTAATCTAAGATCTGCAAATAAATATTTTGCCTTCATATTCATACCGTGATCGTAGCATGCATGGACTCGACTCATATGACTGGGATTTCCATGAAAAAGATTGTGGGCCGAAAATGGGTGATCACTGTACATTTCTCTTCTGTTTCCTATTTATATTTATATTTTACCTCCTCAATTTAGCATTATGGACAGGGAAAGACCTAATCTAAAATCTGCACAAAAATATTTAGCCTTCAAATTCATACCGTGATCGTAGCATGCATGGACTCGACTCATATGACTGGGATTTCCATGAAAAAGATTGTGGGCCGAAAATGGGTGATCACTGTACATTTCTCTTCTGTTTCCTATTTATATATCTATTTTACCTCCTCAATTTAGCATTATGGACAGGGAAAGACCTAATCTAAGATCTGCACAAAAATATTTTGCCTTCAAATTCATCCCGTGAGCGTAGCATGCATGGACTCGAATCATATGACTGGGATTTCCATGAAAAAGATTGTGGGCAGAAAATGGGTGATCCTTGTACATTTCTCTTCTGTTTCCTATTTATATTTCTATTTTACCTCCTTAATTTAGCATTATGGACAGGTAAAGACCTAATCTAAAATCTGCACAAAAATATTTAGCCTTCAAATTCATACCGTGATCGTAGCATGCATGGATTCGAATCATATGACTGGGATTTCCATGAAAAAGATTGTGGGCCGAAAATGGGTGATCACTGTACATTTCTCTTCTGTTTCCTATTTATATTTCTATTTTACCTCCTCAATTTAGCATTATGGACAGGGAAAGACCGAATCTAAGATCAGCTCAAATATATTTTGCCTTCAAATTCATACCGTGATCGTAGCATGCATGGACTCGACTCATATGACTGGGATTTCCATGAAAAAGATTGTGGGCAGAAATTGGGTGATCACTGTACATTTCTCTTCTGTTTCCTATTTATATTTATATTTTACTTCCTTAATTTAGCATTATGGACAGCGAAAGACCTAATCTAAGATCTGTGCAAAAATATTTTGCCTTCAATTTCATACCGTGATCGTAGCATGCATGGACTCGGCTCATATGACTGGGATTTTCAGAACATGATTGTGGGCAGAAAATGGGTGATCACTGTACATTTCTCTTCTGTTTCCTATTTATATTTCTATTTTACCTCGTCAATTTAGCATTATGGATAGGGAAAGACCTAATCTAAGATCTGCAAATAAATATTTTGCCTTCAAATTCATACCGTGATCGTAGCATGCATGGACTCGACTCATATGACTGGGATTTCCATGAAAAAGATTGTGAGCCGAAAATAGGTGATCACTGTACATTTCTCATCTGTTTCCTATTTATATTTATATTTTACCTCCTCAATTTAGCATTATGGACAGGGAAAGACCTAATCTAAGATCTGCACAAAAATATTTGCCTTCAAATTCATACCATGATCGTAGCATGCATGGACTCGACTCATATG
Source organism: Acanthosepion lycidas (assembly GCA_963932145.1). NCBI lineage: Eukaryota > Metazoa > Mollusca > Cephalopoda > Sepiida > Sepiidae > Acanthosepion > Acanthosepion lycidas. Next base: position 2,176,400 of record OZ010604.1, on the reverse strand, counting down.
AGTGGGATTTCCATGAAAAAGATTGTTGGCCGAAAATAGGTGATCACTGTACATTTCTCTTCTGTTTCCTATTTATATTTCTATATTACCTCCTCAATTTAGCATTATGGACAGGGAAAGACCTAATCTAAGATCTGCACAAAAATATTTTGCCTTCAAATTCATACCGTGATCGTAGCATGCATGGATTCGACTCATATGACACGGATTTCCATGAAATGATTGTGGGCAGAAATTGGGTGATCACTGTACATTTCTCTTCTGTTTCCTATTTATATTTCTATTTTACTTCCTTAATTTAGCATTATGGACAGCGAAAGACCTAATCTAAGATCTGCACAAAAATATTTTGCCTTCAAATTCATACCGTGATCGTAGCATGCATGGACTCGACTCATATGACTGGGATTTTCAGAAAATGACTGTGGGCCGAATATAGGTGATCACTGTACATTTCTGTTCTGTTTCCTATTTATATTTCTATTTCGCCTCCTCAATTTAGCATTATGGACAGGGAAAGACCTAATCTAAGATCTGCACAAAAATATTTGCCTTCAAATTCATACCATGATCGTAGCATGCATGGACTCAACTCATATGAGTGGGATTTCCATGAAAAAGATTGTTGGCCGAAAATAGGTGTTCACTGTACATTTCTCTTCTGTTTCCTATTTATATTTATATTTTACCTCCTCAATTTAGCATTATGGACAGGGAAAGACCTAATCGAAGATCTGCAGAAAAATATTTGCCTTCAAATTCATACCATGATCGTAGCATGCATGGACTCGACTCATATGACTGGGATTTCCATGAAAAAGATTGTGGGCAGAAAATGGGTGATCACTGTAAATTTCTCTTCTGTTTCCTATTTATATTTATATTTTACCTCCTCAATTTAGCATTATGGACAGGGAAAGACCTAATCTAAGATCTGCACAAAAATATTTTGCCTTCAATTTCATAGCGTGATCGTAGCATGCATGGACTCGACTCATATGACTGGGATTTTCAGAAAATGATTGTGGGCAGAAAATGGGTGATCACTGTACATTTCTCTTCTGTTTCCTATTTATATTTCTATTTTACCTCCTCAATTTAGCATTATGGACAGGAAAAGACCTAATCTAAGATCTGCACATAAATATTTTGCCTTCATATTCATACCGTGATCGTAGCATGCATGGATTCGAATCATATGACTGGGATTTCCATGAAAAAGATTGTGAGCCTAAAATAGGTGATCACTGTACATTTCTCTTCTGTTTCCTATTTATATTTATATTTTACCTCCTCAATTTAGCGTTATGGACAGGGAAAGACCTAATCTAAGATCTGCACAAAAATATTTGCCTTCAAATTCATACCATGATCGTAGCATGCATGGACTTGACTCATATGAGTGGGATTTCCATGAAAAAGATTGTTGGCCGAAAATAGGTGATCACTGTACATTTCTCTTCTGTTTCCTATTTATATTTCTATTTTACCTCCTCAATTTAGCATTATGGACAGGGAAAGACCTAATCTAAAATCTGCACAAAAATATTTAGCCTTCAAATTCATACCATGATCGTAGCATGCATGGACTCGACTCATATGACTGGGATTTCCATGAAAAAGATTGTGGGCAGAAAATGGCTGATCACTGTACATTTCTCTTCTGTTTCCTATTTATATTTCTATTTTACTTCCTCAATTTAGCATTATGGACAGGGAAAGACCTAATCTAAGATCTGCACAAAAATATTTTGCCTTCAAATTCATACCGTGATCGTAGCATGCATGGATTCGAATCATATGACTGGGATTTCCATGAAAAATATTGTGAGCCTAAAATAGGTGATCACTGTACATTTCTCTTCTGTTTCCTATTTATATTTCTATTTTACCTCCTCAATTTAGCATTATGGACAGGGAAAGACCTAATCTAAGATCTGCACAAAAATATTTGCCTTCAAATTCATACCATGATCGTAGCATGCATGGACTCGACTCATATGAGTGGGATTTCCATGAAAAAGATTGTTGGCCGAAAATAGGTGATCACTGTACATTTCTCTTCTGTTTCCTATTTATATTTATATTTTACCTCCTCAATTTAGCATTATGGATAGGGAAAGACCTAATCTAAGATATGCACAAAAATATTTGCCTTCAAATTCATACCATGATCGTAGCATGCATGGACTCGACTCATATGACTGGGATTTCCATGAAAAAGATTGTGGGCAGAAAATGGGTGATCACTGTACATTTCTCTTCTGTTTCCTATTTATATTTATATTTTACCTCCTCAATTTAGCATTATGGACAGGGAAAGACCTAATCTAAGATCTGCACAAAAATATTTTGCCTTCAATATCATACCGTGATCGTAGCATGCATGGACTCGACACATATGACTGGGATTTTCAGAAAATGATTGTGGGCAGAAAATGGGTGATCACTGTACATTTCTCTTCTGTTTCCTATTTATATTTCTATTTTACCTCCTCAATTTAGCATTATGGACAGAGAAAGACCTAATCTAAGATCTGCACATAAATATTTTGCCTTCAAATTCATACCATGATCGTAGCATGCATGGACTCGACTCATACGAGTGGGATTTCCATGAAAAAGATTGTTGGCCGAAAATAGGTGATCACTGTACATTTCTCTTCTGTTTCCTATTTATATTTATATTTTACCTCCTCAATTTAGCATTATGGACAGGGAAAGACCTAATCTAATATCTGCACAAAAATATTTAGCCTTCAAATTCATACCATGATCGTAGCATGCATGGACTCGACTCATATGACTGGGATTTCCATGAAAAAGATTGTGGCCCAAAATGGGTGATCACTGTACATTTCTCTTCTGTTTCCTATTTATATTTCTATTTTACCTCCTCAATTTAGCATTATGGACAGGGAAAGACCTAATCTAAGATCTGCACATAAATATTTTGCCTTCATATTCATACCGTGATCGTAGCATGCATGGACTCGACTAATATGACTGGGATTTCCATGAAAAAGATTGTGGGCAGAAAATGGGTGATCACTGTACATTTCTCTTCTGTTTCCTATTTATATTTATATTTTACTTCCTTAATTTAGCATTATGGACAGCGAAAGACCTAATCTAAGATCTGCACAAAAATATTTTGCCTTCAATTTCATACCGTGATCGTAGCATGCATGGACTCGACTCATATGACTGGGATTTTCAGAAAATGATTGTGGGCAGAAAATGGGTGATCACTGTACATTTCTCTTCTGTTTCCTATTTATATTTCTATTTTACATCCTCAATTTAGCATTATGGACAGGGAAAGACCTAATCTAAGATCTGCACATAAATATTTTGCCTTCATATTCATACCGTGATCGTAGCATGCATGGATTCGAATCATATGACTGGGATTTCCATGAAAAAGATTGTGGGCAGAAAATGGGTGATCACTGTACATTTCTCTTCTGTTTCCTATTTATATTTCTATTTTACCTCCTCAATTTAGCATTATGGACAGGGAAAGACCTAATCTAAGATCTGCACAAAAATATTTGCCTTCAAATTCATACCATGATCGTAGCATGCATGGACTCGACTCATATGAGTGGGATTTCCATGAAAAAGATTGTTGGCCGAAAATAGGTGATCACTGTACATTTCTCTTCTGTTTCCTATTTATATTTATATTTTACCTCCTCAATTTAGCATTATGGACAGGGAAAGACCTAATCTAATATCTGCACAAAAATATTTAGCCTTCAAATTCATACCATGATCGTAGCATGCATGGACTCGACTCATATGACTGGGATTTCCATGAAAAAGATTGTGGCCCAAAATGGGTGATCACTGTACATTTCTCTTCTGTTTCCTATTTATATTTCTATTTTACCTCCTCAATTTAGCATTATGGACAGGGAAAGACCTAATCTAAGATCTGCACAAAAATATTTGCCTTCAAATTCATACCATGATCGTAGAATGCATGGACTCGACTCATATGACTGGGATTTCCATGAAAAAGATTGTGGGCAGAAAATGGGTGATCACTGTACATTTCTCTTCTGTTTCCTATTTATATTTATATTTTACTTCCTTAATTTAGCATTATGGACAGCGAAAGACCTAATCTAAGATCTGCACAAAAATATTTTGCCTTCAATTTCATACCGTGATCGTAGCATGCATGGACTCGACTCATATGACTGGGATTTTCAGAAAATGATTGTGGGCAGACAATGGGTGATCACTGTACATTTCTCTTCTGTTTCCTATTTATATTTATATTTTACCTCCTCAATTTAGCATTATGGACAGGGAAAGACCTAATCTAAGATCTGCACATAAATATTTTGCCTTCAAATTCATACCGTGATCGTAGCATGCATGGATTCGAATCATATGACTGGGATTTCCATGAAAAAGATTGTGAGACTAAAATAGGTGATCACTGTACATTTCTCTTCTGTTTCCTATTTATATTTCTATTTTACCTCCTCAATTTAGCATTATGGACAGGGAAAGACCTAATCTAAGATCTGCACAAAAATATTTGCCTTCAAATTCATACCATGATCGTAGCATGCATGGACTCGACTCATATGAGTGGGATTTCCATGAAAAAGATTGTTGGCCGAAAATAGGTGATCACTGTACATTTATCTTCTGTTTCCTATTTATATTTCTATTTTACCTCCTCAATTTAGCATTATGGACAGGGAAAGACCTAATCTAAGACCTGCACAAAAATATTTTGCCTTCAAATTCATACCGTGATCGTAGCATGCATGGACTCGACTCATATGAGTGGGATTTCAATGAAAAAGATTGTTGGCCGAATATAGGTGATCACTGTACATTTCTCTTCTGTTTCCTATTTATATTTCTATTTTACCTCCTCAATTTAGCATTATGGACAGGGAAAAACCAAATCTAAGATCTGCAAAAAAATATTTTGCCTTCAAATTCATACCGTGATCGTAGCATGCATGGACTCGACTCATATGACTGGGATTTCCATGAAAAAGATTATGGGTCGAAAATAGGTGATCACTGTACATTTCTCTTCTGTTTCCTATTTATATTTCTATTTTACCTCCTTAATTTAGCATTATGGACAGGGAAAGACCTAATCTAAGATCTGCACAAAAATATTTTGCCTTCAAATTCATACCGTGATCGTAGCATGCATGGACTCGACTCATATGACTGGGATTTCCATGAAAAAGATTGTGGGCAGAAAATGGGTGATCACTGTACATTTCTCTTCTGTTTCCTATTTCTATTTCTATTTTACTTCCTCAATTTAGCATTATGCACGGGGAAAGACCTAATCTAAGACCTGCACAAAAATATTTTGCCTTCAAATTCATACCGTGATCGTAGCATGCATTGACTCGAATCATATGACTGGGATTTCCATGAAAAATATTGTGAGCCTAAAATAGGTGATCACTGTACATTTCTCTTCTGTTTCCTATTTATATTTCTATTTTACCTCCTCAATTTAGCATTATGGACAGGGAAAGACCTAATCTAAGACCTGCACAAAAATATTTGCCTTCAAATTCATACCATGATCGTAGCATGCATGGACTCGACTCATATGAGTGGGATTTCCATGAAAAAGATTGTTGGCCGAAAATAGGTGATCACTGTACATTTCTCTTCTGTTTCCTATTTATATTTATATTTTACCTCCTCAATTTAGCATTATGGACAGCTAAAAACCAAATCTAAGATCTGCAAAAAAATATTTTGCCTTCAAATTCATACCGTGATCGTAGCATGCATGGACTCGACTCATATGACTGGGATTTCCATGAAAAAGATTGTGGGCCGAAAATAGATGATCACTGTACATTTCTCTTCTGTTTCCTATTTATATTTATATTTTACCTCCTCAATTTAGCATTATGGACAGGGAAAGACCTAATCTAAGATCTGCACAAAAATATTTTGCCTTCAAATTCATACCGTGATCGTAGCAAGCATGGACTCGACTCATATGACTGGGATTTCCATGAAAAAGATTGTGGGCAGAAAATGGATGATCACTGTACATTTCTGTTCTGTTTCCTATTTATATTTATATTTTACTTCCTCAATTTAGCATTATGGACAGGGAAAGACCTAATCTAAAATCTGCACAAAAATATTTTGCCTTCAATTTCATACCGTGATCGTAGCATGCATGGACTCGACTCATATGACTGGGATTTCCATGAAAAAGATTGTGGGCCGAAAATGGGTGATCACTGTACATTTCTATTCTGTTTCCTATTTATATTTCTATTTTACCTCCTCAATTTAGTATTATGGACAGGGAAAGACTTAATCTAAAATCTGCATAAAAATATTTTGCCTTCAAATTCATACCGTGATCGTAGCATGCATGGACTCGACTCATATGACTGGGATTTCCATGAAAAAGATTGTGGGCCGAAAATGGGTGATCACTGTACATTTCTATTCTGTTTCCTATTCATATTTCTATTTTACCTCCTCAATTTAGTATTATGGACAGGGAAAGACTTAATCTAAAATCTGCACAAAAATATTTTGCCTTCAAATTCATACCGTGATCGTAGCATGCATGGACTCGACTCATATGACTGGGATTTCCATGAAAAAGATTGTGGGCCGAAAATGGGTGATCACTGTACATTTCTCTTCTGTTTCCTATTTATATTTCTATTTTCCCTCCTCAATTTAGCATTATGGACAGGGAAAGACCTAATCTAAGATCTGCACAAAAATATTTTGCCTTCAAATTCATACCATGATCGTAGCATGCATGGACTCGACTCATATGACTGGGATTTCCATGAAAAAGATTGTGGGCAGAAAACGGGTGATCACTGTACATTTCTATTCTGTTTCCTATTTCTATTTCTATTTTACTTCCTCAATTTAGCATTATGGACAGAGAAAGACCTAATCTAAGACCTGCACAAAAATATTTTGCCTTCAAATTCATACCGTGATCGTAGCATGCATGGACTCGACTCATATGAGTGGGATTTCCATGAAAAAGATTGTTGGCCAAAAATAGGTGATCACTGTACATTTCTCTTCTGTTTCCTATTTATATTTCTATTTTACCTCCTCAATTTATCATTATGGACAGGGAAAAACCAAATCTAAGATCTGCAAAAAAATATTTTGCCTTCAAATTCATACCGTGATCGTAGCATGCATGGACTCGACTCATATGACTGGGATTTCCATGAAAAAGATTGTGGGCCGAAAATAGATGATCACTGTACATTTCTCTTCTGTTTCCAATTTATATTTATATTTTACCTCCTCAATTTAGCATTATGGACAGGGAAAGACCTAATCTAAGATCTGCACAAAAATATTTTGCCTTCAAATTCATACCGTGATCGTAGCAAGCATGGACTCGACTCATATGACTGGGATTTCCATGAAAAAGATTGTGGGCAGAAAATGGGTGATCACTGTACATTTCTGTTCTGTTTCCTATTTCTATTTCTATTTTACTTCCTCAATTTAGCATTATGGACAGGGAAAGACCTAATCTAAGACCTGCACAAAAATATTTCGCCTTCAAATTCATACCACGATCGTAGCATGCATTGACTCGAATCATATGACTGGGATTTCCATGAAAAATATTGTGAGCCTAAAATAGGTGATCACTGTACATTTCTCTTCTGTTTCCTATTTATATTTCTATTTTACCTCCTCAATTTAGCATTATGGACAGGGAAAGACCTAATCTAAGATCTGCACAAAAATATTTTGCCTTCAAATTCATACCGTGATCGTAGCATGCATGGACTCGACTCATATGACTGGGATTTCCATGAAAAATATTGTGAGCCTAAAATAGGTGATCACTGTACATTTCTCTTCTGTTTCCTATTTATATTTATATTTTACCTCCTCAATTTAGCATTATGGAAGGGGAAAGACCTAATCTAAGATCTGCACAAAAATATTTTGCCTTCAAATTCATACCGTGATCGTAGCATGCATGGACTCGACTCATATGACTGGGATTTCCATGAAAAAGATTGTGGGCCGAAAATAGATGATCACTGTACATTTCTCTTCTGTTTCCAATTTATATTTATATTTTACCTCCTCAATTTAGCATTATGGACAGGGAAAGACCTAATCTAAAATCTGCACAAAAATATTTTGCCTTCAATTTCATACCGTGATCGTAGCATGCATGGACTCGACTCATATGACTGGGATTTCCATGAAAAAGATTGTGGGCCGAAAATGGGTGATCACTGTACATTTCTATTCTGTTTCCTATTTATATTTCTATTTTACCTCCTCAATTTAATATTATGGACAGGGAAAGACCAAATCTAAAATCTGCACAAAAATATTTTGCCTTCAAATTCATACCGTGATCGTAGCATGCATGGACTCAACTCATATGACTGGGATTTCCATGAAAAAGATTGTGGGCCGAAAATGGGTGATCACTGTACATTTCTCTTCTTTTTCCTATTCATATTTCTATTTTACCTCCTCAATTTAGCATTATGGACAGGGAAAGACATAATCTAAGATCTGCACAAAAATATTTGCCTTCAAATTCATACCATGATCGTAGCATGCATGGACTCGACTAATATGAGTGGGATTTCCATGAAAAAGATTGTTGGCCGAAAATAGGTGATCACTGTACATTTCTCTTCTGTTTCCTATTTATATTTATATTTTACCTCCTCAATTTAGCATTATGGACAGGGAATGACCTAATCTAAGATCTGCACAAAATTATTTGCATTAAAATTCATACCATGATCGTAGCATGCATGGACTCGACTCATATGAGTGGGATTTCCATGAAAAAGATTGTTGGCCGAAAATAGGTGATCACTGTACATTTCTCTTCTGTTTCCTATTTATATTTATATTTTACCTCCTCAATTTAGCATTATGGACAGGGAAAGACCTAATCTAATATCTGCACAAAAATATTTTGCCTTCGAATTCATACCGTGATCGTAGCATGCATGGACTCGACTCATATGACACGGATTTCCATGAAAAAGATTGTGGGCAGAAAATGGGTGATCACTGTACATTTCTCTTCTGTTTCCTATTTATATTTATATTTTACTTCCTTAATTTAGCATAATGGACAGCGAAAGACCTAATCTAATATCTGCACAAAAATATTTTGCCTTCAATTTCATACCGTGATCGTAGCATGCATGGACTCGACTCATATGACTTCGATTTCCATGAAAAAGATTGTGAGCCGAAAATATGTGATCACTGTACATTTCTGTTCTGTTTCCTATTTATATTTATATTTTACCTCCTCAATTTAGCATTGTGGACAGGGAAAGACCTAATCTAAAATCTGCACAAAAATATTTTGCCTTCAAATTCATACCGTGATCGTAGCATGCATGGACTCGACTGATATAACTGGGATTTCCATGAAAACGATTGTGGGCCGAAAATGGGTGATCACTGTACATTTCTGTTCTGTTTCCTATTTATATTTATATTTTACCTCTTCAATTTAGCATTATGGACAGGGAAAGACCTAATCTAAAATCTGCACAAAAATATTTTGCCTTCAAATTCATACCATGATCGTAGCATGCATGGACACGACTCATATGAGTAGGATTTCCATGAAAAAGATTGTTGGCCGAAAATAAGTGATCACTGTACATTTCTCTTCTGTTTCCTATTTATATTTATATTTTACTTCCTCAATTTAGCATTATGGACAGGGAAAGACCTAATCTAATATCTGCACAAAAATATTTTGCCTTCAAATTCATACCGTGATCGTAGCATGCATGGACTCGACTCATATGACTGGGATTTCCATGAAAAAGTTTGTGGGCCGAAAATGGGTGATCACTGTACATTTCTCTTCTGTTTCCTATTTATATTTATATTTTACCTCCTCAATTTAGCATTATGGACAGGGAAAGACCTAATCTAAGACCTGCACAAAAATATTTTGCCTTCAAATTCATACCGTGATCGTAGCATGCATGGACTCGACTCATATGAGTAGGATTTCCATGAAAAAGATTGTTGGCCAAAAATAAGTGATCACTGTACATTTCTCTTCTGTTTCCTATTTATATTTCTGTTTTACCTCCTCAATTTAGCATTATGGACAGGGAAAGACCTAAACTAAGATCTGCACAAAAATATTTTGCCTTCAAATTCATACCATGATCGTAGCATGCATGGACTCGACTCATATGACTGGGATTTCCATGAAAAAGTTTGTGGGCCGAAAATGGGTGATCACTGTACATTTCTCTTCTGTTTCCTATTTATATTTATATTTTACCTCCTCAATTTAGCATTATGGACAGGGAAAGACCTAATCTAAGATCTGCACAAAAATATTTTGCCTTCAAATTCATACCGTGATCGTAGCATGCATGGACTCGACTCATATGACTGGGATTTCCATGAAAAAGATTGTGGGCCGAAAATGGGTTATCACTGTACATTTCTCTTCTGTTTCCTATTTCTATTTCTATTTTACCTCCTCAATTTAGCATTATGAAGAGGGAAAGACCTAATCTAAGATCTGCACAAAAATATTTGCCTTCAAATTCATACCATCATCGTAGCATGCATGGACTCGACTCATATGAGTGGGATTTCCATGAAAAAGATTGTTGGCCGAAAATAGGTGATCACTGTACATTTCTCTTCTGTTTCCTATTTATATTTCTATTTTACCTCCTCAATTTAGCATTATGGACAGGGAAAGACCTAATCTAAGATCTGCACAAAAATATTTGCCTTAAAATTCATACCATGATCGTAGCATGCATGGACTCGACTCATATGAGTGGGATTTCCATGAAAAAGATTGTTGGCCGAAAATAGGTGATCATTGTACATTTCTCTTCTGTTTCCTATTTATATTTATATTTTACCTCCTCAATTTAGCATTATGGACAGGGAAAGACCTAATCTAAGATCTGCACAAAAATATTTTGCCTTCAAATTCATACCGTGATCGTAGCATGCATGGACTCGACTCATATGACACGGATTTCCATGAAAAAGATTGTGGGCAGAAAATGGGTGATCACTGTACATTTCTCTTCTGTTTCCTATTTATATTTCTATTTTACTTCCTTAATTTAGCATAATGGACAGCGAAAGACCTAATCTAAGATCTGCACAAAAATATTTTGCCTTCAAATTCATACCGTGATCGTAGCATGCATGGACTCGACTCATATGACTGGGATTTCCATGAAAAATATTGTGAGCCTAAAATAGGTGATCACTGTACATTTCTCTTCTGTTTCCTATTTATATTTATATTTTACCTCCTCAATTTAGCATTATGGACAGGGAAAGACCTAATCTAATATCTGCACAAAAATATTTTGCCTTCAAATTCATACCGTGATCGTAGCATGCATTGACTCGAATCATATGACTGGGATTTCCATGAAAAATATTGTGAGCCTAAAATAGGTGATCACTGTACATTTCTCTTCTGTTTCCTATTTATATTTCTATTTTACCTCCTCAATTTAGCATTATGGACAGGGAAAGACCTAATCTAAGATCTGCACAAAAATATTTGCCTTCAAATTCATACCATGATAGTAGCATGCATGGACTCGACTCATATGAGTGGGATTTCCATGAAAAAGATTGTGGGCAGAAAATGGGTGATCACTGTACATTTCTCTTCTGTTTCCTATATATATTTCTATTTTACTTCCTCAATTTAGCATTATGGACAGGGAAAGACCTAATCTAAGATCTGCACAAAAATATTTTGCCTTCAAATTCATACCGTGATCGTAGCATGCATGGACTCGACTCATATGACTGGGATTTCCATGAAAAAGATTGTGGGCCGAAAATAGGTGATCACTGTACATTTCTCTTCTGTTTCCTATTTATATTTATATTTTACCTCCTCAATTTAGCATTATGGACAGGGAAAGACCTAATCTAAGATCTGCACAAAAATATTTTGCCTTCAAATTCATACCGTGATCGTAGCAAGCATGGACTCGACTCATATGACTGGGATTTCCAAGAAAAAGATTGTGGGCAGAAAATGGGTGATCACTGTACATTTCTGTTCTGTTTCCTATTTATATTTATATTTTACTTCCTCAATTTAGCATTATGGACAGGGAAAGACCAAATCTAAAATCTGCACAAAAATATTTTGCCTTCAATTTCATACCGTGATCGTAGCATGCATGGACTCGACTCATATGACTTGGATTTCCATGAAAAAGATTGTGGGCAGAAAATGGGTGATCACTGTACATTTCTATTCTGTTTCCTATTTATATTTATATTGTACCTCCTCAATTTAGCATTATGGACAGGGAAAGACCTAATCTAAAATCTGCAGAAAAATATTTTGCCTTCAAATTCATACCGTGATCGTAGCATGCATGGACTCGACTCATATGACTGGGATTTCCATGAAAAAGATTGTGGGCCGAAAATGGGTGATCACTGTACATTTCTCTTCTGTTTCCTATTTATATTTATATTTTACCTCCTCAATTTAGCATTATGGACAGGGAAAGACCTAATCTAAGATCTGCAAAAAAATATTTTGCCTTGAAATTCATACCGTGATCATAGCATGCTTGGACTCGACTCATATGACGGGGATTTCCATGAAAATGATTGTGGGCACACAATGGGTGATCACTGTATCCTATTTATATGTCTATTTTACTTCCTCTATTTAGCATTATGGACAGGGAAAGACCTAATCGAAGATCTGCAAAAAAATATTTTGCCTTCAAATTCATACCGTGATCGTAGCATGCATGGACTCGATTCATATGCCTGGGATTTCCATGAAAAAGTTTGTGGGCCGAAAATGGGTGATCACTGTACATTTCTCTTCTGTTTCCAATTTATATTTCTATTTTCCCTCCTCAATTTAGCATTATGGACAGTGAAAGTCCAAATCTAAGCTCTGCACAAAAATATTTTGACTTCAAATTCAAACCGTGATCGTAGCATGCATGGACTCGACTCATATGACTTGGATTTCCATGAAAAAGATTGTGGGCAGAAAATGGGTGATCACTGTACATTTCTCTTCTGTTTCCTATTTATATTTCTATTTTACTTCCTCAATTTAGCATTATGGACAGGGAAAGACCTAATCTAAGATCTGCACAAAAATATTTTGCTTTCAAATTCATACCGGGATCGTAGCATGCATGGACTGGACTCATATGACTGGGATTTCCATGAAAAAGATTGTGGGCAGAAAATGGGTGATCACTGTACATTTCTCTTCTGTTTCCTATATATATTTCTATTTTACTTCCTCAATTTAGCATTATGGACAGGGAAAGACCTAATCTAAGATCTGCACAAAAATATTTTGCCTTCAAATTCATACCGTGATCGTAGCATGCATGGACTCGACTCATATGACTGGGATTTCCATGAAAAAGATTGTGGGCCGAAAATAGGTGATCACTGTACATTTCTCTTCTGTTTCCTATTTATATTTATATTTTACCTCCTCAATTTAGCATTATGGACAGGGAAAGACCTAATCTAAGATCTGCACAAAAATATTTTGCCTTCAAATTCATACCGTGATCGTAGCAAGCATGGACTCGACTCATATGACTGGGATTTCCATGAAAAAGATTGTGGGCAGAAAATGGGTGATCACTGTACATTTCTGTTCTGTTTCCTATTTATATTTATATTTTACTTCCTCAATTTAGCATTATGGACAGGGAAAGACCAAATCTAAAATCTGCACAAAAATATTTTGCCTTCAATTTCATACCGTGATCGTAGCATGCATGGACTCGACTCATATGACTGGGATTTCCACGAAAAAGATTGTGGGCCGAAAATGGGTGATCACTGTACATTTCTATTCTGTTTCCTATTTATATTTATATTGTACCTCCTCAATTTAGCATTATGGACAGGGAAAGACCTAATCTAAAATCTGCAGAAAAATATTTTGCCTTCAAATTCATACCGTGATCGTAGCATGCATGGACTCGACTCATATGACTGGGATTTCCATGAAAAAGATTGTGGGCCGAAAATGGGTGATCACTGTACATTTCTCTTCTGTTTCCTATTTATATTTATATTTTACCTCCTCAATTTAGCATTATGGACAGGGAAAGACCTAATCTAAGATCTGCAAAAAAATATTTTGCCTTGAAATTCATACCGTGATCATAGCATGCTTGGACTCGACTCATATGACGGGGATTTCCATGAAAATGATTGTGGGCACACAATGGGTGATCACTGTATCCTATTTATATGTCTATTTTACTTCCTCTATTTAGCATTATGGACAGGGAAAGACCTAATCGAAGATCTGCAAAAAAATATTTTGCCTTCAAATTCATACCGTGATCGTAGCATGCATGGACTCGATTCATATGCCTGGGATTTCCATGAAAAAGTTTGTGGGCCGAAAATGGGTGATCACTGTACATTTCTCTTCTGTTTCCAATTTATATTTCTATTTTCCCTCCTCAATTTAGCATTATGGACAGTGAAAGTCCAAATCTAAGCTCTGCACAAAAATATTTTGACTTCAAATTCAAACCGTGATCGTAGCATGCATGGACTCGACTCATATGACTGGGATTTCCATGAAAAAGACTGTGGGCAGAAAATGGGTGATCACTGTACATTTCTCTTCTGTTTCCTATTTATATTTATATTTTACTTCCTTAATTTAGCATTATGGACAGGGAAAAACCAAATCTAAGAACTGCAAAAAAATATTTTGCTTTAAAAATTCATACCTTGATCGTAGCATGCATGGACACGACTCATATGACTGGGATTTCCATGAAAAAGATTGTGGGCCGAAAATGGGTGAGCACTGTACATTTATCTTCTGTTTCCTATTTATATTTATATTTTACCTCCTCAATTTAGCATTATGGACAGGGAAAGACCTAAACTAAGATCTGCACAAAAATATTTTGCCTTCAAATTCATACCATGATCGTAGCATGCATGGACTCGACTCATATGACTGGGATTTCCATGAAAAAGTTTGTGGGCCGAAAATGGGTGATCACTGTACATTTCTCTTCTGTTTCCTATTTATATTTATATTTTACCTCCTCAATTTAGCATTATGGACAGGGAAAGACCTAATCTAAGATCTGCACAAAAATATTTTGCCTTCAAATTCATACCGTGATCGTAGCATGCATGGACTCGACTCATATGACTGGGATTTCCATGAAAAAGATTGTGGGCCGAAAATGGGTTATCACTGTACATTTCTCTTCTGTTTCCTATTTCTATTTCTATTTTACCTCCTCAATTTAGCATTATGAAGAGGGAAAGACCTAATCTAAGATCTGCACAAAAATATTTGCCTTCAAATTCATACCATCATCGTAGCATGCATGGACTCGACTCATATGAGTGGGATTTCCATGAAAAAGATTGTTGGCCGAAAATAGGTGATCACTGTACATTTCTCTTCTGTTTCCTATTTATATTTCTATTTTACCTCCTCAATTTAGCATTATGGACAGGGAAAGACCTAATCTAAGATCTGCACAAAAATATTTGCCTTAAAATTCATACCATGATCGTAGCATGCAGGGACTCGACTCATATGAGTGGGATTTCCATGAAAAAGATTGTTGGCCGAAAATAGGTGATCATTGTACATTTCTCTTCTGTTTCCTATTTATATTTATATTTTACCTCCTCAATTTAGCATTATGGACAGGGAAAGACCTAATCTAAGATCTGCACAAAAATATTTTGCCTTCAAATTCATACCGTGATCGTAGCATGCATGGACTCGACTCATATGACACGGATTTCCATGAAAAAGATTGTGGGCAGAAAATGGGTGATCACTGTACATTTCTCTTCTGTTTCCTATTTATATTTCTATTTTACTTCCTTAATTTAGCATAATGGACAGCGAAAGACCTAATCTAATATCTGCACAAAAATATTTTGCCTTCAAATTCATACCGTGATCGTAGCATGCATTGACTCGAATCATATGACTGGGATTTCCATGAAAAATATTGTGAGCCTAAAATAGGTGATCACTGTACATTTCTCTTCTGTTTCCTATTTATATTTCTATTTTACCTCCTCAATTTAGCATTATGGACAGGGAAAGACCTAATCTAAGATCTGCACAAAAATATTTGCCTTCAAATTCATACCATGATAGTAGCATGCATGGACTCGACTCATATGAGTGGGATTTCCATGAAAAAGATTGTGGGCAGAAAATGGGTGATCACTGTACATTTCTCTTCTGTTTCCTATATATATTTCTATTTTACTTCCTCAATTTAGCATTATGGACAGGGAAAGACCTAATCTAAGATCTGCACAAAAATATTTTGCCTTCAAATTCATACCGTGATCGTAGCATGCATGGACTCGACTCATATGACTGGGATTTCCATGAAAAAGATTGTGGGCCGAAAATAGGTGATCACTGTACATTTCTCTTCTGTTTCCTATTTATATTTATATTTTACCTCCTCAATTTAGCATTATGGACAGGGAAAGACCTAATCTAAGATCTGCACAAAAATATTTTGCCTTCAAATTCATACCGTGATCGTAGCAAGCATGGACTCGACTCATATGACTGGGATTTCCAAGAAAAAGATTGTGGGCAGAAAATGGGTGATCACTGTACATTTCTGTTCTGTTTCCTATTTATATTTATATTTTACTTCCTCAATTTAGCATTATGGACAGGGAAAGACCAAATCTAAAATCTGCACAAAAATATTTTGCCTTCAAATTCATACCGTCATCGTAGCATGCATGGACTCGACTCATATGACTTGGATTTCCATGAAAAAGATTGTGGGCAGAAAATGGGTGATCACTGTACATTTCTATTCTGTTTCC
Organism: Acanthosepion lycidas; assembly: GCA_963932145.1. NCBI lineage: Eukaryota > Metazoa > Mollusca > Cephalopoda > Sepiida > Sepiidae > Acanthosepion > Acanthosepion lycidas. The sequence goes on along the minus strand of OZ010604.1, from coordinate 2,159,501 downwards.
TATTTATATTTATATTGTACCTCCTCAATTTAGCATTATGGACAGGGAAAGACCTAATCTAAAATCTGCAGAAAAATATTTTGCCTTCAAATTCATACCGTGATCGTAGCATGCATGGACTCGACTCATATGACTGGGATTTCCATGAAAAAGATTGTGGGCCGAAAATGGGTGATCACTGTACATTTCTCTTCTGTTTCCTATTTATATTTATATTTTACCTCCTCAATTTAGCATTATGGACAGGGAAAGACCTAATCTAAGATCTGCAAAAAAATATTTTGCCTTGAAATTCATACCGTGATCATAGCATGCTTGGACTCGACTCATATGACGGGGATTTCCATGAAAATGATTGTGGGCACACAATGGGTGATCACTGTATCCTATTTATATGTCTATTTTACTTCCTCTATTTAGCATTATGGACAGGGAAAGACCTAATCGAAGATCTGCAAAAAAATATTTTGCCTTCAAATTCATACCGTGATCGTAGCATGCATGGACTCGATTCATATGCCTGGGATTTCCATGAAAAAGTTTGTGGGCCGAAAATGGGTGATCACTGTACATTTCTCTTCTGTTTCCAATTTATATTTCTATTTTCCCTCCTCAATTTAGCATTATGGACAGTGAAAGTCCAAATCTAAGCTCTGCACAAAAATATTTTGACTTCAAATTCAAACCGTGATCGTAGCATGCATGGACTCGACTCATATGACTGGGATTTCCATGAAAAAGACTGTGGGCAGAAAATGGGTGATCACTGTACATTTCTCTTCTGTTTCCTATTTATATTTATATTTTACTTCCTTAATTTAGCATTATGGACAGGGAAAAACCAAATCTAAGAACTGCAAAAAAATATTTTGCTTTAAAAATTCATACCGTGATCGTAGCATGCATGGACACGACTCATATGACTGGGATTTCCATGAAAAAGATTGTGGGCCGAAAATGGGTGAGCACTGTACATTTATCTTCTGTTTCCTATTTATATTTATATTTTACCTCCTCAATTTAGCATTATGGACAGGGAAAGACCTAATCTAAGCTCTGCACAAAAATATTTTGCCTTCAAATTCATACCGTGAGCGTAGCATTCATGGACTCGACTCATATGACTGGGATTTCCATGAAAAAGATTGTGGGCCGAACATGGGTGATCACAGTACATTTCTCTTCTGTTTCCTATTAATATTTCTATTTTACTTTTTCAATTTAGCATTATGGACAGGGAAAGACCTAATCTAAAATCTGCACAAAAATATTTTGCCTTCAAATTCATACCGTGATCGTAGCATTCATGGACTCGACTCATATGACTGGGATTTCCATGAAAAAGATTGTGGGCCGAAAATGGGTGATCACTGTACATTTCTCTTCTGTTTCCTATTAATATTTCTATTTTACTTTTTCAATTTAGCATTATGGAAAGGGAAAGACCTAATCTAAGCTCTGCACAAAAATATTTTGCCTTCAAATTCATACCGTGATCGTAGCGTGCATGGACACGTCTCATATGAGTGGGATTTCCATGAAAAAGATTGTGGGCCGAAATGGGTGATCACTGTACATTTCTGTTCTGTTTCCTATTTATATTTATATTTTACTTCCTCAATTTAGCATTATGGACAGGGAAAGACCTAATCTAAAATCTGCACAAAAATCTTTTGCCTTCAATTTCATACCGTGATCGTAGCATGCATGGACTCGATTCATATGACTGGGATTTCCATGAAAAAGATTGTGGGCCGAAAATGGGTGATCACTGTACATTTCTATTCTGTTTCCTATTTATATTTCTATTTTACCTCCTCAATTTAGCATTATGGACAGGGAATGACCTAATCTAAAATCTGCACAAAAATATTTTGCCTTCAAATTCATACCGTGATCGTAGCATGCATGGACTCGACTCATATGACTGGGATTTCCTTTAAAAAGATTGTGGGCCGAAAATGGGTGATCACTGTACATTTCTCTTCTGTTTCCTATTTATATTTCTATTTTACCTCCTCAATTTAGCATTATGGACAGGGAAAGACCTAATCTAAGCTCTGCACAAAAATATTTTGCCTTCAAATTCATACCGTGATCGTAGCATGCATGGACTCGACTCATATGACTGGGATTTCCATGAAAATGATTGTGGGCACACAATGGGTGATTCCTGTACATTTCTCTTCTGTTTCCTATTTATATGTCTATTTTACTTCCTCTATTTAACATTATGAACAGGGAAAGACCTAATCTAAGCTATGCACAAACATATTTTGACTTCAAATTCATACCGTGATCGTAGCATGCATGGACACGTCTCATATGACTGGGTTTTCCATGAAAAAGTTTGTGGGCCGAAAATGGGTGATCACTGTACATTTCTCTTCTGTTTCCTATTTATATTTATATTTTACTTCCTTAATTTAGCATTATGGACAGGGAAAAACCAAATCTAAGAACTGCAAAAAAATATTTTGCTTTAAAAATTCATACCGTGATCGTAGCATGCATGGACACGACTCATATGACTGGGATTTCCATGAAAAAGATTGTGGGCCGAAAATGGGTGAGCACTGTACATTTATCTTCTGTTTCCTATTTATATTTATATTTTACCTCCTCAATTTAGCATTATGGACAGGGAAAGACCTAATCTAAGCTCTGCACAAAAATATTTTGCCTTCAAATTCATACCGTGAGCGTAGCATTCATGGACTCGACTCATATGACTGGGATTTCCATGAAAAAGATTGTGGGCCGAACATGGGTGATCACAGTACATTTCTCTTCTGTTTCCTATTAATATTTCTATTTTACTTTTTCAATTTAGCATTATGGACAGGGAAAGACCTAATCTAAAATCTGCACAAAAATATTTTGCCTTCAAATTCATACCGTGATCGTAGCATTCATGGACTCGACTCATATGACTGGGATTTCCATGAAAAAGATTGTGGGCCGAAAATGGGTGATCACTGTACATTTCTCTTCTGTTTCCTATTAATATTTCTATTTTACTTTTTCAATTTAGCATTATGGAAAGGGAAAGACCTAATCTAAGCTCTGCACAAAAATATTTTGCCTTCAAATTCATACCGTGAGCGTAGCATTCATGGACTCGACTCATATGACTGGGATTTCCATGAAAAAGATTGTGGGCCGAAAATGGGTGATCACTGTACATTTCTCTTCTGTTTCCTATTAATATTTCTATTTTACTTTTTCAATTTAGCATTATGGAAAGGGAAAGACCTAATCTAAGCTCTGCACAAAAATATTTTGCCTTCAAATTCATACCGTGATCGTAGCGTGCATGGACACGTCTCATATGAGTGGGATTTCCATGAAAAAGATTGTGGGCCGAAATGGGTGATCACTGTACATTTCTGTTCTGTTTCCTATTTATATTTATATTTTACTTCCTCAATTTAGCATTATGGACAGGGAAAGACCTAATCTAAAATCTGCACAAAAATCTTTTGCCTTCAATTTCATACCGTGATCGTAGCATGCATGGACTCGATTCATATGACTGGGATTTCCATGAAAAAGGTTGTGGGCCGAAAATGGGTGATCACTGTACATTTCTCTTCTGTTTCCTATTTATATTTATATTTTACTTCCTCAATTTAGCACAATGAACAGGGAAAGACCAAATCTAAGATCTGCACAAAAATATTTTGCCTTCAAATTCATACCGTGATCGTAGCATGCATGGACTCGACTCATATGCCTGGGATTTCCATGAAAAAGATTGTGGGCACAAAATGGATGATCACTGTACATTTCTCGTCTGTTTCCTATTTATATTTATATTTTATTTCCTCAATTTAGCACTATGAACAGGGAAAGACCAAATCTAAGATCTGCACAAAAATATTTTGCCTTCAAATTCATACCGTGATCAGAGCATGCATGGACTCGACTCATATGCCTGGGATTTCCATGAAAAAGTTTGTGGGCCGAAAATGGGTGATCACTGTACGTTTGTCTTCTGTTTCCTATTTATATTTATATTTTACCTCCTCAATTTAACATTATGGACAGGGAAAGTCCAAATCTAAGCTCTGCACCAAAATATTTTGCCTTCAAATTCATACCGTGCTCGTAGCATGGATGGACTCGACTCATATGACTGGGATTTCCATAAAAAAGATTGTGGGCAGAAAATGGATGATCACTGTACATTTCTCTTCTGTTTCCTGTTTATATTTCTATTTTACTTCCTCAATTTAGCATTATGGACAGGGAAAGACTTAATCTAAGCTCTGCACAAAAACATTTTGCCTTCAAATTCATACCGTGATCGTAGCATGCATGGACTCGACTTATATGACTGGGATCTCCATGAAAAAGATTGTGGGCCGAAAATGGGTGATCACTGTACATTTCTCTTCTGTTTCCTATTTATATTTATATTTTACCTCCTCAATTTAGCATTATGGACAGGGAAAGACCTAATCTAAGCTCTGCAGAAAAATATTTTGCCTTCAAATTCATACCGTGATCGTAGCATGTATAGACTCTACTCATATGACTGGGATTTCCATGAAAAAGATTGTGGGCAGAAAATGGGTGATCACTGTACATTTCTGTTCTGTTTCCTATTTATATTTCTATTTTACTTCCTTCATTTAGCATTATGGACAGGGAAAGATTTAATCTAGGCTCTGTACAAAAATATTTTGCCTTCAAATTCATACCGTGAACGTAGCATGCATGGACTCGACTCATATGACTGGGATTTCCATGAAAAAGATTGTGGGCAGAAAATGGGTGATCACTGTACATTTCTCTTCTGTTTCCTATTTGTTTTTCTATTTTACTTCCTCAATTTAGCATTATGGACGGTGAAAGACCTAATCTAAGAACTGCAAAAAATTATTTTGCCTTCAAATTCATACCGTGATCGTAGCAGACATGGACTCGACTCATATGACTGGGATTTCCATGAAAAAGATTGTACCCAGAAAATGGGTGATCACTGTACATTTCTCTACTGTTTCCTATTTATATTTATATTTTACCTCCTCAATTTAGCATTATGGACAGGTAAAGACCAAATCTAAGTTCTGCACAAAAATGCTTGCCTTCAAATTCATACCGTGATCGTTGCATGCATGGACTCGACTCATATGACTGGGATTTCCATGAAAATATTGTGGGCCGAAAATGGGTGATCACTGTACATTTCTCTTCTGTTTCCTATTTATATTTCTATTTTACCTCTTCAATTTATAAATATTGTCAGGGAAAGACATAATCTAAGCCCTGCACAAAAATATTTTGCCTTCAAATTCATACCGTGATCGTAGCATGCATGGACTCGACTCATATGACTGGGATTTCCATGAAAAAGATTGTGGGCCGAAAATGGGTGATCACTGTACATTACTCTTCTGTTTCCTATTTATATTTATATTTTACATCGTCAATTTAGCATTATGGACAGGGAAAGACCTAATCTAAGATCTGCACAAAAATATTTTGCTTTCAAATTCATACCGTGATCGTAGCATGCATGGACTCGACTCATATGACTGGGATTTCCATGAAAAAGATTGTGGGCAGAAAATGGGTGATCACTGTACATTTCTCTTCTGTTTCCTATTTATATTTCTCTTTTACCTCCTCAATTTAGCATTATGGACAGGGAAAGACCTAATCGAAGATCTGCACAAAAATATTTTGCCTTCAAATTCATACCGTGATCGTAGCATGCATGGACTCGACTCATATGACTGGGATTTCCATTAAAAAGATAGTGGGCCGAAAATAGGTGATCACTGTACATTTCTCCTCTGTTTCCTATTTATATTTTACCTTCTCAATTTAGCATTATGAACAGGGAAAGACCTAATCTGAGATCTGCACAAAAATATTTTGCCTTCAAATTCATACCGTGATCGTAGCATGCATGGACTCGAATCATATGTCTGGGATTTCCATGAAAAAGATTGTGGCCCGAAAATGGGTGATCACTGTACATTTCTCTTCTGTTTCCTATTTATATTTATATTTTACCTCCTCAATTTAGCAATATGGCCAGGGAAAGACCTAATCTAAGCCCTGCACAAAAATATTTTGCCGTCAAATTCATACCGTGATCGTAGCATGCATGGACTCGACTCATATGACTGGGATTTCCATGAAAAAGATAGTGGGCCGAAAATGGGTGATCACTGTACATTTCTCTTCTGTTTCCTATTTATATTTCTATTTTACCTCCTCAATTTAGCATTATGGACAGGGAAAGACCTAATCTAAGATCTGTACAAAAATATTTTGCCTTCAAATTCATTCCGTGATCGTAGCATGCATGGACTCGACTCATAAGACTGGGATTTCCATGAAAAAGATTGTGGGCCGAAAATGGGTGATCACTGTACATTTCTCTTCTGTTTCCTATTTATATTTATATTTTACCTCCTCAATTTAGCATTATGGACAGGGAAAGACCTAATCTAAAATCTGCACAAAAATATTTTGCTTTCAAATTCATACCGTGATCGTAGCATGCATGGACTCGACTCATATGACTGGGATTTCCATGAAAAAGATTGTGGGCCGAAAATGGGTGATCACTGTACATTTCTCTTCTGTTTCCTATTTATATTTATATTTTACCTCTTCAATTTATCAATATGGTCAGGGAAAGACATAATCTAAGTCCTGCACAAAAATATGTTGCCTTCAAATTCATACCTGATTGTAGCATGCATGGACTCGTCTCATATGACTGGGATTTCCATGAGAAAGATTGTGGGCAGAAAATGGGTGATCACTGTACATTTCTCTTCTGTTTCCTATTTATATTTCTATTTTACCTCCTCAATTTATCAATATGGCCAGGGAAAGACATAATCTAAGCCCTGCACAAAAATATTTTGCCTTCAAATTCATACCGTGATCGTAGCATGCATGGACTCGACTCATATGACTGGGATTTCCATGAAAAAGATAGTGGGCCGAAAATGGGTGATCACTGTACATTTCTCTTCTGTTTCCTATTTATATTTATATTTTACCTCCTGAATTTACCATTATGGACAGGGAAAGACCCCATCTAAAATCTGCACAAAAATATTTTGCCTTCAAATTCATACCGTGATCGTAGCATGCATGGACTCGACTCATATGACTGGGATTTCCATGAAAAAGATTGTGGGCCGAAAATGGGTGATCACTGTACATTTCTCTTCTGTTTCCTATTTATATTTCTATTTTACCTCCTCAATTTAGCATTATGGACAGGGAAAGACCTAATCTAAGATCTGTACAAAAATATTTTGCCTTCAAATTCATACCGTGATCGTAGCATGCATGGACTCGACTCATAAGACTGGGATTTCCATGAAAAAGATTGTGGGCCGAAAATGGGTGATCACTGTACATTTCTCTTCTGTTTCCTATTAATATTTATATTTTACCTCCTCAATTTAGCATTTTGGACAGGGAAAGACCTAATCTAAAATCTGCACAATAATATTTTGCCTTCAAATTCATAGCGTGATCGTAGCATGCATGGACTCGACTCATATGACTGGGATTTCCATGAAAAAGATTGTGGGCCGAAAATGGGTGATCACTGTACATTTCTCTTCTGTTTCCTAGTTATATTTCTATTTTACCTCCTCAATTTAGCATTATGGACAGGGAAAGACCTAATCTAAGATCTGCACAAAAATATTTTGCCTTCAAATTCATACCGTGATCGTAGCATGCATGGACTCGACTCATATGACTGGGATTTCCATGAAAAAGATTGTGGGCAGAAAATAGGTGATCACTGTACATTTCTCTTCTGTTTCCTATTTATATTTCTATTTTACCTCCTCAATTTAGCATTATGGACAGGGAAAGACCTAATCGAAGATCTGCACAAAAATATTTTTCCTTCAAATTCATGCCGTGATCGTAGCATGCATGGACTCGATTCATATGACTGGGATTTCCATGAAAAAGATTGTGGGCCAAAAATGGGTGATCACTGTACATTTCTCTTCTGTTTCCTATTTATATTTATATTTTACCTCCTCAATTTAGCATTATGGACAGGGAAAGACACAATCTAAAATCTGCACAAAAATATTTTGCCTTCAAAATCATACCGTGATCGTAGCATGCATGGACTCGACTCATATGACTGGGATTTCCATGAAAAAGATAGTGGGCCGAAAATGGGTGATCACTGTACATTTCTTTTCTGTTTCCTATGTATATTTCTATTGTACCTTTTCAATTTAGCATTATGGACAGGGAAAGACCTGATCTAAAATCTCCACAAAAATATTTTGCCTTCAAATTCATACCGTGATCGTAGCATGCATGGACTCGACTCATATGACTGGGATTTCCATGAAAAAGTTAGTGGGCCGAAAATGGGTGATCACTGTACATTTCTCTTCTGTTTCCTATTTATATTTATATTTTACCTCCTCAATTTAGCATTATGGACAGGGAAAGACCCAATCTAAAATCTGCACAAAAATATTTTGCCTTCAAATTCATACCGTGATCGTAGCATGCATGGACTCGACTCATATGACTGGGATTTCCATGAAAAAGATTGTGGGCCGAAAAAGGGTGATCACTGTACATTTCTCTTCTGTTTCCTATTTATATTTATATTTTACCTCCTCAATTTAGCATTAGGGACAGGGAAAGATCTAATCTAAAATCTGCACAATAATATTTTGCCTTCAAATTCATACCGTGATCGTAGCATGCATGGACTCGACTCATATGACTGGGATTTCCATGAAAAAAATTTTGGGCCTAAAATGGGTGTCACTGTACATTTCTCTTCTGTTTCCTATTTATATTTATATTTTACCTCCTCAATTTAGCATTATGGACAGGGAAAGACCTAATCTAAAATCTGCACAAAAATATTTTGCCTTCAAATTCATACCGTGATCGTAGCATGCATGGACTCGACTCATATGACTGGGATTTCCATAACAAAGATTGTGGGCCGAAAATGGGTGATCACTGTACATTTCTCTTCTGTTTCCTATTTATATTTCTATTTTACCTCCTCAATTTAGCATTATGGACAGGGAAAGAGCAAATCTAAGATCTGCACAGAAATATTTTGCCTTCAAATTCATACCGTAATCGTATCATGCATGGACTCGACTCATATGACTGGGATTTTCATGAAAAACATAGTGGGCCCAAAATGGGTGATCACTGTACATTTCTCTTATGTTTCCTTTTTATATTTCTCTTTTACCTCCTCAATTTAGCATTATGGACAGGGAAAGACCTAATCGAAGATCTGCACAAAAATATTTTGCCTTCAAATTCATACCGTGATCGTAGCATGCATGGACACGATTCATATGACTGGGATTTCCATGAAAAAGATTGTGGGCCGAAAATGGGTGATCACTGTACATTTCTCTTCTGTTTCCTATTTATATTTCTATATTACCTCCTCAATTTAGCATTATGGACAGGGAAAGACCTAATCTAAAATCTCCACAAAAATATTTTGCCTTCAAATTCATACCGTGATCGTAGCATGCATGGACTCGACTCATATGACTGGGATTTCCATGAAAAAGATAGTGGGCCGAAAATGGGTGATCAGTGTACATTTCTTTTCTGTTTCCTATGTATATTTCTATTGTACCTTTTCAATTTAGCATTATGGACAGGGAAAGACCTGATCTAAAATCTGCACAAAAATATTTTGCCTTCAAATTCATACCGTGATCGTAGCATGCATGGACTCGACTCATATGACTGGGATTTCCATGAAAAAGATTGTGGGCCGAAAATGGGTGATCACTGTACATTTCTCTTCTGTTTCCTATTTATATTTATATTTTACCTCCTCAATTTAGCATTATGGACAGGGAAAGATCTAATCTAAAATCTGCACAATAATATTTTGCCTTCAAATTCATACCGTGATCGTAGCATGCATGGACTCGACTCATATGACTGGGATTTCCATGAAAAAGATTGTGGGCCTAAAATGGGTGTCACTGTACATTTCTCTTCTGTTTCCTATTTATATTTATATTTTACCTCCTCAATTTAGCATTATGGACAGGGAAAGACCTAATCTAAGATCTGCACAAAAATATTTTGCCTTCAAATTCATACCGTGATCGTAGCATGCATGGACTCGACTCATATGACTGGGATTTCCATGAAAAAGTTAGTGGGCCGAAAATGGGTGATCACTGTACATTTCTCTTCTGTTTCCTATTTATATTTATATTTTACCTCCTCAATTTAGCATTATGGACAGGGAAAGACCCAATCTAAAATCTGCACAAAAATATTTTGCCTTCAAATTCATACCGTGATCGTAGCATGCATGGACTCGACTCATATGACTGGGATTTCCATGAAAAAGATTGTGGGCCGAAAATGGGTGATCACTGTACATTTCTCTTCTGTTTCCTATTTATATTTATATTTTACCTCCTCAATTTAGCATTATGGACAGGGAAAGATCTAATCTAAAATCTGCACAATAATATTTTGCCTTCAAATTCATACCGTGATCGTAGCATGCATGGACTCGACTCATATGACTGGGATTTCCATGAAAAAGATTGTGGGCCTAAAATGGGTGTCACTGTACATTTCTCTTCTGTTTCCTATTTATATTTATATTTTACCTCCTCAATTTAGCATTATGGACTGGGAAAGACCTAATCGAAGATCTGCACAAAAATATTTTGCCTTCAAATTCATGCCGTGATCGTAGCATGCATGGACTCGACTCATATGACTGGGATTTCCATGAAAAAGATTGTGGGCCGAAAATTGGTGATCACTGTACATTTCTCTTCTGTTTCCTATTTATATTTATATTTTACCTCCTCAATTTAGCATTATGGACAGGGAAAGACCTAATCTAAAATCTGCACAAGAATATTTTGCCTTCAAATTCATACCGTGATCGTAGCATGCATGGACTCGACTCATATGACTGGGATTTCCATGAAAAAGATTGTGGGCCGAAAATGGGTGATCACTGTACATTTCTGTTCTGTTTCCTAGTTATATTTCTATTTTACCTCCTCAATTTAGCATTATGGACAGGGAATGATCTAATCTAAGATCTGCACAAAAATATTTTGCCTTCAAATTCATACCGTAATCGTAGCATGCATGGACTCGACTCATATGACTGGGATTTCCCTGAAAAAGATAGTGGGCCGAAAATGGGTGATCACTGTACATTTCTCTTCTGTTTCCTATTTATATTTCTCTTTTACCTCCTCAATTTAGCATTATTGACAGGGAAAGATCTAATCTAAAATCTGCACAATAATATTTTGCCTTCAAATTCATACCGTGATCGTAGCATTCATGGACTCGACTCATATGACTGGGATTTCCATGAAAAAGTTAGTGGGCCGAAAATGGGTGATCACTGTACATTTCTCTTCTGTTTCCTATTTATATTTATATTTTACCTCCTCAATTTAGCATTATGGACTGGGAAAGACCTAATCGAAGATCTGCACAAAAATATTTTGCCTTCAAATTCATGCCGTGATCGTAGCATGCATGGACTCGACTCATATGACTGGGATTTCCATGAAAAAGTTAGTGGGCCGAAAATGGGTGATCACTGTACATTTCTCTTCTGTTTCCTATTTATATTTATATTTTACCTCCTCAATTTAGCATTATGGACAGGGAAAGACCCAATCTAAAATCTGCACAAAAATATTTTGCCTTCAAATTCATACCGTGATCGTAGCATTCATGGACTCGACTCATATGACTGGGATTTCCATGAAAAAGATTGTGGGCCGAAAATGGGTGATCACTGTACATTTCTCTTCTGTTTCCTATTTATATTTATATTTTACCTCCTCAATTTAGCATTATGGACAGGGAAAGATCTAATCTAAAATCTGCACAATAATATTTTGCCTTCAAATTCATACCGTGATCGTAGCATGCATGGACTCGACTCATATGACTGGGATTTCCATGAAAAAGATTGTGGGCCTAAAATGGGTGTCACTGTACATTTCTCTTCTGTTTCCTATTTATATTTATATTTTACCTCCTCAATTTAGCATTATGGACAGGGAAAGACCTAATCTAAAATCTGCACAAAAATATTTTGCCTTCAAATTCATACCGTGATCGTAGCATGCATGGACTCGACTCATATGACTGGGATTTCCATAACAAAGATTGTGGGCCGAAAATGGGTGATCACTGTACATTTCTCTTCTGTTTCCTATTTATATTTCTCTTTTACCTCCTCAATTTAGCATTATGGACTGGGAAAGACCTAATCGAAGATCTGCACAAAAATATTTTGCCTTCAAATTCATGCCGTGATCGTAGCATGCATGGACTCGACTCATATGACTGGGATTTCCATGAAAAAGATTGTGGGCCGAAAATTGGTGATCACTGTACATTTCTCTTCTGTTTCCTATTTATATTTATATTTTACCTCCTCAATTTAGCATTATGGACAGGGAAAGACCTAATCTAAAATCTGCACAAGAATATTTTGCCTTCAAATTCATACCGTGATCGTAGCATGCATGGACTCGACTCATATGACTGGGATTTCCATGAAAAAGATTGTGGGCCGAAAATGGGTGATCACTGTACATTTCTGTTCTGTTTCCTATTTATATTTCTATTTTACCTCCTCAATTTAGCATTATTGACAGGGAAAGACCTAATCTAAGATCTGTACGAAAATATTTTGCCTTCAAATTCATACCGTGATCGTAGCATGCATGTACTCGACTCATACGACTGGGATTTCCATGAAAAAGATTGTGGGCCGAAAATGGGTGATCACTGTACATTTCACTTCTGTTTCCTATTTATATTTCTATTTTACCTCCTCAATTTAGCATTATGGACAGGGAAAGACAAAATCTACGATCTGCACAAAAATATTTTCCTTCAAATTCATACCGTAATCGTAGCATGCATGGACTCGACTCATATGACTGGGATTTCCATGAAAAAGTTTGTGGGCCGAAAATGGGTGATCACTGTACATTTCTCTTCTGTTTCCTATTTATATTTATATTTTACCTCCTCAATTTAGCATTATGGATAGGGAAAGAACTAATCTAAAATCTGCACAATAATATTTTGCCTTCAAATTCATACCGTGATCGTAGCATGCATGGACTCGACTCATATGACTGGGATTTCCATGAAAAAGATTGTGGGCCGAAAATGGGTGATCACTGTACATTTCTCTTCTGTTTCCTATTTATATTTCTATTTTACCTCCTCAATTTAGCATTATGGACAGGGAAAGACCTAATCTAAAATCTGTTCAAAAATATTTTGCCTTCAAATTCATACCGTGATCGTAGCATGCATGGACTCGACTCATATGACTGGGATTTCCATGAAAAAGATTGTGGGCCAAAAATGGGTGATCACTGTACATTTCTCTTCTGTTTCCTATTTATATTTATATTTTACCTCCTCCATTTAGCATTATGGACAGGGAATGAGCTAATCTAATATCTGCACAAAAATATTTTGCCTTCAAATTCATACCGTGATCGTAGCATGCATGGACTCGACTCATATGACTGGGATTTCCATGAAAAAGATTGTGGGCCGAAAATGTGTGATCACTGTACATTTCTCTTCTGTTTCCTATTTATATTTATATTTTACCTCCTCAATTTAGCATTATGGACAGGGAAAGATCTAATCTAAAATCTGCACAATAATATTTTGCCTTCAAATTCATACCGTGATCGTAGCATGCATGGACTCGACTCATATGACTGGGATTTCCATGAAAAAGATTGTGGGCCTAAAATGGGTGTCACTGTACATTTCTCTTCTGTTTCCTATTTATATTTATATTTTACCTCCTCAATTTAGCATTATGGACAGGGAAAGACCTAATCTAAGATCTGCACAAAAATATTTTGCCTTCAAATTCATACCGTGATCGTAGCATGCATGGACTCGACTCATATGACTGGGATTTCCATGAAAAAGTTAGTGGGCCGAAAATGGGTGATCACTGTACATTTCTCTTCTGTTTCCTATTTATATTTATATTTTACCTCCTCAATTTAGCATTATGGACAGGGAAAGACCCAATCTAAAATCTGCACAAAAATATTTTGCCTTCAAATTCATACCGTGATCGTAGCATGCATGGACTCGACTCATATGACTGGGATTTCCATGAAAAAGATTGTGGGCCGAAAATGGGTGATCACTGTACATTTCTCTTCTGTTTCCTATTTATATTTCTCTTTTACCTCCTCAATTTAGCATTATTGACAGGGAAAGATCTAATCTAAAATCTGCACAATAATATTTTGCCTTCAAATTCATACCGTGATCGTAGCATGCATGGACTCGACTCATATGACGGGGATTTCCATGAAAAAGATTGTGGGCCTAAAATGGGTGTGACTGTACATTTCTCTTCTGTTTCCTATTTATATTTATATTTTACCTCCTCAATTTAGCATTATGGACAGGGAAAGATCTAATCTAAAATCTGCACAAAAATATTTTGCCTTCAAATTCATACCGTGATCGTAGCATGCATGGACTCGACTCATATGACTGGGATTTCCATAACAAAGATTGTGGGCCAAAAATGGGTGATCACTGTACATTTCTCTTCTGTTTCCTATTTATATTTATATTTTACCTCCTCAATTTAGCATTATGGACAGGGAAAGACCTAATCTAAGATCTGCAAAAAAATATTTTGCATTCAAATTCATACCGTGATCGTAGCATGCATGGACTCGACTCATATGACTGGGATTTCCATGAAAAAGATTGTGGGCCGAAAATGGGTGATCACTGTACATTTCTCTTCTGTTTCCTATTTATATTTCTCTTTTACCTCCTCAATTTAGCATTATGGACTGGGAAAGACCTAATCGAAGATCTGCACAAAAATATTTTGCCTTCAAATTCATGCCGTGATCGTAGCATGCATGGACTCGACTCATATGACTGGGATTTCCATGAAAAAGTTAGTGGGCCGAAAATGGGTGATCACTGTACATTTCTCTTCTGTTTCCTATTTATATTTATATTTTACCTCCTCAATTTAGCATTATGGACAGGGAAAGACCCAATCTAAAATCTGCACAAAAATATTTTGCCTTCAAATTCATACCGTGATCGTAGCATTCATGGACTCGACTCATATGACTGGGATTTCCATGAAAAAGATTGTGGGCCGAAAATGGGTGATCACTGTACATTTCTCTTCTGTTTCCTATTTATATTTATATTTTACCTCCTCAATTTAGCATTATGGACAGGGAAAGATCTAATCTAAAATCTGCACAAGAATATTTTGCCTTCAAATTCATACCGTGATCGTAGCATGCATGGACTCGACTCATATGACTGGGATTTCCATGAAAAAGATTGTGGGCCTAAAATGGGTGTCACTGTACATTTCTCTTCTGTTTCCTATTTATATTTATATTTTACCTCCTCAATTTAGCATTATGGACAGGGAAAGACCTAATCTAAAATCTGCACAAAAATATTTTGCCTTCAAATTCATACCGTGATCGTAGCATGCATGGACTCGACTCATATGACTGGGATTTCCATAACAAAGATTGTGGGCCGAAAACGGGTGATCACTGTACATTTCTCTTCTGTTTCCTATTTATATTTCTCTTTTACCTCCTCAATTTAGCATTATGGACTGGGAAAGACCTAATCGAAGATCTGCACAAAAATATTTTGCCTTCAAATTCATGCCGTGATCGTAGCATGCATGGACTCGACTCATATGACTGGGATTTCCATGAAAAAGATTGTGGGCCGAAAATTGGTGATCACTGTACATTTCTCTTCTGTTTCCTATTTATATTTATATTTTACCTCCTCAATTTAGCATTATGGACAGGGAAAGACCTAATCTAAAATCTGCACAAGAATATTTTGCCTTCAAATTCATACCGTGATCGTAGCATGCATGGACTCGACTCATATGACTGGGATTTCCATGAAAAAGATTGTGGGCCGAAAATGGGTGATCACTGTACATTTCTGTTCTGTTTCCTATTTATATTTCTATTTTACCTCCTCAATTTAGCATTATTGACAGGGAAAGACCTAATCTAAGATCTGTACGAAAATATTTTGCCTTCAAATTCATACCGTGATCGTAGCATGCATGGACTCGACTCATACGACTGGGATTTCCATGAAAAAGATTGTGGGCCGAAAATGGGTGATCACTGTACATTTCACTTCTGTTTCCTATTTATATTTCTATTTTACCTCCTCAATTTAGCATTATGGACAGGGAAAGACAAAATCTACGATCTGCACAAAAATATTTTCCTTCAAATTCATACCGTAATCGTAGCATGCATGGACTCGACTCATATGACTGGGATTTCCATGAACAAGTTTGTGGGCCGAAAATGGGTGATCACTGTACATTTCTCTTCTGTTTCCTATTTATATTTATATTTTACCTCCTCAATTTAGCATTATGGATAGGGAAAGAACTAATCTAAAATCTGCACAATAATATTTTGCCTTCAAATTCATACCGTGATCGTAGCATGCATGGACTCGACTCATATGACTGGGATTTCCATGAAAAAGATTGTGGGCCGAAAATGGGTGATCACTGTACATTTCTCTTCTGTTTCCTATTTATATTTCTATTTTACCTCCTCAATTTAGCATTATGGACAGGGAAAGACCTAATCTAAAATCTGTTCAAAAATATTTTGCCTTCAAATTCATACCGTGATCGTAGCATGCATGGACTCGACTCATATGACTGGGATTTCCATGAAAAAGATTGTGGGCCAAAAATGGGTGATCACTGTACATTTCTCTTCTGTTTCCTATTTATATTTATATTTTACCTCCTCCATTTAGCATTATGGACAGGGAATGAGCTAATCTAATATCTGCACAAAAATATTTTGCCTTCAAATTCATACCGTGATCGTAGCATGCATGGACTCGACTCATATGACTGGGATTTCCATGAAAAAGATTGTGGGCCGAAAATGTGTGATCACTGTACATTTCTCTTCTGTTTCCTATTTATATTTATATTTTACCACCTCAATTTAGCATTATGGACAGGGAAAGACCTAATCTAAGCTCTGTACAAAAATATTTTGCCTTCAAATTCATACCGTGATCGTAGCATGCATGGACTCAACTCATATGACTGGGATTTCCATGAAAAAGATTGTGGGCCGAAAATGGGTGATCACTGTACATTTCTCTTCTGTTTCCTATTTATATTTATATTTTACCTCCTCAATTTAGCATTATGGACAGGGAAAGAACTAATCTAATATCTGCACAATAATATTTTGCCTTCAAATTCATACCGTGATCGTAGCATGCATGGACTCGACTCATATGACTGGGATTTCCATGAAAAAGATTGTGGGCCGAAAATGGGTGATCACTGTACATTTCTCTTCTGTTTCCTATTTATATTTATATTTTACCACCTCAATTTAGCATTATGGACAGGGAAAGACCTAATCTAAGCTCTGTACAAAAATATTTTGCCTTCAAATTCATACCGTGATCGTAGCATGCATGGACTCGACTCATATGACTGGGATTTCCATGAAAAAGATTGTGGGCCGAAAATGGGTGATCACTGTACATTTCTCTTCTGTTTCCTATTTATATTTCTATTTTACCTCCTCAATTTAGCATTATGGACAGGGAAAGAACTAATCTAATATCTGCACAATAATATTTTGCCTTCAAATTCATACCGTGATCGTAGCATGCATGGACTCGACTCATATGACTGGGATTTCCATGAAAAAGATTGTGGGCCGAAAATGGGTGATCACTGTACATTTCTCTTCTGTTTCCTATTTATATTTCTATTTTACCTCCTCAATTTAGCATTATGGACAGGGAAAGAACTAATCTAAAATCTGCACAATAATATTTTGCCTTCAAATTCATACCGTGATCGTAGCATGCATGGACTCGACTCATATGACTGGGATTTCCATGAAAAAGATTGTGGGCCGAAAATGGGTGATCACTGTACATTTCTCTTCTGTTTCCTATTTATATTTATATTTTACCACCTCAATTTAGCATTATGGACAGGGAAAGAACTAATCTAAAATCTGCACAATAATATTTTGCCTTCAAATTCATACCGTGATCGTAGCATGCATGGACTCGACTCATATGACTGGGATTTCCATGAAAAAGATTGTGGGCCGAAAATGGGTGTCACTGTACATTTCTCTTCTGTTTCCTATTTATATTTCTATTTTACCTCCTCAATTTAGCATTATGGACAGGGAAAGACCTAATCTAAAATCTGCACAAAAAGATTTTGCCTTCAAATTCATACCGTGATCGTAGCATGCATGGACTCGACTCATATGACTGGGATTTCCATGAAAAAGATTGTGGGCCAAAAATGGGTGATCACTGTACATTTCTCTTCTGTTTCCTATTTATATTTATATTTTACCTCCTCAATTTAGCATTATGGACAGGGAATGACCTAATCTAAGATCTGCACAAAAATATTTTGCCTTCAAATTCATACCGTGATCGTAGCATGCATGGACTCGACTCATATGACTGGGATTTCCATGAAAAAGATTATGGGCCAAGAATGGGTGATCACTGTACATTTCTCTTCTGTTTCCTATTTATATTTATATTTTACCTCCTCAATTTAGCATTATGGACAGGGAAAGACCTAAACTAAGATCTGCACAAAAATATTTTGCCTTCAAATTCATACGGTGATCGTAGCATGCATGAATTCAACTCATATGACTGGGATTTCCATGAAAAAGATTGTGGGCCGAAAATGGGTGATCACTGTACATTTCTCTTCTGTTTCCTATTTATATTTATATTTATACCTCCTCAATTTAGCATTATGGACAGGGAAAGACCAAATCTAATATCTGCACAATAATATTTTGCCTTCAAATTCATACCGTGATCGTAGCATGCATGGACTCGACTCATATGACTGGTATTTCCATGAAAAAGATTGTGGGCCGAAAATGGGTGATCACTGTACATTTCTCTTCTGTTTCCTAGTTATATTTCTATTTTACCTCCTCAATTTAGCATTATGGACAGGGAATGACCTAATCTAAGATCTGCACAAAAATATTTTGCCTTCAAATTCATACCGTGATCGTAGCATGCATGGACTCGACTCATATGCCTGGGATTTCCATGAAAAAGATTGTGGGCCGAAAATGGGTGATCATTGTACATTTCTCTTCTGTTTCCTATTTATATTTCTATTTTACCTCCTCAATTTAGCATTATGGACAGGGAAAGACCTAATCTAAGATCTGCACAAAAATATTTTGCCTTCAAATTCATACCGTGATCGTAGCATGCATGGACTCGACTCATATGACTGGGATTTCCATGAAAAAGATTGTGGGCCGAAAATGGGTGATCACTGTACATTTCTCTTCTGTTTCCTATTTATATTTCTATTTTACCTCCTCAATTTAGCTTTATGGACAGGGAATGACCTA
This sequence comes from Acanthosepion lycidas, assembly GCA_963932145.1. Classification (NCBI taxonomy): domain Eukaryota; kingdom Metazoa; phylum Mollusca; class Cephalopoda; order Sepiida; family Sepiidae; genus Acanthosepion; species Acanthosepion lycidas. Next base: position 2,139,981 of record OZ010604.1, on the reverse strand, counting down.
ATCTAAGATCTGCACAAAAATATTTTGCCTTCAAATTCATACCGTGAACGTAGCATGCAAGGACTCGACTCATATGACTGGGATTTCCATGAAAATGATTGTGGGCCGAAAATGGGTGATCACTGTACATTTCTCTTCTGTTTCCTATTTATATTTCTATTTTACCTCCTCAATTTAGCATTATGGACAGGGAAAGACCAAATCTAATATCTGCACAATAATATTTTGCCTTCAAATTCATACCGTGATCGTAGCATGCATGGACTCGACTCATATGACTGGTATTTCCATGAAAAAGATTGTGGGCCGAAAATGGGTGATCACTGTACATTTCTCTTCTGTTTCCTAGTTATATTTCTATTTTACCTCCTCAATTTAGCATTATGGACAGGGAAAGAACTAATCTAATATCTGCACAATAATATTTTGCCTTCAAATTCATACCGTGATCGTAGCATGCATGGACTCGACTCATATGACTGGGATTTCCATGAAAAAGATTGTGGGCCGAAAATGGGTGATCACTGTACATTTCTCTTCTGTTTCCTATTTATATTTATATTTTACCACCTCAATTTAGCATTATGGACAGGGAAAGACCTAATCTAAGCTCTGTACAAAAATATTTTGCCTTCAAATTCATACCGTGATCGTAGCATGCATGGACTCGACTCATATGACTGGGATTTCCATGAAAAAGATTGTGGGCCGAAAATGGGTGATCACTGTACATTTCTCTTCTGTTTCCTATTTATATTTCTATTTTACCTCCTCAATTTAGCATTATGGACAGGGAAAGAACTAATCTAATATCTGCACAATAATATTTTGCCTTCAAATTCATACCGTGATCGTAGCATGCATGGACTCGACTCATATGACTGGGATTTCCATGAAAAAGATTGTGGGCCGAAAATGGGTGATCACTGTACATTTCTCTTCTGTTTCCTATTTATATTTCTATTTTACCTCCTCAATTTAGCATTATGGACAGGGAAAGAACTAATCTAAAATCTGCACAATAATATTTTGCCTTCAAATTCATACCGTGATCGTAGCATGCATGGACTCGACTCATATGACTGGGATTTCCATGAAAAAGATTGTGGGCCGAAAATGGGTGATCACTGTACATTTCTCTTCTGTTTCCTATTTATATTTATATTTTACCACCTCAATTTAGCATTATGGACAGGGAAAGAACTAATCTAAAATCTGCACAATAATATTTTGCCTTCAAATTCATACCGTGATCGTAGCATGCATGGACTCGACTCATATGACTGGGATTTCCATGAAAAAGATTGTGGGCCGAAAATGGGTGTCACTGTACATTTCTCTTCTGTTTCCTATTTATATTTCTATTTTACCTCCTCAATTTAGCATTATGGACAGGGAAAGACCAAATCTAATATCTGCACAATAATATTTTGCCTTCAAATTCATACCGTGATCGTAGCATGCATGGACTCGACTCATATGACTGGTATTTCCATGAAAAAGATTGTGGGCCGAAAATGGGTGATCACTGTACATTTCTCTTCTGTTTCCTAGTTATATTTCTATTTTACCTCCTCAATTTAGCATTATGGACAGGGAATGACCTAATCTAAGATCTGCACAAAAATATTTTGCCTTCAAATTCATACCGTGATCGTAGCATGCATGGACTCGACTCATATGCCTGGGATTTCCATGAAAAAGATTGTGGGCCGAAAATGGGTGATCATTGTACATTTCTCTTCTGTTTCCTATTTATATTTCTATTTTACCTCCTCAATTTAGCATTATGGACAGGGAAAGACCTAATCTAAGATCTGCACAAAAATATTTTGCCTTCAAATTCATACCGTGATCGTAGCATGCATGGACTCGACTCATATGACTGGGATTTCCATGAAAAAGATTGTGGGCCGAAAATGGGTGATCACTGTACATTTCTCTTCTGTTTCCTATTTATATTTCTATTTTACCTCCTCAATTTAGCTTTATGGACAGGGAATGACCTAATCTAAGATCTGCACAAAAATATTTTGCCTTCAAATTCATACCGTGAACGTAGCATGCAAGGACTCGACTCATATGACTGGGATTTCCATGAAAATGATTGTGGGCCGAAAATGGGTGATCACTGTACATTTCTCTTCTGTTTCCTATTTATATTTCTATTTTACCTCCTCAATTTAGCATTATGGACAGGGAAAGACCAAATCTAATATCTGCACAATAATATTTTGCCTTCAAATTCATACCGTGATCGTAGCATGCATGGACTCGACTCATATGACTGGTATTTCCATGAAAAAGATTGTGGGCCGAAAATGGGTGATCACTGTACATTTCTCTTCTGTTTCCTAGTTATATTTCTATTTTACCTCCTCAATTTAGCATTATGGACAGGGAATGACCTAATCTAAGATCTGCACAAAAATATTTTGCCTTCAAATTCATACCGTGATCGTAGCATGCATGGACTCGACTCATATGACTGGGATTTCCATGAAAAAGATTGTGGGCCAAAAATGGGTGATCACTGTACATTTCTCTTCTGTTTCCTAATTATATTTCTATTTACCTCCTCAATTTAGCATTATAGACAGGGAATGACCTAATCTAAGATCTGCACAAAAATATTTTGCCTTCAAATTCATACCGTGATCGTAGCATGCATGGACTCGACTCATATGACTGGGATTTCCATGAAAAAGATTGTGGGCCGAAAATGGGTGATCACTGTACATTTCTCTTCTGTTTCCTATTTATATTTATATTTTACCTCCTCAATTTAGCATTATGGACAGGGAAAGAACTAATCTAAAATCTGCACAAAAATATTTTGCCTTCAAATTCATACCGTGATCGTAGCATGCATGGACTCGACTCATATGACTGGGATTTCCATGAAAAAGATTGTGGGCCGAAAATGGGTGTCACTGTACATTTCTCTTCTGTTTCCTATTTATATTTATATTTTACCTCCTCAATTTAGCATTATGGACAGGGAAAGACCTAATTTAAAATCTGCACAAAAATGTTTTGCCTTCAAATTCATACCGTGATCGTAGCATGCATGGACTCGACTCATATGACTGGGATTTCCATGAAAAAGATTGTGGGCCAAAAATGGGTGATCACTGTACATTTCTCTTCTGTTTCCTATTTATATTTCTATTTTACCTCCTCAATTTAGCATTATGGCCAGGGAAAGACCTAATCTAAGATCTACACAAAAATATTTTGCTTTCAAATTCATACCGTGATCGTAGCATGCATGGACTCGACTCATATGACTGGGATTTCCATGAAAAAGATTGTGGGCCGAAAATGGGTGATCACTGTACATTTCTCTTCTGTTTCCTATTTATATTTATATTTTCCCTCCTCAATTTAGCATTATGGACTGGGAATGACCTAATCTAAGATCTGCACAAAAATATTTTGCCTTCAAATTCATACCGTGATCGTAGCATGCATGGACTCGACTCATATGACTGGGATTTCCATGAAAATGATTGTGGGCCGAAAATGGGTGATCACTGTACATTTCTCTTCTGTTTCCTATTTATATTTCTATTTTACCTCCTCAATTTAGCATTATGGACAGGGAATGACCTAATCTAAGATCTGCACAAAAATATTTTGCCTTCAAATTTATACCGTGATCGTAGCATGCATAGACTCGACTCATATGACTGGGATTTCCATGAAAAAGATTGTGGGCCGAAAATGTGTGATCACTGTACATTTCTCTTCTGTTTCCTATTTATATTTATATTTTACCTCCTCAATTTAGCATTATGGACAGGGAAAGACCTAATCTAAGATCTGCACAAAAATATTTTGCCTTCAAATTCATACCGTGATCGTAGCATGCATGGATTCGACTCATATGACTGGGATTTCCATGAAAAAGATTGTGGGCCGAAAATGGGTGATCACTGTACATTTCTCTTCTGTTTCCTATTTATATTTCTATTTTACCTCCTCAATTTAGCTTTATGGACAGGGAATGACCTAATCTAAGATCTGCACAAAAATATTTTGCCTTCAAATTCATAGCGTGAACGTAGCATGCATGGACTCGACTCATATGACTGGGATTTCCATGAAAATGATTGTGGGCCGAAAATGGGTGATCACTGTACATTTCTCTTCTGTTTCCTATTTATATTTCTATTTTACCACCTCAATTTAGCATTATGGACAGGGAATGACCTAATCTAAGATCTGCACAAAAATATTTTGCCTTCAAATTTATACCGTGATCGTAGCATGCATAGACTCGACTCATATGACTGGGATTTCCATGAAAAAGATTGTGGGCCGAAAATGTGTGATCACTGTACATTTCTCTTCTGTTTCCTATTTATATTTATATTTTACCTCCTCAATTTAGCATTATGGACTGGGAATGACCTAATCTAAGATCTGCAGAAAAATATTTTGCCTTCAAATTCATACCGTGATCGTAGCATGCATGGACTCGACTCATATGACTGGGATTTGCATGAAAAAGATTGTGGGCCGAAAATGGGTGATCATTGTACATTTCTCTTCTGTTTCCTATTTATATTTCTATTTTACCTCCTCAATTTATCATTATGGACAGGGAAAGACCTAATCGAAGATCTGCACAAAAATATTTTGCCTTCAAATTCATGCCGTGATCGTAGCATGCATGGACTCGATTCATATGACTGGGATTTCCATGAAAAAGATTGTGGGCCGAAAATGGGTGATCACTGTACATTTCTCTTCTGCTTCCTATTTATATTTATATTTTACCTCCTCAATTTAGCATTATGGACAGGGAAAGACCAAATCTAAGATCTGCACAAAAATATTTTGCCTTCAAATTCATACCGTGATCGTAGCATGCATGGACTCGACTCATATGACTGGGATTTCCATGAAAAAGATTGTGGGCCGAAAATGGCTGATCACTGTACATTTCTCTTCTGTTTCCCTATTTATATTTATATTTTACCTCCTCAATTTAGCTTTATGGACAGGGAATGACCTAATCTAAGATCTGCACAAAAATATTTTGCCTTCAAATTCATACCGTGATCGTAGCATGCATGGACTCGACTCATATGACTGGGATTTGCATGAAAAAGATTGTGGGCCGAAAATGGGTGATCATTGTACATTTCTCTTCTGTTTCCTATTTATGTTTCTATTTTACCTCCTCACTTTAGCATTATGGACAGGGAAAGACCTAATCTAAGATCTGCACAAAAATATTTTGCTTTCAAATTCATACCGTGATCATAGCATGCATGGACTCGACTCATATGACTGGGATTTCCATGAAAAAGAATGTGGGCCGAAAATGGGTGATCACTGTACATTTCTTTTCTGTTTCCTACTTATATTTCTCTTTTACCTCGTCAATTTAGCATTATGGACAGGGAAAGACCTAATCGAAGATCTGCACAAAAATATTTTGCCTTCAAATTCATGCCGTGATCGTAGCATGCATGGACTCGATTCATATGACTGGGATTTCCATGAAAAAGATTGTGGGCCAAAAATGTGTGATCACTGTACATTTCTCTTCTGTTTCCTATTTATATTTATATTTTACTTATTCAATTTATCATTATGGACAGGGAAAGACCCAATCTAAAATCTGCACAAAAATATTTTTTCTTCAAATTCATACCGTGATCGTAGCATGCATGGACTCGACTCATATGACTGGGATTTCCATGAAAAAGATTGTGGGCCGAAAATGGGTGATCACTGTACATTTCTCTTCTGTTTCCTATTTATATTTCTATTTTACCTCCTCAATTTAGCATTATGGACAGGGAAAGACCTAATCTAAAATCGGCACAGTAACATTTTGCCTTCAAATTCATACCGTGATCGTAGCATGCATGGACTCGACTCATATGACTGGGATTTCCATGAAAAAGATTGTGGGCCGAAAATGGGTGATCACTGTACATTTCACTTCTGTTTCCTATTTATATTTATATTTTACCTCCTCAATTTAGCATTATGGACAGGGAAAGACCTAATCTAAGATCTGCACAATAACATTTTGCCTTCAAATTCATACCGTGATCGTAGCATGCATGGACTCGACTCATATGACTGGGATTTCCATGAAAAAGATTGTGGGCCGAAAATGGGTGATCACTGTACATTTCACTTCTGTTTCCTATTTATATTTATATTTTACCTCCTCAATTTAGCATTATGGACAGGGAAAGACCTAATCTAAGATCTGCACAAAAATATTTTGCCTTCAAATTCATACCGTGATCGTAGCATGCATGGACTCGACTCATATGACTGGGATTTCCATGAAAAAGATTGTGGGCCGAAAATGGGTGATCACTGTACATTTCTCTTCTGTTTCCTATTTATATTTCTATTTTACCTCCTCAATTTAGCATTATGGACAGGGAAAGACCTAATCTAAGATCTGCACAAAAATATTTTGCCTTCAAATTCATACCGTGATCGTAGCATGCATGGACTCGACTCATATGACTGGGATTTCCATGAAAAAGATTGTAGGCCGAAAATGGGTGATCACTGTACATTTCTCTTCTGTTTCCTATTTATATTTCTATTTTACCTCCTCAATTTAGCTTTATGGACAGGGAATGACCTAATCTAAGATCTGCACAAAAATATTTTGCCTTCAAATTCATACCGTGATCGTAGCATGCATGGACTCAACTCATATGACTGGGATTTCCATGAAAAAGATTGTGGGCCGAAAATGGGTGATCACTGTACATTTCTCTTCTGTTTCCTATTTATATTTCTATTTTACCTCCTCAATTAACATTATGGACAGGGAAAGACCAAATCTAAGATCTGCACAAAAATATTTTGCCTTCAAATTCATACCGTGATCGTAGCATGCATGGACTCGACTCATACGACTGGGATTTCCATGAAAAAGATTGTGGGCCGAAAATGGGTGATCACTGTACATTTCTCTTCTGTTTCCTATTTATATATCTATTTTACCTCCTCAATTTAGCATTATGGACAGGGAAAGAACTAATCGAAGATCTGCACAAAAATATTTTGCCTTCAAATTCATACCGTGATCGTAGCATGCATGGACTCGACTCATATGACTGCGATTTCCATGAAAAAGATTGTGGGCAGAAAATGGGTGATCACTGTACATTTCTCTTCTGTTTCCTATTTATATTTATATTTTATCTCCTCAATTTAGCATTATGGACAGGGAAAGACCAAATCTAAGATCTGTACAAAAATATTTTGCATTCAAATTCATACCGTGATCGTAGCATGCATGGACTCGACTCATATGACTGGGATTTCCATGAAAAAGATTGTGGGCCGAAAATGGGTGATCACTGTACATTTCTCTTCTGTTTCCTATTCATATTTCTATTTTACCTCCTCAATTTAGCATTATCGACAGGGAAAGACGTAATCTAAGATCTGCACAAAAATATTTTGCCTTCAAATTCATACCGTGATCGTAGCATGAATGGACTCGACTCATATGACTGGGATTTCCATGAAAAAGATTGTGGCCCGAAAATAGGTGATCACTGTACATTTCTCTTTGTTTCCTATTTATATTTATATTTTGACTCCTCAATTTAGCATTATGGACAGGGAATGACCTAATCTAAGATCTGCACAAAAATATTTTGCCTTCAAATTCATACCGTGATCGTAGCATGCATGGACTCGACTCATATGACAGGGATTTCCATGAAAAAGATTGTGGGCCGAAAATGGGTGATCACTGTACATTTCTCTTCTGTTTCCTATTTATATTTATATTTTACCTCCTCAATTAACATTATGGACAGTCAAAGACAAAATCTAAGATCTGCACAAAAATATTTTGCTTTCAAATTCATACCGTGATCGTAGCATGCATGGACTCGACTCATACGACTGGGATTTCCATGAAAAAGATTGTGGGCCGAAAATGCTTGATAACTGTACATTTCTCTTCTTTTTCCTATTTATATTTCTATTTTACCTCCTCAATTTAGCATTATCGACAGGGAAAGACATAATCTAAGATCTGCACAAAAATATTTTGACTTCAAATTCATGCCGTGATCGTAGCATGCATGGACTCGATTCATATGACTGGGATTTCCATGAAAAAGATTGTGGGCCAAAAATGTGTGATCACTGTACATTTCTCTTCTGTTTCCTATTTATATTTATATTTTACTTATTCAATTTATCATTATGGACAGGGAAAGACCCAATCTAAAATCTGCACAAAAATATTTTTTCTTCAAATTCATACCGTGATCGTAGCATGCATGGACTCGACTCATATGACTGGGATTTCCATGAAAAAGATTGTGGGCCGAAAATGGGTGATCACTGTACATTTCTCTTCTGTTTCCTATTTATATTTATATTTTACCTCCTCCATTTAGCATTATGGACAGGGAAAGACCTAATCTAAGATCTGCACAAAAATATTTTGCCTTCAAATTCATACCGTGATCGTAGCATGCATGGACTCGACTCATATGACTGGGATTTCCATGAAAAAGATTGTGGGCCGAAAATGGGTGATCACTGTACATTTCTCTTCTGTTTCCTATTTATATTTCTATTTTACCTCCTCAATTTAGCATTATGGACAGGGAAAGACCTAATCTAAAATCGGCACAGTAACATTTTGCCTTCAAATTCATACCGTGATCGTAGCATGCATGGACTCGACTCATATGACTGGGATTTCCATGAAAAAGATTGTGGGCCGAAAATGGGTGATCACTGTACATTTCACTTCTGTTTCCTATTTATATTTATATTTTACCTCCTCAATTTAGCATTATGGACAGGGAAAGACCTAATCTAAGATCTGCACAAAAATATTTTGCCTTCAAATTCATACCGTGATCGTAGCATGCATGGACTCGACTCATATGACTGGGATTTCCATGAAAAAGATTGTGGGCCGAAAATGGGTGATCACTGTACATTTCTCTTCTGTTTCCTATTTATATTTCTATTTTACCTCCTCAATTTAGCATTATGGACAGGGAAAGACCTAATCTAAGATCTGCACAAAAATATTTTGCCTTCAAATTCATACCGTGATCGTAGCATGCATGGACTCGACTCATATGACTGGGATTTCCATGAAAAAGATTGTAGGCCGAAAATGGGTGATCACTGTACATTTCTCTTCTGTTTCCTATTTATATTTCTATTTTACCTCCTCAATTTAGCTTTATGGACAGGGAATGACCTAATCTAAGATCTGCACAAAAATATTTTGCCTTCAAATTCATACCGTGATCGTAGCATGCATGGACTCAACTCATATGACTGGGATTTCCATGAAAAAGATTGTGGGCCGAAAATGGGTGATCACTGTACATTTCTCTTCTGTTTCCTATTTATATTTCTATTTTACCTCCTCAATTAACATTATGGACAGGGAAAGACCAAATCTAAGATCTGCACAAAAATATTTTGCCTTCAAATTCATACCGTGATCGTAGCATGCATGGACTCGACTCATACGACTGGGATTTCCATGAAAAAGATTGTGGGCCGAAAATGGGTGATCACTGTACATTTCTCTTCTGTTTCCTATTTATATATCTATTTTACCTCCTCAATTTAGCATTATGGACAGGGAAAGAACTAATCGAAGATCTGCACAAAAATATTTTGCCTTCAAATTCATACCGTGATCGTAGCATGCATGGACTCGACTCATATGACTGCGATTTCCATGAAAAAGATTGTGGGCAGAAAATGGGTGATCACTGTACATTTCTCTTCTGTTTCCTATTTATATTTATATTTTATCTCCTCAATTTAGCATTATGGACAGGGAAAGACCAAATCTAAGATCTGTACAAAAATATTTTGCATTCAAATTCATACCGTGATCGTAGCATGCATGGACTCGACTCATATGACTGGGATTTCCATGAAAAAGATTGTGGGCCGAAAATGGGTGATCACTGTACATTTCTCTTCTGTTTCCTATTCATATTTCTATTTTACCTCCTCAATTTAGCATTATCGACAGGGAAAGACGTAATCTAAGATCTGCACAAAAATATTTTGCCTTCAAATTCATACCGTGATCGTAGCATGAATGGACTCGACTCATATGACTGGGATTTCCATGAAAAAGATTGTGGCCCGAAAATAGGTGATCACTGTACATTTCTCTTTGTTTCCTATTTATATTTATATTTTGACTCCTCAATTTAGCATTATGGACAGGGAATGACCTAATCTAAGATCTGCACAAAAATATTTTGCCTTCAAATTCATACCGTGATCGTAGCATGCATGGACTCGACTCATATGACAGGGATTTCCATGAAAAAGATTGTGGGCCGAAAATGGGTGATCACTGTACATTTCTCTTCTGTTTCCTATTTATATTTATATTTTACCTCCTCAATTAACATTATGGACAGTCAAAGACAAAATCTAAGATCTGCACAAAAATATTTTGCTTTCAAATTCATACCGTGATCGTAGCATGCATGGACTCGACTCATACGACTGGGATTTCCATGAAAAAGATTGTGGGCCGAAAATGCTTGATAACTGTACATTTCTCTTCTTTTTCCTATTTATATTTCTATTTTACCTCCTCAATTTAGCATTATCGACAGGGAAAGACATAATCTAAGATCTGCACAAAAATATTTTGACTTCAAATTCATTCCGTGATCGTAGCATGCATGGACTCGACTCATATGACTGGGATTTCCATGAAAAAGATTTTGGGCCGAAAATGGGTTATCACTATACATTTCTCTTCTGTTTCCTATTTATATTTATATTTTACCTACTCAATTTAGCATTATGGACAGGGAAAGACCTAATCTAAAATCTCCACAAAAATATTTTGCCTTCAAATTCATACCGTGATCGTAGCATGCATGGACTCGACTCATATGACTGGGATTTCCATGAAAAAGTTTGTGGGCCGAAAATGGGTGATGACTGTACATTTCTCTTCTGTTTCCTATTTATATTTCTATTTTACCTCCTCAATTTAACATTATAGACAGGGAAAGACCTAATCTAAAATCTGCACAAAAATATTTTGCCTTCAAATTCATACCGTGATCGTAGCATGCATGGACTCGACTCATATGACTGGGATTTCCATGAAAAAGATTGTTGGCCGAAAATGGGTGATCACTGTATATTTCTCTTCTGTTTCCTATTCATATTTCTATTTTACCTCCTCAATTTAGCATTATCGACAGGGAAAGACCAAATCTAAGATCTGCACAAAAATATTTTGCCTTCAAATTCATACCGTGATCGTAGCATGCATGGACTCGACTCATATGACTGTGATTTCCATGAAAAAGATTGTGGGCCGAAAATGGGTGATCACTGTACATTTCTCTTCTGTTTCCTATTTATATTTATATTTTACCTCCTCAATTAACATTATGGACAGAGAAAGACCAAATCTAAGATCTGCACAAAAATATTTTGCTTTCAAATTCATACCGTGATGGTAGCATGCATGGACTCGACTCATACGACTGGGATTTCCATGAAAAAGATTGTGGGCCGAAAATGGGTGATCACTGTACATTTCTCTTCTGTTTCCTATTTATATTTCTATTTTACCTCCTCAATTTAGCATTATGGACAGGAAAAGACCTAAACTAAGATCTGCACAAAAATATTTTGCCTTCAAATTCATACCGTGATCGTAGCATGCATGGACTCGACTCATATGACTGGGATTTCCATGAAAAAGATTGTGGGCCGAAAATGGGTGATCACTGTACATTTCTCTTCTGTTTCCTATTCATATTTCTATTTTACCTCCTCAATTTAGCATTATGGATAGGGAAAGACCTAATCTAAGATCTGCACAAAAATATTTTGCCTTCAAATTCATACCGTGATCGTAGCATGCATGGACTCGACTCATATGACTGGGATTTCCATGAAAAAGATTGTGGGCCGAAAATGGGTTATCACTGTACATTTCTCTTCTGTTTCCTATTTATATTTATATTTTACCTCCTCAATTAACATTATGGACAGGGAAAGACCAAATCTAAGATCTGCACAAAAATATTTTGCTTTCAAATTCATACCGTGTTGGTAGCATGCATGGACTCGACTCATACGACTGGGATTTCCATGAAAAACATTGTGGGCCGAAAATGGGTGATCACTGTACATTTCTCTTCTGTTTCCTATTTATATTTATATTTTACCTCCTCAATTTAGCATTATGGACAGGGAAAGAACAAATCTAAGATCTGCATAAAAATATTTTGCCTTCAAATTCATACCGTGATCGTAGCATGCATGGACTCGACTCATATGACTGGGATTTCCATGGAAAAGATTGTGGGCCCAAAATGGGTGATCACTGTACATTTCTCTTCTGTTTCCTATTTATATTTCTATTTTACCTCCTCAATTTAGCATTATGGACAGGAAAAGACCTAAACTAAGATCTGCACAAAAATATTTTGCCTTCAAATTCATACCGTGATCGTAGCATGCATGAACTCGACTCATATGACTGGGATTTCCATGAAAAAGATTGTGGGCCGAAAATGGGTGATCACTGTACATTTCTCTTCTGTTTCCTATTCATATTTCTATTTTACCTCCTCAATTTAGCATTATGGATAGGGAAAGACCTAATCTAAGATCTGCACAAAAATATTTTGCCTTCAAATTCATACCGTGATCGTAGCATGCATGGACTCGACTCATATGACTGGGATTTCCATGAAAAAGATTGTGGGCCGAAAATGGGTTATCACTGTACATTTCTCTTCTGTTTCCTATTTATATTTATATTTTACCTCCTCAATTAACATTATGGACAGGGAAAGACCAAATCTAAGATCTGCACAAAAATATTTTGCTTTCAAATTCATACCGTGTTGGTAGCATGCATGGACTCGACTCATACGACTGGGATTTCCATGAAAAACATTGTGGGCCGAAAATGGGTGATCACTGTACATTTCTCTTCTGTTTCCTATTTATATTTATATTTTACCTCCTCAATTTATAATTATGGACAGGGAAAGACCTAATCTAAGATCTGCACGAAAATATTTTGCCTTCAAATTCATACCGTGATTGTAGCATGCATGGACTCGACTCATATGACTGGGATTTCCATGAAAAAGATTGTGGGCCGAAAATGGGTGATCACTGTACATTTCTCTTCTGTTTCCTATTCATATTTCTATTTTACCTCCTCAATTTAGCATTATCGACAGGGAAAGACCAAATCTAAGATCTGCACAAAAATATTTTGCCTTCAAATTCATACCGTGATCGTAGCATGCATGGACTCGACTCATATGACTGTGATTTCCATGAAAAAGATTGTGGGCCGAAAATGGGTGATCACTGGACATTTCTCTTCTGTTTCCTATTTATATTTATATTTTACCTCCTCAATTAACATTATGGACAGAGAAAGACCAAATCTAAGATCTGCACAAAAATATTTTGCTTTCAAATTCATACCGTGATCGTAGCATGCATGGACTCGACTCATACGACTGGGATTTCCATGAAAAAGATTGTGGGCCGAAAATGGGTGATCACTGTACATTTCTCTTCTGTTTCCTATTTATATTTCTATTTTACCTCCTCAATTTAGCATTATGGACAGGAAAAGACCTAAACTAAGATCTGCACAAAAATATTTTGCCTTCAAATTCATACCGTGATCGTAGCATCCATGGACTCGACTCATATGACTGGGATTTCCATGAAAAAGATTGTGGGCCGAAAATGGGTGATCACTGTACATTTCTCTTCTGTTTCCTATTCATATTTCTATTTTACCTCCTCAATTTAGCATTATGGATAGGGAAAGACCAAATCTAAGATCTGCACAAAAATATTTTGCCTTCAAATTCATACCGTGATCGTAGCATGCATGGACTCGACTCATATGACTGGGATTTCCATGAAAAAGATTGTGGGCCGAAAATGGGTGATCACTGTACATTTCTCTTCTGTTTCCTATTTATATTTATATTTTACCTCCTCAATTAACATTATGGACAGAGAAAGACCAAATCTAAGATCTGCACAAAAATATTTTGCCTTCAAATTCATACCGTGATCGTAGCATGCATGGACCCGACTCATATGACTGGGATTTCCATGAAAAAGATTGTGGGCCGAAAATGGGTGATCACTGTACATTTCTCTTCTGTTTCCTATTGATATTTATATTTTACCTCCTCAGTTTTTCATTATGGACAGGGAAAGACCAAATCTAAGATCTGCACAAAAATATTTTGCCTTCAAATTCATACCGTGATCGTAGCATGCATGGACTCGACTCATATGACTGGGATTTCCATGAAAAAGATTCTGGGCCGAAAATGGGTGATCACTGTACATTTCTCTTCTGTTTCCTATTTATATTTATATTTTACCTCCTCAGTTTTTCATTATGGACAGGGAAAGACCAAATCTAAGATCTGTACAAAAATATTTTGCCTTCAAATTCATACCGTGATCGTAGCATGCATGGACTCGACTCATATGACTGGGATTTCCATGAAAAAGATTCTGGGCCGAAAATGGGTGATCACTGTACATTTCTCTTCTGTTTCCTATTTATATTTATATTTTACCTCCTCAGTTTTTCATTATGGACAGGGAAAGACCAAATCTAAGATCTGCACAAAAATATTTTGCCTTCAAATTCATACCGTCATCGTAGCATGCATGGACTCGACTCATATGACTGGGATTTCCATGAAAAAGATTGTGGGCCGAAAATGGGTGATCACTGTACATTTCTCTTCTGTTTCCTATTTATATTTCTATTTTACCTCCTCAATTTAGCATTATGGACAGGAAAAGACCTAAACTAAGATCTGCACAAAAATATTTTGCCTTCAAATTCATACCGTGATCGTAGCATGCATGGACTCGACTCATATGACTGGGATTTCCATGAAAAAGATTGTGGGCCGAAAATGGGTTATCACTGTACATTTCTCTTCTGTTTCCTATTTATATTTATATTTTACCTCCTCAATTAACATTATGGACAGGGAAAGACCAAATCTAAGATCTGCACAAAAATATTTTGCTTTCAAATTCATACCGTGTTGGTAGCATGCATGGACTCGACTCATACGACTGGGATTTCCATGAAAAACATTGTGGGCCGAAAATGGGTGATCACTGTACATTTCTCTTCTGTTTCCTATTTATATTTATATTTTACCTCCTCAATTTAGCATTATGGACAGGGAAAGAACAAATCTAAGATCTGCACAAAAATATTTTGCCTTCAAATTCATACCGTGATCGTAGCATGCATGGACTCGACTCATATGACTGGGATTTCCATGGAAAAGATTGTGGGCCGAAAATGGGTGATCACTGTACATTTCTCTTCTGTTTCCTATTTATATTTCTATTTTACCTCCTCAATTTAGCATTATGGACAGGAAAAGACCTAAACTAAGATCTGCACAAAAATATTTTGCCTTCAAATTCATACCGTGATCGTAGCATGCATGGACTCGACTCATATGACTGGTATTTCCATGAAAAAGATTGTGGGCCGAAAATGGGTGATCACTGTACATTTCTCTTCTGTTTCCTATTCATATTTCTATTTTACCTCCTCAATTTAGCATTATGCATAGGGAAAGACCTAATCTAAGATCTGCACAAAAATATTTTGCCTTCAAATTCATACCGTGATCGTAGCATGCATGGACTCGACTCATATGACTGGGATTTCCATGAAAAAGATTGTGGGCCGAAAATGGGTTATCACTGTACATTTCTCTTCTGTTTCCTATTTATATTTATATTTTACCTCCTCAATTAACATTATGGACAGGGAAAGACCAAATCTAAGATCTGCACAAAAATATTTTGCTTTCAAATTCATACCGTGTTGGTAGCATGCATGGACGCGACTCATACGACTGGGATTTCCATGAAAAACATTGTGGGCCGAAAATGGGTGATCACTGTACATTTCTCTTCTGTTTCCTATTTATATTTATATTTTACCTCCTCAATTTATAATTATGGACAGGGAAAGACCTAATCTAAGATCTGCACGAAAATATTTTGCCTTCAAATTCATACCGTGATTGTAGCATGCATGGACTCGACTCATATGACTGGGATTTCCATGAAAAAGATTGTGGGCCGAAAATGGGTGATCACTGTACATTTCTCTTCTGTTTCCTATTTATATTTATATTTTACCTCCTCAGTTTTTCATTATGGACAGGGAAAGACCAAATCTAAGATCTGCACAAAAATATTTTGCCTTCAAATTCATACCGTGATCGTAGCATGCATGGACTCGACTCATATGACTGGGATTTCCATGAAAAAGATTCTGGGCCGAAAATGGGTGATCACTGTACATTTCTCTTCTGTTTCCTATTTATATTTATATTTTACCTCCTCAGTTTTTCATTATGGACAGGGAAAGACCAAATCTAAGATCTGCACAAAAATATTTTGCCTTCAAATTCATACCGTGATCGTAGCATGCATGGACCCGACTCATATGACTGGGATTTCCATGAAAAAGATTGTGGGCCGAAAATGGGTGATCACTGTACATTTCTCTTCTGTTTCCTATTGATATTTATATTTTACCTCCTCAGTTTTTCATTATGGACAGGGAAAGACCAAATCTAAGATCTGCACAAAAATATTTTGCCTTCAAATTCATACCGTGATCGTAGCATGCATGGACTCGACTCATATGACTGGGATTTCCATGAAAAAGATTCTGGGCCGAAAATGGGTGATCACTGTACATTTCTCTTCTGTTTCCTATTTATATTTATATTTTACCTCCTCAGTTTTTCATTATGGACAGGGAAAGACCAAATCTAAGATCTGTACAAAAATATTTTGCCTTCAAATTCATACCGTGATCGTAGCATGCATGGACTCGACTCATATGACTGGGATTTCCATGAAAAAGATTCTGGGCCGAAAATGGGTGATCACTGTACATTTCTCTTCTGTTTCCTATTTATATTTATATTTTACCTCCTCAGTTTTTCATTATGGACAGGGAAAGACCAAATCTAAGATCTGCACAAAAATATTTTGCCTTCAAATTCATACCGTCATCGTAGCATGCATGGACTCGACTCATATGACTGGGATTTCCATGAAAAAGATTGTGGGCCGAAAATGGGTGATCACTGTACATTTCTCTTCTGTTTCCTATTTATATTTCTATTTTACCTCCTCAATTTAGCATTATGGACAGGGAAAGAGCTAATCTAAGATCTGCACAAAAATGTTTTGCCTACAAATTCATACCGTGATCGTAGCATGCATGGACTCGACTCATATGACTGGGATTTCCATGAAAAAGATTGTGGGCCGAAAATGGGTTATCACTGTACATTTCTCTTCTGTTTCCTATTTATATTTATATTTTACCTCCTCAATTAACATTATGGACAGGGAAAGACCAAATCTAAGATCTGCACAAAAATATTTTGCTTTCAAATTCATACCGTGTTGGTAGCATGCATGGACTCGACTCATACGACTGGGATTTCCATGAAAAACATTGTGGGCCGAAAATGGGTGATCACTGTACATTTCTCTTCTGTTTCCTATTTATATTTATATTTTACCTCCTCAATTTATAATTATGGACAGGGAAAGACCTAATCTAAGATCTGCACGAAAATATTTTGCCTTCAAATTCATACCGTGATTGTAGCATGCATGGACTCGACTCATATGACTGGGATTTCCATGAAAAAGATTGTGGGCCGAAAATGGGTGATCACTGTACATTTCTCTTCTGTTTCCTATTTATATTTATATTTTACCTCCTCAGTTTTTCATTATGGACAGGGAAAGACCAAATCTAAGATCTGCACAAAAATATTTTGCCTTCAAATTCATACCGTGATCGTAGCATGCATGGACTCGACTCATATGACTGGGATTTCCATGAAAAAGATTCTGGGCCGAAAATGGGTGATCACTGTACATTTCTCTTCTGTTTCCTATTTATATTTATATTTTACCTCCTCAGTTTTTCATTATGGACAGGGAAAGACCAAATCTAAGATCTGCACAAAAATATTTTGCCTTCAAATTCATACCGTGATCGTAGCATGCATGGACTCGACTCATATGACTGGGATTTCCATGAAAAAGATTCTGGGCCGAAAATGGGTGATCACTGTACATTTCTCTTCTGTTTCCTATTTATATTTATATTTTACCTCCTCAGTTTTTCATTATGGACAGGGAAAGACCAAATCTAAGATCTGCACAAAAATATTTTGCCTTCAAATTCATACCGTGATCGTAGCATGCATGGACCCGACTCATATGACTGGGATTTCCATGAAAAAGATTGTGGGCCAAAAATGGGTGATCACTGTACATTTCTCTTCTGTTTCCTATTTATATTTATATTTTACCTCCTCAGTTTTTCATTATGGACAGGGAAAGACCAAATCTAAGATCTGCACAAAAATATTTTGCCTTCAAATTCATACCGTGATCGTAGCATGCATGGACTCGACTCATATGACTGGGATTTCCATGAAAAAGATTCTGGGACGAAAATGGGTGATCACTGTACATTTCTCTTCTGTTTCCTATTTATATTTATATTTTACCTCCTCAGTTTTTCATTATAGACAGGGAAAGACCAAATCTAAGATCTGTACAAAAATATTTTGCCTTCAAATTCATACCGTGATCGTAGCATGCATGGACTCGACTCATATGACTGGGATTTCCATGAAAAAGATTCTGGGCCGAAAATGGGTGATCACTGTACATTTCTCTTCTGTTTCCTATTTATATTTATATTTTACCTCCTCAGTTTTTCATTATGGACAGGGAAAGACCAAATCTAAGATCTGCACAAAAATATTTTGCCTTCAAATTCATACCGTCATCGTAGCATGCATGGACTCGACTCATATGACTGGGATTTCCATGAAAAAGATTGTGGGCCGAAAATGGGTGATCACCGTACATTTCTCTTCTGTTTCCTATTTATATTTCTATTTTACCTCCTCAATTTAGCATTATGGACAGGGAAAGAGCTAATCTAAGATCTGCACAAAAATGTTTTGCCTACAAATTCATACCGTGATCGTAGCATGCATGGACTCGACTCATATGACTGGGATTTCCATGAAAAAGATTGTGGGCCGAAAATGGGTGATCTCTGTACATTTCTCTTCTGTTTCCTATTTATATTTATATTTTACCTCCTCAATTTAGCATTATGGACAGGGAAAGACCTAATCTAAGATCTGCACAAAAATATGTTGCCTTCAAATTCATACCGTGATCGTAGCATGCATGGACTCGACTCATATGAATGGGATTTCCATGAAAAAGATTGTGGGCCGAAAGTGGGTGATCACTGTACATTTCTCTTCTGTTTCCTATTCATATTTCTATTTTACCTCCTCAATTTAGCATTATCGACAGGGAAAGACCAAATTTAAGATCTGCACAAAAATATTTTGCCTTCAAATTCATACCGTGATCGTAGCATGCATGGACTCGACTCACATGACTGTGATTTCCATGAAAAAGATTGTGGGCCGAAAATGGGTGATCACTGTACATTTCTCTTCTGTTTCCTATTTATATTTATATTTTATCTCCTCAATTAACATTATGGACAGAGAAAGACCAAATCTAATATCTGCACAAAAATATTTTGCTTTCAAATTCATACCGTGATGGTAGCATGCATGGACTCGACTCATATGACTGTGATTTCCATGAAAAAGATTGTGGGCCGAAAATGGGTCATCACTGTATATTTCTCTTCTGTTTCCTATTCATATTTCTATTTTACCTCCTCAATTTAGCATTATCGACAGGGAAAGACCTAATCTAAGATCTGCACAAAAATATTTTGCCTTCAAATTCATACCATGATCGTAGCATGTATGGACTCGACTCATATGACTGGGATTTCCATGAAAAAGATTGTGGGCCGAAAATGGGTGATCACTGTATATTTCTCTTCTGTTTCCTATTTATATGTATATTTTACCTCCTCAATTTAGCATTATGGACAGGGAAAGACCTAATCTAAAATCTGCACAAAAATATTTTGCCTCCAAATTCATACCGTGATCGTAGCATGCATGGACTCGACTCATATGACTGGGATTTCAATGAAAAAAGATTGTGGGCCGAAAATGGGTGATCATTGTACATTTCTCTTCTGTTTCCTATTTATATTTATATTTTACCTCCTCAATTTTGCATTATGGACAGGGAAAGACCAAATCTAAGATCTGCACAAAAATATTTTGCCTTCAAATTCATACCGTGATCGTAGCATGCATGGACTCGACTCATATAACTGGGTTTTCCATGAAAAAGATTGTGGGCCGAAAATGTGTGATCACTGTACATTTCTCTTCTGTTTCCTATTTATATTTATATTTTACCTCCTCAATTAACATTATGGACAGGGAAAGACCAAATCTAAGATCTGCACAAAAATATTTTGCTTTCAAATTCATACCGTGTTGGTAGCATGCATGGACTCGACTCATGCGACTGGGATTTCCATGAAAAACATTGTGGGGCGAAAATGGGTGATCACTGTACATTTCTTTTCTGTTTCCTATTTATATTTCTATTTTACCTCCTCAATTTACCATTATGGACAGGGAAAGACCTAATCTAAGATCTGCACAAAAATATTTTGCCTTCAAATTCATACCGTGATCGTAGCATGCATGGACTCGACTCATATGACTGGGATTTCCATGAAAAAGATTGTGGGCCGAAAATGGGTGATCACTGTACATTTCTCGTCTGTTTCCTATTCATATTTCTATTTTACCTCCTCAATTTAGCATTATCGACAGGGAAAGACCTAATCTAATATCTGCACAAAAATATTTTGCCTTCAAATTCATACCATGATCGTAGCATGCATGGACTCGACTCATATGACTGGGATTTCCATGAAAAAGATTGTGGGCCGAAAATGGGTGATCACTGTACATTTCTCTTCTGTTTCCTCTTTATATTTATATTTTACCTCCTCAATTTAGCATTATGGACAGGAAAAGACCTAAACTAAGATCTGCACAAAAATATTTTGCCTTCAAATTCATACCGTGATCATAGCATGCATGGACTCGACTAATATGACTGGGATTTCCATGAAAAAGATTGTGGGCCGAAAATGGGTGATCACTGTACATTTCTCTTCTGTTTCCTATTCATATTTCTATTTTACCTCCTCAATTTAGCATTATCGACAGGGAAAGACCTAATCTAATATCTGCACAAAAATATTTTGCCTTCAAATTCATACCGTGATCGTAGCATGCATGGACTCGACTCATATGACTGAGATTTCCATGAAAAAGATTGTGGGCCGAAAATGGCTGATCACTGTACATTTCTCTTCTGTTTCCTATTCATATTTATATTTTACCTCCTCAATTTCGCATTATGGACAGGGAAAGACCTAATCTAAGATCTGCACAAGAATATTTTGCCTTCAAATTCATACCGTGATTGTAGCATGCATGGACTCGACACATATGACTGGGATTTCCATGAAAAAGATTGTGGGCCGAAAATGGGTTATCACTGTACATTTCTCTTCTGTTTCCTATTTATATTTATATTTTACCTCCTCAATTTTGCATTATGGACAGGGAAAGACCAAATCTAAGTTCTGCACAAAAATATTTTGCCTTCAAATTCATACCGTGATCGTAGCATGCATGGACTCGACTCATATGACTGGGATTTCCATGAAAAAGATTGTGGGCCGAAAATGGGTGATCACTGTACATTTCTCTTCTGTTTCCTATTTATATTTCTATTTTACCTTCTCAATTTAGCATTATGGACAGGGAAAGACCTAATCTAAGATCTGCACAAAAATATTTTGCCTTAAAATTCATACCGTGATCGTAGCATGCCTGGACTCGACTCATATGACTGGGATTTCCATAAAAAAGATTGTGGGCCGAAAATGGGTGATCACTGTACATTTCTCTTCTGTTTCCTATTCATATTTCTATTTTAACTCCTCAATTTAGCATTATCGACAGGGAAAGACCTAATCTAAGATCTGCACAAAAATATTTTGCCTTCAAATTCATACCGTGATCGTAGCATGCATGGACTCGACTCATATGACTGGGATTTCCATGAAAAAGATTGTGGGCCGAAAATGGGTGATCACTGTACATTTCTCTTCTGTTTCCTATTTATATTTATATTTTACCTCCTCAATTAACATTATGGACAGGGAAAGACCAAATCTAAGATCTGCACAAAAATATTTTGCTTTCAAATTCATACCGTGATGGTAGCATGCATGGACTAGACTCATACGACTGGGATTTCCATGAAAAAGATTGTGGGCCGAAAATGGGTGATCACTGTACATTTCTCTTCTGTTTCCTATTTATATTTATATTTTACCTCCTCAATTTAGCATTATGGACAGGGAAAGAACAAATCTAAGATCTGCACAAAAATATATTGCCTTCAAATTCATACCGTGATCGTAGAATGCATGGACTCGACTCATATGACTGGGATTTCCATGAAAAAGATTGTGGGCCGAAAATGGGTGATCACTGTACATTTCTCTTCTGTTTCCTATTTATATTTATATTTTACCTCCTCAATTTAGCATTATGGACAGGAAAAGACCTAAACTAAGATCTGCACAAAAATATTTTGCCTTCAAATTCATACCGTGATCGTAGCATGCATGGACTCGACTCATACGACTGGGATTTCCATGAAAAAGATTGTGGGCCGAAAATGGTTGATCACTGTACATTTCTCTTCTGTTTCCTATTTATATTTATATTTTACCTCCTCAATTTTGCATTATGGACAGGGAAAGACCAAATCTAAGTTCTGCACAAAAATATTTTGCCTTCAAATTCATACCGTGATCGTAGCATGCATGGACTCGACTCATATGACTGGGATTTCCATGAAAAAGATTGTGGGCCGAAAATGGGTGATCACTGTACATTTCTCTTCTGTTTCCTATTTATATTTCTATTTTACCTTCTCAATTTAGCATTATGGACAGGGAAAGACCTAATCTAAGATCTGCACAAAAATATTTTGCCTTAAAATTCATACCGTGATCGTAGCATGCCTGGACTCGACTCATATGACTGGGATTTCCATAAAAAAGATTGTGGGCCGAAAATGGGTGATCACTGTACATTTCTCTTCTGTTTCCTATTCATATTTCTATTTTAACTCCTCAATTTAGCATTATCGACAGGGAAAGACCTAATCTAAGATCTGCACAAAAATATTTTGCCTTCAAATTCATACCGTGATCGTAGCATGCATGGACTCGACTCATATGACTGGGATTTCCATGAAAAAGATTGTGGGCCGAAAATGGGTGATCACTGTACATTTCTCTTCTGTTTCCTATTTATATTTATATTTTACCTCCTCAATTAACATTATGGACAGGGAAAGACCAAATCTAAGATCTGCACAAAAATATTTTGCTTTCAAATTCATACCGTGATGGTAGCATGCATGGACTCGACTCATACGACTGGGATTTCCATGAAAAAGATTGTGGGCCGAAAATGGGTGATCACTGTACATTTCTCTTCTGTTTCCTATTTATATTTATATTTTACCTCCTCAATTTAGCATTATGGACAGGGAAAGAACAAATCTAAGATCTGCACAAAAATATATTGCCTTCAAATTCATACCGTGATCGTAGAATGCATGGACTCGACTCATATGACTGGGATTTCCATGAAAAAGATTGTGGGCCGAAAATGGGTGATCACTGTACATTTCTCTTCTGTTTCCTATTTATATTTATATTTTACCTCCTCAATTTAGCATTATGGACAGGAAAAGACCTAAACTAAGATCTGCACAAAAATATTTTGCCTTCAAATTCATACCGTGATCGTAGCATGCATGGACTCGACTCATACGACTGGGATTTCCATGAAAAAGATTGTGGGCCGAAAATGGTTGATCACTGTACATTTCTCTTCTGTTTCCTATTTATATTTTTATGTTATCGCCTCAATTTAGCATTATGGACAGGGAAAGACCAAATCTAAGATCTGCACAAAAATATTTTGCCTTCAAATTCAAACCGTGATCGTAGCATGCATGGACTCGACTCATATGACTGGGATTTCCATGAAAAAGATTGTGGGCCGAAAATGGGTGATCACTGTACATTTCTTTTCTGTTTCCTATTTATATTTATATTTTACCTCCTCAATTTAGCATTATCGACAGGGAAAGACCTAATCTAAGATCTGCACAAAAATATTTTGCCTTCAAATTCATACCGTGATCGTAGCATGCATGGACTCGACTCATATGACTGGGATTTCCATGAAAAAGATTGTGGGCCGAAAATGGGTGATCACTGTACATTTCTCTTCTGTTTCCTATTTATATTTATATTTTACCTCCTCAATTTAGCATTATGGACAGGGAAAGACCTAATCTAAGATCTGCACAAAAATATTTTGCCTTCAAATTCATACCGTGATCGTAGCATGCATGGACTCGACTCATATGACTGGGATTTCCATGAAAAAGATTGTGGGCAGAAAATGGGTGATCACTGTACATTTCTCTTCTGTTTCCTATTTATATTTCTATTTTACCTCCTCAATTTAGCATTATGGACAGGGAAAGACCAAATCTAAGATCTGTACAAAAATATTTTGCCTTCAAATTCATACCGTGATCGTAGCATGCATGGACTCGACTCATATAACTGGGTTTTCCATGAAAAAGATTGTGGGCCGAAAATGGGTGATCACTGTACATTTCTCTTCTGTTTCCTATTTATATTTATATTTTACCTCCTCAATTTAGCATTATGGACAGGGAAAGACCTAATCTAAGATCTGCACAAAAATATTTTGCCTTCAAATTCATACCGTGATCGTAGCATGCATGGACTCGACTCATATGACTGGGATTTCCATGAAAAAGATTGTGGGCCGAAAATGGGTTATCACTGTACATTTCTCTTCTGTTTCCTATTTATATTTATATTTTACCTCCTCAATTAACATTATGGACAGGCAAAGACCTAATCTAAGATCTGCACAAAAATATTTTGCCTTCAAATTCATACCGTGATCGTAGCATGTATGGACTCGACTCATATGACTGGGATTTCCATGAAAAAGATTGTGGGCCGAAAATGGGTGATCACTGTACATTTCTCTTCTGTTTCCTATTCATATTTCTATTTTGCCTCCTCAATTTAACATTATGGACAGGGAAAGACCAAATCTAAGATCTGCACAAAAATATTTTGCCTTCAAATTCATACCGTGATCGTAGCATGCATGGACTCGACTCATATGACTGGGATTTCCATGAAAAATATTGTGGGCCGAAAATGGGTGATCACTGTACATTTCTCTTCTGTTTTCTATTTATATTTATATTTTACCTCCTCAATTTAGCATTATGGACAGGGAAAGACCTAATCTAAGATCTGCACAAAAATATTTTGCCTTCAAATTCATACCGTGATCGTAGCATGCATGGACTCGACTCATATGACTGGGATTTCCATGAAAAAGATTGTGGGCCGAAAATGGGCAATCACTGTACATTTCTCTTCTGTTTCCTATTAATATTTCTATTTTACCTCCTCAATTTAGCATTATGGACAGGGAAAGACCAAATCTAAGATCTGCAAAAAAATATTATGCCTTCAAATTCATACCGTGATCGTAGTATGCATGGACTCGTCTCATATGACTGGGATTTCCATGAAAAAGATTGTCGGCAGAAAATGGGTGATCACTGTACATTTCTCTTCTGTTTCCTATTTATATTTATATTTTACCTCCTCAATTTAGCATTATGGACAGGGAAAGGCCTAATCTAAGTTCTGCACAAAAATATTTTGCCTTCAAATTTATACCGTGATCGTAGCATGCATGGACTCGACTCATATGACTGGGATTTCCATGAAAAAGATTCCGGGCAGAAAATGGGTGATCACTGTACATTTCTCTTCTGTTTCCTATTTATATTTCTATTTTACCTCCTGAATTTAGCATTATGGACAGGGAAAGACCATATCTAAGATCTACAAAAAAATATTTTGCCTTCAAATTCATACCGTGATCGTAGCATGCATGGACTCGACTCATATGACTGGGATTTCCATGAAAAACAATGTGGGCCGAAAATGGGTGATCACTGTACATTTCTCTTCTGTTTCCGATTTATATTTATATTTTACCTCCTCAATTTAGCATTATGGACAGGGAAAGACCTAATCTAAAATCTGCAAAAAAATATTTTGCCTTCAAATTCATACTGTGATCGTAGCATGCATGGTCTCGACTCATATGACTGGGATTTCCATGAAAAAGATTATGGGCAGAAAATGGCTGATCATTGTACATTTCTCTTCTGTTTTCTATTTATATTTCTATTTTAACTGCTCAATTTAGCATTATGGACAGAGAAAGATCTAATCTAAGATCTGCAAAAAAATATTATGCCTTCAAATTCATACCGTGATCGTAGCATGCATGGACTCGACTCATATGACTGGGATTTCCATGAAAAAGATTGTGGGCCGAAAATGGGTGATCACTTTACATTTCTCTTCTCTTTCTTATTTATATTTATATTTTACCTCCTCAATTTATCATTATGGACAGGGAAAGACCTAATCTAAAATCTGCACAAAAATATTTTGCCTTCAAATTCATACCGTGATCGTAGCATGCATGGACTCGACTCATATGACTGGGATTTCCATGAAAAAGATTGTGGGCAGAAAATGGGTGATCACTGTACATTTCTCTTCTGTTTCCTATTTATATTTCTATTTTACCTCCTCAATTTAGCATTATGGATGGGGGAAGACCAAATCTAAGATCTACAAAAAAATATTTTGCCTTCAAATTCATACCGTGATCGTAGCATGCATGGACTAAACTGATATGACTTGGATTTCCATGAAAAAGATTGTGCGCTGAAAATGGGTGATCACTGTACATTTCTCTTCTGTTTCCTATTTAGATTTCTATTTTACCTCCTCAATTTAGCATTATGGACAGGGAAAGACATAAGCTAAGCTCTGTACAAAAATATTTTGCCTTCAAATTCATACCGTGATCGTAGCATGCATGGACTAGACTGATATGACTGGGATTTCCATGAAAAAGATTGTGGGCAGAAGATGGGTGATCACTGTACATTTCTCTTCTGTTTCCTATTTATATTTCTCTTTTACGTCCTCAATTTAGCATTATGGACAGGGAAAGACCTAATCTAAAATCTGCACAAAAATATTTTGCCTTCAAATTCATACCGTGATCGTAGCATGCATGGACTCGAGTCATATAACTGGGATTTCCATGAAAAAGATTGTGGGCCGAAAATGGGTGATCACTGTACATATCTCTTCTGTTTCCTATTTATATTTATATTTTACCTCCTCAATTTAGCATTATGGACAAAGAAAGACCTAATCTAAGATCTGCACAAGAATATTTTGCCTTCAAATTCATACCGTGATCGTAGCATGTATGCACTCGACTCATATGACTGGGATTTCCATGAAAAAGATTGTGGGCAGAAGATGGGTGATCACTGTACATTTCTCTTCTGTTTCCTATTTATATTTATATTTTACCTCCTCAATTTAGCATTATGGACAGGGAAAGACCTAATCTAAGCTCTGCACAAAAATATTTTGCCTTCAATTTCATACCGTGATCGTAGCATGCATGGACTCGACTCATATGACTGGGATTTCCATGAAAAAGATTGTGGGCCGAAAATGGGTGATCACTGTACATTTCTCTTCTGTTTCCTATTTATATTTATATTTTACCTCCTCAATTATCATTATGGACAGGGAAAGAACAAATCTAAGATCTGCACAAAAATATTTTGCCTTCAAATTCATACCGTGATCGTAGCATGCATGGACTCGACTCATATGACTGGGATTTCCATAAAAAAGATTGTGGGCTGAAAATGGGTGATCACTGTACATTTCTCTTCTGTTTCCTATTTATATTTATATTTTACCTCCTCAATTTAGCATTATGGACAGGGAAAGACCTAATCTAAGATCTGCACAAAAATATTTTGCCTTCAAATTCATACCGTGATCGTAGCATGCATGGACTCGACGCATATGACTAGGATTTCCATGAAAAAGATTGTGGGCCGAAAATGGGTGATCACTGTACATTTCTCTTCTGTTTCCTATTTATATTTATATTTTACCTCCTCAATTTAGCATTATGGACAGGGAAAGACCTAATCTAAGCTCTGCACAAAAATATTTTGCCTTCAAATTCATACCGTGATCGTAGCATGCATGGACTCGACTCATATGACTGGGATTTCCATGAAAAAGATTGTGGGCAGAAGATGGGTGATCACTGTACATTTCTCTTCTGTTTCCTATTTATATTTGTATTTTACCTCCTCAATTTAACATTATGGACAGGGAAAGACCTAATCTAAGCTCAGCACACAAATATTTTGCCTTCAATTTCATACTGTGATCGTAGCATGCATGGACTCGACTCATATGACTGGGATTTCCATGAAAAAGATTGTGGGCAGAAAATGAGTGATCACTGTACATTTCTCTTCTGTTTCCTATTTATATTTCTATTTTACCTCCTCAATTTAGCATTATGGACAGGGAAAGACCTAATCTAAAATCTGCACAAAAATATTTTGCCTTCAAATTCATACCGTGATCGTAGCATGCATGGACTCGACTCATGTGACTAGGATTTCCATGAAAACGATTGTGGGCCGAAAATGGGTGATCGCTGTACATTTCTCTTCTGTTTCCTATTTCTATTTCTATTTTACCTCCTCAATTTAGCATTATGGACAGGGAAAGACCAAATCTAAGATCTGCACAAAAATATTTTCCTTTCAAATTCATACCGTGATGGTAGCATGCATGGACTCGACTCATACGACTGGGATTTCCATGAAAAAGATTGTGGGCCGAAAATGGGTGATCACTGTACATTTCTCTTCTGTTTCCTATTTATATTTCTATTTTACCTCCTCAATTTAGCATTATGGACAGTCAAAGACCTAATCTAAGATCTGCACAAAAATATTTTGCCTTCAAATTCATACCGTGATCGTAGCATTCATGGACTCGACTCATATGACTGGGATTTCCATGAAAAAGATTGTGGGCCGAAAATGGGTGATCACTGTATATTAATTCTTCTGTTTCCTATTCATATTTCTATTTTACCTCCTCAATTTAGCATTATTGACAGGGAAAGACCTAATCTAAGCTCTGCACAAAAATATTTTGCCTTCAATTTCATACCGTGATCGTAGCATGCATGGACTCGACTCATATGACTGGGATTTCCATGAAAAAGATTGTGGGCAGAAAATGGGTTATCACTGTACATTTCTCTTCTTTTTCCTATTTATATTTGTATTGTACGTCCTCAATTTAGCATTATGGACAGAGAAAGACATAATATAAGCTCTGCACAAAAATATTTTGCCTTCAAATTCATACCGTGATCGTAGCATGCATGGACTCGACTCATATGACTGGGATTTCCATGAAAAAGATTGTGGGCAGAAGATGGGTGATCACTGTACATTTCTCTTCTGTTTCCTATTTATATTTATATTTTACCTCCTCAATTTAGCGTTATGGACAGGGAAAGTCCTAATCTAAGCTCTGCACAAAAATATTTTGCCTTCAATTTCATACCGTGAACGTAGCATGCATGGACTCGACTCATATGACTGTGATTTCCATGAAAAAGATTGTGGGCAGAAGATGGGTGATCACTGTACATTTCTCTTCTGTTTCCTATTTATATTTATATTTTACCTCCTCAATTTAGCATTATGGACAGGGAAAGACCTAATCTAAGCTCTGCACAAAAATATTTTGCCTTCAAATTCATACCGTGATCGTAGCATGCATGGACTCGACTCATATGACTGGGATTTCCATGAAAAAGATTGTGGGCCGAAAATGGGTGATCACTGTACATTTCTCTTCTGTTTCCTATTTATATTTATATTTATATTTTAACAACTCAATTTAGCATTATGGACAGGGAAAGACCTAATCTAAAATCTGCACAAAAATATTTTGCCTTCAAATTCATACCGTGATCGTAGCATGCATGGACTCGACTCATATGACTGGGATTTCCATGAAAAAGATTGTGGGCCGAAAATGGGTGATCACTGTACATTTCCTTCTGTTTCCTATTTATATTTCTATTTTACCTCCTCAATTTAGCATTATGGACAGGGAAAGACCTAATCTAAGATCTGCACAAAAATATTTTGCCTTCAAATTTATACCGTGATCGTAGCATGCATGGACTCGACTCATATGACTGGGATTTCCATGAAAAAGATTGTGGGCAGAAAATGGGTGATCACTGTACATTTCTCTTCTGTTTCCTATTTATCTTTCTAATTACCTCCTCAATTTAGCATTATGGAAAGGTAAAGACCAAATCTAAGATCTGCAATAAAATATTTTGCCTTCAAATTCATACCGTGATCGTAGCATGCATGGACTCGACTCATATGACTGGGATTTCCATGAAAAAGATTGTGGGCAGAAAATGGGTGATCGCTGTACATTTCTCTTCTGTTTCCTATTTATATTTATATTTTACCTCCTCAATTTAGCATTATGGACGGGGAAGACCAAATTTAAGATCTACAAAAAAATATTTTGCCTTCAAATTCATACCGTGATCGTAGCATGCGTGGACTCGACTCATATGACTGGGATTTCCATGAAAAAGATTGTGGGCAGAAGATGGGTGATCACTGTACATTTCTCTTCTGTTTCCTATTTATATTTGTATTTTACCTCCTCAATTTAACATTATGGACAGGGAAAGACCTAATCTAAGCTCTGCACAAAAATATTTTGCCTTCAATTTCATACCGTGATCGTAGCATGCATGGACTCGACTCATATGACTGGGATTTCCATGAAAAAGATTGTGGGCAGAAGATGGGTGATCACTGTACATTTCTCTTCTGTTTCCTATTTATATTTATATTTTACCTCCTCAATTTAGCATTATGGACAGGGAAAGACCTAATCTAAGCTCTGCACAAAAATATTTCGCCTTCAATTTCATACCGTGATCCGAGCATGCATGGACTCGACTCATATGACTGGGATTTCCATGAAAAAGATTGTGGGCAGAAAATGGGTGATCACTGTACATTTCTCTTCTGTTTCCTATTTATATTTGTATTGTACCTCCTCAATTTAGCATTATGGACAGGGAAAGACTTAATCTAAGCTCAGCACAAAAATATTTTGCCTTCAAATACATACCGTGATCGTAGCATGCATAGACTCGACTCATATGACTGGGATTTCCATGAAAAAGATTGTGGGCAGAAGATGGGTGATCACTGTACCTTTCTCTTCTGTTTCCAATTTATATTTGTATTTTACCTCCTCAATTTAACATTATGGACAGGGAAAGACCTAATCTAAGCTCTGCACAAAAATATTTCGCCTTCAAATTCATACCGTGATCGTAGCATGTATGGACTCGACTCATATGATTGGGATTTCCATGAAAAAGATTGTGGGCAGAAGATGGGTGATCACTGTACATTTCTCTTCTGTTTCCTATTCATATTTCTATTTTACCTCCTCAATTTAGCATTATCGACTGGGAAAGACCTAATCTCAGATCTGCACAAAAATATTTTGCCTTCAAATTCATACCGTGATCGTAGCATGCATGGACTCGACTCATATGACTGGGATTTCCATGAAAAAGATTGTGGGCAGAAGATGGGTGATCACTGTACATTTCTCTTCTGTTTCCTATTTATATTTATATTTTACCTCCTCCATTTAGCATTATGGACAGGGAAAGGTCTAATCTCAGATCTGCACAAAAATATTTTGCCTTCAAATTCATACCGTGATCGTAGCATGCATGGACTCGACTCATATGACAGGGATTTCCATGAAAAAGATTGTGGGACGAAAATGGGTGATCACTGTACATTTCTCTTCTGTTTCCTATTTATATTTATATTTTACCTCCTCAATTTAGCATTATGGACAGGGAAAGACCTAATCTAAGCTCTGCACAAAAATATTTTGCCTTCAATTTCATACCGTGATCGTAGCATGCATGGACTCGACTCATATGACTGGGATTTCCATGAAAAAGATTGTGGGCAGAAGATGGGTGATCACTGTACATTTCTCTTCTGTTTCCTATTTATATTTATATTTTACCTCCTCAATTTAGCATTATGGTCAGGGAAAGACCTAATCTAAGCACTGCACAAAAATATTTTGCCTTCAATTTCATTCCGTGATCGTAGCATGCATGGACTCGACTCAAATGACTGGGATTTCCATGAAAAAGATTATGGGCAAAAATGGGTGATCACTGTACATTTCTCTTCTATTTCCTATTTATATTTCTCTGTTACCTCCCCAATTTAGCATTATGGACAGGGAAAGACCTAATCTAAGCTCTGCACAAAAATATTTGCCTTCAAATTTATACTGTGATCGTAGCATGCATGGACGCGACTCATGTGACAGGGATTTCCATGAAAAAGATTGTGGGATGAAAATGGGTGATCACTGTACATTTATCTTCTGTTTCCTATTTATATTTATATTTTACCTCCTCAATTTAGCATTATGGACAGGGAAAGACCTAATCTAAGCTCTGCGCAAAAATATTTTTCCTTCAATTTCATACCGTGATCGTAGCATGCATGGACTCGACTCATATGACTGGGATTTCCATGAAAAAGATTGTGGGCAGAAAATGGGTGATCACTGTATATTTCTCTTTTGTTTCCTATTTATATTTGTATTGTACCTCCTCAATTTAGCATTATGGACAGGGAAAGACCTAATCTAAGCTCAGCACAAAAATATTTTGCCTTCAAATACATACCGTGATCGTAGCATGCATAGACTCGACTCATATCACTGGGATTTCCATGAAAAAGATTATGGGCAGAAGATGGGTGATCACTGTACATTTCTCTTCTGTTTCCTATTTATATTTATATTTTACCTCCTCAATTTAGCATTATGGACAGGGAAAGACCTAATCTAAGCTCTGCACAAAAATATTTTGCCTTCAAATTTATACCGTGATCGTAGCATGCATGGACTCGACTCATATGACTGGGATTTCCATGAAAAAGATTGTGCGCAGAAGATGGGTGATCACTGTACATTTCTCTTCTGTTTCCTATTTATATTTATATTTTACCTCCTCAATTTAGCATTATGGACAGGGAAAGACCTAATATAAGCTCTGCACAAAAATATTTTGCCTTCAAATTCATACCGTGATCGTAGCATGCATGGACTCGACTCATATGACTGTGATTTCCATGAAAAAGATTGTGGGCCGAAAATGGGTGATCACTGTACATTTCTCTTCTGTTTCCTATTTATATTTCTATTTTACCTCCTCAATTTAGCATTATGGACAGGGAAACACCTAATCTAAGCTCTGCACAAAAATATTTTGCCTTTAATTTCATATCGTGATCGTAGCATGCATGGACTCGACTCATATGACTGGGATTTCCATGAAAAAGATTGTGGGCAGAAGATGGGTGATCACTGTACATTTTTCTTCTGTTTCCTATTTATATTTCTATTTTACCTCCTCAATTTAGCATTATGGACAGGGAAACACCTAATCTAAGCTCTGCACAAAAATATTTTGCCTTCAATTTCATACCGTGATCGTAGCATGTATGGACTCGACTCATATGACTGGGATTTCCATGAAAAAGATTGTGGGCAGAAGATGGGTGATCACTGTACATTTCTCTTCTGTTTCCTATTTATATTTATATTTTACCTCCTCAACTTAGCATTATGGACAGTGAAAGACCTAATCTAAGCTCTGCACAAATATATTTTGCCTTCAATTTCATACCGTGATCGTAGCATGCATGGACTTGACTCATATGACTGGGATTTCCATGAAAAAGATTGTGGGCAGAAGATGGGTGATCACTGTACATTTCTCTTCTGTTTCCTATTTATATTTATAATTTTACCTCCTCAATTTAGCATTATGGACAGGGAAAGACTTAATCGAAGCTCTGCACAAAAATATTTTGCCTTCAAATTCATACCGTGATCGTAGCATGCATGGACTCGACTCATATGACTGGGATTTCCATGAAAAAGATTGTGGGCAGAAAATGGGTGATCACTGTACATTTCTCTTCTGTTTCCTATTTATATTTGTATTGTACCTCCTCAATTTAGCATTATGGACAGGGAAAGACCTAATCTAAGCTCTGCACAAAAATATTTTGCCTTCAAATTCATACCGTGATCGTAGCATGCATGGACTCGACTCATATGACTGGGATTTCCATGAAAAAGATTGTTGGCCGAAAATGGGTGATCACTGTACATTTTTCTTCTGTTTTCTATTTATATTTATATTTTACCTCCTCAATTTAGCATTATGGACAGGGAAAGACCTAATCTAAGCTCTGCACAAAAATATTTTGCCTTCAAATTCATACCGTGATCGTAGCATGCATAGACTCGACTCATATGACTCGGATTTCCATGAAAAAGATTGTGGGCAGAAGATGGGTGATCACTGTACATTCCGCTTCTGTTTCCTATTTATATTTATATTTTACCTCCTCAATTTAGCGTTATGGACAGGGAAAGACCTAATCTAAGCTCTGCACAAAAGTATTTTGCCTTCAATTTCATACCGTGATCGTAGCATGCATGGACTCGACTCATATGACTGTGATTTCCATGAAAAAGATTGTGGGCAGAAGATGGGTGATCACTGTACATTTCTCTTCTGTTTCCTATTTATATTTCTATTTTACCTCCTCAATTTAGCATTATGGACAGGGAAAGACCTAATCTAAGCTCTGCACAAAAATAATTTGCCTTCAAATTCATAGCGTGATCGTAGCATGCAAGGACTCGATTCATATGACTGGGATTTCCATGAAAAAGATTGTGGTCCGAAAATGGGTGATCACTGTACATTTCTCTTCTGTTTCCTATTTATATTTGTATTTTACCTCCTCAATTTATCATTATGGACAGGGAAAGACCAAATCTAAGATCTGCACAAAAATATTTTGCCTTCAAATTCATACCGTGATCGTAGCATGTATAGACTCGACTCATATGACTGGGATTTCCATGAAAAAGATTGTGTGCAGAAGATGGGTGATCAATGTACATTTCTCTTCTGTTTCCTATTTATATTTATATTTTACCTCCTCAATTTAGCATTATGGACAGGGAAAGAGCTAATCTAAGCTCTGCACAAAAATATTTTGCATTCAATTTCATACCGTGATCCTAGCATGCATGGACTCCACTCATATAACTGGGATTTCCATGAAAAAGATTGTGGGCAGAAAATGGGTGATCACTGTACATTTCTCTTCTGTTTCCTATTTATATTTGTATTGTACCTCCTCAATTTATCATTATGGATAGGGAAAGACCTAATCTAAGCTCTGCACAAAAATATTTTGCCTTCAAATTCATACCGTGATCGTAGCATGCATGGACTCAACTCATATGACTGGGATTCCATGAAAAAGATTGTGGTCAGAAGATGGTGATCACTGTACATTTCTCTTCTGTTTCCTATTTATATTTATATTTTACCTCCTCAATTTAGCATTATGGTCAGGGAAAGACCTAATCTAAGCTCTGCACAAAAATATTTTGCCTTCAATTTCATACCGTGATCGTAGCATGCATGGACTCGACTCAAATGACTGGGATTTCCATGAAAAAGATTGTGGGCAGAAAATGGGTTATCACTGTACATTTCTCTTCTGTTTCCTATTTATATTTGTATTGTACGTCCTCAATTTAGCATTATGGACAGAGAAAAACCTAATATAAGCTCTGCACAAAAATATTTTGCCTTCAAATTCATACCGTGATCGTAGCATGCATGGACTCGACTCATATGACTGGGATTTCCATGAAAAAGATTGTGGGCAGAAGATGGGTGATCACTGTACATTTTTCTTCTGTTTCCTATTTATATTTATATTTTACCTCCTCAATTTAGCATTATGGACAGGGAAAGACCTAATCTAAGCTCTGCACAAAAATATTTTGCATTCAATTTAATACCGTGATCCTAGCATGCATGGACTCCACTCATATAACTGGGATTTCCATGAAAAAGATTGTGGGCAGAAAATGGGTGATCACTGTACATTTCTCTTCTGTTTCCTATTTATATTTGTATTGTACCTCCTCAATTTAGCATTATGGATAGGGAAAGACCTAATCTAAGCTCTGCACAAAAATATTTTGCCTTCAAATTCATACCGTGATCGTAGCATGCATGGACTCAACTCATATGACTGGGATTTCCATGAAAAAGATTGTGGTCAGAAGATGGTGATCACTGTACATTTCTCTTCTGTTTCCTATTTATATTTATATTTTACCTCCTCAATTTAGCATTATGGTCAGGGAAAGACCTAATCTAAGCTCTGCACAAAAATATTTTGCCTTCAATTTCATACCGTGATCGTAGCATGCATGGACTCGACTCAAATGACTGGGATTTCCATGAAAAAGATTGTGGGCAGAAAATGGGTGATCACTGTACATTTCTCTTCTGTTTCCTATTTATATTTGTATTGTACCTCCTCAATTTAGCATTATGGACAGAGAAAGACCTAATATAAGCTCTGCACAAAAATATTTTGCCTTCAAATTCATACCGTGATCGTAGCATGCATGGACTCGACTCATATGACTGGGATTTCCATGAAAAAGATTGTGGGCAGAAGATGGGTGATCACTGTACATTTCTCTTCTGTTTCCTATTTATATTTATATTTTACCTCCTCAACTTAGCATTATGGACAGTGAAAGACCTAATCTAAGCTCTGCACAAAAATATTTTGCCTTCAAATTCATACCGTGATCGTAGCATGCATGGACTCGACTCATATGACTGGGATTTCCATGAAAAAGATTGTGGGCAGAAAATGGGTGATCACTGTACATTTCTCTTCTGTTTCCTATTTATATTTGTATTGTACCTCCTCAATTTAGCATTATGGACAGGGAAAGACCTAATCTAAGCTCTGCACAAAAATATTTTGCCTTCAAATTCATACCGTGATCGTAGCATGCATGGACTCGACTCATATGACTGGGATTTCCATGAAAAAGATTGTTGGCCGAAAATGGGTGATCACTGTACATTTTTCTTCTGTTTTCTATTTATATTTATATTTTACCTCCTCAATTTAGCATTATGGACAGGGAAAGACCTAATCTAAGCTCTGCACAAAAATATTTTGCCTTCAAATTCATACCGTGATCGTAGCATGCATAGACTCGACTCATATGACTCGGATTTCCATGAAAAAGATTGTGGGCAGAAGATGGGTGATCACTGTACATTCCGCTTCTGTTTCCTATTTATATTTAACCTCCTCAATTTAGCGTTATGGACAGGGAAAGACCTAATCTAAGCTCTGCACAAAAATATTTTGCCTTCAAATTCATACCGTGATCGTAGCATGCATGGACTCGACTCATATGACTGTGATTTCCATGAAAAAGATTGTGGGCAGAAGATGGGTGATCACTGTACATTTCTCTTCTGTTTCCTATTTATATTTCTATTTTCCCTCCTCAATTTAGCATTATGGACAGGGAAAGACCTAATCTAAGCTCTGCACAAAAATAATTTGCCTTCAAATTCATACCGTGATCGTAGCATGCAAGGACTCGATTCATATGACTGGGATTTCCATGAAAAAGATTGTGGTCCGAAAATGGGTGATCACTGTACATTTCTCTTCTGTTTCCTATTTATATTTGTATTGTACCTCCTCAATTTAGCATTATGGATAGGGAAAGACCTAATCTAAGCTCTGCACAAAAATATTTTGCCTTCAAATTCATACCGTGATCGTAACATGCATGGACTCAACTCATATGACTGGGATTTCCATGAAAAAGATTGTGGTCAGAAGATGGTGATCACTGTACATTTCTCTTCTGTTTCCTATTTATATTTATATTTTACCTCCTCAATTTAGCATTATGGACAGGGAAAGACCTAATCTAAGCTCTGCACAAAAATATTTTGCCTTCAATTTCATACCGTGATCCTAGCATGCATGGACTCGACTCATATAACTGGGATTTCCATGAAAAAGATTGTGGGCAGAAAATGGGTGATCACTGTACATTTCTCTTCTGTTTCCTATTTATATTTGTATTGTACCTCCTCAATTTAGCAT
This sequence comes from Acanthosepion lycidas, assembly GCA_963932145.1. Lineage (NCBI taxonomy): Eukaryota > Metazoa > Mollusca > Cephalopoda > Sepiida > Sepiidae > Acanthosepion > Acanthosepion lycidas. The sequence continues at coordinate 2,101,638 of OZ010604.1, read as the reverse complement.
TATGGACAGGGAAAGACCTAATCTAAGCTCTGCACAAAAATATTTTGCCTTCAAATTCATACCGTGATCGTAGCATGCATTGACTCGATTTATATGACTGGGATTTCCATGAAAAAGTTTGTGGGCCGAAAATGGGTGATCATTGTACATTTCTCTTCTGTTTCCTATTTATATTTCTATTTTACCTCCTCAATTTAGCATTATGGACAGGGAAAGTCCTAATCTAATAGCTGCACAAAAATATTTTGCCTTCAAATTCATACCGTGATCGTAGCATGTATGGACTCGACTCATATGACTGGGATTTCCATGAAAAAGATTGTGGGCAGAAGATGGGTGATCACTGTACATTTCTCTTCTGTTTCCTATTTATATTTATATTTTACCTCCTTTATTTAGCATTATGGACAGGGAAAGACCTAATGTAAGCTCTGCACAAAAATATTTTGCCTTCAATTTCATACCGTGATCGTAGCATGCATGGACTCGACTCATATGACTGTGATTTCCATGAAAGAGATTGTGGTCAGAAGATGGTGATCACTGTACATTTCTCTTCTGTTTCCTATTTATATTTATATTTTACCTCCTCTATTTAGCATTATGGACAGGGAAAGACCTAATCTAAGCTCTGCACAAAAATATTTTGCCTTCAAATTCATACCGTGATCGTAGCATGCATGGACTCGACTCATATGACTGGGATTTCCATGAAAAAGATTGTGGGCCGAAAATGGGTGATCACTGTACATTTCTCTTCTGTTTCCTATTTATATTTATATTTTACCTCCTCAATTTAGCATTATGGACAGGGAAAGACCTAATCTAAAATCTGCACAAAAATATTTTGCCTTCAAATTCATACCGTGATCGTAGCATGCATGGACTCGACTCATATGACTGGGATTTCCATGAAAAAGATTGTGGTCCGAAAGTGGGTGATCACTGTACATTTCTCTTCTGTTTCCTATTTATATTTATATTTTACCTCCTCAACTTAGCATTATGGACAGTGAAAGACCTAATCTAAGCTCTGCACAAAAATATATTGCCTTCAATTTCATACCGTGATTGTAGCATGCATGGACTCGACTCATATGACTGGGATTTCCATGAAAAAGATTGTGGGCAGAAGATGGGTGATCACTGTACATTTCTCTTCTGTTTCCTATTTATATTTATATTTTACCTCCTCAACTTAGCATTATGGACAGTGAAAGACCTAATATAAGCTCTGCACAAAAATATATTGCCTTCAATTTCATACCGTGATCGTAGCATGTATAGACTCGACTCATATGACTGGGATTTCCATGAAAAAGATTGTGGGCAGAAGATGGGTGATCACTGTACATTTCTCTTCTGTTTCCTATTTATATTTATATTTTACCTCCTCAATTTAGCATTATGGACAGGGAAAGAGCTAATCTAAGCTCTGCACAAAAATATTTTTCATTCAATTTCATACCGTGATCCTAGCATGCATGGACTCCACTCATATAACTGGGATTTCCATGAAAAAGATTGTGGGCAGAAAATGGGTGATCACTGTACATTTCTCTTCTGTTTCCTATTTATATTTGTATTGTACCTCCTCAATTTAGCATTATGGATAGGGAAAGACCTAATCTAAGCTCTGCACAAAAATATTTTGCCTTCAAATTCATACCGTGATCGTAGCATGCATGGACTCAACTCATATGACTGGGATTTCCATGAAAAAGATTGTGGTCAGAAGATGGTGATCACTGTACATTTCTCTTCTGTTTCCTATTTATATTTATATTTTACCTCCTCTATTTAGCATTATGGACAGGGAAAGACCTAATCTAAGCTCTGCACAAAAATATTTTGCCTTCAATTTCATACCGTGATCCTAGCATGCATGGACTCGACTCATATAACTGGGATTTCCATGAAAAAGATTGTGGGGAGAAAATGGGTGATCACTGTACATTTCTCTTCTGTTTCCTATTTATATTTGTATTGTACCTCCTCAATTTAGCATTATGGACAGGGAAAGACCTAATCTAAGCTCTGCACAAAAATATTTTGCCTTCAAATTCATACCGTGATCGTAGCATGCATGGACTCGATTCATATGACTGGGATTTCCATGAAAAAGTTTGTGGGCCGAAAATGGGTGATCACTGTACATTTCTCTTCTGTTTCCTATTTATATTTATATTTATATTTTACCTCCTCAATTTAGCATTATGGACAGGGAAAGACCTAATCTAAAATCTGCACAAAAATATTTTGCCTTCAAATTCATACCGTGATCGTAGCATGCATGGACTCGACGCATATGACTGGGATTTCCATGAAAAAGATTGTGGGCCGAAAATGGGTGATCACTGTACATTTCTCTTCTGTTTCCTATTTATATTTCTATTTTACCTCCTCAATTTAGCATTATGGACAGGGAAAGTCCTAATCTAAGATCTGCACAAAAATATTTTGCCTTCAAATTCATACCGTGATCGTAGCATGTATGGACTCGACTCATATGACTGGGATTTCCATGAAAAAGATTGTGGGCCGAAAATGGGTGATCACTGTACATTTCTCTTCTGTTTCCTATTTATATTTATATTTTACCTCCTCAATTTAGCATTATGGACAGGGAAAGACCTAATCTAAAATCTGCACAAAAATATTTTGCCTTCAAATTCATACCGTGATCGTAGCATGCATGTCCTCGACTCATATGACTGGGATTTCCATGAAAAAGATTGTGGTCCGAAAATGGGTGATCACTGTACATTTCTCTTCTGTTTCCTATTTATATTTATATTTTACCTCCTCAACTTAGCATTATGGACAGTGAAAGACCTAATCTAAGCTCTGCACAAAAATATATTGCCTTCAATTTCATACCGTGATCGTAGCATGCATGGACTCGACTCATATGACTGGGATTTCCATGAAAAAGATTCTGGGCAGAAGATGGGTGATCAGTGTACATTTCTCTTCTGTTTCCTATTTATATTTATATTTTACCTCCTTTATTTAGCATTATGGACAGGGAAAGACCTAATCTAAGCTCTGCACAAAAATATTTTGCCTTCAAATTCATACCGTGATCGTAGCATGCATTGACTCGACTCATATGACTGTGATTTCCATGAAAAAGATTGTGGTCCGAAAATGGGTGATCACTGTACATTTCTCTTCTGTTTCCTATTTATATTTGTATTTTACCTCCTCAATTTATCATTATGGACAGGGAAAGACCTAATCTAAGCTCTGCACAAAAATATTTTGCCTTCAAATTCATACCGTGATCGTAACATGCATGGACTCAACTCATATGACTGGGATTTCCATGAAAAAGATTGTGGTCAGAAGATGGTGATCACTGTACATTTCTCTTCTGTTTCCTATTTATATTTATATTTTACCTCCTCAATTTAGCATTATGGACAGGGAAAGACCTAATCTAAGCTCTGCACAAAAATATTTTGCCTTCAATTTCATACCGTGATCCTAGCATGCATGGACTCGACTCATATAACTGGGATTTCCATGAAAAAGATTGTGGGCAGAAAATGGGTGATCACTGTACATTTCTCTTCTGTTTCCTATTTATATTTGTATTGTACCTCCTCAATTTAGCATTATGGACAGGGAAAGACCTAATCTAAGCTCTGCACAAAAATATTTTGCCTTCAAATTCATACCGTGATCGTAGCATGCATTGACTCGATTTATATGACTGGGATTTCCATGAAAAAGTTTGTGGGCCGAAAATGGGTGATCATTGTACATTTCTCTTCTGTTTCCTATTTATATTTCTATTTTACCTCCTCAATTTAGCATTATGGACAGGGAAAGTCCTAATCTAATAGCTGCACAAAAATATTTTGCCTTCAAATTCATACCGTGATCGTAGCATGTATGGACTCGACTCATATGACTGGGATTTCCATGAAAAAGATTGTGGGCAGAAGATGGGTGATCACTGTACATTTCTCTTCTGTTTCCTATTTATATTTATATTTTACCTCCTCTATTTAGCATTATGGACAGGGAAAGACCTAATGTAAGCTCTGCACAAAAATATTTTGCCTTCAATTTCATACCGTGATCGTAGCATGCATGGACTCGACTCATATGACTGTGATTTCCATGAAAGAGATTGTGGTCAGAAGATGGTGATCACTGTACATTTCTCTTCTGTTTCCTATTTATATTTATATTTTACCTCCTCTATTTAGCATTATGGACAGGGAAAGACCTAATCTAAGCTCTGCACAAAAATATTTTGCCTTCAAATTCATACCGTGATCGTAGCATGCATGGACTCGACTCATATGACTGGGATTTCCATGAAAAAGATTGTGGGCCGAAAATGGGTGATCACTGTACATTTCTCTTCTGTTTCCTATTTATATTTATATTTTACCTCCTCAATTTAGCATTATGGACAGGGAAAGACCTAATCTAAAATCTGCACAAAAATATTTTGCCTTCAAATTCATACCGTGATCGTAGCATGCATGGACTCGACTCATATGACTGGGATTTCCATGAAAAAGATTGTGGTCCGAAAGTGGGTGATCACTGTACATTTCTCTTCTGTTTCCTATTTATATTTATATTTTACCTCCTCAACTTAGCATTATGGACAGTGAAAGACCTAATCTAAGCTCTGCACAAAAATATATTGCCTTCAATTTCATACCGTGATTGTAGCATGCATGGACCCGACTCATATGACTGGGATTTCCATGAAAAAGATTGTGGGCAGAAGATGGGTGATCACTGTACATTTCTCTTCTGTTTCCTATTTATATTTATATTTTACCTCCTCAACTTAGCATTATGGACAGTGAAAGACCTAATATAAGCTCTGCACAAAAATATATTGCCTTCAATTTCATACCGTGATCGTAGCATGTATAGACTCGACTCATATGACTGGGATTTCCATGAAAAAGATTGTGGGCAGAAGATGGGTGATCACTGTACATTTCTCTTCTGTTTCCTATTTATATTTATATTTTACCTCCTCAATTTAGCATTATGGACAGGGAAAGAGCTAATCTAAGCTCTGCACAAAAATATTTTTCATTCAATTTCATACCGTGATCCTAGCATGCATGGACTCCACTCATATAACTGGGATTTCCATGAAAAAGATTGTGGGCAGAAAATGGGTGATCACTGTACATTTCTCTTCTGTTTCCTATTTATATTTGTATTGTACCTCCTCAATTTAGCATTATGGATAGGGAAAGACCTAATCTAAGCTCTGCACAAAAATATTTTGCCTTCAAATTCATACCGTGATCGTAGCATGCATGGACTCAACTCATATGACTGGGATTTCCATGAAAAAGATTGTGGTCAGAAGATGGTGATCACTGTACATTTCTCTTCTGTTTCCTATTTATATTTATATTTTACCTCCTCTATTTAGCATTATGGACAGGGAAAGACCTAATCTAAGCTCTGCACAAAAATATTTTGCCTTCAATTTCATACCGTGATCCTAGCATGCATGGACTCGACTCATATAACTGGGATTTCCATGAAAAAGATTGTGGGGAGAAAATGGGTGATCACTGTACATTTCTCTTCTGTTTCCTATTTATATTTGTATTGTACCTCCTCAATTTAGCATTATGGACAGGGAAAGACCTAATCTAAGCTCTGCACAAAAATATTTTGCCTTCAAATTCATACCGTGATCGTAGCATGCATGGACTCGATTCATATGACTGGGATTTCCATGAAAAAGTTTGTGGGCCGAAAATGGGTGATCACTGTACATTTCTCTTCTGTTTCCTATTTATATTTATATTTATATTTTACCTCCTCAATTTAGCATTATGGACAGGGAAAGACCTAATCTAAAATCTGCACAAAAATATTTTGCCTTCAAATTCATACCGTGATCGTAGCATGCATGGACTCGACGCATATGACAGGGATTTCCATGAAAAAGATTGTGGGCCGAAAATGGGTGATCACTGTACATTTCTCTTCTGTTTCCTATTTATATTTCTATTTTACCTCCTCAATTTAGCATTATGGACAGGGAAAGTCCTAATCTAAGATCTGCACAAAAATATTTTGCCTTCAAATTCATACCGTGATCGTAGCATGTATGGACTCGACTCATATGACTGGGATTTCCATGAAAAAGATTGTGGGCCGAAAATGGGTGATCACTGTACATTTCTCTTCTGTTTCCTATTTATATTTATATTTTACCTCCTCAATTTAGCATTATGGACAGGGAAAGACCTAATCTAAAATCTGCACAAAAATATTTTGCCTTCAAATTCATACCGTGATCGTAGCATGCATGTCCTCGACTCATATGACTGGGATTTCCATGAAAAAGATTGTGGTCCGAAAATGGGTGATCACTGTACATTTCTCTTCTGTTTCCTATTTATATTTATATTTTACCTCCTCAACTTAGCATTATGGACAGTGAAAGACCTAATCTAAGCTCTGCACAAAAATATATTGCCTTCAATTTCATACCGTGATCGTAGCATGCATGGACTCGACTCATATGACTGGGATTTCCATGAAAAAGATTCTGGGCAGAAGATGGGTGATCAGTGTACATTTCTCTTCTGTTTCCTATTTATATTTATATTTTACCTCCTTTATTTAGCATTATGGACAGGGAAAGACCTAATCTAAGCTCTGCACAAAAATATTTTGCCTTCAAATTCATACCGTGACCGTAGCATGCATTGACTCGACTCATATGACTGTGATTTCCATGAAAAAGATTGTGGTCCGAAAATGGGTGATCACTGTACATTTCTCTTCTGTTTCCTATTTATATTTGTATTTTACCTCCTCAATTTATCATTATGGACAGGGAAAGACCTAATCTAAGATCTGCACAAAAATATTTTGCCTTCAAATTCATACCGTGATCGTAGCATGTATAGACTCGACTCATATGACTGGGATTTCCATGAAAAAGATTGTGGGCAGAAGATGGGTGATCACTGTACATTTCTCTTCTGTTTCCTATTTATATTTATATTTTACCTCCTCAATTTAGCATTATGGACAGGGAAAGAGCTAATCTAAGCTCTGCACAAAAATATTTTGCATTCAATTTCATACCGTGATCCTAGCATGCATGGACTCCACTCATATGACTGGGATTTCCATGAAAAAGATTGTGGGCAGAAAATGGGTGATCACTGTACATTTCTCTTCTGTTTCCTATTTATATTTGTATTGTACCTCCTCAATTTAGCATTATGGATAGGGAAAGACCTAATCTAAGCTCTGCACAAAAATATTTTACCTTCAATTTCATACCGTGATCCTAGCATGCATGGACTCGACTCATATAACTGGGATTTCCATGAAAAAGATTGTGGGCAGAAAATGGGTGATCACTGTATATTTCTCTTCTGTTTCCTATTTATATTTGTATTGTACCTCCTCAATTTAGCATTATGGACAGGGAAAGACCTAATCTAAGCTCTGCACAAAAATATTTTGCCTTCAAATTCATACCGTGATCGTAGCATGCATGGACTCGATTCATATGACTGGGATTTCCATGAAAAAGATTGTGGGCCGAAAATGGGTGATCACTGTACATTTCTGTTCTGTTTCCTATTTATATTTATATTTATATTTTTCCTCCTCAATTTAGCATTATGGACAGTGAAAGACCTAATCTAAGATCTGCAAAAAAATATTTTGCCTTCAAATTCATACCGTGATCGTAGCATGCATGGACTCGACTCATATGACTGTGATTTCCATGAAAGAGATTGTGGTCAGAAGATGGTGATCACTGTACATTTCTCTTCTGTTTCTTATTTATATTTATATTTTACCTCCTCTATTTAGCATTATGGACAGGGAAAGACCTAATCTAAGCTCTGCACAAAAATATTTTGCCTTCAAATTCATACCGTGATCGTAGCATGCATGGACTACAACCCATATGACTGGGATTTCCATGAAAAAGATTGTGGGCCGAAAATGGGTGATCACTGTACATTTCTCTTCTGTTTCCTGTTTATATTTATATTTTACCTCCTCAATTTAGCATTATGGACAGGGAAAGACCTAATCTAAAATCTGCACAAAAATATTTTGCCTTCAAATTCATACCGTGATCGTAGCATGCATGGACTCGACTCATATGACTGTGATTTCCATGAAAAAGTTTGTGGTCCGAAAATGGGTGATCACTGTACATTTCTCTTCTGTTTCCTATTTATATTTGTATTTTACCTCCTCAATTTATCATTATGGACAGGGAAAGACCTAATCTAAGATCTGCACAAAAATATTTTGCCTTCAAATTCATACCGTGATCGTAGCATGTATAGACTCGACTCATATGACTGGGATTTCCATGAAAAAGATTGTGGGCAGAAGATGGGTGATCACTGAACATTTCTCTTCTGTTTCCTATTTATATTTATATTTTACCTCCTCAATTTAGCATTATGGACAGGGAAAGAGCTAATCTAAGCTCTGCACAAAAATATTTTGCATTCAATTTCATACCGTGATCCTAGCATGCATGGACTCGACTCATATAACTGGGATTTCCATGAAAAAGATTGTGGGCAGAAAATGGGTGATCACTGTACATTTCTCTTCTGTTTCCTATTTATATTTGTATTGTACCTCCTCAATTTAGCATTATGGATAGGGAAAGACCTAATCTAAGCTCTGCACAAAAATATTTTGCCTTCAAATTCATACCGTGATCGTAGCATGCATGGACTCAACTCATATGACTGGGATTTCCATGAAAAAGATTGTGGTCAGAAGATGGTGATCACTGTATATTTCTCTTCTGTTTCCTATTTATATTTATATTTTACCTCCTCTATTTAGCATTATGGACAGGGAAAGACCTAATCTAAGCTCTGCACAAAAATATTTTGCCTTCAATTTCATACCGTGATCCTAGCATGCATGGACTCGACTCATGTAACTGGGATTTCCATGAAAAAGATTGTGGGCAGAAGATGGGTGATCACTGTACATTTCTCTTCTGTTTCCTATTTATATTTATATTTTACCTCCTCAATTTAGCATTATGGACAGGGAAAGACCTAATCTAAGATCTGCAAAAAAATATTTTGCCTTCAAATTCATACCGTGATCGTAGCATGCATGGACTCGACTCATATGACTGGGATTTCCATGAAAAAGATTGTGGGCAGAAGATGGGTGATCACTGTACATTTCTCTACTGTTTCCTATTTATATTTATATTTTACCTCCTCAATTTAGCATTATGGACAGGGAAAGACCTAATCTAAAATCTGCACAAAAATATTTTGCCTTCAAATTCATACCGTGATCGTAGCATGCATGGACTCGACTCATATGACTGGGATTTCCATGAAAAAGATTGTGGGCCGGAAATGGGTGATCACTGTACATTTCTCTTCTGTTTCCTATTTATATTTATATTTTACCTCCTCAATTTAGCATTATGGACAGGTAAAGACCTAATCTAAAATCTGTACAAAAATATTTTGCCTTCAAATTCATACCGTGATCGTAGCATGCATGGACTCGACTCATATGACTGGGATTTCCATGAAAAAGATGGTGGGCAGAAAAAGGGTGATCACTGTACATTTCTCTTCTGTTTCCTATTTATATTTATATTTTACTTCCTTCACTTAGCATTATGGACAGGGAATGAACTAATCTAAGTTCTGCAAAAAAATATTTTGCCTTCAAATTCATACCGTGATCGTAGCATGCATGGACTCGACTCATATGACTGGGATTTCCATGAAAAAGATTGTGGGGAGATAATGTGTGATCACTGTACATTTTTCTTCTGTTTCCTATTTATGTTTATATTTTACTTCCTCAATTTAGCATTATGGACAGGGAAAGACCTAATCTAAGATCTGCAAATAAATATTTTGCCTTCTAATTCATACCGTGATCGTAGCATGCATGGACTCGACTCATATGACTGGGATTTCCATGAAAAAGATTGTGGGCAGAAAATGGGTGATCACTGTTCATTTCTCTTCTGTTTCCTATTTATATTTCTATTTTACCTTCTCAATTTAGCATTATGGACAGGGAAAGACCTAATCTAAGACCTGCAAAAATTATTTTGCCTTCAAATTCATACCGTGATCGTAGCATTCCTGGAGTCGACTAATATGTCTGGGATTTCCATGAAAAAGATTGTGGGCAGAAAAAGGGTGATCACTGTACATTTTTCTTCTGATTCCTATTTATATTTCTATTTTACTTCCTCAATTAAGCATTATGGACAGGTAAAGACCTAATCTAAGATCTGCAAAAAATATTTTGCCTTCAAATACATACCGTGATCGTAGCATGCATGGACTCGACTCATATGACTGGGATTTCCATGAAAAAGATTGAGGGCAGAAAATGGGTGATCACTGTACATTTCTCTTCTGTTTCCTATTTATATTTTTTTTTAACTTCTCAATTTAGCATTATGGACAGGGAAAGACCTAATCTAAGATCTGCTAAAATATATTTTGCCTTCAAATTCATACCGTGATCGTAGCATGCATGGACTCGACTCATATGACAGGGATTTCCATGAAAAAGGTTGTGGTCCGTAAATGGGTCATCACTGTACATTTCTCTTCTGTTTCCTATTTATATTTATATTTTACCTCCTCTATTTAGCATTATGGACAGGGAAAGACCTAATCTAAGAACTGCAAAAAAATATTTTGGTTCAAATTCATGCCGTGATCGTAGCATGCCTGGAGTCGACTCATATGACTGGGATTTCCATGAAAAAGTTTGTGGGCCGAAAATGGGTGATCACTGTACATTTCTCTACTGTTTCCTATTCATATTTCTATTTTACACCCTCAATTTAGCATTATCGACAGGGAAAGACCTAATCTAATATCTGCACAAAAATATTTTGCCTTCAAATTCATACCGTGATCGTAGCATGCATGGACTCGACTCATATGACTGGGATTTCCATGAAAAAGATTGTGGGCCGAAAATGGGTGATCACTGTACATTTCTCTTCTGTTTCCTATTTATATTTATATTTTACCTCCTCAATTAACATTATGGACAGGCAAAGACCAAATCTAAGATCTGCACAAAAATATTTTGCTTTCAAATCCATACCGTGATCGTAGCATGCATGGACTCGACTCATACGACTGGGATTTCCATGAAAAAGATTGTGGGCCGAAAATGGTTGATCACTGTACATTTCTCTTCTGTTTCCTATTTATATTTCTCTTTTACCTGCTCAATTTAGCATTATGGACTGTTTAAGACCAAATCTAAGATCTGCACAAAAATATTTTGCCTTCAAATTCATACCGTGATCGTAGCATGCATGGACTCGACTCATATGACTGGGATTTCCATGAAAAAGATTGTGGCCGAAAATTGGTGATCACTGTAGATTTCTCTTCTGTTTCCTATTTATATTTCTATTTTGCCTCCTCAATTTAGCAATATGGCCAGGGAAAGACCTAATCTAAGCTCGTCACAAAAATATTTTGCCTTCAAATTCATACCGTGATTGTAGCATGCATGGACTCGACTCATATGACTGGGATTTCCATGAAAAAGATTGTGGGCCGAAAATGGTTGATCACTGTACATTTCTCTTCTGTTTCCTATTTATATTTCTATTTTACCTCCTCAATTTAGCATTATAGACAGGGAAAGACCTAATCTAAAATCTGCACAAAAATATTTTGCCTTCAAATTCATACCGTGATCGTAGCATGCATGGACTCGACTCATATGACTGGGATTTCCATGAAAAAGATTGTGGGCCGAAAATGGGTGATCACTGTACATTTCTCTTCTGTTTCCTATTTATAGTTATATTTTACCGCCTCAATTTAGCATTATGGACAGGGAAAGACCTAATCTAAGATCTGCACAAAATTATTTTGCCTTCAAATTCATACCGTGGTCGTAGCATTCATGGACTCGACACATATGACTGGGATTTGATGAAAAATATTGTGGGCCGAAAATGGGTGATCACTGTACATTTCTCTTCTGTTTCCTATTTATGTTTATATTTTACCTCCTCAATTTAGCATTATGGACAGGGAAAGACCTAATCTAAAATCTGCACAAAAATATTTTGCCTTCAAATTCATACCGTGATCGAAGCATGCATGGACTCGACTCATATGACTAGGATTTCCATGAAAAAGATTGTGGGCCGAAAATGGGTGATCACTGTACATTTCTCTTCTGTTTCCTATTTATATTTCTATTTTACCTCCACAATTTAGCATTATCGACAGGAAAAGACCTAATCTAAGATCTGCACAAAAATATTTTGCCTTCAAATTCATACCGTGATCGTAGCATGCATGGACTCGACTCATATGACTGGGATTTCCATGAAAAAGGTTGTGAGCCGAATATGGGTGATCACTGTACATTTCTCTTCTGTTTACTATTTATATTTCTATTTTACCTCCTCAATTTAGCATTATGGACAGGGAAAGACCTAATCTAAGATCTGCACAAAAATATTTTGCCTTCAAATTCATACCGTGATCGTAGCAGGCATGGATCGACTCATATGACTGGGATTTCCATGAAAAAGATTGTGGGCCGAAAATGGGTGATCACTGTACATTTCTCTTCTGTTTCCTATTAATATTTCTCTTTTACCACCTCAATTTAGCATTATGGACAGGGAAAGACCTAATCTAAGATCTGCACAAAAATATTTTGCCTTCAAATTCCTACCGTGATCGTAGCATGCATGGACTCGACTCATATGACTGGGATTTCCATGAAAAAGATTGTGGCCCGAAAATAGGTGATCACTGTACATTTCTCTTTGTTTCCTATTTATATTTCTAATTTGACTCCTCAATTTAGCATTATGGACAGGGAATGACCTAATCTATGATCTGCACAAAAATATTTTGCCTTCAAATTCATACCGTGATCGTAGCATGCATGGACTCGACTCATATGACTGGGATTTCCATGAAAAAGATGTTGGGCAGAAAATGAGTGATCACTGTACATTTCTCTTCTGTTTCCTATTTATATTTATATTTTACTTCCTCAATTTAGCATTATGGACAGGGTATGACCAAATCTAAGATCTGCACAAAAATATTTTGCCTTCAAATTCATACCGTGATCGTAGCATGCATGGACTCGACTCATATGACTGGGATTTCCATGAAAAAGATTGTAGGCCGAAAATGGGTGATTGCTGTAGATTTCTCTTCTGTTTCCTATTTATATTTCTATTTTACCTCCTCAATTTAGCATTATGGACAGGGAATGACCAAATCTAAGATCTGCACAAAAATATTTTGCCTTCAAATTCATACTGTGATCGTAGCATGCATGGACTCGACTCATATGACTGGGATTTCCATGAAAAAGATTGTGGGCACAAAATGGGTGATCACTGTACATTTCTCTTCTGTTTCCTATTTATATTTCTATTTTACCTCCTCAATTTAGCATTATGGACAGGGAATGACCTAATCTAAGATCTGCACAAAAATATTTTGCCTTCAAATTCATACCGTGATCGTAGCATGCATGGACTCGACTCATATGACTGGGATTTCCATGAAAAAGATTGTGGGCCGAAAATGGGTGATCACTGTACATTTCTCTTCTGTTTCCTATTTATATTTATATTTTACCTCCTCAATTTAGCATTATGGACAGGGAAAGACCAAATCTAAGATCTGCACAAAAATATTTTGCCTTCAAATTCATACCGTGATCGTAGCATGCATGGACTCGACTCATATGACTGGGATTTCCATGAAAAAGATTGTCGGCCGAAAATTGGTGATCACTGTACATTTCTCTTCTGTTTCCTATTTATATTTCTATTTTACCTCCTCAATTTAGCATTATGGACAGGGAAAGACCTAATCTAAGATCTGCACAAAAATATTTTGCCTTCAAATTCATACCGTGATCGTAGCATGCATGGACTCGACTCATATGACAGGGATTTCCATGAAAAAGATTGTGGGCCGAAAATGTGTGATCACTGTACATTTCTCTTCTGTTTCCCATTTATATTTATATTTTACCTCCTCAATTAACATTATGGACAGGCAAAGACCAAATCTAAGATCTGCACAAAAATAATTTGCCTTCAAATTCATACCGTGATCGTAGCATGCATGGACTCGACTCATATGACTGGGATTTCCATGAAAAAGATTGTGGGCCGAAAATGGGTGATCACTGTACATTTCTCTTCTGTTTCCTATTTATATTTCTATTTTACCTCCTCAATTTACTATTATCGACAGGGAAAGACCTAATCTAAGATCTGCACAAAAATATTTTGCCTTCAAATTCATACCGTGATCGTAGCATGCATGGACTCGACTCATATGCCTGGGATTTCCATGAAAAAGATTGTGAGCCGAATATGGGTGATCACTGTACATTTCTCTTCTGTTTCCTATTTATATTTATATTTTACCTCCTCAATTTAGCATTATGGACAGGGAAAGACCAAATCTAAGATCTGCACAAAAATATTTTGCCTTCAAATTCATACCGTGATCGTAGCATGCATGGACTCGACTCATATGACTGGGATTTCCATGAAAAAGATTGTGGGCCGAAAATGGGTGATCACTGTACATTTCTCTTCTGTTTCCTATTTATATTTCTATTTTACCTCCTCAATTTAGCATTATGGACAGGGAAAGACCTAATCTAAGATCTGCACAAAAATATTTTGCCTTCAAATTCATACCGTGATCGTAGCATGCATGGACTCGACTCATATGACTGGGATTTCCATGAAAAAGATTGTGGGCCGAAAATGGGTGATCACTGTACATTTCTCTTCTGTTTCCTATTCATATTTCTATTTTACCTCCTCAATTTAGCATTATCGACAGGGAAAGACCTAATCTAAGATCTGCACAAAAATATTTTGCCTTCAAATTCATACCGTGATCGTAGCATGCATGGTCTCGACTCATAAGACTGGGATTTCCATGAAAAAGATTGTGGGCCGAAAATGGGTGATCACTGTACATTTCTCTTCTGTTTCCTATTCATATTTCTATTTTACCTCCTCAATTTAGCATTATCGACAGAGAAAGACCTAATCTAAGATCTGCACAAAAATATTTTGCCTTCAAATTCATACCGTGATCGTAGCATGCATGGACTCGACTCATATGACTGGGATTTCCATGAAAAAGATTGTGGGCCGAAAATGGTTGATCACTGTTCATTTCTCTTCTGTTTCCTATTTATATATCTCTTTTACCACATCAATTTAGCATTATGGACAGTGAAAGACCTAATGTAAGTTCTGCACAAAAATATTTTGCCTTCAAATTCATACCGTGATCGTAGCATGCATGGACTCGACTCATATGACAGGGATTCCATGAAAAAGACTGTGGGCCGAAAATGGGTGATCACTCTACATTTCTCTTCTGTTTCCTATTTATATTTCTATTTTACCTCCTCAATTTAGCATTATGGACAGGGAAAGACCACATCTAAGATCTGCACAAAAATATTTTGCCTTCAAATTCATACCGTGATCGTAGCATGCATCGACTCGACACATATGACTGGGATTTCCATGAAAAAGATTGTGGCCGAAAATTGGTGATCACTGTACATTTCTCTTCTGTTTCCTATTTATATTTATATTTTACCTCCTCAATTTAGCATTATGGCCAGGGAAAGATCTAATCTAAGCTCTTCACAAAAATATTTTGCCTTCAAATTCATACCGTGATCGTAGCATGCATGGATTCGACTCATATGACTGGGATTTCCATGAAAAAGATTGTGGCCCGAAAATAGGTGATCACTGTACATTTCTCTTTGTTTCGTGTTTATATTTATATTTTGACTCCTCAATTTAGCATTATGGACAGGGAATGACATAATCTAAGATCTGCACAAAAATATTTTGCCTTCAAATTCATACCGTGATCGTAGCATGCATGGACTCGACTCATATGACTGAGATTTCCATGAAAAAGATTGTGGTCCGAAAATGGGTGATCACTGTACATTTCTCTTCTGTTTCCTATTTATATTAATATTTTACCTCCTCAATTTAGCATTATGGCCAGGGAAAGACCTAATCTAAGCTCTTCACAAAAATATTTTGCCTTCAAATTCATACCGGGATCGTAGCATGCATGGACTCGACTCATATGACTGGGATTTCCATGAAAAAGATTGTGGGCCGAAAATGGGTGATCACTGTACATTTCTCTTCTGTTTCCTATTTATATTTATATTTTACCTCCTCAATTAACATTATGGACAGGCAAAGACCAAATCTAAGATCTGCACAAAAATATTTTGCTTTCAAATTCATACCGTGATCGTAGCATGCATGGACTCGACTCATATGACTGGGATTTCCATGAAAAAGATTGTGGCCGAAAATTGGTGATCACTGTACATTTCTCTACTGTTTCCTATTTATATTTATATTTTACCTCCTCAATTTAGCATTATGGCCAGGGAAAGACCTAATCTAAGCTCTTCACAAAAATATTTTGCCTTCAAATTCATACCGTGATCGTAGCATGCATGGATTCGACTCATATGACTGGGATTTCCATGAAAAAGATTTTGGGCCGAAAATGGGTGATCACTGTACATTTCTCTTCTGTTTCCTATTTATATTTCTATTTTACCTCCTCAATTTAGCATTATGGACAGGGAAAGCCCTAATCTAAGCTCTTCACAAAAATATTTTGCCTTCAAATTCATACCGTGATCGTAGCATGCATGGACTCGACACATATGACTGGGATTTCCATGAAAAAGATTGTGGGCGAAAATTGGTGATCACTGTACATTTCTCTTCTGTTTCCTATTTATATTTCTATTTTACCTCCTCAATTTAGCATTATGGCCAGGGAAAGACCTAATCTAAGCTCTTCACAAAAATATTTTGCCTTCAAATTCATACCGTGATCGTAGCATGCATGGACTCGACTCATATGACTGGGATTTCCATGAAAAAGATTGTGTGCCGAAAATGGGTGATCACTGTACATTTCTCTTCTGTTTCCTATTTATATTTATATTTTACCTCCTCAATTTAGCATTATCGACAGGGAAAAACCTAATCTAAGATCTGCACAAAAATATTTTGCCTTCAAATTCATACCGTGATCGTAGCATGCATGGACTCGACTCATATGACTGGGATTTCCATGAAAAAGATTGTGGCCCGAAAATGGTTGATCACTGTACATTTTTCTTCTGTTTCCTATTTATATTTCTATTTTGACTCCTCAATTTAGCATTATGGACAGGGAATGACCTAACCTAAGATCTGCACAAAAATATTTTGCCTTCAAATTCATACCGTGATCGTAGCATGCATGGACTCGACTCATATGACTGGGATTTCCATGAAAAAGATTGTGGCCCGAAAATGGGTGATCACTGTACATTTCTCTTCTGTTTCCTCTTTATATTTCTCTTTTACCACCTCAATTTAGCATTATGGACAGGGAATGACATAATCTAATATCTGCACAAAAATATTTTGCCTTCAAATTCATACCGTGATCGTAGCATGCATGGACTTGACTCATATGACTGGGATTTCCATGAAAAAGATTGTGGGCAGAAAATGGGTGATCACTGTACATTTCTCTTCTGTTTCCTATTCATATTTATATTTTACCTCCTCAATTTAGCATTATGGACAGGGAAAGACCAAATCTAAGATCTGCACAAAAATATTTTGCCTTCAAATTCATACCGTGATCGTAGCATGCATGGACTCGACTCATATGACTGAGATTTCCATGAAAAAGATTGTGGGCCGAAAATGGGTGATCACTGTACATTTCTCTTCTGTTTCCTATTTGTATTTATATTTTACCTCCTCAATTTAGCATTATGGCCAGGGAAAGACCTAATCTAAGCTCTTCACAAAAATATTTTGCCTTCAAATTCATACCGGGATCGTAGCATGCATGGACTCGACTCATATGACTGGGATTTCCATGAAAAAGATTGTGGGCCGAAAATGGGTGATCACTGTACATTTCTCTTCTGTTTCCTATTTATATTTATATTTTACCTCCTCAATTAACATTATGGACAGGCAAAGACCAAATCTAAGATCTGCACAAAAATATTTTGCTTTCAAATTCATACCGTGATCGTAGCATGCATGGACTCGACTCATATGACTGGGATTTCCATGAAAAAGATTGTGGCCGAAAATTGGTGATCACTGTACATTTCTCTTCTGTTTCCTATTTATATTTCTATTTTACCTCCTCAATTTAGCATTATGGCCAGGGAAAGACCTAATCTAAGCTCTTCACAAAAATATTTTGCCTTCAAATTCATACCGTGATCATAGCATGCATGGACTCGACTCATATGACTGGGATTTCCATGAAAAAGATTGTGTGCCGAAAATGGGTGATCACTGTACATTTCTCTTCTGTTTCCTATTTATATTTATATTTTACCTCCTCAATTTAGCATTATCGACAGGGCAAGACCAAATCTAAGATCTGCACAAAAATATTTTGCCTTCAAATTCATACCGTGATCGTAGCATGCATGGACTCGACTCATATGACTAGGATTTCCATGAAAAAGATTGTGGTCCGAAAATGGGTGATCACTGTACATTTCTCTTCTGTTTCCTATTTATATTTATATTTTACCTTCTCAATTTAGCATTATCGACAGGGAAAAAACCTAATCCAAGATCTGCACAAAAATATTTGGCCTTCAAATTCATACCGTGATCGTAGCATGCATGGACTCGACTCATATGACTGGGATTTCCATGAAAAAGATTGTGGGCCGAAAATGGTAGATCACTGTACATTTCTCTTCTGTTTCCTATTTATATTTCTATTTTGACTCCTCAATTTAGCATTATGGACAGGGAATGACCTAACCTAAGATCTGCACAAAAATATTTTGCCTTCAAATTCATACCGTGATCGTAGCATGCATGGACTCGACTCATATGACTGGGATTTCCATGAAAAAGATTGTGGCCCGAAAATGGGTGATCACTGTACATTTCTCTTCTGTTTCCTCTTTATATTTCTCTTTTACCACCTCAATTTAGCATTATGGACAGGGAATGACATAATCTAAGATCTGCACAAAAATATTTTGCCTTCAAATTCATACCGTGATCGTAGCATGCATGGACTTGACTCATATGACTGGGATTTCCATGAAAAAGATTGTGGGCAGAAAATGGGTGATCACTGTACATTTCTCTTCTGTTTCCTATTCATATTTATATTTTACCTCCTCAATTTAGCATTATGGACAGGGAAAGACCAAATCTAAGATCTGCACAAAAATATTTTGCCTTCAAATTCATACCGTGATCGTAGCATGCATGGACTCGACACATATGACTGGGATTTCCATGAAAAAGATTGTGGGCGAAAATTGGTGATCACTGTACATTTCTCTTCTGTTTCCTATTTATATTTCTATTTTACCTCCTCAATTTAGCATTATGGCCAGGGAAAGACCTAATCTAAGCTCTTCACAAAAATATTTTGCCTTCAAATTCATACCGTGATCGTAGCATGCATGGACTCGACTCATATGACTGGGATTTCCATGAAAAAGATTGTGTGCCGAAAATGGGTGATCACTGTACATTTCTCTTCTGTTTCCTATTTGTATTTATATTTTACCTCCTCAATTTAGCATTATCGACAGGGCAAGACCAAATCTAAGATCTGCACAAAAATATTTTGCCTTCAAATTCATACCGTGATCGTAGCATGCATGGACTCGACTCATATGACTAGGATTTCCTTGAAAAAGATTGTGGGCCGAAAATGGGTGATCACTGTACATTTCTCTTCTGTTTCCTTTTTATATTTATATTTTACCTCCTCAATTTAGCATTATCGACAGGGAAAAACCTAATCTAAGATCTGCACAAAAATATTTTGCCTTCAAATTCATACCGTGATCGTAGCATGCATGGACTCGACTCATATGACTGGGATTTCCATGAAAAAGATTGTGGGCCGAAAATGGTTGATCACTGTACATTTCTCTTCTGTTTCCTATTTATATTTCTATTTTGACTCCTCAATTTAGCATTATGGACAGGGAATGACCTAACCTAAGATCTGCACAAAAATATTTTGCCTTCAAATTCATACCGTGATCGTAGCATGCATGGACTCGACTCATATGACTGGGATTTCCATGAAAAAGATTGTGGCCCGAAAATGGGTGATCACTGTACATTTCTCTTCTGTTTCCTCTTTATATTTCTCTTTTACCACCTCAATTTAGCATTATGGACAGGTAATGACATAATCTAAGATCTGCACAAAAATATTTTGCCTTCAAATTCATACCGTGATCGTAGCATGCATGGACTTGACTCATATGACTGGGATTTCCATGAAAAAGATTGTGGGCAGAAAATGGGTGATCACTGTACATTTCTCTTCTGTTTCCTATTCATATTTATATTTTACCTCCTCAATTTAGCATTATCGACAGGAAAAGACCAAATCTAAGATCTGCACAAAAATATTTTGCCTTCAAATTCATACCGTGATCGTAGCATGCATGGACTCGACTCATATGACTGGGATTTCCATGAAAAAGATTGTGGCCCGAAAATAGGTGATCACTGTACATTTCTCTTTCTTTCCTATTTATATTTCTATTTTGACTCCTCAATTTAGCATTATGGACAAGGAATGACCTAACCTAAGATCTGCACAAAAATATTTTGCCTTCAAATTCATACCGTGATCGTAGCATGCATGGACTCGACTCATATGACTGGGATTTCCATGAAAAAGATTGTGGCCCGAAAATTGGTGATCACTGTACATTTCTCTTCTGTTTCCTATTTATATTTATATTTTACCTCCTCAATTTAGCATTATGGCCAGGGAAAGACCTAATCTAAGCTCTTCACAAAAATATTTTGCCTTCAAATTCATACCGTGATCGTAGCATGCATGGACTCGACTCATATGACTGGGATTTCCATGAAAAAGATTGTGTGCCGAAAATGGGTGATCACTGTACATTTCTCTTCTGTTTCCTATTTATATTTATATTTTACCTCCTCAATTTAGCATTATCGACAGGGCAAGACCTAATCTAAGATCTGCACAAAAATATTTTGCCTTCAAATTCATACCGTGATCGTAGCATGCATGGACTCGACTCATATGACTGGGATTTCCATGAAAAAGATTGTGGCCCGAAAATAGGTGATCACTGTACATTTCTCTTTCTTTCCTATTTATATTTCTATTTTGACTCCTCAATTTAGCATTATGGACAGGGAATGACCTAACCTAAGATCTGGACAAAAATATTTTGCCTTCAAATTCATACCGTGATCGTAGCATGCATGGACTCGACTCATATGACTGGGATTTCCATGAAAAAGATTGTGGGCCGAAAATTGGTGATCACTGTACATTTCTCTTCTGTTTCCTATTTATATTTATATTTTACCTCCTCAATTTAGCATTATGGCCAGGGAAAGACCTAATCTAAGCTCTTCACAAAAATATTTTGCATTCAAATTCATACCGTGATCGTAGCATGCATGGACTCGACTCATATGACTGGGATTTCCATGAAAAAGATTGTGGGCCGAAAATGGGTGATCACTGTACATTTCTCTTCTGTTTCCTATTTATATTTCTCTTTTACCACCTCAATTTAGCATTATGGACAGGGAAAGACCTAATCTAATATCTGCACAAAAATATTTTGCCTTCAAATTCATACCGTGATCGTAGCATGCATGGACTCGACTCATATGACTGGGATTTCCATGAAAAAGATTGTGGCCCGAAAATAGGTGATCACTGTACATTTCTCTTTGTTTCCTATTTATATTTCTATTTTGACTCCTCAATTTAGCATTATGGACAGGGAATGACCTAACCTAAGATCTGCACAAAAATATTTTGCCTTCAAATTCATACCGTGATCGTAGCATGCATGGACTCGACTCATATGACTGGGATTTCCATGAAAAAGATTGTGGCCCGAAAATTGGTGATCACTGTACATTTCTCTTCTGTTTCCTATTTATATTTATATTTTACCTCCTCAATTTAGCATTATGGCCAGGGAAAGACCTAATCTAAGCTCTTCACAAAAATATTTTGCCTTCAAATTCGTACCGTGATCGTAGCATGCATGGACTCGACTCATATGACTGGGATTTCCATGAAAAAGATTGTGGGCCGAAAATGGGTGATCACTGTACATTTCTCTTCTGTTTCCTATTTATATTTATATTTTACCTCCTCAATTTAGCATTATCGACAGGGCAAGACCAAATCTAAGATCTGCACAAAAATATTTTGCCTTCAAATTCATACCGTGATCGTAGCATGCATGGACTCGACTCATATAACTGGGATTTCCATGAAAAAGATTGTGGCCCGAAAATGGGTGATGACTGTACATTTCTCTTCTGTTTCCTCTTTATATTTCTCTTTTACCACCTCAATTTAGCATTATGGACAGGGAAAGACCTAATCTAATATCTGCACAAAAATATTTTGCCTTCAAATTCATACCGTGATCGTAGCATGCATGGACTCGACTCATATGACTGGGATTTCCATGAAAAAGATTGTGGCCCGAAAAAAGGTGATCACTGTACATTTCTCTTTCTTTCCTATTTATATTTCTATTTTGACTCCTCAATTTAGCATTATGGACAAGGAATGACCTAACCTAAGATCTGCACAAAAATATTTTGCCTTCAAATTCATACCGTGATCGTAGCATGCATGGACTCGACTCATATGACTGGGATTTCCATGAAAAAGATTGTGGCCCGAAAATTGGTGATCACTGTACATTTCTCTTCTGTTTCCTATTTATATTTATATTTTACCTCCTCAATTTAGCATTATGGACAGGGAAAAACCACATCTAAGATCTGCACAAAAATATTTTGCCTTCAAATTCATACCGTGATCGTAGCATGCATGGACTCGACACATATGACTGGGATTTCCATGAAAAAGATTGTGGGCGAAAATTGGTGATCACTGTACATTTCTCTTCTGTTTCCTATTTATATTTCTATTTTACCTCCTCAATTTAGCATTATGGCCAGGGAAAGACCTAATCTAAGCTCTTCACAAAAATATTTTGCCTTCAAATTCATACCGTGATCGTAGCATGCATGGAGTCGACTCATATGACTGGGATTTCCATGAAAAAGATTGTGTGCCGAAAATGGGTGATCACTGTACATTTCTCTTCTGTTTCCTATTTATATTTATATTTTACCTCCTCAATTTAGCATTATCGACAGGGCAAGACCAAATCTAAGATCTGCACAAAAATATTTTGCCTTCAAATTCATACCGTGATCGTAGCATGCATGGACTCGACTCATATGACTAGGATTTCCATGAAAAAGATTGTGGGCCGAAAATGGGTGATCACTGTACATTTCTCTTCTGTTTCCTATTTATATTTATATTTTACCTCCTCAATTTAGCATTATCGACAGGGAAAAACCTAATCTAAGATCTGCACAAAAATATTTTGCCTTCAAATTCATACCGTGATCGTAGCATGCATGGACTCGACTCATATGACTGGGATTTCCATGAAAAAGATTGTGGGCCGAAAATGGTTGATCACTGTACATTTCTCTTCTGTTTCCTATTTATATTTCTATTTTGACTCCTCAATTTAGCATTATGGACAGGGAATGACCTAACCTAAGATCTGCACAAAAATATTTTGCCTTCAAATTCATACCGTGATCGTAGCATGCATGGACTCGACTCATATGACTGGGATTTCCATGAAAAAGATTGTGGCCCGAAAATGGGTGATCACTGTACATTTCTCTTCTGTTTCCTCTTTATATTTCTCTTTTACCACCTCAATTTAGCATTATGGACAGGGAAAGACCTAATCTAATATCTGCACAAAAATATTTTGCCTTCAAATTCATACCGTGATCGTAGCATGCATGGACTCGACTCATATGACTGGGATTTCCATGAAAAAGATTGTGGCCCGAAAATAGGTGATCACTGTACATTTTCTCTTTCTTTCCTATTTATATTTCTATTTTGACTCCTCAATTTAGCATTATGGACAGGGAATGACCTAACCTAAGATCTGGACAAAAATATTTTGCCTTCAAATTCATACCGTGATCGTAGCATGCATGGACTCGACTCATATGACTGGGATTTCCATGAAAAAGATTGTGGCCCGAAAATTGGTGATCACTGTACATTTCTCTTCTGTTTCCTATTTATATTTATATTTTACCTCCTCAATTTAGCATTATGGCCAGGGAAAGACCTAATCTAAGCTCTTCACAAAAATATTTTGCCTTCAAATTCATACCGTGATCGTAGCATGCATGGACTCGACTCATATGACTGGGATTTCCATGAAAAAGATTGTGGCCCGAAAATAGGTGATCACTGTACATTTCTCTTTGTTTCCTATTTATATTTCTATTTTGACTCCTCAATTTAGCATTATGGATAGGGAATGACCTAACCTAAGATCTGCACAAAAATATTTTGCCTTCAAATTCATACCGTGATCGTAGCATGCATGGACTCGACTCATATGACTGGGATTTCCATGAAAAAGATTGTGGCCCGAAAATTGGTGATCACTGTACATTTCTCTTTTGTTTCCTATTTATATTTATATTTTACCTCCTCAATTTAGCATTATGGCCAGGGAAAGACCTAATCTAAGCTCTTCACAAAAATATTTTGCCTTCAAATTCGTACCGTGATCGTAGCATGCATGGACTCGACTCATATGACTGGGATTTCCATGAAAAAGATTGTGGGCCGAAAATGGGTGATCACTGTACATTTCTCTTCTGTTTCCTATTTATATTTATATTTTACCTCCTCAATTTAGCATTATCGACAGGGCAAGACCAAATCTAAGATCTGCACAAAAATATTTTGCCTTCAAATTCATACCGTGATCGTAGCATGCATGGACTCGACTCATATGACTGGGATTTCCATGAAAAAGATTGTGGCCCGAAAATGGGTGATGACTGTACATTTCTCTTCTGTTTCCTCTTTATATTTCTCTTTTACCACCTCAATTTAGCATTATGGACAGGGAAAGACCTAATCTAATATCTGCACAAAAATATTTTGCCTTCAAATTCATACCGTGATCGTAGCATGCATGGACTCGACTCATATGACTGGGATTTCCATGAAAAAGATTGTGGCCCGAAAATAGGTGATCACTGTACATTTCTCTTTCTTTCCTATTTATATTTCTATTTTGACTCCTCAATTTAGCATTATGGACAAGGAATGACCTAACCTAAGATCTGCACAAAAATATTTTGCCTTCAAATTCATACCGTGATCGTAGCATGCATGGACTCGACTCATATGACTGGGATTTCCATGAAAAAGATTGTGGCCCGAAAATTGGTGATCACTGTACATTTCTCTTCTGTTTCCTATTTATATTTATATTTTACCTCCTCAATTTAGCATTATGGCCAGGGAAAGACCTAATCTAAGCTCTTCACAAAAATATTTTGCCTTCAAATTCATACCGTGATCGTAGCATGCATGGACTCGACTCATATGACTGGGATTTCCATGAAAAAGATTGTGGGCCGAAAATGGGTGATCACTGTACATTTCTCTTCTGTTTCCTATTTATATTTCTCTTTTACCACCTCAATTTAGCATTATGGACAGGGAAAGACCTAATCTAATATCTGCACAAAAATATTTTGCCTTCAAATTCATACCGTGATCGTAGCATGCATGGACTCGACTCATATGACTGGGATTTCCATGAAAAAGATTGTGGGCCGAAAATGGCTGATCACTGTACATTTCTCTTCTGTTTCCTATTTATATTTATATTTCACCTCCTCAATTTAGCATTATGGACAGGGAAAGACCTAATCTAAGATCAGCACAAAAATATTTTGCATTCAAATTCATACTGTGATCGTAGCATGCATGGACTCGACTCATATGACTGGGATTTCCATGAAAAAGATTGTGGACTGAAAATGGGTGATCACTGTACATTTCTCTTCTGTTTCCTATTTATATTTATATTTTACCTCCTCAATTTAGCATTATGGACAGGGAAAGACCTAATCTAAGTTCTGCACAAAAATATTTTGCCTTCAAATTCATACCGTGATCGTAGCATACATGGATTCGACTCATATGACTGGGATTTCCATGAAAAAGATTGTGGGCCGAAAATGGGTGATCACTGTACATTTCTCTTCTGTTTCCTTTTTATATTTATATTTTACCTCCTCAATTTAGCATTATGTACAGGGAAAGACCTAATCTAAAATCTGCACAAAAATATTTTACCTTCAAATTCATACCGTGATCGTAGCATGCATGGACACGACTCATATGACTGGGATTTCCATGAAAAAGATTGTGGGCCGAAAATAGGTGATCACTGTACATTTCTCTTCGTTCCCTTTTTATATTTATATTTTAACTCCTCAATTTAGCATTATGGACAGGGAAAGACCTATTCTAAGATGTGCACAAAAATATTTTGCCTTCAAATTCATACCGTGATCGTAGCATGCATGGACACGACTCATATGACTGGGATTTCCATGAAAAAGATTGTGGGCCGAAAATGGGTGATCACTGTACATTTCTCTTCTATTTCCTATTTATATTTCTATTTTACCTCCTCAATTTAGCATTATGGACAGGGAAAGACCTAATCTAAAATCTGCACAAAAATATTTTGCCTTCAAATTCATACCGTGATCGTAGCATGCATGGACTCGACTCATATGACTGGGATTTCCATGAAAAAGATTGTGGGCCGAAAATGGGTGATCACTGTACATTTCTCTTCTGTTTCCTATTTATATTTCTCTTTTACCTCCTCAATTTAGCATTAAGGACAGGGAAAGACCTAATCTAAGATCTGCACAAAAATATTTTGTCTTCAAATTCATACCGTGATCGTAGCATACATGGACTTGACTCATATGACTGGGATTTCTATGAAAAATATTGTGGGCTGAAAATGGGTGATCACTGTACATTTCTCTTCTGTTTCCTATTTATATTTATATTTTACCTCCTCAATTTAGCATTATGGCCAGGGAAAGACCTAATCTAAGTTCAGCACAAAAATATTTTGCCTTCAAATTCATACCGTGATCGTAGCATGCATGGACTCGACTCATATGACTGGGATTTCCATGAAAAAGATTGTGGGCAGAAAATGGGGGATCACTGTACATTTCACTTCTGTTTCCTATTTATATTTCTCTTTTACCTCCTCAATTTAGCATTAAGGACAGGGAAAAACCTAATCGAAGATCTGTACAAAAATATTTTGCCTTCAAATTCATACCGTGATCGTAGCATGCATGGACTCGACTCATATGACTGGGATTTCCATGAAAAAGATTGTGGGCAGAAAATGGGTGATCACTGTACATTTCTCTTCTGTTTCCTATTTATATTTATATTTCACCTCCTCAATTTAGCATTATGGACAGGGAAAGACCTAATCTAAGATCAGCACAAAAATATTTTGCATTAAAATTCATACCGTGATCGTAGCATGCATGGACTCGACTCATATGACTGGGATTTCCATGAAAAAGATTGTGGACTGAAAATGGGTGATCACTGTACATTTCTCTTCTGTTTCCTATTTATATTTATATTTTACCTCCTCAATTTAGCATTATGGACAGGGAAAGACCTAATCTAAGTTCTGCACAAAAATATTTTGCCTTCAAATTCATACCGTGATCGTAGCATACATGGATTCGACTCATATGACTGGGATTTCCATGAAAAAGATGGTGGGCCGAAAATGGGTGATCACTGTACATTTCTCTTCTGTTTCCTTTTTATATTTATATATTACCTCCTCAATTTAGCATTATGTACAGGGAAAGACCTAATCTAAAATCTGCACAAAAATATTTTACCTTCAAATTCATACCGTGATCGTAGCATGCATGGACACGACTCATATGACTGGGATTTCCATGAAAAAGATTGTGGGCCGAAAATAGGTGATCACTGTACATTTCTCTTCGTTCCCTTTTTATATTTATATTTTAACTCCTCAATTTAGCATTATGGACAGGGAAAGACCTATTCTAAGATGTGCACAAAAATATTTTGCCTTCAAATTCATACCGTGATCGTAGCATGCATGGACACGACTCATATGACTGGGATTTCCATGAAAAAGATTGTGGGCCGAAAATAGGTGATCACTGTACATTTCTCTTCGTTCCCTTTTTATATTTATATTTTAACTCCTCAATTTAGCATTATGGACAGGGAAAGACCTAATCTAAAATCTGCACAATAATATTTTGCCTTCAAATTCATACCGTGATCGTAGCATGCATGGACTCGACTCATATGACTGGGATTTCCATGAAAAAGATTGTGGGCCGAAAAATGGGTGATCACTGTACATTTCTCTTCTGTTTCCTAGTTATATTTCTATTTTACCTCCTCAATTTAGCATTATGGACAGGGAAAGACCTAATCTAAGATCTGCAAAAAAATATTTTGCATTCAAATTCATACCGTGATCGTAGCATGCATGGACTCGATTCATATGACTGGGATTTCCATGAAAAAGATTGTGGGTAGAAAATGGGTGATCACTGTACATTTCTCTTCTGTTTCCTATTTATATTTCAATTTTACCTCCTCAATTTAGCATTATGGACAGGGAAAGATCTAATCTAAAATCTCCACAAAAATATTTTGCCTTCAAATTCATACCGTGATCGTAGCATGCATGGACTCGACTCATATGACTGGGATTTCCATGAAAAAGATAGTGGGCCGAAAATGGGTGATCACTGTACATTTCTCTTCTGTTTCCTATGCATATTTCTATTGTACCTTTTCAATTTAGCATTATGGACAGGGAAAGACCTAATCTAAGATCTGCACAAAAATATTTTGCCTTCAAATTCATATCGTGATTGTAGCATGCATGGACTCGACTCATATGACTGGGATTTCCATGAAAAAGATTGTGGGCAGAAAATGGGTGATCACTGTACATTTCTCTTCTGTTTCCTATTTATATTTCTATTTTACCTCCTCAATTTATCAATATGGCCAGGGAAAGACATAATCTAAGCCCTGCACAAAAATATTTTGCCTTCAAATTCATACCGTGATCGTAGCATGCATGGACTCGACTCATATGACTGGGATTTCCATGAAAAAGATAGTGGGCCGAAAATGGGTGATCACTGTACATTTCTCTTCTGTTTCCTATTTATATTTATATTTTACCTCCTCAATTTAGCATTATGGACAGGGAAAGACCTAATCGAAGATCTGCACAAAAATATTTTGCCTTCAAATTCATACCGTGATCGTAGCATGCATGGACTCGACTCATATAACTGGGATTTCCATGACAAAGATAGTGGGCCGAAAATGGGTGATCACTGTACATTTCTCTTCTGTTTCCTATTTATATTTATATTTTACCTCCTCAATTTAGCATTATGGACAGGGAAAAACCCAATCTAAAATCTGCACAAAAATATTTTGCCTTCAAATTCATACCGTGATCGTAGCATGCATGGACTCGACTCATATGACTGGGATTTCCATGAAAAAGTTTGTGGGCCGAAAATGGGTGATCACTGTACATTTCTCTTCTGTTTCCTATTTATATTTATATTTTACATTGTCAATTTAGCATTATGATCAGGGAAAGACCTAATCTAAGATCTGTACAAAAATATTTTGCCTTCAAATTCAGACCGTGATCGTAGCATGCATGGACTCGACTCATATGACTGGGATTTCCATGAAAAAGTATGTGGGCCGAAAATGGGTGATCACTGTACATTTCTCTTCTGTTTCCTATTTATATTTCTATTTTACCTCCTCAATTTAGCATTATGGACAGGGAAAGACCTAATCGAAAATCTCCACAAAAATATTTTGCCTTCAAATTCATACCGTGATCGTAGCATGCATGGACTCGACTCATATGACTGGGATTTCCATTAAAAAGATAGTGGGCCGAAAATGGGTGATCACTGTACATTTCTCTTCTGTTTCCTATGTATATTTCTATTGTACCTTTTCAATTTAGCATTATGGCCAGGAAAAGACCTAATCTAAGCTCTGCACAAAAATATTTTGCCTTCAAATTCATACCGTGATTGTAGCATGCATGGACTCGACTCATATGACTGGGATTCCCATGAAAAAGATTGTGGGCCGAAAATGGGTGATCACTGTACATTTCTCTTCTGTTTCCTATTTATATTTCTATTTTACCTCTTCAATTTATCAATATGGTCAGGGAAAGACATAATCTAAGTCCTGCACAAAAATATGTTGCCTTCAAATTCATACCTGATTGTAGCATGCATGGACTCGTCTCATATGACTGGGATTTCCTTGAGAAAGATTGTGGGCAGAAAATGGTGATCACTGTTCATTTCTCTTCTGTTTCCTATTTATATTTCTATTTTACCTCCTCAATTTATCAATATGGCCAGGGAAAGACATAATCTAAACCCTGCACAAAAATATTTTGCCTTCAAATTCATACCGTGATCGTAGCATGCATGGACTCGACTCATATGACTGGGATTTCCATGAAAAAGATAGTGGGCCGAAAATGGGTGATCACTGTACATTTCTCTTCTGTTTCCTATTTATATTTATATTTTACCTTCTGAATTTAGCATTATGGACAGGGAAAGACCCCATCTAAAATCTGCACAAAAATATTTTGCCTTCAAATTCATGCCGTGATCGTAGCATGCATGGACTCGATTCATATGACTGGGATTTCCATGAAAAAGATTGTGGGCCAAAAATGGGTGATCACTGTACATTTCTCTTCTGTTTCCTATTTATATTTCTATTTTACCTCCTCAATTTAGCATTATGGACAGGGAAAGACCTAATCTAAGATCTGCAAATAAATATTTTGCCTTCTAATTCATACCGTGATCATAGCATGCATGGACTCGACTCATATGACTGGGATTTCCATGAAAAAGATTGAGGGCAGAAAATAGGTGATCACTTTACATTTCTCTTCTGTTTCCTATATATATTTCTATTTTACTTCCAAAAATTAGCATCATTGACAGTGAAAGACCTAATCTAAAATATGCAAAAAAATATTTGGCCTTCAAATTCATACCGTGATCGTAGCATGCATGGACTCGACTCATATGACTGGGATTTCCATGAAAAAGATTGTGGGCAGAAAATGGGTGATCACTGTATATTTCTCTTCTGTTTCCTATTGATAATTATATGTTACTTACTTAATTTAGCATTATGGACAGGGAAAGACCAATCTAAGATCTGCAAAAATATATTTTGCCTTCAAATTCATACCGTGATCGTAGCATGCATGGACTCGACTCATACGACTGGGATTACCATGAAAAAGATTGTGGGCCGAAAATGGGTGATCACAGTACATTTCTTTTCTGTTTCCTATTGATATTTATATTTTACCTCCTCAATTTAGCATTATGGACAGGGAAAGACCTAATCTAATATCTGCACAAAAATATTTTGCCTTCAAATTCATACCGTGATCGTAGCATGCATGGACTCGACTCATATGACTGGGATTTCCATGAAAAAGATTGTGGGCCGAAAATGGGTGATCACTGTACATTTCTCTTCTGTTTCCTATTTCTATTTCTATTTTACTTCCTTAATTTAGCATTATGGACAGGGAAAGACCTAATCTAAGATCTGCAAAAAAATATTTTGCCTTCAAATTCATACCGTTATCGTAGAATGCATGGACTGGACTCATATGACTGGGATTTCCATGAAAAAGATTGTGGGCAGAAAATGGGTGATCACTGTACATTTCTCTTCTGTATCCTTTTTATATTTATATTTTACCTCCTCAATTTAGCACTATGGACAGGGAAAGACCAAATCTAAGATCTGTACAAAAATATTTTGCCTTCAAATTCATACCGTAATCATAGCATGCATGGACTCGAATCATATGACTGGGATTTCCATGAAAAATATTGTGAGCCTAAAATAGGTGATCACTGTACATTTCTCTTCTGTTTCCTATTTATATTTCTATTTTACCTCCTCAATTTAGCATTATGAACAGGGAAAGACCCAATCTAAGATCTGCACAAAAATATTTTGCCTTTAAATTCATACCGTGATCGTAGCATGCATGGACTCGACTCATAGTACTGGGATTTCCATGAAAAAGATTGTGGGCAGAAAATGGGTGATCACTGTACATTTCTCTTCTGTTTCCTATTTATATTTCTATTTTACTTCCTCAATTTAGCATTATGGACAGGGAAAGACCTAATCTAAGATCTGCACAAAAATATTTTGCCTTCAAATTCATACCGTAATCATAGCATGCATGGACTCGACTCATATAACTGGGATTTCCATGAAAAAGATTGTGAGCCGAAAATAGGTGATCACTGTACATTTCTCTTCTGTTTCCTATTTATATATATATTTTACCTCCTCAATTTAGCATTATGGACAGGGAAAGACCTAATCTAAGATCTGCACAAAATATTTTGCCTTCAAATCCATACCATGATCGTAGCATGCATTGACTCGACTCATATGAGTGGGATTTCCATGAAAAAGATTGTGGGCCGAAAATGGGTGATCACTGTACATTTCTCTTCTGTTTCCTATTCCTATTTATATTGTACCTCCTCAATTTAGCATTATGGAGCGGGAAGACCTTATCTAAAATCTGCACAAAAATATTTTGCCTTCAAATTCATACCGTGATCGTAGCATGCATGGACTCGACTCATATGACTGGGATTTCCATGAAAATGATTGTGGGCCGAAAATTGGTGATCACTGTACATTTCTCTTCTGTTTCCTATTGATATTTCTATTTTACCTCCTCAATTTAGCATTATGGAGACGGAAAGACCTTATCTAAAATCTGCACAAAAATATTTTGCCTTCAAATTCATACCGTGATCGTAGCATGCATGGACTCGACTCATATGACTGGGATTTCCATGAGAAAGATTGTGGGCCGAAAATGGGTGATCACTGTACATTTCTCTTCTGTTTCCTATTTATATTTATATTTTACCTCCTCAATTTAGCATTATGGACAGGGAAAGACCAAGTCTAAGATCTGTACAAAAATATTTTGCCTTCAAATTCATACCGAGATCGTAGCATGCAAGGACTCAACTCATATGACAGGTATTTCCATGAAAAAGATTGTGGCCCGAAAATAGTTGATCACTGTATATTTCTCCTCTGTTTCCTATATATATTTATATTTTACCTCCTCAATTAATATTATGGACAGGGAAAGATCAAATTTAAGATCTGCACAAAAATATTTTGCTTTCAAATTCATACCGTGATGGAATCATGCATGGACTCAACTCATACGATTGGGATTTCCATGGAAAAGATGGTGGGCTGAAAATGGTTGATCACTGTACATTTCTCTTCTGTTTCCTATTTATATTCTTCTTTTACCTCCTCAATTTAGCATTATGGCCAGGGAAAGACCTAATCTAAGCTCTTCACAAAAATATTTTGCCTTCAAATTCATACCGTGATCGTAGCATGCATGGACTCGACTCATATGACTGGGATTTCCATGAAAAAGATTGTGGGCCGAAAATGGGTGATCACTGTTCATTTCTCTTCTGTTTCCTATTTATATTTCTATGTTACCTCCTCAATTTAGCATTATGGCCAGGGAAAGACCTAATCTAAGCTCTTCACAAAAATATTTTGCCTTCAAATTCATACCGTGATCGTAGCATGCATGGACTCGACTCATATGACTGGGATTTCCATGAAAAGATTGTGCGCCGAAAATGGGTGATCACTGTACATTTCTCTTCTGTTTCCTATTTATATTTATATTTTACCTCCTCAATTTAGCATTATGGACAGGGAAAGACCAAATCTAAGATCTGCACAAAAATATTTTGCCTTCAAATTCATACCGTGATCGTAGCATGCATGGACTCGACTCATATGACTGGGATTTCCATGAAAAAGATTGTGGGCTGAAAATAGGTGATCACTGTACATTTCTCTTCTGTTTCCTATTGATATTTCTATTTTACCTCCTCAATTTAGCATTATGGACAGGGAAAGACCAAGTCTAAGATCTGTACAAAAATATTTTGCCTTCAAATTCATACCGAGATCGTAGCATGCAAGGACTCAACTCATATGACAGGTATTTCCATGAAAAAGATTGTGGCCCGAAAATAGTTGATCACTGTATATTTCTCCTCTGTTTCCTATATATATTTATATTTTACCTCCTCAATTAATATTATGGACAGGGAAAGATCAAATTTAAGATCTGCACAAAAATATTTTGCTTTCAAATTCATACCGTGATGGAAGCATGCATGGACTCAACTCATACGATTGGGATTTCCATGGAAAAGATGGTGGGTTGAAAATGGTTGATCACTGTACATTTCTCTTCTGTTTCCTATTTATATTTTTCTTTTACCTCCTCAATTTAGCATTATGGCCAGGGAAAGACCTAATCTAAGCTCTTCACAAAAATATTTTGCCTTCAAATTCATACCGTGATCGTAGCATGCATGGACTCGACTCATATGACTGGGATTTCCATGAAAAAGATTGTGGGCCGAAAATGGGTGATCACTGTTCATTTCTCTTCTGTTTCCTATTTATATTTCTATATTACCTCCTCAATTTAGCATTATGGCCAGAGAAAGACCTAATCTAAGCTCTTCAGAAAAATATTTTGCCTTCAAATTCATACCGTGATCGTAGCATGCATGGACTCGACTCATATGACTGGGATTTCCATGAAAAGATTGTGCGCCGAAAATGGGTGATCACTGTACATTTCTCTTCTGTTTCCTATTTATATTTATATTTTACCTCCTCAATTTAGCATTATGGACAGGGAAAGACCAAATCTAAGATCTGCACAAAAATATTTTGCCTTCAAATTCATACCGTGATCGTAGCATGCATGGACTCGACTCATATGACTGGGATTTCCATGAAAAAGATTGTGGGCTGAAAATAGGTGATCACTGTACGTTTCTCTTCTGTTTCCTATTCATATTTCTATTTTACCTCCTCAATTTAGCATTATCGACAGGGAAAGACCTAATCTAAGATCTGCACAAAAATATTTTGCCTTCAAATTCATACCGTGATCGTAGCATGCATGGACTCGACTCATATGACTGGGATTTCCATGAAAAAGATTGTGGGCCGAAAATGGGTGATCACTGTACATTTCTCTTCTGTTTCCTATTTATATTTATATTTTACCTCTTCAATTAACATTATGGTCAGGGAAAGACCAAATCTAAGATCTGCACAAAAATATTTTGCTTTCAAATTCATACCGTGATGGTAGCATGCATGGACTCGACTCATACGACTGGGATTTTCATGAAAAAGATTGTTGGCCGAAAATGGTTGATCACTGTACATTTCTCTTCTGTTTCCTATTTATATTTCTCTTTTACCTCCTCAATTTAGCATTATGGACAGGGAAAGAACAAATCTAAGATCTGCACAAAAATATTTTGCCTTCAAATTCATACCGTGATCGTAGCATGCATGGACTCGACTCATATCACTGGGATTTCCATGAAAAAGATTGTGGGCAGAAAATGGTTGATCACTGTACATTTCTCTTCTGTTTCCTATTTATATTTCTCTTTTACCACCTCAATTTAGCATTATGGACAGGGAAAGACCTAATCTAAGATCTGCACAAAAATATTTTGCCTTCAAATTCATACCGTGATCGTAGCATGAATGGACGACTCATATGACTGGGATTTCCATGAAAAAGATTGTGGCCCGAAAATAGGTTATCACTGTACATTTCTCTTTGTTTCCTATTTATTTTTATATTTTGACTCCTCAATTTAGCATTATGGACAGGGAATGACCTAATCTAAGATCTGCACAAAAATATTTTGCCTTCAAATTCATACCGTGATCGTAGCATGCATGGACTCGACTCATATGACTGGGATTTCCATGAAAAAGATTGTGGGCCGAAAATGGGTGATCACTGTACATTTCTCTTCTGTTTCCTATTTATATTTATATTTTACCTCCTCAATTAACATTATGATAAGGGAAAGATCAAATCTAAGATCTGCACAAAAATATTTTGCCTTCAAATTCATACCGTGATCGTAGCATGCATGGACTCGACTCATACGACTGGGATTTCCATGAAAAAGATTGTGGGCCGAAAATGCTTGATAACTGTACATTTCTCTTCTGTTTCCTATTTATATTTCTCTTTTACCACATCAATTTAGCATTATGGACAGGGAAAGACCTAATCTAATTTCTGCACAAAAATATTTTGCTTTCAGATTCATACCGTGATGGTAGCATGCATGGACTCGACTCATACGACTGGGATTTCCATGAAAAAGATTGTGGGCCGAAAATGGTTGATCACTGTACATTTTTCTACTGTTTCCTATTTATATTTATATTTTACCTCCTCAATTAACATTATGGACAGTCAAAGACAAAATCTAAGATCTGCACAAAAATATTTTGCTTTCAAATTCATACCGTGATCGTAGCATGCATGGACTCGACTCATATGACTGGGATTTCCATGAAAAAGATTGTGGGCCGAAAATGGGTGATCACTGTACATTTGTCTTCTGTTTCCTATTCATAATTCTATTTTACCTCCTCAATTTAGCATTATGGACAGGGAAAGACCAAATCTAAGATCTGCACAAAAATATTTTGCCTTCAAATTCATACCGTGATCGTAGCATGCATGGACTCGACTCATACGACTGGGATTTCTATGAAAAAGATTGTGGGCCGAAAATGGGTGATCACTGTACATATCTCTTCTGTTTCCTATTTATATTTCTCTTTTACCACCTCAATTTAGCATTATGGACAGGGAAAGACCTAATCTAAGATCTGCACAAATATATTTTGCCTTCAAATTCATACCGTGATCGTAGCATGCATGGACTCGACTCATATGACTGGGATTTCCATGAAAAAGAATGTGGGCAGAAAATGGGTGATCACTGTACATTTCTCTTCTGTTTCCTATTCATATTTCTATTTTACCTCCTCAATTTAGCATTATCGACTGGGAAAGACCTAATCTAAGATCTGCACAAAAATATTTTGCCTTCAAATTCATACCGTGATCGTAGCATGCATGGACTCGACTCATATGACTGGGATTTCCATGAAAAAGATGGTTTGCCGAAAATAGGTGATCACTGTACATTTCTCTTCTGTTTCCTATTTATATTTATATTTTACCTCCTCAATTTAGCATTATGGACAGGGAAAGACCTAATCTAAGATCTGCACAAAAATATTTTGCCTTCAAATTCATACCATGATCGTAGCATGCATGGACTCGACACAATTGACTGGGATTTCCATGTAAAAGATTGTGGCCGGAAATGGGTAATCACTGTACATTTCTCTTCTGTTTCCTATTTATATTTCTATTTTACCTCCTCAATTTAGCATTAGACCAGGAAAAGACTTAATCTAAGGTCTGCACAAAAATATTTTGCCTTCAAATTCATACCGTGATCGTAGCATGCATGGACTCGACACATATGACTGGGATTTCCATGAAAAAGATTGTGGCCCGAAAATAGGTGATCACTGTACATTTCTCTTTGTTTCCTATTTATATTTCTATTTTGACTTCTCAATTTAGCATTATGGACAGCGAATGACCTAATCTAAGATCTGCACAAAAATATTTTGCCTTCAAATTCATACCGTGATCGTAGCATGCATGGACTCGTCTCGTATGACTGGGATTTCCATGAAAAAAATTGTGGGCCGAAAATGGGTGATCACTGTACATTTCTCTTCTGTTTCCGATTCATATTTCTATTTTACCTCCTCAATTTAGCATTATCAACAGGGAAAGACCTAATCTAAGATCTGCACAAAAATATTTTGCCTTCAAATTCATACCGTGATCGTAGCATGCATGGACTCGACTCATATGACTGGGATTTCCATGAAAAAGATTGTGTTCCGAAAATAGGAGATCACTGTACATTTCTCTTTGTTTCCTATTCATATTTATATTTTGACTCCTCAATTTAGCATTATGGACAGGGAATGACCTAATCTAAGATCTGCACAAAAATATTTTGCCTTCAAATTCATACCGTGATCGTAGCATGCATGGACTCGACTCATATGACTGGGATTTCCCTGAAAAAGGTTGTGGCTGAAAATTGGTGATCACTGTACATTTCTCTTCTGTTTCCTATTTATATTTATATTTTACCTCCTCAATTTAGCATTATCGACAGGGAAAGACCTAATCTAAGATCTGCACAAAAATATTTTGCCTTCAAATTCATACCGTGATCGTAGCATGCATGGACTCGACTCATATGACTGGGATTTCCATGAAAAAGATTGTGGGCCGAAAATGGGTGATCACTGTACATTTCTCTTCTGTTTTCTATTTATATTTCTCTTTTACCACCTCAATTTAGCATTATGGACAGGGAAAGACCTAATCTAAGATCTGCACAAAAATATTTTTCCTTCAAATTCATACCGTGATCGTAGCATGCATGGACTCGACTCATATGACTGGGATTTCCATGAAAAAGATTGTGGGCCGAAAATGGGTGATCACTGTACATTTCTCTTCTGTTTCCTATTTATATTTCTATTTTACCTCCTCAATTTAGCATTATGGACACGGAAAGACCAAATCTAAGATCTGTACAAAAATATTTTGCCTTCAAATTCATACCGTGATCGTAGCATGCATGGACTCGACTCATATGACTGGGATTTCCATGAAAAAGATTGTGGGCCGAAAATGGGTGATCACTGTACATTTCTCTTCTGTTTCCTATTTATATTTATATTTTACCTCCTCAATTTAGCATTATAGACAGTGAAAGAACAAATCTAAGATCTGCACAAAAATATTTTGCCTTCAAATTCATACCGTGATCGTAGTATGCATGGACTCGACTCATATGACTGGGATTTCCAAGAAAAAGATTGTAGGCCGAAAATGGGTGATCACTGTACATTTCTCTTCTGTTTCCTATTTATATTTCTATTTTACCTCCTCAATTTAGCATTATCGACAGGGAAAGACCTAATCTAAGATCTGCACAAAAATATTTTGCCTTCAAATTCATACCGTGATCGTAGCATGCATGGACTCGACTCATATGACTGGGATTTCCATGAAAAAGATTGTGGTCCGAAAATGGGTTATCACTGTACATTTCTCTTCTGTTTCCTATTGATATTTATATTTTACCTCCTCAATTTAGCATTATCGACAGGGAAAGACCTAATCTAAGATCTGCACAAAAATATTTTGCCTTCAAATTCATACCGTGATCGTAGCATGCATGGACTCGACTCATATGACTGGGATTTCCATGAAAAAGATTGTGGGCCGAAAATGGGTTATCACTGTACATTTCTCTTCTGTTTCCTATTTATATTTATATTTTACCTTCTCAATTTAGCATTATGGACAGGGAAAGACCTAATCTAAGATCTGCACAAAAATATTTTGCTTTCAAATTCATACCGTGATGGTAGCATGCATGGACTCGACTCATACGACTGGGATTTCCATGAAAAAGATTGTGGGCCGAAAATGGGTGATCACTGTACATTTCTCTTCTGTTCCCTATTTATATTTCTATTTTACCTCCTCAATTTAGCATTATGGACAGGGAAAGACCAAATCTAAGATCTGCACAAAAATATTTTGCCTTCAAATTCATACTGTGATCGTAGCATGCATGGACTCGACTCATATGACTGGGATTTCCATGAAAAAGATTGTGGGCCGAAAATGGGTGATCACTGTACATTTCTCTTCTGTTTCCTATTTATATTTATATTTTACCTCCTCAATTTAGCATTATGGACAGGGAAAGACCTAATCTAAGATCTGCACAAAAATATTTTGCCTTCAAATTCATACCGTGATCGTAGCATGCCTGGACTCGACTCATATGACTGGGATTTCCATGAAAAAGATTGTGGGCCGAAAATGGGTGATCACTGTACATTTCTCTTCTGTTTCCTATTCATATTTATATTTTACCTCCTCAATTTAGCATTATGGACAGGGAAAGACCTAATCTAAGATCTGCACAAAAATATTTTGCCTTCAAATTCATACCGTGATCGTAGCATGCATGGACTCGATTCATATGACTGGGATTTCCATGAAAAAGATTGTGGGCCGAAAATGGGTGATCACTGTACATTTCTCTTCTGTTTCCTATTTATATTTCTATTTTACCTCCTCAATTTAGCATTATGGACAGGGAAAGACCTAATCTAAGATCAGCACAAAAATATTTTGCCTTCAAATTCATACCGTGATCGTAGCATGCATGGACTCGACTCATATGACTGGGATTTCCATGAAAAAGATTGTGGGCCGAAAATGGGTGATCACAGTACATTTCTCTTCTGTTTCCTATTTATATTTATATTTTACCTCCTCAATTTAGCATTATGGACAGGGAAAGACCTAATCTAAGATCTGCACAAAAATATTTTGCCTTCAAATTCATACCGTGATCGTAGCATGCATGGACTCGACTCATATGACTGGGATTTCCATGAAAAAGATTGTGGGCCGAAAATGGGTTATCACTGTACATTTCTCTTCTGTTTCCTATTTATATTTATATTTTACCTTCTCAATTTAGCATTATGGACAGGGAAAGACCTAATCTAAGATCTGCACAAAAATATTTTGCTTTCAAATTCATACCGTGATGGTAGCATGCATGGACTCGACTCATACGACTGGGATTTCCATGAAAAAGATTGTGGGCCGAAAATGGGTGATCACTGTACATTTCTCTTCTGTTCCCTATTTATATTTCTATTTTACCTCCTCAATTTAGCATTATGGACAGGGAAAGACCAAATCTAAGATCTGCACAAAAATATTTTGCCTTCAAATTCATACTGTGATCGTAGCATGCATGGACTCGACTCATATGACTGGGATTTCCATGAAAAAGATTGTGGGCCGAAAATGGGTGATCACTGTACATTTCTCTTCTGTTTCCTATTTATATTTATATTTTACCTCCTCAATTTAGCATTATGGACAGGGAAAGACCTAATCTAAGATCTGCACAAAAATATTTTGCCTTCAAATTCATACCGTGATCGTAGCATGCCTGGACTCGACTCATATGACTGGGATTTCCATGAAAAAGATTGTGGGCCGAAAATGGGTGATCACTGTACATTTCTCTTCTGTTTCCTATTCATATTTATATTTTACCTCCTCAATGTAGCATTATGGACAGGGAAAGACCTAATCTAAGATCTGCACAAAAATATTTTGCCTTCAAATTCATACCGTGATCGTAGCATGCATGGACTCGATTCATATGACTGGGATTTCCATGAAAAAGATTGTGGGCCGAAAATGGGTGATCACTGTACATTTCTCTTCTGTTTCCTATTTATATTTCTATTTTACCTCCTCAATTTAGCATTATGGACAGGGAAAGACCTAATCTAAGATCAGCACAAAAATATTTTGACTTCAAATTCATACCGTGATCGTAGCATGCATGGACTCGACTCATATGACTGGGATTTCCATGAAAAAGATTGTGGGCCGAAAATGGGTGATCACTGTACATTTCTCTTCTGTTTCCTATTTATATTTATATTTTACCTCCTCAATTTAGCATTATGGACAGGGAAAGACCTAATCTAAGATCAGCACAAAAATATTTTGCTTTCAAATTCATACTGTGATGGTACATTGCATGGACTCGACTCATACAACTGGGATTTCCATGAAAAAGATTGTGGGCAGAAAATGGGTGATCACTGTACATTTCTCTTCTGTTTCCTATTTATATTTATATTTTACCTCCTCAATTTAGCATTATGGACAGGGAAAGACCTAATCTAAGATCTGCACAAAAATATTTTGCCTTCAAATTCATACCGTGATCGTAGCATGCATGGACTCGACTCATATGACTGGGATTTCCATGAAAAAGATTGTGGGCAGAAAATGGGTGATCACTGTACATTTCTCTTCTGTTTCCTATTTATATTTATATTTTACCTCCTAAATTTAGCATTATGGACAGGGAAAGACCAAATCTAAGATCTGCACAAAAATATTGTGCCTTCAAATTCATACCGTGATCGTAGCATGCATGGACTCGACTCATATGACTGGGATTTCCATGAAAAAGATTGTGGGCAGAAAATGGGTGATCACTGTACATTTCTCTTCTGTTTCCTATTTATATTTATATTTTACCTCCTCAATTTAGCATTATGGACAGGGAAAGACCTAATCTAAGATCTGCACAAAAATATTTTGCCTTCAAATTCATACCGTGATCGTAGCATGCATGGACTCGACTCATATGACTGGGATTTCCATGAAAAAGATTGTGGGCAGAAAATGGGTGATCACTGTACATTTCTCTTCTGTTTCCTATTTATATTTCTATTTTACCTCCTCAATTTAGCATTATGGACAGGGAAAGACCTAATCTAAGATCTGCACAAAAATATTTTGCCTTCAAATTCATACCGTGATCGTAGCATGCATGGATTCGACTCATATGACTGGGATTTCCATGAAAAAGATTGTGGGCAGAAAATGGGTGATCACTGTACATTTCTCTTCTGTTTCCTATTTATATTTATAATTTACCTCCTCAATTTAGCATTATGGACAGGGAAAGACCAAATCTAAGATCTGCACAAAAATATTTTGCCTTCAAATTCATACCGTGATCGTAGCATGCATGGACTCGACTCATATGACTGGGATTTCCATGAAAAAGATTGTGGGCAGAAAATGGGTGATCACTGTACATTTCTCTTCTGTTTCCTATTTATATTTATATTTTACCTCCTCAATTTAGCATTATGGACAGGGAAAGACCTAATCTAAGATCTGCACAAAAATATTTTGCCTTCAAATTCATACCGTGATCGTAGCATGCATGGACTCGACTCATATGACTGGGATTTCCAAGAAAAAGATTGTGGGCCGAAAATGGGTGATCACTGTACATTTCTCTTCTGTTTCCTATTTATATTTATATTTTACCTCCTCAATTTAGCATTATGGACAGGGAAAGACCAAATCTAAGATCTGCACAAAAATATTTTGCCTTCAAATTCATACCGTGATCGTAGCATGCATGGACTCGACTCATATGACTGGGATTTCCATGAAAAAGATTGTGGGCCGAAAATGGGTGATCACTGTACATTTCTCTTCTGTTTCCTATTTATATTTATATTTTACCTCCTCAATTTAGCATTATCGACAGGGAAAGACCTAATCTAAGATCTGCACAAAAATATTTTGCCTTCAAATTCATACCGTGATCGTAGCATGCATGGACTCGACTCATATGACTGGGATTTCCATGAAAAAGATTGTGGGCCGAAAATGGGTGATCACTGTACATTTCTCTTCTTTTTCCTATTTATATTTCTATTTTACCTCCTCAATTTAGCATTATGGACAGGGAAAGACCTAATCTAAGATCTGCACGAAAATATTTTGCCTTCAAATTCATACCGTGATCGTAGCATGCATGGACTCGACTCATATGACTGGGATTTCCATGAAAAAGATTGTGGGCCGAAAATGGGTGATCACTATACATTTCTCTTCTGTTTCCTATTTATATTTATATTTTACC
Organism: Acanthosepion lycidas; assembly: GCA_963932145.1. Classification (NCBI taxonomy): domain Eukaryota; kingdom Metazoa; phylum Mollusca; class Cephalopoda; order Sepiida; family Sepiidae; genus Acanthosepion; species Acanthosepion lycidas. The sequence goes on along the minus strand of OZ010604.1, from coordinate 2,057,870 downwards.
TCCTCAATTTAGCATTATGGACAGGGAAAGACCTAATCTAAAATCTGCACAAAAATATTTTGCCTTCAAATTCATACCATGATCGTAGCATGCATGGACTCGACTCATATGACTAGGATTTCCATGAAAAAGATTGTGGGCCGAAAATGGGTGATCACTGTACATTTCTCTTCTGTTTCCTATTTATATTTATATTTTACCTCCTCAATTTAGCATTATCGACAGGGAAAGACCTAATCTAAGATCTGCACAAAAATATTTTGCCTTCAAATTCATACCGTGATCGTAGCATGCATGGACTCAACTCATATGACTGGGATTTCCATGAAAAAGATTGTGGTCCGAAAATGGGTGATCACTGAACATTTCTCTTCTGTTTCCTATTTATATTTATATTTTACCTCCTCAATTTAACATTATGGACAGGGAAAGACCAAATCTAAGATCTGCACAAAAATATTTTACCTTCAAATTCATACCGTGATCGTAGCATGCATGGACTCGACTCATATGACTGGGATTTCCAGGAAAAAGATTGTGGGCCGAAAATGGGTGATCACTGTACATTTCTCTTCTGTTTCCTATTCATATTTATATTTTACCTCTTCAATTTAGCATTATGGACAGGGAAAGACCTAATCTAAGATCTGCACAAAAATATTTTGCCTTCAAATTCATACCGTGATCGTAGCATGCATGGACTCGACTCATATGACTGGGATTTCCATGAAAAAGATTGTGGGCCGAAAATGGGTGATCACTGAACATTTCTCTTCTGTTTCCTATTCATATTTCTATTTTACCTCCGCAATTTAGCATTATCGACAGGGAAAGACCTAATCTAAGATCTGCACAAAAATATTTTGCCTTCAAATTCATACCGTGATCGTAGCATGAATAGACTCGACTCATATGACTAGGATTTCCATGAAAAAGATTGTGGGCCGAAAATGGGGTATCACTGTACATTTCTCTTCTTTTTCCTATTTATATTTATATTTTACCTCCTCAATTAACATTATGGACAGGGAAAGACCAAATGTAAGATCTGCACAAAAATATTTTGCCTTCAAATTCATACCGTGATCGTAGCATGCATGGACTCAACTCATATGACTGGGATTTCCATGAAAAAGATTGTGGGCCGAAAATGGGTGATCACTGAACATTTCTCTTCTGTTTCCTATTTCTATTTCTATTTTACCTTCTCAATTTAGCATTATGGACAGGGAAAGACCAAATCTAAGATCTGCACAAAAATATTTTACCTTCAAATTCATACCGTGATCGTAGCATGCATGGACTCGACTCATATGACTGGGATTTCCATGAAAAAGATTGTGGCCGAAAATGGGTGATCACTGTACATTTATCTTCTGTTTCCTATTTATATTTCTATTTTACCTCCTCATTTTATCATTATGGACAGGGAATGACCTAATCTAAGATCTGCACAAAAATATTTTGCCATGAAATTCATACCGTGATCGTAGCATGCATGGACTCGACTCATATGACTGGGATTTCCATGAAAAAGATTGTGTGCAGAAAATGGGTGATCACTGTACATTTCCCTTCTGTTTCCTATTTATATTTATATTTTACCTCCTCAATTTAGCATTATGGCCAGGGAATGACCTAATCTAAGCTCTGCACAAAAATATTTTGCCTTCAAATTCATACCGTGATCGTAGCATGCATGGACTCGACTCATATGACTGGGATTTCCATGAAAAAGATTGTGGGAAGAAAATAGGTGATCACTGTACATTTCTCTTCTCTTTCCTATTTATATTTCTATTTTACCTCCTCAATTTAGCATTATGGACAGAGAAAGACCTAATCTAAGATCTGCACAAAAATATTTTGCCTTCAAATTCATACCGTGATCGTAGCATGCATGGACTCGACTCATATGACTGGGATTTCTATGAAAAAGATTGTGGGCCGAAAATAGGTGATCACTGTACATTTCTCTTCTGTTTCCTATTTATATTTATATTTTACCTCCTCAATTTAGCATTATGGACAGGGAAAGACCAAATCTAAGATCTGCACAAAAATATTTTGCCTTCAAATTCATACCGTGATCGTAGCATGCATGGACTCGACTCATATGACTGGGATTTCCATGAAAAAGATTGTGGGCCGAAAATGGGTGATCACTGTACATTTCTCTTCTGTTTCCTATTTATATTTCTATTTTACCTCCTCAATTTAGCATTATCGACAGGGAAAGACCTAATCTAAGATCTGCACAAAAATATTTTGCCTTCAAATTCATACCGTGATCGTAGCATGCATGGACTCGACTCATATGACTGGGATTTCCATGAAAAAGATTGTGGGCCGAAAATGGGTGATCACTGTACATTTCTCTTCTCTTTCCTATTTATATTTCTATTTTACCTCCTCAATTTAGCATTATGGACAGGGAAAGACCTAATCTAAGATCTGCACAAAAATATTTTGCCTTCAAATTCATACCGTGATCGTAGCATGCATGGACTCGACTCATATGACTGGGATTTCCATGAAAAAGATTGTGGGCCGAAAATGGGTGATCACTATACATTTCTCTTCTGTTTCCTATTTATATTTATATTTTACCTCCTCAATTTAGCATTATGGACAGGGAAAGACCTAATCTAAAATCTGCACAAAAATATTTTGCCTTCAAATTCATACCATGATCGTAGCATGCATGGACTCGACTCATATGACTAGGATTTCCATGAAAAAGATTGTGGGCCGAAAATGGGTGATCACTGTACATTTCTCTTCTGTTTCCTATTTATATTTATATTTTACCTCCTCAATTTAGCATTATCGACAGGGAAAGACCTAATCTAAGATCTGCACAAAAATATTTTGCCTTCAAATTCATACCGTGATCGTAGCATGCATGGACTCAACTCATATGACTGGGATTTCCATGAAAAAGACTGTGGGCCGAAAATGGTTGATCACTGTACATTTCTCTTCTGTTTCCTATTTATATTTCTATTTTACCTCCTCAATTTAGCATTATCGACAGGGAAAGACCTAATCTAAGGTCTGCACAAAAATATTTTGCCTTCAAATTCATACCGTGATCGTAGCCTGCATGGACTCGACTCATATGACTGGGATTTCCATGAAAAAGATTGTGGTCCGAAAATGGGTGATCACTGAACATTTCTCTTCTGTTTCCTATTTATATTTATATTTTACCTCCTCAATTTAACATTATGGACAGGGAAAGACCAAATCTAAGATCTGCACAAAAATATTTTACCTTCAAATTCATACCGTGATCGTAGCATGCATGGACTCGACTCATATGACTGGGATTTCCATGAAAAAGATTGTGGGCCGAAAATGGGTGATCACTGAACATTTCTCTTCTGTTTCCTATTCATATTTCTATTTTACCTCCGCAATTTAGCATTATCGACAGGGAAAGACCTAATCTAAGATCTGCACAAAAATATTTTGCCTTCAAATTCATACCGTGATCGTAGCATGAATAGACTCGACTCATATGACTAGGATTTCCATGAAAAAGATTGTGGGCCGAAAATGGGGTATCACTGTACATTTCTCTTCTTTTTCCTATTTATATTTATATTTTACCTCCTCAATTAACATTATGGACAGGGAAAGACCAAATGTAAGATCTGCACAAAAATATTTTGCCTTCAAATTCATACCGTGATCGTAGCATGCATGGACTCAACTCATATGACTGGGATTTCCATGAAAAAGATTGTGGGCCGAAAATGGGTGATCACTGAACATTTCTCTTCTGTTTCCTATTTATATTTATATTTTACCTCCTCAATTTAGCATTATGGCCAGGGAATGACCTAATCTAAGCTCTGCACAAAAATATTTTGCCTTCAAATTCATACCGTGATCGTAGCATGCATGGACTCGACTCATATGACTGGGATTTCCATGAAAAAGATTGTGGGCCGAAAATAGGTGATCACTGTACATTTCTCTTCTCTTTCCTATTTATATTTCTATTTTACCTCCTCAATTTAGCATTATGGACAGAGAAAGACCTAATCTAAGATCTGCACAAAAATATTTTGCCTTCAAATTCATACCGTGATCGTAGCATGCATGGACTCGACTCATATGACTGGGATTTCTATGAAAAAGATTGTGGGCCGAAAATAGGTGATCACTGTACATTTCTCTTCTGTTTCCTATTTATATTTATATTTTACCTCCTCAATTTAGCATTATGGACAGGGAAAGACCTAATCTAAGATCTGCACAAAAATATTTTGCCATCAAATTCATACCGTGATCGTAGCATGCATGGACTTGAATCATATGACTGGGATTTCCATGAAAAAGATTGTGGGCAGAAAATGGGTGATCACAGTACATTTCTCTTCTGTTTCCTATTTATATTTATATTTTACCTCCTCAATTTAGCATTATGGACAGGGAAAGACCTAATCTAAGATCTGCACAAAAATATTTTGCCTTCAAATTCATACCGTGATCGTAGCATGCATGGACTCGACTCATATGACAGGGATTTCCATGAAAAAGATTGTGGGCCAAAAATGGGTGATCACTGTACATTTCTCTTCTCTTTCCTATTTATATTTATATTTTACCTCCTCAATTTAGCATTATGGCCAGGGAAAGATCTAATCTAAGCTCTTCACAAAAATATTTTGCCTTCAAATTCATACCGTGATCGTAGCATGCATGGACTCGACTCATATGACTGGGATTTCCAAGAAAAAGATTGTGGGCCGAAAATGGGTGATCACTGTACATTTCTCTTCTGTTTCCTATTTATATTTATATTTTACCTCCTCAATTTAGCATTATGGACAGGGAAAGACCAAATCTAAGATCTGCACAAAAATATTTTGCCTTCAAATTCATACCGTGATCGTAGCATGCATGGACTCGACTCATATGACTGGGATTTCCATGAAAAAGATTGTGGGCCGAAAATGGGTGATCACTGTACATTTCTCTTCTGTTTCCTATTTATATTTCTATTTTACCTCCTCAATTTAGCATTATCGACAGGGAAAGACCTAATCTAAGATCTGCACAAAAATATTTTGCCTTCAAATTCATACCGTGATCGTAGCATGCATGGACTCGACTCATATGATTGGGATTTCCATGAAAAAGATTGTGGGCCGAAAATGGGTGATCACTGTACATTTCTCTTCTCTTTCCTATTTATATTTCTATTTTACCTCCTCAATTTAGCATTATGGACAGGGAAAGACCTAATCTAAGATCTGCACAAAAATATTTTGCCTTCAAATTCATACCGTGATCGTAGCATGCATGGACTCGACTCATATGACTGGGATTTCCATGAAAAAGATTGTGGGCCGAAAATGGGTGATCACTATACATTTCTCTTCTGTTTCCTATTTATATTTATATTTTACCTCCTCAATTTAGCATTATGGACAGGGAAAGACCTAATCTAAAATCTGCACAAAAATATTTTGCCTTCAAATTCATACCATGATCGTAGCATGCATGGACTCGACTCATATGACTAGGATTTCCATGAAAAAGATTGTGGGCCGAAAATGGGTGATCACTGTACATTTCTCTTCTGTTTCCTATTTATATTTATATTTTACCTCCTCAATTTAGCATTATCGACAGGGAAAGACCTAATCTAAGATCTGCACAAAAATATTTTGCCTTCAAATTCATACCGTGATCGTAGCATGCATGGACTCAACTCATATGACTGGGATTTCCAGGAAAAAGACTGTGGGCCGAAAATGGTTGATCACTGTACATTTCTCTTCTGTTTCCTATTTATATTTCTATTTTACCTCCTCAATTTAGCATTATGGACAGGGAAAGACCTAATCTAAGATCTGCACAAAAATATTTTGCCTTCAAATTCATACCGTGATCGTAGCATGCATGGACTCGACTCATATGACTGGGATTTCCATGAAAAAGATTGTGGGCCGAAAATGGGTGATCACTGAACATTTCTCTTCTGTTTCCTATTCATATTTCTATTTTACCTCCGCAATTTAGCATTATCGACAGGGAAAGACCTAATCTAAGATCTGCACAAAAATATTTTGCCTTCAAATTCATACCGTGATCGTAGCATGAATAGACTCGACTCATATGACTAGGATTTCCATGAAAAAGATTGTGGGCCGAAAATGGGGTATCACTGTACATTTCTCTTCTTTTTCCTATTTATATTTATATTTTACCTCCTCAATTAACATTATGGACAGGGAAAGACCAAATGTAAGATCTGCACAAAAATATTTTGCCTTCAAATTCATACCGTGATCGTAGCATGCATGGACTCAACTCATATGACTGGGATTTCCATGAAAAAGATTGTGGGCCGAAAATGGGTGATCACTGAATATTTCTCATCTGTTTCCTATTTCTATTTCTATTTTACCTTCTCAATTTAGCATTATGGACAGGGAAAGACCAAATCTAAGATCTGCACAAAAATATTTTACCTTCAAATTCAAACCGTGATCGTAGCATGCATGGACTCGACTCATATGACTGGGATTTCCATGAAAAAGATTGTGGCCGAAAATGGGTGATCACTGTACATTTATCTTCTGTTTCCTATTTATATTTCTATTTTACCTCCTCATTTTATCATTATGGACAGGGAATGACCTAATCTAAGATCTGCACAAAAATATTTTGCCATGAAATTCATACCGTGATCGTAGCATGCATGGACTCGACTCATATGACTGGGATTTCCATGAAAAAGATTGTGTGCAGAAAATGGGTGATCACTGTACATTTCCCTTCTGTTTCCTATTTATATTTATATTTTACCTCCTCAATTTAGCATTATGGCCAGGGAATGACCTAATCTAAGCTCTGCACAAAAATATTTTGCCTTCAAATTCATACCGTGATCGTAGCATGCATGGACTCGACTCATATGACTGGGATTTCCATGAAAAAGATTGTGGGCCGAAAATAGGTGATCACTGTACATTTCTCTTCTCTTTCCTATTTATATTTCTATTTTACCTCCTCAATTTAGCATTATGGACAGAGAAAGACCTAATCTAAGATCTGCACAAAAATATTTTGCCTTCAAATTCATACCGTGATCGTAGCATGCATGGACTCGACTCATATGACTGGGATTTCTATGAAAAAGATTGTGGGCCGAAAATAGGTGATCACTGTACATTTCTCTTCTGTTTCCTATTTATATTTATATTTTACCTCCTCAATTTAGCATTATGGACAGGGAAAGACCTAATCTAAGATCTGCACAAAAATATTTTGCCATCAAATTCATACCGTGATCGTAGCATGCATGGACTTGACTCATATGACTGGGATTTCCATGAAAAAGATTGTGGGCAGAAAATGGGTGATCACAGTACATTTCTCTTCTGTTTCCTATTTATATTTATATTTTACCTCCTCAATTTAGCATTATGGACAGGGAAAGACCTAATCTAAGTTCTGCACAAAAATATTTTGCCTTCAAATTCATACCGTGATCGTAGCATGCATGGACTCGACTCATATGACAGGGATTTCCATGAAAAAGATTGTGGGCCAAAAATGGGTGATCACTGTACATTTCTCTTCTCTTTCCTATTTATATTTATATTTTACCTCCTCAATTTAGCATTATGGCCAGGGAAAGATCTAATCTAAGCTCTTCACAAAAATATTTTGCCTTCAAATTCATACCGTGATCGTAGCATGCATGGACTCGACTCATATGACTGCGATTTCCATGAAAAAGATTGTGGGCCGAAAATGGGTGATCACTGAACATTTCTCTTCTGTTTCCTGTTCATATTTCTATTTTACCTCCTCAATTTAGCATTATCGACAGGGAAAGACCTAATCTAAGATCTGCACAAAAATATTTTGCCTTCAAATTCATACCGTGATCGTAGCATGCATGGACTCGACTCATATGACTGGGATTTCCATGAAAAAGATTGTGGGCCGAAAATGGGTGATCACTGTACATTTCTCTTCTGTTTCCTATTTATATTTTACCTCCTCAATTTAGCATTATGGACAGGGAATGACATAATCTAAGATCTGCACAAAAATATTTTGCCTTCAAATTCATACCGTGATCGTAGCATGCATGGACTCGACTCATATGACTGGGATTTCCATGAAAAAGATTGTGGGCCGAAAATGGGTGATCACTGTACATTTCTCTTCTGTTTCCTATTTATATTTATATTTTACCTCCTCAATTTAGCATTATGGACAGGGAAAGACCAAATCTAAGATCTGTACAAAAATATTTTGCCTTCAAATTCATACCGTGATCATAGCATGCATGGACTCGACTCATACGACTGGGATTTCCATGAAAAGGTTGTGGGCCGAAAATGGGTGATCACTGTACATTTCTCTTCTGTTTCCTATTTATATTTCTCTTTTACCACCTCAATTTAGCATTATGGACAGGGAAAGACCTAATCTAAGATCTGCACAAAAATATTTTGCCTTCAAATTCATACCGTGATCGTAGCATGCATGGACTCGACTCATATGACTGGGATTTCCATGAAAAAGATTGTGGGCCGAAAATGGGTGATCACTGTACATTTCTCTTCTGTTTCCTATTTATATTTATATTTTACCTCCTACATTTAGCATTATGGACTGGGAAAGATCAAATCTAAGATCTGCACAAAAATATTTTGCCTTCAAATTCATACCCTGATCGTAGCATGCATGGACTCGACTCATATGACTGGTATTTCCATGAAAAAGATTGTGGGCCGAAAATGGGTGTTCACTGTACATTTCTCTTCTGTTATCTATTTATATTTCTATTTTACCTCCTCAATTTAGCATTATGGACAGGGAAAGACCTAATCTAAGATCTGCACAAAAATATTTTACCTTCAAATTCATACCGTGATTGTAGCATGCATGGACTCGACTCATATGACTGGGATGTCCATGAAAAAGATTGTGGGCAGAAAATGGGTGATCACTGTACATTTCTCTTCTGTTTCCTATTCATATTTCTATTTTACCTCCTCAATTTAGCATTATGGACAGGGAAAGACCTAATCTAAGATCTGCACAAAAATATTTTGCCTTCAAATTCATACCGTGAGCGTAGCATGCATGGACTCGACTCATATGACTGGGATTTCCATGAAAAAGATTGTGGCCCGAAAATAGGTGATCACTGTACATTTCTCTTTGTTTCCTATTTATATTTCTATTTTGACTCCTCAATTAAGCATTATGGACAGGGAATGACCTAATCTAAGATCTGCACAAAAATATTTTGCCTTCAAATTCATACCGTGATCGTAGCATGCATGGACTCGACTCATATGACTGGGATTTGCATGAAAAAGATTGTGGGCAGAAAATGGGTGATCACTGTACATTTCTCTTCTGTTTCCTATTTATATTTCTATTTACCTCCTCAATTTAGCATTATGGACAGGGAAAGACCAAATCTAAGATCTGTACAAAAATATTTTGCTTTCAAATTCATACCGTGATCGTAGCATCCATGGACTCGACTCATATGACTGGGATTTCCATGAAAAAGATTGTGGGCCGAAAATGGGTGATCACTGTACATTTCTCTTCTGTTTCCCATTCATATTTCTATTTTACCTCCTCAATTTAGCATTATGGACAGGTAAAGACCAAATCTAAGATCTGCACAAAAATATTTTGCCTTCAAATTCATACCGTGATCGTAGCATGCATGGACTCGACTCATACGACTGGGATTTCCATGAAAAAGATTGTGGGCCGAAAATGGGTGATCACTGTACATTTCTCTTCTGTTTCCTATTTATATTTCTCTTTTACCACCTCAATTTAGCATTATGGACAGGGAAAGACCTAATCTAATATCTGCACAAAAATATTTTGCCTTCAAATTCATACCGTGATCGTAGCATGCATGGACTCGACTCATATGACTGGGATTTCCATGAAAAAGATTGTGGGCAGAAAATGGCTGATCACTGTACATTTCTCATCTGTTTCCTATTTATATTTATATCTTACTTCCTTAAGATAGCATTATCGTCAGTGAAGACCTAATCTAAAATCTGCAAAAAAATATTTTGCCTTCCAATTCATACCGTGATCGTAGCATGCATGGACTCGACTCATATGACTGGGATTTCCATGAAAAAGATTGTGGGCCAAAAATGGGTGATCACTGTACATTGTCTTCTGTTTCCCCTTACTATTTCTATTTTTCCTTCCTGAATTTAGCATTATGGACAGGGAAACACCTAATCTAAGACCTCCAAAAAGTATTTTGCCTTCAAATTCATACCGTGATCATAGCATGCATGGACTTGACTCATATGACTGGGATTTCCATGAAAAAGATTGTAGGCCGAAAATGGGTGATCACTGTACATTTCTCTTCTGATTCCTATTTATATTTATATTTTACCTCCTCAATTTAGCATTATGGACCGGGAAAGACCTAATCTAAAATCTGCACAAAAATATTTTGCCTTCAAATTCATACCGTGATCGTAGCATGCATGGACTCGACTCATATGACTGGGATTTCCATGACAAAGATAGTGGGCCGAAAATGGGTGATCACTGTACATTTCTCTTCTGTTTCCTATTTATATTTATATTTTAACTCCTCAATTTAGCATTATGGACATGGAAAGACCCAATCTAAAATCTGCTCAAAAATATTTTGCCTTCAAATTCATACCGTGATCGTAGCATGCATTAACTCGACTCATATCACTGGGATTTCAGTGAAAAAGTTTGTGGGCCGAAAATAGGTGATCACTGTACATTTCTCTTCTGTATTCTATTTATATTTCTATTTTATCTCCTTAATTTAGCATTATGGACAGTGAAAGACATAATCTAAGCTCTGCACAAAAATATTTTGCCTTCAAATTCATACCGTGATCGTAGCAAGCATGGACTCGACTCATATGACTGGGATTTCCATGAAGAAGATTGTGGGCGCAAAATGGGTGATCACTGTACATTTCTCTTCCGTTTGCTATTTACATTTCTATTTTACCTCCTCAATTTAGCATTATGGACAGGGAAAGACCTAATCTAAGATCTGCACAAAAATATTTTCACTTCAAATTCATACCGTGATTGTAGCATGCATGGACTCGACTCATACGACTGGCATTTCCATGAAAAAGATTGTGGTCCGAAAATGGGTGATCACTGTACATTTCTCTTCTGTTTCCTATTTATATTTCTATTTTACCTCCTCAATTTAGCATTATGGACAGGGAAAGACCTAATGTAAAATCTGCACAAAAATATTTTGCCTTCAAACTCATACCGTGATCGTAGCATGCATGGACTCGACTCATATGACTGGTATTTCCATGAAAAAGATTGTGGGCAGAAAATGGGTGATCACTGTACATTTCTCTTCTGTTTCCTATTTATATTTTACCTCCTCAATTTAGCATTAAGGCCAGGGAAAGACCTAATCTAAGCTCTGCACAAAAATATTTTGCCTTCAAACTCATACAGTGATCATAGCATGCATGGATTCGACTCATATGACTGGGATTTCCATGAAAAAGTTTGTGGGCAGAAAATGGGTGATCACTGAACATTTCTATCCCGTTTCCTATTTATATCTCTATTTTACTTCCTTCATTTAGCATTATGGACAGGGAAAGTCCTAATCTAAGATCTGCACAAAAATATTTTGCCTTCAAATTCATACCGTGATCGTAGCATGCATGGACTCGACTCATATGACTGGGATTTCCATGAAAAAGATTGTGCGCCGAAAATGGGTGATCACTGTACATTTCTCTTCCGTTTCCTATTTACATTTTAATTTTACCTCCTCAATTTAGCATTATGGACAGGGTAAGACCTAATCTAAGATCTGCACAAAAATATTTTCACTTCAAATTCATACCGTGATCGTAGCATGCATGGACTCGACTCATACGACTGGCATTTCCATGAAAAAGATTGTCGGCCGAAAATGGGTGATCACTGTACATTTCTCTTCTGTTTCCTATTTATATTTATATTTTACCTCCTCAATTTAGCATTATGGACAGGGAAAGACCTAATGTAAAATCTGCACAAAAATATTTTGCCTTCAAACTCATACCGTGATCGTAGCATGAATGAACTCGACTCATATGACTGGGATTTCCATGAAAAAGATAGTGGGCCGAAAATGGGTGATCACTGTACATTTCTCTTCTGTATTGTATTTAAATTTCTATTTTACCTCCTCAATTTAGCATTATGGCCAGTGAAAGACCTAATCTAAGCTCTGCACAAAAATATTTTGCCTTCAAATTCATACCGTGATCGTAGCATGCATGGATTCGACTCAAATGACTGGGATTTCCATGAAAAAGATTGTGGGCCGAAAATGGGTGATCACTGTACATTTCACTTCTGTTTCCTTTTTATATTTCTATTTTACCTCCTCAATTTAGCATTATAGACAGGGAAATACCTAATCTAAGATCTGCACAAAAATATTTTGCTTTCAAATTCATACCGTGATCGTTGCATGCATGGACTCGACTCATATGACTGGTATTTCCATGAAAAAGATTGTGGGCAGAAAATGGGTGATCACTGTACATTTCTCTTCTGTTTCCTATTTATATTTATATTTAACTTCCTTAATTTAGCATTATGAACAGGGAAAGACCTAATCTAAGATCTGTAAAAAAATATTTAGCCTTGAAATTCATACCGTGATCGTAGCATGCATGGACTCGACTCATATGACTGGGATTTCCATGAAGAAGATTGTGGGCGCAAAATGGGTGATCACTGTACATTTCTCTTCTGTTTCCTATTTCATTTTCTAATTTACTTCCTTAATTTATCATTATGGACAGGGAAAGACCTAATCTAAGATCTGCAAAAAAAATATTTTGCCTTCAAATTCATACCGTGATCGTAGCATGCATGGACTCGAGTCATATGACTGGAATTTCCATGAAAAAGGTTGTGGGCACAAAATGGGTGATCACTTTACATTTCTCTTCTGTTTCCTTTTTATATTTATATTTTACTTCCTTAATTTAGCATTGTGGACAGGGAAAGACCTAATCTAATATCTGCAAAAAAAATATTTTGCCTTCAAATTCATACCGTGATCGTAGCATGCATGGACTCGACTCATATGACTGGGATTTCCATGAAAAAGATTGTGGCCAGAAAATGGGTGGTCACTGTACATTTCTCTTCTGTTTCCTATTTATATTTAACTTCCTTCATTTAGCATTATGGACAGGGAAAGACCTAATCTAAGATCTGCAAAAAAATATTTTGCCTTCAAATTCATACCGTGATCGTAGCAAGCATGGACACGACTTATATGTCTGGGATTTCCTTGAAAAAGATTGTGGGCAGAAAATGGGTGATCACTGTACATTTCTCTTCTGTTTCCTATTTATATTTCTATTTTACTTCCTTAATTTAGCATTATGTACAGGGAAAGACCTAATCTAAGATCTGCAAAAAAATATTTTGCCTTGAAATTCATACCGTGATCGTAGCATACATGGACTCGACTCATATGACTGGGATTTCTATAAAAAAGATTGTGGGCAGAAAATGGGTAATCTCTGTGCATTTCTCTTCTGTTTCCTATTTATATTTCTATTTTACTTCCTTAATTTATCATTATGGACAGGGAAAGACCTCATCTAAGATCTGCAAAAAAATATTTTTTGCCTTCAAATTCATACCGTGATCGTAGCATGCATTGACTCGACTCATATGACTGGTATTTCCATGAAAATGATTGTGGGCAGAAAATGGGTGATCACTGTACTCTTCTCTTCTGTTTCCTATTTATATTTATATTTAACATCCTTAATTTAGCATTGTGAACAGGGAAAAACCTAATCTAAGACCTGCAAAAAAATATTTTGCCTCAAAGTCATACCCTGATCGTAGCATCCATGGACACGACTCATAAGACTGGGATTTCCATGAAAAAGATTGTGGTCAGAAAATGGTTGATCACTGTACATTTCTCTTCTGTTTCCGATTTATATTTATATTTTACTTCCTTAATTTAGCATTATGGACAGGGAAAGGCCTAATCTAAGATCTGCAAAAAAATATTTTGCCTTCAAATTGATAGCGTGTTCGTAGCATGCATGGACTCGACTCATATGACTGTGATTTCGATGAAAAGTTTGTGGTCATAAAATGGGTGATCACTGTACATTTCTCTTCTGTTTCCTATTGATATTTATATTTAACTTCCTTAATTTAGCATTGAGGACAGGGAAAGACCTAATCTAAGATCTGCAAAAAAATATTTTGCCTTCTAATTCATACCGTGATCGTAGCATGCATGGACTCGACTCATATGACTGAGATTTCCATGAAAAACATTGTGGGCAGATAGTGGGTGATCTCTGTGCATTTCTCTTCTGTTTCCTATTTATATTTCTATTTTACTTCCTTAATTTATCATTATGGACAGTTAAAGACCTAATGTTAGATCTGCAAAAAAATATTTTGAATTCAAATTCATACCGTGATCGTAGCATGCATGGACTCAACTCATATGACTGGGATTTCCATGAAAAAGATTGTGGGCAGAAAATGGGTGATCACTGTACATTTCTCTTCTGTTTCCTATTTATATTTATATTTAACTACCTTAATTTAGCATTGTGAACAGCGAAAGACCTAATCTAAGATCTGCAAAAAAATATTTTGCCTTCAAATTGATACCGTGATCGTAGCATGCATGGATTCGACTCATATGACTGGGATTTCCATGAAAAAGATTGTGGGCACAAAATGGGTGATTACTGTACATTTCACTTCTGTTTCCTATTTATATTTATTTTTAACTTCCTTAATTTAGCATTGTGCACATAGAAAGACCTAATCAAAGTCTGCAAAAAAATATTTTGCCTTCTAATTCATACCGTGATCGTAGCATGCATGGACTCGACTCATATGACTGAGATTTCCATGAAAAAGATTGTGGGCAGATAATGGGTGATCTCTGTGCATTTCTCTTCTGTTTCCTATGTATATTTCTATTTTACTTCCTTAATTTAGCATTATAGACAGGGAAAGACCTAATCTAAGATCTTGAAAAAAATATTTTGCCTTCAAATTCATACCGTGATCGTAGCATGCATGAACTCGACTCATATGACTGGGATTTCCATAAAAAAGATTGTGGGCAGAAAATGGGTGATCTCTGTGCATTTCTCTTCTGTTTCCTATTTATATTTATATTTTACTTCCTTAATTTAGCATTATGGACAGGGAAAGACCTCATCTAAGATCTGCAAAAAAATATTTTGCCTTCAAATTGATACCGTGATCGTGGCATGCATGGAATCGATTCATATGACTGGGATTTCCATGAAAAAGATTGTGGGCATAAAATGGGTGATCACTGTACATTTCTCTTTTGTTTCCTATTTATATTTATATTTTACTTCCTTAATTTAGCATTATGGACAGGGAAAGACCTAATCTAAGATCTGCAAAAAATTATTTTGCCTTGAAATTCATACCGTGATCGTAGCATGCATGGACTTGACTCATATGACTGGGATTTCCATGAAAAAGATTGTAGGCACAAAATGGGTAATCACTGTACATTTCTCTTCTGTTTCCTATTTATATTTGTATTTTACTTCCTTAATTTAGCATTATGGACGGGGAAGAACTACTCTAAGATCTGCAAAAAAATATTTTGCCTTCAAAATCGTACCGTGATCGTAGCATGCATGGACTTGACTCATATGACTGGGATTTCCATGAAAAAGATTGTAGGCACAAAATGGATGATCACTGTACATTTCTCTTCTGTTTCCCATTACTATTTCTATTTTACTTCTTCAATTTAGCATTATGGACAGGGAAAGACCTAATCTAAGATCTGCAAAAAAATATTTTGCCTTCAAATTCATAACGTGATCGTAGCAGTATGGACTCGACTCATATGCCTGGGATTTCCATGAAAAAGATTGAGGGCAGAAAATGGGTGATCACTGTACATTTCTCTTCTGTTTCCTATTTATATTTTACTTCCTTAATTTATCATTGTGGACACGGAAAGACCTAATCTAAGATCAGAAAAAAAATATTTTGCCTTCAAATTCATACCATGAATGTAGCATGCATGGACTCGACTCATATGACAGGGATTTCCATGAAAAAGATTGTGGGCAGAAAATGGGTGATCACTGTACATTTCTCTTCTGTTTCCTATTTATATTCCTATTATTCATCTTTAATTTAACATTATGGACGGCGGAAAGACATAATCTAAGATCTGCAAAAAAATATTTCGCCTTCAAATATATACCGTGTTCGTAGCATGCATGGACTCGACTCATATGACTGGGATTTCCATGAAAAAGATTGTGGGCCGCAAATGGGTGATCACTGTACATTTCTCTTCTGTTTCCTATTTATATTTCTATTTTAGCTCCTCAATGTAGCATTATGGACAGGGAAAGACCAAATCTAAAGTATGCACAAAAATATTTTGCCTTAAAATTCATACCGTGATCGTAGCATGCATGGACTCGACTCATATGACTGGGATTTCCATGAAAAAGATTGTGGGCCGAAAATGGTTGATCACTGTACGTTTCTCTTCTGTTTCCTATTTATATTTATATTTTACCTCCTCAATTTAGCATTATGGACAGGCAAAGACCAAATCTAAGATCTGCACAAAAATATTTTGCCTTCAAATTCATACCGTGATCGTAGCATGCATGGACTCGACTCATATGACTGGGATTTCCATGAAAAAGATTATGTGCAGAAAATGGGTGATCACTGTACATTTCTCTTCTGTTTTCTATTTATATTTCTATTTTACTTCCTTCATTTAGCAATTTGGACAGGGAAAGACCTAATCTAAGATCTGCATAAAATATTTTGCATTCAAATTCATACCGTGATCGTAGCATGCATGGACTCGACTCATATGACTGGGATTTCCATGAAAAAGATTGTGGGCAGAAAATGAGTGATCACTGTACATTTCTCTTCTGTTTTCTATTTATATTTCTATTTTACTTCCTTCATTTAGCATTATGGACAGGGAAAGACCTAATCTAATTCATCAAAAAAATATTTTGCCTTCAAATTCATACCGTGATCGTAGCATGCATGGACTCGACTCATATGACTGGGATTTCCATGAAATAGATTGTGGGCAGAAAATGGGAGATCACTGTATATTTCTCTTCTGTTTCCTATTTATATTTATATTTTACCTCCTCAATTTAGCATTATGGACAGGGAAAGACCTAATCTAAGTTCATCAAAAAAATATTTTGCCTTCAAATTCATACCGTGATCGTAGCATGCATGGACTCGACTAATATGACTGGGATTTCCATGAAATAGATTGTGGGCAGAAATTGAGTGATCCCTGTATATTTCTCTTCTTTTTCGTATTTATATTTCTGTTTTACTTTCTTCATTTAGCATTTTGGACAGGGAAAGACCTAATCTAAGATCTGCATAAAATATTTTGCATTCAAATTCATACCGTGATCGTAACATGCATGGACTCGCCTCATATGACTGGGATTTCCATGAAAAAGATTGTGGGCCGAAAATGGGTGATCACTGCACATTTCTATTCTGTTTCCTATTTATATTTATATTTTACTTCCTTCATTTAGCATTATGGTCAGGGAAAGACCTAATCTAAGATCTGCACAAAAATATTTTGCCTTCAATTTCATACGGTGATCCTAGCATGCATGGACTCGACTCATACGAAGGGATTTCCATGAAAATGACTGTGGGCAGATAATGGGTGATCACTGTACATTTCTCTTCTGTTTCCCATTTATATTTATATTTTACCTCCTCCATTTAGCATTATGGACAGGGAAAGACCTAATCTAAAATCTGCACAAAAATATTTTGCCTTCAAATTCATACCGTGATCGTAGCATGCATGGGCTCGACTCATATGACTGGGATTTCCATGAAAAATATTGTGGGCCGACAATGGGTGATCACTGTACATTTCTCTTCTGTTTCCTATTTATATTTATATTTTACCTCCTCAATTTAGCATTATGGACAGGGAAAGACCTAATCTAAAATCTGCACAAAAATATTTTGCCTTCGAATTCATACCGTGAACGTAGCATGCATGGACTCGACTCATATGACTGGGATTTCCATGAAAAAGATTGTGGGCCGGAAATGGGTGATCACTGTACATTTCTCGTCTGTTTCCTATTTATATTTCTTTTTTACCTCCTCAATTCAGCATTATGGACAGGGAAAGACCTAATCTAAGATCTGCACAAAAATATTTTGCCTTCAAATTCATACCGTGATCGTAGCATGTATGGACTCGACTCATATGACTGGGATTTCCATGTAAAAGATTGTGGTCCGAAAATGGGTGATCACTGTACATTTCTCTTCTGTTTCCTATTTATATTCATATTTTACCTCCTCAATTTAGCATTATGGACAGGAAAAGACCTAATCTAAAATCTGCACAAAAATATT
Organism: Acanthosepion lycidas; assembly: GCA_963932145.1. Taxonomy (NCBI): domain Eukaryota; kingdom Metazoa; phylum Mollusca; class Cephalopoda; order Sepiida; family Sepiidae; genus Acanthosepion; species Acanthosepion lycidas. Next base: position 2,039,357 of record OZ010604.1, on the reverse strand, counting down.
TTGCCTTCAAATTCATACCGTGATCGTAGCATGTATGGACTCAACTCATAAGACTGGGATTTCCATGAAAAAGATTGTGGGCCGAAAATGGATGATCACTGTACATTTCTCTTCTGTTTCGTATTTATATTTATATTTTACCTCCTCAATTTAGCATTATGGACAGGGAAAGACGTAATCTAAGATATGCACAAAAATATTTTGCCTTCAAATTCATACCGTGATCGTAGCATGCATTGACTCGACTCATATGACTGGGATTTCCATGAAAAAGATTGTGGGCCGAAAATGGGTGATCACTGTACATTTCTCTTCTGTTTCCTATTTATATTTATATTTTACCTCCTCAATTTAGCATTATGGACAGGGAAAGACCTAATCTAAAATCTGCACAAAAATATTTTGCCTTCAAATTCATACCGTGATCGTAGCATGCATAGACTCGACTCATATGACTGGGATTTCCATGAAAAAGCTTTTGGGCCGAAAATGGCTGATCACTGTACATTTCTCTTCTGTTTCCTATTCATATTTCTATTTTAACTCCTCAATTTAGCATTATGGACAGGGAAAGACCTAATCTAACATCTGCACAAAAATATTTTGCTTTCAAATTCATACCGTGATCGTAGCATGCATGGACTCGACTCATATGACTGGGATTTCCATGAAAAAATTTGTGGGCCGAAAATGGGTGATCACTGTACATTTCTCTTCTGTTTCCTATTTATCTTTCTGTTTTACCTCCTCAATTTAGCATTATGGACAGGGGAAAGACCTAATCTAAAATCTGCACAAAAATATTTTGCTTTCAAATTCATACCGTGATCGTAGCATGCATGGACTCGACTCATATTACTGGGATTTTCATGAAAAATATTGTGGGCCGAAAATGGGTGATCACTGTACATTTCTCTTCTGTTTCCTATTTATATTTCTATTTTACCTCCTCAATTTAGCATTATGGACAGGGAAACACCTAATCTAAGCTCTGCACAAAAATATTTTGCCTTCAAATTCATACCGTGATCGTAGCATGCATGGACTCGACTTATATGACTGAGATTTCCATGAAAAAGATTGTGGGCCGAAAATGGGTGATCACTGAACCTTTCTCTTCTATTTCCTATTTATATTTCTATTTTACCTCCTCAATTTAGCATTATGGACAGGGAAAGACATTATCTAAGCTCTGCACACAAATATTTTGCCTTCAAATTCATACCGTGATCGTAGCATGCATGGACTCGACTCATATGACTGGGATTTCCATGAAAAAGATTGTGGGCCGAAAAAGGGTGATCACTGTACATGTCTCTTCTGTTTCCTATGTATATTTCTATTTTACCTCCTCAATTTAGCATTATGGACATGGAAAGACCTAATCTAAAATCTGCACAAAAATATTTTGCCTTCAAATTCATACTGTGATCGTAGCATGCATAGACTCGACTCATATGACTGGGATTTCCATGAAAAAGATTGTGGGCCGAAAATGGGTGATCACTGTACATTTCTCTTCTGTTTCCTATTTATATTTCTGTTTTACCTCCTCAATTTAGCATTATGGACAGGGAAAGACCGAATCTAAAATCTGCACAAAAATATTTTGCCTTCAAATTCATACCATGATCGTAGCATGCATTGACTCGACTCATATGACTGGGATTTCCATGAAAAAGATTGTGGGCCGAAAATGGGTGATCACTGTACATTACTCTTCTGTTTCATATTTATATTTATATTTTACCTCCTCAATTTAGCATTTTGGACCATGAAAGACCTAATCTAAAATCTGCACAAAAATATTTTGCCTTCAAATTCATACCGTGATCGTAGCATGCACGGACTCGACTCATATGACTTGGATTTCCATGAAAAAGTTTGTGGGCCGAAAATGGGTGATCACTGTACATTTCTCTTCTGTTTCCTATTTATATTTCTATTTTATCTCCTCAATTTAGCATTATGGTCAGGGAAAGACCTAATCTAAAATCTGCACAAAAATATTTTGCCTTCAAATTCATACCGTGATCGTAGCATGCATGGACTCGACTCATATGACTGGGATTTCCATGAAAAAGTTTGTGGACCGAAAATGGGTGATCACTGTACATTTCTCTTCTGTTTCCTATTTATATTTCTATTTTACCTCCTCAATTTAGCATTATGGACAGGGAAAGACCTAATCTAAAATCTGCACAAAAATATTTTGCCTTCAAATTCATACCGTGATCGTAGCATGCATGGACTCAACTCATATGACTGGGATTTCCATGAAAAAGGTTGTGGGCAGAAAGTGGGTGATCACTGTACATTTCTCTTCTGTTTCCTATTTATATTTATATTTTACCTCCTCAATTTAGCATTATGGACAGGGAAAGACCTAATCTAAAATCTGCACAAAAATATATTGCCTTCAAATTCATACCGTGATCGTAGCATGCATGGACTCGACAAATATGACTGGGATTTCCATGAAAAAGATTGTGGGCCGAAAATGGGTGATCACTGTTCATTTCTCTTCTGTTTCCTATTTCTATTTCTATTTTGCCTCCTCAATTTAGCATTATGGACAGGGAAAGACCTAATCTAAAATCTGCACAAAAATATTTTGCCTTCAAATTCATTCCGTGATCGTAGCATGCATGGACACGACTCATATGACTGGGATTTCCATGAAAAAGATTGTGGGCCGAAAATGGGTGATCACTGTACATTTCTCTTCTGTTTCCTATTGATATTTATATTTTACCTCCTCAATTTAGCATTATGGACAGGGAAAGACCTAATCTAGAATCTGCACAAAAATATTTTGCCTTCAAATTCATACCGTGATCGTAGCATGAATTGACTCGACTCATATGAGTGGGATTTCCATGAAAAAGATTGTGGGCCGAAAATGAGTGATCACTGTACGTTTCTCTTCTGTTTCCTATTGATATTTATATTTTACCTCCTCAATTTAGCATTATGGACAGGGAAAGACCTAATCTAAGCTCTGCACAAAAATATTTTGCCTTCAAATTCATACCGTGATCGTAGCATGCATGGACTCGACTCATATGACTGGGATTTCCATGAAAAAGATTGTGGGCCGAAAATGGGTGATCACTGTACATTTCTCTTCTGTTTCCTATTTATATTTATATTTTCCCTCCTCAATTTAACATTATGGACAGGGAAAGACCTAATCTAAAATCTGCAAAAAAATATTTTGCCTTCAAATTCATACCGTGATCGTAGCATGCATGGACTCGACTCATATGACTGGGATTTCCATGAAAAAGATTGTGGGCCGAAAATGGGTGATCACTGTACATTTCTCTTCTGATTCCTATTGATATTTCTATTTTACCTCCTCAATTTAGCATTATGGACAGGGAAAGACCTAATCTAACATCTGCACAAAAATATTTTGCTTTCAAATTCATACCGTGATCGTAGCATGCATGGACTCGACTCATATGACTGGGATTTCCATGAAAAAATTTGTGGGCCGAAAATGGGTGATCACTGTACATTTCTCTTCTGTTTCCTATTTATATTTATATTTTACCTCCTCAATTAAACATTATGGACAGGGCAAGACCTAATCTAAAATCTGCACAAAAATATTTTGCCTTCAAATTCATACCGTGATCGTGGCATGCATGGATTCGATTCATATGACTGGGATTTCCATGAAAAAGATTGTGGGCCGAAAATGGGTGATCACTGTACATTTCTCTTCTGTTTCATATTTATATTTCTATTTTACCTCCTCAATTTAGCATTATGGACAGGGAAATACCTAATCTAAAATCTGCAAAAAATATTTTGCCTTCAAATACATGCCGTGATCGTAGCATGCATGGACTCGACTCATATGACTGGGATTTCCATGAAAAAGATTGTGGGCAGAAAATGGGTGATCACTGTACATTTCTCTTCTGTTTCCTATTTATATTTATATTTAACTACCTTAATTTAGCATTGTGAACAGCGAAAGACCTAATCTAAGATCTGCAAAAAAATATTTTGCCTTCAAATTGATACCGTGATCGTAGCATGCATGGATTCGACTCATATGACTGGGATTTCCATGAAAAAGATTGTGGGCACAAAATGGGTGATTACTGTACATTTCACTTCTGTTTCCTATTTATATTTATTTTTAACTTCCTTAATTTAGCATTGTGCACATAGAAAGACCTAATCAAAGTCTGCAAAAAAATATTTTGCCTTCTAATTCATACCGTGATCGTAGCATGCATGGACTCGACTCATATGACTGAGATTTCCATGAAAAAGATTGTGGGCAGATAATGGGTGATCTCTGTGCATTTCTCTTCTGTTTCCTATGTATATTTCTATTTTACTTCCTTAATTTAGCATTATAGACAGGGAAAGACCTAATCTAAGATCTTGAAAAAAATATTTTGCCTTCAAATTCATACCGTGATCGTAGCATGCATGAACTCGACTCATATGACTGGGATTTCCATAAAAAAGATTGTGGGCAGAAAATGGGTGATCTCTGTGCATTTCTCTTCTGTTTCCTATTTATATTTATATTTTACTTCCTTAATTTAGCATTATGGACAGGGAAAGACCTCATCTAAGATCTGCAAAAAAATATTTTGCCTTCAAATTGATACCGTGATCGTGGCATGCATGGAATCGATTCATATGACTGGGATTTCCATGAAAAAGATTGTGGGCATAAAATGGGTGATCACTGTACATTTCTCTTTTGTTTCCTATTTATATTTATATTTTACTTCCTTAATTTAGCATTATGGACAGGCAAAGACCAAATCTAAGATCTGCAAAAAATTATTTTGCCTTGAAATTCATACCGTGATCGTAGCATGCATGGACTTGACTCATATGACTGGGATTTCCATGAAAAAGATTATGTGCAGAAAATGGGTGATCACTGTACATTTCTCTTCTGTTTTCTATTTATATTTGTATTTTACTTCCTTCATTTAGCAATTTGGACAGGGAAAGACCTAATCTAAGATCTGCATAAAATATTTTGCATTCAAATTCATACCGTGATCGTAGCATGCATGGACTCGACTCATATGACTGGGATTTCCATGAAAAAGATTGTGGGCAGAAAATGAGTGATCACTGTACATTTCTCTTCTGTTTTCTATTTATATTTCTATTTTACTTCCTTCATTTAGCATTATGGACAGGGAAAGACCTAATCTAATTCATCAAAAAAATATTTTGCCTTCAAATTCATACCGTGATCGTAGCATGCATGGACTCGACTCATATGACTGGGATTTCCATGAAATAGATTGTGGGCAGAAAATGGGAGATCACTGTATATTTCTCTTCTGTTTCCTATTTATATTTATATTTTACCTCCTCAATTTAGCATTATGGACAGGGAAAGACCTAATCTAAGTTCATCAAAAAAATATTTTGCCTTCAAATTCATACCGTGATCGTAGCATGCATGGACTCGACTAATATGACTGGGATTTCCATGAAATAGATTGTGGGCAGAAATTGAGTGATCCCTGTATATTTCTCTTCTTTTTCGTATTTATATTTCTGTTTTACTTTCTTCATTTAGCATTTTGGACAGGGAAAGACCTAATCTAAGATCTGCATAAAATATTTTGCATTCAAATTCATACCGTGATCGTAGCATGCATGGACTCGACTCATATGACTGGGATTTCCATGAAAAAGATTGTGGGCCGAAAATGGGTGATCACTGCACATTTTATATTCTGTTTCCTATTTATATTTATATTTTACTTCCTTCATTTAGCATTATGGTCAGGGAAAGACCTAATCTAAGATCTGCACAAAAATATTTTGCCTTCAATTTCATACGGTGATCCTAGCATGCATGGACTCGACTCATACGAAGGGATTTCCATGAAAATGACTGTGGGCAGATAATGGGTGATCACTGTACATTTCTCTTCTGTTTCCCATTTATATTTCTATTTTACCTCCTCCATTTAGCATTATGGACAGGGAAAGACCTAATCTAAAATCTGCACAAAAATATTTTGCCTTCAAATTCATACCGTGATCGTAGCATGCATGGGCTCGACTCATATGACTGGGATTTCCATGAAAAATATTGTGGGCCGACAATGGGTGATCACTGTACATTTCTCTTCTGTTTCCTATTTATATTTATATTTTACCTCCTCAATTTAGCATTATGGACAGGGAAAGACCTAATCTAAAATCTGCACAAAAATATTTTGCCTTCGAATTCATACCGTGAACGTAGCATGCATGGACTCGACTCATATGACTGGGATTTCCATGAAAAAGATTGTGGGCCGGAAATGGGTGATCACTGTACATTTCTCGTCTGTTTCCTATTTATATTTCTTTTTTACCTCCTCAATTCAGCATTATGGACAGGGAAAGACCTAATCTAAGATCTGCACAAAAATATTTTGCCTTCAAATTCATACCGTGATCGTAGCATGTATGGACTCGACTCATATGACTGGGATTTCCATGTAAAAGATTGTGGTCCGAAAATGGGTGATCACTGTACATTTCTCTTCTGTTTCCTATTTATATTCATATTTTACCTCCTCAATTTAGCATTATGGACAGGAAAAGACCTAATCTAAAATCTGCACAAAAATATTTTGCCTTCAAATTCATACCGTGATCGTAGCATGTATGGACTCAACTCATAAGACTGGGATTTCCATGAAAAAGATTGTGGGCCGAAAATGGATGATCACTGTACATTTCTCTTCTGTTTCGTATTTATATTTATATTTTACCTCCTCAATTTAGCATTATGGACAGGGAAAGACGTAATCTAAGATATGCACAAAAATATTTTGCCTTCAAATTCATACCGTGATCGTAGCATGCATTGACTCGACTCATATGACTGGGATTTCCATGAAAAAGATTGTGGGCCGAAAATGGGTGATCACTGTACATTTCTCTTCTGTTTCCTATTTATATTTATATTTTACCTCCTCAATTTAGCATTATGGACAGGGAAAGACCTAATCTAAAATCTGCACAAAAATATTTTGCCTTCAAATTCATACCGTGATCGTAGCATGCATAGACTCGACTCATATGACTGGGATTTCCATGAAAAAGCTTTTGGGCCGAAAATGGCTGATCACTGTACATTTCTCTTCTGTTTCCTATTCATATTTCTATTTTAACTCCTCAATTTAGCATTATGGACAGGGAAAGACCTAATCTAACATCTGCACAAAAATATTTTGCTTTCAAATTCATACCGTGATCGTAGCATGCATGGACTCGACTCATATGACTGGGATTTCCATGAAAAAATTTGTGGGCCGAAAATGGGTGATCACTGTACATTTCTCTTCTGTTTCCTATTTATCTTTCTGTTTTACCTCCTCAATTTAGCATTATGGACAGGGGAAAGACCTAATCTAAAATCTGCACAAAAATATTTTGCTTTCAAATTCATACCGTGATCGTAGCATGCATGGACTCGACTCATATGACTGGGATTTTCATGAAAAATATTGTGGGCCGAAAATGGGTGATCACTGTACATTTCTCTTCTGTTTCCTATTTATATTTCTATTTTACCTCCTCAATTTAGCATTATGGACAGGGACACACCTAATCTAAGCTCTGCACAAAAATATTTTGCCTTCAAATTCATACCGTGATCGTAGCATGCATGGACTCGACTCATATGACTGAGATTTCCATGAAAAAGATTGTGGGCCGAAAATGGGTGATCACTGAACCTTTCTCTTCTATTTCTTATTTATATTTCTATTTTACCTCCTCAATTTAGCATTATGGACAGGGAAAGACATTATCTAAGCTCTGCACACAAATATTTTGCCTTCAAATTCATACCGTGATCGTAGCATGCATGGACTCGACTCATATGACTGGGATTTCCATGAAAAAGATTGTGGGCCGAAAAAGGGTGATCACTGTACATGTCTCTTCTGTTTCCTATGTATATTTCTATTTTACCTCCTCAATTTAGCATTATGGACAGGGAAAGACCTAATCTAAAATCTGCACAAAAATATTTTGCCTTCAAATTCATACTGTGATCGTAGCATGCATAGACTCGACTCATATGACTGGGATTTCCATGAAAAAGATTGTGGGCCGAAAATGGGTGATCACTGTACATTTCTCTTCTGTTTCCTATTTATATTTCTGTTTTACCTCCTCAATTTAGCATTATGGACAGGGAAAGACCGAATCTAAAATCTGCACAAAAATATTTTGCCTTCAAATTCATACCATGATCGTAGCATGCATTGACTCGACTCATATGACTGGGATTTCCATGAAAAAGATTGTGGGCCGAAAATGGGTGATCACTGTACATTACTCTTCTGTTTCATATTTATATTTATATTTTACCTCCTCAATTTAGCATTTTGGACCATGAAAGACCTAATCTAAAATCTGCACAAAAATATTTTGCCTTCAAATTCATACCGTGATCGTAGCATGCACGGACTCGACTCATATGACTTGGATTTCCATGAAAAAGTTTGTGGGCCGAAAATGGGTGATCACTGTACATTTCTCTTCTGTTTCCTATTTATATTTCTATTTTATCTCCTCAATTTAGCATTATGGACAGGGAAAGACCTAATCTAAAATCTGCACAAAAATATTTTGCCTTCAAATTCATACCGTGATCGTAGCATGCATGGACTCGACTCATATGACTGGGATTTCCATGAAAAAGTTTGTGGACCGAAAATGGGTGATCACTGTACATTTCTCTTCTGTTTCCTATTTATATTTCTATTTTACCTCCTCAATTTAGCATTATGGACAGGGAAAGACCTAATCTAAAATCTGCACAAAAATATTTTGCCTTCAAATTCATACCGTGATCGTAGCATGCATGGACTCAACTCATATGACTGGGATTTCCATGAAAAAGGTTGTGGGCAGAAAGTGGGTGATCACTGTACATTTCTCTTCTGTTTCCTATTTATATTTATATTTTACCTCCTCAATTTAGCATTATGGACAGGGAAAGACCTAATCTAAAATCTGCACAAAAATATTTTGCCTTCAAATTCATACCGTGATCGTAGCATGCATGGACTCGACAAATATGACTGGGATTTCCATGAAAAAGATTGTGGGCCGAAAATGGGTGATCACTGTTCATTTCTCTTCTGTTTCCTATTTCTATTTCTATTTTGCCTCCTCAATTTAGCATTATGGACAGGGAAAGACATAATCTAAAATCTGCACAAAAATATTTTGCCTTCAAATTCATACCGTGATCGTAGCATGCATGGACACGACTCATATGACTGGGATTTCCATGAAAAAGATTGTGGGCCGAAAATGGGTGATCACTGTACATTTCTCTTCTGTTTCCTATTGATATTTATATTTTACCTCCTCAATTTAGCATTATGGACAGGGAAAGACCTAATCTAGAATCTGCACAAAAATATTTTGCCTTCAAATTCATACCGTGATCGTAGCATGAATTGACTCGACTCATATGAGTGGGATTTCCATGAAAAAGATTGTGGGCCGAAAATGAGTGATCACTGTACATTTCTCTTCTGTTTCCTATTGATATTTATATTTTACCTCCTCAATTTAGCATTATGGACAGGGAAAGACCTAATCTAAGCTCTGCACAAAAATATTTTGCCTTCAAATTCATACCGTGATCGTAGCATGCATGGACTCGACTCATATGACTGGGATTTCCATGAAAAAGATTGTGGGCCGAAAATGGGTGATCACTGTACATTTCTCTTCTGTTTCCTATTTATATTTATATTTTCCCTCCTCAATTTAACATTATGGACAGGGAAAGACCTAATCTAAAATCTGCAAAAAAATATTTTGCCTTCAAATTCATACCGTGATCGTAGCATGCATGGACTCGACTCATATGACTGGGATTTCCATGAAAAAGATTGTGGGCCGAAAATGGGTGATCACTGTACATTTCTCTTCTGATTCCTATTGATATTTCTATTTTACCTCCTCAATTTAGCATTATGGACAGGGAAAGACCTAATCTAACATCTGCACAAAAATATTTTGCTTTCAAATTCATACCGTGATCGTAGCATGCATGGACTCGACTCATATGACTGGGATTTCCATGAAAAAATTTGTGGGCCGGAAATGGGTGATCACTGTACATTTCTCTTCTGTTTCCTATTTATATTTATATTTTACCTCCTCAATTAAACATTATGGACAGGGCAAGACCTAATCTAAAATCTGCACAAAAATATTTTGCCTTCAAATTCATACCGTGATCGTGGCATGCATGGATTCGATTCATATGACTGGGATTTCCATGAAAAAGATTGTGGGCCGAAAATGGGTGATCACTGTACATTTCTCTTCTGTTTCATATTTATATTTCTATTTTACCTCCTCAATTTAGCATTATGGACAGGGAAATACCTAATCTAAAATCTGCAAAAAATATTTTGCCTTCAAATACATGCCGTGATCGTAGCATGCATGGACTCGACTCATATGACTGGGATTTCCATGAAAAAGATTGTGGGCAGAAAATGGGTGATCACTGTACATTTCTCTTCTGTTTCCTATTTATCTTTCTGTTTTACCTCCTCAATTTAACATTATGGACAGGGGAAAGTCCTAATCTAAAATCTGCACAAAAATATTTTGCTTTCAAATTCATACCGTGATCGTAGCATGCATGGACTCGACTCATATGACTGGGATTTTCATGAAAAATATTGTGGGCCGAAAATGGGTGATCACTGTACATTTCTCTTCTGTTTCCTATTTATATTTATATTTTACCTCCTCAATTTAGCATTATGGACAGGGAAACACCTAATCTAAGCTCTGCACAAAAATATTTTGCCTTCAAATTCATACCGTGATCGTAGCATGCATGGACTCGACTCATATGACTGGGATTTCCATGAAAAAGATTGTGGGCCGAAAAAGGGTGATCACTGTACATTTCTCTTCTGTTTCCTATGTATATTTCTATTTTACCTCCTCAATTTAGCATTATGGACAGGGAAAGACCTAATCTAAAATCTGCACAAAAATATTTTGCCTTCAAATTCATACCATGATCGTAGCATGCATTGACTCGACTCATATGACTGGGATTTCCATGAAAAAGATTGTGGGCCGAAAATGGGTGATCACTGTACATTACTCTTCTGTTTCATATTTATATTTATATTTTACCTCCTCAATTTAGCATTATGGACAGGGAAAGACCTAATCTAAAATCTGCACAAAAATATTTTGCCTTCAAATTCATACCGTCATCGTAGCATGCATGGACTCGACTCATATGACTGGGATTTCCATGAAAAAGTTTGTGGACCGAAAATGGGTGATCACTGTACATTTCTCTTCTGTTTCCTATTCATATTTCTATTTTACCTCCTCAATTTAGCATTATGGACAGGGAAAGACCTAATCTAAAATCTGCACAAAAATATATTGCCTTCAAATTCATACCGTGATCGTAGCATGCATGGACTCAACTCATATGACTGGGATTTCCATGAAAAAGATTGTGGGCCGAAAATGGGTGATCACTGTACATTTCTCTTCTGTTTCCTATTTATATTCATATTTTACCTCCTCAATTTAGCATTATGGACAGGGAAAGACCTAATCTAAAATCTGCACAAAAATATTTTGCCTTCAAATTCATACCGTGATCGTAGCATGCATGGACTCGACTCATATGACTGGGATTTCCATGAAAAAGTTTGTGGGCCGAAAATGGGTGATCACTGTACATTTCTCTTCTGTTTCCTATTTATATTTATATTTTACCTCCACAATTTAGCATTATGGACAGGGAAAGACCTAATCTAAAATCTGCACAAAAATATTTTGCCTTCAAATTCATACCGTGATCGTAGCATGCATGGACTCGACTCATATGACTGGGATTTGCATGAAAAAGATTGGGGGTAGAAAATGGGTGATCACTGTACATTTCTCTTCGGTTTCCTATTTATATTTATATTTTACTTCCTCAATTTAGCATTATGGACAGGGAAAGACCTAATCTAAGGTCTGCACAAAAATATTTTGCCTTCAAATTCATACAGTGATCGTAGCATGGATGGACTCAACTCATATGACTGGGATTTCCATGGAAAAGATTGTGGGCCGAAAATGGGTGATCACTGTACATTTCTCTTCTGTTTCCTATTTATATTTCTATTTTACCTCCTCAATTTAGCATTATGGACAGCGAAAGACAAAATCTAAAATCCGCACAAAAATATTTTGCCTTCAAATTCATACCGTGATCGTAGCATGCATGGACTCGACTCATATGACTGGGATTTCCATGAAAAAGTTTGTGGACCGAAAATGGGTGATCACTGTACATTTCTCTTCTGTTTCCTATTTTTTTTCTATTTTACCTCCTCAATTTAGCATTATGGATAGGGAAAGACCTAATCTAAAATCTGCACAAAAATGTTTTGCCTACAAATTCATACCGTGATCATAGCATGCATGGACTCGACTCATATGACTGGGATTTCCATGAAAAAGATTGTGGGCGGAAAATGGGTGAGCACTGTACATTTCTCTTCTGTTTCCTATTTATATTTCTATTTTACCTCATCAATTTAGCATTATGGACAGGGAAAGACCTAATCTTAGCTCTGCACAAAAATATTTTGCCTTCAAATTCATACCGTGCTCGTAGCATGCATGGACTCAACTCATATGACTGGGATTTCCATGAAAAAGATTGTGGGCCGAAAATGGGTGATCACTGTTCATTTCTCTCCTTTTCCTATTTATATTTCTATTTTACCTTCTCAATTTAGCATTATGGACAAGGTAATTCCTAATCTAAAATCTTCACAAAAATATTTTGCTTTCAGATTCATACCGTGATCGTAGCATGCATGGACTCGACGCATATGACTGGGATTTCCATGAAAAAGATTGTGGGCCGAAAATGGGTGATCACTGTACATTACTCTTCTGTTTCCTTTTTATATTTATATTTTACCTCCTCAATTTAGCATTATGGACAGGGAAAGAACTAATCTAAAATCTGCACAAAAATATTTTGCCTTCAAATTCATACCGTGATCGTAGCATGCATGGACTCGACTCATATGACTGGGATTTCCATGAAAAAGATTGTGGGCCGAAAATGGGTGATCACTGTACATTTCTCTTCTTTTTCCTATTTATATTTCTATTTTCCCTCCTTAATTTAGCATTATGGACAGGAAAAGACCTAATCTAAAATCTGCACAAAAATATTTTGCCTTCAAATTCATACCATTATCGTAGCATGCTTTAACTCGGCTCATATGACTGGGATTTCCATGAGAAAGATTGTGGGACGAAAATGGGTGATCACTGTATATTTCTCTTCTGTTTCCTATTCATATTTATATTTTACCTCCTTAATTTAGCATTACGGACAGGGAAAGACCTAATCTAAGCTCTGCACAAAAATATTTTGCCTTCAAATTCATACCGTGATCGTAGCATGCATGGACTCGACTCATATGACTGGGATTTCCATGAAAAAGATTGTGGGCCGAAAATGGGTGATCACTGTACATTTCTCTTCTGTTTACTATTTATATTTCTATTTTACCTCCTCAATTTAGCATTATGGACAGGGAAAGACCTAATCTAAAATCTGCACAAAAATATTTTGCCTTCAAATTCATACCGTGATCGTAGCATGCATGGACTCGACTCATATGACTGGGATTTCCATGAAAAAGATTGTGGGCCGAAAATGGGTGATCACTGTACATTTCTCTTCTGTTTCCTATTTATATTTATATTTTACCTCCTCAATTTAGCATTATGGACAGGGAAAGACCTAATCTAAACTCTGCACAAAAATATTTAGCTTTCAAATTCATACCGTGTTCGTAGCATGCATGAAACGACTCATATGACTGGGATTTCCAGGAAAAAGGTTGTGGGCCGAAAATGGGTGATCACTCTACATTTCTCTTCTGTTTCCTATTTATATTTATATTTTACCTCCTCAATTTAGCATTATGGACAGGGAAAGACCTAATCTAAAATCTGCACAAAAATATTTTGCCTTCAAATTCATACCGTGATCGTAGCATGCATGGACTCGACTCATATGACTGGGATTTCCATGAAAAAGATTGTGGGCCGAAATTGGTGATCACTGTACATTTCTCTTCTGTTTCCTATTTATATTTCTATTTTACCTCCTCAATTTAGCATTATGGACAGGGAAAGACCTAATCAAGATCTGCACAAAAATATTTTGCCTTCAAATTCATACCGTGATCGTAGCATGCATGGACTCGACTCATATGACTGGGATTTGCATGAAAAAGATTGGGGGTAGAAAATGGGTGATCACTGTACATTTCTCTTCGGTTTCCTATTTATATTTATATTTTACTTCCTCAATTTAGCATTATGGACAGGGAAAGACCTAATCTAAGGTCTGCACAAAAATATTTTGCCTTCAAATTCATACCGTGATCGTAGCATGCATGGACTCATATGACTGGGATTTGCATGAAAAATATTGGGGGTAGAAAATGGGTGATCACTGTACATTTCTCTTCTGTTTCCTATTTATATTTCTATTTTACCTCCTCAATTTAGCATCATGGACAGGGAAAGACCTAATCTAAGATCTGCACAAAAATATTTTGCCTTCAAATTCATACCGTGATCGTAGCATGCATGGACTCGACTCATATGACTGGGATTTCCATGAAAAAGATTGTGGGCCGAAAATGGGTGATCACTGTACATTTCTCTTCTGTTTCCTATTTATATTTATATTTTACCTCCTCAATTTAGCATTATGGACAGGGAAAGACCTAATCTAAACTCTGCACAAAAATATTTAGCTTTCAAATTCATACCGTGTTCGTAGCATGCATGAAACGACTCATATGACTGGGATTTCCAGGAAAAAGGTTGTGGGCCGAAAATGGGTGATCACTCTACATTTCTCTTCTGTTTCCTATTTATATTTATATTTTACCTCCTCAATTTAGCATTATGGACAGGGAAAGACCTAATCTAAAATCTGCACAAAAATATTTTGCCTTCAAATTCATACCGTGATCGTAGCATGCATGGACTCGACTCATATGACTGGGATTTCCATGAAAAAGATTGTGGGCCGAAATTGGTGATCACTGTACATTTCTCTTCTGTTTCCTATTTATATTTCTATTTTACCTCCTCAATTTAGCATTATGGACAGGGAAAGACCTAATCAAGATCTGCACAAAAATATTTTGCCTTCAAATTCATACCGTGATCGTAGCATGCATGGACTCGACTCATATGACTGGGATTTGCATGAAAAAGATTGGGGGTAGAAAATGGGTGATCACTGTACATTTCTCTTCGGTTTCCTATTTATATTTATATTTTACTTCCTCAATTTAGCATTATGGACAGGGAAAGACCTAATCTAAGGTCTGCACAAAAATATTTTGCCTTCAAATTCATACCGTGATCGTAGCATGCATGGACTCATATGACTGGGATTTGCATGAAAAATATTGGGGGTAGAAAATGGGTGATCACTGTACATTTCTCTTCTGTTTCCTATTCATATTTCTATTTTACCTCCTCAATTTAGCATCATGGACAGGGAAAGACCTAATCTAAGATCTGCACAAAAATATTTTGCCTTCAAATTCATACCGTGATCGTAGCATGCATGGACTCGACTCATATGACTGGGATTTCCATGAAAAAGATTGTGGGCCGAAAATGGGTGATCACTGTACATTTCTCTTCTGTTTCCTATTTATATTTCTATTTTACCTCCTCAATTTAGCATTATGGACAGCGAAAGACAAAATCTAAAATCTGCACAAAAATATTTTGCCTTCAAATTCATACCGTGATCGTAGCATGCATGGACTCGACTCATATGACTGGGATATCCATGAAAAAGATTGTGGGCGGAAAATGGGTGAGCACTGTACATTTCTCTTCTGTTTCCTATTTATATTTATATTTTACCTCATCAATTTAGCATTATGGACAGGGAAAGACCTAATCTTAGCTCTGCACAAAAATATTTTGCCTTCAAATTCATACCGTGCTCGTAGCATGCATGGACTCAACTCATATGACTGGGATTTCCATGAAAAAGATTGTGGGCCGAAAATGGGTGATCACTGTTCATTTCTCTCCTTTTCCTATTTATATTTCTATTTTACCTTCTCAATTTAGCATTATGGACAAGGAAAGTCCTAATCTAAAATCTTCACAAAAATATTTTGCTTTCAGATTCATACCGTAATCGTAGCATGCATGGACTCGACGCATATGACTGGGATTTCCATGAAAAAGATTGTTGGCCGAAAATGGGTGATCACTGTACATTACTCTTCTGTTTCCTTTTTATATTTATATTTTACCTCCTCAATTTAGCATTATGGACAGGGAAAGAACTAATCTAAAATCTGCACAAAAATATTTTGCCTTCAAATTCATACCGTGATCGTAGCATGCATGGACTCGACTCATATGACTGGGATTTCCATGAAAAAGATTGTGGGCCGAAAATGGGTGATCACTGTACATTTCTCTTCTGTTTACTATTTATATTTCTATTTTACCTCCTCAATTTAGCATTATGGACAGGGAAAGACCTAATCTAAAATCTGCACAAAAATATTTTGCCTTCAAATTCATACCGTGATCGTAGCATGCATGGACTCGACTCATATGACTGGGATTTCCATGAAAAAGATTGTGGGCCGAAAATGGGTGATCACTGTACATTTCTCTTCTGTTTCCTATTTATATTTATATTTTACCTCCTCAATTTAGCATTATGGACAGGGAAAGACCTAATCTAAACTCTGCACAAAAATATTTAGCTTTCAAATTCATACCGTGTTCGTAGCATGCATGAAACGACTCATATGACTGGGATTTCCAGGAAAAAGGTTGTGGGCCGAAAATGGGTGATCACTCTACATTTCTCTTCTGTTTCCTATTTATATTTATATTTTACCTCCTCAATTTAGCATTATGGACAGGGAAAGACCTAATCTAAAATCTGCACAAAAATATTTTGCCTTCAAATTCATACCGTGATCGTAGCATGCATGGACTCGACTCATATGACTGGGATTTCCATGAAAAAGATTGTGGGCCAAAATTGGTGATCACTGTACATTTCTCTTCTGTTTCCAATTTATATTTCTATTTTACCTCCTCAATTTAGCATTATGGACAGGGAAAGACCTAATCAAGATCTGCACAAAAATATTTTGCCTTCAAATTCATACCGTGATCGTAGCATGCATGGACTCATATGACTGGGATTTGCATGAAAAATATTGGGGGTAGAAAATGGGTGATCACTGTACATTTCTCTTCTGTTTCCTATTTATATTTCTATTTTACCTCCTCAATTTAGCATCATGGACAGGGAAAGACCTAATCTAAGATCTGCACAAAAATATTTTGCCTTCAAATTCATACCGTGATCGTAGCATGCATGGACTCGACTCATATGACTGGGATTTCCATGAAAAAGATTGTGGGCCGAAAATGGGTGATCACTGTACATTTCTCTTCTGTTTCCTATTTATATTTCTATTTTACCTCCTCAATTTAGCATTATGGACAGCGAAAGACAAAATCTAAAATCTGCACAAAAATATTTTGCCTTCAAATTCATACCGTGATCGTAGCATGCATGGACTCGACTCATATGACTGGGATATCCATGAAAAAGATTGTGGGCGGAAAATGGGTGAGCACTGTACATTTCTCTTCTGTTTCCTATTTATATTTCTATTTTACCTCATCAATTTAGCATTATGGACAGGGAAAGACCTAATCTTAGCTCTGCACAAAAATATTTTGCCTTCAAATTCATACCGTGCTCGTAGCATGCATGGACTCAACTCATATGACTGGGATTTCCATGAAAAAGATTGTGGGCCGAAAATGGGTGATCACTGTTCATTTCTCTCCTTTTCCTATTTATATTTCTATTTTACCTTCTCAATTTAGCATTATGGACAAGGAAAGTCCTAATCTAAAATCTTCACAAAAATATTTTGCTTTCAGATTCATACCGTAATCGTAGCATGCATGGACTCGACGCATATGACTGGGATTTCCATGAAAAAGATTGTTGGCCGAAAATGGGTGATCACTGTACATTACTCTTCTGTTTCCTTTTTATATTTATATTTTACCTCCTCAATTTAGCATTATGGACAGGGAAAGAACTAATCTAAAATCTGCACAAAAATATTTTGCCTTCAAATTCATACCGTGATCGTAGCATGCATGGACTCGACTCATATGACTGGGATTTCCATGAAAAAGATTGTGGGCCGAAAATGGGTGATCACTGTACATTTCTCTTCTTTTTCCTATTTATATTTCTATTTTCCCTCCTTAATTTAGCATTATGGACAGGAAAAGACCTAATCTAAAATCTGCACAAAAATATTTTGCCTTCAAATTCATACCATTATCGTAGCATGCATTAACTCGACTCATATGACTGGGATTTCCATGAGAAAGATTGTGGGACGAAAATGGGTGATCACTGTATATTTCTCTTCTGTTTCCTATTCATATTTATATTTTACCTCCTTAATTTAGCATTACGGACAGGGAAAGACCTAATCTAAGCTCTGCACAAAAATATTTTGCCTTCAAATTCATACCGTGATCGTAGCATGCATGGACTCGACTCATATGACTGGGATTTCCATGAAAAAGATTGTGGGCCGAAAATGGGTGATCACTGTACATTTCTCTTCTGTTTACTATTTATATTTCTATTTTACCTCCTCAATTTAGCATTATGGACAGGGAAAGACCTAATCTAAAATCTGCACAAAAATATTTTGCCTTCAAATTCATACCGTGATCGTAGCATGCATGGACTCGACTCATATGACTGGGATTTCCATGAAAAAGATTGTGGGCCGAAAATGGGTGATCACTGTACATTTCTCTTCTGTTTCCTATTTATATTTATATTTTACCTCCTCAATTTAGCATTATGGACAGCGAAAGACAAAATCTAAAATCTGCACAAAAATATTTTGCCTTCAAATTCATACCGTGAACGTAGCATGCATGGACTCGACTCATATGACTGGGATTTCCATGAAAAAGAATGTGGGCCGAAAATGAGTGATCACTGTACATTTCTCTTCTGTTTCCTATTTATATTTCTATTGTACCTCCTTAATTTAGCATTATGGACAGGGAAAGACATAATCTAAAATCTGCACAAAAATATTTTGCCTTCAAATTCATACCATGATCGTAGCATGCATGGACTCGACTCATATGACTGGGATTTCCATGAAAAATATTGTCGGACGAAAATGGGTGATCACTGTAAATTTCTCTTCTGTTTCCTATTTATATTTCTATTTTACCAACTCAATTTAGCATTATGGACAGGGAAAGACCTAATCTAAGATCTGCATAAAAATATTTTCCCTTCAAATTCATACCGTGATCGTAGCATGCATGGACTCGACTCATATGACTGGGATTTCCATGAAAAAGATTGTGGGCCGAAAATGGGTGAGCACTGTACATTTCTCTTCTGTTTCCTATTTATATTTCTATATTACCTCCTCAATTTAGCATTATCGCCAGTGAAAGACCTAATCTAAGCTCTGCACAAAAATATTTTGCCTTCAAATTCATACCGTGATCGTAGCAGGCAAGGACTCGACTCATATGACTGGGATTTCCATGAAAAAGATTGTGGGCCGAAAATGGGTGATCACTGTACATTTCTCTTCTGTTTCCTATTTGTATTTATATTTTACTAACTCAATTTAGCATTATGGCCAGGGAAAGACCTAATCTAAGCTCTGCACAAAAATATTTTGTCTTCAAATTCATACCGTGATCGTAGCATGCATGGACTCGACTCATACGACTGGGATTTGCATGAAAAAGATTGTGGGCAGAAAATGGGTGATCACTGTACATTTCTCTTCGGTTTCCTATTTATATTTATATTTTACTTCCTCAATTTAGCATTATGGACAGGGAAAGACCTAATCTAAGCTCTGCACAAAAATATTTTGCCTTCAAATTCATACCGTGATCGTAGCATGCATGGACTCATATGACTGGGATTTCCATGAAAAAGATTGTGGGCCGAAAATGGGTGATCACTGTACATTTCTCTTCTGTTTCCTATTTATATTTCTATTGTACCTTGTCAATTTAGCATTATGGACAGGGAAAGACCTAATCAAAGATCTACACAATAATATTTTGCCCTCAAATTCATACCGTGACCATAGCATGCATGGACTCGACTCATATGCCTGGGATTTCCATGAAAAACTTTGTGTGCCGAAAATAGGTGATCACTGTACATTTATCTTCTGTTTCCTATGTATATTTCTATTTTACCTCCTCAATTTAGCATTATGGACAGGGAAAGACCTAATCTAAAATCTGCACAAAAATATTTTGCCTTCAAATTCATACCGTGATCGTAGCATGCATGGACTCGACTCATATGACTGGGATTTCCATGAAAAAGATTGTGGGCCGAAAATGGGTGATCACTGTACATTTCTCTTCTGTTTCCTATTTATATTTATATTTTACCTCCTCAATTTAGCATTATGGACAGCGAAAGACAAAATCTAAAATCTGCACAAAAATATTTTGCCTTCAAATTCATACCGTGAACGTAGCATGCATGGACTCGACTCATATGACTGGGATTTCCATGAAAAAGAATGTGGGCCGAAAATGAGTGATCACTGTACATTTCTCTTCTGTTTCCTATTTATATTTCTATTGTACCTCCTTAATTTAGCATTATGGACAGGGAAAGACATAATCTAAAATCTGCACAAAAATATTTTGCCTTCAAATTCATACCATGATCGTAGCATGCATGGACTCGACTCATATGACTGGGATTTCCATGAAAAATATTGTCGGACGAAAATGGGTGATCACTGTAAATTTCTCTTCTGTTTCCTATTTATATTTCTATTTTACCAACTCAATTTAGCATTATGGACAGGGAAAGACCTAATCTAAGATCTGCATAAAAATATTTTCCCTTCAAATTCATACCGTGATCGTAGCATGCATGGACTCGACTCATATGACTGGGATTTCCATGAAAAAGATTGTGGGCCGAAAATGGGTGAGCACTGTACATTTCTCTTCTGTTTCCTATTTATATTTCTATATTACCTCCTCAATTTAGCATTATCGCCAGTGAAAGACCTAATCTAAGCTCTGCACAAAAATATTTTGCCTTCAAATTCATACCGTGATCGTAGCAGGCAAGGACTCGACTCATATGACTGGGATTTCCATGAAAAAGATTGTGGGCCGAAAATGGGTGATCACTGTACATTTCTCTTCTGTTTCCTATTTGTATTTATATTTTACTAACTCAATTTAGCATTATGGCCAGGGAAAGACCTAATCTAAGCTCTGCACAAAAATATTTTGTCTTCAAATTCATACCGTGATCGTAGCATGCATGGACTCGACTCATACGACTGGGATTTGCATGAAAAAGATTGTGGGCAGAAAATGGGTGATCACTGTACATTTCTCTTCGGTTTCCTATTTATATTTATATTTTACTTCCTCAATTTAGCATTATGGACAGGGAAAGACCTAATCTAAGCTCTGCACAAAAATATTTTGCCTTCAAATTCATACCGTGATCGTAGCATGCATGGACTCATATGACTGGGATTTCCATGAAAAAGATTGTGGGCCGAAAATGGGTGATCACTGTACATTTCTCTTCTGTTTCCTATTTATATTTCTATTGTACCTTGTCAATTTAGCATTATGGACAGGGAAAGACCTAATCAAAGATCTGCACAATAATATTTTGCCCTCAAATTCATATCGTGACCATAGCATGCATGGACTCGACTCATATGCCTGGGATTTCCATGAAAAACTTTGTGTGCCGAAAATAGGTGATCACTGTACATTTATCTTCTGTTTCCTATGTATATTTCTATTTTACCTCCTCAATTTAGCATCATGGACAGGGAAAGACCTTATCTAAGATCTGCACAAAAATATTTTGCCTTCAAATTCATACCGTGATCGTAGCATGCATGTACTCGACTCATATGACTGGGATTTCCATGAAAAAGATTGTGGGCCGAAAATGGGTGATCACTGTACATTTCTCTTCTGTTTCCTATTTATATTTATATTTTACCTCCTCAATTTAGCATTATGGACAGCGAAAGACAAAATCTAAAATCTGCACAAAAATATTTTGCATTCAAATTCATACCGTGAACGTAGCATGCATGGACTCGACTCATATGACTGGGATTTCCATGAAAAAGAATGTGGGCCGAAAATGAGTGATCACTGTACATTTCTCTTCTGTTTCCTATTTATATTTCTATTGTACCTCCTTAATTTAGCATTATGGACAGGGAAAGACATAATCTAAAATCTGCACAAAAATATTTTGCCTTCAAATTCATACCATGATCGTAGCATGCATGGACTCGACTCATATGACTGGGATTTCCATGAAAAATATTGTCGGACGAAAATGGGTGATCACTGTAAATTTCTCTTCTGTTTCCTATTTATATTTCTATTTTACCAACTCAATTTAGCATTATGGACAGGGAAAGACCTAATCTAAGATCTGCATAAAAATATTTTCCCTTCAAATTCATACCGTGATCGTAGCATGCATGGACTCGACTCATATGACTGGGATTTCCATGAAAAAGATTGTGGGCCGAAAATGGGTGAGCACTGTACATTTCTCTTCTGTTTCCTATTTATATTTCTATATTACCTCCTCAATTTAGCATTATCGCCAGTGAAAGACCTAATCTAAGCTCTGCACAAAAATATTTTGCCTTCAAATTCATACCGTGATCGTAGCATGCAAGGACTCGAGTCATATGACTGGGATTTCCATGAAAAAGATTGTGGGCAGAAAATGGGTGATCACTGTACATTTCTCTTCTGTTTCCTATTTGTATTTATATTTTACTAACTCAATTTAGCATTATGGCCAGGGAAAGACCTAATCTAAGCTCTGCACAAAAATATTTTGTCTTCAAATTCATACCGTGATCGTAGCATGCATGGACTCGACTCATACGACTGGGATTTGCATGAAAAAGATTGTGGGCAGAAAATGGGTGATCACTGTACATTTCTCTTCGGTTTCCTATTTATATTTATATTTTACTTCCTCAATTTAGCATTATGGACAGGGAAAGACCTAATCTAAGCTCTGCACAAAAATATTTTGCCTTCAAATTCATACCGTGATCGTAGCATGCATGGACTCATATGACTGGGATTTCCATGAAAAAGATTGTGGGCCGAAAATGGGTGATCACTGTACATTTCTCTTCTGTTTCCTATTTATATTTCTATTGTACCTTGTCAATTTAGCATTATGGACAGGGAAAGACCTAATCTAAGATCTGCACAATAATATTTTGCCCTCAAATTCATACCGTGACCATAGCATGCATGGACTCGACTCATATGCCTGGGATTTCCATGAAAAACTTTGTGTGCCGAAAATAGGTGATCACTGTACATTTATCTTCTGTTTCCTATTTATATTTCTATTTTACCTCCTCAATTTAGCATCATGGACAGGGAAAGACCTTATCTAAGATCTGCACAAAAATATTTTGCCCTCAAATTCATACCGTGATCGTAGCATGCATGTACTCGACTCATATGACTGGGATTTCCATGAAAAAGATTGTGGGCCGAAAATGGGTGATCACTGTACATTTCTCTTCTGTTTCCTATTTATATTTCTATTTTACCTCCTCAATTTAGCATTATGGACAGGGAAAGACAAAATCTAAAATCTGCACAAAAATATTTTGCCTTCAAATTAATACCTGATCGTAGCATGCATGTACTCGACTCATATGACTGGGATTTCCATGAAAAAGTTGGTGGGCCGAAAATGCGTGATCACTGTACATTTCTCTTCTCTTTCCTATTTATATTTATATTGTACCTCCTCAATTTAGCATTATGGACAGGGAAAGACATAATCTAAAATCTGCACAAAAATATTTTGTCTTCAAATTCATACCTTGATCGTAGCATGCATGGACTCGACTCATATGACTGGGATTTCCATGAAAAAGATTGTGGGCCGAAAATGGGTGATCACTGTACATTTCTCTTCTGTTTCCTATTTATATTTATATTTTACCAACTCAATTTAGCATTATGGACAAGAAAAGACCTAATCAAAGATCTGCATAAAAATATTTTCCCTTCAAATTCATACCGTGATCGTAGCATGCATGGACTCAACTCATATGACTGGGATTTCCATGAAAAAGATTGTGGGCCGAAAATGGGTGATCACTGTACAATTCTCTGTTTCCTATTTATATTTATATTTTTTATCAACTCAATTTAGCATTATGGACAGGGAAAGACCTAATCTAAGATCTGCACAAAAATATTTAGCCTTCAAATTCATACCGTGATCGTAGCCTGAATGGAGTCGACTCATATAACTGGGATTTCCATGTAAAAGATTGTGGGCCGAAAATGGGAGATCACTGTATATTTTTCTTCTGTTTCCTATTTATATTTCTATTTTACCTCCTCAATTTAGCACTATGGACAGGGAAAGACCTAATCTAAGATCTGCACAAAAATATTTAGCCTTCAAATTCATACCGTGATCGCAGCATGAATGGAGTCGACTCATATAACTGGGATTTCCATGAAAAAGTATGTGGGCCGAAAATGGGAGATCACTGTATATTTTTCTTCTGTTTCCTATTTATATTTATATTTTACCTCCTCAATTTAGCATTATGGACAGGCAAAAACCTAATCTAAGTTCTGCACAAAAATATTTTGCCCTCAAATTCATACCGTGATCGTAGCATGCATGGACTTGACTCATATGCCTGGGATTTCCATGAAAAACTTTGTGGGCCGAAAACGGGTGATCACTGTACATTTCTCTTCTGTTTATATTTATATTTCTATTTTACCTCCTCAATTTAGCATTATGGACAGGGAAAGACCTAATCTAAAATCTGCACAAAAATATTTTGCCTTCAAATTCATACCGTGATCGTAGCATGCATGGACTCGACTCATATGACTGGGATTTTCATGAAAAAGATTGTGGGCCGAAAATGGGTGATCACTGTACATTTTTCTTCTGTTTCCTATTTATATTTATATTTTACCTCCTCAATTTAGCATTATGGCCTGGGAAAGACCTAATGTAAGCACTGCACAAAAATATTTTGCCTTCAAATTCATACCGTGATCGTAGCATGCATGGACTCGACTCATATGACAGGGATTTCCATGAAAATGATTGTGGGGCAAAAATGGGTGATCACTGTACAATTCTCTTCTGTTTCCTATTTATATTTCTATTTTACCTCCTCAATTTAGCATTATGGACAGGGAAAGACCTAATCTAAGATCTGCACAAAAATATTTTGCCTTCAAATTCATACCGTGATCGTAGCATGCATGGACTCGACTCATATGACTGGGAATTCCATGAAAATGTTTGTGGGCCGAAAATGGGTGATCACTGTACATTTCTCTTCTGTTTACTATTTATATTTCTATTTTACCTCCTCAATTTAGCATTATGGACAGGGTAAGACCTAATCTAAGATCTGCACAAAAATATTTTGCCTTCAAATTCATACCGTGATCGTAGCATGCATGGACTCGACTCATACGACTGGGATTTGCATGAAAAAGATTGTGGGCAGAAAATGGGTGATCACTGTACATTTCTCTTCGGTTTCCTATTTATATTTATATTTTACTTCCTCAATTTAGCATTATGGACAGGGAAAGACCTAATCTAAGCTCTGCACAAAAATATTTTGCCTTCAAATTCATACCGTGATCGTAGCATGCATGGACTCATATGACTGGGATTTCCATGAAAAAGATTGTGGGCCGAAAATGGGTGATCACTGTACATTTCTCTTCTGTTTCCTATTTATATTTCTATTGTACCTTGTCAATTTAGCATTATGGACAGGGAAAGACCTAATCTAAGATCTGCACAATAATATTTTGCCCTCAAATTCATACCGTGACCATAGCATGCATGGACTCGACTCATATGCCTGGGATTTCCATGAAAAACTTTGTGTGCCGAAAATAGGTGATCACTGTACATTTATCTTCTGTTTCCTATTTATATTTCTATTTTACCTCCTCAATTTAGCATCATGGACAGGGAAAGACCTTATCTAAGATCTGCACAAAAATATTTTGCCCTCAAATTCATACCGTGATCGTAGCATGCATGTACTCGACTCATATGACTGGGATTTCCATGAAAAAGATTGTGGGCCGAAAATGGGTGATCACTGTACATTTCTCTTCTGTTTCCTATTTATATTTCTATTTTACCTCCTCAATTTAGCATTATGGACAGGGAAAGACAAAATCTAAAATCTGCACAAAAATATTTTGCCTTCAAATTAATACCTGATCGTAGCATGCATGTACTCGACTCATATGACTGGGATTTCCATGAAAAAGTTGGTGGGCCGAAAATGCGTGATCACTGTACATTTCTCTTCTCTTTCCTATTTATATTTATATTGTACCTCCTCAATTTAGCATTATGGACAGGGAAAGACATAATCTAAAATCTGCACAAAAATATTTTGTCTTCAAATTCATACCTTGATCGTAGCATGCATGGACTCGACTCATATGACTGGGATTTCCATGAAAAAGATTGTGGGCCGAAAATGGGTGATCACTGTACATTTCTCTTCTGTTTCCTATTTATATTTATATTTTACCAACTCAATTTAGCATTATGGACAAGAAAAGACCTAATCAAAGATCTGCATAAAAATATTTTCCCTTCAAATTCATACCGTGATCGTAGCATGCATGGACTCAACTCATATGACTGGGATTTCCATGAAAAAGATTGTGGGCCGAAAATGGGTGATCACTGTACAATTCTCTGTTTCCTATTTATATTTATATTTTTTATCAACTCAATTTAGCATTATGGACAGGGAAAGACCTAATCTAAGATCTGCACAAAAATATTTAGCCTTCAAATTCATACCGTGATCGTAGCCTGAATGGAGTCGACTCATATAACTGGGATTTCCATGTAAAAGATTGTGGGCCGAAAATGGGAGATCACTGTATATTTTTCTTCTGTTTCCTATTTATATTTCTATTTTACCTCCTCAATTTAGCACTATGGACAGGGAAAGACCTAATCTAAGATCTGCACAAAAATATTTAGCCTTCAAATTCATACCGTGATCGCAGCATGAATGGAGTCGACTCATATAACTGGGATTTCCATGAAAAAGTATGTGGGCCGAAAATGGGAGATCACTGTATATTTTTCTTCTGTTTCCTATTTATATTTATATTTTACCTCCTCAATTTAGCATTATGGACAGGCAAAAACCTAATCTAAGTTCTGCACAAAAATATTTTGCCCTCAAATTCATACCGTGATCGTAGCATGCATGGACTTGACTCATATGCCTGGGATTTCCATGAAAAACTTTGTGGGCCGAAAACGGGTGATCACTGTACATTTCTCTTCTGTTTATATTTATATTTCTATTTTACCTCCTCAATTTAGCATTATGGACAGGGAAAGACCTAATCTAAAATCTGCACAAAAATATTTTGCCTTCAAATTCATACCGTGATCGTAGCATGCATGGACTCGACTCATATGACTGGGATTTTCATGAAAAAGATTGTGGGCCGAAAATGGGTGATCACTGTACATTTTTCTTCTGTTTCCTATTTATATTTATATTTTACCTCCTCAATTTAGCATTATGGCCTGGGAAAGACCTAATGTAAGCACTGCACAAAAATATTTTGCCTTCAAATTCATACCGTGATCGTAGCATGCATGGACTCGACTCATATGACAGGGATTTCCATGAAAATGATTGTGGGGCAAAAATGGGTGATCACTGTACAATTCTCTTCTGTTTCCTATTTATATTTCTATTTTACCTCCTCAATTTAGCATTATGGACAGGGAAAGACCTAATCTAAGATCTGCACAAAAATATTTTGCCTTCAAATTCATACCGTGATCGTAGCATGCATGGACTCGACTCATATGACTGGGAATTCCATGAAAATGTTTGTGGGCCGAAAATGGGTGATCACTGTACATTTCTCTTCTGTTTACTATTTATATTTCTATTTTACCTCCTCAATTTAGCATTATGGACAGGGTAAGACCTAATCTAAGATCTGCACAAAAATATTTTGCCTTCAAATTCATACCGTGATCGTAGCATGCATGGACTCGACCCATATGACTGGGATTTCCATGAAAAAGTTCGTGGGCCGAAAATGGGTGATCACTGTACATTTCTTTTCTGTTTCCTATTTGTATTTCTTTTTTACCTCCTCAATTTAGCATTATGGACAGGGAAAAACCTAATCTAAGTTCTGCACAAAAATATTTTGCCCTCAAATTCATACCGTGATCGTAGCATGCATGGACTTGACTCATATGCCTGGGATTTCCATGAAAAACTTTGTGGGCCGAAAACGGGTGATCACTGTACATTTCTCTTCTGTTTATATTTATATTTCTATTTTACCTCCTCAATTTAGCATTATGGACAGGGAAAGACCTAATCTAAAATCTGCACAAAAATATTTTGCCTTCAAATTCATACCGTGATCGTAGCATGCATGGACTCGACTCATATGACTGGGATTTCCATGAAAAAGATTGTGGGGCGAAAATGGGTGATCACGGTACATTTCTCTACTGTTTCCTATTTATATTTCTATTTTACCTCCTCAATTTAACATTATGGACAGAGAAAGACCTAATCTAAGATCTGCACAAAAATATTTTGCCCTCAAATTCATACCGTCATCGTAGCATGAATGGACTCGACTCATATGCCTGGGATTTCCATGAAAAAATTTGTGGGCCAAAAACGGGTGATCACTGTACATTTCTCTTCTGTTTCCTATTTATATTTATATTTTACCTCCTCAATTTAGCATTATGGCCAGGGAAAAACCTAATCTAAGATCTGCACAAAAATATTTTGCCCTCAAATTCATACCGTCATCGTAGCATGCATGGACTCGACTCATATGACTGGGATTTCCATGAAAAAGATTGTGGGCCGAAAATGGGAGATCGCTGTACATTTCTCTTCTGTTTCTGATTTATATTTCTATTTTACATCCTCAATTAAGCATTATGGACAGGGAAAGACCTAATCTAAGATCTGCACAAAAATATTTTGCCTTCAAATTCATACCGTGATCGTAGCATGCATGGACTCGACTCATATAACTGGGATTTCCATGAAAAAGATTGTGGGCCGAAAATGGGAGATCGCTGTACATTTCTCTTCTGTTTCCTATTTATATTTCTATTTTACATCCTCAATTAAGCATTATGGACAGGGAAAGACCTAATCTAAGATCTGCACAAAAATATTTTGCCTTCAAATTCATACCGTGATCGTAGCATGCATGGACTCGACTCATATGACTGGGATTTCCATGAAAAAGATTGTGGGCCAAAAATGGGTGATCACTGTACATTTCTGTTCTGTTTCGTATTCATATTTCTATTTTACCTCCTCAATTTAGCATTATGGAGAGGGAAAAACCTAATCTAAAATCTGCACGGAAATATTATGCCTTCAAATTCATACCGTGATTGTAGCATGCATGGACTCGACTCATATGACTGGGATTTCTATGAAAAAGATTGTGGGCCGAAAATGGGTGATCACTGTACATTTCTCTTCTGTTTCCTATTTATATTTCTATTTTACCTCCGCAATTTACCATTATGGACAGGGAAAGACCTAATCTAAAATCTGCACAAAAATATTTTGCCTTCAAATTCATACCGCATGGACTCGACTCATATGACTGGGATTTCTATGAAAAAGATTTTGGTCCGAAAATGCGTGATCACTGTATATTTCTCTTTTGTTTCCTATTTATATTTCTATTTTACCTCCTCAATTTAGCATTATGGACAGGGAAAACATAATCTAAGATCTGCACAAAAATATTTTGCCTTCAAATTCATACCGTGATCATAGCATGCATGGACTCGACTCATATGACTGGGATTTCCATGAAAAAGATTGTGGTCACAAAATGGGTGATCACTGTACATTTCTCTTCTGTTTCCTATTTATATTTATATTTTACCTCCTCAATTTAGCATTATCGCCAGTGAAAGACCTAATCTAAGCTCTGCACAAAAATATTTTGCCTTCAAATTCATACCGTGATCGTAGCATGCATGGACTCGACTCATATGACTGGGATTTCCATGGAAAAGATTGTGGGCCGAAAATGGGTGATCACTGTACATTTCTCATCTGTTTCCTATTTATATTTCTATTTTACCTCCTCAATTTAGCATTATGGACAGGGAAAGACCTAATCTATTATCTGCACAAAAATATTTTGCCCTCAAATTCATACCGTGATCGTAGCATGCATGGACTCGACTCATATCACTGGGATTTCCATGAAAAACTTTGTGGGCCGAAAACGGGTGATCACTGTACATTTCTCTTCTGTTTCCTATTTATATTTATATTTTACCTCATCAATTTAGCATTATGGACAGGGAAAGACCTAATCTAAAATCTGCACAAAAATATTTTGCCGTCAAATTAATACCGTGATCGTAGCATGAAAGGACTCGACTCATATGACTGGGATTTCCATGAAAAAGATTGTGGGCACAAAATGGGGGATCACTGTACATTTCTCTTCTGTTTCCAATTTATATTTCTATTTTACCTCCTCAATTTAGCATTATGGACAGGGAAAGACCTAATCTAAGATCTGCACAAAAATATTTTGACTTCAAATTCATACCGTGATCGTAGCATGCATGTACTCGATTCATATGACTGGGATTTCCATGAAAAAGATTGTGGGCCGAAAATGGGTGATCACTGTACATTTCTCTTCTGTTTCCTTTTTATATTTCTATTTTACCTCCTCAATTTAGCATTATGGACAGGGAAAGACCTAATCTGAAATCTTCACAAAAATGTTTTGCCTTCAAATTCATACCGTGATCGTAGCATGCATGGACTCGACTCATATGACTGGGATTTCCATGAAAAAGATTGTGGGCCGAAAATGGGTGATCACTGTACATTTCTCTTCTGTTTCCTATTTATATTTATATTTTACCTCCTCAATTTAGCATTATGGACTGTGAAAGACCTAATCTATAATCTGCACAGAAATATTTTGCCTTCAAATTCATACCGTGATCGTAGCATGCATGGACTCGATTCATATGACTGGGATTTCCATGAAAAAGATTTTGGTCACAAAATGGGTGCTCACTGTACATTTCTCTTCTGTTTCCTATTTATATTTATATTTTACCTCCTCAATTTAGCATTATGGAGAGGGAAAGACCTAATCTAAAATCTGCACGGAAATATTATGCCTTCAAATTCATACCGTGATTGTAGCATGCATGGACTCGACTCATATGACTGGGATTTCTATGAAAAAGATTGTGGGCCGAAAATGGGTGATCACTGTACATTTCTCTTCTGTTTCCTATTTATATTTCTATTTTACCTCCGCAATTTACCATTATGGACAGGGAAAGACCTAATCTAAAATCTGCACAAAAATATTTTGCCTTCAAATTCATACCGCATGGACTCGACTCATATGACTGGGATTTCTATGAAAAAGATTTTGGTCCGAAAATGCGTGATCACTGTATATTTCTCTTTTGTTTCCTATTTATATTTCTATTTTACCTCCTCAATTTAGCATTATGGACAGGGAAAACATAATCTAAGATCTGCACAAAAATATTTTGCCTTCAAATTCATACCGTGATCATAGCATGCATGGACTCGACTCATATGACTGGGATTTCCATGAAAAAGATTGTGGTCACAAAATGGGTGATCACTGTACATTTCTCTTCTGTTTCCTATTTATATTTATATTTTACCTCCTCAATTTAGCATTATCGCCAGTGAAAGACCTAATCTAAGCTCTGCACAAAAATATTTTGCCTTCAAATTCATACCGTGATCGTAGCATGCATGGACTCGACTCATATGACTGGGATTTCCATGGAAAAGATTGTGGGCCGAAAATGGGTGATCACTGTACATTTCTCATCTGTTTCCTATTTATATTTCTATTTTACCTCCTCAATTTAGCATTATGGACAGGGAAAGACCTAATCTATTATCTGCACAAAAATATTTTGCCCTCAAATTCATACCGTGATCGTAGCATGCATGGACTCGACTCATATCACTGGGATTTCCATGAAAAACTTTGTGGGCCGAAAACGGGTGATCACTGTACATTTCTCTTCTGTTTCCTATTTATATTTATATTTTACCTCATCAATTTAGCATTATGGACAGGGAAAGAACTAATCTAAGATCTGCACAAAAATATTTTGCCTTCAAATTCATACCATGATCGTAGAATGCATGGACTCGACTCATATGACTGGGATTTCCATGAAAAAGATTGTAGGCGGAAAATGGGTGATCACTGTACATTTCTCTTCTGTTTCGTATTCATATTTCTATTTTAACTCCACAATATAGCATTATGGACAGGGAAAGACCTAATCTAAAATCTGCACAAAAATATTTTGCCGTCAAATTAATACCGTGATCGTAGCATGAAAGGACTCGACTCATATGACTGGGATTTCCATGAAAAAGATTGTGGGCACAAAATGGGGGATCACTGTACATTTCTCTTCTGTTTCCAATTTATATTTCTATTTTACCTCCTCAATTTAGCATTATGGACAGGGAAAGACCTAATCTAAGATCTGGACAAAAATATTTTGCCTTCAAATTCATACCGTGATCGTAGCATGCATGTACTCGATTCATATGACTGGGATTTCCATGAAAAAGATTGTGGGCCGAAAATGGGTGATCACTGTACATTTCTCTTCTGTTTCCTTTTTATATTTCTATTTTACCTCCTCAATTTAGCATTATGGACAGGGAAAGACCTAATCTGAAATCTTCACAAAAATGTTTTGCCTTCAAATTCATACCGTGATCGTAGCATGCATGGACTCGACTCATATGACTGGGATTTCCATGAAAAAGATTGTGGGCCGAAAATGGGTGATCACTGTACATTTCTCTTCTGTTTCCTATTTATATTTATATTTTACCTCCTCAATTTAGCATTATGGACTGTGAAAAACCTAATCTATAATCTGCACAGAAATATTTTGCCTTCAAATTCATACCGTGATCGTAGCATGCATGGACTCGATTCATATGACTGGGATTTCCATGAAAAAGATTTTGGGCCGAAAATGGGTGATCACTGTACATTTCTCTTCTGTTTCCTATTTATATTTATATTTTACCTCCTCAATTTAGCATTATGGACAGGGAAAGACCTAATCTAAAATCTGCACAAAAATATTTTGCCTTCAAATTCATACCGTGATCGTAGCATGCATGGACTCGACTCATATGACTCGGATTTCCATGAAAAAGATTGTGGGCCGAAAATAGGTGATCACTGTACATTTCTCTTCTGTTTCCTATTTATATTTCTATTTTACCTCCTCAATTTAGCATTATGGACAGGTTATGACCTAATCTAAGATCTGCACAAAAATATTTTGCCTTCAAATTCATACCGTGATCGTAGCATGCATGGACTCGACTCATATGACTGGTATTTCCATGAAAAAGATTGTGGGCCGAAAATGCGTGATCACTGTACATTTCTCTTCTGTTTCCTATTTATATTTATATTTTACCTCCTCAATTTAGCATTTTGCACCGGGAAAGACCTAATCTAAGATCTGCACAAAAATATTTTGCCTTCAAATTCATACCGTGATCGTAGCATGCATGGACTCGACTCATATGACTGGGATTTCCATTAAAAAGATTGTGGGCCGAAAATGGGTGATCACTGTACATTTCTCTTCTGGTTCCTATTTATATTTATATTTTACCTCCTTAATTTAGCATTATAGACAGGGAATGACCTAATCTAAGATCTGCACAAAAATATTTTGCCTTCAAATTCATACCGTGATCGTAGCATGCATGGACTCGACTCATATGACTGGTATTTCCATGAAAAAGATTGTGGGCCGAAAATGCCTGATCACTGTACATTTCTCTTCTGTTTCCTATTTATATTTATATTTTACCTCCTCAATTTAGCATTTTGGACCAGGAAAGACCTAATCTAAGATCTGCACAAAAATATTTTGCCTTCAAATTCATACCGTGATCGTAGCATGAATGGACTCGACTCATATGACTGGGATTTCCATGAAAAAGATTGTGGGCACAAAATGGGTGATCACTGTACATTTCTCTTCTGTTTCGTATTCAAATTTCTATTTTACCTCCTCAATTTAGCATTATGGACATGGAAAGACCTAATCTAAAATCTGCACAAAAATATTATGCCTTCAAATTCATACCGTGATCGTAGCATGCATGGACTCGACTCATATGACTGGGAATTCTATGAAAAAGATTGTGGGCAGAAAATGCGTGATCACTGTATATTTCTCATTTGTTTCCTATTTATATTTCTATTTTACCTCCTCAATTTAGCATTATGGACAGGGAAAGACCTAATCTAAGATCTGCACAAAAATATTTTGCCTTCAAATTCATACCGTGATCGTAGCATGCATGTACTCGATTCATATGACTGGGATTTCCATGAAAAAGATTGTGGGCCCAAAATGGGTGATCACTGTACATTTCTCTTCTGTTTCCTTTTTATATTTCTATTTTACCTCCTCAATTTAGCATTATGGACAGGGAAAGATATAATCTAAGATCTGCACAAAAATATTTTGCCTTCAAATTCATACCGTGATCGTAGCATGCATGGACTCGACTCATATGACTGGGATTTCCATGAAAAAGATTGTGGGCCGAAAATGGGGGATCACTGTACATTTCTCTTCTGTTTCCTATTTATATTTCTATTTTACCTCCTCAATTTAGCATTATGGACAGGGAAAGACCTAATCTAAAATCTGCACAAAAATATTTTGCCTTCAAATTCATACCGTGATCATAGCATGCACGGACTCGACTCATATCACTGGGATTTCCATGAAAAAGATTGTGGGCCGAAAATAGGTGATCACTGTACATTTCTCTTCTGTTTCCTATTTATATTTATAATTTACCTCCTCAATTTAGCATTATGGACAGGGAAAGACCTAATCTGAAATCTTCACAAAAATATTTTGCCTTCAAATTCATACCGTGATCGTAGCATGCATGGCCTCGACTCATATGACTGGGATTTCCATGAAAAAGATTGTGGGCGGAAAATGGGTGATCACTGTACATTTCTCTTCTGTTTCCTATTTATATTTCTATTTTACCTCCTCAATTTAGCATTATGGACAGGGAATGAACTAATCTAAGAACTGCACAAAAATATTTTGCCTTCAAATTCATACCGTGATCGTAGCATGCATGGACTCGACT
This sequence comes from Acanthosepion lycidas, assembly GCA_963932145.1. Classification (NCBI taxonomy): domain Eukaryota; kingdom Metazoa; phylum Mollusca; class Cephalopoda; order Sepiida; family Sepiidae; genus Acanthosepion; species Acanthosepion lycidas. The sequence goes on along the minus strand of OZ010604.1, from coordinate 2,003,820 downwards.
CATATGACTGGGATTTCTATGAAAAACCTTGTGGGCCGACAATGCGTGATCACTGTATATTTCTCTTTTGTTTCCTATTTATATTTTTATTTTACCCCCTCAATTTACCATTATGGACAGGTAAAGACCTAATCTAAAATCTGCGCCAAAATATTTTGCCTTCAAATTCATACCGTGATCGTAGCATGCATGGACTCGACTCATATGACTGGGATTTCCATGAAAAAGATTGTGGGCCGAAAATGGGAGATCGCCGTACATTTCTCTTCTGATTCCTATTTATATTTCTATTTTACCTCCTCAATTTAGCATTATGGACAGGGAAAGACCTAATCTAAAATCTGCACAAAAATATTTTGCCTTCAAATTCATACCGTGATCGTAGCATGCATGGACTCGACTCATATGACTGGGATTTCCATGAAAAAGATTGTGGGCCGAAAATGGGTGATCACTGTACATTTCTCTTCTGTTTCCTATTTATATTTATATTTTACCTCCTCAATTTACCATTATGGACAGGGAAAGACATAATCTAAGATCTGCACAAAAATATTTTGCCTTCAAATTCATACCGTGATCGTAGCATGCATGGACTCGACTAATATGACTGGGATTTCCATGAAAAAGATTGTGTGCCGAAAATGGGTGATCACTGTACATTTCTCTTCTGTTTCCTATTTATATTTCTATTTTACCTCCTCAATTTAGCATTATGGACAGGGAAAGACCTAATCTAAAATCTGCACAAAAATATTATGCCTTCAAATTCATACCGTGATCGTAGCATGCATGGACTCGACTCATATGACTGGGACTTCCATGAAAAAGATTGTGGGCGGAAAAAGGGTGATCACTGTACATTTCTCTTCTGTTTCCTATTTATATTTATATTTTACCTCCTCAATTTAGCATTATGGACTGTGAAAGACCTAATCTATAATCTGCACAGAAATATTTTGCCTTCAAATTCATACCGTGATCGTAGCATGCATGGACTCGATTCATATGACTGGGATTTCCATGAAAAAGATTTTGGGCCGAAAATGGGTGATCACTGTACATTTCTCTTCTGTTTCCTATTTATATTTATATTTTACCTCCTCAATTTAGCATTATGGACAGGGAAAGACCTAATCTAAAATCTGCACAAAAATATTTTGCCTTCAAATTCATACCGTGATCGTAGCATGCATGGACTCGACTCATATGACTGGGATTACCATGAAAAAGATTGTGGGCCGAAAATAGGTGATCACTGTACATTTCTCTTCTGTTTCCTATTTATATTTCTATTTTAACTCCTCAATTTAGCATTATGGACAGGTTATGACCTAATCTAAGATCTGCACAAAAATATTTTGCCTTCAAATTCATACCGTGATCGTAGCATGCATGGACTCGACTCATATGACTGGTATTTCCATGAAAAAGATTGTGGGCCGAAAATGCGTGATCACTGTACATTTCTCTTCTGTTTCCTATTTATATTTATATTTTACCTCCTCAATTTAGCATTTTGCACCGGGAAAGACCTAATCTAAGATCTGCACAAAAATATTTTGCCTTCAAATTCATACCGTGATCGTAGCATGCATGGACTCGACTCATATGACTGGGATTTCCATTAAAAAGATTGTGGGCCGAAAATGGGTGATCACTGTACATTTCTCTTCTGTTTCCTATTTATATTTATAATTTACCTCCTCAATTTAGCATTATGGACAGGGAAAGACCTAATCAGAAATCTTCACAAAAATATTTTGCCTTCAAATTCATACCGTGATCGTAGCATGCATGGCCTCGACTCATATGACTGGGATTTCCATGAAAAAGATTGTGGGCAGAAAATGGGTGATCACTGTACATTTCTCTTCTGTTTCCTATTTATATTTATATTTTACCTCCTCAATTTAGCATTATGGACAGGGAAAGACCTAATTTAAATCTGCACAAAAATATTTTGCCTTCAAATTGATACTGTGATCGTAACATCCATGGACTCGACTCATATGACTGGGATTTCCATGAAAAAGATTGTGGGCCGAAAATTGGTGATCACTGTACATTTCTCTTCTGTTTCCTATTTATATTTCTATTTTACCTCCTCAATTTAGCATTATGGACAGGGAATGACATAATCTAAGATCTGCACAAAAATATTTTGCCTCCAAATTCATACCGTGAACGTAGCATGCATGGACTCGACTCATATGACTGGGATTTCCATGAAAAAGATTGTGGGCCGAAAATAGGTGATCACTGTACATTTCTCTTCTGTTTCCTTTTTATATTTATATTTTACCTCCTCAATTTAGCATTATGGACAGGGAATGACCTAATCTAAGATCTACACAAAAATATTTTGCATTCAAATTCATACCGTGATCGTAGCATGCATGGACTCGACTCATATGACTGGTATTTCCATGAAAAAGATTGTGTGCCGAAAATGCGTGATCACTGTATATTTCTCTTTTGTTTCCTATTTATATTTCTATATTACCTCCTCAATTTAGCATTATGGACAGGGAAAGACCTAATCTGAAATCTTCACAAAAATATTTTGCCTTCAAATTCATACCGTGAACGTAGCATGCATGGACTCGACTCATATGACTGGGATTTCCATGAAAAAGTTTGTAGGCAGAAAATGGGTGATCACTGTACATTTCTCTTCTGTTTCCTATTTATATTTATATTTTACCTCCTCAATTTAGCATTATGGAGAGGGAATGACCTAACCTAAAATCTGCACAAAAATATTTTGCATTCAATTTCATACCGTGATAGTAACATGCATGGACTCGACTCATATGACTGGGATTTGAATGAAAAAGATTGTGGGCTGAAAATGGGTGATCACTGTACATTTCTATACTGTTTCCTATTTATTAACTTCCTCAATTTATCATTATGGCCAGGGAAAGACCTAATCTAATTTCTGCTCAAAAATATTTTGCCTTCAAATTCATACCGTGATCGTAGCATGCATGGACTCGACTCATATGACTGGGATTTCCATGAAAAAGATTTTGTGCAGAAAATGGGTGATCACTGTACATGTCTCTTCTGTTTCCTATTTATATCTCTATTTTACCTCCTCAATTTAGCATTATGGACAGGGAAAGACCTAATCTAAAATCTGCACAAAAATATTTTGCCTTCAAATTCATACCGTGATTGTAGGATGCATGGACTCGACTCATATGACTGGGATTTCCATGACAAAGATTGTGCGCCGAAAATGGGTGATCACTGTACATTTCTCTTCTGTTTCCTATTTATATTTCTATTTTACGTCCTCAATTTAGCATTATGGACAGGGAAAGACATAATCGAAGCTCTTCACAAAAATATTTTGCCTTCAAATTCATACCGTGATCGTAGCATGCATGGACTCGACTCATATGACTGGGATTTCCATGAAAAAGATTGTGGCCAGAAAATGGGAGATCACTGTACATTTCTCTGCTGTTTCCTATTTATATTTCTATTTTACCTCCTCAATTTAGCATTATGGTCAGGGAAAGACCTAATCTAAGCTCTGCACAAAAATATTTTGCCTTCAAATTCATACCGTGATCGTAGCATGCATGGATTCGACTCATATGACTGGGATTTCCATGAAAAAGATTGTGGGCAGAAAATGCGTGATCACTGTACATTTCTCTTCTGTTTCCTTTTCATATTTCTATTTTACCTCCTCAATTTAGCATTATGGACAGGGAAAGACCTAATCTAAAATCTGCACAAAAATATTTTGCCTTCAAATTCATACCGTGATCGTAGCATGCATGGACTCGACTCATATGACTGGGATTTGAATGAAAAAGATTGTGGGCTGAAAATGAGTGATCACTGTACATTTCTATTCTGTTTCCTATTTATTAACTTCCTCAATTTAGCATTATGGCCAGGGAAAGACCTAATCTAATTTCTGCTCAAAAATATTTTGCCTTCAAATTCATACCGTGACCGTAGCATGCATGGACTCGACTCATATGACTCGGATTTCCATGAAAAAGATTGTGGGCGGAAAATGCGTGATCACTGTACATTACTCTTCTGTTTCCTATTTATATTTATATTTTACCTCCTTAATTTAGCATTTTCGACCGGGAAAGACCTAATCTAAGATCTGCACAAAAATATTTTGCCTTCAAATTCATACCGTGATCGTAGCATGCATGGACTCGACTCATATGACTGGGATTTCCATGAAAAAGATAGTGGGCAGAAAATGGGTGATCACTGTACATTTCTCTTCTGTATCTTATTTATATTTCTATTTTACACCCTCAATTTAGCATTATGGACAGGGAAAGACCTAATCTAAATCTGCAAAAAAATATTTTGCCTTCAAGTTCATACCGTGATCGTAGCATGCATGGACTCGACTCATATGACTGGGATTTCCATGAAAAAGTTTGTGGGCAGAAAATGGTTGATCACTGAACAATTCTCTTCTGGTTCCTATTTATATTTCTATTTTACTTCCTGAATTTAGCATTATGGATAGGTAAAGACCTTATCTAAGATCTGCAAAAAAATATTTTGCCTTCAAAATCATACCGTGACCGTAGCATGCATGGAATTGACTCATATCACTGGGATTTCGATGAAAAAGATTGCGGGGAGAAAATGGGTGATCACTGTACATTTCTCTCCTGTTTCCTATTTATATTTATATTTTACTTCAACAATTTAGCATTATGGACAGGGAAAGACCTAATCTAAGATCTGCAAAAAAATATTTTGCCTTCAATTTCATACCATGATCGTAGCATGCATGGAATTGACACATATAACTGTGATTTCCATGAAAAATATTGTGGGCAGAAAATGGGTGATCACTGTATATTTCTCTTCTGCTTCCTATATATATTTATATTTTACTTCCTCAATTTAGCATTATGGACAGGGAAAGACCTAATCTAAGCTCTAAAAAAATATTTTGCCTTCAAATTCAAAACGTGATCGTAGCATGCATGGACTCGACTCATATGACTGGGAATTCCATAAAAAAAAGATTGTGGGCCGAAAATGGGTTATCACTGTACATTTCACTTTTGTTTCCTATTTATATTTTTTTTTTTAATTCCTCAATTTAGCCTTATGGACAGGGAAAGACCTAATCTAAGCTCTGCAAAAAAATATTTTGCCTTCAAATTCATACCGTGATCGTAGCATGCATGGACTCGACTAATATGACTGGGATTTCCATGAAACAGATCGTCGTCAGAAAATGGGTGATCACTGTACATGTCTCTTCTGTTTCCTATTTATATTTATATTTTACTTCCTTCATTTAGCATTATGGACAGGGAAAGACCAAATCTAAGCTCTGCAAAAAAATATTTTTCCTTCAAATTCATACCGTGATCGTAGCATGCATGGACTGGACTCATATGACTGGGATTTCCATGAAAAAGATTGTGGGCAGATAATGGGTGATCACTGTACATTTCTCTTCTGGTTCCTATTTATATTTCTATTTTACTTCCTCAATTTAGCATTATGGAGAGGGGAAGACATAATCTAAGATCTGCAAAAAAATATTTTGCCACCAAATTCATACCGTGATCATAGCATGCATGGACTCGACTCATATGACTGGGATTTCCATGAAAATGATTGTGGGCAGATAATGGGTGATCACTGTACATTTCTCTTCTGTTTCCTATTTATATTTATATTTTACCTCCTCAATTTAGCATTATGGACAGGGAAAGACCTAATCTAAGATCTGCAAAAAAATATTTTGCCACCAAATTCATACCGTGATCATAGCATGCATGGACTCGACTCATATGACTGGGATTTCCATGGAAAAGATTGTGGGCAGAAAATGGGTGATCACTGTACATTTCTCTTCTGTTTTCTATTTATATTTCTATTTTACTTTCTTCATTTAGCATTATGGACAGGGAAAGACCTAATCTAACATCTGCATAAAATATTTTGCCTTCAAATTCATACCGTGTTCGTAGCATGCATGGTCTCGACTCATATGACTGGGATTTCCATGAAAAATATTGTGGGCAGAAAATGGGTGATCACTGTACATTTCTCTTCTGGTTCCTATTTATATTTCTATTTTACTTCCTCAATTTAGCATTATGGACAGCGAAAGACCTAATTTAAGATCTGCAAAAAAATATTTTGCCTTCAAATTCATACCATGATCGTAGCATGCATGGACTCGACTCATATGACTGGGATGTCCATGAAAAATATTGTGGGCAAAAAATGCGTGATCACTGTATATTTCTCCTCTGTTTCCTATTTATATTTATATTTTACTTCCTCAATTTAGCATTATGGTCAAGGAAAGACATAATCTATGCTCTAAAAAAAATATTTTGCCTTCAAATTCATACTGTGATCGTAGCATGCATGGACTCGACTCATATGACTGGGATTTCCATGAAAAAGTTTGTGGGCAGAAAATGGGTGATCACTGTACATTTCTCTTCTGTTTCCTATTTATATTTATATTTTACCTCCTCAATTTAGCATTATGGACAGGTAAAGACCTAATCTAAGTTCATCAAAAAAATATTTTGCCTTCAAATTGATACTGTGATTGTAGCATGCAGGGACTCGACTCATATGACTGGGATTTCCATGAAAAAGATTGTGGGACGAAAATTGGTGATCACGGTACATTTCTCTTCTGTTTCCTATTGATATTTCTATTTTACCTTCTTAATTTATCATTATGGACAGTGAAAGACCTAATCTAAGATCTGCAAAAAAATATTTTCCCTTCAAATTCATACCGTGATCGTAGCATGCATGGACTCGACTCATATGACTGGGATTTCCATGAAAAAGTTTGTTTGCACAAAATGGGTGATCACTGAATATTTCTCTGCTGTTTCCTATTTATATTTATATTTAACCTCCTCAATTTAGCATTATGGACAGGGAAAGACCTAATCTAAGATCTGCAAATAAATATTTTGCCTTCAAATTCCTACCGTGATCGTAGCATGCATGGACTCGACTCATATGACTGGGATTTCCATGAAAAAGTTTGTGGGCAGAAAATGGGAGATCACTGTACATTTCTCTTCTGTTTCCTATTTATATTTATATTTTACATCCTCTATTTAGCATTATGGACAGGGAAAGACCTAATCTAAGATCTGCACAAAAATATTTTGACTTCAAATTCATACCGTGATCGTAGCATGCATGGACTCGACTCATATGACTGGGATTTCCATGAAAAAGATTGTGGGCATAAAATGGGTGATCACTGTACATTTCTCTTCTGTTTCCTATTTATATTTCTATTTTACTTCCTCAATTTAGCATTATGGACAGGGAAAGACCTAATCTAAGATCTGCAAAAAAATATTTTGCCTTCAAATTCATACCGTGATCGTAGCATGCATGGACTCGACTCATATGACTGGGATTTCCATGAAAAAAGATTCTGGGCAGAAATTGGGAGATCACTGTACATTACACTTCTGTTTCCTATTTATATTTATATTTTACTTCCTCAATTTAGCATTATATACAGGGAAATACCAAATCTATGATCTGCAAAAAAATATTTTGCCTTCAAATTCATACTGTGATCGTAGCATGCATGGACTCGGCTCATATGACTAGGATTTCCATGAAAAAGATTGTGGGACGAAAATTGGTGATCACGCTACATTTCTCTTCTGTTTCCTATTTATATTTATATTGTATCTCCTCAATTTAGCATTATGGACAGTGAAAGACCTAATCTAAGATCTGCACAAAAATATTTTCCCTACAAATTCATACTGTGATCGTAGCATGCATGGACTCGACTCATATGACAGGGATTTCAATGAAAAAGATTGTGGGCAGAAAATGGGTGATCACTGTACATTTCTCTTCTGTTTCCGATTTATATTTCTATTTTACATCTTCAATTTAGCATTATGGACAGGGAAAGACCTAATATAAGATCTGCACAAAAATATTTTGCCTTCAAATTCATACCGTGATCGTAGCACGCATGGACTCGACTCATATGACTGGGATTTCCATGAAAAAGATTGTGGGCAGAAAATGGGTGATCACTGTACATTTCTCTTCAGTTTCCTATTTACATTCATATTTTACCTCCTCAATTTAGCATTATGGACAGGGAAAGACCTAATCTAAGATCTGCACAAAAATATTTTGACTTCAAATTCATACCGTGATCGTAGCATGCATGAACTCGACTCATATGACTGGGATTTCCATGAAAAAGATTGTGGGCCGAAAATTGGTGATCACGGTACATTTCTCTTCTGTTTCCTATTTATATTTATATTTTACCTCCTCAATTTAGCATTATGGACATGGAAAGACCTAATCTAAGATCTGCACAAAAATATTTTGCCTTCAAATTCATACCGTGATCGTAGCATGCATGGACTCGACTCATATGACTGGGATTTCCATGAAAAAGATTGTGGGTAGAAATTGGGTGATCACTGTACATTTCTCTTCTGTTTCCTATTTATATTTATATTTTACTTCCTCAATTTTGCATTATGGAGAGTGAAAGACCTAATCTAAGATCTACAAAAAAATATTTTGCCTTCAAATTCATACCGTGAACGTAGCATGCATGGAAACGACTCATATGACTGGGATTTCCATGAAAAAAATTGTGGGCAGAAAATGGGTGATCACTGTACATTTTTCTTCTGTTTCTTATTTATATTTCTATTTTACTTCCTTAATTTAGCGTTATGGACAGGGAAAGACCTAATCTAAGATCTGCACAAAAATATTTTGCCTTCAAATTCATACCGTGATTGTAGCATGCATGGACTCGACTCTTATGACAGGGATTTCCACGAAAAAGATTGTGGGCAGAAAATGGGTGATCACTGTACATTTCTCTTCTGTTTCCTATTTATATTTATATTTTACATCCTCAATTTAGCATTATGGACAGGGAAAGACCTAATATAAGATCTGTACAAAAACATTTTGCCTTCAAATTCATACCGTGATCGCAGAATGTATGGACTCGACTCATATCACTGGGATTTCCATGAAAAAGATTGTCGGCAGAAAATGGGTGATCACTGTAAATTTCTCTTCTGTTTCCTATTTATATTTATATTTTACCTCCTCTATTTAGCATTATGGACAGGGAAAGACCTAATCTAAGATCTGCACAAAAATATTTTGACTTCAAATTCATACCGTGATCGTAGCATGCATGGACTCGACTCATATGACTGGGATTTCCATGAAAAAGATTGTGGGCAGAAAATGGGTGATCACTGTACATTTCTCTTCTGTTTCCTATTTATATTTCTATTTTACTTCCTCAATTTAGCATTATGGACAGGGAAAGACCTAATCTAAGATCTGCAAAAAAATATTTTGCCTTCAAATTCATACCGTGATCGTAGCATGCATGGACTCGACTCATATGACTGGGATTTCCATGAAAAAAGATTCTGGGCAGAAATTGGGAGATCACTGTACATTACACTTCTGTTTCCTATTTGTATTTATATTTTACTTCCTCAATTTAGCATTATATACAGGGAAATATCAAATCTATGATCTGCAAAAAAATATTTTGCCTTCAAATTCATACTGTGATCGTAGCATGCATGGACTCGGCTCATATGACTAGGATTTCCATGAAAAAGATTGTGGGACGAAAATTGGTGATCACGCTACATTTCTCTTCTGTTTCCTATTTATATTTATATTGTATCTCCTCAATTTAGCATTATGGACAGTGAAAGACCTAATCTAAGATCTGCACAAAAATATTTTCCCTTCAAATTCATACTGTGATCGTAGCATGCATGGACTCGACTCATATGACAGGGATTTCAATGAAAAAGATTGTGGGCAGAAAATGGGTGATCACTGTACATTTCTCTTCTGTTTCCGATTTATATTTCTATTTTACATCTTCAATTTAGCATTATGGACAGGGAAAGACCTAATATAAGATCTGCACAAAAATATTTTGCCTTCAAATTCATACCGTGATCGTAGCACGCATGGACTCGACTCATATGACTGGGATTTCCATGAAAAAGATTGTGGGCAGAAAATGGGTGATCACTGTACATTTCTCTTCAGTTTCCTATTTACATTCATATTTTGCCTCCTCAATTTAGCATTATGGACAGGGAAAGACCTAATCTAAGATCTGCAAGAAAATATTTTGACTTCAAATTCATACCGTGATCGTAGCATGCATGAACTCGACTCATATGACTGGGATTTCCATGAAAAAGATTGTGGGCCGAAAATTGGTGATCACGGTACATTTCTCTTCTGTTTCCTATTTATATTTATATTTTACCTCCTCAATTTAGCATTATGGACAGGGAAAGACCTAATATAAGATCCGCACAAAAATATTTTGCCTTCAAATTCATACCGTGATCGTAGCATGCATGGACTCGACTCATATGACTGGGATTTCCATGAAAAAGATTGTGGGTAGAAATTGGGTGATCACTGTACATTTCTCTTCTGTTTCCTCTTTATATTTATATTTTACTTCCTCAATTTTGCATTATGGAGAGTGAAAGACCTAATCTAAGATCTACAAAAAAATATTTTGCCTTCAAATTCATACCGTGAACGTAGCATGCATGGAAACGACTCATATGACTGGGATTTCCATGAAAAAAATTGTGGGCAGAAAATGGGTGATCACTGTACATTTTTCTTCTGTTTCTTATTTATATTTCTATTTTACTTCCTTAATTTAGCGTTATGGACAGGGAAAGACCTAATCTAAGATCTGCACAAAAATATTTTGCCTTCAAATTCATACCGTGATTGTAGCATGCATGGACTCGACTCTTATGACAGGGATTTCCATGAAAAAGATTGTGGGCAGAAAATGGGTGATCACTGTACATTTCTCTTCTGTTTCCTATTTATATTTCTATTTTACATCCTCAATTTAGCATTATGGACAGGGAAAGACCTAGTATAAGATCTGTACAAAAACATTTTGCCTTCAAATTCATACCGTGATCGCAGAATGTATGGACTCGACTCATATCACTGGGATTTCCATGAAAAAGATTGTCGGCAGAAAATGGGTGATCACTGTAAATTTCTCTTCTGTTTCCTATTTATATTTCTATTTTACTTCCTTAATTTAGCATTATGGACAGGGAAAGACCTAATCTAATCTCTGCTAAAAAATATTTTGCCTTCAATTTCATACCCTGATCGAAGCATGCAAGGACTCGACTCATATGACTGGGATTTCCATGAAAAAGATTGTGGGCAGAAAATGGGTGATCACTGTATATTTTTCTTCTGTTTCTTATTTATATTTATATTTTACTTCCTCAATTTAGCATTATGGACAGGGAAAGACCTAATCGAAGATCTGCAAAAAAATATTTTGCCTTCAAATTCATACCGTGATCGTAGCATGCATGGACTCGACTCATATGACTGGGATTTCCATGAAAAAGATTGTGGGCCGAAAATGGGTGATCACTGTACGTTTCTCTTCTGTTTCTTATTTATATTTATATTTTACCTCCTCAATTTAGCATTATGGACAGGGAAAGACTTAATCTAAGATCTGCACAAATATATTTTGCCTTCAAATTTATACCCTGATCGTAGCATGCATGGACTCAACTCATATGACTGGGATTTCCCTGAAAAAGATTGTGGGCAGACAATGGGTGATCTCTGTACATTTTTCTTCTGTTTCTTATTTATATTTATATTTTACTTCCTCAATTTAGCATTATGGACAGGGAAAGACCTAATCTAAGATCTGCAAAAGATATTTTACCTTCAAATTCATACCGTGATCGTAGCATGCATGGACTCTACTCATATGACTGGGATTTCCATGAAAAAGATTGTCGGCAGAAAATGGCTGATCACTGTACATTTCTCTTCTGTTTCCTATTTATATTTCTATTTTAATTCCTTCATTTAGCATTATGGACAGGGAAAGACCTAATCTAAGATCTGCAAAAAAATATTTTGCCTTCAACTTCATACCGTGATCGTAGCATGCATGGACTCGAATCATACGACTGGGATTTCCATGAAAAAGATTGTGAGCAGAAAATGGGTGATCACTGTACATTTCTATTCTGTTTCCTATTTATATTTATATATTACCTCTTCAATTTAGCATTATGGACAGGGAAATACCTAATCTAAGATCTGCAAAAAAACATTTTTTTATCAAATTCATACCGTGATCGTAGCATGTATGGACTCGACTCATATGACTGGGATTTCCATGAAAAAGATTGTGGGCAGAAAATGGCTGATCACTGTACATTTCTCTTCTGTTTCCTATTTACATTTCTATTTTACTTCCTCAATTTAGCATTATGGACAGGGAAAGACCTAATCTAAGCTCTAAAAAAGTATTTTGCCTTCAAATTCATACCGTGATCGTAGTATGCATGGACTCGACTCATATGACTGGGAATTCCATGAAAAAGATTGTGGGCCGAAAATGGGTGGTCACTGTACATTTCACTTTTGTTTCCTATTTATATTTTTATTTTTCCTTCCTCAATATAGCCTTATGGACAGGGAAAGACCTAATCTAAGCTCTGCAAAAAAATACTTTGCCTTCAAATTCATACCGTGATCGTAGCATGCATGGACTCGACTCATATGACTGGTATTTCCATGAAAAAGATTGTCGTCAGAAAATGGGTGATCACTGTATATTTCTCTTCTGTTTCCTATTTATATTTATATTTTACCTCCTCAATTTAGCATTATGGACAGGGAAAGACGTAATCTAAGTTCATCAAAAAAATATTTTGCCTTCAAATTCATACCGTGATCGTAGCATGCGTGGACTCGACTCATATGACTGGGATTTCCATGAAAAAGTTTGTGGGGCGAAAATTGGTGATCACTGTACATTTCTGTCATGTTTCCTATTTATATTTGTATTTTACCTCCTCAATTTAGCATTATGGCCAGGGAAAAACCTAATCTAAGCTCTGCACAAAAATATTTTGCCTTCAAATTCATACTGTGATCGTAGCATGCATGGACTTGACTGATATGACTGGGATTTCCATGAAAAAGATTGTGGGCAGAAAATGGGTGATCACTGTACATTTCTCTTCTGTTTCCTATTTCTATTTCTATTTCTATTTTACCTCCTCAATTTAGCATTATGAACAGGGAAAGACAATATATAAGCTCTGCACAGAAATATTTTGCCTTCAAATTCATACCGTGATCGTAGCATGCATGGACTTGACTCATATGACTGGGATTTCCATGAAAAAGATTGTGGGGCGAAAATGGGTGATCACTGTACATTTCTCTTCTGTTTCCTATTTATATTTATATTTTACCTCCTCAATATAGCATTATGGACAGGGAAAAACCTAATCTAAGATCTGCAAAAAAATATTTTGCCTTCAAATTCATACCGTGATCGTAGCATGCATGGACTCGACTCATATGACTGGGATTTCCATGAAAAAGATTGTGACCCGAAAATGGGTGATCACTGTACATTTCTCTTCTGTTTCCTATTTATATTTCCATTTTACCTACTCAATTTAGCATTATGGACAGGGAAAGACCTAATCTAAGCTCTGCACAAAAATATTTTGCCTTCAAATTCATACCGTGATCGTAGCATGCATGGACTCGACTCATATGACTGGGATTTCCATGAAAAAGATTGTGGGCCGAAAATGGGTGATCACTGTACATTACTCTTCTGTTTCCTATTTATATTTATATTTTACCTCCTCAATTTAGCATTTTGAACCGGAAAAGACGTAATCTAAAATCTGCACAAAAATATTTTGCCTTCAAATTCATACCGTGATCGTAGCATGCATGGACTCGACGCATATGACTGGGATTTCCATGAAAAAGATTGTCGGCCGCAAATGGGTGATCACTGTACATTTCTCTTCTGTTTCCTATTTATATTTATATTTTACCTCCTCAATTTAGCATTATGGACAGGGAAAGACATTATCAAAGCTCTGCACACAAATATTTTGCCTTCAAATTCATACCGTGATCGTAGCATGCATGGACTCAACTCATATGACTAGGATTTCCATGAAAAAGTTTGTGGGCCGAAAATGGGTGATCACTGTACATTTCTCTTCTATTTCCTATTTATATTTCTATCTTACCTCCTCAATTTAGCATTATGGACAGGGAAAAACCTAATCTAAAATCCGCACAAAAATATTTTGCTTTCAAATTCATACCGTGATCTTAGCATGCATGGACTCGACTCATATGACTTGGATTTCAATGAAAAAGATTGTGGGCAGAAAATGGGTGATCACTGTACATTTCTCTTCTGTTTCCTATTTATATTTCTATTTTACCTCCTCAATTTAGCATTATCGACAGGAAAAGACCTAATCTAAGATCTGCACAAAAATATTTTGCCTTCAAATTCATACCGTGATCGTAGCATGCATGGACTCGACTCATATGACTGGGATTTCCATGAAAAAGATTGTGGGCCGAAAATGGGTGATCACTGTACATTTCTCTTCTGTTTCCTATTTATATTTCTATTTTCCTTCCTCAATTTAGCATTATGGTCAGGGAAAGACCTAATCTAATGTCTGCACAAAAATATTTTGCCTTCAAATTCATACCGTGATCGTAGCATGCATGGACTCGACTCATATGATTGGGATTTCCATGAAAAAGATTGTGGGCCGAAAATGGGTGATCACTGTACATTTCTCTTCAACATTCTATTGATATTTCTATTTTACCTCCTCAATTTAGCATTATGGCCAGGGAAAGACCTAATCTAAGCTCTGCACAAAAATATATTGCCTTCAAATTCATACCGTGATCGTAGCATGCATGGACTCGACTCCTATGACTGGGATTTCCATGAAAAAGATTGTGGGCCGAAAATGGGTGATCACTGAACATTTCTCTTCGGTTTCCTATTTATATTTATATTTTACTTACTTCATTTAGCATTATGGACAGGGAAAGACCTAATCTAAAAACTGCACAAAAATATTTTGCTTTCAAATTCACACTCTGATCATAGCATGCATGGACTCGACTCATATGACTGGGATTTCCATGAAAAAGATTGTGGGCCGAAAATGGGTGATCCCTGTACATTTCTCTTCGGTTTCCTATTTATATTTATATTTTACTTCCTTAATTTAGCATTATGGACAGGGAAAGAACTACTCTAAGCTCTGCACAAAAATATTTTGCCTTCAAATTCATACCGTGATTGTAGCATGCATGGACTCAACTCATATGACTTGGATTTCAATGAAAAAGATTGTGGGCAGAAAATGGGTGATCACTGTACATTTCTCTTCTGTTTCCTATTTATATTTCTATTTTACCTCCTCAATTTAGCATTATCGACAGGAAAAGACCTAATCTAAGATCTGCACAAAAATATTTTACCTTCAAATTCATACCGTGATCGTAGCATGCATGGACTTGACTCATATGACTGGGATTTCCATGAAAAAGATTCTGGGCCGAAAATGGGTGTTCACTGTACATTTCTCTTCTGTTTCCTATTTATATTTCTTTTTTACCGCCTAAATTTAGCATTACGGACAGGGAAAGACCTAATCTAAGATCTGCAAAAAAATATTTTCCCTTCAAATTCGTACCGTGATCGTAGCATGCATGGACTCGACTCATATGACTGGGATTTCCATGAAAAAGATTGTGGGCCGAAAATGGGTGATCACTGTACATTTCTCTTCTGTTTCCTATTTATATTTATATTTTACATCATCAATTTAGCATTATGGACAGGGAAAGACCTAATCTAAGATCTGCACAAAAATATTTTGCCTTCAAATTCATACCGTGATCGTAGCATTCATGGATTCGACTCATATGACTGGGATTTCCATGAAAAAGATTCTAAGCCGAAAATGGGTGATCACTGTACATTTCTCTTCTGTTTCCTATTTATATTTATATTTTACATCATCAATTTAGCATTATGGACAGGGAAAGACCTAATCTAAGATCTGCACAAAAATATTTTGCCTTCAAATTCATACCGTGATTGTAGCATGCATGGACTCGACTCATATGACTGGGATTTCCATGAAAAAGATTCTAAGCCGAAAATGGGTGATCACTGTACATTTCTCTTCTGTTTCCTATTTATATTTCTATTTTACCTCCTCAATTTAGCATTATGGCCAGGGAAAGACCTAATGTAAGCTCTGTACAAAAATATTTTGCCTTCAAATTCATACCGTGATCGTAGCATGCATGGACTCGACTCATATGACTAGGATTTCCATGAAAAAGTATCTGGGCCGAAAATGGGTGATCACTGTACATTTCTCTTCTGTTTCCTATTCATATTTATATTTTACCTCCTCAATTTAGCATTATGGCCAGGGAAAGACTTAATCTAAGATCTACACAAAAATATTTTGCCTTCAAATTCATACCGAGATCGTAGCATGCATGGATTCGACTCATATGACTGTGATTTCCATGAAAAAGATTCTGGGCCTAAATTGGTGATCACTGTACATTTCTCTTCTGTTTCCTATTTATATTTCTATTTTACCTCCTCAATTTAGCATTATGGCCAGGGAAAGACCTAATCTAAGACCTGCACAAAAATATTTTGCCTTCAAATTCATACCGTGATCGTAGCATGCATGAACTCTACTCGTATGACTCGGATTTCCATGAAAAAGATTGTGGGCCTAAAATGGGTGATCACTGTACATTTCTCTTCTGTTTCCTATTTATATTTCTATTTTACCTCCTCCATTTAGCATTATGGACAGGGAAAGAACTAATCTAAGACCTGAACAAAAATATTTTGCCTTCAAATTCATACCGTGAACGTAGCACGCATGGACTCGACTCATATGACTGGGATTTCCATGAAAAAGATTGTGGGCCGAAAATGGGTGATCACTGTACATTTCTCTTCTGTTTCCTATTTATATTTCTATTTTAACTCCTCAATTTAGCATTATGCATAGTGAAAGACATAATCTAAGCTCTGCACAAAAATATTTTGCCTTCAAATTCATACCGTGATCGTAGCATGCATTGACTCGACTCATATGACTGGGATTTCCATGAAAAATATCTGGGCCGATAATGGGTGATCAATGTACATTTCTCTTCTGTTTCCTATTTATATTTCTACTTTACTTCCTCAATTTAGCATTATGGCCAGGGAAAGACCTAATCTAAGCTCTACATAAAAATATTTTGCCTTCAAATTCATACCGTGATCGTAGCATGCATGGATTCGACTCATATGACTGGGATTTCCATGAAAAATATCTGGGCCGATAATGGGTGATCACTGTACATTTCTCTTCTGTTTCCTATTTATATTTCTATTTTACCTCCTCGATTTAGCATTATAGACAGGGAAAGACCTAATCTAAGGTCTGCACAAAAATATTTTGCCTTCAAATTCATACCGTGATCATAGCATGCATGGACTCGACTCATATGATTTGGATTTCCCTGAAAAAGATTGTGGGCCTAAATTGGTGATCACTGTACATTTCTCTTCTGTTTCCTATTTATATTTATATTTTAATTCCTTCATTTAGCATTATGGACAGGGAAATACCTAAACTAAGCTCTGCACAAAAATATTTTGCCTTCAAATTCATACCGTATCGTAGCATGTATGGACTCGACTCATATGTCTGGGATTTCAAGAAAAAGATTGTGGGCTTAAAATGGGTGATCACTGTACATTTCTCTTCTGTTTCCTATTTATATTTATATTTTACCTCCTCAATTTAGCATTATGGCCAGGGAAAGACCTAATCTAAGCTCTACACAAAAATATTTTGCCTTCAAATTCATACCGTGATCGTAGCATGCATGGACTCCACTGATATGACTGGGATTTCCATGAAAAAGATTGTGGGCATAAATTGGTGATCACTGTACATTTCTCTTCTGTTTCCTATTTATATTTATATTTTACCTCCTCAATTTAGCATTATGGCCAGGGAAAGACCAAATCTAAGACCTGCACAAAAATATTTTGCCTTCAAATTCATACCGTGATCGTAGCATGCATGAACTCTACTCATATGACTCGGATTTCCATGAAAATGATTGTGGGCCTAAAATGGGTGATCACTGTACATTTCTCTTCTGTTTCCTATTTCTATTTCTATTTTACCTCCTCAATTTAGCATTATGGACAGGGAAAGAACTAATCTAAGACCTGAACAAAAATATTTTGCCTTCAAATTCATACTGTGAACGTAGCACGCATGGACTCGACTCATATGACTGGGATTTCCATGAAAAAGATTGTGGGCCGAAAATGGGTGATCACTGTACATATCTCTTCTGTTTCCTATTTATATTTCTATTTTACCTCCTCAATTTAGCATTATGCATAGTGAAAGACCTAATCTAAGATCTGCACAAAAATATTTTGCCTTCAAATTCATACCGTGATCGTAGCATGCATGGACTCGACTCATATGACTGGGATTTCCATGAAAAAGATTGTGGGCAGAAAATGGGTGATCACTGTACATTACTCTTCTGTTTCTTATTTATATTTCTATTTTACCTCCTCAATTTAGCATTATGGACAGGGAAAGACCTAATCTAAGCTCTGCAAAAAAATATTTTGCCTTCAAATTCATACCGTGATCGTTGCATGCCTGGACTCGACTCATACGACTGGGATTTCCAAGAAAAAGATTGTGGGCTGAAAATGGCTGATCACTGTACATTTCACTTCTATTTCCTATTACTATTTCTATTTTACCTCCTCGATTTAGCATTATGGACAGGGAAAGACCTAATCTAAGGTCTGCACAAAAATATTTTGCCTTCAAATTCATACCGTGATCATAGCATGCATGGACTCGACTAATATGATTTGGATTTCCCTGAAAAAGATTGTGGGCCTAAATTGGTGATCACTGTACATTTCTCTTCTGTTTCCTATTTATATTTCTATTTTACTTCCTTCATTTAGCATTATGGACAGGGAAATACCTAAACTAAGCTCTGCACAAAAATATTTTGCCTTCAAATTCATACCGTATCGTAGCATGTATGGACTCGACTCATATGTCTGGGATTTCAAGAAAAAGATTGTGGGCTTAAAATGGGTGATCACTGTACATTTCTCTTCTGTTTCCTATTTATATTTATATTTTACCTCCTCAATTTAGCATTATGGCCAGGGAAAGACCTAATCTAAGCTCTACACAAAAATATTTTGCCTTCAAATTCATACCGTGATCGTAGCATGCATGGACTCCACTGATATGACTGGGATTTCCATGAAAAAGATTGTGGGCATAAATTGGTGATCACTGTACATTTCTCTTCTGTTTCCTATTTATATTTCTATTTTACCTCCTCAATTTAGCATTATGGCCAGGGAAAGACCAAATCTAAGACCTGCACAAAAATATTTTGCCTTCAAATTCATACCGTGATCGTAGCATGCATGAACTCTACTCATATGACTCGGATTTCCATGAAAATGATTGTGGGCCTAAAATGGGTGATCACTGTACAATTCTCTTCTGTTTCGTATTTATATTTATATTTTACTTCCTCAATTTAGCATTATGGACAGGGAAAGACCTAATCTAAGCTCTGCACAAAAGTATTTTGCCTTCAAATTCATACCGTGATCGTAGCATGCATTGACTCGACTCATATGACTGGGATTTCCATGAAAAATATCTGGGCCGATAATGGGTGATCAATGTACATTTCTCTTCTGTTTCCTATTTATATTTCTACTTTACTTCCTCAATTTAGCATTATGGCCAGGGAAAGACCTAATCTAAGCTCTACATAAAAATATTTTGCCTTCAAATTCATACCGTGATCGTAGCATGCATGGACTCGACTCATATGACTGGGATTTCCATGAAAAAGATTGTGGGCCTAAAATGGGTGATCACTGTACATTTCTCTTCTGTTTCCTATTTATATTTCTATTTTACCTCCTCAATTTAGCATTATGGACAGGGAAAGAACTAATCTAAGACCTGAACAAAAATATTTTGCCTTCAAATTCATACCGTGAACGTAGCACGCATGGACTCGACTCATATGACTGGGATTTCCATGAAAAAGATTGTGGGCCGAAAATGGGTGATCTCTGTACATTTCTCTTCTGTTTCCTATTTATATTTCTATTTTACCTCCTCAATTTAGCATTATGCATAGTGAAAGACCTAATCTAAGATCTGCACAAAAATATTTTGCCTTCAAATTCATACCGTGATCATAGCATGCATGGACTCGACTCATATGATTTGGATTTCCCTGAAAAAGATTGTGGGCCTAAATTGGTGATCACTGTACATTTCTCTTCTGTTTCCTATTTATATTTCTATTTTACTTCCTTCATTTAGCATTATGGACAGGGAAATACCTAAACTAAGCTCTGCACAAAAATATTTTGCCTTCAAATTCATACCGTATCGTAGCATGTATGGACTCGACTCATATGTCAGGGATTTCAAGAAAAAGATTGTGGGCTTAAAATGGGTGATCACTGTACATTTCTCTTCTGTTTCCTATTTATATTTATATTTTACCTCCTCAATTTAGCATTATGGCCAGGGAAAGACCTAATCTAAGCTCTACACAAAAATATTTTGCCTTCAAATTCATACCGTGATCGTAGCATGCATGGACTCCACTGATATGACTGGGATTTCCATGAAAAAGATTGTGGGCATAAATTGGTGATCACTGTACATTTCTCTTCTGTTTCCTATTTATATTTCTATTTTACCTCCTCAATTTAGCATTATGGCCAGGGAAAGACCAAATCTAAGATCTGCACAAAAATATTTTGCCTTCAAATTCATACCGTGATCATAGCATGCATGGACTCGACTCATATGATTTGGATTTCCCTGAAAAAGATTGTGGGCCTAAATTGGTGATCACTGTACAATTCTCTTCTGTTTCGTATTTATATTTATATTTTACTTCCTCAATTTAGCATTATGGACAGGGAAAGACCTAATCTAAGATCTGCACAAAAATATTTTGCCTTCAAATTCATACCGTGATCGTAGCATGCATTGACTCGACTCATATGACTGGGATTTCCATGAAAAATATCTGGGCCGATAATGGGTGATCAATGTACATTTCTCTTCTGTTTCCTATTTATATTTCTACTTTACTTCCTCAATTTAGCATTATGGCCAGGGAAAGACCTAATCTAAGCTCTACATAAAAATATTTTGCCTTCAAATTCATACCGTGATCGTAGCATGCATGGACTCAACTCATATGACTGGGATTTCCATGAAAAAGATTGTGGCCTAAAATGGGTGATCACTGTACATTTCTCTTCTGTTTCCTATTTATATTTCTATTTTACCTCCTCAATTTAGCATTATGCATAGTGAAAGACCTAATCTAAGATCTGCACAAAAATATTTTGCCTTCAAATTCATACCGTGATCGTAGCATGCATGGACTCGACTCATATGACTGGGATTTCCATGAAAAAGATTGTGGGCAGAAAATGGGTGATCACTGTACATTACTCTTCTGTTTCTTATTTATATTTATATTTTACCTCCTCAATTTAGCATTATGGACAGGGAAAGACCTAATCTATGCTCTGCACAAAAATATTTTGCCTTCAAATTCATACCGTGATCGTAGCATGCATGAACTCGACTCATATGACTGGGATTTCCATGAAAAAGATTGTGAGCCGAAAATGGGTGATCACTGTACATTTCTCTTCTGTTTCCTATTTATATTTCTATTTAACCTCCTCAATTTAGCATGATGGACAGGGAAAGACCTAATCTAAGATCTGCACAAAAATATTTTGCCTTCAAATTCATACCGTGATCGTAGCATGCATGGACTCGACTCATATGACTGGGATTTCCATGAAAAAGATTGTGGGCCGAAAATGGGTGATCACTGTACATTTCTCTTCTGTTTTCTATTTATATTTCTATTTTACCTCCTCAATTTAGCATTATGGACAGGGAATGACCTAATCTAAAATCTGCCCAAAAATATTTTGCCTTCAAATTCATACCGTGATCGTAGCATGCATGAACTCGAGTCATATGACTGGGATTTCCATGAAAAAGATTGTGGGCCGAAAATGGGTGATCACTATACATTTCTCTTCTGTATTCTATTTTTATTTCTATTTTACCTCCTCAATTTAGCATTATGGCCAGGGAAAGACCTAATCTAAGCTCTGCACAAAAATATTTTGCCTTCAAATTCATACCGTGTTCATAGCATGCATGGACTCAACTCATATGACTGGGATTTCCATGAAAAAGATTGTGGGCCGAAAATGGGTGATCACTGTACATTTCTCTTCTGTTTCCTATTTATATTTATATTTTCCCTCCTCTATTTAGCATTATGGACAGGGAAAGACCTAATCTAAAATCTGCACAAAAATATTTCGCCTTCAAATTCATACCGTGATCGTAGCATGCATGGACTCGACTCATATGACTGGGATTTCCAAGAAAAAGATTGTGGGCCGAAAATGGGTTATCACTGTACATTTCTCTTCTGTTTCCTATTTATATTTATATTTATCTCCTCAATTTAGCATTATAGCCAGGGAAAGACCTCATCTAAGATCTGCACAAAAATATTTTGCCTTCAAATTCATACCGTGATCGTAGCATGCATGGACTCGACTCATGTGACTGGGATTTCCATGAAAAAGATACTGGGCAGAAATGGGTGATCACTGTACATTTCTCTTCTGTTTCCTATTTATATTTATATTTTACCTCCTCAATTTAGCATTATGGACAGGGAAAGACCTAATCTAAAATCTGCACAAAATTATTTTGCCTTCAACTTCATGCCGTGATCGTAGCATGCATGAACTCTACTCATATGACTGGGATTTCCATGAAAAAGATTGTGGGCCGCAAATGGGTGATCACTGTACATTTCTCTTCTGTTTTTTATTTATATTTCTATTTTACCTCCTCAATTTAGCATTATGGCCAGGAAAAGACCTTATCTAAGATCTGCACAAAAATATTTTGCCTTCAAATTCATACCGTGATCGTAGCATGCATGGACTCGACTCATATGACTGGGATTTCGATGAAAAAGTTTGTGGGCCGAAAATGGGTGATCACTGTACATTTCTCTTCTGTTTCCTATTTAAATTTCTATTTTACCTCCTCTATTTAGCATTATGCACAGGGAAAGACCTAATCTAAAATCTGCACATAAATATTTTGCCTTCAAATTCATACCGTGATCGTAGCAGGCATGGACTCGACTCATATGACTGAGATTTCCATGAAAAAGATTGTGGGCCGAAAACATGTGATCACTGTACATTTCTCTCCCATTTCCTATTTATATTTATATTTTACTTCCTTCATTTAGCATTATGGACAGGAAAAGACCTAATCTAAGCTCTGCACAAAAATATTTTGCCTTCAAATTCATACCGTGATCGTAGCCTGCATGGACTCGACTCAAATGACTGGGATTTCCATGAAAAAGATTGTGGGCCGAAAATGGGTTATCACTGTACATTTCTCTTCTGTATTCTATTTATATTTCTATTTTACCTCCTCAATTTAGCATTATAGGCAGGGAAAGATCTAATCTAAGATCTGCACAAAAATATTTTGCCTTCAAATTCATACCGTGATCGTAGCATGCATGGACTCCACTCATATGACTGGGATTTCCATGAAAAAGATACTGGGCAGAAATGGGTGATCACTGTACATTTCTCTTCTGTTTCCTATTTATATTTCTATTTTACCTCCTCAATTTAGCATTATGGACAGGGAAAGACCTAATCTAAGCTGTGCACAGAAATATTTTACCTTCAAATTCATACCGTGATCGTAGCATGCATGGACTCGACTCATATGACTGGGATTTCCATGAAAAAGATTGTGGGCCGAAAATGGGTGATCACTGTACATTTCTCTTCTGTATTCTATTTATATTTCTATTTTACCTCCTCAATTTAGCATTATAGGCAGGGAAAGACCTAATCTAACCTCGGCACAAAAATATTTTGCCTTCAAATTCATATCGTGATCGTAGCATGCATGGACTCGAGTCATATGACTGGGATTTCCATGAAAAAGATTGTGGGCCAAAAATGGGTGATCACTGTACATTTCTCTTCTGTTTCCTATTTATATTTATATTTTACCTCCTCAATTTAGCATTATGGACAGGGAAAGACCTAATCTAAAATCTGCAAAAAAATATGTTGCCTTCAAAGTCATACCGTGATCGTAGCATGCATGGACTCGACTCATATGACTGGGATTTCCATGAAAAAGATTGTGGGCCGAAAATGGGTGATCACTGTACATATCTCTTCTGTTTCCTATTTATATTTCTATTTTACCTCCTCAATTTAGCATTATGGACAGGGAACGACCTAATATAAAATCTGCAAAAAAATATGTTGCCTTCAAATTCATACCGTGATCGTAGCATGCATGGACTCGACTCATATGACTGGGATTTCCATGAAAAAGATAGTGGGCAGAAATGGGTGATCACTGTATATTTCTCTTCTGTTTCCTATTCATATTTCTATTTTACCTCCTCAATTTAGCATTATGGACAGGGAAAGACCTAATCTAAGATCTGCACAAAAATATTTTGCCTTCAAATTCATACCGTGATCGTAGCATGCATGGACTCGACTCATATGACTGGGATTTCCATGAAAAAGATTGTGGGCCGAAAATGGGTGATCACTATACATTTCTCTTCTGTATTCTATTTTTATTTCTATTTTACCTCCTCAATTTAGCATTATGGCCAGGGAAAGACCTAATCTAAGCTCTGCACAAAAATATTTTGCCTTCAAATTCATACCGTGTTCATAGCATGCATGGACTCAACTCATATGACTGGGATTTCCATGAAAAAGATTGTGGGCCGAAAATGGGTGATCACTGTACATTTCTCTTCTGTTTCCTATTTATATTTATATTTTCCCTCCTCTATTTAGCATTATGGACAGGGAAAGACCTAATCTAAAATCTGCACAAAAATATTTCGCCTTCAAATTCATACCGTGATCGTAGCATGCATGGACTCGACTCATATGACTGGGATTTCCAAGAAAAAGATTGTGGGCCGAAAATGGGTTATCACTGTACATTTCTCTTCTGTTTCCTATTTATATTTATATTTATCTCCTCAATTTAGCATTATAGCCAGGGAAAGACCTCATCTAAGATCTGCACAAAAATATTTTGCCTTCAAATTCATACCGTGATCGTAGCATGCATGGACTCGACTCATGTGACTGGGATTTCCATGAAAAAGATACTGGGCAGAAATGGGTGATCACTGTACATTTCTCTTCTGTTTCCTATTTATATTTATATTTTACCTCCTCAATTTAGCATTATGGACAGGGAAAGACCTAATCTAAAATCTGCACAAAATTATTTTGCCTTCAACTTCATGCCGTGATCGTAGCATGCATGAACTCTACTCATATGACTGGGATTTCCATGAAAAAGATTGTGGGCCGCAAATGGGTGATCACTGTACATTTCTCTTCTGTTTTTTATTTATATTTCTATTTTACCTCCTCAATTTAGCATTATGGCCAGGAAAAGACCTTATCTAAGATCTGCACAAAAATATTTTGCCTTCAAATTCATACCGTGATCGTAGCATGCATGGACTCGACTCATATGACTGGGATTTCGATGAAAAAGTTTGTGGGCCGAAAATGGGTGATCACTGTACATTTCTCTTCTGTTTCCTATTTAAATTTCTATTTTACCTCCTCAATTTAGCATTATAGGCAGGGAAAGATCTAATCTAAGATCTGCACAAAAATATTTTGCCTTCAAATTCATACCGTGATCGTAGCATGCATGGACTCCACTCATATGACTGGGATTTCCATGAAAAAGATACTGGGCAGAAATGGGTGATCACTGTACATTTCTCTTCTGTTTCCTATTTATATTTCTATTTTACCTCCTCAATTTAGCATTATGGACAGGGAAAGACCTAATCTAAGCTGTGCACAGAAATATTTTACCTTCAAATTCATACCGTGATCGTAGCATGCATGGACTCGACTCATATGACTGGGATTTCCATGAAAAAGATTGTGGGCCGAAAATGGGTGATCACTGTACATATCTCTTCTGTTTCCTATTTATATTTCTATTTTACCTCCTCAATTTAGCATTATGGACAGGGAACGACCTAATATAAAATCTGCAAAAAAATATGTTGCCTTCAAATTCATACCGTGATCGTAGCATGCATGGACTCGACTCATATGACTGGGATTTCCATGAAAAAGATAGTGGGCAGAAATGGGTGATCACTGTATATTTCTCTTCTGTTTCCTATTCATATTTCTATTTTACCTCCTCAATTTAGCATTATGGACAGGGAAAGACCTAATCTAAGATCTGCACAAAAATATTTTGCCTTCAAATTCATACCGTGATCGTAGCATGCATGGACTCGACTCATATGACTGGGATTTCCATGAAAAAGATTGTTGGCCGAAAATGGGTGATCACTGTACATTTCTATTTCCTATTCATATTTCTATTTTATCCCCTCAATTTAGCATTATGGACAGGGAAAGACCTAATCTAAGCTCTGCGCAAAAATATTTTGCCTTCAAATTCATACCGTGATCGTAGCATGCATGGACTCGACTCATATGACTGGGATTTCCATGAAAAAGATAGTGGGCAAAAATGGGTGATCACTGTACATTTCTCTTCTATTTCCTATTTATATTTCTATTTTACCTCCTCAATTTAGCATTATGGACAGGGAAAGACCTAATCTAAAATCTGCACAAAAATATTTTGCCTTCAAATTCATACCGTGATCGTAGCATGCATGGACTCGACTTATATGACTGAGATTTCCATGAAAAAGATTGTGGGCCGAAAACGGGTGTTCACTGTACATTTCTCTCCCGTTTCCTATTTATATTTCTATTTTACTTCCTTCATTTAGCATTATGGACAGGAAAAGACCTAATGTAAGCTCTGCACAAAAATATTTTGCCTTCAAATTCATACCGTGATCGTAGCTTGCATGGACTCGACTCATATGACTGGGATTTCCATTAAAAATATTGTGGACCGAAAATGGGTTATCACTGTACATTTCTCTTCTGTATTCTATTTATATTTCTATTTTACCTCCTCAATTTAGCATTATAGACAGGGAAAGACCTAATCTAAGCTCTGCACAAAAATATTTTGCCTTCAAATTCATTCCGTGCTCGTACCATGCATCAACTCGAGTCATATGACTGGGATTTCCATGAAAAAGTTTGTGGGCCGGAAATGGGTGATCACTGTACATTTCTCTTCTGTTTCCTATTTATATTTATATTTTACCTCCTTAATTTAGCATTATAGACAGGGAAATACCTAATCTAAGCTGTGCACAAAAATATTTTGCCTTCAAATTCATACCGTGATCGTAGCATGTATGGACTAGACTCATAAGACTGGGATTTCCATGAAAAAGATTGTGGGCCGAAAATGGGTGATCACTGTACATTTCTCTTCTGTTTCCTATTTATATTTCTATTTTACTTCCTCAATTTAGCATTATGGACAGGGAAAGACCTAATCTAAAATCTGCAAAAAAATATGTTGCCTTCAAAGTCATACCGTGATCGTAGCATGCATGGACTCGACTCATATGACTGGGATTTCCAAGAAAAAGATTGTGGGCCGAAAATGTGTGATCACTGTACATTTCTCATTTTCCTATTTATATTTCTATTTTACCTCCTCAATTTAGCATTATGGCCAGGGAAAGACCTAATCTAAGATCTGCACAAAAATATTTTGCCTTCAAATTTCATACCGTGAACGTAGCATGCATGAATTCTACTCATATGACTGGGATTTCCATGAAAAAGATTGTCGGCCGAAAATGGGTGATCACTGTACATTTCTCTTCTGTTTCCTCTTTATATTTCTATTTTACCTCCTCAATTTAGCATTATGGCAAGGGAAAGACCTAATCTAAGCTCTGCACAAAAATATTTTGCCTTCAAATTCATACCGAGATCGTAGCATGCATGGACTCGACTCATATGACTGGGATTTCCATGAAAAAGATTGTGTGCCGAAAATGGGTGATCACTGTACATTTCTCTTCTGTTTCCTATTTATATTTATATTTTACCTCCTCAATTTAGCATTTTGTACAGGGAAAGACCTAATCTAAAATCCGCACAAAAATATTTTGCCTTCAAATTCATACCGCGATCGTAGCATGCTTGGACTCGACTCATATGACTTGGATTTCCATGAAAAAGATTGTGAGCAGAAAATGGGTGATCACTGTACATTTCTCTTCTGTTTCCTATTTATATTTATATTTTACATCCTCAATTTAGCATTATGGACAGGGAAAGACCTAATCTAAGATCTGCACATAAATATTTTGACTTCAAATTCATATCGTGATCGTAGCATGCATGGACTCGATTCATATGACTGGGATTTCCATGAAAAAGATTGTGGGCCGAAAATGGGTGATCACTGTACATTTCTCTTCTGTTTCCTATTTATATTTATATTTTACCTCCTCAATTTAGAATTATGGACAGGGAAAGACCTAATCTAAGCTCTGCACAAAAATATTTTGCCTTCAAATTCATACCGTGATCGTAGCATGCTTGGACTCGACTCATATGACTTGGATTTACATGAAAAAGATTGTGAGCAGAAAATGGGTGATCACTGTACATTTCTCTTCTGTTTCCTATTTATATTTATATTTTACCTCCTCAATTTAGAATTATGGACAGGGAAAGACCTAATCTAAGCTCTGCACAAAAATATTTTGCCTTCAAATTCATACCGTGATCGTAGCATGCTTGGACTCGACTCATATGACTGGGATTTCCATGAAAAAGTTTCTGGGCCGAAAATGGGTGATCATTGTAGCTTTCTCTTCTGTTTCCTATTTATATTTATATTTTACCTCCTCAATTTAACATTATGGCCAGGGCAAGACCTAATCTAAGCTCTGCACAAAAATATTTTGCCTTCAAATTCATACCGTGATCGTAGCATGCATGAACTCGACTCATATGACTGGGATTTCCATGAAAAAGATTGTGTGCCGAAAATGGGTGATCACTGTACATTTCTCTTCTGTTTCCTATTTATATTTCTATTTTACCTCCTCAATTTAGCATTATGGACAGGGAAAGACCTAATCTTAGCTCTGCACAAAAATATTTTGCCTTCAAATTCATACCGTGATCTTAGCATGCATGGACTCAACTCATATGACTGGGATTTCCATGAAAAAGATTGTGGGCCGAAAATGGGTGATCACTGTACATTTCTCTTCTGTTTCCTATTTATATTTCTATTTTACCTCCTCAATTCAGCATTATGGCCAGGGAAAGACATAATCTAATCTCTGCACAAAAATATTTTGCCTTCAAATTTATACCGTGATCGTAGCATGCATGGACCCGAATCACATGACTGGGATTTCCATGAAAAAGATTGTGGGCCAAAAATGGGTGATCACTGTACATTTCTCTTCTGTTTCCTATTTATATTTATATTTTACATCCTCAATTTAGCATTATGGACAGGGAAAGATCTAATCTAAGCTCTGCACAAAAATATTTTGCCTTCAAATTCATACCGTGATCGTAGCATGCATGGATTCAACTCATATGACTGGGATTTCCATGAAAAAGATGGTGGGCCGAAAATGGGTGATCACTGTACATTTCTCTTCTGTTTCCTATTTATATTTATATTTTACCTCCTCAATTTAGCATTATGGACAGGGAAAGACCTAATCTAAAATCTGCACAAAAATATTTTGCCTTCAAATTCATACCGTGATCGTAGCATGCATGGACTCGACTCATATGACTGGGATTTCCATGAAAAAGATGGTGGGCCGAAAATGGGTGATCACTGTACATTTCTCTTCTGTTTCCTATTTATATTTCTATTTTACATTCTCAATTTAGCATTATGGACAGGGAAAGACCTAATCTAAGATCTGCACAAAAATATTTTGCCTTCAAATTCATACCGTGATCGTAGCATGCATGGACTCGACTCATATGACTGGGATTTCCATGAAAAAGATTGTGGACCGAAAATGGGTGATCACTGTACATTTCTCTTCTGTTTCCTATTTATATTTCTATTTTACCTCCTCAATTTAGCATTATGGACAGGGAAAGACATAATCTAAGATCTGCCCAAAAATATTTTGCCTTCAAATTCATACCGTGATCGTAGCATGCATGGACTCGACTCATATGACTGGGATTTCCATGAAAAAGATTGTGGGCCGAAAATGGGTGAGCACTGTAAATTTCTCTTCTGTTTCCTATTTACATTTCTATATTACCT
This sequence comes from Acanthosepion lycidas, assembly GCA_963932145.1. Lineage (NCBI taxonomy): Eukaryota > Metazoa > Mollusca > Cephalopoda > Sepiida > Sepiidae > Acanthosepion > Acanthosepion lycidas. Next base: position 1,973,422 of record OZ010604.1, on the reverse strand, counting down.
CCTCAATTTAGCATTATGGACAGTGAAAGACATAATCTAAAATCTGCAGAAAAATATATTGCCTTCAAATTCATACCGTGATCGTAGCATGCATGGACTCGACTCATATGACTGGGATTTCCATGAAAAAGATTGTCGGCCGAAAATTGGTGATCACTGTACATTTCTCTACTGTTTCCTATTTATATTTGTATTTTACCTCCTCAATATAGTATTATGGACAGGGAAAGACCTAATCTAAGCTCTGCAAAAAATATTTTGCCTTCAAATTCATACCGTGATCGTAGCATGCTTGGACTCAACTCATATGACTTGGATTTCCATGAAAAAGATTGTGAGCAGAAAATGGGAGATCACTGTACATTTCTCTTCTGTTTCCTATTTATATTTATATTTTACATCCTCAATTTAGCATTATGGACAGGGAAAGACCTAATCTAAGATCTGTACATAAATATTTTGCCTTCAAATTCTTACCGTGATCGTAGCATGCATGGACTCGATTCATATGACTGGGATTTCCATGAAAAAGATTGTGGGCAGAAAATGGGTGATCACTGTACATTTCTCTTCTGTTTCCTATTTATATTTATATTTTACCTCCTCAATTTAGCATTATGGACAGGGAAAGACCTAATCTAAGATCTGCACAAAAATATTTTGCCTTCAAATTCATACCGTGATCGTAGCATGCATGGACTCGACTCATATGACTGGGATTTCAATGAAAAAGATTGTGGGCCGAAAATGGGTTATCCCTGTACATTTCTCTTCTGTTTCCTATTTATATTTATATTTTACCTCCTCAATTTAGCATTATGGACAGGGAAAGACCTAATCTAAGATCTGCACAAAAATATTTTGCCTTCAAATTCATACCGTGATCGTAGCATGCATGGACTAGACTCATATGACTGGGATTTCCATGAAAAAGATTGTGGGCAGAAGATGGGTGATCACTGTACATTTCTCTTCTGTTTCCTATTTATATTTATATTTTATATTCTCAATTTAGCATTATGGACAGGGAAAGACCTAATCTAAGATCTGCACAAAAATATTTTGCCTTCAAATTCATACCGTGATCGTAGCATGCTTGGACTCGACTCATATGACTGGGATTTCCATGAAAAAGATTGTGGGCAGAAAATGTGTGATCACTGTACATTTCTCTTCTGTTTCCTATTTATATTTATATTTTATATTCTCAATTTAGCATTATGGACAGGGAAAGACCTAATCTAAGATCTGCACAAAAATATTTTGCCTTCAAATTCATACCGTGATCGTAGCATGCTTGGACTCGACTCATATGACTGGGATTTCCATGAAAAAGTTTCTGGGCCGAAAATGGGTGATCACTGTAGCTTTCTCTTCTGTTTCCTATTTATATTTATATTTTACCTCCTCAATTTAACATTATGGCCAGGGCAAGACCTAATCTAAGCTCTGCACAAAAATATTTTGCCTTCAAATCCATACCGTGATCGTAGCATGCATGAACTCGACTCATATGACTGGGATTTCCATGAAAAAGATTGTGTGCCGAAAATTGGTGATCACTGTACATTTCTCTTCTGTTTCCTATTTATATTTCTATTTTACCTCCTCAATTTAGCATTATGGACAGGGAAAGACCTAATCTTAGCTCTGCACAAAAATATTTTGCCTTCAAATTCATACCGTGATCGTAGCATGCATGGACTCGACTCATATGACTGGGATTTCCATGAAAAAGTTTGTGGGCCGAAAATGGGTGATCACTGTACCTTTCTCTTCTGTTTCCTATTTATATTTCTATTTTACCTCCTCAATTTAGCATTATGGACAGGGAAAGACATAATCTAAGATATGCACAAAAATATTTTGCCTTCAAATTCATACCGTGATCGTAGCATGCATGGACTCGACTCATATGACTGGGATTTCCATGAAAAAGATTGTGGGCCGAAAATGGGTGATCACTGTACATTTATCTTCTGTTTCCTTTTTATATTTATATTTTACCTCCTCAATTTAGCATTATGGACAGGGAAAGACCTAATCTAAAATCTGCACAAAAATATTTTGCCTTCAAATTCATACCGTGATCGTAGCATGCATGGACTCGACTCATATGACTGGGATTTCCATGAAAAAGATGGTGGGCCGAAAATGGGTGATCACTGTACATTTCTCTTCTGTTTCCTATTTATATTTCTATTTTACATTCTCAATTTATCATTATGGACAGGGAATGACCTAATCTAAGATCTGCACAAAAATATTTTGCCTTCAAATTCATACCGTGATCGTAGCATGCATGGACCCGACTCATATGACTGGGATTTCCATTAAAAAGATTGTGGACCGAAAATGGGTGATCACTGTACATTTCTCTTCAGTTTCCTATTTATATTTCTATTTTACCTCCTCAATTTAGTATATGGAAAGGGGAAGACCTAATCTAAGATCTGCAAAAAAATATTTTGCCTTCAAATTCATACCGTGATCGTAGCATGCATGGACTCGACTCATATGACTGGGATTTCCATCAAAAAGATTCTTGACAGAAAATGGTGATCACAGTACATTTCTCTTCGGTTTCCTATTTACATTTCTATTTTACCTTCTCAATTTAGCATTATGGACAGGGAAAGACCTAATCTAAGATCTGCAAAAAAATATTTTGCCTTCTAATTCATACCGTGATCGTAGCATGCATGGACTCGACTCATATGACTGGGATTTCCATGAAAAAGATTGTACGCCGAAAATGGGTGATCACTGTACATTTTTCTTCTGTTTCCTATTTATATTTATATTTTACCTCCTCAATTTAGCATTTTGTACAGGGAAAACATTATCTAAGATCTGCACAAAAATATTTTGCCTTCAAATTCATACCGTGATCGTAGCATGCATGGACTCGACTCATATGACTGGGATTTCCATGAAAAAGATTCTGGGCAGAAAATGGGTGATCACTGTATATTTCTCTTCTGTTTCCTATTTATATTTATATTTTACCTCCTGAATTTAGCATTATGGACAAGGAAAGACCTACTCTAAAATCTGTACAAAAATATTTTCCCTTCACATTCATACCGTGATTGTAGCATGCATGGACTCGACTCATATGACTGGGATTTCCATGAAAAAGATTGTGGGCAGAAAATGGGTGATCACTGTACATTTCTCTTCTGTTTCCTATTTATATTTCTATTTTACCTTGTCAATTTAGCATTATGGACAGGGAAAGAACTAATCTAAAATCTGCACAAAAATATTTTGCCCTCAAATTCATACCGTGATCGTAGCATGCATGAACTCGACTCATATGACTCGGATTTCCATGAAAAACATTGTGGGCCGAAAATGGGTGATCACTGTACATTTCTCTTCTTTTTCCTTTTCATATTTCTATTATACCTCCTCAATTTAGCATTATGGCCAGGAAAAGACCTAATCTAAGATCTGCACAAGAATATTTTGCCTTCAAATTCATACCGTGATCGTAGCATGCATGGACTCGACTCATATGACTGGGATTTCCATGAAAAAGATTGTGGGCCGAAAATGGGAGATCACTGTACATTTCTCTTCTGTTTTCTATTTATATTTCTATTTTACCTCCTCATTTCAGCATTATGGACAGGGAAAGACCAAATCTAAGATCTGCACAAAAATATTTTGCCTTCAAATTCATACGGTGATCGTAGCATGCATGGACTCGATTCATATGACTGAGATTTCCATGAAAAAGGTTGTGGGCCGAAAATGGGTGATCACTGTACATTTCTCTTCTGGTTCCTATTTATATTTATATTTTACCTCCTCAATTTAGCATTATGGACAGGGAAAGACCTAATCTAAGATCTGCACAAAAATATTTTGCCTTCAAATTCATACCGTGATCGTAGCATGCATGGACTCGACTCATATGACTGGGATTTCCATGAAAAAGATTGTGTGCAGAAAATGGGTGATCACTGTACATTTCTCTTCTGTTTCCTATTTATATTTATATTTATACCTCCTCAATTTAGCATTATGGACAGGGAAAGACCTAATCTAAAATCTGCACAAAAATATTTTGCCTTCAAATTTTTACCGTGATCGTAGCATGCATGCACTCGTCTCATATGACTGGGATTTCCATGCAAAAGATTGTGTGCAGAAAATGGGTGATCACTGTACATTTCTCTTCTTTTTCCTATTTATATTTCTATTTTACTTCTTCAATTTAGCATTATGGACAGGGAAAGACCAAATCTAAGATCTGCAAAAACATATTTTGCCTTCAAATTCTTACCGTGATCGTAGCATGCATGGACTCGACTCATATGACTGGGATTTTCATGAATAAGATTGTGTGCAGAAAATGGGTGATCACTGTACATTTCTCTTCTGTTTGCTAATTATATTTATATTTTACCTCCTCAATTTAGCATTATGGACAGGGAAAGACCAAATCCAAGATCTGCAAAAAAATATTTTGCCTTCAAATTCATACCGTGATCGTAGCATGCATGGACTCGACTCATATGACTCGGATTAACATGAAAAACATTGTGGGCCGAAAATGGGTGATCAGTGTACATTTCAATTCTGTTTCCTATTTATATTTATATTTTACCTCCTCAATTTAGCATTATGGACAGGGAAAGACCTAATCTAAGCTCTGCACAAATATATTTTGCCTTCAAATTCATACCGTGATCGTAGCATGCATGGACTCGACTCATATGACTTGGATTTCCATGAAAAAGATTGTGGCCTGAAAATGGGTGATCACTGTACATTTCTCTTGTTTCCTATTTATATTTATATTTTACCTCCTCAATTTAGCATTATGGACAGGGAAAGACCAAATCTAAGATCTGCAAAAAAATATTTTGCCTTCAAATTCATACCGTGATCGTAGCATGCGTGGACTCGACTCATATGACTGGGATTTCCATGTAAAGATTGTGGGCCGAAAATGGGTGCTCACTGTACATATCTCTTCTGTTTCCTATTTATATTTATATTTTACCTCCTCAATTTAGCATTATGGACAGGGAAAGACATAATCTAAGCTCTGCACAAAAATATTTTGCCTTCAATTTCATACCGTGAACGTAGGATGCATGTACTCGACTCATATGACTGGGATTTCCATGAAAAAGATTGTGGGCCGAAAATGGGTGATCACTGTACATTTCTTTTCTGTTTCCTATTTATATTTCTATTTTACCTCCTCAATTTAGCATTATGGACAGGCAAAGACCTAATCTAAGATCTGCACAAAAATATTTTGCCGTCAAATTCATACCGTGATCGTAGCATTCATGGACTCAACTCATATGACTGGGATTTCCATTAAAAGGATAGTGGGCAGAAAATGGGTGATCACTGTACATTTCTTTTCTGTTTCGTATTTATATTTATATTTTACTTCCTTAATTTAGCATTATGGACAGGGAAAGAAATAATCTAAGCTCTGCACAAAAATATTTTGCCTTCAAATCCATACCGTGATCGTAGCATGCATGGACTCGACTCATATGACTGGGATTTCCATGAAAAAGATTGTGGGCCGAAAATTGGTGATCACTGTACATTTCTCTTCTGTTTCCTATTTATATTTATATTTTACCTCCTCAATTTAGCAATATGGACAGGGAAAGACCTAATCTAAGATCTGCACAAAAATATTTTGCCTTCAAATTCATACCGTGATCGTAGCATGCATGGACTCGACTCATATAACTGGGATTTCCATGAAAAAGATTGTGGGCCGAAAATGGGTGATCACTGTACATTTCTCTTCTGTTTCCTATTTATATTTATATTTTACCTCCTCAATTTAGCATTATGGACAGGGAAAGAACTAATCTAAAATCTACACAAAAATATTATGCCTTCAAATTCATACCGTGATCGTAGCATGCATGGACTCGACTCATATGACTGGGATTTCCATGAAAAAGATTGTGGGCCGAAAATGTGTGATCACTGTACATTTCTCTTCTGTTTCCTATTTATATTTCTATTATACCTCCTTAATTTAGCATTATGGCCAGGAAAAGACCTAATCTAAGCTCTGCACAAAAATATTTTGCCTTCAAATTCATACCGTGATCGTAGCATGCATGAACACGACTCATATGACTGGGATTTCCATGAAAAAGATTGTGGGCCGAAAATGGGTGATAACTGTACATTTCTCTTCTGTTTCCTATTTATATTTATATTTTACCTCCTCAATTTAGCATTATGGACAGGGAAAGACCTAATCTAAAATCTTCACAAAAATATTTTGCCTTCAAATTCATACCGTGATCGTAGCATGCATGGACTCGACTCATATAACTGGAATTTACATGAAAAAGATTGTGGGCCGAAAATGGGTGATCACTGTACATTTCTCTGCTTTTTCCTATTTATATTTCTATTTTACCTCCTCAATTTAGCATTATGGACAGGGAAAGAACTAATCTAAAATCTTCACAAAAATATTTTACCTTCAAATTCATACCGTGATCGTAGCATGCATGGACTCGACTCATATAACTGGGATTTCCATGAAAAAGATTGTGGGCCGAAAATGGGTGATCACTGTACATTTCTCTTCTGTTTCCTATTTTTATTTATATTTTACCTCCTCAATTTAGCATTATGGACAGGGAAAGACCTAATGTAAAATCTGCACAAAAATATTTTGCCTTCAACTTCATACCGTGATCGTAGCATGCATGGACTCAACTCATATGACTAGGATTTCCAAGAAAAAGATTGTGGGGCGAAAATTGGTGATCACTGTACATTTCTCTTCTGTTTCCTATTTATATTTCTATTTTACCTCCTCAATTTAGCATTATGGACAGGGAAAGACCTAATCTAAGATCTGCACAAAAATATTATGCCTTCAAATTCATACCGTGATCGTAGCATGCATGGACTCGACTCATATGACTGGGATTTCCATGAAAAAGATTGCGGGCAGAAAATGGGTGATCACTGTACATTTCTCTTCTGTTTCCTATTTATATTTATATTTTACCTCCTCAATTCAGCATTATTGGCAGGCAAAGATCTAATCTAAGATCTGCACAAAAATATTTTGCCTTCAAATTCATACCGTGATCGTAGCATGCATGGACTTGACTCATATGACTGGAATTTCCATGAAAAAGATTGTGGGCCGAAATGGGTGATCACTGTACATTTCTCTTCTGTTTCCTATTTATATTTATATTTTACCTCCTCAATTTAGCATTATGGCCAGGGAAAGACCTAATCTAAGCACTGCACAAAAATATTTTGCCTTCAAATTAATACCGTGATCGTAGCATGCATGGAATCGACTCATATGACTGGGATTTCCATGAAAAAGATTGTGGGCAGAAAATGGGTGATCACTGTACATTTCTCTTCTGTTTCCTCTTTATATTTATATTTTACCTCCTCAATTTAGCATTATGGACAGGGAAAGACATAATCTAAGCACTGCACAAAAATATTTTGCCTTCAAATTAATACCGTGATCGTAGCATGCATGGAATCGACTCATATGACTGGGATTTCCATGAAAAAGATTGTGGGCAGAAAATGGGTGATCACTGTACATTTCTCTTGTTTCCTATTTATATTTCTATTTTACCTCCCCAATTTAGCATTATGGACAGGGAAAGACCTAATCTAAGATCTGCACAAAAATATTTTGCTTTCAAATTCATACCGTGATCGTAGCATGCATGGACTCGACTCATATGACTGGGATTTCCATGAAAAAGATTGTGGGCTGAAAATGGGTGATCACTGTACATTTCTCTTCTGTATTCTATTTATATTTCTATTTTACCTCCTCAATTTAGCATTATGGCTAGGGAAAAACCTAATCTAAGCTCTGCACAAAAATATTTTGCCTTCGAATTCATACCGTGATCGTAGCATGCGTGGACTCGACTCATATGACTGGGATTTCCATGAAAAAGTTTGTGGACCGGAAATGGGTGATCACTGTACATTTCTCTTCTGTTTCCTATTTATATTTCTATTTTACCTCCTCAATTTAGCATTATGGACAGGGAAAGACCTAATCTAAGATCTGCACAAAAATATTTTGCTTTCAAATTCATACCGTGATCGTAGCATGCATGGACTCGACTCATATGACTGGGATTTCCATGAAAAAGATTGTGGGCCGAAAATGGGTGATCACGGTACATTTCTCTTGTTTCCTATTTATATTTATATTTTACCTCCTCAATTTAGCATTATGGACAGGGAAAGACCTAATCTAAGCTCTGCACAAAAATATTTTGCCTTCAAATTAATACCGTGATCGTAGCATGCATGGAATCGACTCATATGACTGGGATTTCCATGAAAAAGATTGTGGGCAGAAAATGGGTGATCACTGTACATTTCTCTTGTTTCCTATTTATATTTCTATTTTACCTCCTCAATTTAGCATTATGGACAGGGAAAGACCTAATCTAAGATCTGCACAAAAATATTTTGCTTTCAAATTCATACCGTGATCGTAGCATGCATGGACTCGACTCATATGACTGGGATTTCCATGAAAAAGATTTTGGGCCGAAAATGGGTGATCACTGTACATTTCTCTTCTGTTTCCTATTTATATTTATATTTTACCTCCTCAATTTAGCATTTTGGACAGGGAAAACATTATCTAATCTCTGCAAATAAATATTTTGCCTTCAAATTCATACCGTGATCGTAGCATGCATGGACTCGACTCATCTGACTGGGATTTCCATGAAAAAGATTGTGGGCCGAAAATGGGTGATCACTGTACATTTCTCTTCTGTTTCCTATATATATTTCTATTTTACCTCCTCAATTTAGCATTATGGACAGGGAAAAACCTAATCTAAGATCTGCACAAAAATATTTTGCCTTCAAATTCATACCGTGATCGTAGCATGCATGGACTCGACTCATATGACTGGGATTTCCATGAAAAAGATTGTGGGCAGAAAATGGGTGATCACTGTACATTTCTCTTCTGTTTCCTATTCATATTTACTTCCTTCATTTAGCATTATGGACAGGGAAAACCTTATCTAAGCTCTGCAAAAAAATATTTTGCCTTCAAATTCATTCTGTGATCGTAGCATGTATGGACTCGACTCATATGACTGGGATTTCCATGAAAAAGTTTGTGGGCAGAAAATGGGCGATCACTGTACATTTCTCTACTGCTTCCTATTTACATTTCTATTTTACCTCCTCAATTTAGCATTATGGACAGTGAAAGACCAAATATAAGATCTGCACAAAAATATTTTGCCTTCAAATTCATACCGTGATCGTAGCATGCATGTACTCGACTCATATGACTGGGATTTCCATGAAAAGGATTGTGGGCCGAAAATGGTGATCACATTACATTTCTCTTCTGTTTCCTGTTTATATTTATATTTTACTTCCTCAATTTAGCATTATGTACAGGGAAAGAACTAATCTAAAATCTGCACAAAAATATTTTGCCTTCAAATTCATACCGTGATGGTAGCATGCATGGAATCGACTCATATGACTGGGATTTCCATGAAAAAGATTGTGGGCCGAAAATGGGTGATCACTGTACATTTCTCTTCGGTTTCCTGTTTATATTTCTATTTTACCTCCTCAATTTAGCATTATGGACAGGGAAAGACCTAATCTAAAATCTGCACAAAAATATTTTGCCTTCAAATTCATACCGTGATCGTAGCATGCATGGACTCGACTCATATGACTGGGATTTCCATGAAAAAGATTGTGGGCCGAAAATGGGTGATCACTATACATTTCTCTTCTGCTTCCTATTGATATTTCTATTATACCTCCTCAATTTAGCATTATGGACAGGGAAAGACCTAATCTAAAATCTGCACAAAAATATTTTGCCTTCAAATTCATACCGTGATCGTAGCATGCATGGTCTCGACTCATATGACTGGGATTTCCATGAAAAAGATTGTGGGCCGAAAATGGGTGATCACTGTACATTTCTCTCCTGTTTCCTATTTATATTTATATTTTACCTCCTCAATTTAGCATTATGGACAGGGAAAGACCTAATCTAAGATCTGCACAAAAATATTTTGCTTTCAAATTCATACCGTGATCGTAGCATGCATGGACTCGACTCATATGACTGGGATTTCCATGAAAAAGATTTTGGGCCGAAAATGGGTGATCACTGTACATTTCTCTTCTGTTTCCTATTTATATTTATATTTTACCTCCTCAATTTAGCATTTTGGACAGGGAAAACATTATCTAATCTCTGCAAATAAATATTTTGCCTTCAAATTCATACCGTGATCGTAGCATGCATGGACTCGACTCATCTGACTGGGATTTCCATGAAAAAGATTGTGGGCTGAAAATGGGTGATCACTGTACATTTCTCTTCTGTTTCCTATTTATATTTCTATTTTACCTCCTCAATTTACCATTATGGACAGGGAAAGACCTAATCTAAAATCTGCACAAAAATATTTTGCTTTCAAATTCATACCGTAATCGTAGGATGCATGGACTCGACTCATATGACTGGGATTTCCATGAAAAAGATTGTGGCCCGAAAATGGGTGATCACTGTACATTTCTCTTCGGTTTCCTGTTTGTATTTCTATTTTACCTCCTCAATTTAGCATTATGGAGAGGGAAAGACCTAATCTAAAATCTGCACGAAAATATTTTGCCTTCAAATTCATACCGTGATCGTAGCATGCATGGACTCGACTCATATGATTGGGATTTCCATGAAAAAGATATGTGGGCCGAAAATGGGTGATCACTGTACATTTCTCTTCTGTTTCCTATTTATATTTCTATTGTACCTCGTCAATTTAGCATTATGGACAGGGAAAGACCAAATCTAAGATCTGCACAAAAATATTTTGCCCTCAAATTCATACCGTGATCATAGCATGCATGGACTCGACTGATATGCCTGGGATTTCCATGAAAAAGATTGTGGGCCGAAAATGGGTGGTCACTGTACATTTCTCTTCTGTTTCCTATTTATATTTCTATTTTACTTCCTTCATTTAGCATTATGGACAGGGAAAGACCTAATCTAAGCTCTGCACAAAAATATTTTGCCTTCAAATTCATACCGTGATCGTAGCATGAATGGACTCGACTCATATGACTGGGATTTGCATGAAAAAGATTGTGGGTCGAAAATGGGTGATCACTGTACATTTCTCTGCTGTTTCCTATTTATATTTATATTTTACCTCCTCAATTTAGCATTATGGACAGGGAAAGACCTAATCTAAGCTCTGCACAAAAATATTTTGCCTTCAAATTCATACCGTGCTTGTAGAATGCATGGACTCGACTCATATGACTGGGATTACCATGAAAAAGATTGTGGGCCGAAAATGGGTGATCACTGTACATTTTTCTTCTGTTTCCTATTTATATTTATATTTTACCTCCTCAATATAGCATTATGGACAGGGAAAAACCTAATCTAAGATCTGCACAAAAATATTTTTCTTTCAAATTCATACCGTGATCGTAGCATGCATGGATTCGACTCATATGACTGGGATTTCCATGAAAAAAATTGTGGGCCGAAAATGGGTGATCACTGTACATATCTCTTCTGTTTCCTATTGATATTTATATTTTACTTCTTAAATTTAGCATTTTGGACAGGGAAAGACCGAATCTAAGATCTGCAAAAAAATATTTTGCCTTCAAATTCATACCATGATCGTAGCATGCATGGACACGACTCATATGAGTGGGATTTCCATGAAAAAGATTGTCGGCAGAAAATGGGTGAACACTGTACATTTCTCTTCTGTTTCCTATTTATATTTATATTTTACCTCCTCAATATAGCATTATGGACACGGAAAAACCTAATCTAAGACCTGCAAAAAAATATTTTGCCTTCAAATTCATACCGTGATCGTAGCATGCATGGACTCGACTCATATGAATGGGATTTCCATGAAAAAGATGGTGGGCCGAAAATGGGTGATCACTGTACATTTCTCTTCTGTTTCCTATTTATATTTCTATTTTACCTCCTCAATTTAAAATTATGGACAGGGAATGACCTAATCTAAGATCTGCACAAAAATATTTTGCTTTCAAATTCATACCGTGATCGTAGCATGCATGGACTCGATTCATATGACGGGGATTTCCATGAAAAAGATTGTGGGCCGAAAATGGGTGATCACTGTACATTTCTCTTCTGTTTCCTATTTATATTTCTATTTTACCTCCTCAATTTAGCATTATGGACAGGGAAAGACCTAATCTAAAATCTGCACAAAAATATTTTGCCTTCAAATTCATACCGTGATCGTAGCATGCATGGACTCGACTCATATGACTGGGATTTCCATGAAAAAGATTGTTGGCAGAAAATGGGTGATCACTGTACATTTCTCTTCTGTTTCCTATTTATATTTCTATTTTACCTCCTCAATTTAGCATTATGGACAGGGAAAGACCTAATCTAAAATCTGCACAAAAATATTTTGCCTTCAAATTCATACCGTGATCGTAGCATGCATGGACTCGACTCATATGACTGGGATTTCCATGAAAAAGATTGTGGGCAGAAAATGGGTGATCACTGTACATTTCTCTTCTGTTTCCTATTTATATTTATATTTTACCTCCTCAATATAGCATTATGGATAGGGAAATCCTAATCTAAGACCTGCAAAAAAATATTTTGCCTTCAAATTCATACCGTGATCGTAGCATGCATGGACTCGTCTCATATGACTGGGATTTCCATGAAAAAGATTGTGGGGCGAAAATGGGTGATCACTGTACATTTCTCTTCTGTTTCCTATTTATATTTATATTTTACCTCCTCAATTTAGCATTATGGGCAGGGAAAGACCTAATCTAAAATCTGCACAAAAATATTTTGCTTTCAAATTCATACCGTGATCGTAGCATGCATGGACTCGACTCATATGACTGGGATTTCCATGAAAAAGTTTGTGGGCCGAAAATGGGTGATCACTGTACATTTCTCTTCTGTTTCCTATTTATATTTATATTTTACCTCCTCAATTTAAAATTATGGACAGGGAATGACCTAATCTAAGATCTGCACAAAAATATTTTGCTTTCAAATTCATACCGTGATCGTAGCATGCATGGACTCGACTCATATGACTGGGATTTCCATGAAAAAGATTGTGGGCCGAAAATGGGTGATCACTGTACATTTCTCTTCTGTTTCCTATTTATATTTCTATTTTCCCTCCTCAATTTAGCATTATGGCCAGGAAATGACCTAATTTAAAATCTGCACAAAAATATTTTGCCTTCAAATTCATACCGTGAGCGTAGCATGCATGGACTCGACTCATATGACTGGGATTTCCATGAAAAAGATTGTGGGCCGAAAATGGGTGATCACTGTACATTTCTCCTCTGTTTCCTATTCATATTTATATTTTACCTCCTCAATTTAGCATTATGTAAAGGGAAGGACCTAATCTAAAATGTGCACAAAAATTTTTTGCCTTCAAATTCATACCGTGATCGTAGCATGCATGGACTCGACTCATATGACTGGGATTTCCATGAAAAAGATTGTGAGCCGAAAATGGGTGATCATTGTACATTTCTCTTCTATTTCTATTTCTATTTTACCTCCTCAATTTAGCATTATGGACAGGGAAAGACCTAATCTAAAATCTTCACTAAAATAATTTGCCTTCAAATTTTATACCATGATCGTAGCATGCATGGACTCGACGCATATGACTGGGATTTCCATGAAAAAGATTGTCGGCCGGAAATGGGTGATCACTGTACATTTCTCTTCTGTTTCCTATTTATATTTCTATTTTACCTCCTCAATTTAAAATTATGGACAGGGAATGACCTAATCTAAGATCTGCACAAAAATATTTTGCTTTCAAATTCATACCGTGATCGTAGCATGCATGGACTCGATTCATATGACGGGGATTTCCATGAAAAAGATTGTGGGCCGAAAATGGGTGATCACTGTACATTTCTCTTCTGTTTCCTATTTATATTTCTATTTTACCTCCTCAATTTAGCATTATGGACAGGGAAAGACCTAATCTAAAATCTGCACAAAAATATTTTGCCTTCACATTCATACCGTGATCGTAGCATGCATGGACTCGACTCATATGACTGGGATTTCCATGAAAAAGATTGTTGGCAGAAAATGGGTGATCACTGTACATTTCTCTTCTGTTTCCTATTTATATTTATATTTTACCTCCTCAATTTAGCATTATGGACAGGGAAAGACCTAATCTAAAATCTGCACAAAAATATTTTGCCTTCAAATTCATACCGTGATCGTAGCATGCATGGACTCGACTCATATGACTGGGATTTCCATGAAAAAGATTGTGGGCAGAAAATGGGTGATCACTGTACATTTCTCTTCTGTTTCCTATTTATATTTATATTTTACCTCCTCAATATAGCATTATGGACAGGGAAAAACCTAATCTAAGACCTGCACAAAAATATTTTGCTTTCAAATTCATACCGTGATCGTAGCATGCATGGCCTCGACTCATATGACTGGGATTTCCATGAAAAAGATTGTGGGCCGAAAATGGGTGATCACTGTACATTTCTCTTCTGTTTCCTATTGATATTTCTATTTTACCTCCTCAATTTAGCATTATGGACAGGGAAAGACAATATATAAGCTCTGCACAGAAATATTTTGCCTTCAAATTCATACCGTGATCGGAGCATGCATGACTCGATTCATATGACTGGGATTTCCATGAAAAAGATTGTGGGCCGAAAATGGGTGATCACTGTACATTTCTCTTCTGTTTCCTATTTATATTTCTATTTTCCCTCCTCAATTTAGCATTATGGCCAGGAAATGACCTAATCTAAAATCTGCACAAAAATATTTTGCCTTCAAATTCATACCGTGAGCGTAGCATGCATGGACTCGACTCATATGACTGGCATTTCCATGAAAAAGATTGTGGGCCGAAAATGGGTGATCACTGTACATTTCTCCTCTATTTCCTATTCATATTTATATTTTACCTCCTCAATTTAGCATTATGTAAAGGGAAGGACGTAATCTAAAATGTGCACAAAAATTTTTTGCCTTCAAATTCATACCGTGATCGTAGCATGCATGGACTCGACTCATATGACTGGGATTTCCATGAAAAAGATTGTGGGCCGGAAATGGGTGATCACTGTACATTTCTCTTCTATTTCTATTTCTATTTTACCTCCTCAATTTAGCATTATGGACAGGGAAAGACCTAATCTAAGATCTACACAAAAATATTTTACCTTCAAATTCATACCGTGATCGTAGCATGCATGGACTCGACTCATATGACTGGGATTTCCATGAAAAAGATTGTGGGCCGAAAATGGGTGATCACTGTACATTTCTCTTCTGTTTCTTATTTATATTTCTATTTTACCTCCTCAATTTAAAATTATGGACAGGGAATGACCTAATCTAAGATCTGCACAAAAATATTTTGCTTTCAAATTCATACCGTGATCGTAGCATGCATGGACTCGATTCATATGACGGGGATTTCCATGAAAAAGATTGTGGGCCGAAAATGGGTGATCACTGTACATTTCTCTTCCGTTTCCTATTTATATTTCTATTTTACCTCCTCAATTTAGCGTTATGGACAGGGAAAGACCTAATCTAAAATCTGCACAAAAATATTTTGCCTTCAAATTCATACCGTGATCGTAGCATGCATGGACTCGACTCATATGACTGGGATTTCCATGAAAAAGATTGTTGGCAGAAAATGGGTGATCACTGTACATTTCTCTTCTGTTTCCTATTTATATTTCTATTTTACCTCCTCAATTTAGCATTATGGACAGGGAAAGACCTAATCTAAAATCTGCACAAAAATATTTTGCCTTCAAATTCATACCGTGATCGTAGCATGCATGGACTCGACTCATATGACTGGGATTTCCATGAAAAAGATTGTGGGCAGAAAATGGGTGATCACTGTACATTTCTCTTCTGTTTCCTATTTATATTTATATTTTACCTCCTCAATATAGCATTATGGACAGGGAAAAACCTAATCTAAGACCTGCAAAAAAATATTTTGCCTTCAAATTCATACCGTGATCGTAGCATGCATGGACTCGACTCATATGACTGGGATTTCCATGAAAAAGTTTGTGGGCCGAAAATGGGTGATCACTGTACATTTCTCTTCTGTTTCCTATTTATATTTCTATTTTACCTCCTCAATTTAAAATTATGGACAGTGAATGACCTAATCTAAGATCTGCACAAAAATATTTTGCTTTCAAATTCATACCGTGATCGTAGCATGCATGGACTCGACTCATATGACTGGGATTTCCATGAAAAAGATTGTGGGCCGAAAATGGGTGATCACTGTACATTTCTCTTCTGTTTCCTATTGATATTTCTATTTTACCTCCTCAATTTAGCATTATGTCCAGGGAAAGACCTAATCTAAGCTCTGCACAAAAATATTTTGCCTTCAAATTCATACCGTGATCGTAGCATGCATGGACTCGACTCATATGACTGGGATTTCCATGAAAAAGATTGTGAGCCGAAAATGGGTGATCACTGTACATTTCTCTTCTGTTTCCTATTTATATTTCTATTTTACCTCCTCAATTTAGCATTATGGACAGGGAAAGACCTAATCTAAACTCTGCACAAAAATATTTTGCCTTCAAATTCATACCGTAATCGTAGCATTCATGGACTCGACTCATATGACTGGGATTTCCATGAAAAAGATTGTGGGCAGAAAATGGGTGATCACTGTACATTTCTCTTCGGTTTCCTATATATATTTATATTTTACCTCCTAAATTTAGCATTATGGACAGTGAAAGACCTAATCTAAGATCAGCACAAAAACAATTTGCCTTCAAATTCATTCCGTGATCGTAGCATGCATGGACTCGACTCATATAAATGGGATTTCCATGAAAAAGATAGTGGGCCGAAAATGGGTGATCACTGTACATTTCTCTTCTGTTTCCTATTTATATTTATATTTTACCTCCTCAATTTAGCATTATGGACAGGGAAAGACCTAATCTAAAATCTACACAAAAATATTTTGCTTTCAAATTCATACCGTGATCGTAGCATGCATGGACTCGACTCATATGACTGGGATTTCCATGAAAAAGTTTGTGGGCCGAAAATGGGTGATCACTGTACATTTCTCTTCTGTTTCATATTTATATTTCTATTTTACCTCCTCAATTTAGCATTATGGCCAGGGCATGACCTAATGTAAGCTCTGTACAAAAATATTTTGCCTTCAAATTCATACTGTGATCGTAGCATGCATGGACTCGACTCATATGACTGGGATTTCCATGAAAAAGATTGTGAGCCGAAAATGGCTGATCACTGTACATTTCTCTTCTGTTTCCTATATATATTTCTTTTTTACCTCCTCAATTAACATTATGGACAGGGAAAGACATAATCTAAGATCTGCACAAAAATATTTTGCCTTGAAATTCATACCTTGATCGTAGCATGCATGGACTTGACTCATATGACTGGGATTTCCATGAAAACGATTCTGGGCCAAAAATGGGTGATCACTGTACATTTCTCTTCTGTTTCCTATTTATATTTATATTTTACCTCCTCAATTTAGCGTTATGGACAGGGAAAGACCTAATCTAAGATCAGCACGAAAATATTTTGCCTTCAAATTCATACCGTTATCGTAGCATGCATGGACTCGACTCATATGACTGGGATTTCCATGAAAAAGATTCTGGGCCGAAAATGGGTGATCACTGTACATTTCTCTTCTGTTTCCTATTTATATTTATATTTTACCTCCTCAATTTAGCATTATGGCCAGGGAAAGACCTAATGTAAGCTCTCTACAAAAATATTTTGCCTTCAAATTCATACCGTGATTGTAGCATGCATGGACTCGACTCATATGACTGGGATTTCCATGAAAAAGATTGTGGGCCGAAAATGGGTGATCACTGTACATTTCTCTTCTGTTTCCTATTTATATTTCTATTTTACCTCCTCAATTTAGCATTATGGACAGTGAAAGAACTAATCTAAAATCTGCACAAAAATATTTTGCCTTCAAATTCATACCGTGTTCATAGCAAGCATGGACTCGACTCATATGACTGGGATTTCCATGAAAAAGATTGTGGGCCGAAAATGAGTGATCACTGTATATTTCTCTTCTGTTTCCTATTTATATTTATATTTTACCTCCTCAATTTAGCATTATGGGCAGGGAAAGACCTAATCTAAAATCTTCACAAAAATATTTTGCCTTCAAATTTATACCGTGATCGTAGCATGCATGGACTCGACTCATATGACTGGGATTACCATGAAAAAGATTGTGGGCAGAAAATGGGTGATCACTGTACATTTCTCTTCTGTTTCCTATTTATATTTATATTTTACCTCCTCAATTTAGCATTATGGACAGCGAAAGACCTAATCAAGATCTGCACAAAAATATTTTGGCTTCAAATTCATACCGCGATCGTAGCATGCCTGGAATCCACTCATATGACTGGGATTTCCATGAAAAAGATTGTGGGGCGAAAATGGGTGATCACTGTACATTTCTCTTCTGTTTCCTATTTATATTTCTATTTTACCTTCTCAATTTAGCATTATGGCCAGGGAAAGACCTAATCAAAGCTCTGCACAAAAATATTTTGCCTTCAAATTCATACCGTGATCGTAGCATGCATGGACTCGACTCATATGACTGGCATTTCCATGAAAAAGATTGTGAGCCGAAAATGGGTGATCACTGTACATTTCTCTTCTGTTTCCTATTTATATTTCTATTTTACCTCCTATATTTAGCATTATGGACAGTGAAAGACCTAATCTAAGATCTGCACAAAAACAATTTGCCTTCAAATTCATTCCGTGATCGTAGCATGCATGGACTCGACTCATATGACAGGGATTTCCATGAAAAAGATTGTGGGCAGAAAATGTGTGATCACTGTACATTTATCTTCGGTTTCCTATTTATATTTATATTTTACTTCCTCAATTTAGCATTATGGACAGGGAAAGACCTAATCTAAGCTCTGCACAAAAATATTTTGCCTTCAAATTTATACCGTGATCGTAGCATGCATGGACTCGACTCATATGACTGGGATTACCATGAAAAAGATTGTGGGCCGAAAATGGGTGATCACTGTACATTTCTCTTCTTTTTCCTATTTATATTTCTATTTTACCTCTCCAATTTAGCATTATGGACAGGGAAAGACCTAATCTAAAATCTGCACAAAAATATTTTGCCTACAAATTCATACCGTGATCGTAGCATGCATGGACTCGACTCATATGACTGGGATTTCCATGAAAAAGATTGTGGGCAGAAAATCGGTGATCAGTGTACATTTCTCTTCTGTTTCCTATTTATATTTCTATTTTACGTCCTCAATTTAGCATTATGAACAGGGAATGACCTAATCGAAGATCTGCACAAAAATATTTTGCCTTCAAATTCATACCGTGAACGTTGCATGCATGGACTCGACTCATATGACTGGGATTTCTATGAAAAAGATTGTCCGCCGAAAATGAGTGGTCACTGTACATTTCTCTTCTGTTTCCTATTTATATTTATATTTTACCTCCTCAATTTAGCATTATGGACAGGGAAAGACCTAATCTAAAATCTGCACAAAAATATTTTGCCTTCAAATTCATACCGTGAACGTAGCATGCATGGACTCGACTCATATGACTGGGATATCCATGAAAAAGATTGAAGGCCGAAAATGGGTGATCACTGTACATTTCTCTTCTGTTTTCTATTTATATTTCTATTTTACCTCCTCAATTTAGCATTATGGACAGGGAAAGAACTAATCTAAAATCTGCACAAAAATATTTTGCCTTCAAATTCATACCGTGTTCGTAGCAAGCATGGACTCGACTCATATGACTGGGATTTCCATGAAAAAGATTGTGGGCCGAAAATGAGTGATCACTGTATATTTCTCTTCTGTTTCCTATTTATATTTATATTTTACCTCCTCAATTTAGCATTATGGACAGGGAAAGACCTAATCTAAAATCTTCACAAAAATATTTTGCCTTCAAATTTATACCGTGATCGTAGCATGCATGGACTCGACTCATATGACTGGGATTTCCATGAAAAAGATTGTGGGCCGAAAATGGGTGATCACTGTACATTTCTCTTCTGTTTCCTATTTATATTTATATTTTACCTCCTCAATTTAGCATTATGGACATTGAAAGACCTAATATAAGCTCTGCACAAAATATTTTGCCTTCAAATTCATACCGTGATCGTAGCATGCATGGACTCGACTCATATGACTGGGATTACCATGAAAAAGATTGTGGGCAGAAAATGGGTGATCACTGTACATTTCTCTTCTGTTTCCTATTTATATTTATATTTTACTTCTTCAATTTAGCGTTATGGACAGGGAAAGACCTAATCTAAGCTCTGCACAAAATATTTTGCCTTCAAATTCATACCGTGATCGTAGCATGCATGGACTCGACTCATATGACTGGGATTACCATGAAAAAGATTGTGGGCCGAAAATGGGTGATCACTGTACATTTCTCTTCTGTTTCCTATTTATATTTATATTTTACCTCCTCAATTTAGCATTATGGACAGCGAAAGACCTAATCAAGATCTGCACAAAAATATTTTGCCTTCAAATTCATACAGTGATCGTAGCATGCCTGGAATCCACTCATATGACTGGGATTTCCATGAAAAAGATTGTGGGGCGAAAATGGGTGATCACTGTACATTTCTCTTCTGTTTCCTATTTATATTTCTATTTTACCTTCTCAATTTAGCATTATGGCCAGGGAAAGACCTAATCAAAGCTCTGCACAAAAATATTTTGCCTTCAAATTCATACCGTGATCGTAGCATGCATGGAATCGACTCATTTGACTGGGATTTCCATGAAAATTTTGTGGGCCGAAAATGGGTGATCACTGTAGAGTGCTCTTCTGTTTCCTATTTATATTTATATTTTACCTCCTCAATTTAGCATTATGGACAGGGAAAGACCTAATCTAAGATCTGCACAAAAATATTTTGGCTTCAAATTCATACCGTGATCATAGCATGCATGGACTCGACTCATATGCCTGGGATTTCCATGAAAAAGATTGTGGTCCGAAAGTTGGTGATCACTGTACATTTCTCTTCTGTTTCCTATTTATATTTCTATTTTACCTCCTCAATTTAGCATTATGGACAGTGAAAGACCTAATCTAAGTTCTGCACAAAAATATTTTGACTTCAAATTCATACCGTGAACGTTGCATGCATGGACTCGACTCATATGACTGGGATTTCTATGAAAAAGATTGTCAGACGAAAATGGGTGGTCACTGTACATTTCTCTTCTGTTTCCTATTTATATTTATATTTTACCTCCTCAATTTAGCATTATGGACAGGGAAAGACCTATTCTAAGATCTGCACAAAAATATTTTGCCTTCAAATTCATACCGTGATCGTAGCTTGCATGGACTCGACTCATATGACTGGGATTTCCATCAAAAAGATTGTGGGCCGAAAATGGGTGATCACTGTACATTTCTCTTCTGTTTCCTATTTATATTTATATTTACCTCCTCAATTTAGCATTATGGACAGGGAAAGACCTAATCTAAAATCTGCACAAAATTATTTTGCCTTCAAATTCATACCGTGATCGTAGCATGCATGGACTCGACTCATATGACTGGGATTTCCATTAAAAAGATTGAAGGCCGAAAATGGGTGATCACTGTACATTTCTCTTCTGTTTCTTATTTATATTTCTATTTTAACTCCTCAATTTAGCATTATGGACAGGGAAAGACCTAATCTAAAATCTGCACAAAAATATTTTGCCTTCAAATTCATACCGTGAACGTAGCATGCATGGACTCGACTCATATGACTGGGATTTCCATGAAAAAGATTGAAGGCCGAAAATGGGTGATTACTGTATATTTCTCTTCTGTTTCCTATTTATATTTCTATTTTACCTCCTCAATTTAGCATTATGGTGAGGGAAAGACCAAATCTAAGATCTGCACAAAAATATTTAGCCTTCAAATTCATACCGTGATCGTAGCATGCATTGACTCGACTCATATGACTGGGATTTCCATGAAAAAGATTGTGGGCCGAAAATGGGTGATCACTGTACATTTCTCTTCTGTTTCCTATTTATATTTATATTTTACCTTATCAATTTAGTATTATGGACAGGGAAAGACCTAATCTAAATTCTGCACAAAAATATTTTGCCTTCAAATTCATACCGTGATCGTAGCATGCATTGACTCGACTCATATGACTGGGATTTCCATGAAAAATATTGTGGGCCGAAAATGGGTGATCACTGTACATTTCTCTTCTGTTTCCTATTTATATTTCTATTTTACCTCCTTAATTTAGCATTATGGACAGGGAAAGACATAATCTAAGCTCTGCACAAAAATATTTTGCCTTCAAATTCATACCGTGATCATAGCATGCATGGACTCGACTCATATGACTGGGATTTCCACGAAAAAGATTGTGGGCGGAAAATGGGTGATCACTGTACATTTCTCTTCTGTTTCCTATTTATATTTCTATTTTACGTCCTCAATTTTGCATTATGGTCAGGGAAAGACCTAATCTAAAATCTGCACAAAAATATTTTGCTTTCAAATTCATACCGTGATCGTAGCATGCATGGACTCGACTCATATGACTTGGATTTCCATGAAAAAGATTGTGGGCGGTAAATGGGTGATCACTGTACATTTCTCTTCTGTTTCCTATTTATATTTATATTATACCTCCTCAATTTAGCATTATGGACAGGGAAAGACCTAATCTAAGATCTGCACAAAACTATTTTGCCTTCAAATTCATACCGTGATCGTAGCTTGCATGGACTCGACTCATATGACTGGGATTTCCATCAAAAAGATTGTGGGCCGAAAATGGGTGATCACTGTACATTTCTCTTCTGTTTCCTATTTATATTTATACTTTACCTCCTCAATTTAGCATTATGGACAGGGAAAGACCTAATCTAAGCTCTGCACAAAAATATTTTGCCTTCAAATTCATACCGTGATCGTAGCATGCACGGACTCGACGAATATGACTGGGATTTCCATGAAAAAGATTGTGGGCCGAAAATGGGTGATCACTGTACATTTCTCTTCTGTTTCCTATTTATATTTATATTTTACATCATCAATTAAGCATTATGGACAGGGAAAGACCTAATCTAAAATCTGCACAAAAATATTTTGCCTTCAAATTCATACCGTGATCGTAGCATGCATTGACTCGACTCATATGACTGAGATTTCCATGAAAAAGATTGTGGGCCGAAAATGGGTGATCACTGTACATTTCTCTTCTGTTTCCTATTTATATTTATATTTTACCTCCTCAATTTAGCATTATGGACAGGGAAAGACCTGTGTAAGCTCTGTACAAAAATATTTTGCCTTCAAATTCATACCGCGATCGTAGCATGCATGGACTCGACTCACATGACTGGGATTTCCATGAAAAAGATTGTGTGCAGAAAATGGGTGATCACTGTACATTTCTCTTCTGTTTCCTATTTATATTTCTATTTTACCTCCTTAATTTAGCATTATGGACAGGGAAAGACATAATCTAAGCTCTGCACAAAAATATTTTGCCTTCAAATTCATACCGTGATCGTAGCATGCATGGACTCGACTCATATGACTGGGATTTCCACGAAAAAGATTGTGGGCGGAAAATGGGTGATCACTGTACATTTCTCTTCTGTTTCCTATTTATATTTATATTTTACCTCCTCAATTTAGCATTATGGACAGGGAAAGACCTATTCTAAAATCTGCACAAAAATATTTTGCCTTCAAATTCATACAGTGATCGTAGCATGCATGGACTCGACTCATATGACTGGGATTTCTATGAAAAAGATTGTGGACAGAAAATGGGTGATCAGTGTACATTTCTCTCCTTTTTCCTATTTATATTTATATTTTACCTCCTCAATTTAGCATTACGGACAGGGAAAGACCTAATCTAAAATCTGCACAAAAATATTTTGCCTTCAAATTCATACCGTGATCGTAGCATGCATGGACTCGACTCATATGACTTGGATTTCCATGAAAAAGATTGTGGGCCGAAAATAGGTGATCACTGTACATTTCTCTTCATTTTCCTATTTATATTTATATTTTACCTCCTCAATTTAGCATTATGGACAGGGAAAGACCGAATCTAAAATCTGCACAAAAATATTTTGCCTTCAAATTCATACCGCGATCGTAGCATGCATGGACTCGACTCATATGACTGGGATTTCCATGAAAAAGATTGTGTGCAGAAAATGGGTGATCACTGTACATTTCTCTTCTGTTTCCTATTTATATTTCTATTTTACCTCCTTAATTTAGCATTATGGACAGGGAAAGACATAATCTAAGCTCTGCACAAAAATATTTTGCCTTCAAATTCATACCGTGATCGTAGCATGCATGTACTCGACTCATATGACTGGGATTTCCACGAAAAAGATTGTGGGCGGAAAATGGGTGATCACTGTACATTTCTCTTCTGTTTCCTATTTATATTTCTATTTTACCTCCTCAATTTAGCTTTATGGACAGGGAAAGACCTATTCTAAAATCTGCACAAAAATATTTTGCCTTCAAATTCATACAGTGATCGTAGCATGCATGGACTCGACTCATATGACTGGGATTTCCATGAAAAAGATTGTGGGCAGAAAATGGGTGATCAGTGTACATTTCTCTCCTTTTTCCTATTTATATTTATATTTTACCTCCTCAATTTAGCATTACGGACAGGGAAAGACCTAATCTAAAATCTGCACAAAAATATTTTGCCTTCAAATTCATACCGTGATCGTAGCATGCATGGACTCGACTCATATGACTTGGATTTCCATGAAAAAGATTGTGGGCCGAAAATAGGTGATCACTGTACATTTCTCTTCATTTTCCTATTTATATTTCTATTTTACGTCCTCAATTTTGCATTATGGACAGGGAAAGACCTAATCTAAAATCTGCACAAAAATATTTTGCTTTCAAATTCATACCGTGATCGTAGCATGCATGGACTCGACTCATATGACTTGGATTTCCATGAAAAAGATTGTGGGCGGAAAATGGGTGATCACTGTACATTTCTCTTCTGTTTCCTATTTATATTTATATTATACCTCCTCAATTTAGCATTATGGACAGGGAAAGACCTAATCTAAGATCTGCACAAAAATATTTTGCCTTCAAATTCATACCGTGATCGTTGCTTGCATGGACTCGACTCATATGACTGGGATTTCCATCAAAAAGATTGTGGGCCGAAAATGGGTGATCACTGTACATTTCTCTTCTGTTTCTTATTTATATTTCTATTTTAACTCCTCAATTTAGCATTATGGAGAGGGAAAGACCTAATCTAAAATCTGCACAAAAATATTTTGCCTTCAAATTCATACCGTGAACATAGCATGCATGGACTCGACTCATATGACTGGGATTTCCATGAAAAAGATTGAAGGCCGAAAATGGGTGATCACTGTATATTTCTCTTCTGTTTCCTATTTATATTTCTATTTTACCTCCTCAATTTAGCATTATGGTGAGGGAAAGACCAAATCTAAGATCTGTACAAAAATATTTAGCCTTCAAATTCATACCGTGATCGTAGCATGCATTGACTCGACTCATATGACTGGGATTTCCATGAAAAAGATTGTGGGCCGAAAATGGGTGATCACTGTACATTTCTCTTCTGTTTCCTATTTATATTTATATTATACCTCCTCAATTTAGCATTATGGACAGGGAAAGACCTAATCTAAAATCTGCACACAAATATTTTGCCTTCAAATTCATACCGTGATCGTAGCATGCATGGACTCGACTCATATGACTGGGATTTCCATGAAAAAGATTGTGGGCAGAAAATGGGTGATCATTGTACATTTCTCTTCTGTTTCCTATTTATATTTCTATTTTACCTCCTTAATTTAGCATTATGGACAGGGAAAGACCTATTCTAAAATCTGCACAAAAATATTTTGCCTTCAAATTCATACAGTGATCGTAGCATGCATGGACTCGACTCATATGACTGGGATTTCCATGAAAAAGATTGTGGGCAGAAAATGGGTGATCACTGTACATTTCTCTTCTGTTTCTGATTTATATTTCTATTTTATCTCCTCAATTTAGCATTAAGGACAGGGAAAGACCTAATCTAAAATCTGCACAAAAATATTTTGCCTTCAAATTCATACCGTGATCATAGCTTGCATAGTCTCGACTCATATGACTGGGATTTCCATGAAAAAGATTGTGGGCCGAAAATGGGTGATCACTGTACATTTCTCTTCTGTTTCCTATTTATATTTCTATTTTACCTCCTCAATTTAGTATTATGGCCAGGGAAAGACCTAATCTAAGCTCTGCACAAAAATATTTTGCCTTCAAATTCATACCGTGATCGTAGCATGCACGGACTCGACGAATATGACTGGGATTTCCATGAAAAAGATTGTGGGCCGAAAATGGGTGATCACTGTACATTTCTCTTCTGTTTCCTATTTATATTTATATTTTACATCATCAATTAAGCATTATGGACAGGGAAAGACCTAATCTAAAATCTGCACAAAAATATTTTGCCTTCAAATTCATACCGTGATCGTAGCATGCATTGACTCGACTCATATGACTCGGATTTCCATGAAAAAGATTGTGGGCCGAAAATGGGTGATCACTGTACATTTCTCTTCTGTTTCCTATTTATATTTATATTTTACCTCCTCAATTTAGCATTATGGACAGGGAAAGACCTGTGTAAGCTCTGTACAAAAATATTTTGCCTTCAAATTCATACCGCGATCGTAGCATGCATGGACTCGACTCATATGACTGGGATTTCCATGAAAAAGATTGTGTGCAGAAAATGGGTGATCACTGTACATTTCTCTTCTGTTTCCTATTTATATTTCTATTTTACTTCCTCTATTTAACATTATGGACAGGGAAAGACCTAATCTAAGATCTGCACAAAAATATTTTGCCTTCAAATTCATACCGTGATCGTAGTATGCATGGACTTGACTCATAAGACTGGGATTTCGATGAAAAAGTTTGTGGGCAGAAAATGGGTGATCACTCTACATTTTTCTTCTTTTTCTTATTTATATTTATATTTTACTTCCTCAATTTAGCATTATGGACAGGGAAAGACCTAATCTAAGATCTGCAAAAAAATATTTTGCCTTCAAATTCATACCGTGATCGTAGCATGCATGGTCTCGACTCATATGACTGGGATTTCCAAGAAAAAGATTGTCATCAGAAAATGGGTGATCACTGTACATTTTTCTTCTTTTTCTTATTTATATTTCTATTTTACTTCCTCAATTTAACATTATGGACAGGGAAAGACCTAATCTAAAATCTGCAAAAAAATATTTTGCCTTCAAATTCATACCGTGATCGTAGCATGCATGGACTCGACTCATATGACTGGGATTTCCATGAAAAAGATTGTGGGCAGAAAATTGGTGATCACTGTACATTTCTCTTCTGTTTCCTATTTATATTTATATTTTACCTTCTCAATTTAGCATTATGGACAGGGAAAGAACTAATCTAAGATCTGCAAAAAAATATTTTGCCTTCAAATTCATAACGTGATCGTAGCATGCATGGACTCAACTCATATGACTGGGATTTCGATGAAAAAGATTGTAGTCAGAAAATGTGTGATCGCTGTGCATTTCTCTTCTCTTTCCTATTTATATTTATATTTTACCTCCTCAATTTAGCATTATTGACAGGGAAAGAACTAATCGTAAATCTGCACAAAAATATTTTGCCTTCAAATTCATACCGTGATAGTAGCATGCATGGACTCGACTCATATGACTTGGATTTACATGAAAAAGATTGTGGGCCGAAAATGGGTGATCAGTGTACATTTCTCATCTGTTTCCTATTTATATTTATATTTTACTTCCTTCATTTAGGATTATGGACAGGGAAAAACCTAATCTAAGCTCTGTACAAAAATATTTTGCCTTCAAATTCATAACGTGATCGTAGCATGCATGGACTCGACTCATATGACTGGGATTTCGATGAAAAAGATTGTAGTCGGAAAATGTGTGATCGCTGTGCATTTCTCTTCTCTTTCCTATTTATATTTCTATTTTACCTCCTCAATTTAGCATTATGGACAGGGAAAGACCTAATCTAAGATCTGCAAAAAAATATTTTGCCTTCAAATTCATACCGTGATCGTAGCATGCATGGACTCGACTCATATGACTGGGATTTCCATGAAAAAGTTTGCGGGCCGAAAATGGGTGATCAGTGTACATTCCTCTTCTGTTTCCTATTTATATTTCTATTTTACCTCCTCAATTTAGCATTATGGACAGGGAAAGACCTAATCTAAGATCTGCAAAAAAATATTTTGCCTTCAAATTCATACCGTGATCGTAGCATGCATGGACTCGACTCATATGACTGGGATTTCCATGAAAAAGATTGTGTGCCGAAAATGGGTGATCACTGTACATTTCTCTTCTGTTTCCTATTTATATTTCGATTTTACTTCCTTCATTTAGCATTATGGACAGGGAAAGACCTAATATAAAATCTGCACAAAAATATTTTGCCTTCAAATTCATAACGTGAACGTAGCATGCATGGACTCGACTCATATGACTGGGATTTCCATGAAAAAGATTGTGGGCCGAAAATGGGTGATCACTGTACATTTCTCTTCATTTTCCTATTTATATTTCTATTTAACTCCTCAATTTAGCATTATGGACAGGGAAAGACCTAATCTAAGATCTGCAAAAAAATATTTTGCCTTCAAATTCATACCGTGATCGTAGCTTGTATGGACTGGACTCATATGACTGGGATTTCCATGAAAAAGATTGTGGGCCGAATATGGTTGATCACTGTACATTTCTCTTCTGTTTCCTCTTTATATTACTATTTTACCTTTTCAATTTAGCATTATAGACAGGGAAAGACCTAATCTAAGATCTGCAAAAAAATATTTTGCCTTCAAAATCATACCGTGATCGTAGCATGCATGGACTCAACTCATATGACTGGGATTTCCATGAAAAAGATTGTGGGCAGAAACTGGGTGGTCACTGTACATTTCTCTTCTGTTTCCTATTTATATTTCTATTTTACTTCCTCAATTTAGCATTATTGACAGGGAAAGACCTAATCAAAGATCTGCTCAAAAGTATTTTGCCTTCAAATTCATACCGTGATCGTAGCATGCATGGACTCGACTCATATGACTGGGATATCCATGAAAATGATTGTGGGCAGAAAATGGGTGATCACTGTACATTTCTGTTTCCTATTACTATTTCAATTTTACTTCCTGAATTTAGCATTATGGACAAGGAAAGACCTAATCTAAGATCTGCAAAAAAATATTTTGCCTTCAAATTCATACTGTGAGCGTAGCAGTCATGGACTCAAATCATATGACTGGGATTTCCATGAAAACGATTGTGGGCAGAAAATGGGTGATCACTGTACATTTCTCTTCTGTTTCCTATTTATATTTCTATTTTACTTCCTCAATTTAGCATTATGGACAAGGAAAGACCTAATCTAAGATCTGCAAAAAAATATTTTGCCTTCAAATTCATACCGTGATCGTAGCATGCATGGACTCGAATCATATGACTGGGATTTCCATGAAAAAGATTGTGGGCAGAAAATGGGTGATCACTGTACATTTCTCTTCTGTTTCCTATTTCTATTTTTATTTTTCTACCTTAATTTAGCATTATGGACTGGAAAAGACCTACTCTAAGATCTGCAAAAAAATATTTTAACTTCAAATTCATACCGTGATCGTAGCATGCATGGACTCGACTCATATGACTGGGATTTCCATGAAAAAGATTGTGGTCAGAAAATGGGTGATCACTGTACATTACTTTTCTCTTTCCTATTTATATTTCTATTTTACTTCCTTAATTTAGCATTATGCACAGGGAAATACCTAATCTAAGATTTGCACAAAAATATTTTGCCTTTAAACCATGCCGTAATCGTAGTATGCATGGACTCGACACATATGACTGGGATTTCCATGAAAAAGATTGCTGGCAGAAAATGGGTGATCACTGTACATTTCTCTTCTGTTTCCTATTTATATTTCTATTTTACCTCCTCAATTTAGCATTATGGACATGGAAAGACCCAATCTAAAATCTGCTCAAAAATATTTTGCCTTCAAATTCATACCGTGATCGTAGCATGCATGAACTCGACTCATATCACTGGGATTTCAGTGAAAAAGTTTGTGGGCCGAAAATAGGTGATCACTGTACATTTCTCTTCTGTATTCTATTTATATTTCTATTTTATCTCCTCAATTTAGCATTATGGCCAGTGAAAGACATAATCTAAGCTCTGCACAAAAATATTTTGCCTTCAAATTCATACCGTGATCGTAGCATGCATGGATTCGACTCATATGACTCGGATTTCCATGAAAAAGTTTCTGGGCCGAAAATGGTTGATCACTGTACATTTCTCTTCTGTTTCCTATTTATATTTATATTTTACCTCCTCAATATAGCATTATGGACAGGAAAAGACCTAATCTAAGTTCTGCACAAAAATATTTTGCCTTCAATTCATACCGTGATCGTAGCATGGATGGACACGACTCATATGACTGGGATTTGCCTAAAAATTATTGTGGGCAGAAAATGGGTGATCACTGTACATTTCTCTTCTGTTTCCTATTTATATTTATATTTTACCTCCTCAATTTAGCATTATGGACATGGAAAGACCTAATCTAAGATCTGCACAAAAATATTTTGCCTTCAAATTCATACCGTGATCGTAGCATGCATGGACTCGACTCATATGACTGGGATTTCCATGAAAAAGATTGTGGGCCGAAATTGGGTGATCACTGTACATTTCTCTTCTGTTTCCTATTTATATTTCTATTTTACCTCCTCAATATAGCATTATGGACAGGAAAAGACCTAATCTAAGTTCTGCACAAAAATATTTTGCCTTCAATTCATACCGTGATCGTAGCATGGATGGACACGACTCATATGACTGGGATTTGCATGAAAATTATTGTGGGCCAAAAATGGCTGATCACTGTACATTTCTCTTCTGTTTCCTATTTATATTTCTTTTTTACCTCCTCAATTTAGCATTATGGACACTGAAAGACCTAATCTAAGCTCTGCACAAAAATATTTTGCTGTCAAATTCATACCGTGATCATAGGATTCATGGACTCGACTCATATGACTGGGATTTCCATGAAAAAGTTTCTGGGCCGAAAATGGGTGATCACTGTACATTTTTCTTCTGTTTCCTATTTATATTTCTATTTTACCTGCTCAATTTAGCATTATGGACAGGGAAAGTCCTAATCTAAGATCTGCACAAAAATATTTTGGCTTCAAATTCATACCGTGATCATAGCATGCATGGACTCGACTCATATGAATGGGATTTCCATGAAAAAGATTGTGGTCCGAAAATGGGTGATCACTGTACATTTCTCTTCTGTTTCCTATTTATATTTCTATTTTACCTCCTCAATTTAGCATTATGGACAGGGAAAGACCTAATCTAAGAAGTGCACAAAAATATTTTGGCTTCAAATTCATACCGTGATCGTAGCATGCATGGACTCGACTCATATGACTGGGATTTCCATGAAAATATTGTGGGCCGAAAATGGGTGATCACTGTACATTTTTCTTGTTTCCTATTTATATTTAAATTTAACTTCCTTCATTTAGCTTTATGGACAGGGAAAGGCCTAATCTAAGCTCTGCAAAAAAATATTTTGCTTTCAAATTCGTACCGTGATCGTAGCATGTATGGAATCGACTCATATGACTGGGATTTCCATGAAAATATTGTGGGCAGAAAATGGGTGATCACTGTAGATTTTTCTCGTTTCCTATTTATATTTCTATGTTACTTCCTCAATTTAGCATTATGGACAGGGAAAGACCTAATCTAAGATCTGCACAAAAATATTTTGCCTTCAAATTCATACCGTGATCGTAGCATGCATGGACTCGACTCATATGACTGGGATTTCCATGAAAAAGATTGTGGTCAGAAAATGGGTGATCACTGTACATTACTTTTCTCTTTCCTATTTATATTTCTATTTTACTTCCTTAATTTAGCATTATGCACAGGGAAATACCTAATCTAAGATTTGCACAAAAATATTTTGCCTTCAAACCATGCCGTAATCGTAGTATGCATGGACTCGACACATATGACTGGGATTTCCATGAAAAAGATTGCTGGCAGAAAATGGGTGATCACTGTACATTTCTCTTCTGTTTCCTATTTATATTTCTATTTTACCTCCTCAATTTAGCATTATGGACAGGAAAAGACCTAATCTAAAATCTGCAAAAAATATTTTGCCTTCAAATTCATACCGTGATCGTAGCATGCATGGACTCGACTCATATGACTGGGATTTCCATGAAAAAGATTGTGGGCACAAAATGGGCGATCACTGTACTTTTCTCTTCATTTTCCCATTACTATTTCTAATTTACTTCCTTAATTTACCATTATGGACAGGGAAAGACATAATCTAAGATCTGCAAAAAAATATTTTGCCTTCAAATTCATACCGTGATCGTAGCATGCATGGACTCGACTCATATGACTGGGATTTCCATGAAAAAGGTAGTGGGCCGAAAATGGGTGATCACTGTACATTTCTCTTCTGTTTCCTATTTATATTTATATTTTAACTCCTCAATTTAGCATTATGGACATGGAAAGACCCAATCTAAAATCTGCTCAAAAATATTTTGCCTTCAAATTCATACCGTGATCGTAGCATGCATGAACTCGACTCATATCACTGGGATTTCAGTGAAAAAGTTTGTGGGCCGAAAATAGGTGATCACTGTACATTTCTCTTCTGTATTCTATTTATATTTCTATTTCATCTCCTCAATTTAGCATTATGGCCAGTGAAAGACATAATCTAAGCTCTGCACAAAAATATTTTGCCTTCAAATTCATACCGTGATCGTAGCATGCATGGATTCGACTCATATGACTCGGATTTCCATGAAAAAGTTTCTGGGCCGAAAATGGTTGATCACTGTACATTTCTCTTCTGTTTCCTATTTATATTTATATTTTACCTCCTCAATATAGCATTATGGACAGGGAAAGACCTAATCTAAGTTCTGCACAAAAATATTTTGCCTTCAATTCATACCGTGATCGTAGCATGGATGGACACGACTCATATGACTGGGATTTGCCTGAAAATTATTGTGGGCAGAAAATGGGTGATCACTGTACATTTCTCTTCTGTTTCCTATTTATATTTATATTTTACCTCCTCAATTTAGCATTATGGACATGGAAAGACCTAATCTAAGATCTGCACAAAAATATTTTGCCTTCAAATTCATACCGTGATCGTAGCATGCATGGACTCGACTCATATGACTGGGATTTCCATGAAAAAGATTGTGGGCCGAAATTGGGTGATCACTGTACATTTCTCTTCTGTTTCCTATTTATATTTCTATTTTACCTCCTCAATATATCATTATGGACAGGAAAAGACCTAATCTAAGTTCTGCACAAAAATATTTTGGCTTCAAATTCATACCGTGATCATAGCATGCATGGACTCGACTCATATAACTGGGATTTCCATTAAAAAGATTGTGGTCCGAAAATGGGTGATCACTGTACATTTCTCCTCGGTTTCCTATTTATATTTCTATTTTACCTCCTAAATTTAGCATTATGGACAGGGAAATACCTAATCTAAGATCTGCACAAAAATATTTTGGCTTCAAATTCATACCGTGATCGTAGCATGCATGGACTCGACTCATATGTCTGGGATTTCCATGAAAAAGATTGTGGGCCGAAAATGGGTGATCACTGTACATTTCTCTTCTGTTTCCTATTTATATTTCTATTTTACCTCCTCAATTTAGCATTATGGACAGGGAAAGACCTAATCTAAGATCTGCACAAAAATATTTTGCCTTCAAATTCATAACGTGATCATAGCATGGATGGACACGACTCATATGACTGGGATTTCAATGAAAAAGATTGTGGGCCGAAAATGGGTGATCACTGTAGATTTTTCTCGTTTCCTATTTATATTTCCATTTTAAATTCTCAATTTAGCATTATGGACAGGAAAGTCCTAATCTAAAATCTGCACAAAAATATTTTGCCGTCAAATTCATACCGTGATCGTAGCATGCATGAACCCGACTCATATCACTGGGATTTCCAGGAAAAAGATTGTGGGGAGAAAATGGGAGATAACTTTACATTTTTCTTCTGTATTCTATTTATATTTCTATTTTACCTCCACAATTTAGCATTATGGACAGGGAAAGACCTAATCTAAGCCCGGCAAAAAAATATTTTGTCTTCAAATTCATACCGTTATCGTAGCATGCATGGACCCGACTCATATGACTTGGATTTCCATGAAAAAGATTGTGGGCTGAAAATTGGTGATCACTGTACATTTCTCTTCTGTTTCCTATTTATATTTCTAATTTACCTCCTCAATTTAGTATTATGGACAGGGAAAGACCTAATCTAAAATCTGCACAAAAATATTTTGCCTTGAAATTCATACCGTGATCGTAGCATGCATGAACTCGACTCATATCACTGGGATTTCGAGGAAAAAGATTGTGGGCAGAAAATGGGTGATCACTGTACATTTCTCTTCTGTATTCTATTTATATTTCTATTTTACCTCCACAATTTAGCATTATGGACAGGGAAAGACCTAATCTAAGCTCGGCACAAAAATATTTTGTCTTCAAATTCATACCGTTATCGTAGCATGCATGGACTCGACTCATATGACTTGGATTTCCATGAAAAAAATATGGGCCGAAAATGGGTGATCACTGTACATTTCCCTTCTGTTTCCTATTTATATTTCTATGTTACCTCCTCAATTTATCATTATGGACAGGGAAAGACCTCAGCTAAGATCTGCACAGAAATATTTTGCCTTGAAATTCATACCGTGATCGTAGCATGCATGGACTCGACTCATACGACTGGGATTTCCATGAAAAAGATTGTGGGCCGAAAATGGGTGATCACTGTACATTTCTCTTCTGTTTCCTTTTTATATTTCTATTTTACCTCCTCAATTTAGCAATATGGACAGCGAAAGATCTAATCTAAGATCTGCACAAAAATATTTTGCCTTCAAATTCATACCGTGATCGTAGCATGCATGGACTCGACTCATATGACTGGGATTTCCATGAAAAAGATTGTGGACCGAAAATGGGTGATCACTGTACATTTCTTTTCTGTTTTCTATTTATATTTATATTTTACCTCCTCAATTTAGCATTATGGACAGGGAAAGACGTAATCTAAGGTCTGCATTAAAATATTTAGCCCTCAAATTCATACCGTGATCGTAGCATGCATGGACTCGACTCATATGACTGGGATTTCCACGAAAAAGATTGTGGGCCGAAAATGGGTGATCACCGTACATTTCTCTTCTGTTTCCTATTTATATTTCTATTTTACATCCTCAATTTAGCATTATGGCCAGGGAAAGAACTAATCTAACTTCTGCACAAAAATATTTTGCCTTCAAATTCATACCGTGATCGTAGCATGCATGGACTCAACTCATATGACTGGGATTTCCATGAAAAAGATTGTGGGCCGAAAATGGGTGATCACTGTACATTTCTCTTCTGTTTCCTATTTATATTTCTATTTTACCTCCTCAATTTAGCATTATGGACAGGGAAAGACCTAATCTAAGATCTGCACAAAAATATTTTGCCTTCAAATTCATAACGTGATCATAGCATGGATGGACACGACTCATATGACTGGGATTTCCATGAAAAAGATTGTGGTCCGAAAATGGGTGATCACTGTACATTTCTCTTCTGTTTCCTATTTATATTTATATTTTACCTCCTCAATTTAGCATTATAGAAAGGGAAAGACCTAATCTAAGGTCTGCACAAAAATATTTTGGCTTCAAATTCATACCGTGATCGTAGCATGCATGGACTCGACTCATATGACTGGGATTAGCATGAAAAAGATTCTGGGCCGAAAATGGGTGATCACTGTACATTTCTCTTCTGTTTCCTATTTATATTTCTATTTTACTTCCTTCATTTAGCATTATGGACAGGGAAAGGTCTAATCTAAGCTCTGCAAAAAAATATTTTGCCTTCAAATTCATACCGTGATCGTAGCATGCATGGACTCGACTCATATGACTGGGAAATCCATGAAAAAGATTGTGGGCAGAAAATGGGTGATCACTGTACATTTCTCTTCTGTTTCCTATTTATATTTATATTTTACTTCCTTCATTTAGCATTATGGACAGGGAAAGACCTAATCTAAGCTCTGCAAAAAAATATTTTGCTTTCAAATTCATACCGTGATCGTAGCATGTATGGACTCGACTCATATGACTGGGATTTCCATGAAAAAGATTAGGGGAAGAAATTTGGTGATCACTGTACATTACTCTTCTGTTTCCTATTTATATTTCTATTTTACTTCCTTCATTTAGCATTATGGACAGGGAAAGGTCTAATCTAAGCTCTGCAAAAAAATATTTTGCTTTCAAATTCATACCGTGCTCGTAGCATGCATGGACTCGACTCATATGACTGGGATTTCCATGAAAAAGATTGTGGGCAGAAAATGGGTGATCACTGTACATTTCTCTTCTCTTTCCTATTTATATTTTTATTTTACTTCCTTCATTTAGCATTATGGACAGGGAAAGACCTAATCTAAGATCTGCAAAAAAATATTTTGCCTTCAAATTCATACCGTGATCGTAGCATGCATGGACTCGACTCATATGACTGGGAAATCCATGAAAAAGATTGTGGGCAGAAAATGGGTGATCACTGTACATTTCTCTTCTGTTTCCTATTTATATTTTTATTTTACTTCCTTCATTTAGCATTATGGACAGGGAAAGACCTAATCTAAGATCTGCAAAAAAATATTTTGCCTTCAAATTCATACCGTGATCGTAGCATGCATGGACTCGACTCATATGACTGGGATTTCCATGAAAAAGATTGTGGGCAGAAAATGGGTGATCACTCTACATTTTTCTTCTGTTTCTTATTTTATTTATATTTTACTTCCTCAATTTAGCATTATGGACAGGGAAAGACCTAATCTAAGCTCTGCAAAAAAATATTTTGCTTTTAAATTCATACCGTGATTGTAGCATGTATGGACTCGACTCATATGACTGGGATTTCCATGAGAAAGATTGTGGGCAGAAAATGGGTGATCGCAGTACATTTCTCTTCTGTTTCCTATTTATATTTCTATTTTACCTCCTCAATTCAGCATTATGGACTAGCAAAGACCAAATCTAAGTTCTGCACAAAAATATTTTGCCTTCAAATTCATACCGTGATCGTAGCATGCATGGACTCGACTCATATGACTGGGATTTCTATGAAAAAGATTGTGGGCCGAAAATGGGTGATCACTGTACATTTCTCTTCTGTTTCCTTTTTATATCTCTATTTTACCTCCTCCATTTAGCATTATGGACAGGGAAAGACCTAATCTAAAATCTGCACAAAAATATTTTGCCTTCAAATTCATACCGTGATCGTAGCATGCATGGACTCGACTCATATGACTGGGATTTCCATGAAAAAGATTGTGGGCCGAAAATGGGATCTCGCTGTACATGTCTCTTCTGTTTCCTATTTATATTTATATTTTACCTCCTCAATTTAGCATTATCGACTGGGAAAGACCTAATCTATAATCTGCACAAAAATATTTTGCCTTGAAATTCATACCGTGATCGTAGCATGCATGGACTCGACTCATATGACTGGGATTTCTATGAAAAAGATTGTGGGCCGGAAATGGGTGATCACTGTATATTTCTCTTTTGTTTCCTATTTATATTTATATTTTCCCTCCTCAATTTAGCATTATAGACAGGGAAAGACCTAATCTAAGATCTGCACAAAAATATTTTGCCTTCAAATTCATACCGTGATCGTAGCATGCATGGACTCGACTCATATGACTGGGATTTCCATGAAAAAGATTGTGGGCACAATATGGGGGATCACTGTACATTTCTCATCTGTTTCGTATTCAAATTTCTATTTTACCTCCTCAATTTAGCATTATGGACAGGGAAAGACCTAATCTAAAATCTGCACAAAAATATTATGGATTCAAATTCATACCGTGATTGTAGCATGCATGGACTCGACTCATATGACTGGGATTTCCATGACAAAGATTGTGCGCCGAAAATGGTTGATCTCTGTACATTTCTCTTCTGTTTCCTATTTATATTTCTATTTTACCTCCTCAATTTAGCATTATGGACAGGGAATGACCTAATCTAAGATCTGCACAAAAATATTTTGCCTCCAAATTCATACCGTGAACGTAGCATGCATGGACTCGACTCATATGACTGGGATTTCCTTGAAAAAGATTGTGGGCGGAAAATGGGTGGTCACTGTACATTTCTCTTCTGTTTCCTATTCATATTTCTATTTTACCTCGTTAATTTAGCATTATGGACGGTGAAAGACCTAATGAAAGATCTGCACAAAAATATTTTGCTTTCAAATTCATACCGTGATCGTAGCATGCATGGACTCATATGACTGGGATTTCCAGGAAAAATATTGTGGGCAGAAAATGGGTGATCACTGTACATTTCTCTTCGGTTTCCTATTTATATTTATATTTTACTTCCTTAATTTAGCATTATGGACAGGGAAAGACCTAATCTAAGATCTGCACAAAAATATTTTGCCTTCAAATTCATACCGTGATCATAGCATGGATGTACTCGATTCATATGACTGGGATTTCCATGAAAAAGATTGTGGGCCGAAAATGGGTGATCACTGTACATTTCTCTTCTGTTTCCTTTTTATATTTCTATTTTACCTCCTCAATTTAGCATTATGGACAGGGAAAGACCTAATCTAAAATCTGCACAAAAATATTTTGCCTTCAAATTCATACCGTGATCGTAGCATGCATGGACTCGACTCATATGACTGGGATTTCCATGAAAAAGATTGTGGGCCGAAAATGGGATCTCGCTGTACATTTCTCTTCTGTTTCCTATTTATATTTATATTTTACCTCCTCAATTTAACATTATGGACAGGGAAAGACCTAATTTGAAATCTTCACAAAAATATTTTGCCTTCAAA
Source organism: Acanthosepion lycidas (assembly GCA_963932145.1). Lineage (NCBI taxonomy): Eukaryota > Metazoa > Mollusca > Cephalopoda > Sepiida > Sepiidae > Acanthosepion > Acanthosepion lycidas. Next base: position 1,934,032 of record OZ010604.1, on the reverse strand, counting down.
TTCATACCGTGATCGTAGCATGCATGGACTCGACTCATATGACTGGGATTTCCATGAAAAAGATTGTGGGCACGAAATGGGGGATCACTGTACATTTCTCATCTGTTTCGTATTCAAATTTCTATTTTACTTCCTCAATTTAGCATTATGGACAGGGAAAGACCTAATCTAAAATCTGCACAAAAATATTATGCCTTCAAATTCATACCGTGATTGTAGCATGCATGGACTCGACTCATATGACTGGGATTTCCATGACAAAGATTGTGCGCCGAAAATGGTTGATCTCTGTACATTTCTCTTCTGTTTCCTATTTATATTTCTATTTTACCTCCTCAATTTAGCATTATGGACAGGGAATGACCTAATCTAAGATCTGCACAAAAATATTTTGCCTCCAAATTCATACCGTGAACGTAGCATGCATGGACTCGACTCATATGACTGGGATTTCCTTGAAAAAGATTTTGGGCGGAAAATGGGTGGTCACTGTACATTTCTCTTCTGTTTCCTATTCATATTTCTATTTTACCTCGTCAATTTAGCATTATGGACAGGGAAAGACCTAATCTAAGATCTGCACAAAAATATTTTGCCTTCAAATTCATACCGTGATCATAGCATGCATGTACTCGATTCATATGACTGGGATTTCCATGAAAAAGATTGTGGGCCGAAAATGGGTGATCACTGTACATTTCTCTTCTGTTTCCTTTTTATATTTCTATTTTACCTCCTCAATTTAGCATTATGGACAGGGAAAGACCTAATCTAAAATCTGCACAAAAATATTTTGCCTTTAAATTCATACCGTGATCGTAGCATGCATGGACTCGACTCATATGACTGGGATTTCCATGAAAAAGATTGTGGGCCGAAAATGGGATCTCGCTGTACATTTCTCTTCTGTTTCCTATTTATATTTATATTTTACCTCCTCAATTTAACATTATGGACAGGGAAATACCTAATTTGAAATCTTCACAAAAATATTTTGCCTTCAAATTCATACCGTGATCGTAGCATGCATGGACTCGACTCATATGACTGGGATTTCCATGAAAAAGATTGTGGGCGGAAAATGGGTGATCAGTGTACATTTCTCTTCTGTTTCCTATTGATATTTCTATTTTACCTCCTCAATTTAGCATTATGGACGGTGAAAGACCTAATGAAAGATCTGCACAAAAGTATTTTGCTTTCAAATTCATACCGTGATCGTAGCATGCATGGACTCATATGTCTGGGATTTCCAGGAAAAATATTGTGGGCAGAAAATGGGTGATCACTGTACATTTCTCTTCGGTTTCCTATTTATATTTATATTTTACTTCCTTAATTTAGCATTATGGACAGGGAAAGAACTAATCTAAGCTCTGCACAAAAATATTTTGCCTTCAAATTCATACCGTGATCGTAGCATGCATGGACTCGACTCATATGACTGGGATTTCCATGAAAAAGATTCTGGGGCGAAAATGGGTGATCACTGTACATTTCTCTTCTGTTTCCTATTTATATTTCTTTTTTACCAACTCAATTTAGCATTATGGACAGCGAAAGACCTAATCTAAGATCTGCAAAAAAATATTTTCCCTTCAATTTCATACCGTGATCGTAGCATGCATGGACTCGACTCATATGACTGGGATTTCCATGAAAAAGATTGTGGGCCGAAAACAGGTGATCTCTGTACATTTCTCTTCTGTTTCCTATTTATATTTATATTTTACATCATCAATTTAGCATTATGGACAGGGAAAGACCTAATCTAAGATCTGCACAAAAATATTTTGCCTTCAAATTCATACCGTGATCGTAGCATGCATGGACTCGACTCATATGACTGGGATTTCCATGAAAAAGATTCTAAGCCGAAAATGGGTGATCACTGTACATTTCTCTTCTGTTTCCTATTTATATTTATATTTTACCTCCTCAATTTAGCATTATGGACAGGGAAAGACCTACTGTAAGCTCTGTACAAAAATATTTTGCCTTCATATTCATACTGTGATCGTAGCATGCATGGACTCGACTCATATGACTGGGATTTCCATGAAAAAGATTGTGGGCCGAAAATGGGTGAGCACTGTACATTTCTCTTCTGTTTCTTATTTATATTTATATTTTAACTCCTCAATTTAGCATTATGGACAGGGAAAGACCTACTCTAAGATCTGCACAAAAATATTTTGCCTTCAAATTCATACCGTGATCGTAGCATGCATGGACTCGACTCATATGACTGGGATTTCCATGAAAAAGATTGTGGGCAGAAAATGGGTGATCACTGTATATTTCTCTTCTGTTTCCTATTTATATTACTATTTTACCTCCTCAATTTAGCATTATGGAAAGGAAAGACCTAATCTAAGATCTGCACAAAAATATTTTGCCTTCAAATTCATACCGTGGTCGTAGCATGCATGGACTCGACTCATATGACTGGGATTTTCATGAAAAAGGTTGTGGGCCGAAAATGCGTGAACACTGCACATTTCTCTTCTGTTTCCTATTTATATTTCTATTTTACCTACTCAATTTAGCATTATGGCCAGGGAAAGACCTATTCTAAGCTCCGCACAAAAATATTTTCCCTTCAAATTCATACCGTGATCTTAGCATGCATGGAGTCGACTCATATGACTGGGATTTCCATGAAAAAGATTGTGGGACGAAAATGGGTGATCACTGTACATTTCTGTTTCCTATTTATCTTTCTATTTTACCTCCTCAATTTAGCATTATCGCCAGTGAAAGACCTAATCTAAGCTCTGCACAAAAATATTTTGCCTTCAAATTCATACCGTGATCGTAGCTTGCATGGACTCGACTCATATGACTGGGAATTCCATGAAAAAGATAGTGGGCCGAAAATGGGTGATCACTGTACATTTCTCCTCTGTTTTCATATTTATATTTCTATTTTACCTCCTCAATTTAGCATTATAGACATGGAAAGACCTAATCTAAGCTCTGCACAAAAATATTTTGCCTTCAAATTCATACCGTGATCGTAGCATGCATGGACTCGACTCATATGACTGGGATTTCCATGAAAAAGATTGTGGGCGGAAAATGGGTGATCACTGTATATTTCTCTTCTGTTTCCTATTTATATTTCTATTTTACCTCCTCAATTTAGCATTATGGACAGGGAAAGACCTAATCTAAAATCTGCACAAAAATATTTTGCATTCAAATTCATACCGTGATCGTAGCATGCATGGACTCGATTCATATGACTGGGATTTACATGAAAATGATTGTGGGCCAAAAATAGGTGATCACTGTACATTACTCTTCTGTTTCCTATTTATATTTCTATTTTACCTCCTCAATTTAGCATTATGGACAGGGAAAGACCTAATCTAAAATCTGCACAAAAATATTTTGCCTTCAAATTCATACTGTGATCGTAGCATGCATGGACTCGACTCATATGACTGGGATTTCCATGAAAAAGATTTTGGGCAGAAAATGGGTGATCACTGTACATTTCTCTTCTGTTTCCTATTTATATTTCTATTTTACCTCCTCAATTTTGCATTATGGACAGGGAAAGACCTAATCTAACATCTGCACAAAAATATTTTGCCTTCAAATTCATACCGTGATCGTAGCATGCATGGACTCGACTCATATGACTGGGATTTATATGAAAAAGTTTGTGGGCCGAAAATGTGTGACCACTGTACATTTCTCTTCTGTTTTCTATTTATATTTATATTTTACCTCCTCAATTTAGCATTATGGACAGTGAAAGACCTAATCTGAAATCTGCACAAAAATATTTTGCCTTCAAATTCATACCGTGATCGTAGCATGCATGGACTCGACTCACATGACTGCGATTTCCATGAAAAAGATTGTGGGCCGAAAATGTGTGATCACTGTACATTTCTCTTCTGTTTCCTATTTATATTTCTATTTTACCTCCTCAATTTAGCATTATGGACAGGGAAAGACCTAATCTAAAATCTGCACAAAAATATTTTGCCTTCAAATTCATACTGTGGGCGTAGCATGCATGGACTCGACTCATATGACTGGAATTTCCATGAAAAACATTGAGGGCCGAAAATGGGAGATCACTGTACATTTCTCTTCTGCTTCCTATTAATATTTATATTTTACCTCCTCAATTTAGCATTATGGACAGGGAAAGACCTAATCTAAAATCTGCACAAAAATATGTTGCCTTCAAATTCATACCGTGATCGTAGCATGTATGGACTCGACTCATATGACTGGGATTTCCATGAAAAAGATTGTGAGCCGAAAATAGGTGATCACTGTACATTTCTCTTTTGTTTCCTATTTATATTTATATTTTACCTCCTCAATTTAGCATTATGGACAGGGAAAGACCTAATCTAAAATCTGAACTAAAATATTTTGCCTTCAAATTCATACCGTGATCGTAGCATGCATGGACTCGACTCACATGACTGGGATTTCCATGAAAAAGATTGTGGGCCGAAAAAAGGTGATCACTGTACATTTCTCTTCTATTTCCGATTTATATTTCTATTTTACCTCCTCAATTTAGCATTATGGATAGGGAAAGACCTAATCTAAAATCTGCACAAAAATATTTTGCCTTCAAATTCATACCGTGAACGTAGCATGCATTGACTCGACTCATATGACTGGGTTTTCCATGAAAAAGATTGTGGGCCGAAAATGGGTGATCAGTGTACATTTCTTTTCTGTTTCCTATTTATATTTATATTTTACCTCCTCAATTTAGCATTATGGACAGGGAAAGACCAAATCTAAGATCTGCACAAAAATATTTTGCCTACAAATTCATACCGTGATCGTAGCATGCATTGACTCGACTCATATGACTGGGATTTCCATGAAAAAGATTGTGGGCAGAAATCGGTGATCAGTGTACATTTCTCTTCTGTTTCCTATTTATATTTATATTTTACCTCCTCAATTTAGCATTATGAACAGGGAATGACCTAATCTAAGATCTGCACAAAAATATTTTGCCTTCAAATTCATACCGTGATCGTAGCATGGATGACCTCGACTCATATGACTGGGATTTCCATGAAAAAGATTGTGGGCCGAAAATGCGTGATCACTGTCCATTTCTCTTTTGTTTCCTATTTATATTTCTATTTTACTTCCACAATTTAGCATTATGGACAGGGAAAGACCTAATCTAAAATCTGCACAAAAATATTTTGCCTTCAAATTCATACCTTGATCGTAGCATGCATGGACTCGACTCATATGACTGGGATTTCCATGAAAAAGATTGTGGGCCAAAAATAGGTGATCACTGTACATTTCTCTTCTGTTTCCTATTTATATTTCTATTTTACCTCCTCAATTTAGCATTATGGACAGGGAAAGACCTAATCTAAAATCTGCACAAAAATATTTTGCCTTCAAATTCATACCGTGATCGTAGCATGCATGGACTCGACTCATATGACTGGGATTTCCATGAAAAAGATTTTGGGCAGAAAATGGGTGATCACTGTACATTTCTCTTCTGTTTCCTATTTATATTTCTATTTTACCTCCTCAATTTTGCATTATGGACAGGGAAAGACCTAATCTAAGCTCTGCACAAAAATATGTTGCCTTCAAATTCATACCGTGATCGTAGCATGTATGGACTCGACTCATATTACTGGGATTTCCATGAAAAAGATTGTGAGCCGAAAATGGGTGATCACTGTACATTTCTCTTTTGTTTCCTATTTATATTTATATTTTACCTCCTCAATTTAGCATTATGGACAGGGAAAGACCTAATCTAAAATCTGCACAAAAATATTTTGCCTACAAATTCATACCGTGATCGTAGCATGCATTGACTCGACTCATATGACTGGGATTTCCATGAAAAAGATTGTGGGCAGAAATCGGTGATCAGTGTACATTTCTCTTCTGTTTCCTATTTATATTTATATTTTACCTCCTCAATTTAGCATTATGAACAGGGAATGACCTAATCTAAGATCTGCACAAAAATATTTTGCCTTCAAATTCATACCGTGAACGTAGCATGCATGGACTCGACTCATATGACTGGGATTTCCATGAAAAAGATTGTGAGCCGAAAATGGGTGGTCACTGTACATTTCTCTTCTGTTTCCTATTTATATTTATATTTTACCTCCTCAATTTAGCATTATGGACAGGGAAAGACCAAATCTAAGATCTGCACAAAAATATTTTGCCTTCAAATTCATACCGTGATCGTAGCATGGATGACCTCGACTCATATGACTGGGATTTCCATGAAAAAGATTGTGGGCCGAAAATGCGTGATCACTGTCCATTTCTCTTTTGTTTCCTATTTATATTTCTATTTTACTTCCTTAATTTAGCATTATGGACAGGGAAAGACCTAATCTAAAATCTGCACAAAAATATTTTGCCTTCAAATTCATAACTTGATCGTAGCATGCATGGACTCGACTCATATGACTGGGATTTCCATGAAAAAGATTGTGGGCCAAAAATAGGTGATCACTGTACATTTCTCTTCTGTTTCCTATTTATATTTCTATTTTACCTCCTCAATTTAGCATTATGGACAGGGAAAGACCTAATCTAAAATCTGCACAAAAATATTTTGCCTTCAAATTCATACCGTGATCGTAGCATGCATGGACTCGACTCATATGACTGGGATTTCCATGAAAAAGATTTTGGGCAGAAAATGGGTGATCACTGTACATTTCTCTTCTGTTTCCTATTTATATTTCTATTTTACCTCCTCAATTTTGCATTATGGACAGGGAAAGACCTAATCTAACATCTGCACAAAAATATTTTGCCTTCAAATTCATACCGTGATCGTAGCATGCATGGACTCGACTCATATGACTGGGATTTCCATGAAAAAGATTGTGGGTTGAAAATGTGTGACCACTGTACATTTCTCTTCTGTTTTCTATTTATATTTATATTTTACCTCCTCAATTTAGCATTATGGACAGGGAAAGACCTAATCTGAAATCTGCACAAAAATATTTTGCCTTCAAATTCATACCGTGATCGTAGCATGCATGGACTCGACTCACATGACTGCGATTTCCATGAAAAAGATTGTGGGCCGAAAATGTGTGATCACTGTACATTTCTCTTCTGTTTCCTATTTATATTTCTATTTTACCTCCTCAATTTAGCATTATGGACAGGGAAAGACCTAATCTAAAATCTGCACAAAAATATTTTGCCTTCAAATTCATACTGTGGTCGTAGCATGGATGGACTCGACTCATATGACTGGAATTTCCATGAAAAACATTGTGGGCCGAAAATAGGAGATCACTGTACATTTCTCTTCTGTTTCGTATTCATATTTCTATTTTAACTCCTCAATTTAGCATTATGGACAGGGAAACACCTAATCTAAAATCTGCACAAAAATATTTTGCCTTCAAATTCATACCGTGATCGTAGCATGCATGGACTCGACTCATATGACTGCGATTTCCATGAAAAAGATTGTGGGCCGAAAATGTGTGATCACTGTACATTTCTCTTCTGTTTCCTATTTATATTTCTATTTTACCTCCTCAATTTAGCATTATGGACAGGGAAAGACCTAATCTAAAATCTGCACAAAAATATTTTGCCTTCAAATTCATACTGTGGTCGTAGCATGCATGGACTCGACTCATATGACTGGAATTTCCATGAAAAACATTGTGGGCCGAAAATGGGAGATCACTGTACATTTCTCTTCTGTTTCCTATTAATATTTATATTTTACCTCCTCAATTTAGCATTATGGACAGGGAAAGACCTAATCTAAAATCTGCACAAAAATATGTTGCCTTCAAATTCATACCGTGATCGTAGCATGCATGGACTCGAGTCATATGACTGGGATTTCCATGAAAAAGATTGTGAGCCGAAAATGGGTGATCACTGTATATTTCTCTTTTGTTTCCTATTTATATTTATATTTTACCTCCTCAATTTAGCATTATGGACAGGGAAAGACCTAATCTAAAATCTGAACAAAAATATTTTGCCTTCAAATTCATACCGTGATCGTAGCATGCATGGACTCGACTCACATGACTGGGATTTCCATGAAAAAGATTGTGGGCCGAAAAAAGGTGATCACTGTATATTTCTCTTCTATTTCCGATTTATATTTCTATTTTACCTCCTGAATTTAGCATTATGGACAGGGAATGACCTAATCTAAGATCTGCACAAAAATATTTTGCCTTCAAATTCATACCGTGATCATAGCTTGCATGGATTCGACTGATATGACTGGGATTTCCATGAAAAATATTGTGGGCCGAAAATGGGTGATCACTGTACATTTCTCTTCTGTTTCCTATTTATATTTATATTTTACCTCCTCAATTTATCACTATGGACAGGGAAAGACCTAATCTAAAATCTGCACAAAAATATTTTGCCTTCAAATTCATACTGTGATCGTAGCATGCATGGACTCAACTCATATGACTGGGATTTCCATGAAAAAGATTGTGGGCCGAAAATGGGAGATCACTGTACATTTCTCTTCTATTTCCTATTTATATTTATATTTTACCTCCTCAATTTAGCATTATGTATAGGGAAAGACCTAATCTAAAATCTGCACAAAAATATTTTGCCTTCAAATTCATACCGTGAACGTAGCATGCATTGACTCGACTCATATGACTGGGATTTCCATGAAAAAGATTGTGGGCCGAAAATGGGTGATCAGTGTACATTTCTTTTCTGTTTACTATTTATATTTATATTATACCTCCTCAATTTAGCATTATGGACAGGGAAAGACCTAATCTAAAATCTGCACAAAAATATTTTGCCTACAAATTCATACCGTGATCGTAGCATGCATGGACTCGACTCATATGACTGGGATTTCCATGAAAAAGATTGTCGGCAGAAATCGGTGATCAGTGTACATTTCTCTTCTGTTTCCTATTTATATTTATATTTTACCTCCTCAATTTAGCATTATGAACAGGGAATGACCTAATCTAAGATCTGCACAAAAATATTTTGCCTTCAAATTCATACCGTGAACGTAGCATGCATGGACTCGACTCATATGACTGGGATTTCCATGAAAAAGATTGTGAGCCGAAAATGGGTGGTCACTGTACATTTCTCTTCTGTTTCCTATTTATATTTATATTTTACTTCCTTAATTTAGCATTATGGACAGGGAAAGACCTAATCTAAAATCTGCACAAAAATATTTTGCCTTCAAATTCATACCTTGATCGTAGCATGCATGGACTCGACTCATATGACTGGGATTTCCATGAAAAAGATTGTGGGCCAAAAATAGGTGATCACTGTACATTTCTCTTCTGTTTCCTATTTATATTTATATTTTACCTCCTCAATTTAGCATTATGGACAGGGAAAGACCTAATCTAAAATCTGCACAAAAATATTTTGCCTTCAAATTCATACCGTGATCGTAGCATGCATGGACTCGACTCATATGACTGGGATTTCCATGAAAAAGATTTTGGGCAGAAAATGGGTGATCACTGTACATTTCTCTTCTGTTTCCTATTTATATTTCTATTTTACCTCCTCAATTTTGCATTATGGACAGGGAAAGACCTAATCTAACATCTGCACAAAAATATTTTGCCTTCAAATTCATACCGTGATCGTAGCATGCATGGACTCGACTCATATGACTGGGATTTCCATGAAAAAGATTGTGGGCCGAAAATGTGTGACCACTGTACATTTCTCTTCTGTTTTCTATTTATATTTATATTTTACCTCCTCAATTTAGCATTATGGACAGGGAAAGACCTAATCTGAAATCTGCACAAAAATATTTTGCCTTCAAATTCATACCGTGATCGTAGCATGCATGGACTCGACTCACATGACTGCGATTTCCATGAAAAAGATTGTGGGCCGAAAATGTGTGATCACTGTACATTTCACTTCTGTTTCCTATTTATATTTCTATTTTACCTCCTCAATTTAGCATTATGGACAGGGAAAGACCTAATCAAGATCTGCACAAAAATATTTTGCCTTCAAATTCATACTGTGGACGTAGCATGCATGGACTCGACTCATATGACTGGAATTTCCATGAAAAACATTGTGGGCCGAAAATAGGAGATCACTGTACATTTCTCTTCTGTTTCATATTCATATTTCTATTTTAACTCCTCAATTTAGCATTATGGACAGGGAAACACCTAATCTAAAATCTGCACAAAAATATTTTGCCTTCAAATTCATACCGTGATCGTAGCATGCATGGACTCGACTCATATGACTGCGAATTCCATGAAAAAGATTGTGGGCCGAAAATGTGTGATCACTGTACATTTCTCTTCTGTTTCCTATTTATATTTCTATTTTACCTCCTCAATTTAGCATTATGGACAGGGAAAGACCTAATCTAAAATCTGCACAAAAATATTTTGCCTTCAAATTCATACTGTGGTCGTAGCATGCATAGACTCGACTCATATGACTGGAATTTCCATGAAAAACATTGTGGGCCGAAAATGGGTGATCACTGTATATTTCTCTTTTGTTTCCTATTTATATTTATATTTTACCTCCTCAATTTAGCATTATGGACAGGGAAAGACCTAATCTAAAATCTGAACAAAAATATTTTGCCTTCAAATTCATACCGTGATCGTAGCATGCATGGACTCGACTCACATGACTGGGATTTCCATGAAAAAGATTGTGGGCCGAAAAAAGGTGATCACTGTACATTTCTCTTCTATTTCCGATTTATATTTCTATTTTACCTCCTGAATTTAGCATTATGGACAGGGAATGACCTAATCTAAGATCTGCACAAAAATATTTTGCCTTCAAATTCATACCGTGATCATAGCTTGCATGGATTCGACTGATATGACTGGGATTTCCATGAAAAATATTGTGGGCCGAAAATGGGTGATCACTGTACATTTCTCTTCTGTTTCCTATTTATATTTCTATTTTACCTCCTCAATTTATAACTATTGACAGGGAAAGACCTAATCTAAAATCTGCACAAAAATATTTTGCCTTCAAATTCATACTGTGATCGTAGCATGCATGGACTCAACTCATATGAATGGCATTTCCATGAAAAAGATTGTGGGCGGAAAATGGGTGATCACTGTACATTTCTCTTCTGTTTCCTATTTATATTTATATTTTACCTCCTCAATTTAGCATTATGGATAGGGAAAGACCTAATCTAAAATCTGCACAAAAATATTTTGCCTTCAAATTCATACCGTGAACGTAGCATGCATTGACTCGACTCATATGACTGGGATTTCCATGAAAAAGATTGTGGGCCGAAAATGGGTGATCAGTGTACATTTCTTTTCTGTTTCCTATTTATATTTATATTATACCTCCTCAATTTAGCATTATGGACAGGGAAAGACCTAATCTAAAATCTGCACAAAAATATTTTGCCTTCAAATTCATACTGTGATCGTAGCATGCATGGACTCGTCTCATATGACTGGGATTTCCATGAAAAAGATTGCTGGCCGAAAATGGGAGATCGCTGTACATTTCTCTTCAGTTTCCTATTTATATTTATATTTTACCTCCTCAATTTAGCATTATGGACTGGGAAAGACCTAATCTAAAATCTGCACAAAAATATTTTGCCTTCAAGTTCATACCGTGATCGTAGCATGCATGGACTCGACTCGTATGACTGGGATTTCCATGAAAAAGATGTTGTTCCGAAAATAGGCGATCACTGTACATTTCTCTTCTGTTTCCTATTTATATTTCTATTTTACCTCCTCAATTTAGCATTATGGACAGGGAATGATATAATCTAAGAACTGCAAAAAAATATTTTGCCTTCAAATTCATACCGAGATCGTAGCATGCATGGACTCGGCTCATAGGACTGGGATTTCAATGAAAAAGATTGGGGGCAGAAAATGTGTTATCACTGTACATTTCTCTTGTTTTCTATTTATATTTTTATTTTACTGCCTCAATTTAGCATTATGGACAGGGAATGACCTAATCTAAGATCTGCAAAAAATATTTTGCCTTCAAATTCATACCGTGATAGTAGGATGAATGGACTCGACTCATATGATTGGGATTTCCATGAAAAAGATTGTGGGCAGAAAACGGGTGATCACTGTATATTACTCTTCAGTTTCCTATTTATATTTCTATTTTACTTCCTCAATTTAGCATTATGGACAGGGAAAGACCTAATCTAAGATCTGCAAAGAAATATTTTGCCTTCAAATTCATACCGTGATCGTCGCGTGCATGGACTCGACTCATATGACTGGGATTTCCATGAAAAAGATTGTGGGCAAAAAATGGGTGATCACTGTACATTTCTCTTCTGTTTCCTACTTATATTTCTATTTTACCTCCTCAATTTAGCATTATGGACAGGGAAAGACCTTATCTAAGATCTGCACAAAAATATTTTACCTTCAAATTCATACCGTGATCGTAGCATGTATGGACAGGATTCATATGACTGGGATATCCATGAAAAAGATTGAGGGCAGAAAATGGGTGAACACTCTACATTTCTCTCCTGTTTCCTATTTATATTTATATTTTACTTCCTTCATATATCATTATGGACAGGGAAAGACCTTATCTAAGCTCTGCAAAAAAATATTTTGCCTTCAAATTCATACCGTGATCGTAGCATGTATGGACTCGACTGATATGACAGGGATGTCCATGAAAAAGATTGTGGGCAGAAAATGGGTGATCACTGTACATTTCTCTTCTGTTTCCCATTACTATTTCTATGTTACTTCCTTAATTTAGCATTGTGGACAGGGAAAGACCAAATCTAATATCTGCAAAAAAATATTTTTCCTTCAAATTCATACCATGATCGTAGCATGCATGGACTGGACTCATAAGACTGGGATTTCCATGAAAAAGATTGTGGGCAGAAAATGGGTGATCACTGTAATTTTCTCTTCTTTTTCCCATTACTTTTTCTATTTTTCCTTCCTGAATTTAGCATTATGGACGGGGAAAGACCTAATCTAAGATCTGCAAAAAAATATTTTGCCTTCAAATTCATACCATGATCGTAGCATACATGGACTCGACTCATATGACTGGGATTTCCAAGAAAAAGATTGTCGGCAGAAAATGTGTGATCACTGTACATTTCTCTTCTGTTTCCTATTTATATTTCTATTTTACCTCCTCAATTTAGCATTATGGATAGCGAAAGACCTAATCTAAGATCTGCAAGAAAATATTTTGCCTTCAAATTCATACCATGATCGTAGCATACATGGACTCGACTCATATGACTGGGATTTCCAAGAAAAAGATTGTCGGCAGAAAATGTGTGATCACTGTACATTTCTCTTCTGTTTCCTATTCATATTTATATTTTACCTCCTCAATTTAGAATTATGGACAGGGAAAGACCTAATCTAAGCTCTGCAAAAAAATAATTTGCCTTCAAATTCATACGGTGATCGTAGCATGCATGGACATGACTCATATGACTGGGATTTCCATGAAAACATTGTGGCCAGATAATGGGTGATCACTGTACATTTCTCTTCTGTTTCCTATTTCATTTTCTAATTTACTTCCTTAATTTATCATTATGGACAGGGAAAGACCTAATCTAAGATCTGCAAAAAAATATTTAGCCTTGAAATTCATACCGTGATCGTAGCATGCATGGACTCGACTCATATGACTGGGATTTCCATGAAGAAGATTGTGGGCGCAAAATGGGTGATCACTGTACATTTCTCTTCTGTTTCCTATTTATATTTCTATTTTACTTCCTTAATTTATCATTATGGACAGGGAAAGACCTAATCTAAGATCTGCAAAAAAATATTTAGCCTTGAAATTCATACCGTGATCGTAGCATGCATGGACTCGACTCATATGACTGGGATTTCCATGAAGAAGATTGTGGGCGCAAAATGGGTGATCACTGTACATTTCTCTTCTGTTTCCTATTTCATTTTCTAATTTACTTCCTTAATTTAACATTATGGACAGGGAAAGACCTAATCTAAGATCTGCAAAAAAATATTTTGCCTTCAAATTCATACCGTGATCGTAGCATGCATGGACTCGACTCATATGACTGGGATTTCCATGAAGAAGATTGTGGGCGCAAAATGGGTGATCACTGTACATTTCTCTTCTGTTTCCTATTTCATTTTCTAATTTACTTCCTTAATTTATCATTATGGACAGGGAAAGACCTAATCTAAGATCTGCAAAAAAATATTTAGCCTTGAAATTCATACCGTGATCGTAGCATGCATGGACTCGACTCATATGACTGGGATTTCCATGAAGAAGATTGTGGGCGCAAAATGGGTGATCACTGTACATTTCTCTTCTGTTTCCTATTTAATTTTCTAATTTACTTCCTTAATTTATCATTATGGACAGGGAAAGACCTAATCTAAGATCTGCAAAAAAATATTTTGCCTTCAAATTCATACGGTGATCGTAGCATGCATGGACTCGACTCATATGACTGGGATTTCCATGAAGAAGATTGTGGGCGCAAAATGGGTGATCACTGTACATTTCTCTTCTGTTTCCTATTTCATTTTCTAATTTACTTCCTTAATTTATCATTATGGACAGGGAAAGACCTAATCTAAGATCTGCAAAAAAATATTTTGCCTTCAAATTCATACCGTGATCGTAGCATGCATGGACTCGACTCATATGACTGGGATTTCCATGAAGAAGATTGTGGGCGCAAAATGGGTGATCACTGTACATTTCTCTTCTGTTTCCTATTTCATTTTCTAATTTACTTCCTTAATTTATCATTATGTACAGGGAAAGACCTAATCTAAGATCTGCAAAAAAATATTTAGCCTTGAAATTCATACCGTGATCGTAGCATGCATGGACTCGACTCATATGACTGGGATTTCCATGAAGAAGATTGTGGGCCGAAAATGGGTGATCACCCGTACATTTCTCTTCTGTTTCCTATTTATATTTATATTTTACTTCCTTAATTTATCATTATGGACAGGGAAAGACCTAATCTAAGATCTGCAAAAAAATATTTAGCCTTGAAATTCATACCGTGATCGTAGCATGCATGGACTCGACTCATATGACTGGGATTTCCATGAAAAAGATGGTGCGCCGAAAATGGGTGATCACTGTACATTTCTCTTCCGTTTCCTATTTACTTTTCTATTTTACCTCCTCAATTTAGCATTATGGACAGGGTAAGACCTAATCTAAGATCTGCACAAAAATATTTTGCCTTCAAATTCATACCGTGATCGTAGCATGCATGGACTCGACTCAAAATGATTGGTTTTTCCATGAAAAAGATTGTCGGCTGAAAATGGGTGATCACTGTACATTTCTCTTCTGTTTCCTATTTATATTTATATTTTACCTCCTCAATTTAGCATTATGGACAGGGAAAGACCTAATGTAAAATCTGCACAAAAATATTTTGCCTTCAAACTCATACCGTGATCGTAGCATGAATGAACTCGACTCATATGACTGGGATTTCCATGAAAAAGATAGTGGGCCGAAAATGGGTGATCTCTGTACATTTCTCTTCTGTATTCTATTTAAATTTCTATTTTACCTCCTCAATTTAGCATTATGGCCAGTGAAAGACCTAATCTAAGCTCTGCACATAAATATTTTGCCTTCAAATTCATACCGTGATCGTAGCATGCATGGATTCGACTCATATGACTGGGATTTCCATGAAAAAGATTGTGGGCCGAAAATGGGTGATCACTGTACATTTCACTTCTGTTTCCTTTTTATATTTCTATTTTACCTCCTCAATTTAGCATTATAGAGAGAGAAATACCTAATCTAAGATCTGCACAAAAATATTTTGCTTTCAAATTCATACTGTGATCGTAGCATGCATGGACTCGACTCATATGACTGGTATTTCCATGAAAAACATTGTGGGCAGAAAATGGGTGATCACTGTACATTTCTCTTCTGTTTCCTATTTATATTTATATTTAACTTCCTTAATTTAGCATTATGAACAGGGAAAGACCTAATCTAAGATCTGCAAAAAAATATTTAGCCTTGAAATTCATACCGTGATCGTAGCATGCATGGACTCGACTCATATGACTGGGATATCCATGAAGAAGATTGTGGGCGCAAAATGGGTGATCACTGTACATTTCTCTTCTGTTTCCTATTTATATTTCTATTTTACTTCCTTAATTTATCATTATGGACAGGGAAAGACCTAATCGAAGAACTGCAAAAAAATATTTAGCCTTGAAATTCATACCGTGATCGTAGCATGCATGGACTCGACTCATATGACTGGGATTTCCATGAAGAAGATTGTGGGCGCAAAATGGGTGATCACTGTACATTTCTCTTCTGTTTCCTATTTCATTTTCTAATTTACTTCCTTAATTTATCATTATGGACAGGGAAAGACCTAATCTAAGATCTGCAAAAAAATATTTTGCCTTCAAATTCATACCGTGATCGTAGCATGCATGGACTCGAGTCATATGACTGGAATTTCCATGAAAAAGATTGTGGGCACAAAATGGGTGATCACTTTACATTTCTCTTCTGTTTCCTTTTTATATTTATATTTTACTTCCTTAATTTACCATTGTGGACAGGGAAAGACCTAATCTAAGATCTGCAAAAAAAATATTTTGCCTTCAAATTCATACCGTGATCGTAGCAAGCATGGACACGACTTATATGTCTGGGATTTCCTTGAAAAAGATTGTGGGCAGAAAATGGGTGATCACTGTACATTTCTCTTCTGTTTCCTATTTATATTTATATTTTACTTCCTTAATTTAGCATTATGGACAGGGAAAGACCTAATCTAAGATCTGCAAAAAAATATTTTACCTTGAAATTCATACCGTGATCGTAGCATACATGGACTCAACTCATATGACTGGGATTTCCATAAAAAAGATTGTGGGCAGAAAATGGGTGATCTCTATGCATTTCTCTTCTGTTTCCTATTTATATTTCTATTTTACTTCCTTAATTTAGCATTGTGCACAGGGAAAGGCCTAATATAAGATCTGCAAAAAAATATTTTGCCTTCAAATTAATACCGTGATCGTAGCATGCATGGACTCAACTCATATGACTGTGATTTCGATGAAAAGTTTGTGGGCAGAAAATGGGTGATCACTGTACATTTCTCTTCTGTTTCCTATTTATATTTTACTTCCTTAATTTAGCATTGTGGACACGGAAAGACCTAATCTAAGATCAGAAAAAAAATATTTTGCCTTCAAATTCATACCATGAATGTAGCATGCATGGACTCGACTCATATGACTGGGATTTCCATGAAAAAGATTGTGGGCAGAAAATGGGTGATCACTGTACATTTCTCTTCTGTTTCCTATTTATATTCCTATTATACTTCTTTAATTTAACATTATGGACGGGGGAAAGTCATAATCTAAGATCTGCAAAAAAATATTTCGCCTTCAATTATATACCGTGTTCGTAGCATGCATGGACTCGACTCATATGACTGGGATTTCCATGAAAAAGATTGTGTGCCGCAAATGGTTGATCACTGTACATTTCTCTTCTGGTTCCTATTTATATTTCTATTTTAGCTCCTCAATTTAGCATTATGGACAGGGAAAGACCTAATCTAAAATCTTCACAAAAATATTTTGCCTTCAAATTCATACCATGATCGTAGCATGCATGGACACGACTCATATGACTGGGATTTCCATGAAAAAGATTGTGGGCCGAAAATGGGTGATCACTGTACATTTCTCTTCTAATTCCTATTTATATTTCTATTTTAGCTCCTCAATTTAGCATTATGGACAGTGAAAGACCTAATGTAAAATCTGTACACAAATATTTTGCCTTCAAATTCATACCGTGATCGTAGCATGCATTGATTCGACTCATATGACTGGGATTTCCATGAAAAAGATTGTGGGCCGAAAATGGGTGATCACTGTACATTTCTCTTCTGTTTCCTATTTATATTTATATTTTACCTCCTCAATTTAGCATTATGGACAGGGAAAGACCTAATCAAGATCTGCACAAAAATATTTTGCCTTCAAATTCATACCGTGATCGTAGCATGTATGGACAGGATTCATATGACTGGGATTTCCATGAAAAAGATTGTGTGCAGAAAATGGGTGATCACTGTACATTTCTCTTCTGTTTCCTATTTATATTCCTATTATACTTCTTTAATTTAACATTATGGACGGGGGAAAGTCATAATCTAAGATCTGCAAAAAAATATTTCGCCTTCAATTATATACTGTGTTCGTAGCATGCATGGACTCGACTCATATGACTGGGATTTCCATGAAAAAGATTGTGTGCCGCAAATGGTTGATCACTGTACATTTCTCTTCTGGTTCCTATTTATATTTCTATTTTAGCTCCTCAATTTAGCATTATGGACAGGGAAAGACCTAATCTAAAATCTTCACAAAAATATTTTGCCTTCAAATTCATACCATGATCGTAGCATGCATGGACACGAATCATATGACTGGGATTTCCATGAAAAAGATTGTGGGCCGAAAATGGGTGATCACTGTACATTTCTCTTCTAATTCCTATTTATATTTCTATTTTAGCTCCTCAATTTAGCATTATGTACAGTGAAAGACCTAATGTAAAATCTGTACACAAATATTTTGCCTTCAAATTCATACCGTGATCGTAGCATGCATTGATTCGACTCATATGACTGGGATTTCCATGAAAAAGATTGTGGGCCGAAAATGGGTGATCACTGTACATTTCTCTTCTGTTTCCTATTTATATTTATATTTTACCTCCTCAATTTAGCATTATGGACAGGGAAAGACCTAATCAAGATCTGCACAAAAATATTTTGCCTTCAAATTCATGCCGTGATCGTAGCATGCATGGGCTCGAATCATATGACTGGGATTTCCATGAAAAATATTGTGCGCCGACAATGGGTGATCACTGTACATTTCTCTTCTGTTTCCTATTTATATTCCTTTTTTACCTCCTCAATTTAGCATTATGGCCAGGGAAAGGCCTAATCTAAGATCTGCACAAAAATATTTTGCCTTCAAATTCATACCGTGATCATAGCATGCATGGACTCGACTCATATGACTGGGATTTCCATGAAAAAGATTGTGGGCAGAAAATGGATGATCACTGTAAATTTTTTTTCTGTTTCTTATTTATATTTATATTTTACTTCCTCAATTTAGCATTATGGACAGGGAAAGACCTAATCTAAGCTCTGCAAAAAAATATTTTGCCTTCAAATTCATACCGTGATCGTAGCATGCATGGACTTGACTCATATGACTGGGATTTCCCTGAAAAAGATTGTGGGCAGAAAATGGGTGATCACTGTACATTTCTCTTCTGTTTCCTATTTATATTTATATTTTACCTCCTTAATTTAGCATTATGGACAGGGAAAGACCTAATCTAAGATCTGCACAAAAATATTTTGCCTTCTATACATACCGTGATCGTAGAATGCATGGATTCGACTCATATGACTGGGATTTCCATGAAAAAGGTTGTGGGCCGAAAATGGGTGATCACTGTACATTTCTCTTCTGTTTCCTATTTATATTTATATTTTACCTCCTTAATTTAGCATTATGGAGAGGGAAAGACATAATCTAAAATCTGCAAAAAAATATTTTGCCTTCAAATTCATACCGTGATCGTAGCATGCATGGACTCGA
This sequence comes from Acanthosepion lycidas, assembly GCA_963932145.1. Lineage (NCBI taxonomy): Eukaryota > Metazoa > Mollusca > Cephalopoda > Sepiida > Sepiidae > Acanthosepion > Acanthosepion lycidas. The sequence goes on along the minus strand of OZ010604.1, from coordinate 1,914,323 downwards.
CTCATATGACTGGGATTTCCATGAAAAAGATTATGGGCCGAATATAGGTGATCACTGTACATATCTCTTCTTTTTCCTATTTATATTTATATTTTACCTCCTCAATTTAGCATTATGGAAAGGGAAAGACCAAATATAAGATCTGCACAAAAATATTTTGCCTTCAAATTCATACCGTGATCGTAGCATGCATGGACTCGACTCATATGATTGGGATTTCCATGAAAAAGTTTGTGGGCCAAAAATGGGTGATCACTGTACATTTCTCTTCTGTTTACTATGTATATTTCTATTTTACTTCCTCAATTTAGCATTATGGACAGGGAAAGAACTAATCTAAGCTCTGCACAAAAATATTTTGCCTTCAAATTCATACCGTGATCGTAGCATGCATGGACTTGACTCATATGACTGGGATTTCCATGAAAAAGATTGTGGGCAGAAAATGGGTGATCACTGTACATTTCTCTTCTGTTTCCTATTTATATTTATATTTTACCTCCTTAATTTAGCATTATGGACAGGGAAAGACCTAATCTAAGATCTGCACAAAAATATTTTGCCTTCTATACATACCGTGATCGTAGCATGCATGGACTCGACTCATATGACTGGGATTTCCATGAAAAAGATTGTGGGCTAAAATTGGTGATCACTGTACATTTCTCTTCTGTTTCCTATTTATATTTTTATTTTACCTCCTCAATTTAGCATTATGGACAGGGAAAGACCTAATCTAATAATTGCAAAAAAATATTTTGCCTTCAAATTCAAACCGTGATGGTAGCATGCATGGACTCGAGTCATATGACTGGGATTTCCATGAAAAAGATTATGGGCCGAAAATAGGTGATCAATGTACATATCTCTTCTTTTTCCTATTTATATTTATATTTTACCTCCTCAATTTAGCATTATGGAAAGGGAAAGACCAAATATAAGATCTGCACAAAAATATTTTGCCTTCAAATTCATACCGTGATCGTAGCATGCATAGACTCGACTCATATGACTGGAATTTCCATGAAAAAGATTGTGGGCCGAAAATGGGTGATCACTGTACATTTCTCTTCTGTTTCCTATTTATATTTATATTTTACCTCCTCAATTTAGCATTATGGCAGGGAAAGACATTATCTAAGCTCTGCACACAAATATTATGCCTTCAAATTCATACCGTGATCGTAGCATGCATGGACTCGATTCATATGACTGGGATTTCCATGAAAAAGACTGTGGGCCGAAAATGGGTGATCACTGAACATTTCTCTTCTGTTTCCTATTTATATTTCTATTTTACCTCCTCAATTTAGCATTATGGACAGGGAAAGAACTAATCTAAAATCTGCACAAAAATATTTTGCCTTCAAATTCATACTGTGATCGTAGCATGCATAGACTCGACACATATGACTGGGATTTCCATGAAAAAGATTGTGGGCCGAAAATGGGTGGTCACTGTACATTTCTCTTCTGTTTCCTATTTATATTTCTATTTTACCTCCTCAATTTAGCATTATGGACAGGGAAAGACCTAATCTAAGATCTGCACAAAAATATTTTGCCTTCAAATTCATACCGTGATCGTAGCATGCACGGACTCGACTCATATGACTGGGATTTCCATAAAAAAGATTGTGGGCCGAAAATGGGTGATCACTGTACATTTCTCTTCTGTTTCCTATTTATATTTCTATTTTACCTTCTCAATTTAGCATTATGGACAGGGAAAGACCTAATCTAAGCTCTGCACAAAAATATTTTGCCTTCAAATTCATACTGTGATCGTAGCATGCATGGACTCGACTCATATGACTGGGATTTCCATGAAAAAGATTGTGGGCCGAAAATGGGTGATCACTGTACATTTCTCTTCTGTTTCCTATTTATATTTCTATTTTATCTCCTCAATTTATCATTATGGACAGGGAAAGACCTAATCTAAAATCTGCACAAAAATATTTTGCCTTTAAATTCATACCGTGATCGTAGCATGCATGGACTCGACTCATATGACTGGGATTTCCATGAAAAAGATTGTGGGCCCAAAATGGGTGATCAGTGTACATATCTCTTCCGTTTCCTATTTATATTTCTATTTTTCCTCCTCAATTTAGCATTATGGACAGGGAAAGACCTAATCTAAAATCTGTACAAAAATATTTTGCCCTCAAATTCATACCGTGTTCGTAGCATGCATGGACTCAACTCATATGACTGGGATTTCCATGAAAAAGATTGTGGGCAGAAAATGGATGATCACTGTAAATTTTTTTTCTGTTTCTTATTTATATTTCTATTTTACTTCCTCAATTTAGCATTATGGACAGGGAAAGACCTAATCTAAGCTCTGCAAAAAAATATTTTGCCTTCAAATTCATACCGTGATCGTAGCATGCATGGACTTGACTCATATGACTGGGATTTCCCTGAAAAAGATTGTGGGCAGAAAATGGGTGATCACTGTACATTTCTCTTCTGTTTCCTATTTATATTTATATTTTACCTCCTCAATTTAGCATTATGGAAAGGGAAAGACCAAATATAAGATCTGCACAAAAATATTTTGCCTTCAAATTCATACCGTGATCGTAGCATGCATGGACTCGACTCATATGATTGGGATTTCCATGAAAAAGTTTGTTGGCCAAAAATGGGTGATCACTGTACATTTCTCTTCTGTTTACTATGTATATTTCTATTTTACTTCCTCAATTTAGCATTATGGACAGGGAAAGACCTAATCTAAGATCTGCACAAAAATATTTTGCCTTCTATACATACCGTGATCGTAGCATGCATGGACTCGACTCATATGACTGGGATTTCCCTGAAAAAGATTGTGGGCAGAAAATGGGTGATCACTGTACATTTCTCTTCTGTTTCCTATTTATATTTATATTTTACCTCCTCAATTTAGCATTATGGAAAGGGAAAGACCAAATATAAGATCTGCACAAAAATATTTTGCCTTCAAATTCATACCGTGATCGTAGCATGCATGGACTCGACTCATATGATTGGGATTTCCATGAAAAAGTTTGTTGGCCAAAAATGGGTGATCACTGTACATTTCTCTTCTGTTTACTATGTATATTTCTATTTTACTTCCTCAATTTAGCATTATGGACAGGGAAAGAACTAATCTAAGCTCTGCACAAAAATATTTTGCCTTCAAATTCATACCGTGATCGTAGCATGCATGGACTTGACTCATATGACTGGGATTTCCATGAAAAAGATTGTGGGCAGAAAATGGGTGATCACTGTACATTTCTCTTCTGTTTCCTATTTATATTTATATTTTACCTCCTTAATTTAGCATTATGGACAGGGAAAGACCTAATCTAAGATCTGCACAAAAATATTTTGCCTTCTATACATACCGTGATCGTAGCATGCATGGACTCGACTCATATGACTGGGATTTCCATGAAAAAGATTGTGGGCTAAAATGGGTGATCACTGTACATTTCTCTTCTGTTTCCTATTTATATTTTTATTTTACCTCCTCAATTTAGCATTATGGACAGGGAAAGACCTAATCTAATAATTGCAAAAAAATATTTTGCCTTCAAATTCAAACCGTGATGGTAGCATGCATGGACTCGAGTCATATGACTGGGATTTCCATGAAAAAGATTATGGGCCGAAAATAGGTGATCAATGTACATATCTCTTCTTTTTCCTATTTATATTTATATTTTACCTCCTCAATTTAGCATTATGGAAAGGGAAAGACCAAATATAAGATCTGCACAAAAATATTTTGCCTTCAAATTCATACCGTGATCGTAGCATGCATAGACTCGACTCATATGACTGGAATTTCCATGAAAAAGATTGTGGGCCGAAAATGGGTGATCACTGTACATTTCTCTTCTGTTTCCTATTTATATTTATATTTTACCTCCTCAATTTAGCATTATGGCAGGGAAAGACATTATCTAAGCTCTGCACACAAATATTATGCCTTCAAATTCATACCGTGATCGTAGCATGCATGGACTCGATTCATATGACTGGGATTTCCATGAAAAAGACTGTGGGCCGAAAATGGGTGATCACTGAACATTTCTCTTCTGTTTCCTATTTATATTTCTATTTTACCTCCTCAATTTAGCATTATGGACAGGGAAAGAACTAATCTAAAATCTGCACAAAAATATTTTGCCTTCAAATTCATACTGTGATCGTAGCATGCATAGACTCGACACATATGACTGGGATTTCCTTGAAAAAGATTGTGGGCCGAAAATGGGTGGTCACTGTACATTTCTCTTCTGTTTCCTATTTATATTTCTATTTTACCTCCTCAATTTAGCATTATGGACAGGGAAAGACCTAATCTAAGATCTGCACAAAAATATTTTGCCTTCAAATTCATACCGTGATCGTAGCATGCACGGACTCGACTCATATGACTGGGATTTCCATAAAAAAGATTGTGGGCCGAAAATGGGTGATCACTGTACATTTCTCTTCTGTTTCCTATTTATATTTCTATTTTACCTTCTCAATTTAGCATTATGGACAGGGAAAGACCTAATCTAAGCTCTGCACAAAAATATTTTGCCTTCAAATTCATACTGTGATCGTAGCATGCATGGACTCGACTCATATGACTGGGATTTCCATGAAAAAGATTGTGGGCCCAAAATGGGTGATCAGTGTACATATCTCTTCCGTTTCCTATTTATATTTCTATTTTTCCTCCTCAATTTAGCATTATGGACAGGGAAAGACCTAATCTAAAATCTGTACAAAAATATTTTGCCCTCAAATTCATACCGTGTTCGTAGCATGCATGGACTCGACTCATATGACTGGGATTTCCATGAAAAAGATTGTGGGCAGAAAATGGATGATCACTGTAAATTTTTTTTCTGTTTCTTATTTATATTTCTATTTTACCTCCTCAATTTAGCATTATGGACAGGGAAAGAACTAATCTAAGCTCTGCACAAAAATATTTTGCCTTCAAATTCATACCGTGATCGTAGCATGCATGGACTCGACTCATATGACTGGGATTTCCATGAAAAAGATTGTGGGCCAAAAATGGGTGATCACTGTACATTTCTCTTCTGTTTCCTATGTATATTTCTATTTTACTTCCTCAATTTAGCATTATGGACAGGGAAAAAACTAATCTAAGCTCTGCACAAAAATATTTTGCCTTCAAATTCATACCGTGATCGTAGCATGCATGGACTTGACTCATATGACTGGGATTTCCATGAAAAAGATTGTGGGCAGAAAATGGGTGATCACTGAACATTTCTCTTCTGTTTCCTATTTATATTTATATTTTACCTCCTCAATTTAGCATTATGGACAGGGAAAGACCTAATCTAAGATCTGCACAAAAATATTTTGCCTTCTATACATACTGTGATCGTAGAATGCATGGACTCGACTCATATGACTGGGATTTCCATGAAAAAGGTTGTGGGCCGAAAATGGGTGATCACTGTACATTTCTCTTCTGTTTCCTATTTATATTTATATTTTACCTCCTCAATTTAGCATTATGGAGAGGGAAAGACATAATCTAAAATCTGCACAAAAATATTTTGCCTTCAAATTCATACCGTGATCGTAGCATGCATGGAGTCGACTCATATGACTGGGATTTCCATGAAAAAGATTGTGGGCCGAAAATGGGTGATCACTGTATATTTCTCTTCTGGTCCCTATTTATATTTCTATTTTACTTCCTCAATTTAGCATTATGGACAGGGAATGACCTAATCTAACATCTGCAAAAAAATATTTTGCCCTCAAATTCATACCGTGATCGTAGCATGCATGGACTCGACTCATATGACTGGGATTTCCATGAAAAAGATTGTGGGCTAAAATGGGTGATCACTGTACATTTCTCTTCTGTTTCCTATTTATATTTTTATTTTATCTCCTCAATTTAGCATTATGGACAGGGAAAGACCTAATCTAAGCTCTGCACAAAAATATTTTGCCTTCAAATTCATACCGTGATCGTAGCAAGAATGGACTCGACTCATAAGACTGGGATTTCCATGAAAAAGATTGTGGGCCGAAAATGGGCGATCACTGTACATTTCTCTTCTGTTTCCTATTTATATTTCTATTTTACCTCCTCAATTCAGCATTATGGACAGGGAATGACCTAATCTAAAATCTGCACAAAAATATTTTGCTTTCAAATTCATACCGTGATCGTAGCATGCATGGACTCGACTCATATGACTGGGATTTCCATGAAAAAGTTTGTGGGCCGAAAATGGGTGATCACTGTACATTTCTCTTCTGTTTCCTATTTATATTTATATTTTAACTCCTCAATTTAGCATTATGGACAGGGAAAGACCTAATCTAAAATCTGCACAAAAATATTTTGCCTGAAAATTCATACCGTGATCGTAGCATGCATGGACTCGACTCATATGACTGGGATTTCCATGAAAAAGACTGTGGGCCGAAAATGGGTGATCACTGTACATTTCTCTTCTGTTTCCTATTTATATTTCTATTTTACCTCCTCAATTTAGCATTATGTACAGGGAAAGACATTATCTAAGCTCTGCACACAAATATTTTGCCTTCAAATTCATACCGTGATTGTAGCATGCATGGACTCGACTCATATGACTGGGATTTCCATGAAAAAGATTGTGGGCCGAAAAAGGGTGATCACTGTACATTTCTCTTCTGTTTCCTATGTATATTTCTATTTTACCTCCTCAATTTAGCATTATGGACAAGGAAAGACATTATCTAAGATCTGCACACAAATATTTTGCCTTCAAATTCATACCATGATCGTAGCAAGCATGGACTCGACTCATATGACTGGGATTTCCATGAAAAAGATTGTGGGCCGAAAATGGGTGATCACTGTACATTTCTCTTCTGTTTCTTATTTATATTTATATTTTTCCATCCTCAATTTAGCATTATGGACAGGGAAAAACCTTATCTAAAATCTGTACAAAAATATTTTGCCTTCAAATTCATACCGTGATCGTAGCATGCATGGACTCGACTCATTTGACTGGGATTTCCATGAAAACGTTTGTGGGCCGAAAATGGGAGATCACTGTACATTTCTCTTCTGTTTCCTATTGATATTTATATTTTACCTCCTCAATTTAGCATTATGGACAGGGAAAGACCTAATCTAAAATCTGCACAAAAATATTTTGCCTTCAAATTCATACCGTGATCGTAGCATGCATGGACTCGACTCATATGACTGGGATTTCCATGAAAAAGATTGTGGGCCGAAAATGGGTGATCACTGAACATTTCTCTTCTGTTTCCTATTTATATTTCTATTTTACCTCCTCAATTTAGCATTATGGACTGGGAAAGACCAAATGTAAGATCTGCAAAAAAATATTTTGCCTTCAAATTCATACCATGATCGTAGCATGCATGGACACGACTCATATGAGTGGGATTTCCATGAAAAAGATTGTCAGCAGAAAATGGGTGATCACTGTACATTTCTCCTCTGTTTCCTATTTGTATTTATATTTTATCTCCTCAATTTAGCATTATGGACAGGGAAAGACCAAATCGAAGATCTGCAAAAAAATAATTTGCCTTCAAATTTATACCATGATCGTAGCATGCATGGACTCGACTCATATGAGTGTGATTTCCATGCAAAAGATTGTCGGCAGAAAATGGGTGATCACTGTACATTTCTCTTCTGTTTCCTATATATATTTATATTTTACCTCCTCAATTTAGCATTATGGACAGGGAAAGACCAAATCGAAGATCTGCAAAAAGATATTTTGCCTTCAAATTCATACCGTGATCGTAGCATGCATTGACACGACTCATAGGACTGGGATTTCCATGAAAAAGATTGTGGGCCGAAAATGGGGGATCACTGTACATTTCTCTTCTGCTTCTTATTTATATTTCTATTTTTCCATCCTCAATTTAGCATTATGGACAGGGAAAGACCTAATCTAAAATCTGCACAAAAATATTTTGCCTTCAAATTCATACCGTGATCGTAGCATGCATTGACTCGACTCATATGACTGGGATTTCCATGAAAATGATTGTGGGCCGAAAATGGGCGATCACTGTACATTTCTCTTCTGTTTCCTATTTATATTTCTATTTTACCTCCTCAATTTAGCATTATGGACAGGGAAAGACCTAATCTAAAATCTGCACAACAATATTTTGACTTCAAATTCATACCGTGATCGTAGCATGCATGGACTCGACTCATATGACTGGGATTTCCATGAAAAAGTTTGTGGGCCGAAAAGGTGTGATCACTGTACATTTCTCTTCTGTTTCCTATTTATATTTATATTTTACCTCCTCAATTTAGCATTATGGACCGGGAAAGCCCTAATCTAAAATCTGCACAAAAATATTTTGCCTTCAAATTCATACCGTGATCGTAGCATGCATGACTCGACTCATATAACTGGGATTTCCATGAAAAACATTGTGGGCCAAAAATGGGTGATCACTGTACATTTCTCTTCTGTTTCCTATTTATATTTCTATTTTACCTCCTCAATTTAGCATTATGGACTGGGAAAGACATAATCAAATATCTGCACAAAAATATTTTGCTTTCAAATTCATACCGTGATCCTAGCATGCATGGACTCGACTCATATGACTGGGATTTCCATGAAAAAGATTGTGGGCAGAAAATGGGTGATCACTGTACATTTCTCTTCTGTTTCCTATTTATATTTATATTTTACCTCCTCAATTTAGCATTATGGACAGGGAAATACCTAGTCTAAGCTCTGCACAAAAATATTTTGCCTTCAAATTCATACCGTGATCGTAGCATGCATGGACTCGACTCATATGACTGGGATTTCCATGAAAAAGATTGTGGGCCGATAATGGGTGATCACTGTACATTTCTCTTCTGTTTCCTATTTATATTTATATTTTACCTCCTCAATTTAGCATTATGGACAGGGAAAGATCTAATCTAAGCTCTGCACAAAAATATTTTGCCTTCAAATTCATACCGTGATCGTAGCATGCCTGGACTCGACTCATATGACTGGGATTTCCATGAAAAAGATTGTGGGCCGAAAATGGGAGATCCCTGTACATTTCTCTTCTGTTTCCTATTTATATTTATATTTTACCTCCTCAATTTAGCATTATGAACAGGGAAACATCTAATCTAAAATCTGCACAAAAATATTTTGCTTTCAAATTCATACCGTGTTCATAGCATGCATGACTCGACTCATAACTGGGATTTCCAGGAAAAAGATTGTGGGATGAAAATGGGTGATCACTCTACATTTCTCTTCTGTTTTCTATTTATATTTCTATTTTCCCTCCTCAATTTAGCATTATGGACAGGTAAAGACCTAATCTAAAATCTGCACAAAAATATTTTGCCTTCAAATTCATACCGTGATCGTAGCATGCATGGAATCGACTCATATGACTGTGATTTCCATGAAAAAGTTTGTGGGCCGAAAATGGGTGATCACTGTACATTTCTTTTCTTTTTCATATTTATATTTATATTTTACCTCCTCATTTTAGCATTATGGACAGGGAAAGACCTAATCTAAGCTTAGCACAAAAATATTTTGCCTTCAAATTCATACAGTGATCGTAGCATGCATGGACGCGACTCATATGACTGGGATTTCCATGTAACAGCTGTGGGCTGAAAATGGGTGATCACTGTACATTTCACTTCTATTTCCTATTTATATTTCTATTTTACCTTCTCAATTTAGCATTATGGTCAAGGAAAGTCCTAATCTAAAATCTTCACAAAAATATTTTGCTTTCAAATTCATACCGTGATCGTAGCATGCATGGACTCGACTCATATGATTGGGATTTCCATGAAAAAGATTGTAGGCTGAAAATGGGAGGTCACTGTTCATTTCACTTCTGTTTCCTATTTATAATTATATTTTACCTCCTCAATTTAGCATTATGGACAGGGAAAGAGCTAATCTAAAATCTGCACAAAAATATTTTGCTTTCAAATTCATACCGTGATCGTAGCATGCATGGAGTCGACTCATATGACTGGGATTTCCATGAAAAAGATTGTGGGCCGAAAATGGGTGATCACTGTACATTTCTCTTCTGTTTCCTATTTATATTTCTATTTTACCTCCTCAATTTAGCATTATGGACATGGAAAGACCTAATCTAAAATCTGCACAAAAATATTTTGCCTTCAAATTCATACCGTGATCGTAGCATGCATGGACTCGACTCATATGACTGGGATTTCCATGAAAAAGATTGTGGGCCGAAAATGGGTGATCACTGTACATTTCTCTTCTGCTTCCTATTGATATTTCTATTTTACCTCCTCAATTTAGCATTATGGACATGGAAAGACCTAATCTAAAATCTGCACAAAAATATTTTGCATTCAAATTCATACCGTGACCGTAGCATGCATGGACTCGACTCATATGACTGGGATTTCCATGAAAAAGATTGTGGGCGGAAAATGGGTGATCACTATACATTTCTCTTCTGCTTCCTATTGATATATCTATTATACCTCCTCAATTTAGCATTATGGACAGGGAAAGACCTAATCTAAAATCTGCACAAAAATATTTTGCCTTCAAATTCATACCGTGATCGTAGCATGCATGGTCTCGACTCATATGACTGGGATTTCCATGAAAAAGATTGTGGGCCGAAAATGGGTGATCACTGTACATTTCTCTTCTGTTTCCTATTTATATTTCTATTTTACCTCCTCAATTTAGCATTATGGACAGGGAAAGACCAAATCAAATCTCTGGACAAAAATATTTTGCCTTCAAATACATACAGTGATCGTAGCATGCATGGACTCGACTCATATGACTGGGATTTCCATGAAAAAGATTGTGGGCCGAAAATGGGTGATCACTGTACATTTCTCTTCTGCTTCCTATTGATATTTCTATTTTACCTCCTCAATTTAGCATTATGGACAGGGAAAGATATAATCTAAAATCTGCACAAAAATATTTTGCCTTCAAATTCATACCGTGATCGTAGCATGCATGGTATCGACTCATATGACTGGGATTTCCATGAAAAAGATTGTGGGCCGAAAATGGGTGATAACTGTACATTTCTCTCCTGTTTCCTATTTATATTTCTATTTTACCTCCTCAATTTAGCATTATGGACAGGGAAAGACCTAATCTAAAATCTGCACAAAAATATTTTGCCTTCAAATTCATACCGTGATCGTAGCATGCATGGACTCGACTCATATTACTGGGATTTCCATGAAAAAGATTGTGGGCCGAAAATGGGTGATCACTGTACATTTCTCTTCTGTTTCCTATTTATATTTCTATTTTACCTCCTCAATTTAGCATTATGGACAGGGAAAGAACTAATATAAAATCTGCACAAAAATATTTTGCTTTCAAATTCATACCGTAATCGTAGGATGCATGGACTCGACTCATATGACTGGGATTTCCATGAAAAAGATTGTGGCCCGAAAATGGGTGATCACTGTACATTTCTCTTCTGTTTCCTATTTATATTTCCATTTTACTTCCTCAATTTAGCATTATGGACAGGGAAAGACCTAATCTAAAACCTGCACAAAAATATTTTGCTTTCAAATTCATACCGTGATCGAAGCATGCATGGACTCGACTCATATGACTGGGATTTCCATGAAAAGGATTGTGGGCCGAAAATGGGTGATCACTGTACATTACTCTTCTGTTTCCTATTTATATTTATATTTTACCTCCTCAATTTAGCATTTTGTACCGGGAAAGACGTAATCTAAAATCTGCACAAAAATATTTTGCCTTCAAATTCATACCGAGATCGTAGCATGCATGGAATCAACTCATATGACTGGGATTTCCATGAAAAAGATAGTGGGCAGAAAATGGGTGATCACTGTACATTTCTCTTCTGTTTCCTATTTATATTTCTATTTTACCTCCTCAATTTAGCATTATGGACAGGGAAAGACCTAATCTAATATCTGCACAAAAATATTTTACCTTCAAATTCATACAGTGATCGTAGCATGCATGGACTCGACTGATATGACTGGGATTACCATGAAAAAGATTGTAGGCCGAAAATGGGTGATCACTGTACATTTCTCTTCTGTTTCTTTTTATATTTATATTTTACCTCCTCAATTTAGCATTATGGACAGGGAAAGATCTAATCTAAAATCTGCACAAAAATATTTTGTCTTCAAATTAATACCGTGATCGTAGCATGCATGGACTCAAGTCATATGACTAGGATTTCCATGAAAAAGATATGTGGGCCGAAAATGGGTGATCACTGTACATTTCTATTCTGTTTCCTATTTATATTTTCATTTCACCTCCTAAATTTAGCATTATTGACAGTGAAAGACCTAATCTAAGATCTGCAAAAAAATATTTTGCCTTCAAATTCATACCGTGATCGTAGCATGCATGGACTCATATGACTGGGATTTCCATGAAAAAGATTGTGGGCACAAAATGGGTGATCACTGTACATTTCTCTTCTGTTTCCTATTTATATTTATATTTTACCTCCTCAATTTAGCATTATCGCCTGTGAAAGACCTAATCTAAGTTCTGCACAAAAATATTTTGCCTTCAAATTCATACCGTGATCGTAGCATGCATGTACTCGACTCATATGACTGGGATTTCCATGAAAAAGATTGTGGGCCGAAAATGGGTGATCACTGTACATTTCTCTTTTGTTTCCTATTTATATTTATATTTTACCTCCTCAATTTAGCATTATCGCCAGTGAAAGACCTAATCTAAGCTCTGCACAAAAATATTTTGCCTTCAAATTCATACCGTGATAGTAGCATGCATGGACTCGACTCATATGACTGGGATTTCCATGAAAAAGATTGTGGGCCGAAAATGGGTGATCACTGTACATTTCTCTTCTGTTTCCTATTTATATTTCTATTGTACCTCGTCAATTTAGCATTATGGACAGGGAAAGACCAAATCTAAGATCTGCACAAAAATATTTTGCCCTCAAATTCATACCGCGATCATAGCATAAATGGACTCGACTGATATGCCTGGGATTTCCATGAAAAAGATTGTGGGCCGAAAATGGGTGATCACTGTACATTACTCTTCTGTTTTCTATTTATATTTATATTTTACCTCCTCAATTTAGCATTTTGTACCGGGAAAGACGTAATCTAAAATCTGCACAAAAATATTTTGCCTTCAAATTCATACCGAGATCGTAGCATGCATGGAATCAACTCATATGACTGGCATTTCCATGAAAAAGATAGTGGGCCGAAAATGGGTGATCACTATACATTTCTCTTCTGTTTCCTATTTATATTTATATTTTACCAACTCAATTTAGCATTATGGACAGGGAAAGACCTAATCTAAGATCTGCATAAAAATATTTTCCCTTCAAATTCATACCGTGATCGTAGCATGCATGGTCTCGACTCATATGACTGGGATTTCCATGAAAAGGATTGTGGGCCGAAAATGGGTGGTCACTGTAAGTTTCTCTTCTGTTTCCTATTTATATTTCTATTTTACTTCCTTCATTTAGCATTATGGACAGGGAAAGACCTAATCTAAGCTCTGCAATAAAAATATTTTGCCTTCAAATTTATACCGTGATCGTAGCATGAATGGACTCGACTCATATGACTGGGATTTGCATGAAAAAGATTGTGGGTCGAAAATGGGTGATCACTGTACATTTCTCTTCTGTTTCCTATTTATATTGATATTTTACCTCCTCAATTTAGCATTATGGACAGGGAAAGACCTAATCTAAGCTCTGCAGAATAATATTTTGCCTTCAAATTCATACCGTGCTTGTAGCATGCATGGACTCGACTCATATGACTGGGATTACCATGAAAAAGATTGTGGGCACAAAATGGGTGATCACTGTACATTTCTCTTCTGTTTCCTATTTATATTTATATTTTCCCTCCTCAATTTAGCATTATGGACAGGGAAAGAACTAATCTAAGCTCTGCACCAAAATATTTTGCCTTCAAATTCATACCGTGATCGTAGCATGCATGGACTCGACTCATATGACTGGGATTTCCATGAAAAAGATTGTGGGCCGAAAATGGGTGATCACTGTACATTTTTCTTCTGTTTCCTATTTATATTTATATTTTACTTCCTTCATTTAGCATTATGGACAGGGAAAGACCTAATCTAAGCTCTGCAAAAAAATATTTTGCCTTCAAATTCATACCGTGATCGTAGCATGCATGGACTCGACTCATATGACTGGGATTTCCATGAAAAAGATTGTGGGCCGAAAATGGGTGATCACTGTACATTTCTCTTCTGTTTCCTATTTATATTTCTATTGTACCTCGTCAATTTAGTATATGGACAGGGAAAGACCTAATCTAAGATCTGCACAAAAATATTTTGCCCTCAAATTCATACCGTGATCATAGCATGCATGGACTCGACTCATATGCCTGGGATTTCCATGAAAAACTTTGTGGACCGAAAATGGGTGATCACTGTACATTTCTCTTCTATTTCCTATTTATATTTATATTTTACCTCCTCAATTTAGCATTATGGACAGGGAAAGAACTAATCTAAAATCTGCTCAAAAATATTTTGCCTTCAAATTCATACCGTGATCGTAGCATGCATGAACTCATATGACTGGGATTTCCATGAAAAAGATTGTGGGCACAAAATGGGTGATCACTGTACATTTCTCTTCTGTTTCCTATTTATATTTATATTTTACCTCCTCAATTTAGCATTATGGACAGGGAAAGACCTAATCTAAGCTCTGCAGAATAATATTTTGCCTTCAAATTCATACCGTGCTTGTAGCATGCATGGACTCGACTCATATGACTGGGATTACCATGAGAAATATTGTGGGCGGAAAATGGGTGATCACTGTACATTTCTCTTCTATTTCCTATTTATATTTATATTTTACCTCCTCAATTTAGCATTATGGACAGGGAAAGAACTAATCTAAAATCTGCTCAAAAATATTTTGCCTTCAAATTCATACCGTGATCGTAGCATGCATGAACTCATATGACTGGGATTTCCATGAAAAAGATTGTGGGCACAAAATGGGTGATCACTGTACATTTCTCTTCTGTTTTCTATTTATATTTATATTTTCCCTCCTCAATTTAGCATTATGGACAGGGAAAGAACTAATCTAAGCTCTGCACAAAAATATTTTGCCTTCAAATTCATACCGTGATCGTAGCATGCATGGACTCGACTCATATGACTGGGATTTCCATGAAAAAGATTGTGGGCCGAAAATGGGTGATCACTGTACATTTTTCTTCTGTTTCCTATTTATATTTATATTTTACTTCCTTCATTTAGCATTATGGACAGGGAAAGACCTAATCTAAGCTCTGCAAAAAAATATTTTGCCTTCAAATTCATACCGTGATCGTAGCATGCATGGACTCGACTCATATGACTGGGATTTCCATGAAAAAGATTGTGGGCCAAAAATGGGTGATCACTGTACATTTCTCTTCTGTTTCCTATTTCATTTTCTAATTTACTTCCTTAATTTATCATTATGGACAGGGAAAGACCTAATCTAAGATCTGCAAAAAAATATTTTGCCTTCAAATTCATACCGTGATCGTAGCATGCATGGACTCGAGTCATATGACTGGAATTTCCATGAAAAAGATTGTGGGCACAAAATGGGTGATCACTTTACATTTCTCTTCTGTTTCCTTTTTATATTTATATTTTACTTCCTTAATTTACCATTGTGGACAGGGAAAGACCTAATCTAAGATTTGCAAAAAAAATATTTTGCCTTCAAATTCATACCGTGATCGTAGCATGCATTGACTCGTCTCATATGACTGGTATTTCCATGAAAATTATTGTGGGCAGAAAATGGGTGATCACTGTACTCTTCTCTTCTGTTTCCTATTTATATTTATATTTAACATCCTTAATTTAGCATTGCGAACAGGGAAAAACCTAATCTAAGACCTGCAAAAAAATATTTTGCCTCAAAGTCATACCGTGATCGTAGCATCCATGGACACGACTCATAAGACTGGGATTTCCATGAAAAAGATTGTGGTCAGAAAATGGTTGATCACTGTACATTTCTCTTCTGTTTCCGATTTATATTAATATTTTACTTCCTTAATTTAGCATTATGGACAGGGAAAGACCTAATCTAAGATCTGCAAAAAAATATTTTGCCTTCAAATTGATACTGTGTTCGTAGCATGCATGGACTCGACTCATATGACTGGGATTTCCATGAAAAAGATTGTGGGCACAAAATGGGTGATTACTGTACATTTCACTTCTGTTTCCTATTTATATTTATATTTTACCTCCTTAATTTAGCATTATGGACAGGGAAAGACCTAATCTAAGATCTGCAAAAAAATATTTTGCCTTCAAATTAATACCGTGATCGTAGCATGCATGGACTCAACTCATATGACTGTGATTTCGATGAAAAGTTTGTGGGCAGAAAATGGGTGATCTCCGTGCATTTCTCTTCTGTTTCCTATTTATATTTATATTTTACTTCTTCAATTTAGCATTATGGACAGGGAAAGACCTAATCTAAGATCTGCAAAAAAATATTTTGCCTTCAAATTCATAACGTGATCGTAGCAGTATGGACTCGACTCGCATGCCTGGGATTTCCATGAAAAAGATTGAGGGCAGAAAATGGGTGATCACTGTACATTTCTCTTCTGTTTCCTATTTATATTTTACTTCCTTAATTTAGCATTGTGGACACGGAAAGACCTAATCTAAGATCAGAAAAAAAATATTTTGCCTTCAAATTCATACCATGAATGTAGCATGCATGGACTCGACTCATATGACTGGGATTTCCATGAAAAAGATTGTGGGCAGAAAATGGGTGATCACTGTGCATTTCTCTTCTGTTTCCTATTTATATTCCTATTATACTTCTTTAATTTAACATTATGGACGGGGAAAAGACATAATCTAAGATCTGCAAAAAAATATTTCGCCTTCAATTATATACCGTGTTCGTAGCATGCATGGACTCGACTCATATGACTGGGATTTCCATGAAAAAGATTGTGTGCCGCAAATGGTTGATCACTGTACATTTCTCTTCTGTTTCCTATTTATATTTATATTTTAGCTCCTCAATTTAGCATTATGGACAGGGAAAGACCTAATCTAAAATCTTCACAAAAATATTTTGCCTTCAAATTCATACCGTGATCGTAGCATGCATGGACTCGACTCATATGACTGGGATTTCCATGAAAAAGATTGTGGGCCGCAAATGGGTGATCACTGTACTTTTCTCTTCTGTTTCCTATTTATATTTATATTTTACCTCCTCAATTTAGCATTATGGACAAGGAAAGACCTAATCTAAAATCTGCACAAAAAAATTTGCCTTCAAATTCATACCGTAATCGTAGCATGCATTGACTCGACTCATATGACTGGGATTTCCATGAAAAAGATTGTGGGCCGAAAATGGGTGATCACTGTACATTTCTCTTCTAATTCCTATTTATATTTCTATTTTAGCTCCTCAATTTAGCATTATGGACAGTGAAAGACCTAATGTAAAATCTGTACACAAATATTTTGCCTTGAAATTCATACCGTGATCGTAGCATGCATTGATTCGACTCATATGACTGGGATTTCCATGAAAAAGATTGTGGGCCGAAAATGGGTGATCACTGTACATTTCTCTTCTGTTTCCTATTTATATTTATATTTTACCTCCTCAATTTAGCATTATGGACAGGGAAAGACCTAATCAAGATCTGCACAAAAATATTTTGCCTTCAAATTCATACCGTGATCGTAGCATGCATGGGCTTGACTCATATGACTGGGATTTCCATGAAAAATATTATGCGCCGACAATGGGTGATCACTGTACATTTCTCTTCTGTTTCCTATTTATATTCCTTTTTTACCTCCTCAATTTAGCATTATGGCCAGGGAAAGGCCTAATCTAAGATCTGCACAAAAATATTTTGCCTTCAAATTCATACCGTGATCATAGCATGCATGGACTCGACTCATATGACTGGGATTTCCATGAAAAAGATTGTGGGCAGAAAATGGATGATCACTGTAAATTTTTTTTCTGTTTCTTATTTATATTTATATTTTACTTCCTCAATTTAGCATTATGGACAGGGAAAGACCTAATCTAAGCTCTGCAAAAAAATATTTTGCCTTCAAATTCATACCGTGATCGTAGCATGCATGGACTTGACTCATATGACTGGGATTTCCCTGAAAAAGATTGTGGGCAGAAAATGGGTGATCACTGTACATTTCTCTTCTGTTTCCTATTTATATTTATATTTTACCTCCTTAATTTAGCATTATGGACAGGGAAAGACCTAATCTAAGATCTGCACAAAAATATTTTGCCTTCTATACATACCGTGATCGTAGAATGCATGGATTCGACTCATATGACTGGGATTTCCATGAAAAAGGTTGTGGGCCGAAAATGGGTGATCACTGTACATTTCTCTTCTCTTTCCTATTTATATTTATATTTTACCTCCTCAATTTAGCATTATGGAGAGGGAAAGACATAATCTAAAATCTGCAAAAAAATATTTTGCCTTCAAATTCATACCGTGATCGTAGCATGCATGGACTCGACTCATATGACTGGGATTTCCATGAAAAAGATTATGGGCCGAATATAGGTGATCACTGTACATATCTCTTCTTTTTCCTATTTATATTTATATTTTACCTCCTCAATTTAGCATTATGGACAGGGAAAGACCAAATCGAAGATCTGCAAAAAAATAATTTGCCTTCAAATTTATACCATGATCGTAGCATGCATGGACTCGACTCATATGAGTGTGATTTACATGCAAAAGATTGTCGGCAGAAAATGCGTGATCACTGTACATTTCTCTTCTGATTCCCATATATATTTATATTTTACCTCCTCAATTTAGCATTATGGACAGGGAAAGACCAAATCGAAGATCTGCAAAAAAATATTTTGCCTTCAAATTCATACCGTGATCGTAGCATGCATTGACACGACTCATAGGACTGGGATTTCCATGAAAAAGATTGTGGGCCGAAAATGGGGGATCACCGTACATTTCTCTTCTGTTTCCTATTTATATTTATATTTTACCTCCTCAATTTAGCATTATGGACAGGGAAGACCTAATCTAAAATCTGCACAAAAATATTTTGCTTTCAAATTCATACCGTGATCGTAGCATGCATGGACTCGACTCATATGACTGGGATTTCCATGAAAAAGATTGTGGGCCGCAAATGGGTGATCACTGTACTTTTCTCTTCTGTTTCCTATTTATATTTATATTTTACCTCCTCAATTTAGCATTATGGACAAGGAAAGACCTAATCTAAAATCTGCACAAAAAAATTTGCCTTCAAATTCATACCGTAATCGTAGCATGCATTGACTCGACTCATATGACTGGGATTTCCATGAAAAAGATTGTGGGCCGAAAATGGGTGATCACTGTACATTTCTCTTCTAATTCCTATTTATATTTCTATTTTAGCTCCTCAATTTAGCATTATGGACAGTGAAAGACCTAATGTAAAATCTGTACACAAATATTTTGCCTTGAAATTCATACCGTGATCGTAGCATGCATTGATTCGACTCATATGACTGGGATTTCCATGAAAAAGATTGTGGGCCGAAAATGGGTGATCACTGTACATTTCTCTTCTGTTTCCTATTTATATTTATATTTTACCTCCTCAATTTAGCATTATGGACAGGGAAAGACCTAATCAAGATCTGCACAAAAATATTTTGCCTTCAAATTCATACCGTGATCGTAGCATGCATGGGCTTGACTCATATGACTGGGATTTCCATGAAAAATATTATGCGCCGACAATGGGTGATCACTGTACATTTCTCTTCTGTTTCCTATTTATATTCCTTTTTTACCTCCTCAATTTAGCATTATGGCCAGGGAAAGGCCTAATCTAAGATCTGCACAAAAATATTTTGCCTTCAAATTCATACCGTGATCATAGCATGCATGGACTCGACTCATATGACTGGGATTTCCATGAAAAAGATTGTGGGCAGAAAATGGATGATCACTGTAAATTTTTTTTCTGTTTCTTATTTATATTTATATTTTACTTCCTCAATTTAGCATTATGGACAGGGAAAGACCTAATCTAAGCTCTGCAAAAAAATATTTTGCCTTCAAATTCATACCGTGATCGTAGCATGCATGGACTTGACTCATATGACTGGGATTTCCCTGAAAAAGATTGTGGGCAGAAAATGGGTGATCACTGTACATTTCTCTTCTGTTTCCTATTTATATTTATATTTTACCTCCTTAATTTAGCATTATGGACAGGGAAAGACCTAATCTAAGATCTGCACAAAAATATTTTGCCTTCTATACATACCGTGATCGTAGAATGCATGGATTCGACTCATATGACTGGGATTTCCATGAAAAAGGTTGTGGGCCGAAAATGGGTGATCACTGTACATTTCTCTTCTCTTTCCTATTTATATTTATATTTTACCTCCTCAATTTAGCATTATGGAGAGGGAAAGACATAATCTAAAATCTGCAAAAAAATATTTTGCCTTCAAATTCATACCGTGATCGTAGCATGCATGGACTCGACTCATATGACTGGGATTTCCATGAAAAAGATTATGGGCCGAATATAGGTGATCACTGTACATATCTCTTCTTTTTCCTATTTATATTTATATTTTACCTCCTCAATTTAGCATTATGGACAGGGAAAGACCAAATCGAAGATCTGCAAAAAAATAATTTGCCTTCAAATTTATACCATGATCGTAGCATGCATGGACTCGACTCATATGAGTGTGATTTACATGCAAAAGATTGTCGGCAGAAAATGCGTGATCACTGTACATTTCTCTTCTGATTCCCATATATATTTATATTTTACCTCCTCAATTTAGCATTATGGACAGGGAAAGACCAAATCGAAGATCTGCAAAAAAATATTTTGCCTTCAAATTCATACCGTGATCGTAGCATGCATTGACACGACTCATAGGACTGGGATTTCCATGAAAAAGATTGTGGGCCGAAAATGGGGGATCACCGTACATTTCTCTTCTGTTTCCTATTTATATTTATATTTTACCTCCTCAATTTAGCATTATGGACAGGGAAGACCTAATCTAAAATCTGCACAAAAATATTTTGCTTTCAAATTCATACCGTGATCGTAGCATGCATGGACTCGACTCATATGACTGGGATTTCCATGAAAAAGATTGTGGGCCAATAATGGGTGATCACTGTACATTTCTCTTCTGTTTCCTATTTATATTTCTATTTTACCTCCTCAATTTAGCATTATGGACAAGGAAAGACCTAATCTAAGCTCTGCACAAAAATATTTTGCCTTCAAATTCATACCGTGATCGTAGCATGCATGGACTCGACTCATATGACTGGGATTTCCATGAAAAAGATTGTGGGCCGAAAATGGGTCATCACTGTACATTTCTCTTCTGTTTCCTATTTATATTTATATTTTACCTCCTCAATTTAGCATTATGGACAGGGAAAGACCTAATCTAAAATCTGCACAAAAATATTTTGCCTTCAAATTCATACAGTGATCGTAGCATGCATGGACACGACTCATATGAGTGGGATTTCCATGAAAAAGATTCTGGGCAGAAAATGGGTGATCACTGTACATTTCTCTTCTGTTTCCTATTTATATTTATATTTTACTTCCTTCATTTAGCATTATGGACAGGTAAAGACCTAATCAAAGCTTTGCAAAAAAATATTTTGCCTTCAAATTCATACCGTGATCGTAGCATGCATGGACTCGACTCATATGACTGGGATTTCCATGAAAAAGATTTTGGGCAGAAAATGGGTGATCACTGTACATTTCTCTTCTGTTTCTTATTTATATTTATATTTTACCTCCTCAATTTAGCATTATGGAAAGGGAAAGACCTAATCTAACCTCTGCAAAAAAATATTTTGCCTTCAAATTCATAACGTGTTCGTAGCATGCATGGACTCGACTCATATGACTGGGATTTCCATGAAAAAGTTTGTGGGCAGAAAATGGGTGATCACTGTACATTTCTCTTCTGTTTCCTATTTATATTTTACTTCCTTCATTTAGCATTATGGACAGGGAAAGACCTAATCTAAGCTCTGCAAAAAAATATTTTGCCTTCAAATTCATACCGTGATCTTAGCATGCATGGGCTCGGCTCATATGACTGGGATTTCCATGTAAAAGATTGTGGGCAGAAAACGGGTGATCACTGTACATTTCTCTTCTGTTTCCTATTTATATTTTACTTCCTTCATTTAGCATTATGGACAAGGAACGACCTAATCTAAGCTCTGCAAAAAAATATTTTGCCTTCAAATTCATACCGTGATCGTAGCATGCATGGACACGACTCATATGACTGGGATTTCCATGAAAAAGATTGTGGGCAGAAAATGGGTGATCACTGTACATTTCTCTTCTGTTTCCTATTTATATTTATATTTTACCTCCTCAATTTAGCATTATGGACAGGGAAAGACTTATCTAAGCTCTGCAAAAAAATATTTTGCCTTCAAATTCATAACGTGTTCGTAGCATGCATGGACTCGACTCATATGACTGGGATTTCCATGAAAAAGATTGTGGGCAGACAATAGGTGATCACTGTACATTTCTCTTCTGTTTCCTATTTATATTTATATTTTACCTCCTCAATTTAGCATTATGGACAGGGAAAGACCTAATCTAAGCTCTGCAAAAAAATATTTTGCCTTCAAATTCATAACGTGTTCGTAGCATGCATGGACTCTTCTCATATGACTGGGATTTCCATGATAAAGATTGTGGGCAGAAAATGGGTGATCACTGTACATTTCTCTTCTGTTTCCTATTTACATTTATATTTTACCTCCTCAATTTAGTATTATGGACAGGGAACTACCTAATCTAAGCTCTGTAAAAAAATATTTTGCCTTCAAATTCATACTGTGATCGAAGCATGCATGGACACGACTCATATGACTGGGATTTCCATGAAAAAGATTGTGGGCAGAAAATGGGTGATCACTGTACATTTCTCTTCTGATTCCTATTTATATTTATATTTTACCTCCTCAATTTAGCATTATGGACAGGGAAAGACATAATCTAAAATCTGCAAAAAAATATTTTGCCTTCAAATTGATACCGTGATCGTAGCATGCAATGGACACGACTCATATGACTGGGATTTCCATGAAAAAGATTGTGGGCAGAAAATGGGTTATCACTGTACATTTCTCTTCTGATTCCTATTTATATTTATATTTTACCTCCTCAATTTAGCATTATGGACAGGGAAAGACCTAATCTAAGCTCTGCAAAAAAACATTTTGCCTTCAAATTCATACTGTGATCGTAGCATGCATGGACTCGACTCATATGACTGGGATTTCCATGAAAAAGATTGTGGGCAGAAAATGGGTGATCACTGTACATTCTCTTCTGTTTCCTATTTATATTTATATTTTACCTCCTCAATTTAGCATTATGGACAGGGAAAGACCTAATCTATGCTCTGCAAAAAATATTTTGCCTTCAAATTCATAACGGGTTCGTAGCATGCATGGACTCGACTGATATGACTGGGATTTCCATGAAAAAGATTGTCGGCAGAAAATGGGTGATCACTGTACATTTCTCTTCTGTTTCCTATTTATATTTATATTTTACCTCCTCAATTTAGCATTATGGACAGGGAAAGACCTAATCTAAGCTCTGCAATGAAATATTTGGCCTTCAAATTCATACCGTGATCGTAGCATGCATGGACTCGACTCATATGACTGGGATTTCCATGAAAAAGATTGTGGGCAGAAAATGGGTGATCACTGTACATTTCACTTCTGTTTCCTATTTATATTTATATTTTACTTCCTTCATTTAGCATTATGGACAGGGAAAGACCTAATCTGAGATCTGCAAAAAAACATTTTGCCTTCAAATTCATACCGTGATCTTAGCATGCATGGGCTCGGCTCATATGACTGGGATTTCCATGTAAAAGATTGTGGGCAGAAAACTGGTGATCACTGTACATTTCTCTTCTGTTTCCTATTTATATTTTTATTTTACCTCCTCAATTTAGCATTATGGACAGGGAAAGACCTAATCTGAGATCTGCAAAAAATATTTTGCCTTCAAATTCATACTGTGAACGTAGCATGCATGAATTGACTCATATGACTGGGATTTCCATGAAAAAGATTGTGGGAAGAAAATGGGTGATCACTGTACATTTCTCTTCTGTTTCCTATTTATATTTATATTTTACCTCCTCAATTTAGCATTATGTACAGGGAAAGACGTAATCTAAAATTTGCAAAAAAATATTTTGCCTTCAAATTCATACCGTGTTCGTAGGATGCATGGACTCGACTCATATGACTGGGATTTCCGTGAAAAAGATTGTGGGCAGAAAATGGGTGATCACTGTACATTTCTCTTCTGTTTCCTATTTATATTTATATTTTCTTCCTCAATTTAGCATTATGGAGAGGGAAAGACCGAATCTAAAATCTGCAAAAAAATTTTTTTCCTTCAAATTCATACCGTGATCGTAGCATGCATGGACTCGACTCATATGACTAGGATTTTCATGAAAATGATTGTGGGCAGAAAATGGGTGATCACTGAACATTTCTCTTCTTTTTCCTATTTATATTTATATTTTCCTTCCTGAATTTAGCATTATGGACAGGGAATGACCTAATCTATGATCTGCAAAAAATATTTTGCCTTCAAATTCATACCGTGATTGTAACATACATGGACTCGACTCATATGACTGGGATCTCCATCAAAAAGATTGTTAGCAGAAAATCGGTGATCACTGTACATTTCTCTTCTGTTTCCTATTTATATTTATTTACTTAATTAAGCATTATGGACAGGGAAAGACATAATCTAAAATCTTCACAAAAATATTTTGCCTTCAAATTCATACCGTGATCGTAGCATGCATGGACTAGACTCATATGACTGAGATTTCCATGAAAAAGATTGTGGGCCGAAGATGGGTGATCACTGTACATTTCTCTTCTGTTTCCTATATATATTAATGTTTTACTTCCTCAATTTAGCATTATGGACATGGAAAGACGTAATCTAAGCTCTGCAAAAAAATATTTTGCCTTCAAATTCATACCGTGATCGTAGCATGCATGGATCGACTCACATGACTGGGATTTCCATGAAAAAGATTTTGGGCAGAAAATGGGTGATCACTGTATATTTCTCTTCTGTTTCCTATATATATTAATGTTTTACTTCCTCAATTTAGCATTATGGACATGGAAAGACGTAATCTAAGCTCTGCAAAAAAATATTTTGCCTTCAAATTCATACCGTGATCGTACCATGCATGGACTCGACTCATATGACTGGGATTTCCATGAAAAAGATTGTGTGCAGAAAATGGGTGATCACTGCATATTTCTCTTCTGTTTCCTATTTATATTTATATTTTACTTCCTCAATTTAGCATTATGGACAGGGAAAGACCTAATCTAAGCTCTGCAAAAAAATATTTTGCCTTCAAATTCATACCGTGATCGTAGCATGCATGGACTCGACTCATATGACTAGGATCTCCATGAAAAAGATTGTGGGCAGAAAATGGGTGATCACTGTACATTTCTCTTCTGTTTCCTATTCATATTTATATTTTACTTCCTTCATTTAGCATTATGGACAGGGAAAGATCTAATCTAAGATCTGCATAAAATATTTTGCCTTCAAATTCATACCGTGATCGCAGCATGCACGGACTCGACTCATATGACTGGGATTTCCATGAAAAAGATTGTGGGCAGAAAATGGGTGATCACTGTACATTTCTCTTCTGTTTCCTACTTATATTTATATTTTACTTCCACAATATAGCATTATGGACAGGGAAAGACCTAATCTAAGCCCTGCACAAAAATATTTTGCCTTCGAATTCATACCGTGATTATAGCATGCATAGACTCGACTCGTATGACTAGGATTTCCAAGAAAAAGATTGTGGGCCGAAAACGGGTGATCACTGTACATTTCTCTTCTGTTTCCTATTTATATTTATATTTTACTTCCTCAATTTAGCATTATGGACAGGGAAAGACCTAATCTGAGATCTGCAAAAAATATTTTGCCTTCAAATTCATACCGTGATCGTAGCATGCATGAATTGACTCATATGACTGGGATTTCCATGAAAAAGATTGTGGGAAGAAAATGGGTGATCACTGTACATTTCTCTTCTGTTTCCTATTTATATTTATATTCTACCTCCTCAATTTAGCATTATGGACAGGGAAAGACGTAATCTAAAATTTGCAAAAAAACATTTTGCCTTCAAATTCATACCGTGTACGAAGCATGCATGGACTCGACTCATATGACTGGGATTTCCGTCAAAAAGATTGTGGGCAGAAACTGGTTGATCACTGTACATTTCTCTTCTGTTTCCTAATTATATTTCTATTTAACTCCTCAATTTAGCATAATGGACAGGGAAAGTCCTAATCTAAGGTCTGCAGAAAAATATTTTGCCTTCAAATTCATACCGTGATTGTAGCATGCATGGACTCGTCTCATATGACCGGGATTTCCATGAAAAAGATTGTAGGCAGAAAATGGGTGATCACTGTACATTTCTCTTCTGTTTCCTATTTATATTTATATTTTACTTCCTCAATTTAGCATAATGGACAGGGAAAGACCTAATCTAAGCTCGACAAAAAAATATTTTGCCTTCTAATTCATATCGTGATCGTAGCATGCATGGACTCGACACATATGACTGGGATTTCCATGAAAAAGATTGTAGGCAAAAAATGGGTGATCACTGTACATTTCTCTTCTGTTTCCTATTTATATTTATATTTTACCTCCTCAATTTAGCATTATGGACAGTGAAAGACCTAATCTACGCTCTGCAAAAAAATATTTTGCCTTCAAATTCATACCGTGATCGTAGCATGCATGGACTCGACTCATATGACTGGGATTTACATGAAAAATATTGTGGGCAGAAAATGGGTGATCACTGTACATTTCTCTTCTGTTTCCTATTTATATTTCTATTTTACTTCCTCAATTTAGCATAATGGACAGGGAAAGACCTAATCTAAGGTCTGCAAAAAAATATTTTGCCTTCAAATTCATACCGTGATCGTAGCATGCATGGACTCGACTCATATGACTGGGATTTCCATGAAAAATATTGTGGGCAGAAAATGGGTGATCACTGTACATTTCTCTTCTGTTTCCTATTTATATTTATATTTTACTTCATCAATTTAGCATTATGGACAGGGAAAGACCTAATCTACGCTCTGCAAAAAAATATTTTGCCTTCAAATTCATACCGGGGTCGTAGCATGCATGGACTCGACTCATATGACTGGGATTTCCATGAAAAAGATTGTGGGCCGAAAATGGCTGATCACTGTACATTTCTCTTCTGTTTCCTATTCATATTTCTATTTTACCTCCTCAATTTAGCATTATGGACAGGGAAAGCCCTAATCTAAGATCTGCACAAAAATATTTTGCCTTCAAATTCATACCGTGATCGTAGCATGCATGGACTCGACTCATATGACTGGGATTTCCATGAAAAAGATTGTGGGAAGAAAATGGGTGATCATTGTACATTTCTTTTGTTTCCTATTTATATTTATATTTTACTTCGTCAATTTAGCATTATGGACAGGGAAAGACCTAATCTAAGATCTGCAAATAAATATTTTGCCTTCAAATTCATACCGTGATCGTAGAATGCATGGACTCGACTCATATTACTGGGATTTCCATGAAAATATTTTGGGCCGAAAATTGGTGATCACTGTACATTTCTCTTGTTTCCTATTCATATTTCTATTTTACCTCCTCAATTTATCATTATGGACAGGGAAAGACCTAATCTAAGATCTGCAAATAAATATTTTGCCTTCAAATTCATACCGTCATCGTAGCATGCATGGACTCGACTCATATGACTGGGATTTCCATGAAAAAGATTGTGGGCAGAAAATGGGTGATCACTGTACATTTCTCTTCTGTTTCCTATTTATATTTATATTTTACCTCCTCAATTTAGCATTATGGACAGGGAAAGACCTAATCTACGCTCTGCAAAAAAATATTTTGCCTATAAATTCATACCGTGATCGTAGCATGCATGGACTTGACTCATAGGACTGGGATTTCCATGAAATAGATTGTAGGCAGAAAATGGGTGATCACTGAAAATTTCTCTTCTGTTTCATATTTATATTTCTATTTTACTTCCTTAATTTAGCATTATGGACAGGGAAAGACCTAATCTAAGAACTGCACAAAAATATTTTGCCTTCAATTTCATACCGTGATCATAGCATGCATGGACTCGACTCATATGACTGGGATTTCCATGAAAAAGATTGTGGTCCGAAAATAGGTGATAACTGTACATTTCACTTCTGCTTCCTATTTATATTTCTATTTTACCTCCTCAATTTAGCATTATGGACAGGGAAAGACCTAATCTAAGATCTGCACAAAAATATTTTGCCTTCAAATTCATACCATGATCGTAGCATGCATGGACTCGACTCATATGACTGGGATTTGCATGAAAAAGATTGTGGGCAGAAAATGGGTGATCACTGTACATTTCTCTTCTGTTTCCTATTTATATTTATATTTTGCTAACTCAATTTAGCATTATGGACAGGGAAAGACCTAATCTAAAATCTGCACAAAAATATTTTGCCTTCAAATTCATACCGTGATCGTAGCATGCATGTACTCGACTCATATGACTGGGATTTCCATGAAAAAGATTGTGGGCCGAAAATGGGTGATCACTGTACATTTCTCTTCTGTTTCCTATTTATATTTATATTTTACCTCCTCAATTTAGCATTATGGACAGGGAAAGACCTAATCTAAAATCTGGACCAAAATATTTTGCATTCAAATTCATACCGTGATCGTAGCATGCATGTACTCGACTCATATGACTGGAATTTCCATGAAAAGATTGTGGGCCGAAAATGGGTGATCACTGTACATTTCTATTCTGTTTCCTCTTTATATTTATATTTTACTAACTTAATTTAGCATTATGGACAGGGAAAGACTTAATCTAAGATCTGCACAAAAATATTTATCCTTCAAATTCTTACCGTGATCGTAGCATGCATGGACTCGACTCATATGACTGGGATTTCCATGAAAAAGATTGTGGGCCGAAAATAGTTGATCTCTGTACATTTCTCTTCTGTTTCCTATTTATATTTCTATTTTACCTCCTAAATTTAGCATTATGGATAGGGAAAGACCTAATCTGAAATCTGCACAAAAATATTTTGCCTTCAAATTCATACCGTCATCGTAGCATGCATGGACTCGACTCATATGACTGGGATTTCCATGAAAAAGATTGTGGGCACAAAATGGGTGATCACTGTACATTTCTCTTCTGTTTCCTATTACTATTTCTATTTTACCTCCTCAATTTAGCATTATGGACAGGGAAAGACCTAATCTAAGCTCAGCACAAAAATATTTTCCCTTCAAATTCATACCGTGAGCGTAGCATGCATGGACTCGACTCATATGACGGGGATTTCCATGAAGAAGATTGTGGGCCGAAAATGGGTGATCACTGTACATTTCTCTTCTGTTTCCTATTTATATTTCTATTTTATCTCCTCAATTTAGCATTATGGACAGGGAAAGACCTAATCTAAAATCTGCACCAAAATATTTTGCCTTCAAATTCATACGGTGATCATAGCATACATGGACTCGACTCATGTGACTGGGATTTGCATGAAAAAGATTGTGGGCCGATAATGGGTGATCACTGTACATTTCTCTTCTGTTTCCTATTTATATTTATATTTTACCTCCTCAATTTAGCATTATGGACAGGGAAAGACACAATCTAAGATCTGCACAAAAATATTTTGCCTTCAAATTCATACCGTGATCGTACCATGCATGGATTCGACTCATATGACTGGGATTTCCATGAAAAAGTTTGTGGGCAGAAAATGGGTGATCACTGTACATTTCTCTTCTGTTTCCTATTTATATTTATATTTTACCTCCTCAATTTAGCATTATGGACAGGGAAAGACCTAATCTAAAATCTGCACAAAAGTATTTTGCCTTCAAATTCATATCGTGATCGTAGCATGCATGGACTCGACTCATATGGCTGGGATTTCCATGAAAAACATTGTGGGCCGAAAATGGGTGATCACTGTACATTTCTCTTCTGTTTCCTATTTATATTTATATTTTACCTCCACAATTTAGCATTATGAACAGGGAAAGACCTAATCTAAGCTCAGCACAAAAATATTTTGCCTTCAAATTCATACCGTCATCGTAGCATGCATGGACTCGACTCATATGACTGGGATTTCCATGAAAATGATTTTGGGCCGAAAATTGGTGATCACTGTACATTTCCCTTCTGTTTCTTATTTATATTTATATTTTAACTCCTCAATTTACCATTATGGACAGGGAAAGACCCAATCTAAGATCTGCACAAAAATATTTTGCCTTCAAATTCATACTGTGATCATAGCATGCATGGACTCGACTCATATGACTGGGATTTCCATGAAAAAGATTGTTGGCCAAAAATGGGTGTTCACTGTACATTTCTCTTCTGTTTCCTATTACTATTTCTAATTTACCTCCTCAATTTAGCATTATGGACAGGGGAAGTCCTAATCTAAGCTCAGCACAAAAATATTTTGCCTTCAAATTCATACCGTGATCGTAGCATGCATGGACTCGACTCATATGACTGGGATTTCCATGAAAAAGATTGTGGGCCGAAAATGGGTGATCACTGTTCATTTCTCTTCTATTTCCTATTTATATTTATATTTTATCTCCTCAATTTACCATTATGGACCGGGAAATACCCAATCTAATATCTGCACAAAAATATTTTGCCTTCAAATTCATACTGTGAACGTAGTATGCATGGATTCGACTCATATGACTGGGATTTCCATGAAAAAGATTGTGGGCCGAAAATGGGTGATCACTGTACATTTCTCTTCTGTTTCCTATTTATATTTTAGCTCCACAATTTAGCATTATGGACAGGGAAAGACCTAATCTAAGATCTGCACAAAAATATTTTGCCTTCAAATTCATACCGTGATCAAAGCATGCATGGACTCGACTCATATGACTGGGATTTCCATGAAAAAGATTTTGGGCACAAAATGGGTGATCACTGTACATTTCTCTTCTGTTTCCTATTACTATTTCTAATTTACCTCCTCAATTTAGCATTATGGACAGTGAAAGACCTAATCTAAGCTCAGCACAAAAATATTTTGCCTTCAAATTCATATCGTGATCGTAGCATGCATGGACTCAACTCATATGGCTGGGATTTCCATGAAAAACATTGAGGGCCGAAAATGGGTGATCACTGTACATTTCTCTTCTGTTTCCTATTTATATTTCTATTTTACTTCCTCAATTTAGCATTATGGACAGGGAAAGACCTAATCTAAGATCTGCAAAAATATATTTTGCATTTAATTTCATACCGTGATCGTAGCATGCATGGATTCGACTCCTATGACTGGGATTTCCATGAAAAAGATTGTGGGCAGAAAATGGGTGATCACTGTACATTTCTCTTCTGTTTCCTATTTATATTTCTATTTTACTTCCTCAATTTAGCATTATGGACAGGGAAAGACCTAATCTAAGATCTGCAAAAAAATATTTTGCCTTCAAATTCATACCGTAATTGTAGGATGCATGGACTCGACTCATATGACTGGGATTTCCATGAAAAAGATTGTGGGCACAAAATGGGTGATCACTGTACATTTCTCTTCTGTTTCCCATTACTATGTCTATTTTCCTTCCTCAATTTAGCATTATGGACAGGGAAACACCTAATATAAGATCTGCAAAAATATATTTTGCCTTCAAATTCATACCGTGATCGTAGCATGCATGGACTCGACTCATATGACTGGGATTTCCATGAAAAAGATTATGGGCACAAAATGGGTGATCACTGTACATTTCTCTTCTGTTTCCTATTTATATTTATATTTTACTTCCTTCATTTAGCATTATGGACAGGGAAAGACATAATCTAAGATCTGCAAAAAAATATTTTGCCTTCAAATTCATACCGTGATCGTAGCATGTATGGACTCGACTCATAAGACTGGGATTTCCATGAAAAAGATTGTCGGCAGAAAATGGGTGATCACTGTATATTTCTCTTCTGTTTCCAATTTATATTTCTATTTTAATTCCTCAATTTAGCGTTATGGACAGGGAAACACCTAATCTAAGATCTATAAAAAAATATTTTGCCTTCAAATTCATACCGTGATCGTATCATGCATGGACTCGACTCATATGACTGGGATTTCCATGAAAAAGATTGTGTGCCGAAAATGGGTGATCACTGTACATTTCTCTTCTTTTTCCTATTTATATTTATATTTTACATCCTCAATTTAGCATTATGGACAGGGAAAGACCTAATCTAAGATCAGTAAGAAAATATTTTGCCTTCAAATTCATACCGTGATCGTAGCATGCATGGATTCGACTCATATGACTGGGATTTCCATGAAAAAGATTGTGGGCCGAAAATGGGTGATCACTGTACATTTCTCTTCTGTTTCCTATTTATATTTTTATTTTACCTCCTTAATTTAGCATTATGGCCAGGGAAAGACCTAATCTAAGCTCTGCACAAAAATATTTTGCCTTCAAATTCATACCGTGATCGTAATATGCATAGACTCGACTCATATGACTGGGATTTCCATGAAAAAGATTGTGGACCGAAAATGGGTGATCACTGTACATTTCTCTTCTGTTTCCTATTTATATTTATATTTTACCTCCTCAATTTAGCATTATGGACAGGGAAAGACCTAATCTAAGATCTGCACAAAAATATTTTGATTTCAAATTCATACCGTGATGGTAGCATGCGTAGACACGACTCATATGACTGGGATTTCCATGAAAAAGATTGTGGGCCGTAAATGGGTGATCACTGTACATTTCTCTTCTGTTTCCTATTTATATTTCTATTTTACCTCCTCAATTTAGCATTATGGACAGGGAAAGACCTAATCTAAGATCTGCAAAAAAATATTTTGCCTTCAAATTCAAACCGTGATCGTAGCATGCATGGACTTGACTCATATGACTGGGATTTCCCTGAAAAAGATGGTGGGCCGAAAATGGGTGATCACTGTACATTTCTCTTCTGTTTCCTCTATATATTTATATTTTACCGCCTCAATTTAGCATTATGGACAGGGAAAGACTTAATCTAAGATCTGCAAAAAAATATTATGCCTTCAAATTCATACCGTGATCGTAGCATGCATGGACTCGACTCATATGACTGGGATTTCCATGAAAAAGATTGTGGGCCGAAAATGGGTGATCACTGTACATTTCTCTTCTGTTTCCTATTTATATTTATTTTTTACCTCCTCAATTTAGCATTATGGACAGGGAAAGACCTAATCTAAAATCTGCACAAAAATATTTTGCATTCAAATTCATACCGTGATCGTAGCATGCATGGACTCGACTCATATGACTGGGATTTCCATGAAAAAGATTTTGGGCCGAAAATGGGTGATCACTGTACATTTCTCTTCTGTTTCCTATTTATATTTATATTTTACCTCCTAAATTTAGCATTGTGGAGAGGGAAAGACATAATCTAAGATCTGCAAAAAAATATTTTGCCTTCA
Source organism: Acanthosepion lycidas (assembly GCA_963932145.1). Lineage (NCBI taxonomy): Eukaryota > Metazoa > Mollusca > Cephalopoda > Sepiida > Sepiidae > Acanthosepion > Acanthosepion lycidas. The sequence continues at coordinate 1,880,473 of OZ010604.1, read as the reverse complement.
AATTCATACCGTGATCGTAGCATGCATGGACTCGACTCATATGACTGGGATTTCCATGAAAAAGATTGTGGGCAGAAAATGGGTGATCACTGTACTTTTCTCTTCTGTTTCTTATTTCTATTTCTATTTTACCTCCTCAATTTAGCATTATGGACAGGGAAAGACCTAATCTAAGTTCTGCAAAAAAATATTTTGCCTTCAAATTCATACCGTGATCGTAGCATGTATGGACTCGACTCATAAGACTGGGATTTCCATGAAAAAGATTGTCGGCAGAAAATGGGTGATCACTGTATATTTCTCTTCTGTTTCCTATTTATATTTCTATTTTAATTCCTCAATTTAGCGTTATGGACAGGGAAACACCTAATCTAAGATCTATAAAAAAATATTTTGCCTTCAAATTCATACCGTGATCGTATCATGCATGGACTCGACTCATATGACTGGGATTTCCATGAAAAAGATTGTGTGCCGAAAATGGGTGATCACTGTACATTTCTCTTCTATTTCCTATTTATATTTATATTTTACATCCTCAATTTAGCATTATGGACAGGGAAAGACCTAATCTAAGATCAGTAAGAAAATATTTTGCCTTCAAATTCATACCGTGATCGTAGCATGCATGGATTCGACTCATATGACTGGGATTTCCATGAAAAAGATTGTGGGCCGAAAATGGGTGATCACTGTACATTTCTCTTCTGTTTCCTATTTATATTTTTATTTTACCTCCTCAATTTAGCATTATGGCCAGGGAAAGACCTAATCTAAGCTCTGCACAAAAATATTTTGCCTTCAAATTCATACCGTGATCGTAATATGCATAGACTCGACTCATATGACTGGGATTTCCATGAAAAAGATTGTGGACCGAAAATGGGTGATCACTGTACATTTCTCTTCTGTTTCCTATTTATATTTATATTTTACCTCCTCAATTTAGCATTATGGCTAGGGAAAGACCTAATCTAATATCTGCACAAAAATATTTTGATTTCAAATTCATACCGTGATGGTAGCATGCGTAGACACGACTCATATGACTGGGATTTCCATGAAAAAGATTGTGGGCCGTAAATGGGTGATCACTGTACATTTCTCTTCTGTTTCCTATTTATATTTCTATTTTACCTCCTCAATTTAGCATTATGGACAGGGAAAGACCTAATCTAAGATCTGCAAAAAAATATTTTGCCTTCAAATTCAAACCGTGATCGTAGCATGCATGGACTTGACTCATATGACTGGGATTTCCCTGAAAAAGATGGTGGGCCGAAAATGGGTGATCACTGTACATTTCTCTTCTGTTTCCTCTATATATTTATATTTTACCGCCTCAATTTAGCATTATGGACAGGGAAAGACTTAATCTAAGATCTGCAAAAAAATATTATGCCTTCAAATTCATACCGTGATCGTAGCATGCATGGACTCGACTCATATGACTGGGATTTCCATGAAAAAGATTGTGAGCCGAAAATGGGTGATCACTGTACATTTCTCTTCTGTTTCCTATTTATATTTATTTTTTACCTCCTCAATTTAGCATTATGGACAGGAAAAGACCTAATCTAAAATCTGCACAAAAATATTTTGCATTCAAATTCATACCGTGATCGTAGCATGCATGGACTCGACTCATATGACTGGGATTTCCATGAAAAAGATTTTGGGCCGAAAATGGGTGATCACTGTACATTTCTCTTCTGTTTCCTATTTATATTTATATTTTACCTCCTAAATTTAGCATTGTGGAGAGGGAAAGACATAATCTAAGATCTGCAAAAAAATATTTTGCCTTCAAATTCATACCGTGATCGTAGCATGCATGGACTCGACTCATATGACTGGGATTTCCATGAAAAAGATTGTTTGCCGAAAATGGGTGATCACTGTACATTTCTCTTCTGTTTCCTATTTCTATTTCTATTTTACCTCCTCAATTTAGCATTATGGACAGGGAAAGACCTAATCTAAGATCTGCACAAAAATATTTTGACTTCAAATTCATACCGTGATCGTAGCATGCATGGACTCGACTCATATGACTGGGATTTCCATGAAAAAGATTGTGGGCCGAAAATGGGTGATCACTGTACATTTCTCTTCTGTTTCCTATTTATATTTATATTTTACCTCCTGAATTTAGCATTATGGCCAGGGAAAGATCTAATCTAAGATCTGCACAAAAATATTTTGCATTCAAATTCATACCGTGATCGTAGCATGCATGGACTCGACTCATATGACTGGGATTTCCATGAAAAAGATTGTGGGCCGAAAATGGGTGATCACTGTACATTTCTCTTCTGTTTCCTATTTATATTTATTTTTTACCTCCTCAATTTAGCATTGTGGAGAGGGAAAGACATAATCTAAGATCTGCAAAAAAATATTTTGCCTTCAAATTCATACCGTGATCGTAGCATGCATGGACTCGACTCATATGACTGGGATTTCCATGAAAAAGATTGTGGGCCGAAAATGGGTGATCACTGTACATTTCTCTTCTGTTTCCTATTTATATTTATATTTTACCTCCTCAATTTAGCATTATGGACAGGGAAAGACCTAATCTAAGATCTGCACAAAAATATTTTGCCTTCAAATTCATACCGTGATCGTAGCATGCATGGACTCGACTCATATGACTGTGATTTCCATGAAAAAGATTGTGGGCCGAAAATGGGTGATCACTGTACATTTCTCTTCTGTTTCCTATTTATATTTCTATTTTACCTCCTGAATTTAGCATTATGGCCAGGGAAAGACCTAATCTAAGATCTGCACAAAAATATTTTGCCTTCAAATTCATACCGTGATCGTAGCATGCATGGACTTGACTCATATGACTGGGATTTCAATGAAAAAGATGGTGGGCCGAAAATGGGTGATCACTGTACATTTCTCTTCTGTTTCCTATTTATATTTCTATTTTACCTCCTCAATTTAGCATTATGGACAGGGAAAGACTTAATCTAAGATCTGCAAAAAAATATTTTGCCTTCAAATTCATACCGTGATCGTAGCATGCATGGACTCGACTCATATGACTGGGATTTCCATGAAAAAGATTGTGGGCCGAAAATGGGTGATCACTGTACATTTCTCTTCTTTTTCCTATTTATATTTATTATTTACCTCCTCAATTTAGCATTATGGAGAGGGAAAGACCTAATCTAAGCTCTGCACAAAAATATTATGACTTCAAATGCATGGACTCGACTCATATGACTGGGATTTCCATGAAAAAGATTGTGGGCCGAAAATGGGTGATCACTGTACATTTCTCTTCTGTTTCCTATTTATATTTATATTTTACCTCCTCAATTTAGCATTATGGCCAGGGAAAGACCTAATCTAAGCTCTGCACAAAAATATTTTGCCTACAAATTCATACCGTGATCGTAGCATGCATGGACTCGACTCATATGACTGGGATTTCCATGAAAAAGTTTGCGGGCCACAAATGGGTGATCACTGTACATTTCTTTTCTGTTTCCTATTTATATTTCTATTTTACCTCCTCAATTTAGCATTATGGCCAGGGAAAGACCTAATCTAAGATCTGCACAAAAATATTTTGTCTTCAAATTCATACCATGATCGTAGCATGCATGGACTCGACTCATATGACTGGGATTTCCATGAAAAAGATTGTGTGCCGAAAATGGGTGATCACTGTACATTTCTCTTCTGTTTCCTATTTATATTTCTATTTTACCTCCTCAATTTAGTATTATGAACAGGGAAAGACCTAATCTAAGATCTGCACAAAAATATTTTGCCTTCAAATTCATACCGTGATCGTAGCATGCATGGACTAGACTCATATGACTGGGATTTCCATGAAAAAGATTGTGGGCCGAAAATGGGTGATCACTGTACATTTCTCTTCTGTTTCCTATTTATATTTATTTTTTACCTCCTCAATTTAGCATTATGGACAGGGAAAGACCTAATCTAAAATCTGCACAAAAATATTTTGCATTCAAATTCATACCGTGATCGTAGCATGCATGGACTTGACTCATATGATTGGGATTTCCATGAAAAAGATGGTGGGCCGAAAATGGGTGATCACTGTACATTTCTCTTCTGTTTCCTATTTATATTTCTATTTTACCTCCTCACTTTAGCATTATTGACAGGGAAAGACCTAATCTAAAATCTGCACAAAAATATTTTGCCTTCAAATTCATAACGTGATCGTAGCATGCATGGACTCGACTCATATGACTGGGATTTCCATGAAAAAGATTGTGGGCCGAAAATGGGGGATCACTGTACATTTCTCTTCTGTTTCCTATTTATATTTATATTTTACCTCCTCAATTTAGCATTATGGCCAGGGAAAGACCTAATCTAAGCTCTGCACAAAAATATTTTGCCTTCAAATTCATACCGTGATCGTAGCATGCATGGACTCGACTCATATGACTGGGATTTCCATGAAAAAGATTGTGGGCCGAAAATGGGTGATCACTGTACATTTCTCTTCTGTTTCCTATTTATATTTATTTTTTACCTCCTCAATTTAGCATTATGGACAGGGAAAGACTTAATCTAAGATCTGCAAAAAAATATTTTGCCTTCAAATTCATACCGTGATCGTAGCATGCATGGACTCGACTCATATGACTGGGATTTCCATGAAAAAGATTGTGGGCCGAAAATGGGTGATCACTGTACATTTCTCTTCTGTTTCCCATTTATATTTATTTTTTACCTCCTCAATTTAGCATTATGGAGAGGGAAAGACCTAATCTAAGCTCTGCACAAAAATATTATGCCTTCAAATGCATGGACTCGACTCATATGACTGGGATTTCCATGAAAAAGATTGTGGGCCGAAAATGGGTGATCACTGTACATTTCTCTTCTGTTTCCTATTTATATTTCTATTTTACCTCCTCAATTTAGCATTATGAACAGGGAAAGACCTAATCTAAGATCTGCACAAAAATATTTTGCCTTCAAATTCATACCGTGATCGTAGAATGCATGGACTAGACTCATATGACTGGGATTTCCATGAAAAAGATTGTGGGCCGAAAATGGGTGATCACTGTACATTTCTCTTCTGTTTCCTATTTATATTTCTATTTTACCTCCTCAATTTAGCATTATGGACAGGGAAAGACCTAATCTAAGATCTGCACAAAAATATTTTGCCTTCAAATTCATACCGTGATCGTAGCATGCATGGACTCGACTCATATCACTGGGATTTCCATGAAAAAGATTGTGGGCCGAAAATGGGTGATCACTGTACATTTCTCTTCTGTTTTCTATTCATATTTATATTTTACCTTCTCAATTTAGAATTATGAACAGGGAAAGACCTAATCTAAGATCTGCACAAAAATATTTTGCCTTCAAATTCATACCGTGATCGTAGCATGCATGGACTAGACTCATATGACTGGGATTTCCATGAAAAAGACTGTGGGCCGAAAATGGGTGATCACTGTACATTTCTCTTCTGTTTCCTATTTATATTTCTATTTTCCCTCCTCAATTTAGCATTATGGACAGGGAAAGACCTAATCTAAGCTCTGCACAAAAATATTTTGCCTTCAAATTCATACCGTGATCGTAGCATGCATGGACTTGACTCATATGACTGGGATTTCCATGAAAAAGATTGTGTGCCGAAAATGGGTGATCACTGTACATTTCTCTTCTGTTTCCTATTTATATTTATATTTTACCTCCTCAATTTAGCATTATGAACAGGGAAAGACCTAATCTAAGATCTGCACAAAAATATTTTGCCTTCAAATTCATACCGTGATCGTAGCATGCATGGACTTGACTCATATGACTGGGATTTCCATGAAAAAGATTGTGGGCCGAAAATGGGTGATCACTGTACATTTCTCTTCTGTTTCCTATTTATATTTATATTTTACCTCCTCAATTTAGCATTATGAACAGGGAAAGACCTAATCTAAGATCTGCACAAAAATATTTAGCCTTCAAATTCAAACCGTGATCGTAGCATGCATGGACTCGACTCATATGACTGGGATTTCCATGAAAAAGATGGTGGGCCGAAAATGGGTGATCACTGTACATTTCTCTTCTGTTTCCTATTTATATTTCTATTTTACCTCCTCAATTTAGCATTATGGACAGGGAAAGACTTAATCTAAGATCTGCAAAAAAATATTTTGCCTTCAAATTCATACCGTGATCGTAGCATGCATGGACTCGACTCATATGACTGGGATTTCCATGAAAAAGATTGTGGGCCGAAAATGGGTGATCACTGTACATTTCTCTTCTGTTTCCCATTTATATTTATTTTTTACCTCCTCAATTTAGCATTATGGAGAGGAAAAGACCTAATCTTAGCTCTGCACAAAAATATTATGCCTTCAAATGCATGGACTCGACTCATATGACTGGGATTTCCATGAAAAAGATTGTGGGCCGAAAATGGGTGATCACTGTACATTTCTCTTCTGTTTCCTATTTATATTTATATTTTACCTCCTCAATTTAGCATTATGGCCAGGGAAAGACCTAATCTAAGCTCTGCACAAAAATATTTTGCCTTCAAATTCATACCGTGATCGTAGCATGCATGGACTCGACTCATATGATTGGGATTTCCATGAAAAAGTTTGTGGGCCGCAAATGGGTGATCACTGTACATTTCTTTTCTGTTTCCTATTTATATTTCTATTTTACCTCCTCAATTTAGCATTATGGACAGGGAAAGACCTAATCTAAGCTCTGCACAAAAATATTTTGCCTTCAAATTGATACCGAGATCGTAGCATGCATGGACTTGACTCATATGACTGGGATTTCCATGAAAAAGATTGTGGGCTGAAAATGGGTGATCACTGTACATTTCTCTTCTGTTTCCTATTTATATTTATATTTTACCTCCTCAATTTAGCATTATGAACAGGGAAAGACCTAATCTAAGATCTGCACAAAAATATTTAGCCTTCAAATTCAAACCGTGATCGTAGCATGCATGGACTCGACTCATATGACTGGGATTTCCATGAAAAAGATGGTGGGCCGAAAATGGGTGATCACTGTACATTTCTCTTCTGTTTTCTATTTATATTTCTATTTTACCTCCTCAATTTAGCATTATGGACAGGGAAAGACCTAATCTAAGCTCTGCACAAAAATATTTTGCCTTCAAATTCATACCGTGATCGTAGCATGCTTGGACTTGACTCATATGACTGGGATTTCCATGAAAAAGATTGTGGGCCGAAAATGGGTGATCACTGTACATTTCTCTTCTGTTTCCTATTTATATTTATATTTTACCTCCTCAATTTAGCATTATGAACAGGGAAAGACCTAATCTAAGATCTGCACAAAAATATTTAGCCTTCAAATTCAAACCGTGATCGTAGCATGCATGGACTCGACTCATATGACTGGGATTTCCATGAAAAAGATGGTGGGCCGAAAATGGGTGATCACTGTACATTTCTCTTCTGTTTCCTATTTATATTTCTATTTTACCTCCTCAATTTAGCATTATGGACAGGGAAAGACTTAATCTAAGATCTGCAAAAAAATATTTTGCCTTCAAATTCATACCGTGATCGTAGCATGCATGGACTCGACTCATATGACTGGGATTTCCATGAAAAATATTGTGGGCCAAAAATGGGTGATCACTGTACATTTCTCTTCTGTTTCCCATTTATATTTATTTTTTACCTCCTCAATTTAGCATTATGGAGAGGGAAAGACCTAATCTAAGCTCTGCACAAAAATATTATGCCTTCAAATGCATGGACTCGACTCATATGACTGGGATTTCCATGAAAAAGATTGTGGGCCGAAAATGGGTGATCACTGTACATTTCTCTTCTGTTTCCTATTTATATTTATATTTTACCTCCTCAATTTAGCATTATGGCCAGGGAAAGACCTAATCTAAGCTCTGCACAAAAATATTTTGCCTTCAAATTCATACCGTGATCGTAGCATGCATGGACTCGACTCATATGATTGGGATTTCCATGAAAAAGTTTGTGGACCGCAAATGGGTGATCACTGTACATTTCTTTTCTGTTTCCTATTTATATTTCTATTTTACCTCCTCAATTTAGCATTATGGCCAGGGAAAGACCTAATCTAAGATCTGCACAAAAATATTTTGCCTTCAAATTCATACCATGATCGTAGCATGCATGGACTTGACTCATATACTGGGATTTCCATGAAAAAGATTATGGGCCAAAAATGGGTGATCACTGTACATTTCTCTTCTGTTTCCTATTTATATTTATATTTTACCTCCTCAATTTAGCATTATGAACAGGGAAAGACCTAATCTAAGATCTGCACAAAAATATTTAGCCTTCAAATTCAAACCGTGATCGTAGCATGCATGGACTCGACTCATATGACTGGGATTTCCATGAAAAAGATGGTGTGCCGAAAATGGGTGATCACTGTACATTTCTCTTCTGTTTCCTATTTATATTTATATTTTACCTCCTCAATTTAGCATTATGGACAGGGAAAGACCTAATCTAAGCTCTGCACAAAAATATTTTGCCTTCAAATTCATACCGTGATCTTAGGATGCATGGACTTGACTCATATGACTGGGATTTCCATGAAAAAGATTGTGGGCCGAAAATGGGTGATCACTGTACATTTCTCTTCTGTTTCCTATTTATATTTATATTTTACCTCCTCAATTTAGCATTATGGACAGGGAAAGACTTAATCTAAGATCTGCAAAAAAATATTTTGCCTTCAAATTCATACCGTGATCGTAGCATGCATGGACTTGACTCATATGACTGGTATTTCCATGAAAATATTGTGGGCCGAAAATGGGTGATCACTGTACATTTCTCTTCTGTTTCCTATTTATATTTATTTTTTACCTCCTCAATTTAGCATTATGGAGAGGGAAAGACCTAATCTAAGCTCTGCACAAAAATATTATGCCTTCAAATGCATGGACTCGACTCATATGACTGGGATTTCCATGAAAAAGATTGTGGGCCGAAAATGGGTGATCACTGTACATTTCTCTTCTTTTTCCTATTTATATTTATATTTTACCTCCTCAATTTAGCATTATGGCCAGGGAAAGACCTAATCTAAGCTCTGCACAAAAATATTTTGCCTTCAAATTCATACCGTGATCGTAGCATGCATGGACTCGACTCATATGACTGGGATTTCCATGAAAAAGTTTGTGGGCCGCAAATGGGTGATCACTGTACATTTCTTTTCTGTTTCCTATTTATATTTATATTTTACCTCCTCAATTTAGCATTATGGCCAGGGAAAGACCTAATCTAAGATCTGCACAAAAATATTTTGCCTTCAAATTCATACCATGATCGTAGCATGCATGGACTCGACTCATATGACTGGGATTTCCATGAAAAAGATTGTGGGCCGAAAATGGGTGATCACTGTACATTTCTCTTCTGTTTCCTATTTATATTTCTATTTTACCTCCTCAATTTAGCATTATGGACAGGGAAAGACCTAATCTAAGCTCTGCACAAAAATATTTTGCCTTCAAATTCATACCGTGATCTTAGGATGCATGGACTTGACTCATATGACTGGGATTTCCATGAAAAAGATTGTGGGCCGAAAATGGGTGATCACTGTACATTTCTCTTCTGTTTCCTATTTATATTTATATTTTACCTCCTCAATTTAGCATTATGAACAGGGAAAGACCTAATCTAAGATCTGCACAAAAATATTTAGCCTTCAAATTCAAACCGTGATCGTAGCATGCATGGACTCGACTCATATGACTGGGATTTCCATGAAAAAGATGGTGGGCCGAAAATGGGTGATCACTGTACATTTCTCTTCTGTTTCCTATTTATATTTCTATTTTACCTCCTCAATTTAGCATTATGGACAGGGAAAGACTTAATCTAAGATCTGCAAAAAAATATTTTGCCTTCAAATTCATACCGTGATCGTAGCATGCATGGACTCGACTCATATGACTGGGATTTCCATGAAAATATTGTGGGCCGAAAATGGGTGATCACTGTACATTTCTCTTCTGTTTCCTATTTATATTTATTTTTTACCTCCTCAATTTAGCATTATGGAGAGGGAAAGACCTAATCTAAGCTCTGCACAAAAATATTATGCCTTCAAATGCATGGACTCGACTCATATGACTGGGATTTCCATGAAAAAGATTGTGGGCCGAAAATGGGTGATCACTGTACATTTCTCTTCTGTTTCCTATTTATATTTATATTTTACCTCCTCAATTTAGCATTATGGCCAGGGAAAGACCTAATCTAAGCTCTGCACAAAAATATTTTGCCTTCAAATTCATACCGTGATCGTAGCATGCATGGACTCGACTCATATGACTGGGATTTCCATGAAAAAGTTTGTGGGCCGCAAATGGGTGATCACTGTACATTTCTTTTCTGTTTCCTATTTATATTTATATTTTACCTCCTCAATTTAGCATTATGGCCAGGGAAAGACCTAATCTAAGATCTGCACAAAAATATTTTGCCTTCAAATTCATACCATGATCGTAGCATGCATGGACTCGACTCATATGACTGGGATTTCCATGAAAAAGATTGTGGGCCGAAAATGGGTGATCACTGTACATTTCTCTTCTGTTTCCTATTTATATTTCTATTTTACCTCCTCAATTTAGTATTATGAACAGGGAAAGACCTCATCTAAGATCTGCACAAAAATATTTTGCCTTCAAATTCATACCGTTATCGTAGCATGCATGGACTAGACTCATATGACTGGGATTTCCATGAAAAAGATTGTGGGCCGAAAATGGGTGATCACTGTACATTTCTCTTCTGTTTCCTATTTATATTTCTATTTTACCTCCTCAATTTAGCATTATTGACTGGGAAAGACCTAATCTAAGATCTGCAAAAAATATTTTGCCTTCAAATTCAAATGGTGATCGTAGCATGCATGGACTCGACTCATATGACTGGGTTTCCATGAAAAAGATGGTGGGCCGAAAATGGGTGATCACTGTACATTTCTCTTCTGTTTCCTATTTATATTTATATTTTAGCTCATCAATTTAGCATTATGGACAGGGAAAGACTTAATCTAAGATCTGCAAAAAAATATTTTGGCTTCAAATTCATACCGTGATCGTAGCATGCATGGACTCGACTCATATGACTGGGATTTCCATGAAAAAGATTGTGGGCCGAAAATGGGTGATCACTGTACATTTCTCTTCTGTTTTCTATTTATATTTCTATTTTACCTCCTCAATTTAGCATTATGGACAGGGAAAGACCTAATCTAAGCTCTGCACAAAAATATTTTGCCTTCAAATTCATACCGTGATCGTAGCATGCATGGACTTGACTCATATGACTGGGATTTCCATGAAAAAGATTGTGGGCCGAAAATGGGTGATCACTGTACATTTCTCTTCTGTTTCCTATTTATATTTATATTTTACCTCCTCAATTTAGCATTATGGACAGGGAAAGACTTAATCTAAGATCTGCACAAAAATATTTTGCCTTCAAATTCATACCGTGATCGTAGAATGCATGGACTAGACTCATATGACTGGGATTTCCATGAAAAAGATTGTGGGCCGAAAATGGGTGATCACTGTACATTTCTCTTCTGTTTCCTATTTATATTTCTATTTTACCTCCTCAATTTAGCATTATGGACAGGGAAAGACCTAATCTAATATCTGCACAAAAATATTTTGCCTTCAAATTCATACCGTGATCGTAGCATGCATGGACTAGACTCATATCACTGGGATTTCCATGAAAAAGATTGTGGGCCGAAAATGGGTGATCACTGTACATTTCTCTTCTGTTTTCTATTCATATTTATATTTTACCTTCTCAATTTAGAATTATGAACAGGGAAAGACCTAATCTAAGATCTGCACAAAAATATTTTGCCTTCAAATTCATACCGTGATCGTAGCATGCATGGACTAGACTCATATGACTGGGATTTCCATGAAAAAGACTGTGGGCCGAAAATGGGTGATCACTGTACATTTCTCTTCTGTTTCCTATTTATATTTCTATTTTCCCTCCTCAATTTAGCATTATGGACAGGGAAAGACCTAATCTAAGCTCTGCACAAAAATATTTTGCCTTCAAATTCATACCGTGATCGTAGCATGCATGGACTTGACTCATATGACTGGGATTTCCATGAAAAAGATTGTGGGCCGAAAATGGGTGATCACTGTACATTTCTCTTCTGTTTCCTATTTATATTTATATTTTACCTCCTCAATTTAGCATTATGAACAGGGAAAGACCTAATCTAAGATCTGCACAAAAATATTTAGCCTTCAAATTCAAACCGTGATCGTAGCATGCATGGACTCGACTCATATGACTGGGATTTCCATGAAAAAGATGGTGGGCCGAAAATGGGTGATCACTGTACATTTCTCTTCTGTTTCCTATTTATATTTCTATTTTACCTCCTCAATTTAGCATTATGGACAGGGAAAGACTTAATCTAAGATCTGCAAAAAAATATTTTGCCTTCAAATTCATACCGTGATCGTAGCATGCATGGACTCGACTCATATGACTGGGATTTCCATGAAAAAGATTGTGGGCCGAAAATGGGTGATCACTGTACATTTCTCTTCTGTTTCCCATTTATATTTATTTTTTACCTCCTCAATTTAGCATTATGGAGAGGGAAAGACCTAATCTAAGCTCTGCACAAAAATATTATGCCTTCAAATGCATGGACTCGACTCATATGACTGGGATTTCCATGAAAAAGATTGTGGGCCGAAAATGGGTGATCACTGTACATTTCTCTTCTGTTTCCTATTTATATTTATATTTTACCTCCTCAATTTAGCATTATGGCCAGGGAAAGACCTAATCTAAGCTCTGCACAAAAATATTTTGCCTTCAAATTCATACCGTGATCGTAGCATGCATGGACTCGACTCATATGATTGGGATTTCCATGAAAAAGTTTGTGGGCCGCAAATGGGTGATCACTGTACATTTCTTTTCTGTTTCCTATTTATATTTATATTTTACCTCCTCAATTTAGCATTATGGCCAGGGAAAGACCTAATCTAAGATCTGCACAAAAATATTTTGCCTTCAAATTCATACCATGATCGTAGCATGCATGGACTTGACTCATATACTGGGATTTCCATGAAAAAGATTATGGGCCGAAAATGGGTGATCACTGTACATTTCTCTTCTGTTTCCTATTTATATTTATATTTTACCTCCTCAATTTAGCATTATAAACAGGGAAAGACCTAATCTAAGATCTGCACAAAAATATTTAGCCTTCAAATTCAAACCGTGATCGTAGCATGCATGGACTCGACTCATATGACTGGGATTTCCATGAAAAAGATGGTGGGCCGAAAATGGGTGATCACTGTACATTTCTCTTCTGTTTCCTATTTATATTTATATTTTACCTCTTCAATTTAGCATTATGGACAGGGAAAGACCTAATCTAAGCTCTGCACAAAAATATTTTGCCTTCAAATTCATACCGTGATCGTAGCATGCATGGACTTGACTCATATGACTGGGATTTCCATGAAAAAGATTGTGGGCCGAAAATGGGTGATCACTGTACATTTCTCTTCTGTTTCCTATTTATATTTATATTTTACCTCCTCAATTTAGCATTATGAACAGGGAAAGACCTAATCTAAGATCTGCACAAAAATATTTAGCCTTCAAATTCAAACCGTGATCGTAGCATGCATGGACTCGACTCATATGACTGGGATTTCCATGAAAAAGATGGTGGGCCGAAAATGGGTGATCACTGTACATTTCTCTTCTGTTTCCTATTTATATTTCTATTTTACCTCCTCAATTAAGCATTATGGACAGGGAAAGACTTAATCTAAGATCTGCAAAAAAATATTTTGCCTTCAAATTCATACCGTGATCGTAGCATGCATGGACTCGACTCATATGACTGGGATTTCCATGAAAATATTGTGGGCCGAAAATGGGTGATCACTGTACATTTCTCTTCTGTTTCCTATTTATATTTATTTTTTACCTCCTCAATTTAGCATTATGGAGAGGGAAAGACCTAATCTAAGCTCTGCACAAAAATATTATGCCTTCAAATGCATGGACTCGACTCATATGACTGGGATTTCCATGAAAAAGATTGTGGGCCGAAAATGGGTGATCACTGTACATTTCACTTCTGTTTCCTATTTATATTTATATTTTACCTCCTCAATTTAGCATTATGGCCAGGGAAAGACCTAATCTAAGCTCTGCACAAAAATATTTTGCTTTCAAATTCATACCGTGATCGTAGCATGCATGGACTCGACTCATATGACTGGTATTTCCATGAAAAAGTTTGTGGGCCGCAAATGGGTGATCACTGTACATTTCTTTTCTGTTTCCTATTTATATTTCTATTTTACCTCCTCAATTTAGCATTATGGCCAGGGAAAGACCTAATCTAAGATCTGCACAAAAATATTTTGCCTTCAAATTCATACCATGATCGTAGCATGCATGGACTCGACTCATATGACTGGGATTTCCATGAAAAAGATTGTGGGCCGAAAATGGGTGATCACTGTACATTTCTCTTCTGTTTCCTATTTATATTTCTATTTTACCTCCTCAATTTAGTATTATGAACAGGGAAAGACCTAATCTAAGATCTGCACAAAAATATTTTGCCTTCAAATTCATACCGTGATCGTAGCATGCATGGACTAGACTCATATGACTGGGATTTCCATGAAAAAGATTGTGGGCCGAAAATGGGTGATCACTGTACATTTCTCTTCTGTTTCCTATTTATATTTCTATTTTACCTCCTCAATTTAGCATTATTGACTGGGAAAGACCTAATCTAAGATCTGCAAAAAATATTTTGCCTTCAAATTCAAATGGTGATCGTAGCATGCATGGACTCGACTCATATGACTGGGTTTCATGAAAAAGATGGCGGGCCGAAAATGGGTGATCACTGTACATTTCTCTTCTGTTTCCTATTTATATTACTATTTTACCTCATCAATTTAGCATTATGGACAGGGAAAGACTTAATATAAGATCTGCAAAAAAATATTTTGGCTTCAAATTCATACTGTGATCGTAGCATGCATGGACTCGACTCATATGACTGGGATTTCCATGAAAAAGATTGTGGGCCGAAAATGGGTGATCACTGTACATTTCTCTTCTGTTTACTATTTATATTTCTATTTTACCTCCTCAATTTAGCATTATGGACTGGGAAAGACCTAATCTAAGATCTGCACAAAAATATTTTGCGTTCAAATTCAAACCGTGATCGTAGCATGCATGGACTCGACTCATATGACTGGGATTTCCATGAAAAAGATGGTGGGCCGAAAATGGGTGATCACTGTACATTTCTCTTCTGTTTCCTATTTATATTTATATGTTACCACCTCAATTAAGCATTATGGACAGGGAAAGACCTAATCTAAAATCTGCACAAAAATATTTTGCATTCAAATTCATACCGTGATCGTAGCATGCATGGACTCGTCTCATATGATTGGGATTTCCATGAAAAAGATTGTGGGCCGAAAATGGGTGATCACTGTACATTTCTCTTCTGTTTCCTATTTATATTTCTATTTTACCTCCTCAATTTTGCATTATGGACAGGAAAGACCTAATCTAAGCTCTGCACAAAAATATTTTGCCTTCAAATTCATACCGTGATCGTAGCATGCATGGACTCGACTCATATGACTGGGATTTCCATGAAAAAGATTGTGGGCCGAAAATGGGTGATCACTGTACATTTCTCTTCTGTTTCCTATTTATATTTCTATTTTACCTCCTCAATTTAGCATTATGAACAGGGAAAGACCTAATCTAAGATCTGCACAAAAATATTTTGCCTTCAAATTCAAATGGTGATCGTAGCATGCTTGGACTCGACTCATATGACTGGCATTTCCATGAAAAAGATTGTGGGCCGAAAATGGGTGATCACTGTACATTTCTCTTCTGTTTCCTATTTATATTTCTATTTTGCCTCATCAAGTTAGCATTATGGACAGGGAAAGACTTAATCTAAGATCTGCAAAAAATATTTTGCCTTCAAATTCAAATGGTGATCGTCGCATGCTTGGACTCGACTCATATGACTGGGATTTCCATGAAAAAGATGGTGGGCCGAAAATGGGTGATCACTGTACATTTCTCTTCTGTTTCCTATTTATATTTATATTTTACCTCCTCAATTTAGCATTATGGCCAGGGAAAGACCTAATCTAAGATCTGCACAAAAATATTTTGCCTTCAAATTCATACCGTGATCGTAGCATGCATGGACTCGACTCATATGACTGGGATTTCCATGAAAAAGATTGTGGGCCGAAAATGGGTGATCACTGTACATTTCTCTTCTGTTTCCTATTTATATTTATATTTTACCTCCTCAATTTAGCATTATGGACAGGGAAAGACCTAATCTAAGATCTGCACAAAAATATTTTGCCTTCAAATTGATACCATGATCGTAGCATGCATGGACTCGACTCATATGACTGGGATTTCCATGAAAAAGATTGTGCGCCGAAAATGGGTGATCACTGTACATTTCTCTTGTTTCCTATTTATATTTCTATTTTACCTCCTCAATTTAGCATAATGAACAGGGAAAGACCTAATCTAAGATCTGCACAAAAATATTTTGCCTTCAAATTCATACCGTGATCGTAGCATGCATGGACTCGACTCATATGACTGGGATTTCCATGAAAAAGATTGTGGGCCGAAAATGAGTGATCACTGTACATTTCTCTTCTGTTTCCTATTTATATTTATATTTTACCTTCTAAATTTAGCATTATGAACAGGGAAAGACCTAATCTAAGATCTGCACAAAAATATTTTGCCTTCAAATTTAAACCGTGATTGTAGCATGCATGTACTCGACTCATGTGACTGGGATTTCCATGAAAATAATAGTGGGCCGAAAATGGGTGATCTCTGTACATTTCTCTTCTGTTTCCTATTTATATTTATATTTTGCATCCTCACTTTAGCATTATGGACAGGGAAAGACCTACTCTAAGATCTGCACAAAAATATTTTGCCTTGAAATTCATACCGTGGTCGTAGCATGCATGGACTCGACTCATATGACTGGGATTTCCATGAAAAAGATTGTGGGCCGAAAATGGGTGATCACTGTACATTTCTCTTCTGTTTCCTATTTATATTTATATTTTACCTCCTCAATTTAGCATTATGGACAGGGAAAGACTTAATCTAAGATCTTCAAAAAAATATTTTGCCTTCAAAGTCATACCGTGATCGTAGCATGCATGGACTCGACTCATATGACAGGGATTTCCATGATAAAGATTGTGGGCCGAAAATGGGTGATCACTGTACATTTCTCTTCTGTTTCCTATTTATATTTATTTTTTACCTCCTCAATTTAGCATTATGGACAGGGAAAGACCTAATCTAAAATCTGCACAAAAATATTTTGCATTCAAATTCATACCGTGATCGTACCATGCATGGACTCGACTCATATGATTGGGATTTCCATGACAAAGATTGTGGGCCGAAAATGGGTGATCACTGTACATTTCTATTCTGTTTCCTATTTATATTTATATTTTACCTCCTCAATTTAGCATTATGGCCAGGGAAAAACCTAATCTAAGCTCTGCACAAAAATATTTTGCCTTCAAATTCATACCGTGATCGTAGCATGCATGGACTCGACTCATATCACTGGGATTTCCATGAAAAACATTGTGGGCCGAAAATGGGTGATCACTGTACATTTCTCTTCTGTTTCCTATTTATATTTCTATTTTATCTCCTGAATTTAGCATTATGGCCAGGGAAAGACCTAATCTAAGTTCTGCATAAAAATATTTTGCCTTCAAATTCAAACCGTGATCGTAGCATGCATGGACTCGACTCATATGACAGGGATTTCCATGAAAAAGATTGTGTGCCGAAAATGCGTGAGCACTGTACATTTCTCTTCTGTTTCCTATTTATATTTCTATTTTACCTCCTCAATTTAGCATTATGGACAGGGAAAGACCTAATCTAAGATCTGCATAAAAATATTTTGCCTTCAAATTCATACCGTGATCGTAGCATGCATGGACTTGACTCATATGACTGGGATTTCCATGAAAAAGATGGTGGGCCGAAAATGGGTGATCACTGTACATTTCTCTTCTGTTTCCTATTTATATTTCTATTTTACCTCCTCAATTTAGCATTATGGACTGGGAAAGACCTAATCTAAGATCTGCACAAAAATATTTTGCGTTCAAATTGAAACCGTGATCGTAGCATGCATGGACTCGACTCATATGACTGGGATTTCCATGAAAAAGATTGTGGGCCAAAAATGGGTGATCACTGTACATTTCTCTTCTGTTTCCTATTTCTATTTCTATTTTACCTCCTCAATTTAGCATTATGGACAGGGAAAGACTTAATCTAACATCTGCACAAAAATATTTTGCCTTCAAATTCATACCGTGATCGGAGCATGCATGGACTCGACTCATATGACTGGGATTTCCATGAAAATGATTGTGGGCCGAAAATGGGTGATCTCTGTACATTTCTCTTCTGTTTCTTATTTATATTTTTATTTTACATCCTCAATTTAGCATTATGGACATGGAAAGACTTAATCTAAGATCTGCAAAAAAATATTTTGCCTTCAAATTCATACCGTGATCGTAGCATGCATGGACTCGACTCATATGACAGGGATTTCCATGAAAAAGATTGTGTGCCGAAAATGGGTGAGCACTGTACATTTCTCTTCTGTTTCCTATTTATATTTCTATTTTACCTCCTCAATTTAGCATTATGGACAGGGAAAGACCTAATCTAAGATCAGCATAAAAATATTTTGCCTTCAAATTCATACCCTGATCGTAGCATGCATGGACTCGACTCATATGATTGGGATTTCCATGAAAAAAATTGTGGGCCGAAAATGGGTGATCACTGTACATTTCTCTTCTGTTTCCTATTTATATTTCTATTTTACATCCTCAATTTAGCATTATGAACAGGGAAAGACCTAATCTAAGATCTGCTCAAAAATATTTTGCCTTCAAATTCATACCGTGATCGTAGCATGCATCAATTAGACTCATATGACTGGGATTTCCATGAAAAAGATTGTGGGCCGAAAATGGGTGATCACTGTACATTTCTCTTCTGTTTCCGATTTATATTTCTATTTTACTTCCTCAATTTAGCATTATGGACTGGGAAAGACCTAATCTAAGATCTGCACAAAAATATTTTGCGTTCAAATTGAAACCGTGATCGTAGCATGCATGGACTCGACTCATATGACTGGGATTTCCATGAAAAAGATTGTGGGCCAAAAATGGGTGATCACTGTACATTTCTCTTCTGTTTCCTATTTCTATTTCTATTTTACCTCCTCAATTTAGCATTATGGACAGGGAAAGACTTAATCTAACATCTGCACAAAAATATTTTACCTTCAAATTCATACCGTGATCGGAGCATGCATGGACTCGACACATATGACTGGGATTTCCATGATAAAGATTGTGGGCTGAAAATGGGTGATCACTGTACATTTCTCTTCTGTTTCCTATTTATATTTATTTTTTACCTCCTAAATTTAGCATTATGGACAGGGAAAGACCTAATCTAAAATCTGCACAAAAATATTTTGCATTCAAATTCATACCGTGATCGTAGCATGCATGGACTCGAGTCATATGATTGGGATTTCCATGACAAAGATTGTGGGCCGAAAATGGGTGATCACTGTACATTTCTATTCTGTTTCCTATTTATATTTATATTTTACCTCCTCAATTTAGCATTATGGCCAGGGAAAAACCTAATCTAAGCTCTGCACAAAAATATTTTGCCTTCAAATTCATACCGTGATCGTAGCATGCATGGACTCGACTCATATGACTGGGATTTCCATGAAAAAGATTGTGGGCCGAAAATGGGTGATCACTGTACATTTCTCTTCTGTTTCCTATTTATATTTCTATTTTACCTCCTCAATTTAGCATTATGGACTGGGAAAGACCTAATCTAAGATCTGCACAAAAATATTTTGCGTTCAAATTCAAACCGTGATCGTAGCATGCATGGACTCGACTCATATGACTGGGATTTCCATGAAAAAGATGGTGGGCCGAAAATGGGTGATCACTGTACATTTCTCTTCTGTTTCCTATTTATATTTATATTTTATCTCCTGAATTTAGCATTATGGCCAGGGAAAGACCTAATCTAAGGTCTGCACAAAAATATTTTGCCTTCAAATTCAAACCGTGATCGTAGCATGCATGGACTCGACTCATATGACAGGGATTTCCATGAAAAAGTTTGTGGGCCGAAAATGGGTGATCACTGTACATTTCTCTTCTGTTTCCTATTTATATTTATATTTTACCTCCTCAATTTAGCATTATGAACAGGGAAAGACCTAATCTAAGATCTGCACAAAAATATTTTGCCTTCAAATTCATACCGTGATCGTAGCATGCATGGACTACACTCATATGACTAGGATTTCCATGAAAAAGATTGTGGGCCGAAAATGGGTGATCACTGAACATTTCTCTTCTTTTTCCTATTTATATTTCTATTTTACCTCCTCAATTTAGCATTATGGACAGGGAAAGACCTAATCTAAGATCAGCACAAAAATATTTTGCCTTCAAATTCATACCCTGATCGTAGCATGCATGGACTCGACTCATATGACTGGGATTTCGATGAAAAAAATTGTGGGCCGAAAATGGGTGATGAATGTACATTTCTCTTCTGTTTCCTATTTATATTTCTATTTTACCTCCTCAGTTTAGCATTATGGACAGGGAAAGACTTAATCTGAGATCTGCACAAAAATATTTTGCCTTCAAATTCATACCGTGATCGTAGCATGCATGGACTCGACTCATATGACTGGGATTTCCATGAAAAAGATTGTGGGCCGAAAATGGGTGATCACTGTACATTTCTCTTCTGTTTCCTATTTATATTTCTATTTTACCTCCTCAATTTAGCATTAAGGACTGGGAAAGACCTAATCTAATATCTGCACAAAAATATTTTGCGTTCAAATTCAAACCATGATCGTAGCATGCATGGACTCGACTCATATGACTGGGATTTCCATGAAAAAGATGGTGGGCCGAAAATGGGTGATCACTGTACATTTCTCTTCTGTTTCCTATTTATATTTATATTTTACCTCCTCAATTTAGCATTATGGACAGGGAAAGACTTAATCGAAGATCTGCAAAAAAATATTTTGCCTTCAAATTCATACCGTGATCGTAGCATGCATGGACTCAACTCATATGACAGGGATTTCCATGAAAAAGATTGTGGGCCGAAAATGGGTGATCACTGTACATTTCTCTTCTGTTTCCTATTTATATTTCTATTTTACCTCCTCAATTTAGCATTATAAACAGGGAAAGACCTAATCTAAGATCTGCACAAAAATATTTTGCCTTCAAATTCATACCGTGATCGTAGCATGCATGGACTAGACTCATATGACTGGGATTTCCATGAAAAAGATTGTGGGCCGAAAATGGGTGATCACTGAATATTTCACTTCTGTTTCCTATTTATATTTATATTTTACCTCCTCAATTTAGCATTATGGACAGGGAAAGACCTAATCTAAGATCTGCATAAAAATATTTTGCATTCAAATTCATACCGTGATCGTAGCATGCATGGACTCGACTCATATGACTGGGATTACAATGAAAAAGATTGTGGGCCGAAAATGGGTGATCACTGTACATTTCTCTTCTGTTTCCTATTTATATTTCTATTTTACCTCCTCAATTTAGCATTATGGACTGGGAAAGACCTAATCTAAGATCTGCACAAAAATATTTCGCGTTCAAATTCAAACCGTGATCGTAGCATGCATGGACTCGACTCATATGACTGGGTTTTCAATGATAAAGATGTTGGGCCGAAAATGGGTGATCACTATACATTTCTCTTCTGTTTCCTATTCATATTTATATTTTACCTCCTCAATTTAGCATTATGGACAGGGAAAGACCTAATCTAAAATCTGCACAAAAATATTTTGCATTCAAATTCATACCGTGATCGTAGCATGCATGGACTCCACTCATATGATTGGGATTTCCATGAAAAAGATTGTGGGCCGAAAATGGGTGATCGCTGTACATTTCTATTCTGTTTCCTATTTATATTTATATTTTATCTCTTCAATTTAGCATTATGGACAGGGAAAGACTTAATCTAACATCTGCACAAATATATTTTGCCTTCAAATTCATACCGTGATCGTAGCATGCATGGACTCGACTCATATGACTGGGATTTCCATGAAAATGATTGTGGGCCGAAAATGGGTGATCTCTGTACAGTTCTCTTCTGTTTCCTATTTATATTTCTATTTTACATCCTCACTTTAGCATTATGGACAGGGAAGGACCTAATCTAAGATCTGCACAAAAATATTTTGCGTTCAAATTCAAACTGTGATCGTAGCATGCATGGACTCGACTCGTATGACTGGGATTTACATGAAAAAGATTGTGCGCCGAAAATGGGTGATCACTGTACATTTCTTTTCTGTTTCCTATTTATATTTCTATTTTACCTCCTCAATTTAGCATTATGGACTGGGAAAGACCTAATCTAACATCTGCATAAAAATATTTTGCGTTCAAATTCAAACCGTGATCGTAGCATGCATGGACTCGACTCATATGACTGGGATTTACAGGAAAAAGATGGTGGGCCGAAAATGGGTGATCACTGTACATTTGTCTTCGGTTTACTATTTATATTTCTATTTTACCTCTTCAATTTAGCATTATGGACAGGGAAAAACTTAATCTAAGATCTGCACAAAAATATTTTGCCTTCAAATTCATACCATGATCGTAGCATGCATGGACTCTACTCATATGACTGGGATTTCCATGAAAATGATTGTGGGCCGAAAATGGGTGATCACTGTACATTTCTCTTCTGTTTCCTATTTATATTTCTATTTTACATCCTCAATTTAGCATTATGGACAGGGAAAGACCTAATCTAAATTCTGCACAAAAATATTTTGCCTTCAAATTCATACCGTGATCGTAGCATGCATGGACACGACTCATATGACTGGGATTTCCATGAAAAAGATTGTGGGCCGAAAATGGGTGATCACTGTACAGTTCTCTTCTGTTTTCTATATATATTTATATTTTACTTCCTAAATTTAGCATTATGGAGAGGGAAAGACCTAATCTAAGATCTGCACAAAAATATTTTGCCTTCAAATTCATACCATGATCGTAGCATGCATGGACTCTACTCATATGACTGGGATTTCCATGAAAAAGATTGTGGGCCGAAAATGGGTGATCACTGTACATTTCTCTTCTATTTCCTCTTTATATTTCTATTTTACCTCCTCAATTTAGCATTATGGACAGGGAAAGACCTAATCTAAGATCTGTAAAAAAATATTTTACCTTCAAATTCATACCCTGATCGTAGCATACATGTACTCGACTCATATGACTGGGATTTCCATGAAAAAGATTGTGGGCCGAAAATGGGTGATCACTGTACATTTCTCTTCTGTTTCCTATTTATATTTATATTTTACCTCCTCAATTTAGCATTATGGACAGGGAAAGACCTAATCTAATATCTGTAAAAAAATATTTTGCCTTCAAATTCATACCGTGATCGTAGCATGCATGGACTCGACTCATATGACTGGGATTTCCCTGAAAAAGATTGTGGGCCGAAATTGGGTGATCACTGTACATTTCTCTTCTTTTTTTTATTTGTATTTCTATTTTACCTCCTCAATTTAGCATTATGGACAGGGAAAGACCTAATCGAAGATCTGCACAAAAATATTTTGCCTTCAAATTCATACCGTGATCGTAGCATGCATGGATTCGACTCATATGACTGGGATTTCCATGAAAAAGATTGTGGGCAGAAAATGGGTGATCACTGTACATTTCTCTTCTGTTTCCTATTTATATTTATATTTTACCTCCTCAATTTAGCATTATGGACAGGGAAAGACCTAATCTAAAATCTGCACAAAAACATTTTGCCTTCAAATTCATACCGTTATCGTAGCATGCATGGACTCGACTCATATGACTGGGATTTCCATGATAAAGATTGTTGGCCAAAAATGGGTGATCACTGTACATTTCTCTTCTGTTTCCTATTTATATTTCTATTTTACCTCCTCAATTTAGCGTTATGGACAGGGAAAGACCTAATCTAAGGTCTGCAAAAAAATATTTTGCCTTCAAATTCATACCGTGATCGTAGCATGCATGGACTCGACGCATATGACTGGGATTTCCATGAAAATGATTGTGCGCTGAAAATGGGTGATCACTGTACATTTCTCTTCTGTTTCCTATTTATATTTATATTTTACCTCCTTAATTTAGCATTATGACCAGGGAAAGACCTAATCTAAGATCTGCACAAAAATATTTTTCCTTCAAATTCATACCATGATCGTAGCATGCATGGACTCTACTCATATGACTGGGATTTCCATGAAAATGATTGTGGGCCGAAAATGGGTGATCACTGTACATTTCTCTTCTGTTTCCTATTTATATTTCTATTTTACATCCTCAATTTAGCATTATGGACAGGGAAAGACCTAATCTAAGATCTGCACAAAAATATTTTGCCTTCAAATTCATACCGTGATCGTAGCATGCATGGACACGACTCATATGACTGGGATTTCCATGAAAAAGATTGTGGGCCGAAAATGGGTGATTACTGTACAGTTCTCTTCTGTTTTCTATATATATTTATATTTTACTTCCTAAATTTAGCATTATGGAGAGGGAAAGACCTAATCTAAGCTCTGTACAAAAATATTATGCCTTCAAATTCATACCGTGATCGTAGTATGCATGGACTCGACTCATATGACTGGGATTTCCATGAAAAAGATTGTGGGCCGAAAATGGGTGATCACTGTACATTTCTCTTCTATTTCCTCTTTATATTTCTATTTTACCTCCTCAATTTAGCATTATGGACAGGGAAAGACCTAATCTAAGATCTGTAAAAAAATATTTTGCCTTCAAATTCATACCCTGATCGTAGCATACATGTACTCGACTCATATGACTGGGATTTCCATGAAAAAGATTGTGGGCCGAAAATGGGTGATCACTGAACATTTCTCTTCTGTTTCCTATTTATATTTATATTTTACCTCCTCAATTTAGCATTATGGACAGGGAAAGACCTAATCTAATATCTGTAAAAAAATATTTTGCCTTCAAATTCATACCGTGATCGTAGCATGCATGGACTCGACTCATATGACTGGGATTTCCCTGAAAAAGATTGTGGGCCGAAATTGGGTGATCACTGTACATTTCTCTTCTTTTTTTTATTTGTATTTCTATTTTACCTCCTCAATTTAGCATTATGGACAGGGAAAGACCTCAACTAAGATCTGCACAAAAATATTTTGCCTTCAAATTCATACCGTGATCGTAGCATGCATGGACACGACTCATATGACTGGGATTTCCATGAAAAAGATTGTGGGCCGAAAATGGGTGATCACTGTACAGTTCTCTTCTGTTTTCTATATATATTTATATTTTACTTCCTAAATTTAGCATTATGGAGAGGGAAAAACCTAATCTAAGCTCTGTACAAAAATATTATGCCTTCAAATTCATACCGTGATCGTAGTATGCATGGACTCGTCTCATATGACTGGGATTTCCATGAAAAAGATTGTGGGCCGAAAATGGGTGATCACTGTACATTTCTCTTCTATTTCCTATTTATATTTCTATTTTACCTCCTCAATTTAGCATTATGGACAGGGAAAGACCTAATCTAAGATCTGTAAAAAAATATTTTGCCTTCAAATTCATACCCTGATCGTAGCATACATGTACTCGACTCATATGACTGGGATTTCCATGAAAAAGATTGTGGGCCGAAAATGGGTGATCACTGTACATTTCTCTTCTGTTTCCTATTTATATTTCTATTTTACCTCCTCAATTTAGCATTATGGACAGGGAAAGACCTAATCTAATATCTGTAAAAAAATATTTTGCCTTCAAATTCATACCGTGATCGTAGCATGCATGGACTCGACTCATATGACTGGGATTTCCCTGAAAAAGATTGTGGGCCGAAATTGGGTGATCACTGTACATTTCTCTTCTTTTTTTTATTTGTATTTCTATTTTACCTCCACAATTTAGCATTATGGACAGGGAAAGACCTCAACTAAGATCTGCACAAAAATATTTTGCCTTCAAATTCATACGATGATCGTAGCATGCATGGACTCGACTCATATGACAGGGATTTCCATGAAAAAGATTGTGCGCCGAAAATGGGTGATCACTGTACATTTCTCTTCTGTTTCCTTATTATTTTTATTTTTTACCTCCTCAATTTAGCATTATGGACAGGGAAAGACCTAATCGAAGATCTGCACAAAAATATTTTGCCTTCAAATTCATACCGTGATCGTAGCATGCATGGATTCGACTCATATGACTGGGATTTCCATGAAAAAGATTGTGGGCCGAAAATGGGTGATCACTGTACATTTCTCTTCTGTTTCCTATTTATATTTATATTTTACCTCCTCAATTTAGCATTATGGACAGGGAAAGACCTAATCTAAAATCTGCACAAAAACATTTTGCCTTCAAATTCATACCGTTATCGTAGCATGCATGGACTCGACTCATATGACTGGGATTTCCATGATAAAGATTGTTGGCCAAAAATGGGTGATCACTGTTCATTTCTCTTCTGTTTCCTATTTATATTTCTATTTTACCTCCTCAATTTAGCGTTATGGACAGGGAAAGACCTAATCTAAGGTCTGCAAAAAAATATTTTGCCTTCAAATTCATACCGTGATCGTAGCATGCATGGACTCGACGCATATGACTGGGATTTCCATGAAAATGATTGTGCGCCGAAAATGGGTGATCACTGTACATTTCTCTTCTGTTTCCTATTTATATTTATATTTTACCTCCTTAATTTAGCATTATGACCAGGGAAAGACCTAATCTAAGATCTGCACAAAAATATTTTTCCTTCAAATTCATACCATGATCGTAGCATGCATGGACTCTACTCATATGACTGGGATTTCCATGAAAATGATTGTGGGCCGAAAATGGGTGATCACTGTACATTTCTCTTCTGTTTCCTATTTATATTTCTATTTTACATCCTCAATTTAGCATTATGGACAGGGAAAGACCTAATCTAAGATCTGCACAAAAATATTTTGCCTTCAAATTCATACCGTGATCGTAGCATGCATGGACACGACTCATATGACTGGGATTTCCATGAAAAAGATTGTGGGCCGAAAATGGGTGATTACTGTACAGTTCTCTTCTGTTTTCTATATATATTTATATTTTACTTCCTAAATTTAGCATTATGGAGAGGGAAAGACCTAATCTAAGCTCTGTACAAAAATATTATGCCTTCAAATTCATACCGTGATCGTAGTATGCATGGACTCGACTCATATGACTGGGATTTCCATGAAAAAGATTGTGGGCCGAAAATGGGTGATCACTGTACATTTCTCTTCTATTTCCTCTTTATATTTCTATTTTACCTCCTCAATTTAGCATTATGGACAGGGAAAGACCTAATCTAAGATCTGTAAAAAAATATTTTGCCTTCAAATTCATACCCTGATCGTAGCATACATGTACTCGACTCATATGACTGGGATTTCCATGAAAAAGATTGTGGGCCGAAAATGGGTGATCACTGTACATTTCTCTTCTGTTTCCTATTTATATTTATATTTTACCTCCTCAATTTAGCATTATGGACAGGGAAAGACCTAATCTAATATCTGTAAAAAAATATTTTGCCTTCAAATTCATACCGTGATCGTAGCATGCATGGACTCGACTCATATGACTGGGATTTCCCTGAAAAAGATTGTGGGCCGAAATTGGGTGATCACTGTACATTTCTCTTCTTTTTTTTATTTGTATTTCTATTTTACCTCCTCAATTTAGCATTATGGACAGGGAAAGACCTCAACTAAGATCTGCACAAAAATATTTTGCCTTCAAATTCATACCGTGATCGTAGCATGCATGGACACGACTCATATGACTGGGATTTCCATGAAAAAGATTGTGGGCCGAAAATGGGTGATCACTGTACAGTTCTCTTCTGTTTTCTATATATATTTATATTTTACTTCCTAAATTTAGCATTATGGAGAGGGAAAAACCTAATCTAAGCTCTGTACAAAAATATTATGCCTTCAAATTCATACCGTGATCGTAGTATGCATGGACTCGTCTCATATGACTGGGATTTCCATGAAAAAGATTGTGGGCCGAAAATGGGTGATCACTGTACATTTCTCTTCTATTTCCTATTTATATTTCTATTTTACCTCCTCAATTTAGCATTATGGACAGGGAAAGACCTAATCTAAGATCTGTAAAAAAATATTTTGCCTTCAAATTCATACCCTGATCGTAGCATACATGTACTCGACTCATATGACTGGGATTTCCATGAAAAAGATTGTGGGCCGAAAATGGGTGATCACTGTACATTTCTCTTCTGTTTCCTATTTATATTTCTATTTTACCTCCTCAATTTAGCATTATGGACAGGGAAAGACCTAATCTAATATCTGTAAAAAAATATTTTGCCTTCAAATTCATACCGTGATCGTAGCATGCATGGACTCGACTCATATGACTGGGATTTCCCTGAAAAAGATTGTGGGCCGAAATTGGGTGATCACTGTACATTTCTCTTCTTTTTTTTATTTGTATTTCTATTTTACCTCCACAATTTAGCATTATGGACAGGGAAAGACCTCAACTAAGATCTGCACAAAAATATTTTGCCTTCAAATTCATACGATGATCGTAGCATGCATGGACTCGACTCATATGACAGGGATTTCCATGAAAAAGATTGTGCGCCGAAAATGGGTGATCACTGTACATTTCTCTTCTGTTTCCTTATTATTTTTATTTTTTACCTCCTCAATTTAGCATTATGGACAGGGAAAGACCTAATCGAAGATCTGCACAAAAATATTTTGCCTTCAAATTCATACCGTGATCGTAGCATGCATGGATTCGACTCATATGACTGGGATTTCCATGAAAAAGATTGTGGGCCGAAAATGGGTGATCACTGTACATTTCTCTTCTGTTTCCTATTTATATTTATATTTTACCTCCTCAATTTAGCATTATGGACAGGGAAAGACCTAATCTAAAATCTGCACAAAAATATTTTGCCTTCAAATTCATACCGTTATCGTAGCATGCATGGACTCGACTCATATGACTGGGATTTCCATGATAAAGATTGTTGGCCAAAAATGGGTGATCACTGTTCATTTCTCTTCTGTTTCCTATTTATATTTCTATTTTACCTCCTCAATTTAGCATTATGGACAGGGAAAGACCTAATCTAAGGTCTGCAAAAAAATATTTTGCCTTCAAATTCATACCGTGATCGTAGCATGCATGGACTCGACGCATATGACTGGGATTTCCATGAAAATGATTGTGCGCCGAAAATGGGTGATCACTGTACATTTCTCTTCTGTTTCCTATTTATATTTATATTTTACCTCCTTAATTTAGCATTATGACCAGGGAAAGACCTAATCTAAGATCTGCACAAAAATATTTTTCCTTCAAATTCATACCGTGATCGTAGCATGCATGGACTAGACTCATATGACTGGGATTTCCATGCAAAAGATTGTGGGCCGAAAATGGGTGATCACTGTACATTTCTCTTCTGTTTCTTATTTATATTTCTATTTTACCTCCTCAATTTAGCATTATGGCCAGGGAAAGACCTAATCTAAGATCTGCACAAAAATATTTTGCCTTCAAATTCAAACCATGATCGTAGCATGCATCGACTCGACTCATATGACTGGGATTTCCATGAAAAAGATTGTGGGCCGAAAATGGGTGATCACTGTACATTTCTCTTCTGTTTCCTTATTATATTTATTTTTTACCTCCTCAATTTAGAATTATGGACAGGGAAAGACCTAATCTAAGATCTGCACAAAAATATTTTGCCTTCAAATTCATACCGTGATCGTAGCATGCATGGATTCGACTCATATGACTGGGATTTCCATGAAAAAGATTGTGGGCCGAAAATGGGTGATCACTGTACATTTCTCTTCTGTTTCCTATTTATATTTTACCTCCTCAATTTAGCATTATGGTCAGGGAAAGACCTAATCTAAAATCTGCACAAAAATATTTTGCCTTCAAATTCATACCGTTATCGTAGCATGCATGGACTCGACTCATATGACTGGGATTTCCATGATAAAGATTGTTGGCCAAAAATGGGTGATCACTGTTCATTTCTCTTCTGTTTGCTATTTATATTTCTATTTTACCTAATCATTTTAGCATTATGAACAGGGAAAGACCTAATCTAAGATCTGTAAAAAAATATTTTGCCTTCAAATTCATACCCTGATCGTAGCATACATGGACTCGACTCATATGACTGGGATTTCCATGAAAAAGATTGTGGGCCGAAAATGGGTGATCACTGTACATTTCTCTTCTGTTTCCTATTTATATTTATATTTTACCTCCTCAATTTAGCATTATGGTCAGGGAAAGACCTAATCTAAAATCTGCACAAAAATATTTTGCCTTCAAATTCATACCGTTATCGTAGCATACATGGACTCGACTCATATGACTGGGATTTCCATGAAAAAGATTGTGGACCGAAAATGGGTGATCACTGTACATTTCTCTTCTGTTTCCTATGTATATTTCTATTTTACCTCCTCAATTTAGCATTATGGACAGGGAAAGACCTAATCTAAGATCTGTATAAAAATATTTTACGTTCAAATTCATACCGTGATCGTAGCATGCATGGACTCGACTCATATGACTGGGATTTCCATGAAAAAGATCGTGGGCCGAAAATGGGTGATCACTGTACGTTTCTCTTCTGTTTCCTATTTATATTTCTATTTTACCTCCTCAATTTAGCATTATGAACAGGGAAAGACCTAATCTAAGATCTGCATAAAAATATTTTGCATTCAAATTCATACCGTGATCGTAGCATACATGGACTCGACTCATATGACTGGGATTTCCATGAAAAAGATTGTGGGCCGAAAATGGGTGATCACTGTACATTTCTCTTCTGTTTCCTATTTATATTTATATTTTACCACCTCAATTTAGCATTATGGACAGGGAAAGACCTAATCTAAGATCTGCACAAAAATATTTTGCCTTCAAATTCATACCGTGATCGTAGCATGCATGGACTCGACTCATATGACTGGGATTTCCATGATAAAGATTGTTGGCCAAAAATGGGTGATCACTGTACATTTCTCTTCTGTTTGCTATTTATATTTCTATTTTACCTAATCATTTTAGCATTATGAACAGGGAAAGACCTAATCTAAGATCTGTAAAAAATATTTTGCCTTCAAATTCATACCCTGATCGTAGCATACATGGACTCGACTCATATGACTGGGATTTCCATGAAAAAGATTGTTGGCCGAAAATGGGTGATCACTGTACATTTCTCTTCTGTTTCCTATTTATATTTCTATTTTACCTCCTCAATTTAGCATTATGGACAGGGAAGGACCTAATCTAAGATCTGCACAAAAATATTTTGCATTCAAATTCATACCGTGATCGTAGCATACATGGACTCGACTCATATGACTGGGATTTCCATGAAAAAGATTGTGGGCCGAAAATGGGTGATCACTGTACATTTCTCTTCTGTTTCCTATTTATATTTCTATTTTACCACCTCAATTTATCATTATGGACAGGGAAAGACCTAATCTAAGATCTGCACAAAAATATTTTGCCTTCAAATTCATACCGTGATCGTAGCATGCATGGACTCGACTCATATGACAGGGATTTCCATGATAAAGATTGTTGGCCAAAAATGGGTGATCCCTGTACATTTCTCTTCTGTTTGCTATTTATATTTCTATTTTACCTCCTCAATTTAGCATTATGGACAGGGAAAGACCTAATCTAAGATCTGTATAAAAATATTTTACGTTCAAATTCATACCGTGATCGTAGCATGCATGGACTCGACTCATATGACTGGGATTTCCATGAAAAAGATCGTGGGCCGAAAATGAGTGATCACTGTACGTTTCTCTTCTGTTTCCTATTTATATTTCTATTTTACCTCCTCAATTTAGCATTATGAACAGGGAAAGACCTAATCTAAGATCTGCACAAAAATATTTTGCATTCAAATTCATACCGTGATCGTAGCATGCATGGACTCGACTCATATGACTGGGATTTCCATGATAAAGATTGTTGGCCAAAAATGGGTGATCACTGTACATTTCTCTTCTGTTTGCTATTTATATTTCTATTTTACCTAATCATTTTAGCATTATGAACAGGGAAAGACCTAATCTAAGATCTGTAAAAAAATATTTTGCCTTCAAATTCATACCCTGATCGTAGCATACATGGACTCGACTCATATGACTGGGATTTCCATGAAAAAGATTGTGGGCCGAAAATGGGTGATCACTGTACATTTCTCTTCTGTTTACTATTTATATTTCTATTTTACCTCCTCAATTTAGCATTATGGACAGGGAAAGACCTAATCTAATATCTGTAAAAAAATATTTTGCCTTCAAATTCATACCCTGATCGTAGCATACATGGACTCGACTCATATGACTGGGATTTCCATGAAAAAGATTGTGGGCCGAAAATGGGTGATCACTGTACATTTCTCTTCTGTTTCCTATTTATATTTCTATTTTACCTCCTCAATTTAGCATTATGGACAGGGAAAGACCTAATCTAATATCTGTAAAAAAATATTTTGCCTTCAAATTCATACCCTGATCGTAGCATACATGGACTCGACTCATATGACTGGGATTTCCATGAAAAAGATTGTGGGCCGAAAATGGGTGATCACTGTACATTTCTCTTCTGTTTCCTATTTATATTTCTATTTTACCTCCTCAATTTAGCATTATGGACAGGGAAGGACCTAATCTAAGATCTGTAAAAAAATATTTTACGTTCAAATTCATACCGTGATCGTAGCATGCATGGACTCGACTCATATGACTGGGATTTCCATGAAAAAGATTGTGGGCCGAAAATGGGTGATCACTGTACGTTTCTCTTCTGTTTCCTATTTATATTTATATTTTACCTCCTCAATTTAGCATTATGAACAGGGAAAGACCTAATCTAAGATCTGCACAAAAATATTTTTCCTTCAAATTCATACCGTGATCGTAGCATGCATGGACTAGACTCATATGACTGGGATTTCCATGAAAAAGATTGTGGGCCGAAAATGGGTGATCACTGTACATTTCTCTTCTGTTTCCTATTTATATTTCTATTTTACCTCCTCAATTTAGCATTATGGACAGGGAAAGACCTAATCTAAGATCTGCACAAAAATATTTTGCCTTCAAATTCAAACCGTGATCGTAGCATGCATGGACTCGACTCATATGACTGGGATTTCCATGAAAAAGATTGTGGGCCGAAAATGGGTGATCACTGTACATTTCTCTTCTGTTTCCTATTTATATTTCTATTTTACCTCCTCAATTTAGCATTATGGACAGGGAAAGACCTAATCTAAGATCTGCACAAAAATATTTTTCCTTCAAATTCATACCGTGATCGTAGCATGCATGGACTAGACTCATATGACTGGGATTTCCATGAAAAAGATTGTGGGCCGAAAATGGGTGATCACTGTACATTTCTCTTCTGTTTCCTATTTATATTTCTATTTTACCTCCTGAATTTAGCATTATGGCCAGGGAAAGACCTAATCTAAGATCTGCACAAAAATATTTTGCCTTCAAATTCAAACCGTGATCGTAGCATGCATGGACTCGACTCATATGACTGGGATTTCCATGAAAAAGATTGTGGGCCGAAAATGGGTGATCACTGTACATTTCTCTTCTGTTTCCTATTTATATTTCTATTTTACCTCCTCAATTTAGCATTATGGACAGGGAAAGACCTAATCTAAGATCTGCACAAAAATATTTTGCCTTCAAATTCATACCGTGATCTTAGCATGCATGGACTCGACTCATATGACTGGGATTTCCATGAAAAACATTGTGGGCCGAAAATGGGTGATCACTGTACATTTCTCTTCTGTTTCCTATTTATATTTCTATTTTACCTCCTCAATTTAGCATTATGGACTGGGAAAGACCTAATCTAAGATCTGCACAAAAATATTTTGCCTTCAAATTCATACCGTGATCGTAGCATGCATGGACTCGACTCATATGACTGGGATTTCCATGAAAAACATTGTGGGCCGAAAATAGGTGATCACTGTACATTTCTCTTCTGTTTCCTATTTATATTTCTATTTTACCTCCTCAATTTAGCATTATGGACTGGGAAAGACCTAATCTAAGATCTGCACAAAAATATTTTGCCTTCAAATTCATACCGTGATCGTAGCATGCATGGACTCGACTCATATGACTGGGATTTCCATGAAAAACATTGTGGGCCGAAAATGGGTGATCACTGTACATTTCTCTTCTGTTTCCTATTTATATTTATATTTTACCTCCTCAACTTAGCATTATGGTCAGGGAAAGACCTAATCTAAAATCTGCACAAAAATATGTTCCCTTCAAATTTATACCGTTATCGTAGCATGCATGGACTCGACTCATATGACTGGGATTTCCATGATAAAGATTGTTGGCCTAAAATTGGTGATCACTGTACATTTCTCTTCTGTTTCCTATTTATATGTCTATTTTACCTCCTCAATTTAGCATTTTGGACAGGGAAAGACCTAATCTAAGATCTGTAAAAAAATATTTTGCCTTCAAATTCATACCCTGATCGTAGCATACATGGACTCGACTCATATGACTGGGATTTCCATGAAAAAGATTGCTGGCCGAAAATGGGTGATCACTGTACATTTCTCTTCTGTTTCCTATTTATATTTCTATTTTACCTCCTCAATTTAGCATTATGGACAGGGAAAGACCTAATCTAAGATCTGTAAAAAAATATTTTGCCTTCAAATTCATACCGTGATCGTAGCATGCATGGACTCGACTCATATGACTGGGATTTCCATGAAAAAGATTGTGCGCCGAAAATGGGTGATCACTGTACATTTCTCTTCTGTTTCCTATTTATATTTATATTTTACCTCCTCAATTTAGCATTACGAACAGGGAAAGACCTAATCTAAGATCTGCACAAAAATATTTTTCCTTCAAATTCATACCGTGATCGTAGCATGCATGGACTAGACTCATATGACTGGGATTTCCATGAAAAAGATTGTGGGCCGAAAATGGGTGTTCACTGTACATTTCTCTTCTGTTTCCTATTTATATTTCTATTTTACCTCCTCAATTTAGCATTATGGACTGGGAAAGACCTAATCTAAGATCTGCACAAAAATATTTTGCCTTCAAATTCATACCGTGATCGTAGCATTCATGGACTCGACTGATATGCCTGGGATTTCCATGAAAATGATTGTGGGCCGAAAATGGGTGATCACTGTTCATTTCTCTTCTGTTTCCTATTTATATTTCTATTTTACCTCCTCAATTTAGCATTATGGACAGGGAAAGACCTCATCTAAGATCTGCACAAAAATATTTTGCCTTCAAATTCATACCATGATCGTAGCATGCATGGACTCGACTCATATGACTGGGATTTCCATGAAAAAGATTGTGCGCCAAAAATGGGTGATCACTGTACATTTCTCTTCTGTTTCCTTTTTATATTTCTATTTTAGCTCCTCAATTAAGCATTATGGCCAGGGAAAGACCTAATCTAAGCTCTGCACAAAAATATTTTGCCTTCAAATTCATACCGTGATCGTAGTATGCATGGACTCGACTCATATGACTGGGATTTCCATGAAAAAGATTGTGCGCCAAAAATGGGTGATCACTGTACATTTCTCTTCTGTTTCCTATTTATATTTCTATTTTTGCTCATCAATTAAGCATTATGGCCAGGGAAAGACCTAATCTAAGCTCTGCACAAAAATATTTTGCCTTCAAATTCATACCGTGATCGTAGTATGCATGGACTCGACTCATATGACTGGGATTTCCATGAAAAAGATTGTGGGCCGAAAATGGGTGATCACTGTACATTTCTCTTCTGTTTCCTATTTATATTTCTATTTTACCTCCTCAATTTAGCATTATGGCCAGGGAAAGACCTAATCTAATATCTGCACAAAAATATTTTGCCTTCAAATTCATACCGTGATCGTAGCATGCATGGACTCAACTCATATGACTGGGATTTCCATGAAAAAGATGGTGGGCCGAAAATGGGTGATCACTGTACATTTCTCTTCTGTTTCCTATTTATATTTATATTTTACCTCCTCAATTTAGCATTATGAACAGGGAAAGACCTAATCTAAGATCTGCACAAAAATATTTTTCCTTCAAATTCATACCGTGATCGTAGCATGCATGGACTAGACTCATATGACTGGGATTTCCATGAAAAAGATTGTGGACAGAAAATGGGTGATCACTGAACATTTCTCTTCTGTTTCCTATTTATATTTCTATTTTCCCTCCTCAATTTTTCATTATGGACAGGGAAAGACCTAATCTAAGATCTGCACAAAAATATTTTGCCTTCAAATTCATACCATGATCGTACCATACATGGACTCAACTCATATGACTGGGATTTCCATGAAAAAGATTGTGGGCCGAAAATGGGTGATCACTGTACATTTCTCTTCTGTTTCCTATTTATATTTATATTTTACCTACTCAATTTAGCATTATGGCCAGGGAAAGACCTAATCTAAGATCTGCACAAAAATATTTTGCCTTCAAATTCATACCGTTATCGTAGCATGCATGGACTCGACTCATATGACTGGGATTTCCATGAAAAAGATTGTGCGCCAAAAATGGGTGATCACTGTACATTTCTATTTTGTTTCCTATTTATATTTATATTTTACATCCTCAATTTAGCATTATGAACAGGGAAAGACCTAATCTAATCTCTGCACAAAAATATTTTGCCTTCAAATTCAAACCGTGATCGTAGCATGCATGGACTCGACTCATATGACTTGGATTTCCATGAAAAAGATTGCTGGCCGAAAATGGGTGATCACTGTACATTTCTCTTCTGTTTCCTATTTATATTTCTATTTTACCTCCTCAATTTAGCATTATGGACAGGGAAAGACCTAATCTAATATCTGTAAAAAAATATTTTGCCTTCAAATTCATACCGTGATCGTAGCATGCATGGACTCAACTGATATGACTGGGATTTCCATAAAAATGATTGTGGGCCGAAAATGGGTGATCACTGTACATTTCTCTTCTGTTTCCTATTTATATTTATATTTTACCACCTCAATTTAGCATTATGGCCAGGGAAAGACCTAATCTAAGCCCTGCACAAAAATATTTTGCCTTCAAATTCATACCGTGATCGTAGTATGCATGGACTCGACTCATATGACTGGGATTTCCATGAAAAAGATTGTGCGCCGAAAATGGGTGATCACTGTACATTTCTTTTCTGTTTCCTATTTATATTTCTATTTTACCTCCTCAATTTAGCATTACGAACAGGGAAAGACCTAATCTATGATCTGCACAAAAATATTTTTCCTTCAAATTCATACCGTGATCGTAGCATGCATGGACTCGACTCATATGACTGGGATTTCCATGAAAAAGATTGTGGGCAGAAAATGGGTGATCACTGTACATTTCTCTTCTGTTTCCTATTTATATTTATATTTTACCACCTCAATTTAGCATTATGGAGAGGGAAAGACCTAATCTAAAATCTGCACAAAAATATTTTGCCTTCAAATTCATACGGTTATCGTAGCATTTATGGACTCGACTCATATGACTGGGATTTCCATGAAAAATATTGTGTGCAGAAAATGGGTGATCACTGTACATTTCTCTTCTGTTTCCTATTTATATTTCTATATTACTTCCTTCATTTAGCATTATGGACAGGGAAAGGCCTAATCTAAGCTCTGCAAAAAAATATTTTGCTTTCAAATACATACCGTGATCGTAGCATGTATGGACTCGACTCATATGACTGGGATTTCCATGAAAAAGATTGTGGGCCGAAAATGGGTGATCACTGTACATTTCTCTCCTGTTTCCTATTTATATTTCTATTTACCTCCTCAATTTAGCATTATGGACAGGGAATGACCTAATCTAAAATCTTCACAAAAATATTTTGCCTTCAAATTCATACCGTGATCGTAGCATGCATGGACTCGACTTATATGACTGGGATTTCCATGAAAAAGATTGCGGGCCGAAAATGGGTGATCACTGTACATTTCTCTTCTGATTCCTATTTATATTTCTATTTTACCACCTCAATTTAGCATTATGGACAGGGAAAGACCTAATCTAAAATCTGCAAAAAAATATTTTGCCTTCAAATTCATACCGTGATCGTAGCATGCATGGACTCGACTCATATGACTGGGATTTCCATGAAAAAGATTGTGTGCAGAAAATGGGTGATCACTGTACACTTCTCTTCTGTTTCCTATTTATATTTATATTTTACTTCCTTCATTTAGCATTATGGACAGGGAAAGGCCTAATCTAAGCTCTGCAAAAAAATATTTTGCTTTCAAATTCATACCGTGATCGTAGCATGTATGGACTCGACTCATATGACTGGGATTTCAATGAAAAAGATTGTGGGCAGAAAATGGGTGATCACTGTACACTTCTCTTCTGTTTCCTATTTATATTTCTATTTTACTTCCTTCATTTAGCATTATGGACAGGGAAAGGCCTAATCTATGCTCTGCAAAAAAATATTTTGCTTTCAAATACATACCGTGATCGTAGCATGTATGGACTCGACTCATATGACTGGGATTTCCATGAAAAAGATTGTGGGCCGAAAATGGGTGATCACTGTACATTTCTCTTCAGTTTCCTATTTATATTTCTATTTACCTCCTTAATTTAGCATTATGGACAGGGAAAGACCTAATCTAAAATCTGCACAAAAATATTTTGCCTTCAAATTCATACCGTGATCGTAGCATGCATGGACTCGACTTATATGACTGGGATTTCCATGAAAAAGATTGTGAGCCGAAAATGGGTGATCACTGTACATTTCTCTTCTGTTTCCTATTTATATTTCTATTTTACCTCCTCAATTTAGCATTATGGACAGGGAAAGACCAAATCTAAGATCTGCACAAAAATATTTTGCCTTCAAATTCATACCGTGATCGTAGCATGCATTGACTCGACTCATATGACTAGGATTTCCATGAAAAAGATTGTGGGCCGAAAATGGGTGATCACTGTACATTTCTCTTCTGTTTCCTATTTATATTTCTATTTTACCTCCTCAATTTAGCATTATGGACAGGGAAAGACCAAATCTAAGATCTGCACAAAAATATTTTGCCTTCAAATTCATACCGTGATCGTAGCATGCATGGACTCGACTCATATGACTGGGATTTCCAGCAAAAAGATTGTGGGCGGAAAATGGGTGATCACTGTACATTTCTCTTCTGTTTCCTATTTATATTTATATTTTACATCCTCAATTTAGCATTACGGAGAGGGAAAGACCTAATCTAATATCTGCACAAAAATATTTTGCCTTCAAATTCATACCGTGATCGTAGCATGCATGTACTCGACTCATCTGACTGGGATTTCCATGAAAATGATTGTGGGCGGAAAATGGGTGATCACTTTACATTTCTCTTCTGTTTCCTATTTATATTTATATTTTACCTCCTCAATTTAGCATTATGGACAGGAAATGACCTAATCGAAGAACTGCACAAAAATATTTTGCCTTGAAATTCATACCCTGATCGTAGCATGTATGGACTCGACTCATGTGACTGGGTTTTCTATGAAAAAGATTGTAGGCCGAAAGTGGGTGATCACTGTACATTTCTCTTCTGTTTCCTATTTGTATTTATATTTTACCTCCTAAATTTAGCATTATGGACAGTGAAAGACCTAATCTAAAATCTGCACAAAAATATTTTGCCTTCAAATTCATACCTTGATCGTAGCATGCATGGACTCGACTCATATGACTGGGATTTCCATGAAAAATATTGTGGGCCGAAAATGGGTGATCACTGTACATTTCTCTTCTGTTTCCTATTTATATTTATATTTACCATCTCAATTTAGCATTATGGACAGGGAAAGACCTAATCTAAAATCTGCACAAAAATATTTTGCCTTCAAATTCATACCGTGATCGTAGCATGCATGGACTCGACTCATATGACTGGGATTTCCATGAAAAAGATTGTGGGCCGAAAATGGGTGATCACTGTACATTTCTCTTCTCTTTCCTATTTATATTTCTATTTTACCTCCTCAATTTAGCATTATGGACAGGGAAAGACCAAATCTAAGATCTGCACAAAAATATTTTGCCTTCAAATTCATACCGTGATCGTAGCATGCATTGACTTGACTCATATGACTAGGATTTCCATGAAAAAGATTGTGGGCCGAAAATGGGTGATCACTGTACATTTCTCTTCTGTTTCCTATTTATATTTCTATTTTACCTCCTCAATTTAGCATTATGGACAGGGAAAGACCAAATCTAAGATCTGCAAAAAAATATTTTGCCTTCAAATTCATACCGTGATCGTAGCATGCATGGACTCGACTTATATGACTGGGATTTACATGAAAAAGATTGTGGGCCGAAAATGGGTGATCACTGTACATTTCTCTTCTGTTTCCTATTTATATTTCTATTTTACATCCTCAATTTAGCATTATGGACAGGGAAAGACCAAATCTAAGATCTGCACAAAAATATTTTGCAATTCAAATTCATACCGTGATCGTAGCATGTATGGACTCGACTCATATGACTGGGATTTCAATGAAAAAGATTGTGGGCAGAAAATGGGTGATAACTGTACACTTCTCTTCTGTTTCCTATTTATATTTATATTTTACTTCCTTCATTTAGCATTATGGACAGGGAAAGGCCTAATCTAAGCTCTGCAAAAAAATATTTTGCTTTCAAATTCATACCGTGATCGTAGCATGTATGGACTCGACTCATATGACTGGGATTTCCATGAAAAAGATTGTGGGCAGAAAATGGGTGATCACTGTACATTTCTCTTCTGTTTCCTATTTATATTTTTATTTTACTTCCTTCATTTAAAATTATGGACAGGGAAAGCCCTAATGTAAGATCTGCAAAAAAATATTTTGCCTTCAAATTCATACCGTGATCATAGCATGCATGGACTCGACTCATATGACTGGGATTTCCATGAAAAAGATTGTGGGCCGAAAATGGGTGATCACTGTACATTTCTCTTCTGTTTCCTATTTATATTTTTATTTTACCACCTCAATTTAGCATTATGGACAGGGAAAGACCTAATCTAAAATCTGCAAAAAAATATTTTGCCTTCAAATTCATACCGTGATCGTAGCATGCATGGACTCGACTCATATGACTGGGATTTCCATGAAAAAGATTGTGGGCAGAAAATGGGTGATCACTGTACATTTCTCTTCTGTTTCCTATTTATATTTATATTTTACCACCTCAATTTAGCATTATGGAGAGGGAAAGACCTAATCTAAAATCTGCACAAAAATATTTTGCCTTCAAATTCATACGGTTATCGTAGCATTTATGGACTCGACTCATATGACTGGGATTTCCATGAAAAATATTGTGTGCAGAAAATGGGTGATCACTGTACATTTCTCTTCTGTTTCCTATTTATATTTCTATATTACTTCCTTCATTTAGCATTATGGACAGGGAAAGGCCTAATCTAAGCTCTGCAAAAAAATATTTTACTTTCAAATACATACCGTGATCGTAGCATGTATGGACTCGACTCATATGACTGGGATTTCCATGAAAAAGATTGTGGGCCGAAAATGGGTGATCACTGTACATTTCTCTCCTGTTTCCTATTTATATTTCTATTTACCTCCTCAATTTAGCATTATGGACAGGGAATGACCTAATCTAAATTCTGCACAAGAATATTTTTCCTTCAAATTCATACCGTGATCGTAGCATGCATGGACTCGACTGATATGACTGGGATTTCCATGAAAAAGATTGTGGGCAGAAAATGGGTGATCACTGTACATTTCTCTTCTGTTTCCTATTTATATTTCTATTTTACCACCTCAATTTAGCATTATGGACAGGGAAAGACCTAATCTAAAATCTGCAAAAAAATATTTTGCCTTCAAATTCATACCGTGATCGTAGCATGCATGGACTCGACTCATATGACTGGGATTTCCATGAAAAAGATTGTGTGCAGAAAATGGGTGATCACTGTACACTTCTCTTCTG
The DNA here is from genome assembly GCA_963932145.1 of Acanthosepion lycidas. Lineage (NCBI taxonomy): Eukaryota > Metazoa > Mollusca > Cephalopoda > Sepiida > Sepiidae > Acanthosepion > Acanthosepion lycidas. The sequence goes on along the minus strand of OZ010604.1, from coordinate 1,837,938 downwards.
TTTCCTATTTATATTTATATTTTACTTCCTTCATTTAGCATTATGGACAGGGAAAGGCCTAATCTAAGCTCTGCAAAAAAATATTTTGCTTTCAAATTCATACCGTGACCGTAGCATGTATGGACTCGACTCATATGACTGGGATTTCAATGAAAAAGATTGTGGGCAGAAAATGGGTGATCACTGTACACTTCTCTTCTGTTTCCTATTTATATTTATATTTTACTTCCTTCATTTAGCATTATGGACAGGGAAAGGCCTAATCTAAGCTCTGCAAAAAAATATTTTGCTTTCAAATTCATACCGTGATCGTAGCATGTATGGACTCGACTCATATGACTGGGATTTCAATGAAAAAGATTGTGGGCAGAAAATGGGTGATCACTGTACATTTCTCTTCTGTTTCCTATTTATATTTTTATTTTACTTCCTTCATTTAAAATTATGGACAGGGAAAGCCCTAATGTAAGATCTGCAAAAAAATATTTTGCCTTCAAATTCATACCGTGATCATAGCATGCATGGACTCGACTCATATGACTGGGATTTCCATGAAAAAGATTGTGGGCAGAAAATTGGTGATCACTGTTCATTTCTCTTCTGTTTCCTATTTCTATTTCTATTTTACTTCCTTCATTTAGCATTATGGACAAGGAAAGACCTAATCTAAGATCTGCAAAAAAATATTTTGCCTTCAAATTCATACCGTGATCGTAGCATGCATGGAATTGACTAATATGTCTGGGATTTCCATGAAAAAGATTGTGGGCAGAAAATGGGTGATCACTGTACATTTCTCATCTGTTTCCTGTTTATATTTATATTTTACCTTCTCAATTTAGCATTATGGACAGGGAAAGACCTAATCTAAGATCTGCAAAAAAATATTTTGCCTTCAAATTCATACCGTGCTCGTAGCATGCATGGACTCGACTCATATGACTGGGATTTCCATGAAAAAGATTGTGGGCAGAAAATGGGTGATCACTGTACATTTCTCTTCTGTTTCCTATTTATATTTCTATTTTACTTCCTTCATTTAGCATTATGGACAAGGAAAGGCCTAATCTAAGCTCTGCAAAAAAATATTTTGCTTTCAAATTCATACCGTGATCGTAGCATGCATGGACTCGACTCATATGACTGGGATTTCCATGAAAAAGATTATGGGAAGAAATTGGGTGATCACTGTACATTTCTCTTCTGTTTCCTATTTATATTTCGAATTTACCTCTTCAATTTAGCATTATGGACAGGTAAAGACCTAATCTAAGATCTGCACAAAAATATTTTGCCTTCAAATTCATACCGTGATCGTAGCATGCATGGACTCGACTCACATGACTGGGATTTCCATGAAAAAGATTGTGGTCCGAAAATAGGTGATCACTGTACATTTCTCTTGTTTCCTATTTATATTTATATTTTACTTCCTCAATTTAGCATTATGGACAGGGAAAGACCTAATCTAAGCTCTGCAAAAAAATATTTTGCCTTCAAATTCATACCGTGATCGTAGCATGCATGGATTCGACTCATATGACTGGGATTTCCATGAAAAAGATTGTGGGCACAAAATGGGTGATCTCTGTACATTTCTCTTCTGTTTCCCATTATATTTCTATTTTACTTCCTCAATTTGGCATTATGGACAGTGAAAGACCTAATCTAAGATCTGCAAAAAAATATTTTGCCTTCAAATTCATACCGTGATCGTAGCATGCATGGATTCGACTCATATGACTGGGATTTCCATGAAAAAGATTGTGGGCACAAAATGGGTGATCACTGTATATTTCTCTTCTGTTTCCCATTACTATTTCTATTTTACTTCCTCAATTTAGCATTATGGGCAGTGAAAGACCTAATCTAAGATCTGCAAAAAATTATTTTGCCTTCAAATTCATACCGTGATCGTAGCATGCATGGATTCGACTCATATGACTGGGATTTCCATGAAAAAGATTGTGGGCACAAAATGGGTGATCACTGTATATTTCTCTTCTGTTTCCCATTACTATTTCTATTTTACTTCCTCAATTTAGCATTATGGGCAGTGAAAGACCTAATCTAAGATCTGCAAAAAATTATTTTGCCTTCAAATTCATACCGTGATCGTAGCATGCATGGATTCGACTCATATGACTGGGATTTCCATGAAAAAGATTGTGGGCACAAAATGGGTGTTCACTGTACATTTCTCTTCTGTTTCCCATTACTATTTCTATTTTACTTCCTCAATTTAGCTTTATGGACAGGGAAAGACATAATCTGAGATCTGCAAATAAATATTTTGCCTTCAAATTCATACCGTGATCGTAGCATGCATGGACTCGACTGATATGACTGGGATTTCCATTAAAAAGATTGTGGGCACAGAATGGGTGATCACTGTACATTTGTCTTCTGTTTCCCAGGACTATTTCTATTTTACTTCCTCAATTTAGCATTATGGACAGAGAAAGACCTAATCTAAGTTCTGCAAATAAATATTTTGCCTTCAAATTCATACCATGATCGTAGCATGCATGGACTCGACTCATATGACTGGGATTTCCATGAAAAAGATTGTGGGCACAAAATGGGTGATCACTGTACATTTCTCTTCTGTTTCCCATTACTATTTCTATTTTACTTCCTCAATTTAGCATTATGGATAGGGAAAGACCTAATCTAAGTTCTGCAAGAAAATATTTTGACTTCAAATTCATACCATGATCGTAGCATGCATGGACTCGACTCATATGACTGGGATTTCCATGAAAAAGATTGTGGGCACAAAATGGGTGATCACTGTACATTTCTCTTCTCTTTCCCATTACTATTTCTATTTTACTTCCTCAATTTAGCATTATGGATAGGGAAAGACGTAATCTAAGATCTGCAAGAAAATATTTTGACTTCAAATTCATACCATGATCGTAGCATGCATGGACTCGACTCATATGACTGGGATTTCCATGAAAAAGATTGTGGGCACAAAATGGGTGATCACTGTACATTTCTCTTCTGTTTCCCATTACTATTTCTATTTTACTTCCTCAATTTAGCATTATGGATAGGGAAAGACCTAATCTAAGATCTGCAAGAAAATATTTTGACTTCAAATTCATACCATGATCGTAGCATGCATGGACTCGACTCATATGACTGGGATTTCCATGAAAAAGATTGTGGGCACAAAATGGGTGATCACTGTACATTTCTCTTCTGTTTCCCATTACTATTTCTATTTTACTTCCTCAATTTAGCATTATGGACAGGGAAAGACATAATCTAAGATCTGCAAATAAATATTTTGCCTTCAAATTCATACCGTGATCGTAGCATGCATGGATTCGACTCATATGACTGGGATTTCCATGAAAAAGATTGTGGGCACAAAATGGGTGTTCACTGTACATTTCTCTTCTGTTTCCCATTACTATTTCTATTTTACTTCCTCAATTTAGCTTTATGGACAGGGAAAGACATAATCTGAGATCTGCAAATAAATATTTTGCCTTCAAATTCATACCGTGATCGTAGCATGCATGGACTCGACTGATATGACTGGGATTTCCATTAAAAAGATTGTGGGCACAGAATGGGTGATCACTGTACATTTGTCTTCTGTTTCCCAGGACTATTTCTATTTTACTTCCTCAATTTAGCATTATGGACAGAGAAAGACCTAATCTAAGTTCTGCAAATAAATATTTTGCCTTCAAATTCATACCATGATCGTAGCATGCATGGACTCGACTCATATGACTGGGATTTCCATGAAAAAGATTGTGGGCACAAAATGGGTGATCACTGTACATTTCTCTTCTGTTTCCCATTACTATTTCTATTTTACTTCCTCAATTTAGCATTATGGATAGGGAAAGACCTAATCTAAGTTCTGCAAGAAAATATTTTGACTTCAAATTCATACCATGATCGTAGCATGCATGGATTCGACTCATATGACTGGGATTTCCATGAAAAAGATTGTGGGCACAAAATGGGTGATCACTGTACATTTCTCTTCTCTTTCCCATTACTATTTCTATTTTACTTCCTCAATTTAGCATTATGGATAGGGAAAGACGTAATCTAAGATCTGCAAGAAAATATTTTGACTTCAAATTCATACCATGATCGTAGCATGCATGGACTCGACTCATATGACTGGGATTTCCATGAAAAAGATTGTGGGCACAAAATGGGTGATCACTGTACATTTCTCTTCTGTTTCCCATTACTATTTCTATTTTACTTCCTCAATTTAGCATTATGGATAGGGAAAGACCTAATCTAAGATCTGCAAGAAAATATTTTGACTTCAAATTCATACCATGATCGTAGCATGCATGGACTCGACTCATATGACTGGGATTTCCATGAAAAAGATTGTGGGCACAAAATGGGTGATCACTGTACATTTCTCTTCTGTTTCCCATTACTATTTCTATTTTACTTCCTCAATTTAGCTTTATGGACAAGGAAAGACCTAATCTAAGATCTGCAAAAAAATATTTTGCCTTCAAATTCATACCATGATCGTAGCATGCATGGACTCCACTCATATGACTGGGATTTCCATGAAAAAGATTGTGGGCACAAAATGGGTGATCACTGTACATTTGTCTTCTGTTTCCCATTACTATTTCACTTCCTCAATTTAGCATTATGGACAGGGAAAGACCTAATCTAAGATCTGCAAAAAAATATTTTGCCTTCAAATTCATACCGTGATCGTAGCATGCATGGACTCGACTCATATGACTGGGATTTCCATGAAAAAGAGTGTGGGCACAAAAAGGGTGATCACTGTACATTTCTCTTCTGTTTCCCATTACTATTTCTATTTTACTTCCTCAATTTAGCATTATGGACAGGGAAAGACCTAATCTAAGATCTGCAAAAAAATATTTTGCCTTCAAATTCATACCGTGATCGTAGCATGCATGGATTCATTCATATGAATGGGATTTCCATGAAAATGATTGTGGGCACAAAATGGGTGATCACTGTACATTTCTCCTCTGTTTCCCATTACTATTTCTATATTACTTCCTCAATTAAGCATTATGGACAGGGAAAGACCTAATCTAAGATCTGCAAAAAAATATTTTGACTTCAAATTCATACCATGATCGTAGCATGCATGGACTCGACTCATATGACTGGGATTTCCATGAAAAAGATTGTGGGCACAAAATGGGTGATCACTGTACATTTCTCTTCTGTTTCCCATTACTATTTCTATTTTACTTCCTCAATTTAGCATTATGGATAGGGAAAGACCTAATCTAAGATCTGCAAGAAAATATTTTGCCTTCAAATTCATACCATGATCGTAGCATGCATGGACTCAATTCATATGACTGGGATTTCCATGAAAAAGATTGTGGGCACAAAATGGGTGATCACTGTACATTTCTCTTTTGTTTCCCATTACTATTTCTATTTTACTTCCTCAATTTAGCATTATGGATAGGGAAAGACATAATCTAAGATCTGCAAGAAAATATTTTGACTTCAAATTCATACCATGATCGTAGCATGCATGGACTCGACTCATATGACTGGGATTTCCATGAAAAAGATTGTGGGCACAAAATGGGTGTTCACTGTACATTTCTCTTCTGTTTCCCATTACTATTTCTATTTTACTTCTTCAATTTAGCTTTATGGACAAGGAAAGACCTAATCTAAGATCTGCAAAAAAATATTTTGCCTTCAAATTCATACCATGATCGTAGCATGCATGGACTCCACTCATATGACTGGGATTTCCATGAAAAAGATTGTGCGCACAAAATGGGTGATCACTGTACATTTCTCTTCTGTTTCCCATTACTATTTCACTTCCTCAATTTAGCATTATGGACAGGGAAAGACCTAATCTAAGATCTCCAAAAAAATATTTTGCCTTCAAATTCATACCGTGATCGTAGCATGCATGGACTCGACTCATATGACTGGGATTTCCATGAAAAAGAGTGTGGGCACAAAATGGGTGATCACTGTACATTTCTCTTCTGTTTCCCATTACTATTTCTATTTTACTTCCTCAATTTAGCATTATGGACAGGGAAAGACCTAATCTAAGATCTGCAAAAAAATATTTTGCCTTCAAATTCATACCGTGATCGTAGCATGCATGGATTCATTCATATGAATGGGATTTCCATGAAAATGATTGTGGGCACAAAATGGGTGATCACTGTACATTTCTCTTCTGTTTCCCATTAATATTTCTATTTTACTTCCTCAATTTAGCATTATGGGCAGTGATAGACCTAATCAAAGATCTGCAAAAAAATATTTTGCCTTCAGATGCATACCGTGATCGTAGCATGCATGGACTCGACTCATATGACTGGGATTTCCATGAAAAAGATTGCGGGCACAAAATGGGTGATCACTGTACATTTCTCTTCTGTTTCCCATTACTATTTCTATTTTACTTCCTCAATTTAGCATTATGGAGAGGGAATGACCTAATGTATGTTCTGCAAAAAAATATTTTGCCTTCAAATTCATACCGTGATCGTAGCATGCATGGATTCGTTCATATGAATGGGATTTCCATGAAAATGATTGTCGGCACAGAATGGGTGATCACTGTACATTTCTCTTCTGTTTCCCATGACTATTTCTATTTTACTTCCTCAATTTAGCATTATGGACAGGGAAAGACCAAATATAAGATCTGCAAAAAAATATTTTGCCGTCAAATTCATACCGTGATCGTAGCATGCAAGGACTCGACTCATATGACTGGGATTTCCATGAAAAAGATTGTGGGCAGAAAATGGGTGATCACTGTACATTTCTCTTCTGTTTCCCATTACTATTTCTATTTTACTTCCTAAATTTAGCATTATGGACAGGGAAAGACCTAATCTAAGATCTGCAAAAAAATATTTTGCCTTCAAATTCATACCATGATCGTAGCATGCATGGACTCGACTCATATGACTGGGATTTCCATGAAAAAGATTGTGGGCACAAAATGGGTGTTCACTGTACATTTCTCTTCTGTTTCCCATTACTATTTCTATTTTACTTCTTCAATTTAGCTTTATGGACAAGGAAAGACCTAATCTAAGATCTGCAAAAAAATATTTTGCCTTCAAATTCATACCATGATCGTAGCATGCATGGACTCCACTCATATGACTGGGATTTCCATGAAAAAGATTGTGCGCACAAAATGGGTGATCACTGTACATTTCTCTTCTGTTTCCCATTACTATTTCACATCCTCAATTTAGCATTATGGACAGGGAAAGACCTAATCTAAGATCTGCAAAAAAATATTTTGCCTTCAAATTCATACCGTGATCGTAGCATGCATGGACTCGACTCATATGACTGGGATTTCCATGAAAAAGAGTGTGGGCACAAAATGGGTGATCACTGTACATTTCTCTTCTGTTTCCCATTACTATTTCTATTTTACTTCCTCAATTTAGCATTATGGACAGGGAAAGACCTAATCTAAGATCTGCAAAAAAATATTTTGCCTTCAAATTCATACCGTGATCGTAGCATGCATGGATTCATTCATATGAATGGGATTTCCATGAAAATGATTGTGGGCACAAAATGGGTGATCACTGTACATTTCTCTTCTGTTTCCCATTAATATTTCTATTTTACTTCCTCAATTTAGCATTATGGGCAGTGATAGACCTAATCAAAGATCTGCAAAAAAATATTTTGCCTTCAGATTCATACCGTGATCGTAGCATGCATGGACTCGACTCATATGACTGGGATTTCCATGAAAAAGATTGCGGGCACAAAATGGGTGATCACTGTACATTTCTCTTCTGTTTCCCATTACTATTTCTATTTTACTTCCTCAATTTAGCATTATGGAGAGGGAAAGACCTAATGTATGTTCTGCAAAAAAATATTTTGCCTTCAAATTCATACCGTGATCGTAGCATGCATGGATTCGTTCATATGAATGGGATTTCCATGAAAATGATTGTCGGCACAGAATGGGTGATCACTGTACATTTCTCTTCTGTTTCCCATGACTATTTCTATTTTACTTCCTCAATTTAGCATTATGGACAGGGAAAGACCAAATATAAGATCTGCAAAAAAATATTTTGCCGTCAAATTCATACCGTGATCGTAGCATGCAAGGACTCGACTCATATGACTGGGATTTCCATGAAAAAGATTGTGGGCAGAAAATGGGTGATCACTGTACATTTCTCTTCTGTTTCCCATTACTATTTCTATTTTACTTCCTAAATTTAGCATTATGGACAGGGAAAGACCTAATCTAAGATCTGCAAAAAAATATTTTGCCTTCAAATTCATACCATGATCGTAGCATGCATGGACTCGACTCATATGACTGGGATTTCCATGAAAAAGATTGTGGGCACAAAATGGGTGATCACTGTATATTTCTCTTCTGTTTACCATTACTATTTCTATTTTACCTCCTCAATTTAGCATTATGGACAGGGAAAGACCTAATCTAAGATCTGCACAAAAATATTTTGCCTTCAAATTCATACCGTGATCGTAGCATGCATGGACTCGACTCATATGACTGGGATTTCCATGAAATAGATTGTGGGCAGAAAATGGGGGATCATTGTACATTTCTTTTCTGTTTCCTATTTATATTTCTATTTTACTTCCTCAATTTAGCATTATAGACAGGGAAAGACATAATCTAAGATCTGCACTAAAATATTTTGCCTTCAAATTCATACCGTGATCGTAGCATGCATGGACTCGACTCATATGACTGGAATTTCCATGAAAAAGATTGTGGGCAGAAAATGGGTGAACACTGTACATTTCTTGTCTGTTTCCTATTTATATTTATATTTTACCTCCTTAATTTAGCATTATGGACAGGGAAAGACCTAATCTAATATCTGCACAAAAATATTTTGCCTTCAAATTCATACCGTGATCGTAGCATGCATGGACTCGACTCATATGACTGGGATTTCCATGAAAATGATTGTTGGCAGAAAATTGGTGATCACTGTACACTTCTCTTCTGTTTCCTATTGATATTTATATTTTACCTCTTCAATTTAGCATTATGGACAGGGAAAGACCTAATCTAAGATCTGCACAAAAATATTTTGCTTTCAAATTCATACCATGATAGTAGCATGAATGAACTCGACTCATATGACTGGGATTTCCATGAAAAAGATTGTGGGCAGAAAATGTGTGATCACTGTACATTTCTCTTGTTTCCTATTTATATTTGTATTTTACTTCATCAATTTAGCATTATGGACTGGGAAAGACCAAATCTAAGATCTGCAAAAAAATATTTTGCCTTCAAATTCATACCGTGATCGTAGCATGCATGGACTCGTCTTATATGACTGGGATTTCAATGAAAAAGATTGTCGGCCGCAAATTGGTGATCGCTGTACATTACTCTTCTGTTTCCTATTTATATTTCTATATTACCTCCTCAATTTAGCATTATGGACAGGGAAAGACATAATCTAAGATCTGCACAAAAATATTTTGCATTCAATTTAATACCGTGATCGTAGCATGCATGGACTAGACTCATATGACCGGGATTTCCATGAAAATGATTGTGGGCAGAAAATGGGTGATCACTGTACATTTCTCTTCTGTTTCCTATTTATATTTCTATTTGACTTCCTCAATTTAGCATTATGGACAGTGAAAGACCTAATCTAAGATCTGCACAAAAATATTTTGCCTTCAATTTCATACCGTGATCATAGCATGCATGGACTCGACTCATATGACTAGGATTTCCATGAAAAAGATTGTGGGCACAAAATTGGTGATCACTGTACATTTCTCTTCTGTTTCCTATTTATATTTATATTTTACCTCCTCAATTTAGCATTATGGCCAGGGAAAGACCTAATCTAAGCTCTGCACAAAAATATTTTGCCTTCAAATTCATACCGTGATCGTAGCATGCATGGACTGAAATCATATGACTGGGATTTCGATGAAAAATTTTGTGGGCCGAAAATGGGTGATCACTGTACATTTCTCTTCTGTTTCCTATTTATATTTATATTTTACCTCCTCAATTTAGCATTATGGACAGGGAAAGACCTAATCTAAGCTCTGCAAAAAAATATTTTGCCTTCAAATTCATACCGTAATCGTAGCATACATGGACTCGTCTCATATGACTGGGATTTCCATGAAAAAGATTGTCGGCCGAAAATGGGTGATCACTGTACATTTCTCTTCTGTTTCCTATTTATATTTATATTTTACCTCCTCAATTTAGGATTATGGACAGGGAAAGACCTAATCTAAAATCTGCACAAAAATATTTTGCTTTCAAATTCATACCGTGATCGTAGCATGCATTGACTCGACTCATATGACTTGGATTTCCATAAAAAACATTGTGGGCCGAAAATGGGTGATCACTGTACATTTCTCTCCTGCTTCCTATTTATATTTCTAATTTACCTCCTCATTTTAGCATTATGGACAGGGAAAGACCTAATCTAAAATCTGCACAAAAATATTTTGCTTTCAAATTCATACCATGATCGTAGCATGCATGGACTCGACTCATATGACTGAGATTTCCATGAAAAGTTTGTGGGCCGAAAATGGGTGATCACTGTACAATTCTCTTCTTTTTCCGATTTATATTTATATTTTACTTCCTCAATTTAGGATTATGGACAGGGAAAGACCTAATCTAAATTCTGCACAAAAATATTTTGCTTTCATATTCATACCGTGATCGTAGCATGCATTGACTCGACTCATATGACTGGGATTTCCATGAAAAAGATAGTGCACCGAAAATGGGTGATCACTGTACATTTCTCTTCTCTTTCCTATTTATATTTATATTTTACCTCCTCAATTTAGCATTATGGACAGGGAAAGACCTAATCTAAGCTCTGCACAAAAATATTTTGCCTTCAAATTCATAACATGATCGTAGCATGCATGGACTCGACTCATATGAATGGGATTTCCATGAAAAAGTTTTTCGGCCGAAAATGGGTGATCACTGTACATTTCTCTTCTGTTTCTTATTTATATTTATATTTTACCTCCTCAATTTAGCATTATGGACAGGGAAAGACTTAATCTAAATCTGCACAAAAATATTTTGACTTCAAATTCATACCGTGATCGTAGCATGCATGAACTCTACACATATGACTGGGATTTCCATGAAAAAGATTGTGGGCCGAAAATGGGTGATCACTGTACATTTCTCTTCTGTTTCTTATTTATATTTCTATTTTACCTCCTCAATTTAGCATTATGGACAGGGAAAGACCTAATCTAAGCTCTGCACAAAAATATTTTGCCTTCAAATTCATACCGTGATCGTAGCATGCATGGTCTCGACTCATATGACTGGGATTTCCATGAAAAAGATTGTGGGCCGAAAATGGGTGATCACTGTACATTTCACTTCTTTTTCCTATTTATATTTCTATTTTACCTCCTCAATTTAGCATTATGGACAGGGAAAGACCTAATCTAAGATCTGCACAAAAATATTTTGCCTTCAAATTCATACCGTGATCGTAGCATGCATGGACTCGACTCATATGACTGGGATATCCATGAAAAAGATTGTGGGCCGAAAATGGGTGATCACTGTACATTTCTCTTCTGTATTCTATTTATATTTATATATTACCTCCTCAATTTAGCATTCTGGACAGGGAAAGACCTAATCTAAGCTCTGCACAAAAATATTTTGCCTTCAAATTCATAACGTGATCGTAGCATGCATGGACTCGACTCATATGACTGGGATTTCCATGAAAAAGATTGTGGGCAGAAAATGGGTGACTACTGTACATTTCTCTTCTGTTTCCTATTTATATTTCTATTTTACCTCCTCTATTTAGCATTATGCACAGGGAAAGACCTAATCTAAGCTCTGCACAAAAATATTTTGCCTTCAAATTCATAACGTGATCGTAGCTAGCATGAACTCGACTCATATGACTGGGATTTCCATGGAAAAGATTGTGGGCGGAAAATGGGTGATCACTGTACATTTCACTTCTTTTTCCTATTTATATTTCTATTTTACATCCTCAATTTAGCATTATGGACAGGGAAAGACCTAATCTAAGATCTGCACAAAAATATTTTGCTTTCAAATTCATACCGTGATCGTAGCATGCATGGAATCGACTCATATGACTGGGATATCCATGAAAAATATTGTGGGCCGAAAATGGGTGATCACTGTACATTTCTCTTCTGTTTTTTATTAATATTTCTATTTTACCTCCTCTATTTAGCATTATGGACAGGGAAAGACCTAATCTAAGATCTGCACAAAAATATTTTGACTTCAAATTCTTACCGTGATCGTAGCATGCATGAACTCTACACATATGACTGGGATTTCCATGAAAAAGATTGTGGGCCGAAAATGGGTGATCACTGTACATTTCTCTTGGGTTTCTTATTTATATTTCTATTTTACCTCCTCAATTTAGCATTATGGACAGGGAAAGACCTAATCTAAGCTCTGCACAAAAATATTTTGCCTTCAAATTCATACCGTGATCGTAGCATGCATGGACTCGACTCATATGACTGGGATTTCCATGAAAAAGATTGTGGGCCAAAAATGGGTGATCAATGTACATTTCTCTTCTGTTTCCTATTTATATTTATATTTTACCTCCTCAATTTAGCATTATGGACAGGGAAAGACCTAATCTAAATCTTCACAAAAATATTTTGACTTCAAATTCTTACCGTGATCGTAGCATGCATGAACTCTACACATATGACTGGGATTTCCATGAAAAAGATTGTGGGCACAAAATGGGTGATCACTGTACATTTCTCTTCTGTTTCTTATTTATATTTCTATTTTACCTCCTCAATTTAGCATTATGGACATGGAAAGACCTAATCTAAGCTCTGCACAAAAATATTTTGCCTTCAAATTCATACCGTGATCGTAGCATGCATGGACTCGACTCATATGACTGGGATTTCCATGAAAAAGATTGTGGGCCGAAAATGGGTGATCACTGTACATTTCTCTTCTGTTTCCTATTTATATTTCTATTTTACCTCCTCAATTCAGCATTATGGACAGGGAAAGACCTAATCTAAGATCTGCACAAAAATATTTTGCCTTCAAATTCATACCGTGATCGTAGCATGCATGGACGCGACTCATATGACTGGCATTTCCATGAAAATGATTGTGGGCCGAAAATGGGTGATCACTGTACATTTCTCTTCTGTTTCCTATTTATATTTCTATTTTACCTCCTCAATTCAGCATTATGGACAGGGAAAGACCTAATCTAAGATCTGCACAAAAATATTTTGCCTTCAAATTCATACCGTGATCGTAGCATGCATGGACTCGACTCATATGACTGGGATTTCCATGAAAAAGATTGTGGGCCGAAAATGGGTGATCACTGTACATTTCTCTTCTGTTTCCTATTTATATTTCTATTTTACCTCCTCAATTTAGCATTATGGACAGGGAAAAACCTAATCTAAATCTGCACAAAAATATTTTGCCTTCAAATTCATAACGAGATCATAGCATTCATGGACTCGACTCATATGACTGAGATTCCATGAAAAAGATTGTGGGCCGAAAATGGGTTATCACTGTACATTTCTCTTCTGTTTCCTATTTATATTTATATTTTACCTCCTCAATTTAGAATTATGGACACGGAAAGACCTAATCTAAGCTCTGCACAAAAATATTTTGCCTTCAAATTCATACCGTGATCGTAGCATGCATGGACATGACTCATATGACTGGGATTTCCATGAAAAAGATTGTGGGCCGAAAATGGGTGATCACTGTACATTTCTCTTCTGTTTCCTATTTATATTTCTATTTTACTTCCTCAATTTAGCATTATGGACATGGAAAGATCTAATCTAATTTCGGCAAAAAAATATTTTGCCTTCTAATTCATACCGTGATCGTAGCATGCATGGACTCGACTCATATGACTGGGAATTCCATGAAAAAGATTGTGAGCCGAAAATAGATGATCACTGTACATTTCTCTTCTGTTTCCTATTTATATTTATATTTTACCTCCTCAATTTAGCATTATGGACAGGGAAAGACCTAATCTAAGATCTGCACAAAAATATTTTGCCTTCAAATTCATACCGTGATCGTGGCATGCATGGACTCGACTCATATGACTGGGATTGCCATGAAAAAGATTGTCGTCCGAAAATGGGTGATCACTGTACATTTCTATTCTGTTTCCTATTTATATTTATATTTATCTCCTCAATTTAGCATTATGGACAGGGAAAGACCTAATCTAAGCTCTGCACAAAAATATTTTGCCTTCAAATTCATACCGTGATCGTCGCATGCATGGACTCGACTCATATGACTGGGATTTCCATGAAAAAGATTGTGGGCCGAAAATGGGTGATCACTGTACATTTCTCTTCTGTTTCCTGTTTATATTTCTATTTTACCTCCTCAATTTAGCATTATGGACAGGGAAAGACCTAATCTAAGCTCTGCACAAAAATATTTTGCCTTCAAATGCATACTGTGATCGTAGCATGCATGGACCCGAGTCATATGACTGGGATTTCCATGAAAAAGATTGTGCGCCGAATATGGGTGATCACTGTACATATCTCTTCTGTTTCCTATTTATATTTATATTTTACTTCCTCAATTTAGCATTATGGACATGGAAAGATCTAATCTAAGTTCTGCAAAAAAATATTTTGCCTTCTAATTCATACCGTGATCGTAGCATGCATGGACTCGACCCATATGACTGGGATTTCCATGAAAAAGATTGTGGGCAGAAAATGGGTGATCACTGTACATTTCTCTTCTGTTTCCTATTTATATTTCTATTTTACCTCCTCAATTTAGCATTATGGAGAGGGAAAGACCTAATCTAAGATCTGCAAAAACACATTTTGCCTTCAAATTCATACCGTGATCGTAGCATGCATGGACTCGACTCATATCACTGGGATTTCCATGAAAAAGATTGTCGGCAGAAAATGGGTGATCACTGTACATTTCTCTTCTGTTTCCTATTTATATTTATATTTTACCTCCTCAATTTAGCATTATGGACAGGGAAAGACCTAATCCAAGATCTGCAAAAAATGTTTTGCCTTCAAATTCATACCGTGATCGTAGCATGCATGGACTCGACTCGTATGATTGGGATTTTCATGAAAAAGATTGTCGGCCGAAAATGGGTGATCACTGTACATTTCTCTTCTGTTTCCTATTTATATTTCTGTTTTACCTCCACAATTTAGCATTAATGACAGGGAAAGGCCTAATCTAAGATCTGCAAAAAAATATTTTGCTTTCAAATTCATACCCTGATCGTAGCATGCATGGACTCGACTCATATGACTGGGATTTCCATGAAAAAGATTGTGGGCCAAAAATGGGTGATCACTGTACATTTCTCTTCTGTTTCCTATTTATATTTATATTTATCTCCTCAATTTAGCATTATGGACAGGGAAAGACCTAATCTAAGCTCTGCACAAAAATATTTTGCCTTCAAATTCATACCGTGATCGTAGCATGTATGGACTCGACTAATATGACTGGGATTTCCATGAAAAAGATTGTCGGCAGAAAATGGCTGATCACTGTACATTTCTCTTCTGTTTCCTATTTATATTTATATTTTATTTCCTTAATTTAGCATTATCGACAGGGAAAGACCTAATCTAATTTTTTGCAAAAAAATATTTTGCGTTCAAATTCATACCGTGATCGTAGCATCCATGGACTCGACTCATATGACTGGGATTTCCATGAAAAAGATTGTGGGCCGAAAATGGGTGATCACTGTACATTTCTATTCTGTTTCCTATTTATATTTTTATTTTACCTCCTCAATTTAGCACTATGGTCAGGGAAAGACCAAATCTAAGCTCTGCAAAAAAATATTTTGCCTTCAAATTCATACCGTGATCGTAGCATCCATGGACTCGACTCATATGAGTAGGATTTCCACGAAAACATTGTGGGCCGAAAATGGGTGATCACTGTACATTTCTCTTCTGTTTCCTATTTATATTTATATTTTACTTCCTCAATTTAGCATTATGGAAAGGGAAAGACCTAATATAAGATCTGCACAAAAATATTTTGCTTTCAAATTCATACCGTGATCGTAGCATGCATGGACTCGACTCATACGACTGGGATATCCATGAAAAAGATTGTGGGCCGAAAATGAGTGATCACTGTACATTTCACTTCCTTTTCCTATTTATATTTATATTTTGCCTCCTCAATTTAGCATTATGGACAGGGAAAGACCTAATCTAAATCTGCACAAAAATATTTTGACTTCAAATTCATACCGTGATCGTAGCATGCATGAACTCTACACATATGACTGGGATTTCCATGAAAAAGATTGTGGGCCGAAAATGGGTGATCACTGTACATTTCTCTTCTGTTTCTTATTTATATTTATATTTTACCACCTCAATTTAGCATTATGGACAGGGAAAGACCTAATCTAAGCTCTGCACAAAAATATTTTGCTTTCAAATTCATACCGTGATCGTAGCATGCATGGACTCGACTCATATGACTGGGATTTCCATGAAAAAGATTGTGGGCCGAAAATGGGTGATCACTGTACATTTCTCTTCTGTTTCCTATTTATATTTCTATTTTACCTCCTCAATTTAGCATTATGGACAGGGAAAGACCTAATCTAAATATGCAAAAAAATATTTTGACTTCAAATTCATACCGTGATCGTAGCATGCATGAACTCTACACATATGACTGGGATTTCAATGAAAAAGATTGTGGGCCGAAAATGGGTGATCACTGTACATTTCTCTTCTGTTTCCTATTTATATTTATATTTTACCTCCTCAATTTCGCATTATGGACAGGGAAAGACCTAATCTAAGCTCTGCACAAAAATATTTTGCCTTCAAATTCATAACGTGATCGTAGCATGCATGGATTCGAATCATATGACTGGGATATCCATGAAAAAGATTGTGGGCCGAAAATGGGTGATCACTGTACATTTCTCTTCTGTTTCCTATTTATATTTATATTTTACCTCCTCAATTTAGCATTATGGACAGGGAAAGATCTAATCTAAAATCTGCACAAAAATATTCTGCCTTCAAATTCATACCGTGATCGTTGCATGCATGGACTCGACTCATATGACTGGGATTTCCATGAAAAAAATTGTGGGCCGAAAATGGGTGATCACTGTACATTTCTCTTCTGTTTCTTATTTATATTTCTATTTTACCTCCTCAATTTAGCATTATGGCCAGGGAAAGACCTAATCTACGCTCTGCACAAAAATATTTTGCTTTCAAATTCATACCGTGATCGTAGCATGCATGGACTCGACTCATATGACTGGGATTTCCATGAAAACAATTTTGGGCCGAAAATGGGTGATCACTGTACATTTCTCTTCTGTTTCCTATTTATATTTCTATTTTTCCTCCTCAATTTAGCATGATGGACAGGGAAAGACCTAATTTAAAATCTGCAAAAAAATATGTTGCCTTCAAATTCATACCCTGATCGTAGCATGCATGGACACGACTCATATGACTGGGATTACCATGAAAAAGATTGCGGGCCGAAAATGGGTGATCACTGTACATTTCTCTTCTGTTTCCTATTTATATTTCTATTTTACCTCCTCAATTTAGCATTATGGCCAGGGAAAGACCTAATCTAAGATCTGCACAAAAATATTTTGCCTTCAAATTCATACCGTGATCGTAGCATGCATGGACTCGACTCATATGACTGGCATTTCCATGAAAAAGATTGTGGGCCGAAAATGGGTGATCACTGTACATTTCACTTCTTTTTCCTATTTATATTTCTATTTTACCACCTCAATTTAGCATTATGGACAGGGAAAGTCCTAATCTAAGATCTGCACAAAAATATTTTGCTTTCAAATTCATACCGTGATCGTAGCATGCATGGACTCGACTCATATGACTGGGATTTCCATGAAAAAGATTGTGGGCAGAAAATGGGTGATCACTGTACATTTCTCTTCTGTTTCCTATTTGTATTTATATTTTACCTCCTCAATTTAGAATTATGGACACGGAAAGACCTAATCTAAGCTCTGCACAAAAATATTTTGCCTTCAAATTCATACCGTGATCGTAGCATGAATGGACATGACTCATATGACTGGGATTTCCATGAAAAAGATTGTGGGCCAAAAATGGGTGATCACTGTACATTTCTCTTCTGTTTCCTATTTATATTTCTATTTTACTTCCTCAATTTAGCATTATGGACATGGAAAGGTCTAATCTAAGTTCTGCAAAAAAATATTTTGCCTTCTAATTCATACCGTGATCGTAGCATGCATGGACTCGACTCATATGACTGGGAATTCCATGAAAAAGATTGTGAGCCGAAAATAGATGATCACTGTACATTTCTCTACTGTTTCCTATTTATATTTATATTTTACCTCCTCAATTTAGCATTATGGACAGGGAAAGACCTAATCTAAGATCTGCACAAAAATATTTTGCCTTCAAATTCATACCGTGATCGTGGCATGCATGGATTCGACTCATATGACTGGGATTGCCATGAAAAAGATTGTCGTCCGAAAATGGGTGATCACTGTACATTTCTCTTCTGTTTCCTATTTATATTTATATTTTACCTCCTCAATTTAGCATTATGGACAGGGAAAGACCTAATCTAAGATCTGCACAAAAATATTTTGCCTTCAAATTCATACCGTGATCGTAGCATGCATGGACTCGACTCATATGACTGGGATTTCCATGAAAAAGATTGTGGACCGAAAATGGGTGATCACTGTACATTTCTCTTCTGTTTCCTATTTATATTTATATTTTACCTCCTCAATTTAGCATTATGGACAGGGAAAGACCAAATCTAAGCTCTGCACAAAAATATTTTGCCTTCAAATTCATACTATGATCGTAGCATGCATGGACCCGACTCATATGACTGGGATTTCCATGAAAAAGATTGTGCGCCGAAAATGGGTGATCACTGTACATTTCTCTTCTGTTTCCTATTTATATTTATATTTTACCTCCTCAATTTAGCATTATGTACAGGGAAAGACCTAATCTAAGCTCTGGACAAAAATATTTTGCCTTCAAATTCATACTGTGATCGTAGCATGCATGGACTCGACTCATATGACTGGGATTTTCATGAAAAAGATTGTTGGCAGTAAATGGGTGATCACTGTACATTTCTCTTCTGTTTCCTATTTATATTTCTAATTTACTTCCTTCATTTAGCATTATGGACAGGGAAAGACCTAATCTAATATCTGCACAAATATATTTTGCCTTCAAATTCATACCGTGATCGTATTATGCATGGACTCGACTCATATGACTGGGATTTCCATGAAAAGATTGTGGGCCGAAAATGGGGGATCACTGTACATATCTCTTCTGTTTCTTATTTATATTTCTATTTTACCTCCTCAATTTAGCATTATGGACAGGGAAAGACCTAATCTAAGCTCTGCAATAAAATATTTTGCCTTCAAATTCATACCGTGATCGTAGCATGCATGGATTCGACTCATATGACTGGGATTTCCATGTAAAAGATTGTGGGCAGAAAATGGGTGATTACTGTTCATTTCTCTTCTGTTTCCTATTTATATTTATATTTTACTTCCTCAATTTAGCATTATGGACAGGGAAAGACCTAATCTAAGCTCTGCAAAAAAATATTTTCCTTCAAATTCATACCGTGATCGTAGCATGCATGAACTCGACTCATATTACTCGGATTTCCATGAAAAAGATTGTGGGCAGAAAATGGGTGATCACTGTACATTTCACTTCTGCTTCCTATTTATATTTCTATTTTACTTCCTCAATTTAGCATTATGGACAGGGAAAGACCTAATCTAAAATCTGCAAAAAAATATTTTGCCTTCAAATTCATACCGTGATCGTACCATGCATGTACACGACTCATATGACTGGGATTTCCATGAATAAGATTGTGGGCAGAAAATGGGTGATCACTGTACATTTCTCTTCTGTTTCCTATTTATATTTATATTTTACTTCCTCAATTTAGCATTATGGACAGGGAAAGACCTAATCTAAGCTCTGCAAAAAAATATTTTGCCTTCAAATTCATACCGTGATCGTACCATGCATGGACTCGACTCATATGACTGGGATTTCCATGAAAAAGATTGTGGCCAGAAAATGGGTGATCACTGTACATTTCTCTTCTGTTTCCTATTTATATTTATATTTTACTTCCTCAATTTAGCATTATGGACAGGGAAAGACCTAATCTAAGCTCTGCAAAAAAATATTTTGCCTTCAAATTCATACCGTGATCGTAGCATGCATGGACTCGACTCATATGACTGGGATTTCCATGAAAAAGATTGTGGGCAGAAAATGGGTGATCACTGTACATTTCTCTTCTGTTTCCTATTTATATTTATATTTTACTTCCTCAATTTAGCATTATGGACAGGGAAAGACCTAATCTAAGCTCTGCAAAAAAATATTTTGCCTTCAAATTCATACCGTGATCGTAGCATGCATGGACTCGACTCATATGACTGGGATTTCCATGAAAAAGATTGTGGGCAGAAAATGGGTGATCACTGTTCATTTCTCTTCTGTTTCCTATTTATATTTATATTTTACTTCCTCAATTTAGCATTATGGACAGGGAAAGACCTAATCTAAGCTCTGCAAAAAAATATTTTGCCTGCAAATTCATACCGTGATCGTAGCATGCATGGACTCCACTCATATGACTGGGATTTCCATGAAAAAGATTGTGGGCAGAAAATGGGTGATCACTGTACATTTCAACTCTGTTTCCTATTTATATTTCTATTTTACTTCCTCAATTTAGCAATATAGACAGGGAAAGACCTAATATAAATCTGCAAAAAAATATTTTGCCTTCAAATTCATACCGTGAACGTAGCATGCATGTACACGACTCATATGACTGGGATTTCCATGAAAAAGATTGTGGGCAGAAAATGGGTGATCACTGTACATTTCTCTTCTGTTTCCTATTTATATTTATATTTTACTTCCTCAATTTAGCATTATGGACAGGGAAAGACCTAATCTAAGCTCTGCAAAAAAATATTTTGCCTTCAAATTCATACCGTGATAGTAGCATGCATGGACTCGACTCATATGACTGGGATTTCCACGAAAAAGATTGTGCGCAGAAAATGGCTGGTCACTGTACATTTCTCTTCTGTTTCCTATTTATATTTATATTTTACCTCCTCAATTTAGCATTATGGACAGGGAAAGACCTAATCTAAGCTCTGCAAAAAAATATTTTGCCTTCAAATTCATACCGTGATCGTAGCATGCATGGACACGACTCATATGACTTGGATTTCCATGAAAAAGATTGTGGGCAGAAAATGGGTGATCACTGTACATTTCTCTTCTGTTTCCTGTTTATATTTATATTTTACTTCCTTAATTTAGCATTATGGACAGGGAAAGACCTAATCTAAAATCTGCAAAAAAGTATTTTGCCTTCAAATTCATACCGTGATCGTAGCATGCATGGACTTGACTCATATGACTGGGATTTCCATGAAAAAGATTGTGGGCAGAAAATGGGTGATCACTGTACATTTCTCTTCTGTTTCCTATTTATATTTATATTTTACTACCTTAATTTAGCATTATGGACAGGGAAAGACCTAATCTAAGATCTGCAAAAAATTATTTTGCCTTCAAATTCATACCGTGATCGTAGCATGCATGGACTCGACTCATATGACTGGGACTTCCATGAAAAAGATTGTGGGCAGAAAATGGGTGATCACTGTACATTTCTCTTCTGTTTCCTATTTATATTTATAATTTACCTCCTCAATTTAGCATTATGGACAGGGAAAGACCTAATCTAAGCTCTGCAATAAAATATTTTGCCTTCAAATTCATACCGTGATCGTAGCATGCATGGATTCGACTCATATGACTGGGATTTCCATGTAAAAGATTGTGGGCAGAAAATGGGTGATTACTGTTCATTTCTCTTCTGTTTCCTATTTATATTTATATTTTACTTCCTCAATTTAGCATTATGGACAGGGAAAGACCTAATCTAAGCTCTGCAAAAAAATATTTTCCTTCAAATTCATACCGTGATCGTAGCATGCATGAACTCGACTCATATTACTCGGATTTCCATGAAAAAGATTGTGGGCAGAAAATGGGTGATCACTGTACATTTCACTTCTGCTTCCTATTTATATTTCTATTTTACTTCCTCAATTTAGCATTATGGACAGGGAAAGACCTAATCTAAAATCTGCAAAAAAATATTTTGCCTTCAAATTCATACCGTGATCGTACCATGCATGTACACGACTCATATGACTGGGATTTCCATGAATAAGATTGTGGGCAGAAAATGGGTGATCACTGTACATTTCTCTTCTGTTTCCTATTTATATTTATATTTTACTTCCTCAATTTAGCATTATGGACAGGGAAAGACCTAATCTAAGCTCTGCAAAAAAATATTTTGCCTTCAAATTCATACCGTGATCGTACCATGCATGGACTCGACTCATATGACTGGGATTTCCATGAAAAAGATTGTGGCCAGAAAATGGGTGATCACTGTACATTTCTCTTCTGTTTCCTATTTATATTTATATTTTACTTCCTCAATTTAGCATTATGGACAGGGAAAGACCTAATCTAAGCTCTGCAAAAAAATATTTTGCCTTCAAATTCATACCGTGATCGTAGCATGCATGGACTCGACTCATATGACTGGGATTTCCATGAAAAAGATTGTGGGCAGAAAATGGGTGATCACTGTACATTTCTCTTCTGTTTCCTATTTATATTTATATTTTACTTCCTCAATTTAGCATTATGGACAGGGAAAGACCTAATCTAAGCTCTGCAAAAAAATATTTTGCCTTCAAATTCATACCGTGATCGTAGCATGCATGGACTCGACTCATATGACTGGGATTTCCATGAAAAAGATTGTGGGCAGAAAATGGGTGATCACTGTTCATTTCTCTTCTGTTTCCTATTTATATTTATATTTTACTTCCTCAATTTAGCATTATGGACAGGGAAAGACCTAATCTAAGCTCTGCAAAAAAATATTTTGCCTGCAAATTCATACCGTGATCGTAGCATGCATGGACTCCACTCATATGACTGGGATTTCCATGAAAAAGATTGTGGGCAGAAAATGGGTGATCACTGTACATTTCAACTCTGTTTCCTATTTATATTTCTATTTTACTTCCTCAATTTAGCAATATAGACAGGGAAAGACCTAATATAAATCTGCAAAAAAATATTTTGCCTTCAAATTCATACCGTGAACGTAGCATGCATGTACACGACTCATATGACTGGGATTTCCATGAAAAAGATTGTGGGCAGAAAATGGGTGATCACTGTACATTTCTCTTCTGTTTCCTATTTATATTTATATTTTACTTCCTCAATTTAGCATTATGGACAGGGAAAGACCTAATCTAAGCTCTGCAAAAAAATATTTTGCCTTCAAATTCATACCGTGATAGTAGCATGCATGGACTCGACTCATATGACTGGGATTTCCACGAAAAAGATTGTGCGCAGAAAATGGCTGGTCACTGTACATTTCTCTTCTGTTTCCTATTTATATTTATATTTTACCTCCTCAATTTAGCATTATGGACAGGGAAAGACCTAATCTAAGCTCTGCAAAAAAATATTTTGCCTTCAAATTCATACCGTGATCGTAGCATGCATGGACACGACTCATATGACTTGGATTTCCATGAAAAAGATTGTGGGCAGAAAATGGGTGATCACTGTACATTTCTCTTCTGTTTCCTGTTTATATTTATATTTTACTTCCTTAATTTAGCATTATGGACAGGGAAAGACCTAATCTAAAATCTGCAAAAAAGTATTTTGCCTTCAAATTCATACCGTGATCGTAGCATGCATGGACTTGACTCATATGACTGGGATTTCCATGAAAAAGATTGTGGGCAGAAAATGGGTGATCACTGTACATTTCTCTTCTGTTTCCTATTTATATTTATATTTTACTACCTTAATTTAGCATTATGGACAGGGAAAGACCTAATCTAAGATCTGCAAAAAATTATTTTGCCTTCAAATTCATACCGTGATCGTAGCATGCATGGACTCGACTCATATGACTGGGACTTCCATGAAAAAGATTGTGGGCAGAAAATGGGTGATCACTGTACATTTCTCTTCTGTTTCCTATTTATATTTATAATTTACCTCCTCAATTTAGCATTATGGACAGGGAAAGACCTAATCTAAGCTCTGCAAAAAAATATTTTGCCTTCAAATTCATACCGTGATCGTAGCATGCATGGACTCGACTCATATGACTGGGATTTCCATGGAAAAGATTGTTGGCAGAAAATGGGTGATCACTGTACATTTCACTTCTGTTTCCTATTTATATTTATATTTTACTTCCTCAATTTAGCATTATGGACAGGGAAAGACCTAATCTAAGCTCTGCAAAAAAATATTTTGCCTTCAAATTCATACCGTGATCGTAGCATGCATGGACTCGACTCACATGACTGGGATTTCCATGAAAAAGATTGTAGGCAGAAAATGGGTGATCACTGTACATTTCTCTTCTGTTTCCTATTTATATTTATATTTTACTTCCTCAATTTAGCATAATGGACAGGGAAAGACCTAATCTAAGCTCAGCTAAAAAATATTTTGCCTTCAAATTCATACCGTGATCGTAGCATGCATGGACTCGACTCATATGACTGGGATTTCCATGAAAAAGATTGTGGCCCGAAAATGGGTGATCACTGTACATTTCTCTTCTGTTTCCTATTTATATTTATATTTTACTTCCTCAATTTAGCATAATGGACAGGGAAAGACCTAATCTAAGCTCAGCAAAAAAATATTTTGCCTTCAAATTCATACCTTGATCGTATCAGGTATGGACTTGACTCATATGACAGGGATATCCATGAAAAAGATCGTGGGCAGAAAATGGGTGATCACTGTACATTTTTCTTCTGTTTCCTATTTATATTTCTATTTTACCTTCTCAATTTAGCATTATGTACAGGGAAACACCTAATCTAAGATCTGCAAAAAAATATTTTGCCTTCCAATTCATACCGTGATCGTAGCATGCATGGACTCGACTCATATGACTGGGATTTCCATGAAAAAGATTGTGGGCAGAAAATGGGTGATCACTGTACATTTCACTTCTGTTTCCTATTTATATTTATATTTTACTTCCTCAATTTAGCATTATGGACAGGGAAAGACCTAATCTAAGCTCTGCAAAAAAATATTTTGCCTTCAAATTCATACCGTGATCGTAGCATGCATGGACTCGACTCATATGACTGGGATTTCCATGTAAAAGATTGTGGGCAGAAAATGGGTGATCACTGTTCATTTCTCTTCTGTTTCATATTTATATTTATATTTTACTTCCTCAATTTAGCATTATGGACAGGGAAAGACCTAATCTAAGCTCTGCAAAAAAATATTTTGCCTTCAAATTCATACCGTGATCGTAGCATGCATGGACTCGACTCATATGACTGGGATTTCCATGAAAAAGATTGTGGGCAGAAAATGGGTGATCACTGTACATTTCTCTTCTGTTTCCTATTTATATTTATATTTTACTTCCTCAATTTAGCATTATGGACAGGGAAAGACCTAATCTAAGCTCTGCAAAAAAATATTTTGCCTTCAAATTCATACCGTGATCGTAGCATGCATGGACTCGACTCATATGACTGGGATTTCCATGAAAAAGATTGTGGGCAGAAAATGGTTGATCACTGTACATTTCTCTTCTGTTTCCTATTTATAATTATATTTTACTTCCTCAATTTAGCATTATGGACAGGGAAAGACCTAATCTAAGCTCTGCAAAAAAATATTTTGCCTGCAAATTCATACCGTGATCGTAGCATGCATGGACTCCACTCATATGACTGGGATTTCCATGAAAAAGATTGTGGGCAGAAAATGGGTGATCACTGTACATTTCAACTCTGTTTCCTATTTATATTTCTATTTTACTTCCTCAATTTAGCATTATGGACAGGGAAAGACCTAATATAAATCTGCAAAAAAATATTTTGCCTTCAAATTCATACCGTGAACGTAGCATGCATGTACACGACTCATATGACTGGGATTTCCATGAAAAAGATTGTGGGCAGAAAATGGGTGATCACTGTACATTTCTCTTCTGTTTCCTATTTATATTTTACTTCCTCAATTTAGCATTATGGACAGGGAAAGACCTAATCTAAGCTCTGCAAAAAAATATTTTGCCTTCAAATTCATACCGTGATCGTAGCATGCATGGACACGACTCATATGACTGGGATTTCCATGAAAAAGATTGTGGGCAGAAAATGGGTGATCACTGTACATTTCTCTTCTGTTTCCTATTTATATTTATATTTCACTTCCTCAATTTAGCATTATGGACAGTGAAAGACCTAATCTAAGATCTGCACAAAAATATTTTGCCTTCAAATTCATACCGTGATCGTAGCATGCATGGACTCGACTCATATGACTGGGATTTCCATGAAAAAGATTGTGGGCAGAAAATGGGTGATCACTGTACATTTCTCTTCTGTTTCCTATTTATATTTATAATTTACCTCCTCAATTTAGCATTATGGACAGGGAAAGACCTAATCTAAGCTCTGCAAAAAAATATTTTGCCTTCAAATTCATACCGTGATCGTAGCATGCATGGACTCGACTCATATGACTGGGATTTCCATGGAAAAGATTGTTGGCAGAAAATGGGTGATCACTGTACATTTCACTTCTGTTTCCTATTTATATTTATATTTTACTTCCTCAATTTAGCATTATCGACAGGGAAAGACCTAATCTAAGCTCTGCAAAAAAATATTTTGCCTTCAAATTCATACCGTGATCGTAGCATGCATGTACACGACTCATATGACTGGGATTTCCATGAAAAAGATTGTGGGCAGAAAATGGGTGATCACTGTACATTTCTCATCTGTTTCCTATTTATATTTTACTTCCTTCATTTAGCATTATGGACAGGGAATGGCCTAATCTAAGCTCAGCTAAAAAATATTTTGCCTTCAAATTCATACCGTGATCGTAGCATGCATGGACTCGACTCATATGACTGGGATTTCCATGAAAAAGATTGTGGCCCGAAAATGGGTGATCACTGTACATTTCTCTTCTGTTTCCTATTTATATTTATATTTTACTTCCTCAATTTAGCATAATGGACAGGGAAAGACCTAATCTAAGATCTGCAAAAAAATATTTTGCCTTCAAATTCATACCGTGATCGTAGCATGCATGTACACGACTCATATGACTTGGATTTCCATGAAAAAGATTGTGGGTAGAAAATGGGTGATCACTGTACATTTCTCTTCTGTTTCCTATTTATATTTCTATTTTACTTCCTCAATTTAGCATTATGGACAGGGAAAGACCTAATCTAAGCTCTGCAAAAAAATATTTTGCCTTCAAATTCATACCGTGATCGTAGCATGCATGGGCTCGGCTCATATGACTTGGATTTCCATGAAAAAGATTCAGGGCCGAAAATGGGTGATCACTGTACATTTCTCTTCTGTTTCCTATTTATATTTCTATTTTACTTCCTTCATTTAGCATTATGGACAGGGAATGACCTAATCTAAGCTCTGCAAAAAAATATTTTGCCTTCAAATTCATACCGTGATCGTAGCATGCATGGACTCGACTCACATGACTGGGATTTCCATGAAAAAGATTGTAGGCAGAAAATGGGTGATCACTGTACATTTCTCTTCTGTTTCCTATTTATATTTATATTTTACTTCCTCAATTTAGCATAATGGACAGGGAAAGACCTAATCTAAGCTCAGCTAAAAAATATTTTGCCTTCAAATTCATACCGTGATCGTAGCATGCATGGACTCGACTCATATGACTGGGATTTCCATGAAAAAGATTGTGGCCCGAAAATGGGTGATCACTGTACATTTCTCTTCTGTTTCCTATTTATATTTATATTTTACTTCCTCAATTTAGCATAATGGACAGGGAAAGACCTAATTTAAGCTCAGCAAAAAAATATTTTGCCTTCAAATTCATACCTTGATCGTAGCAGGTATGGACTTGACTCATATGACAGGGATATCCATGAAAAAGATCGTGGGCAGAAAATGGGTGATCACTGTACATTTTTCTTCTGTTTCCTATTTATATTTCTATTTTACCTTCTCAATTTAGCATTATGTACAGGGAAACACCTAATCTAAGATCTGCAAAAAAATATTTTGCCTTCAAATTCATACCGTGATCGTAGCATGCATGGACTTGACTCATATGACTGGGATTTCCATGAAAATGATTGTGGGCAGAAAATGGGTGATTACTGTACATTTCTCTTCTGTTTCCTATTTATATTTCTATTTTACTTCCTCAATTTAGCATTATGGACAGGGAAAGACCTAATCTAAGCTCTGCAAAAAAATATTTTGCCTTCAAATTCATACCGTGATCGTAGCATGCATGTACACGACTCATATGACTGGGATTTCCATGAAAAAGATTGTGGGCAGAAAATGGGTGATCACTGTACATTTCTCTTCTGTTTCCTATTTATATTTTACCTCCTCAATTTAGCATTATGGACAGGGAAAGACCTAATCTAAGCTCTGCAAAAAAATATTTTGCCTTCAAATTCATACCGTGATCGTAGCATGCATGGACACGACTCATATGACTGGGATTTCCATGAAAAAGATTGTGGGCAGAAAATGGGTGATCACTGTACATTTCTCTTCTGTTTCCTATTTATATTTATATTTCACTTCCTCAATTTAGCATTATGGACAGTGAAAGACCTAATCTAAGATCTGCACAAAAATATTTTGCCTTCAAATTCATACCGTGATCGTAGCATGCATGGACTCGACTCATATGACTGGGATTTCCATGAAAAAGATTGTGGGCAGAAAATGGGTGATCACTGTACATTTCTCTTCTGTTTCCTATTTATATTTATAATTTACCTCCTCAATTTAGCATTATGGACAGGGAAAGACCTAATCTAAGCTCTGCAAAAAAATATTTTGCCTTCAAATTCATACCGTGATCGTAGCATGCATGGACTCGACTCATATGACTGGGATTTCCATGGAAAAGATTGTTGGCAGAAAATGGGTGATCACTGTACATTTCACTTCTGTTTCCTATTTATATTTATATTTTACTTCCTCAATTTAGCATTATCGACAGGGAAAGACCTAATCTAAGCTCTGCAAAAAAATATTTTGCCTTCAAATTCATACCGTGATCGTAGCATGCATGTACACGACTCATATGACTGGGATTTCCATGAAAAAGATTGTGGGCAGAAAATGGGTGATCACTGTACATTTCTCATCTGTTTCCTATTTATATTTTACTTCCTTCATTTAGCATTATGGACAGGGAATGGCCTAATCTAAGCTCAGCTAAAAAATATTTTGCCTTCAAATTCATACCGTGATCGTAGCATGCATGGACTCGACTCATATGACTGGGATTTCCATGAAAAAGATTGTGGCCCGAAAATGGGTGATCACTGTACATTTCTCTTCTGTTTCCTATTTATATTTATATTTTACTTCCTCAATTTAGCATAATGGACAGGGAAAGACCTAATCTAAGATCTGCAAAAAAATATTTTGCCTTCAAATTCATACCGTGATCGTAGCATGCATGTACACGACTCATATGACTTGGATTTCCATGAAAAAGATTGTGGGTAGAAAATGGGTGATCACTGTACATTTCTCTTCTGTTTCCTATTTATATTTCTATTTTACTTCCTCAATTTAGCATTATGGACAGGGAAAGACCTAATCTAAGCTCTGCAAAAAAATATTTTGCCTTCAAATTCATACCGTGATCGTAGCATGCATGGGCTCGGCTCATATGACTTGGATTTCCATGAAAAAGATTCAGGGCCGAAAATGGGTGATCACTGTACATTTCTCTTCTGTTTCCTATTTATATTTCTATTTTACTTCCTTCATTTAGCATTATGGACAGGGAATGACCTAATCTAAGCTCTGCAAAAAAATATTTTGCCTTCAAATTCATACCGTGATCGTAGCATGCATGGACTCGACTCACATGACTGGGATTTCCATGAAAAAGATTGTAGGCAGAAAATGGGTGATCACTGTACATTTCTCTTCTGTTTCCTATTTATATTTATATTTTACTTCCTCAATTTAGCATAATGGACAGGGAAAGACCTAATCTAAGCTCAGCTAAAAAATATTTTGCCTTCAAATTCATACCGTGATCGTAGCATGCATGGACTCGACTCATATGACTGGGATTTCCATGAAAAAGATTGTGGCCCGAAAATGGGTGATCACTGTACATTTCTCTTCTGTTTCCTATTTATATTTATATTTTACTTCCTCAATTTAGCATAATGGACAGGGAAAGACCTAATCTAAGCTCAGCAAAAAAATATTTTGCCTTCAAATTCATACCTTGATCGTAGCAGGTATGGACTTGACTCATATGACAGGGATATCCATGAAAAAGATCGTGGGCAGAAAATGGGTGATCACTGTACATTTTTCTTCTGTTTCCTATTTATATTTCTATTTTACCTTCTCAATTTAGCATTATGTACAGGGAAACACCTAATCTAAGATCTGCAAAAAAATATTTTGCCTTCAAATTCATACCGTGATCGTAGCATGCATGGACTTGACTCATATGACTGGGATTTCCATGAAAATGATTGTGGGCAGAAAATGGGTGATTACTGTACATTTCTCTTCTGTTTCCTATTTATATTTCTATTTTACTTCCTCAATTTAGCATTATGGACAGGGAAAGACCTAATCTAAGCTCTGCAAAAAAATATTTTGCCTTCAAATTCATACCGTGATCGTAGCATGCATGTACACGACTCATATGACTGGGATTTCCATGAAAAAGATTGTGGGCAGAAAATGGGTGATCACTGTACATTTCTCTTCTGTTTCCTATTTCTATTTCTATTTTACCTCCTCAATTTAGCATTATGGACAGGGAAAGACCTAATCTAAAATCTGCACAAAAATATTTTGCCTTCAAATTCATAACGTGATCGTAGCATGCATGTACACGGCTCATATGACTTGGATTTCCATGAAAAAGATTGTGGGCAGAAAATGGGTGATCACTGTACATTTCTCTTCTGTTTCCTATTTATATTTATATTTTACCTCCTCAATTTAGCATTATGGACAGGGAAAGAACTAATCTAAAATCTGCACAAAAATATTTTGCCTTCAAATTCATAACGTGATCG
This sequence comes from Acanthosepion lycidas, assembly GCA_963932145.1. NCBI lineage: Eukaryota > Metazoa > Mollusca > Cephalopoda > Sepiida > Sepiidae > Acanthosepion > Acanthosepion lycidas. The sequence continues at coordinate 1,806,539 of OZ010604.1, read as the reverse complement.
TAGCATGCATGTACACGACTCATATGACTTGGATTTCCATGAAAAAGATTGTGGGCAGAAAATGGGTGATCACTGTACATTTCTCTTCTGTTTCCTATTTATATTTATATTTTACCTCCTCAATTTAGCATTATGGACAGGGAAAGACCTAATCTAAGCTCTGCACAAAAATATTTTGCCTTCAAATTCATACCGTGATTGTAGCATGCATGGACTCTACTCATATGACTGGGATTTCCATGAAAAAGATTGTGGGCCGAAAATGGGTGATCACTGTACATTTCTCTTCTGTTTCCTATTTATATTTATATTTTACCTCCTCAATTTAGCATTATGGACAGGGAAAGAACTAATCTAAAATCTGCACAAAAATATTTTCCCTTCAAATTCATAACGTGATCGTAGCATGCATGTACACGACTCATATGACTTGGATTTCCATGAAAAAGATTGTGGGCAGAAAATGGGTGATCACTGTACATTTCTCTTCTGTTTCCTATTTATATTTATATTTTACTTCCTTAATTTAGCATTATGGACAGGGAAAGACCTAATCTAAGATCTGCAAAAAAGTATTTTGCCTTCAAATTCATACCGTGATCGTAGCATGCATGGACTCGACTCATATGACTGGGATTTCCATGAAAAAGATTGTGGGCCGAAAATGTGTGATCACTGTACATTTCTCTTCTGTTTCCTATTTATATTTATATTTTACCTCCTCAATTTAGCATTATGGACAGGGAAAGAACTAATCTAAAATCTGCACAAAAATATTTTCCCTTCAAATTCATAACGTGATCGTAGCATGCATGTACACGACTCATATGACTTGGATTTCCATGAAAAAGATTGTGGGCAGAAAATGGGTGATCACTGTACATTTCTCTTCTGTTTCCTATTTATATTTATATTTTACTTCCTTAATTTAGCATTATGGACAGGGAAAGACCTAATCTAAGATCTGCAAAAAAATATTTTGCCTTCAAATTCATACCGTGATCGTAGCATGCATGGACTCGACTCATATGACTGGGATTTCCACGAAAAAGATTGTGGGCCGAAAATGGGTGATCACTGTACATTTCTCTTCTGTTTCCTATTTATATTTATATTTTACCTCCTCAATTTAGCATTATGGACAGGGAAAGAACTAATCTAAAATCTGCACAAAAATATTTTCCCTTCAAATTCATAACGTGATCGTAGCATGCATGTACACGACTCATATGACTTGGATTTCCATGAAAAAGATTGTGGGCAGAAAATGGGTGATCACTGTACATTTCTCTTCTGTTTCCTATTTATATTTATATTTTACTTCCTTAATTTAGCATTATGGACAGGGAAAGACATAATCTAAGATCTGCAAAAAAGTATTTTGCCTTCAAATTCATACCGTGATCGTAGCATGCATGGACTCGACTCATATGACTGGGATTTCCAGGAAAAAGATTGTGGGCAGAAAATGGGTGATCACTGTACATTTCTCTTCTGTTTCCTATTTATATTTATATTTTACTTCCTTAATTTAGCATTATGGACAGGTAAAGACCTAATCTAAGATCTGCAAAAAAATATTTTGCCTTCAAATTCATACCTTGATCGTGAAATGCATGGACTCGACTCATATGACTCGGATTTCCATGAAAAAGATTGTGGGCAGAAAATGGGTGATCACTGTACATTTCTCTTCTGTTTCTTATTGATATTTCTATTTTACTTCCTCAATTTAGCATTATGGCCAGGGAAAGAACTAATCTAAGTTCTGCAAAAAAATATTTTGCCTTCAAATTCATACCGTGATCGTAGCATGGATGGACTCGACTCATATGACTGGGATTTCCATGAAAAAGATTGTGGGGCGAAAATGGTTGATCACTGTACATTTCTCTTCTGTTTCCTATTCATATTTATATTTTACCTCCTCAATTTAGCATTATGGACAGGGAAAGACCTAATCTAAGCTCTGCAAAAAAATATTTTCCTTCAAATTCATACCGTGATCGTAGCATGCATGAACTCGACTCATATTACTCGGATTTCCATGAAAAAGATTGTGGGCAGAAAATGGGTGATCACTGTACATTTCACTTCTGCTTCCTATTTATATTTCTATTTTACTTCCTCAATTTAGCATTATGGACAGGGAAAGACCTAATCTAAAATCTGCAAAAAAATATTTTGCCTTCAAATTCATACCGTGATCGTAGCATGCATGTACACGACTCATATGACTGGGATTTCCATGAATAAGATTGTGGGCAGAAAATGGGTGATCACTGTACATTTCTCTTCTGTTTCCTATTTATATTTATATTTTACTTCCTCAATTTAGCATTATCGCCAGTGAAAGACCTAATCTAAGCTCTGCACAAAAATATTTTGCCTTCAAATTCATACCGTGATCGTAGCATGCATGGACTCGACTCATATGACTGGGATTTCCATGAAAAAGATTGTGGGCCGAAAATGGGGGATCACTGTACATATCTCTTCTGTTTCTTATTTATATTTCTATTTTACCTCCTCAATTTAGCATTATGGACAGGGAAAGACCCAATCTAAGCTCTGCAATAAAATATTTTGCCTTCAAATTCATACCGTGATCGTAGCATGCATGGATTCGACTCATATGACTGGGATTTCCATGTAAAAGATTGTGGGCAGAAAATGGGTGATTACTGTTCATTTCTCTTCTGTTTCCTATTTATATTTATATTTTACTTCCTCAATTTAGCATTATGGACAGGGAATGACCTAATCTAAGCTCTGCAAAAAAATATTTTCCTTCAAATTCATACCGTGATCGTAGCATGCATGAACTCGACTCATATTACTCGGATTTCCATGAAAAAGATTGTGGGCAGAAAATGGGTGATCACTGTACATTTCACTTCTCCTTCCTATATATATTTCTATTTTACTTCCTCAATTTAGCATTATGGACAGGGAAAGACCTAATCTAAAATCTGCAAAAAAATATTTTGCCTTCAAATTCATACCGTGATCGTAGCATGCATGTACACGACTCATATGACTGGGATTTCCATGAATAAGATTGTTGGCAGAAAATGGGTGATCACTGTACATTTCTCTTCTGTTTCCTATTTATATTTATATTTTACTTCCTCAATTTAGCATTATGGACAGGGAAAGACCTAATCTAAGCTCTGCAAAAAAATATTTTGCCTTCAAATTCATACCGTGATCGTAGCATGCATGGACTCGACTCATATGACTGGGATTTCCATGAAAAAGATTGTGGGCAGAAAATGGGTGATCACTGTACATTTCTCTTCTGTTTCCTATTTATATTTATATTTTACTTCCTCAATTTAGCATTATGGACAGGGAAAGACCTAATCTAAGCTCTGCAAAAAAATATTTTGCCTTCAAATTCATACCGTGATCGTAGCATGCATGGACTCGACTCATATGACTGGGATTTCCATGAAAAAGATTGTGGGCAGAAAATGGGTGATCACTGTACATTTCTCTTCTGTTTCCTATTTATATTTATATTTCACTTCCTCAATTTAGCATTATGGACAGTGAAAGACCTAATCTAAGATCTGCACAAAAATATTTTGCCTTCAAATTCATACCGTGATCGTAGCATGCATGGACTCGACTCATATGACTGGCATTTCCATGAAAAAGATTGTGGGACGAAAATGGGTGATCACTGTACATTTCTCTTCTGTTTCCTATTTATATTTTACTTCCTTCATTTAGCATTATGGACAGGGAAAGACCTAATCTAAGCTCTGCAAAAAAATATTTGCCTTCAAATTCATACCGTGATCGTAGCATGCATGGACTCGACTCACATGACTGGGATTTCCATGAAAAAGATTGTAGGCAGAAAATGGGTGATCACTGTACATTTCTCTTCTGTTTCCTATTTATATTTATATTTTACTTCCTCAATTTAGCATAATGGACAGGGAAAGACCTAATCTAAGCTCAGCTAAAAAATATTTTGCCTTCAAATTCATACCGTGATCGTAGCATGCATGGACTCGACTCATATGACTGGGATTTCCATGAAAAATATTGTGGCCCGAAAATGGGTGATCACTGTACATTTCTCTTCTGTTTCCTATTTATATTTCTATTTTACCTTCTCAATTTAGCATTATGTACAGGGAAACACCTAATCTAAGATCTGCAAAAAAATATTTTGCCTTCAAATTCATACCATGATCGTAGCATGCATGGACTTGACTCATATGACTGGGATTTCCATGAAAATGATTGTGGGCAGAAAATAGGTGATTACTGTACATTTCTCTTCTGTTTCCTATTTATATTTCTATTTTACTTCCTCAATTTAGCATTATGGACAGGGAAAGACCTAATCTAAGCTCTGCAAAAAAATATTTTGCCTTCAAATTCATACCGTGATCGTAGCATGCATGTACACGACTCATATGACTGGGATTTCCATGAAAAAGATTGTGGGCAGAAAATGGGTGATCACTGTACATTTCTCTTCTGTTTCCTATTTATATTTATATTTTACCTCCTCAATTTAGCATTATGGACAGGGAAAGAACTAATCTAAAATCTGCACAAAAATATTTTGCCTTCAAATTCATAACGTGATCGTAGCATGCATGTACACGACTCATATGACTTGGATTTCCATGAAAAAGATTGTGGGCAGAAAATGGGTGGTCACTGTACATTTCTCTTCTGTTTCCTATTTATATTTATATTTTACTTCCTTAATTTAGCATTATGGACAGGGAAAGACCTAATCTAAGATCTGCAAAAAAGTATTTTGCCTTCAAATTCATACCGTGATCGTAGCATGCATGGACTCGACTCATATGACTGGGATTTCCATGAAAAAGATTGTCGGCAAAAAATGGGTGATCACGGTACATTTCTCTTCTGTTTCCTATTTATATTTCTAATTTATCTCCTCAATTTAGCATTATGGACAGGGAAAGACCTAATCTAAGCTCTGCAAAAAAATATTTTGCCTTCAAATACATACCGTGATCGTAGCATGCATGGACTCGACTCATATGAATGGGATTCCCATGAAAAAGTTTGTGGTCCGAAAATGGGTGATCACTGTATATTTCTCTTCTGTTTCCTATTTATATTTATATTTTACCTCCTCAATTTAGCATTATGGTCAGGGAAAGACCTAATCTAAGATCAGCAAATAAATATTTTGCCTTCAAATTCATACCGTGATCGTAGCATGAATGGACTCGACTCATATGACTGGGTTTTCCATAAAAAAGATTGTGGTCACAAAATGGGTGACCACTGTACATTTCTCTTCTGTTTCCCATTACTATTTCTATTTTACTTCCTCAATTTAGCATTATGGGCAGTGAAAGACCTAATCTAAGATCTGCAAAAAAATATTTTGCCTTCAAATTCATACCGTGATCGTAGCATGCATGGACTCGACTCATATGACTGGGATTTCCATGAAAAAGATTGTGGGCAGAAAATGGGTGATCACTGTACATTTATCTTCTGTTTCCTATTTACATTTATATTTTACTTCTACAATTTAGCATTATGGAGAGGGAAAGACCTAATCTAAGCTCTGCAAAAAAATATTTTGCCTTCAAATTCATACCGTGATCGTAGCATGCATGGACTCGACTCACATGACTGGGATTTCCATGAAAAAGATTGTGGGCAGAAAATGCGTGATCACTGTACATTTCTCTTCTGTTTCCTATTTATATTTATATTTTACTTCCTCAATTTAGCATAATGGACAGGGAAAGACCTAATCTAAGCTTAGCTAAAAAATATTTTGCCTTCAAATTCATACCGTGATCGTAGCATGCATGGACTCGACTCATATGACTGGGATTTCCATGAAAAAGATTGTAGGCAGAAAATGGGTGATCACTGTACATTTCTCTTCTGTTTCCTATTTATATTTATATTTTACTTCCTCAATTTAGCATAATGGACAGGGAAAGACCTAATCTAAGCTCAGCAAAAAAATATTTTGCCTTCAAATTCATACCGTGATCGTAGCAGGTATGGAATTGACTCATATGACAGGGATATCCATGAAAAAGATTGTGGGCAGAAAATGTGTGATCACTGTACATTTTTCTTCTGTTTCCTATTTATATTTCTATTTTACCTTCTCAATTTAGCATTATGTACAGGGAAACACCTAATCTAAGATCTGCAAAAAAATATTTTGCCTTCAAATTCATACCGTGATCGTAGCATGCATGGACTTGACTCCTATGACTGGGATTTCCATGAAAATGATTGTGGGCAGAAAATGGGTGATTACTGTACATTTCTCTTCTGTTTCCTATTTATATTTCTATTTTACTTCCTTCATTTAGCATTATGAACAGGGAAAGACCTAATCTAAGATCTGCAAAAAAATATTTTGCCTTCAAATTAATTACCGTGATCGTAGCATGCATGGACTCGACTCATATGACTGGGATTTCCATGAAAAAGATTTTGGGCAGAAAATGGGTGATCACTGTACATTTCTCTTCTGTTTCCTATTTATATTTATATTTTACTTCCATCATTTAGCATTATGGACAGGGAAAGACCTAATCTCAGCACTGCAAAAAAATATTTTTCCTTCAAATTCATACTGTGATCGTAGCATGTATGGACTCGACTCATATGACTGCGATTTCCATGAAAAAGATTGTGGGCAGAAAATGGGTGATCACTGTACATTTCTCTTCTGTTTCCTATTTATATTTCTATTTTACTTTCTTCATTTAGCATTATGGACAGGGAAAGACCTAATGTAAGATCTGAAAAAAATATTTTGCCTTCATATTCATACCGTGATCGTAGCATGCATGGACTCGATGCATATGACTGATTTCCATGAAAAAGATTTTGGGCAGAAAATGGGTGATCACTGTACATTTCTCTTCTGTTTCTTATTTATATTTATATTTTACTTCCTCAATTCAGCATTATGGACAGGTAAAGACCTAATCTAAGATCTGCAAAAAAATATTTTGCCTTCAAATTCATACCTTGATCGTGAAATGCATGGACTCGACTCATATGACTCGGATTTCCATGAAAAAGATTGTGGGCAGAAAATGGGTGATCACTGTACATTTCTCTTCTGTTTCTTATTGATATTTCTATTTTACTTCCTCAATTTAGCATTATGGACAGGGAAAGAACTAATCTAAGTTCTGCAAAAAAATATTTTGCCTTCAAATTCATACCGTGATCGTAGCATGGATGGACTCGACTCATATGACTGGGATTTCCATGAAAAAGATTGTGGGGCGAAAATGGTTGATCACTGTACATTTCTCTTCTGTTTCCTATTTATATTTATATTTTACCTCCTCAATTTAGCATTATGGACAGGGAAATACCTAATCTAAGAAGTGCAAAAAAATATTTTGTCTTCAAATTCATACCGTGATCGTAGCATGCATGGACTCGACTCATATGACTGGGATTTCCATGAAAAAGATTGTAGGCAGAAAATGGATGATCACTGTACATTTCTCTTCTGTTTCCTATTTATATTTATATTTTACTTCCTTCATTTAGCATTATGGACAGGGAAAGACCTAATCTAAGATCTGCAAAAAAATATTTTGCCTTCAAATTCAAACCGTGACAGTAGCATGCATGGACTCGACTCATATGACTGGGATTTCCATGAAAAAAGATTGTGGGGAGAAATTGGGTGATCACTGTACATTTCTTTTCTGTTTCCTATTTATATTTATATTTTACCTCCTCAATTTAGCATTATGGACAGGGAAATACCTAATCTAAGATCAGCAAAAAAATATTTTGTCTTCAAATTCATACCGTGATCGTAGCATGCCTGGACTCGACTCATATGACTGGGATTTCCATGAAAAAGAATGTCGGCAAAAAATGGGTGATCACTGTACATTTCTCTACTGTTTCCTATTTATATTTCTAATTTATCTCCTCAATTTAGTATTGTGGACAGGGAAAGACCTAATCTAAGATCTGCAAAAAAATATTTTGCCTTCAAATTCATACTGTGATCGTAGCGTGCATGGACTCGACTCATATGACTGGGATTTCCAGGAAAAAGATTGTGGGCAGGAAATGGGTGATCACTGTACATTTCTCTTCTGTTTCCTGTTTATATTTTTATTTTACCTCCTCAATTTAGCATTATGGACAGGGAAAGACCTAATCTAAGATCTGCAAAAAAATATTTTGCCTTCAAATTCATACCGTGATCGTAGCATGCATGGACTCGACTCATATGACTGGGATTTCCATGAAAAAGATTGTGGGCACAAAATGGGTGATCACTGTACATTTCTCTTCTGTTTCCTATTTATATTTCTATTTAACTTCTCAATTTGGCATTATGTGCAGGGAAAGACCTAATCTAAGATCTGTAAAAAATATTTTGCCTTCAAATTTATACCGTGATCGTAGCATGCATGGACTCGGCTCATATGACTGAGATTTCCATGAAAAAGATTGTGGGCACAAAATGGGGGATCACTGTACATTTCTCTCCTGTTTCCTATTTATATTTTTATTTTACCTCCTCAATTTAGCATTATGGACAGGGAAAGACCTAATCTAAGATCTGCAAAAAAATATTTTGCCTTCAAATTCATACCGTGATCGTAGCATGCATGGACTCGACTCATATGACTGGGATTTCCATGAAAAAGATTGTGGGCACAAAATGGGGGATTACTGTACATTTCTCTTCTGTTTCCTATTTATATTTCTATTTTCTTCCTTCATTTAGCATTATGGACAGGGAAAGACCTAATCTAAGATCTGCAAAAAAATATTTTGCCTTCAAATTCATACCGTGATCGTAGCATGGATGGACTCGACTCATATGACTGGGATTTCCATGAAAAATATTGTGGGCACAAAATGGGGGATCACTGTACATTTCTCTTCTGTTTCCTATTTATATTTCTATTTTACCTCCTCAATTTAGCATTATGGACAGGGAAAGACCTAATCTAAGATCTGCAAAAAAATATTTTGCCTTCAAATTCATACCATGATCGTAGCATGCATAGACTCGACTCATAAGTCTGGGATTTCCATGAAAAAGATTGTGGGCAGAAAATGGGTGATCACTGTACATTTCTCTTCTGTTTCCTATTGATATTTCTATTTTACCTCCTCAGTTTAGCATTATGGACAGGGAAAGACATAATCTAAGCTTTGCAAAAAAATATTTTGCCTTCAAATTCATACCGTGATCATAGCATGTATGGACTCGACTCCTATGACTGGGATTTCCATGAAAAAGATTGTGGGCACAAAATGGGTGATCACTGTACATTTCTCTTCTGTTTCCTATTTATATTTATATTTAACTCCGCAATTTGGCATTATGTACATGGAAAGACATAATCTAAGATCTGTAAAAAATATTTTGCCTTCAAATTTATACCGTGATCGTAGCATGCATGGACTCGACTCATATGACTGGGATTTCCATGAAAAAGATTGTGGGCCGAAAATGGGTGATCACTGTACATTTCTCTTCTGTTTCCTATTCATTTTTCTATTTTAGCTCCTCAATTTAGCATTATGGACAGGGAAAGACCTACTCTAAGATCTGCAAAAAAATATTTTGCCTTGAAATTCATACCATGATCGTAGCATGCATAGACTCGACTCATTTGTCTGGGATTTCCATGAAAAAGATTGTGGGCAGAAAATGGGTGATCACTGTACATTTCTCTTCTGTTTCCTATTTATATTTCTAATTTACTTCCTCAATTTAGCATTATGGACAGGGAAAGACATAATCTAAGCTCTGCAAAAAAATATTTTGCCTTCATATTCATACCGTGATCGTAGCATGTATGGACTTGACTCATATGACAGCTATTTCCATGAAAAAGATTGTGGGCAGAAAATGGGTGATCACTGTACATTTCTCTTCTGTTTCCTATTCATATTTCTATATTCTTCCTTCATTTAGCATTATGGACAGGGAAGAACTAATCTGAGATCTGCAAAAAATATTTTGCCTTCAAATTCATACCGTGATCGTAGCATGTATGGACTCGACTCATATGACTGGGATTTTCATGAAAAAGATTGTGGGCCGAAATTGGGTGATCACTGTACTTTCTCTTCTGTTTCCTATTTATATTTATATTTTACCTCCTCAATTTAGCATTATGGACAGGGAAAGACCTCATCTAAAATCTGCACAAAAATATTTTGCCTTCAAATTCATACCGTGATCGTAGCATGCATGGACACGACTCGTGACTGGGATTTCCATGAAAAAGATTCTGGGCCGAAAATGGGTGATCACTGTACATTTCTCTTCTGTTTCCCATTTATATTTCTATTTTACCTAATCAATTTAGCATTATGGCCAGGGAAAGACCTAATATAAGCTCTGTACATAAATATTTTGCCTTCAAATTCATACCGTGATCGTAGCATGTATGGACTCGACTCATATGACTGGGATTTCCATGAAAAAGATTGTGGGCCGAAAATGGGTGATCCTTGTACATTTCTCTTCTGTTTCCTATTTATATTTATATTTTACTTCCTCAATTTATCATTATGGACAGGGAAATAACTAATCTAAGATCTGCACAAAAATATTTTGCCTTCAAATTCATACCGTGATCGTAGCATGCATGGACTCGACGAATATGACTGGGATTACCATGAAAAAGATTGTGGGCCGAAAATTGGTGATCACTGTACATTTCTCTTCTGTTTCCTATTTATATTTCTATTTTACCTCCTCAATTTAGCATTATGGACAGGGAAAGAACTAATCTAAAATCTGCACAAAAATATTTTGCCTTCAAATTCATACCGTGATCGTAGCATGCATGGACTCGACTCATATGACTGGGATTTCCATGAAAAGATTGTGGACCGAAAATGGGTAATCACTGTACATTTCTCTTCTGTTTCGTATTTATATTTCTATTTTACCTCCTCAATTTAGCATTATGGACAGGGAAAGACATAATCTAAGCTCTGCACAAAAATATTTTGCCTTCAAATTCATACCGTGAACGTAGCATGCATGGACTCGACTCATATGACTGGGATTTCCATGAAAAAGATTGTGGGCTGAAAATGGGAGATCACTGTACATTTCTATTGTGTTTCCTATTTATATTTATATTTAATTTCCTCAATTTTGCATTATGGACAGGGAAAGACCGAATCTTATTTCTGCACAAAAATATTTTGCCTTCAAATTCATACCATGATCGTAGCATGCATAGACTCGACTCATAAGTCTGGGATTTCCATGAAAAACATTGTGGGCCGAAAATGGGTGATCACTGTACATTTCTCTTCTGTTTCCTATTTATATTTCTATTTTACCTCCTCAATTTAGCATTATGGACAGGGAAAGACCTAATCAAAAATCTGCACAAAAATATTTTGCCTTCAAATTCATACCGTGATCGTAGCATGCATGGACTCGACTCATATGACTGGGATTTCCATGAAAAAGATTGTGGGCCGAAAATGGGTGATCACTGTACATTTCTCTTCTGTTTCCTATTTATATTTATATTTTACCTCCTCAATTTAGCATTATGGACAAGGAAATATCTAATCTAAGATCTGCACAAAAATATTTTGCTTTCAAATTCATACCGTGATCGTAGCATGCATGGATTTATATGACTGGGAATTCCATGTAAAAGATTGTGGTCAGAAAATGGGTGATTACTGTACATTTCTGTTCGGTTTCCTATTTATATTTATATTTTACTTCCTCAATTTATCATTATGGACAGGGAAATAACTAATCTAAGATCTGCACAAAAATATTTTGCCTTCAAATTCATACCGTGATCGTAGCATGCATGGACTCGACGAATATGACTGGGATTAACATGAAAAAGATTGTGGGCCGAAAATTGGTGATCACTGTACATTTCTCTTCTGTTTCCTATTTATATTTCTATTTTACCTCCTCAATTTAGCATTATGGACAGGGAAAGACCTAATCTAAAATCTGCACAAAAATATTTTGCCTTCAAATTCTTACCGTGATCGTAGCATGCATGGACTCGACTCATATGACTGGGATTTCCGTGAAAAAGATTGTGGGCCGAAAATGGGTGATCACTGTACATTTCTCTTCTGTTTCCTATTTATATTTATATTTTACCTCCTCAATTTAGCATTATGGACAGGGAATGACATAATCTAAGATATGCACAAAAATATTTTGCCTTCAAATTCATACCGTGATCGTAGCATGCATGGACTCGACTCATATGACTGGGATTTCCATGAAAAGATTGTGGACCAAAAATGGGTGATCACTGTACATTTCTCTTCTGTTTCGTATTTATATTTCTATTTTACCTCCTCAATTTAGCATTATGGACAGGGAAAGACATAATCTAAGCTCTGCACAAAAATATTTTGCCTTCAAATTCATACCGTGAACGTAGCATGCATGGACTCGACTCATATGACTGGGATTTCCATGAAAAAGATTGTGGGCTGAAAATGGGAGATCACTGTACATTTCTATTGTGTTTCCTATTTATATTTATATTTAACTTCCTCAATTTAGCATTATGGACAGGGAAAGACCGAATCTTATTTCTGCACAAAAATATTTTGCCTTCAAATTCATACCGTGAACGTAGCATGCATGGACTCGACTCATATGACTGGGATTTCCATGAAAAAGATTGTGGGTGGAAAATGGGTGATCACTGTACATTTCTCTTCTGTTTCCTATATATATTTATATTTTAACTCCTCAATTTAGCATTATGGACAGGGAAAGACCTAATCTAAAATCTGCACAAAAATATTTTGCCTTAAAATTCATACCGTGATCGTAGCATGCATTGACTCGACTCATATGACTGGGATTTCCATGAAAAAGATTGTGGGCCGAAAATGGGTGATCACTGTACATTTCTCTTCTGTTTCCTATTTATATTTATATTTTACCTCCTCAATTTAGCATTATGGACAGGGAAAGAACTAATCTAAAATCTGCACAAAAATATTTTGCCTTCAAATTCTTGCCGTGATCGTAGCATGCATGGACTCGACTCATACGACTGGGATTTCCGTGAAAAAGATTGTGTGCCGAAAATGGGTGATCACTGTACATTTCTCTTCTGTTTCCTCTTTATATTTATATTTTACCTCCTCAATTTAGTATTATGGAGAGGGAAAGAACTAATCTAAAATCTACACAAAAATATTTTGCCTTCAAATTCATACCGTGATCGTAGCATGCATGGACTCGACTCATATGACTGGGATTCCATGAAAAAGATTGTGGGCCGAAAATAGGTGATCACTGTACATTTCTCTTCTGTTTCCTATTTATATTTCTATTTTACCTCCTCAATTTAGCATTATGGACAGGGAAAGACCTAATCTAAAATCTGCACAAAAATATTTTGCCTTCAAATTCATACTGTGATCGTAGCATGCATGGACTCGACTCATATGACTGGGATTTCCATGAAAAAGATTCTGGGCCGAAAATGGGAGATCACTGTACATTTCTCTTCTGTTTCCTATTTATATTTATATTTTACTTCCTCAATTTAGCATTATGGACAGGGAAAGACCTAATCTAAAATCTGCACAAAAATATTTTGCCTTCAAATTCATACTGTGATCGTAGCATGCATGGACTCTACTCATATGACTGGGATTTCCATGAAAAACATTGTGGGCCGAAAATGCGTGATCACTGTACATTTCTCTTCTGTTTCCTATTTATATTTATATTTTACTTCCTCAATTTAGCATTATGGACAGGGAAAGACCTAATCTAAAATCTGCACAAAAATATTTTGCCTTCAAATTCATACCGTGATCGTAGCATGCATGGACTCGACTCATATGACTGGGATTTCCATGAAAAATATTTTGGGCCGAAAATGGGTGATCACTGTACATTTCTCTTCTGTTTCCTATTTATATTTATATTTTACCTCCTCAATTTAGCATTATGGACAGGGAAAGAACTAATCTAAAATCTGCACAAAAATATTTTGTTTTCAAATTCTTACCGTGATCGTAGCATGCATGGACTCGACTCATATGACTGGGATTTCCATGAAAAAGATTGTGGGCCGAAAATGGGTGATCACTATATATTTCTCTTCGGTTTCCTATTTATGTTTCTATTTTACCTCCTCAATTTAGCATTATGGACAGGGAAAGAACTAATCTAAAATCTGCACAAGAATATTTTGCCTTCAAATTCTCAGCGTGATCGTAACATGCATGGACTCGGCTCATATGACTGGGATTTCTATGAAAATGATTGTGGGCCGAAAATAGGTGATCACTGTACATTTCTCTTCTGTTTCCTATTTATATTTTTATTTTACCTCCTCAATTTAGCATTATGGACAGGGAAAGACCAAATCTAAGATCTGCACAAAAATATTTTGCCTTCAAATTCATACCGTGATCGTAGCATGCATTGACTCGACTCATATGACTGGGATTTCCATGAAACAGATTGTTGGCCGAAAATGCGTGATCACTGTATATTTCTCTTTTGTTTCCTATTCATATTTCTATTTTACCTCCTCCATTTAGCATTATGGACAGGGAAAGACCTAATCTAAGATCTGCACAAAAATATTTTGCCTTCGAATTCATACCTTGATCATAGCATGCATTGACTCGACTCATATGACTGGGATTTCCATGAAAAAGATTGTGGGCCGAAAATGGGTGATCACTGTACATTTCTCTTCTGTTTCCTATTTATATTTATATTTTACCTCCTCAATTTAGCATTATGGACAGGGAAAGACCTAATCTAAAATCTGCACAAAAATATTTTGCCTTCAAATTCATACCGTGATCGTAGCATGCATGGACTCGACTCATATGACTGGGATTTCCATGAAAAAGATTGTGGGCCGAAAATGGGTGATCACTGTAGATTTCTCTTCTGTTTCCTATTTATATTTATATTTTACCTCCTCAATATAGCATTATGGACAGGGAAAAAACTAATCGAAAATCTGCACAAAAATATTTTGCCTTCAAATTCATACCGTGAACGTAGCATGCATGGACTGGACTCATATGACTGGGATTTCCATGAAAAAGATTGTGGGCCGAAAATGGGTGATCACTGTACATTTCTCTTCTGTTTCCTATTTATATTTCTATTCTACCTCCTCAATTTAGCATTATGGACAGGGAAAGAACTAATCTAAAATCTGCACAAAAATATATTGCCTTCAAATTCATACCGTGATCGTAGCATGCATGGACACGACTCATATGACTGGGATTTCCATGAAAAAGATAGTGGGCCGAAAATGGGTGATCACTGTACATTTCTCTTCTGTTTCCTATTTATATTTCTATTTTACCTCCTCAATTTAGCATTATGGACAGGGAAAGAACTAATCTAAAATCTGCACAAAAATATTTTGCCTTCAAATTCATCCCGTGATCGTAGCATGCATTGACTCGACTCATATGACTGGGATTTCCATGAAAAAGATTGTGGGCCGAAAATGGGTGATCACTGTACATTTCTCTTCTGTTTCCTATTTATATTTCTATTTTACCTCCTCAATTTAGCATTATGGACAGGGAAAGAACTAATCTAAAATGTGCACAAAATATTTTGCCTTCAAATTCATACCGTGATCGTAGCATGAATGGACACGACTCATATGACTGGGATTTCCATGAAAAAGATTGTGGGCCGAAAATGGGTGATCACTGTACATTCCTCTTCTGTTTCCTATTTATATTTCTATTTTACCTCCGCAATTAAGCATTATGGACAGGGAAAGAACTAATCTAAAATCTGCACAAAAATATTTTGCCTTCAAATTCATCCCGTGATCGTAGCATGCATTGACTCGACTCATATGACTGGGATTTCCATGAAAAAGATTGTGGGCCGAAAATGGGTGATCACTGTACATTTCTCTTCTGTTTCCTATTTATATTTATATTTTACCTCCTCAATTTAGCATTATGGACAGGGAAAGAACTAATCTAAAATCAGCACAAAAATATTTTGCCTTCAAATTCTTAGCGTGATCGTAGCATGCATGGACTCGACTCATAGGACTGGGATTTCCATGAAAAAGATTGTGGGCCGAAAATGGGTGATCACTGTACATTTCTCTTCTGTTTTCTATTTATATTTATATTTTACCGCCTCAATTTAGCATTATGGACAGGGAAAGACCTAATCTAAAATCTACACAAAAATATTTTGCCTTCAAATTCATACTGTGATCGTAGCATGCATGGACTCGACTCATATGACTGGGATTTCCATGAAAAACATTGTGGGCCGAAAATGCGTGATCACTGTACATTTCTCTTTTGTTTCCTATTCATATTTCTATTTTACCTCTTCCATTTAGCATTATGGACAGGGAAAGAACTAATCTAAAATCTGCACAAAAATATTTTGCCTTCAAATTCATACCGTGATCGTAGCATGCATGGACACGACTCATATGACTGGGATTTCCATGAAAAACATTGTGGGCCGAAAATGCGTGATCACTGTACATTTCTCTTTTGTTTCCTATTCATATTTCTATTTTACCTCTTCCATTTAGCATTATGGACAGGGAAAGACCTAATCTAAGATCTGTACAAAAATAGTTTGCCTTCGAATTCATACCTTGATCATAGCATGCATTGACTCGACTCATATGACTGGGATTTCCATGAAAAAGATTGTGGGCCGAAAATGGGTGATCAGTGTACATTTCTCTTCTGTTTCCTATTTATATTTATATTTTACCTCCTCAATTTAGCATTATGGACAGGGAAAGACCAAATCTAAGATCTGCACAAAAATATTTTGCCTTCAATTTCATACGTTGATCGTAGCATGCATGGACTCGAATCATATGACTGGGATTTCCATGAAAAAGATTGTGGGCCGAAAATGGGTGATCTCTGTACATTTCTCTTCTGTTTCCTATTCATATTTCTAATTTACCTCCTTAATTTAGCATTATGGACAGGGAAAGACCTAATCTAAGATCTGCACAAAAATATTTTGCCTTCAAATTCTTAGCGTGATCGTAGCATGCATGGACTCGACTCATATGACTGGGATTTCCATGAAACAGATTGTGGGCCGAAAATGCGTGATCACTGTATATTTCTCTTTTGTTTCCTATTCATATTTCTATTTTACCTCCTCCATTTAGCATTATGGAGAGGGAAAGACCTAATCTAAGATCTGCACAAAAATATTTTGCCTTCGAATTCATACCGTGATCATAGCATGCATTGACTCGACTCATATGACTGGGATTTCCATGAAAAAGATTGTGGGCCGAAAATGGGTGATCACTGTACATTTCTCTTCTGTTTCCTATTTATATTTATATTTTACCTCCTCAATTTAGCATTATGGACAGGGAAAGACCTAATCTAGAATCTGCACAAAAATATTTTGCCTTCAAATTCATACCGTGATCGTAGCATGCATTGACTCGACTCATATGACTGGGATTTCCATGAAAAAGATTGTGGGCGGAAAATGGGAGATCACTGTATATTTCTTTTCTGTTTCCTATTTATATTTCTATTTTACCTCCTCAATTTAGCATTATGGACAGGGAAAGACCTAATCTAAAATCTGCACAAAAATATTTTTTTTTCAAATTCATACCGTGATCGTAGCATGCATTGACTCGACTCATATGACTGGGATTTCCATGAAAAAGATTGTGGGCTGAAAATGGGAGATCACTGTACATTTCTCTTCTGTTTCCTATTCATATTTCTATTTTACCTCCTCAATTTAGCATTATGGACAGGGAAAGACCTAATCTAAAATCGGCACAAAAATATTTTCCCTTCAAATTCATACCGTGATCGTAGCATGCATGGACTCGACTCATATGACTGGGATTTCCAAGAAAAAGATTGTGGGCCGAAAAAGAGTGATCACTGTACATTTGTCTTCTGTTTACTATTTATATTTCTATTTTACCTCCTCAATTTAGCATAATGGACAGGGAAAGACCTAATCTAAAATCTGCACGAAAATATTTTGCCTTCAAATTCATACCGTGATCATAGCATGCATGGACTCGACTCATATGACTGGGATTTCCATGAAAAAGATTCTGGGCCGAAAATGGGTGATCACTGTACATTTCTCTTCTGTTTCCTATTTATATTTCTTTTTTACCTCCTCAATTAACATTATGGCCAGGGAAAGACCTAATCTAAGATCTGCACAAAAATATTTTGCCTTCAAATTCATACCGTGATCTTAGCATGCATGGACTCGACGCAGATGACTGGGATTTCCATGAAAATGATTGTGGGCCGAAACTGGGTGATCACTGTACATTTCTCTTCTCTTTCTTATTTATATTTCTATTTTACCTCCTCAATTTAGCATTATGGAGAGGGAAAGACCTAATCTAAGATCTGCACAAAAATATTTTGCCTTCAAATTCATACCGTGATCGTAGCATGCATGGACTCGACTCATATGACTGGGATTTCCATGAAAAAGATTGTGGGCTGAAAATGGGTGATCACTGTACATTTCTCTTCTGTTTTCTATTTATATTTCTATTTTACCTCCTCAATTTAGCATTATGGACAGGGAAAGTCCTAATCTAAAATCTTCACAAAAATATTTTGCTTTCAAATTCATACCGTGATCGTAGCATGCATGGACTCGACTCATATGACTGGGATTTCCATGAAAAAGATTGTAGGGCAAAAATTGGTGATCACTGTACATTTCTCTTCTGTTTCCTATTTATATTTATATTTTACCTCCTCAATTTAGCATTATGGACAGGGAAAGATATTATCTAAGCTCTGCACACAAATATTTTTTCTTCAAATTCATACCGTGATCGTAGCATGCATGGACTCGACTCATATGACTGGGATTTCCATGAAAAAGATTGTGGGCCAAAAATGGGTGATCACTGTACATTTCTCTTCTGTTTCCTATTTATATTTATATTTTACCTCCTAAATTTAGCATTATGGACAGGGAAAGACCTAATCTAAAATCTGCACAAAAATATTTTGCCTTCAAATTCATACCGTGATCGTAGCATGCATGGACTCGACTCATATGACTGGGATTTGCATGAAAAAGATTGTGGGCCGAAAATGGGTGATCACTGTACATTTCTCTTCTGTTTCCTATTTATATTTATATTTTACCTCCTCAATTTAGCATTATGGACAGGGAAAGATCTAATCTAAGATCTGCACAAAAATATTTTGCTTTCAAATTCATACCGTGATCGTAGCATGCATGGACTCGACTCATATGACTGGGATTTCCATGAAAAAGATTGTGGGCTGAAAATGGGTGATCACTGTACATTTCTATTGTGTTTCCTATTTATATTTATATTTTAAGTCCTCAATTTAGCATTATGGACAGGGAAAGACTGAATCTTATTTCTGCACAAAAATATTTTGCCTTCAAATTCATACCGTGATAGTAGCATGCATGGACTCGACTCATATGACTGGGATTTCCATGAAAAAGATTGTGGGCGGAAAATGGGTGATCACTGTACATTTCTCTTCTGTTTCCTATTTATATTTCTATTTTAACTCCTCAATTTAGCATTATGGACAGGGAAGACCTAATCTAAAATCTGCACAAAAATATTTTGCCTTAAAATTCATACTGTGATCGTAGCATGCATTGACTCGACTCATATGACTGGGATTTCCATGAAAAAGATTGTAGGGCAAAAATTGGTGATCACTGTACATTTCTCTTCTGTTTCCTATTTATATTTATATTTTACCTCCTCAATTTAGCATTATGGACAGGGAAAGATATTATCTAAGCTCTGCACACAAATATTTTTTCTTCAAATTCATACCGTGATCGTAGCATGCATGGACTCGACTCATATGACTGGGATTTCCATGAAAAAGATTGTGGGCCAAAAATGGGTGATCACTGTACATTTCTCTTCTGTTTCCTATTTATATTTATATTTTACCTCCTAAATTTAGCATTATGGACAGGGAAAGACCTAATCTAAAATCTGCACAAAAATATTTTGCCTTCAAATTCATACCGTGATCGTAGCATGCATGGACTCGACTCATATGACTGGGATTTGCATGAAAAAGATTGTGGGCCGAAAATGGGTGATCACTGTACATTTCTCTTCTGTTTCCTATTTATATTTATATTTTACCTCCTCAATTTAGCATTATGGACAGGGAAAGATCTAATCTAAGATCTGCACAAAAATATTTTGCTTTCAAATTCATACCGTGATCGTAGCATGCATGGACTCGACTCATATGACTGGGATTTCCATGAAAAAGATTGTGGGCTGAAAATGGGTGATCACTGTACATTTCTATTGTGTTTCCTATTTATATTTATATTTTAAGTCCTCAATTTAGCATTATGGACAGGGAAAGACCGAATCTTATTTCTGCACAAAAATATTTTGCCTTCAAATTCATACCGTGATAGTAGCATGCATGGACTCGACTCATATGACTGGGATTTCCATGAAAAAGATTGTGGGCGGAAAATGGGTGATCACTGTACATTTCTCTTCTGTTTCCTATTTATATTTCTATTTTAACTCCTCAATTTAGCATTATGGACAGGGAAGACCTAATCTAAAATCTGCACAAAAATATTTTGCCTTAAAATTCATACTGTGATCGTAGCATGCATTGACTCGACTCATATGACTGGGATTTCCATGAAAAAGATTGTGGGCCGAAAATGGGTGATCACTGTACATTTCTCTTCTGTTTCCTATTTATATTTATATTTTACCTCCTCAATTTAGCATTATGGACAGGGAAAGAACTAATCTAAAATCTACACAAAAATATTTTGCCTTCAAATTCATACCGTGATCGTAGCATGCATGGACTCGACTCATATGACTGGGATTTCCATGAAAAAGATGGTGGGCCGAAAATTCGTGATCACTGTACATTTCTCTTCTGTTTCCTATTTATATTTATATTTTACCTCCTCAATTTAGCATTATGGAGAGGGAAAGACCTAATCTAAGATCTGCACAAAAATATTTTGCCTTCAAATTCATACCGTGATCGTAGCATGCATGGACTCGACTCATATGACTGGGATTTCCATGAAAAAGATTGTGGGCTGAAAATGGGTGATCACTGTACATTTCTCTTCTGTTTTCTATTTATATTTCTATTTTACCTCCTCAATTTAGCATTATGGACAGGGAAAGTCCTAATCTAAAATCTTCACAAAAATATTTTGCTTTCAAATTCATACCGTGATCGTAGCATGCATGGACTCGACTCATATGACTGGGATTTCCATGAAAAAGATTGTAGGGTAAAAATTGGTGATCACTGTACATTTCTCTTCTGTTTCCTATTCATATTTATATTTTACCTCCTCAATTTAGCATTATGGACAGGGAAAGATATTATCTAAGCTCTGCACACAAATATTTTTTCTTCAAATTCATACCGTGATCGTAGCATGCATGGACTCGACTCATATGACTGGGATTTCCATGAAAAAGATTGTGGGCCAAAAATGGGTGATCACTGTACATTTCTCTTCTGTTTCCTATTTATATTTATATTTTACCTCCTAAATTTAGCATTATGGACAGTGAAAGACCTAATCTAAAATCTGCACAAAAATATTTTGCCTTCAAATTCATACCGTGATCGTAGCATGCATGGACTCGACTCATATGACTGGGATTTCCATGAAAAAGATTGTGGGCCGAAAATGGGTGATCACTGTACATTTCTCTTCTGTTTCCTATTTATATTTATATTTTACCTCCTCAATTTAGCATTATGGACAGGGAAAGAACTAATCTAAAATCTACACAAAAATATTTTGCCTTCAAATTCATACCGTGATCGTAGCATGCATGGACTCGACTCATATGACTGGGATTTCCATGAAAAAGATTGTGGGCCGAAAATGGGTGATCACTGTACATTTCTCTTCTGTTTCCTATTTATATTTATATTTTACCTCCTCAATTTAGCATTATGGACAGGGAAAGATCTAATCTAAGATCTGCACAAAAATATTTTGCTTTCAAATTCATACCGTGATCGTAGCATGCATGGACTCGACTCATATGACTGGGATTTCCATGAAAAAGATTGTGGGCTGAAAATGGGTGATCACTGTACATTTCTATTGTGTTTCCTATTTATATTTATATTTTAAGTCCTCAATTTAGCATTATGGACAGGGAAAGACCGAATCTTATTTCTGCACAAAAATATTTTGCCTTCAAATTCATACCGTGATAGTAGCATGCATGGACTCGACTCATATGACTGGGATTTCCATGAAAAAGATTGTGGGCGGAAAATGGGTGATCACTGTACATTTCTCTTCTGTTTCCTATTTATATTTCTATTTTAACTCCTCAATTTAGCATTATGGACAGGGAAAACCTAATCTAAAATCTGCACAAAAATATTTTGCCTTAAAATTCATACTGTGATCGTAGCATGCATTGACTCGACTCATATGACTGGGATTTCCATGAAAAAGATTGTGGGCCGAAAATGGGTGATCACTGTACATTTCTCTTCTGTTTCCTATTTATATTTATATTTTACCTCCTCAATTTAGCATTATGGAGAGGGAAAGACCTAATCTAAGATCTGCACAAAAATATTTTGCCTTCAAATTCATACCGTGATCGTAGCATGCATGGACTCGACTCATATGACTGGGATTTCCATGAAAAAGATTGTGGGCTGAAAATGGGTGATCACTGTACATTTCTCTTCTGTTTTCTATTTATATTTCTATTTTACCTCCTCAATTTAGCATTATGGACAGGGAAAGTCCTAATCTAAAATCTTCACAAAAATATTTTGCTTTCAAATTCATACCGTGATCGTAGCATGCATGGACTCGACTCATATGACTGGGATTTCCATGAAAAAGATTGTAGGGCAAAAATTGGTGATCACTGTACATTTCTCTTCTGTTTCCTATTTATATTTATATTTTACCTCCTCAATTTAGCATTATGGACAGGGAAAGATATTATCTAAGCTCTGCACACAAATATTTTTTCTTCAAATTCATACCGTGATCGTAGCATGCATGGACTCGACTCATATGACTGGGATTTCCATGAAAAAGATTGTGGGCCAAAAATGGGTGATCACTGTACATTTCTCTTCTGTTTCCTATTTATATTTATATTTTACCTCCTAAATTTAGCATTATGGACAGGGAAAGACCTAATCTAAAATCTGCACAAAAATATTTTGCCTTCAAATTCATACCGTGATCGTAGCATGCATGGACTCGACTCATATGACTGGGATTTCCATGAAAAAGATTGTGGGCCGAAAATGGGTGATCACTGTACATTTCTCTTCTGTTTCCTATTTATATTTATATTTTACCTCCTCAATTTAGCATTATGGACAGGGAAAGATCTAATCTAAGATCTGCACAAAAATATTTTGCTTTCAAATTCATACCGTGATCGTAGCATGCATGGACTCGACTCATATGACTGGGATTTCCATGAAAAAGATTGTGGGCTGAAAATGGGTGATCACTGTACATTTCTATTGTGTTTCCTATTTATATTTATATTTTAAGTCCTCAATTTAGCATTATGGACAGGGAAAGACCGAATCTTATTTCTGCACAAAAATATTTTGCCTTCAAATTCATACCGTGATAGTAGCATGCATGGACTCGACTCATATGACTGGGATTTCCATGAAAAAGATTGTGGGCGGAAAATGGGTGATCACTGTACATTTCTCTTCTGTTTCCTATTTATATTTCTATTTTAACTCCTCAATTTAGCATTATGGACAGGGAAGACCTAATCTAAAATCTGCACAAAAATATTTTGCCTTAAAATTCATACTGTGATCGTAGCATGCATTGACTCGACTCATATGACTGGGATTTCCATGAAAAAGATTGTGGGCCGAAAATGGGTGATCACTGTACATTTCTCTTCTGTTTCCTATTTATATTTATATTTTACCTCCTCAATTTAGCATTATGGACAGGGAAAGAACTAATCTAAAATCTACACAAAAATATTTTGCCTTCAAATTCATACCGTGATCGTAGCATGCATGGACTCGACTCATATGACTGGGATTTCCATGAAAAAGATTGTGGGCCGAAAATGGGTGATCACTGTACATTTCTCTTCTGTTTCCTATTTATATTTATATTTTACCTCCTCAATTTAGCATTATGGACAGGTAAAGAACTAATCTAAAATCTGCACAAAAATATTTTGCCTTCAAATTCATACCGTGATCGTAGCATGCATGGACTCGACTCATATGACTGGGATTTCCATGAAAAAGATTGTGGGCCGAAAATGGGTGATCACTGTACATTTCTCTTCTGTTTCCTATTTATATTTCTATTTTACCTCCTCAATTTAGCATTATGGACAGGGAAAGAACTAATCTAAAATCTGCACAAAAATATTTTGCCTTCAAATTCATACCGTGATCGTAGCATGCATGGACACAACTCATATGACTGGGATTTCCATGAAAAAGATTGTGTGCCGAAAATGGGTGATCACTGTACATTTCTCTTCTGTTTCTTATTTATATTTCTATTTTACCTCCTCAATTTAGCATTATGGACAGGGAAAGATCTAATCTAAAATGTGCACAAAAATATTTTGCCTTCAAATTCATACCGTGATCGTAGCATGCATGGACACGACTCATATGACTGGGATTTCAATGAAAAAGATTGTGGGCCGAAAATGGGTCATCACTGTACATTTCTCTTCTGTTTCCTATTTATATTTATATTTTACCTCCTCAATTAAGCACTATGGACAGGGAAAGAACTAATCTAAAATCTGCAGAAAAATATTTTGCCTTCAAATTCATCCCGTGATCGTAGCATGCATTGACTCGACTCATATGACTGGGATTTCCATGAAAAAGATTGTAGACCGAAAATGGGTGATCACTGTACATTTCTCTTCTGTTTCCTATTTATATTTATATTTTACCTCCTCAATTTAGCATTATGGACAGTGAAAGAACTAATCTAAAATCAGCACAAAAATATTTTGCCTTCAAATTCATACCGTGATCGTAGCATGCATGGACACGACTCATATGACTGGGATTTCAATGAAAAAGATTGTGGGCCGAAAATGGGTGATCACTGTACATTTCTCTTCTGTTTCCTATTTATATTTATATTTTACCTCCTCAATTAAGCATTATGGACAGGGAAAGAACTAATCTAAAATCTGCAGAAAAATATTTTGCCTTCAAATTCATCCCGTGATCGTAGCATGCATTGACTCGACTCATATGACTGGGATTTCCATGAAAAAGATTGTAGACCGAAAATGGGTGATCACTGTACATTTCTCTTCTGTTTCCTATTTATATTTATATTTTACCTCCTCAATTTAGCATTATGGACAGTGAAAGAACTAATCTAAAATCAGCACAGAAATATTTTGCCTTCAAATTCTTAGCGTGATCGTAGCATGCATGGACTCGACTCATATGACTGGGATTTCCATGAAAAAGATTGTGGGCCGAAAATAGGTGATCACTGTACATTTCTCTTCTGTTTCCTATTTATATTTCTATTTTACCTCCTCAATTTAGCATTATGGACAGGGAAAGATCAAATCTAAGATCTGCACAAAAATATTTTGCCTTCAAATTCATACCGTGATCGTAGCATGCATTGACTCGACTCATATGACTGGGATTTCCATGAAACAGATTGTGGGCCGAAAATGGGTTATCACTATACATTTCTTTTCTGTTTCCTATTTATGTTTCTATTTTACCTCCTCAATTTAGCATTATGGACAGGGAAAGAACTAATCTACAATCTGCACAAGAATATTTTGCCTTCAAATTCTCAGCGTGATCGTAACATGCATGGACTCGACTCATAAGACTTGGATTTCTATGAAAAAGATTGTGGGCCGAAAATAGGTGATCACTGTACATTTCTCTTCTGTTTCCTATTTATATTTATATTTTATCTCCTTAATTTAGCATTATGGACAGGGAAAGACCAAATCTAAGATCTGCACAAAAATATTTTGCCTTCAAATTCATACTGTGATCGTAGCATGCATGGACTCGACTCATATGACTGGGATTTCCATGAAAAAGATTCTGGGCCGAAAATGGGAGATCACTGTACATTTCTCTTCTGTTTCCTATTTATATTTATATTTTACCGCCTCAATTTAGCATTATGGACAGGGAAAGACCTAATCTAAAATCTGCACAAAAATATTTTGCCTTCAAATTCATACTGTGATCGTAGCATGCATGGACTCGACTTATATGACTGGGAATTCCATGAAAAAGATTGTGGGCCGAAAATGGGTGATCACTGTACATTTCTCTTCTGTTTCCTATTTATATTTATATTTTACCTCCTCAATTTAGCATTATGGACAGGGAAAGAACTAATCTAAAATGTGCACAAAAATATTTTGTCTTCAAATTCATCCCGTGATCGTAGCATGCATTGACTCGACTCATATGACTGGGATTTCCATGAAAAAGATTGTGGGCCGAAAATGGCTGATCACTGTACATTTCTCTTCTGTTTCCTATTTATATTTATATTTTACCTCCTCAATTTAGCATTATGGACAGGGAAAGAACTAATCTAAAATCAGCACAAAAATATTTTGCCTTCAAATTCTTAGCGTGATCGTAGCATGCATGGACTCGACTCATATGACTGGGATTTCCATGAAATAGAGTGTGGGCAGAAAATGGGTGATCACTGTACATTTCTCTTCTGTTTCCTATTTATATTTCTATTGTACCTCCTCAATTTAGCATTATGGACAGGGAAAGAACTAATCTAAAATCTGCACAAGAATATTTTGCCTTCAAATTCTTAGCGTGATCGTAGCATGCATGGACTCGACTCATATGACTGGGATTTCCATGAAACAGATTGTGGGCTGAAAATGCGTGATCACTGTATATTTCTCTTCTGTTTCCTATTTATATTTCTATTTTACCTCCTCAATTTAGCATTATGGACAGGGAAAGACCAAATCTAAGATCTGCACAAAAATATTTTGCCTTCAAATTCATACCGTGATCGTAGCATGCATTGACTCGACCCATATGACTGGGATTTCCATGAAACAGATTGTGGGCTGAAAATGCGTGATCTCTGTATATTTCTCTTCTGTTTCCTATTTATATTTCTATTTTACCTCCTCAATTTAGCATTATGGACAGGGAAAGACCTAATCTAAAATCTGCACAAAAATATTTTGCCTTCAAATTTATACCGTGATCGTAGCATGCATGGACTCGACTCATATGACTGGGATTTCCATGAAAAAGATTGTGGGCCGAAAATGGGTGATCACTGTACATTTCTCTTCTGTTTCCTATTTATATTTATATTTTACCTCCTCAATTTAGCATTATGGACAGGGAAAGACCTAATCTAAAATCTGCACAAAAATATTTTGCCTTCAAATTCATACCGTGATCGTAGCATGCATGGACTCGACTCATATGACTGGGATTTCCATGAAAAAGATTGTGGGCCGAAAATGGGTGATCACTGTACATTTCTCTTCTGTATTCTATTTATATTTATATTTTACCTCCTCAATTCAGCATTATGGACAGGGAAAGACCTAATCTAAGATCTGCACAAAAATATTTTGCTTTCAAATTCATACCGTGATCGTAGCATGCATGCACTCATATGACTGGGATTTCCATGAAATAGATTGTGGGCCGAAAATAGGTCATCACTGTACATTTCTCTTCTGTTTCCTATTTATATTTCTATTGTACCTCCTCAATTTAGCATTATGGACAGGGAAAGACCAAATCTAAGATCTGCACAAAAATATTTTGCCTTCAAATTCATACCGTGATCGTAGCATGCATGGACTCGACTCATATGACTGGGATTTCCATGAAAAAGATTGTGGGCCGAAAATGGGTGATCACTGTACATTTCTCTTCTGTTTCCTATTTATATTTCTAATTTACCTCCTCAATTTAGCATTATGGACAGGGAAAGACCTAATCTAAGATCTGCACAAAAATATTTTGCTTTCAAATTCATACCGTGATCGTAGCATGCATGCACTCATATGACTGGGATTTCCATGAAATAGATTGTGGGCAGAAAATGGGTGATCACTGTACATTTCTCTTCTGTTTCCTATTTATATTTCTATTGTACCTCCTCAATTTAGCATTATGGACAGGGAAAGAACTAATCTAAAATCTGCACAAGAATATTTTGCCTTCAAATTCTTAGTGTGATCGTAGCATGCATGGACTCGACTCATATGACTGGGATTTCCATGAAAAAGATTGTGGGCTAAAAATGGGTGATCACTGTACATTTCTCTTCTGTATTCTATTTATATTTATATTTTACCTCCTCAATTCAGCATTATGGCCTGGAAAGACCTAATCTAAGCGCTGCACAAAAATATTTTGCCTTCAAATTCATACCGTGATCGTAGCATGCATGGACTCGACTCATATGACTGGTTGGTTGGTTGTTGGATTTAACGGCATGTCAACTCCTATTTGGGTCAATTTATGCCGAAGCCTTATTAATTTATGAATTTAAGTTGGTTATTTTGTATAAAAGGTTGAGAGGCTGTTGGGTTTCATAATCTGTGTTTTTTGGTATTACTTTTTCTTGTGACTATTTCTGATTGTGTATTTTAATATTTACATTCGTACATGCATATATATATCTATAAGCACATACATATACATTATTTGAAAGTATTATATTTTATTGAGGATCTTTATTTCCCTGAGAAAACTGTATATATTTTCTGTGTCTGTATTTTTGAATATTTCTTTTAACCCTTTTCCATTGAGATATTTTTGTCTTGTTCCGGTTATGATTTTGCATTCCAATAGAATATGTTTAATTGTGATTAAGCTTCCACATCTACATTTTGGTGGATTTGTCTTTTTTAATATATAAGAATGGGTTAAGTATGTGTGTCCTATATGTATTCTGCTTATGACGACTTGTTTTTTCCGAGTATTTCCAATATTATTTCCCCATTTTCCTATTTTAGGTTTAATTTGAAATAGTTTATTTCCGGTTTGGTTTTTCCATGAATTTTGCCACTTGTTTCTTATGTATTTATTTATTTTAGATTTTAAGTCTGTATATGGAATTTGAAGATTTTCGTCTATTGTCATTTTTAAAGATGATTTAGCAGCAATATCTGCCCTATCTCCTCCTCGGATGCCGACATGGCTAGGAATCCAGCAGAAGATGATATTTTTGCTTTTTTCCATTGAATGTAGTTTATATAGAAGACTTTGTGTTAATGGATTTTCCAGTCTTTTCCCTTTTTGGGATGTTAATACAGATAATGAATCTGAGAAAATAATGTAGTTTTCTCCTTTGTTTTTTTATATGAAATTTAGTGCTAGTTTTATTGCGTAGGCTTCTGCACTGAAAATAGATGCTTCATTTGGCAACCGTTTTTTGATAATTGTTTTTTTAATTATTGCTGCGCTGCCTGTTTTTTCTTCGTCTTTTGAGCCGACCGTGTAAATACTTTCGTAGTTTTGATATTTTTCTTTTTTTTTTGAGAATTTTTCAATGTATATTGTGGGGTGTGTTTTTGATTTTGATAATTTGTTTAAACTTAATATTATGTTTGGATTTTTGATTATCCATGGTGGTATGTTTGATTGGTTGGTTTTGAGTATTTGATTAGATTGTATATTATTTTCTTGGATGATTCCTTCTATTCGGAATCCTAATGTTTTGATTTTATTTGTGTTAAGATTAAATTTCTCTTTGTGATTTGGTGTAAGTACACAATCGTGTGTGGGGTTAGAAGGACAGGAAGAGAGTTTTAGATAGTATTGAGTTGCTAGTTTCTCCATTCTTAGTTGTAATGGGGGTTCGTTTGCCTCTACATGTAGACTCTCTATAGGTGAGGTGGGATAGGCTCCTAGAGCTATCCGAAGGCCTTCATGGTGTATTGTGTTTATTGTTTTCAGATAAGACTTTCTAGTTGATTGGTAGACCATGCTGCCATAGTCCAGTTTGGAGCGGATCAATGTTCTATAAAGTTTAAGAAGGGTTTCTTTGCTAGCTCCCCATTCTGTATGGGCTACTGTTCGCAGTAGTTGGAGAGCTTTAAAACATTTTGTTTTTAGGTAATTGATATGTGGTCTGAAGGTCAGTTTGCTGTCAAAGATCATTCCTAGAAATTTATATTGCTGAACTACTGGTATTTCTTCATTTCCTAGTTTTAGAGTTGGGTTATTGTGTAATTTTTTCATTTGGCAGAAGTGTACAGATTTTGTTTTTGTTTTTGATATTTTAAAACCGTTTTCGAGTGTCCATTTGTTTATTTGATGTAAGCATTGTTGAAGTTGTCTTTCTGCTGTGTTGAGGTTTCTCGATCTGTAATATATTGTAAAATCATCAACATAAAGGCTACAGTGTATTCCTGATTTGATGTTTTTTATTATGTCATTTATTTTTACTTTGAAAAGTGTAGGGGAGAGTACACTTCCCTGTGCTACTCCCTCTTCTTGCTTTTGATAATCAGAACGTGTAGCATCTATTTGTACTTGGAAGAGACTATCTGTTAAAAATCCTTTTACAAAGTTTGGTAGTCGACCTCTTAATCCTAGTTTATGCAGATCTTTCATTATACCATGTTTCCAGGTTTGATCAAATGCTTTTTCTATATCAAAGAATATAGCTATTAGATGTTGTTTGTTTAAATTGGCCTCTCTTATGGCTGTTTCTAGTCTTATTATGTGATCTATTGTACTTCTTCCTTTATTATATCCGCATTGATATTTTGATATGTGTTTTCCTTCTTCTAGAAACCAACTCATTCTGGCGTTGACCATTCGCTCCATTGTCTTACATAGACAGCTTGTTAATGCTATTGGTCGGTAACTTTGTGGGTTGTTTCCCTCTCTTCCTTCTTTGAGTATGGGAATAATTACTGATTCTCTCCATATTTTGGGAAATTTCCCAGTAGTCCAAATATTGTTAAAAATATTCAAAAGGTATTTCAGCGATTCTTGTGGTAGTTGTTTAATAAATTCATAGTGGATTTGGTCTGGGCCTACTGCTGTATTATGGGATTTTTTTTAAGGCTTCTATTAGTTCTGCTTCGGTGAATAGATTGTTGTAGGCTTCTGTATTTTTAGATGTAAAATTTAGTTGGTTATTTATATCTTTTTGTTTACACTTTTGTAGGTTTTGATTTTTGCTCATTTTAAAGTTTTCTGCAAATGTCTCTGCTAGTAGATTTGCTATCTCTTTTTTGCTAGTTACTTTAGTGTTGTCCTTTTTAAGATGTATTATTGGGTATATTTGATTTTTCCCAGCTATTTTTCTCATCATTTCCCATATTGTCTTGGTTTTGGAATGTGTATTTAGGCTATTTACATATTTTTTCCAACATTCCCTTTTTGCTTCTTTAACAGTTTCCCGTGCTACTGCTTTGAGTTTTTTCATTTCAATCAAATTTTGGGTTGTGGGTTCCTTTTTGAATTTTCGCAATGCTGCTTCCCGGTTTCTGACTGCTTTTTGGCAGTTTTTGTCAAACCAGGGTTTAGTTTTTTTATAATTATTTTGCTTTTTTGGTATATTTTCTGAGGCAATGGTTATTAATGTTTTGGTAAAATATTCTATCGAGTTGTCTGTGTCTTTTGACTGTATCAGTAATTGTTTACATTTGTTTTTGAAACCCTCCCAGTTGGCTCTTTTCAGTTTCCATCTGACGGGGCCTATCTTTTCTTCCTTGGCAGGCTTTTGATTTTCTAGAATGATCGGGTAATGATCACTGCCACATGTGTCGCTATGTGTTTTCCATGTATAATCCATACAAATTTCTGGATCGCATATACTTAAGTCTATTGACGATTCTGTTCCATTGGAGGGATTAAGGTAGGTTGAGGATTTATGATTTAATAGACATAAGTTATGGGTGTTAATTATTTCTTCCATTATTTTACCTTTAGTATCTATTTTTTTGCTATTCCATATAGGATTATGACTGTTAAAGTCTCCTAGTAAGATTCTGGGTTTAGGGAGTTGCACCATCAAGTTGTTTATTTCTGTTGTATTTATTGGTTCCTGTGGGGGTATATAGATGGAAAGAATTGTGATGGTTTTATCTAGTGTCACTTGTGTTGCTATTGCTTGTAATTTAGTTTTAATGTGTACTTTACTTTGCGGTATGTCATTTCTAATCAATATTGACACTCCTCCATTAGCTCTATATCCTGTATTGTGGTTATAGTGGTATTGTTTATAATTTTTAATTTTTAAGTTGGCATTTTCTTGTAAAAAAGTTTCCTGTAAGCAGATGACGGCTGGATACAGTAGTGACATAAGTATGAGTAGGTCATTGTAATTAGATTTTATTCCACGACAGTTCCATTGCAGGATCTTATGTGCCATGATTATACTTTCATTTTTTGGGGGTAAAGTTACCTGCTAGGTTTATATCATTTGTCCTCTCTAGTTTTTTTCCATCTCTTGAGTTTTTAGAAGCTTTGTCTTCAACTGCTTGTGGTATCCTTCGGTCAGATTTTTGGTTTTGTTTTGAATTTTGTTTGTTTTCTTTCTCTTCTATTTCCATATATTCCATAGGCTCAAATTTATTTTCATTTGATATATTGATTCTTGATTTTGAATTAGATCTTGATCGGGTGCTTTCTTGCTCTGTTGTCATTTTTTTTTCTTTTTGTTTATTTTTCATTTTCTTAGTTTGGGAAGAAGAGGGTTCGCTGGAGTTTTGTTCTATGTTTTCTTTCCAAAGTTTTTTGCCTTCTTCTGGGTTTATTCCATTTGATCTGGATTGTTGAGTTTGATTTTGATCCAACTTAAGTTCAATTAAAAAGGTTTTTAATTCTTCGAGGAAAGCTTTTAATTCTTTGCATAAATTTGTTATTTCAACTGAACCTTTTATTTTATCTTCATTGTTTATTTTATTTGCTTTTTGTGCCATGGAAGCATAGGTGTTTTCTTTTATGTTATTTTTAACTTCCTTTCGTGCTTCTGAGAAAGATATATTTTTTTTGTATTTTATTCTAATTATTTCTTTCTCCTGTTTATATATACTGCATTGTTTTGAAAGAGCAGAGTGGTTTCCCAAACAGTTTGAGCATAGGCTCTCATTTGGGCAGTTCTCTTCTTTATGTTCAGGTTCTTTTTCATTACATTTTCCACATATTCTTTCATTTCTACAGGAATCTCTGTGATGCCCAAATTTGTGGCATCTATAGCATTGAAGAGGGTTTGGTACGTATTGTTCTACTTTTATACTTTCATATTCAATTTTAATTGTTGTTGGAATTTGGGGGGAGTTGAAAGTTATAATGTAGGTATTAGTTTGTATCTCTACTTCATTTTTCTTTATTGTTATTCTTTTAACATTTGTAACTCCTTGAGTTTGGAGTTCTATTTTTATCTCCTCTAGAGTGCACAGGGAGAGCTCCTTGCTTTTTACTTCTCCCTTTGAGAAATTTAGGGTTTGGTGTGGGTAGGCTTTTATTTCTATTTCTTGTAGTTTTTTTTGTCTTATTAATGTGTCCGCATATATCTTTTTTTCTACTTCTACTAGTAGTGTTCCATTTTTGAATTTTTTTACATTTTTTGGTATAATGATATTTGATATTGCTTTTTGTATTTTAAATGGTGAAATTTCTGTTAATGCTTTTTTGCTTATTGCTTCAAGTACAATAAATCGTGGAAAGTTTTCGCTGTCATTTTCTGTTTCCGAGTCGTTATCCACATGTGGTCTCTTGGAAGATTTCTTTTTTTCCATTGATTGTTTTTATTTTTTTTCATCATTCTCGCTCACTATCCACCACGGAGTCCAGTATTGGGGCATGACAAGGGGGAAACCCATTCGCCTTGCCATGTCGGGGCTACGTGAATGATATGCTCTCTTTGGGAGGAGTCTATGAGCACGCGTGTTCCTTTGTTTCCGTTTTCCAAGTATTACGGCTGTGAAGGTTTAGCAAGTGTGTCAGATCCTTTTTTTTCTCCCAAATTGATTGAACCTCAGCCACCGCCTTCCATCACATATTTAGGGTTAAGTGTTAGTTTTGGTTGGGACGAGGAGTGTCAGTTATAAGTTTGGGATGGATTATATATGATGGGGCTTGACATGACCAGCCGATTGATCGGATCGGGCCCATCCGACCGCCCGTCTAGCCCAGGTAAGGGCCAAAGTGGTGTGTTACAGGATTGAGACTGTTTACACCTGCGTTACAACTTGCTCAACCACCAGGATCCCGTCCACAGACATTACGGGTCGCCACCCACGGCCAACAGGTCGCCCCATTGAGGGACATTTACTCCCTGCAGGGGGGCAGTCGGAGTATTCTGATGCCCCAGAACTGGGCCTCATATGACTGGGATTTACATGAAAAAGATTGTGGCACAAAATGGGTGATCACTGTACATTTCTCTTCTGTTTCCTATTTATATTTGTATTTTAATTCCTTCATGTAGCATTATGGACAGGGAAAGACCTAATCTAAGATCTGCAAAAAAATATTCTGCCTTCAAATTCATACCGTGATCGTGGCATGTATGGACTGGACTCATATGACTGGGATTTCCATGAAAAAGATTGTAGGCAGAAAATGGGTGATCACTGTACATTTCTCTTCTGTTTCCTATTTATATTTCTATTTTACCTCCTCAATTTAGCATTATGGACAGGGAAAGACCTAATCTAAGATCTGCACAAAAATATTTTGCCTTCAAATTTATACCGTGATAGTAGCATGCCTGGACTCGACTCATATGACTGGGATTTCCATGAAAAAGATTGTGGGCAGAAAATGGGTGATCACTGTACATTTCTCTTCTGTTTCCTATTTATATTTCTATTTTACTTCCTTCATTTAGCATTATGGAGAGGGAAAGACCTAATCTAAGATCTGCAAATAAATATTTTGCCTTCAAATTCATACCGTGATCGTAACATGCATGGACTCGACACATATGACTGCGATTTCCATGAAAAAGATTGTGGGCACAAAATGGGTGATCACTGTACATTTCTCTTCTGTTTCCCATTACTATTTCTATATTACTTCCTGAATTTAGCATTATGGACAGGGAAAGACCTAATCTAAAATCTGCACAAAAATGTTTTGCCTTCAAATGCATACCGTGAAAGTAGCATGCATTGACTCGACTCATATGACTGGGATTTCCATGAAAAAGATTGTGGGCCGAAAATGAGGGATCACTGTACATTTCTCTTCTGTTTCCTATTTATTTTTTACTTCCTTAATTAAGCATTATGGACAGGGAAAGACCTAATCTAAGATCTGCAAAAAAATATTTTGCCTTCAAATTCATACCGTGATCGCAACATGCATGGCCTCGACTCATATGACTGGGATTTCCATGAAAAAGATTGTGTGCAGAAAATGGATGATCAATGTACATTTCTCTTCTGTTTCCTATTTATATTTATATTTTACCTCCTCAATTTAGCATTATGGCCAGGGAAAGACCTAATCTAAACTCTGCATAAAAATATTTTGCCTTCAAATTCATACCGTGATCGTAGCATGCATGGACTTGACTCATATGATTGGGATTTCCATGAAAAAGATTGTAGGCCGAAAATGGGTGATCACTGTAAATTTCTCTTCTGTTTCCTTTTTATATTTCTATTTTACCTCCTCAATTTAGCATTATGGACAGGGAAAGACCTAATCTAAGATCTGCATAAAAATATTTTGCCTCAAATTCATACCGTGATCGTAGCATGCATGGACTCGACTCATATGACTAGGATGTCCATGAAAAAGATTGTGGGCCGAAAATGCGTGGTCACTGTATATTTCTCTTTTGTTTCCTATTTATATTTATATTTTACCTCCTCAATTTAGCATTATGGACAGGGAAAGACCTAATCTAAAATCTGCACAAAAATATTTTGCCTTCAAATTCATACCGTGATCGTAGCATGCATGGACTCGACTCATATGACTGGGATTTCCATGAAAAAGATTGTGGGCCGAAAAAGGGTGATCACTGTAAATTTCTCTTCTGTTTCCTATGTATATTTCTATTTTACCTCCTCAATTTAGCATAATGGACAGGGAAAGACCTAATCTAAAATCTGCACAAAAATATATTGCCTTCAAATTCATACTGTGATCATAGCATGCATGGACTCGACTCATATGTCTGGGATTTCCATGAAACAGATTGTGGGCCGAAAATGGGTGGTCACTGTACATTTCTCTTCTGTTTCCTATTTATATTTATATTTTACCTCCTCAATTTAGCATTATGGACAGGGAAAGACCTAATCTAAAATCTGCACAAAAATATTTTGCCTTCAAATTCATACCGTGATCGTAGCATGCATGGACTCAACTCACATGACTGGGATTTCCATGAAAAAGATTGTGGCCCGAAAATGGGTGATCACTGTACATTTCTCTTCTGTTTCCTATTTATATTTATATTTTACCTCCTCAATTTAGCATTATGGACAGGGAAAGACCTACTCTAAAATCTGCACAAAAATATTTTGCCTTCAAATTCATACCGTGATCGTAGCATGCATGGATTCGACTCATATGACTGGGATTTCCATGAAAAAGATTGTGGGCAGAAAATGGGTGATCACTGTACATTTCTCTTCTGTTTCCTATTTATATTTCTTTTTTACCTCCTCAATTTAGCATTATGGCCAGGGAAAGACCTAATCTAAGATCTGCACAAAAATATTTCGCCTTCAAATTCATACCGTGATCGTAGCATGCATGGACACGACTCATATGACTGGGATTTCCATGAAAAGATTGTGGGCCGAAAATGGGTGATCACTGCACATTTCTCTTCTGTTTCCTATTTATATTTATATTTTACCTCCTCAATTTAGCATTATGGCCAGTGAAAGACCTAATCTAAGGTCTGCACAAAAATATTTTGCCTTCAAATTCGTACCGTGATTGTAGCATGCATGGACTCGACTCATATGACTGGGATTTCCATGAAAAAGATTTTGGGCCGAAAATGGGTGATCACTGTACATTTCTCTTCTGTTTCCTATTTATATTACTATTTTCCCTCCTCAATTTAGCATTATGGACAGGGAAAGACATAATCTAAGATCTGCACAAAAATATTTTGCCTTCAAATTCATACCGTGGTCGTAGCATGCATGGAATCGACTCATATGACTGGGATTTCCATGAAAAAGATTGTGGGCCGAAAATGCGTGAACACTGTACATTTCACTTCTGTTTCCTATTTATATTTATATTTTACCTACTCAATTTAGCATT
The DNA here is from genome assembly GCA_963932145.1 of Acanthosepion lycidas. NCBI lineage: Eukaryota > Metazoa > Mollusca > Cephalopoda > Sepiida > Sepiidae > Acanthosepion > Acanthosepion lycidas. The sequence goes on along the minus strand of OZ010604.1, from coordinate 1,769,219 downwards.
ATGGCCAGGGAAAGACCTTATCTAAAATCTGCACAAAAATATTTTGCCTTCAAATTCATACCGTGATCATAGCATGCATGGACTCGACTCATATGAATGGGATTTCCATGAAAAAGATAGTGGGCCGAAAATGGGTGATCACTGTACATTTCTCTTCTGTTTCTTATTTATATTTATATTTTACCTCCTCAATTTAGCATTATGGACAGGGAAAGACCTAATCAAAGATCTGCACAAAAATATTTTGCCCTCAAATTCATACCGTGATCGTAGCATGCATGGACTCGACTCATATGACAGGGATTTCCATGAAAAAGATTGTGGGCCAAAAATGGGTGATCACTGTACATTTCTCTTCTGTTTCCTATTTATATTTATATTTTACCTCCTCAATTTAGCATTATGGACAGGGAAAGACCTAATCTAAGATCTGCACAAAAATATTTTGCCTTCAAATTCATACCGTGATCGTAGCATGCATGGACTCGACTCATAGGACTGGGATTTCCACGAAAAAGATTGTGAGCCGAAAATGGGTGATCATTGTACATTTCTCTTCTGTTTCCTATTTATATTTCTATTTTACGTACTCAATTTAGCATTATGGACAGGGAAAGACCTAATGTAAGCTCTGTACAAAAATATTTTGCCTTCAAATTCATACCGTGATCGTAGTATGCATGGACTCGACTCATATGACTGGGATTTCCATGAAAAAGATTGTGGGCCGAAAATCGGTGATCACTGTACATTTATCTTCTGTTTACTACTTATATTTATATTTTACCTCCTCAATTTAACATTATGGCCAGGGAAAGACCTAATCTAAGCTCTGCACAAAAATGTCTTGCCTTCAAATTCGTACCGTGATCGTAGCATGCATGGACTCGACTCATATGACTGGGATTTCCATGAAAAAGATAGTGGGCCGAAAATGGGTGATCACTGTACATTTCACTTCTGTTTTCATATTTATATTTATATTTTAACTCCTCAATTTAGCATTATGGACAGGGAAAGACCGAAACTAAAATCTGCACAAAAATATTTTGCCTTCAAAATCATACCTTGATCGTAGCATGCATGGACTCGACTCATATGACTGGGATTTCCATGATAAAGATTGTGGGCCGAAAATGGGTGATCACTGTACATTTCTCTTCTGTTTCCTATTTATATTTCTATTTTACCTCATCAATTTAGCATTATGGCCAGGGAAAGACCTAATCTAAGCTCTGTACAAAAATATTTTGCCTTCAAATTCATACCGTGATCGTAGCATGCATGGACACGACTCATATGACTGGGATTTCCATGAAAAAGATTGTGGGCCTAAAATGGGTGATCACTGTACATTTCTCTTCTGTTTCCTATTTATATTTATATTTTACCTCCTCAATTTAGCATTATGGCCAGGGAAAGACCTAATCTAAGCTCTGCACAAGAATGTTTTGCCTTCAAATTCGTTCCGTGATTGTAGCATGCATGGACTCGACTCATATGACTGGGATTTCCATGAAAAAGATTTTGGGCCGAAAATGGGTGATCACTGTACATTTCTCTTCTGTTTCCTATTTATATTTATATTTTACCTCCTCAATTTAGCATTATGGCCAGGGAAAGACCTAATCTAAGATCTGCACAAAAATATTTCGCCTTCAAATTCATACCGTGATCGTAGCATGCATGGACACGACTCATATGACTGGGATTTCCATGAAAAGATTGTGGGCCGAAAATGGGTGATCACTGCACATTTCTCTTCTGTTTCCTATTTATATTTATATTTTACCTCCTCAATTTAACATTATGGACAGGGAAAGACCTAATCTAAAATCTGCACAAAAATATTTTGCCTTCAAATTCATACCGTGATCGTAGCATGCATGGACTCGACTCATATGACTGGGATTTCCATGAAAAAGATTGTGGGCCGAAAATCGGTGATCACTGTACATTTCTCTTCTGTTTCCTATTTATATTTCTATTTTACGTACTCAATTTAGCATTATGGACAGGGAAAGACCTAATGTAAGCTCTGTACAAAAATATTTTGCCTTCAAATTCATACCGTGATCGTAGTATGCATGGACTCGACTCATATGACTGGGATTTCCATGAAAAAGATTGTGGGCCGAAAATCGGTGATCACTGTACATTTATCTTCTGTTTACTACTTATATTTATATTTTACCTCCTCAATTTAACATTATGGACAGGGAAAGACCTAATCTAAAATCTGCACAAAAATATTTTGCCTTCAAATTCATACCGTGATCGTAGCATGCATGGACTCGACTCATATGACTGGGATTTCCATGAAAAAGATTGTCGGCCGAAAATGTGTGATCACTGTACATTTCTCTACTGTTTCCTATTTATATTTATATTTTACCTCCTCAATTTAGCATTATGGCCAGGAAAAGATCTAATCTAAGCTCTGCACAAAAATATTTTGCCTTCAAATTCATACCGTGATCGTAGCTTGCATGGACTCGACTCATATGACTGGGATTTCCATGAAAAAGATTGTGGGCCGAAAATGGGTGATCACTGTACATTTCACTTCTGTTTTCATATTTATATTTCTATTTTAACTCCTCAATTTAGCATTATGGACAGGGAAAGACCGAAACTAAAATCTGCACAAAAATAGTTTGCCTTCAAAATCATAGCTTGATCGTAGCATGCATGGACTCGACTCATATGACTGGGATTTCCATGATAAAGATTGTGGGCCGAAAATGGGTGATCACTGTACATTTCACTTCTGTTTCCTATTTATATTTATATTTTACCTCCTCAATTTAGCATTATGGCCAGGGAAAGACCTAATCTAAGCTCTGCACAAGAATGTTTTGCCTTCAAATTCGTTCCGTGATCGTAGCATGCATGGACTCGACTCATATGACTGGGATTTCCATGAAAAAGATTTTGGGCCGAAAATGGGTGATCACTGTACATTTCTCTTCTGTTTCCTATTTATATTTCTATTTTACCTACTCAATTTAGCATTATGGCCAGGGAAAGACCTAATCTAATCTCTGCACAAAAATATTTTGCCTTCAAATTCATACCGTGATCTTAGCATGCATGGAGACGACTCATATGACTGGGATTTCCATGAAAAAGATTGTGGGCCGAAAATGGTTGATCACTGTACATTTCTCTTCTGTTTCCTATTTATATTTCTATTTTACTCCTCAATTTAGCATTATGGACAGGGAAAGACCTAATCAAAGATCTGCACAAAAATATTTTGCCGTGAAATTCATACCGTGATCGTAGCATGCATGGACTCGACTCATATGACTGGGATATCGATGAAAAAGATTGGGGGAAAGAAAATGGGTGATCACTGTACATTTCTCTTCTGTTTCTTATTTATATTTATATTTTACCTCCTCAATTTAGCATTATGGACAGGGAAAGAACTAATCTAAGATCTGCACAAAAATATTTTGCCTTCAAATTCATACCGTAATTGTAGCATGCATGGACACGACTCATATGACTGGGATTTCCATGAAAAAGATTGTGGGCCGAAAATGGGTGATCACTGTACATTTCTCTTCTGTTTCCTATTTATATTTATATTTTACCTCCTCAATTTAGCATTATGGACAGGGAAAGACCTAATCTAAGATCTGCACAAAAATATTTTGCCTTCAAATTCATACCGTGATCGTAGCATGCATGGACTCGACTCATATGACTGGGATTACCATGAAAAAGATTGTGGGCCGAAAATGGTTGATCACTGTACATTTCTCTTCTGTTTCCTATTTATATTTATATTTTACCTCCTCAATTCAGCATTATGGACAGGGAAAACCTAATCAAGATCTGCACAAAAATATTTTGCCTTCAAATTCATACCGTGATCGTAGCATGCATGGACTCGACTCATATGACTGGGATATCGATGAAAAAGATTGGGGGAAAGAAAATGGGTGATCACTGTACATTTCTCTTCTGTTTCTTATTTATATTTATATTTTACCTCCTCAATTTAGCATTATGGACAGGGAAAGAACTAATCTAAGATCTGCACAAAAATATTTTGCCTTCAAATTCATACCGTGATCGTAGCATGCATGGACTCGACTCATATGACTGGGATTTCCATGAAAAAGATTGTCGGCCGAAAATGTGTGATCACTGTACATTTCTCTACTGTTTCCTATTTATATTTATATTTTACCTCCTCAATTTAGCATTATGGCCAGGAAAAGATCTAATCTAAGCTCTGCACAAAAATATTTTGCCTTCAAATTCATACCGTGATCGTAGCTTGCATGGACTCGACTCATATGACTGGGATTTGCATGCAAAAGATAGTGGGCCGAAAATGGGTGATCACTGTACATTTCTCTTCTGTTTTCATATTTCTATTTATATTTTACCTCCTCAATTTAGCATTATGGCCAGGAAAAGATCTAATCTAAGCTCTGCACAAAAATATTTTGCCTTCAAATTCATACCGTGATCGTAGAATGCATGGACTCGACTCATATGACTGGGATTTCCATGAAAAAGATTGTGGGCCGAAAATGGGTGATCACTGTACATTTCACTTCTGTTTTCATATTTATATTTCTATTTTAACTCCTCAATTTAGCATTATGGACAGGGAAAGACCGAAACTAAAATCTGCACAAAAATATTTTGCCTTCAAAATCATAGCTTGATCATAGCATGCATGGACTCGACTCATATGACTGGGATTTCCATGATAAAGATTGTGGGCCGAAAATGGGTGATCACTGTACATTTCTATTCTGTTTCCTATTTATATTTATATTTTACCTCCTCAATTTAGCATTATGGCCAGGGAAAGACCTAATCTAAGCTCTGCACAAGAATGTTTTGCCTTCAAATTCGTTCCGTGATCGTAGCATGCATGGACTCGACTCATATGACTGGGATTTCCATGAAAAAGATTTTGGGCCGAAAATGGGTGATCACTGTACATTTCTCTTCTGTTTCCTATTTATATTTCTATTTTACCTACTCAATTTAGCATTATGGCCAGGGAAAGACCTAATCTAATCTCTGCACAAAAATATTTTGCCTTCAAATTCATACCGTGATCTTAGCATGCATGGAGACGACTCATATGACTGGGATTTCCATGAAAAAGATTGTGGGCCGAAAATGGTTGATCACTGTACATTTCTCTTCTGTTTCCTATTTATATTTCTATTTTACTCCTCAATTTAGCATTATGGACAGGGAAAGACCTAATCAAAGATCTGCACAAAAATATTTTGCCGTGAAATTCATACCGTGATCGTAGCATGCATGGACTCGACTCATATGACTGGGATATCGATGAAAAAGATTGGGGGAAAGAAAATGGGTGATCACTGTACATTTCTCTTCTGTTTCTTATTTATATTTATATTTTACCTCCTCAATTTAGCATTATGGACAGGGAAAGAACTAATCTAAGATCTGCACAAAAATATTTTGCCTTCAAATTCATACCGTAATTGTAGCATGCATGGACACGACTCATATGACTGGGATTTCCATGAAAAAGATTGTGGGCCGAAAATGGGTGATCACTGTACATTTCTCTTCTGTTCCCTATTTATATTTATATTTTACCTCCTCAACTTAGTATTATGGCCAGGGAAAGACCTAATCTAAGCTCTGCACAAAAATATTTTGCCTTCAAATTCATACCGTGATCGTAGCATGCATGGACTCGACTCATATGACTGGGATTACCATGAAAAAGATTGTGGGCCGAAAATGGTTGATCACTGTACATTTCTCTTCTGTTTCCTATTTATATTTATATTTTACCTCCTCAATTCAGCATTATGGACAGGGAAAACCTAATCAAGATCTGCACAAAAATATTTTGCCTTCAAATTCATACCGTGATCGTAGCATGCATGGACTCGACTCACAGGACGGGGATTTCCATGAAAAAGATTGTGGGCCGAAAATGGGTGATCACTGTACATTTCTCTTCTGTTCCCTATTTATATTTATATTTTACCTCCTCAACTTAGTATTATGGCCAGGGAAAGACCTAATCTAAGCTCTGCACAAAAATATTTTGCCTTCAAATTCATACCGTGATCGTAGCATGCATGGACTCGACTCATATGACTGGGATTACCATGAAAAAGATTGTGGGCCGAAAATGGTTGATCACTGTACATTTCTCTTCTGTTTCCTATTTATATTTATATTTTACCTCCTCAATTCAGCATTATGGACAGGGAAAACCTAATCAAGATCTGCACAAAAATATTTTGCCTTCAAATTCATACCGTGATCGTAGCATGCATGGACTCGACTCATATGACTGGGATATCGATGAAAAAGATTGGGGGAAAGAAAATGGGTGATCACTGTACATTTCTCTTCTGTTTCTTATTTATATTTATATTTTACCTCCTCAATTTAGCATTATGGACAGGGAAAGAACTAATCTAAGATCTGCACAAAAATATTTTGCCTTCAAATTCATACCGTGATCGTAGCATGCATGGACTCGACTCATATGACTGGGATTTCCATGAAAAAGATTGTCGGCCGAAAATGTGTGATCACTGTACATTTCTCTACTGTTTCCTATTTATATTTATATTTTACCTCCTCAATTTAGCATTATGGCCAGGAAAAGATCTAATCTAAGCTCTGCACAAAAATATTTTGCCTTCAAATTCATACCGTGATCGTAGCTTGCATGGACTCGACTCATATGACTGGGATTTCCATGCAAAAGATAGTGGGCCGAAAATGGGTGATCACTGTACATTTCTCTTCTGTTTTCATATTTCTATTTATATTTTACCTCCTCAATTTAGCATTATGGCCAGGAAAAGATCTAATCTAAGCTCTGCACAAAAATATTTTGCCTTCAAATTCATACCGTGATCGTAGAATGCATGGACTCGACTCATATGACTGGGATTTCCATGAAAAAGATTGTGGGCCGAAAATGGGTGATCACTGTACATTTCACTTCTGTTTTCATATTTATATTTCTATTTTAACTCCTCAATTTAGCATTATGGACAGGGAAAGACCGAAACTAAAATCTGCACAAAAATATTTTGCCTTCAAAATCATAGCTTGATCATAGCATGCATGGACTCGACTCATATGACTGGGATTTCCATGATAAAGATTGTGGGGCGAAAATGGGTGATCACTGTACATTTCTATTCTGTTTCCTATTTATATTTATATTTTACCTCCTCAATTTAGCATTATGGCCAGGGAAAGACCTAATCTAAGCTCTGCACAAGAATGTTTTGCCTTCAAATTCGTTCCGTGATCGTAGCATGCATGGACTCGACTCATATGACTGGGATTTCCATGAAAAAGATTTTGGGCCGAAAATGGGTGATCACTGTACATTTCTCTTCTGTTTCCTATTTATATTTCTATTTTACCTACTCAATTTAGCATTATGGCCAGGGAAAGACCTAATCTAATCTCTGCACAAAAATATTTTGCCTTCAAATTCATACCGTGATCTTAGCATGCATGGAGACGACTCATATGACTGGGATTTCCATGAAAAAGATTGTGGGCCGAAAATGGTTGATCACTGTACATTTCTCTTCTGTTTCCTATTTATATTTCTATTTTACTCCTCAATTTAGCATTATGGACAGGGAAAGACCTAATCAAAGATCTGCACAAAAATATTTTGCCGTGAAATTCATACCGTGATCGTAGCATGCATGGACTCGACTCATATGACTGGGATATCGATGAAAAAGATTGGGGGAAAGAAAATGGGTGATCACTGTACATTTCTCTTCTGTTTCTTATTTATATTTATATTTTACCTCCTCAATTTAGCATTATGGACAGGGAAAGAACTAATCTAAGATCTGCACAAAAATATTTTGCCTTCAAATTCATACCGTAATTGTAGCATGCATGGACACGACTCATATGACTGGGATTTCCATGAAAAAGATTGTGGGCCGAAAATGGGTGATCACTGTACATTTCTCTTCTGTTCCCTATTTATATTTATATTTTACCTCCTCAACTTAGTATTATGGCCAGGGAAAGACCTAATCTAAGCTCTGCACAAAAATATTTTGCCTTCAAATTCATACCGTGATCGTAGCATGCATGGACTCGACTCATATGACTGGGATTACCATGAAAAAGATTGTGGGCCGAAAATGGTTGATCACTGTACATTTCTCTTCTGTTTCCTATTTATATTTATATTTTACCTCCTCAATTCAGCATTATGGACAGGGAAAACCTAATCAAGATCTGCACAAAAATATTTTGCCTTCAAATTCATACCGTGATCGTAGCATGCATGGACTCGACTCACAGGACGGGGATTTCCATGAAAAAGATTGTGGGCCGAAAATGGGTGATGACTGTACATTTCTCTTCTGTTTCCTATTTATATTTCTATTTTACGTACTCAATTTAGCATTATGGACAGGGAAAGACCTAATGTAAAATCTGCACAAAAATATTTTGCCTTCAAATTCATACTGAGATCGTAGCATGCATGGACTCGACTCATATGACTGGGATTTGCATGAAAAAGATTGTGGCATGAAAATGGGTGATCACTGTACATTTCTCTTCTGTTTCCTATTTATATTTCTATTTTACCTCCTCAATTTAGCATTATGGACAGGGAAAGACCTAATCTAAAATCTGCACAAAAATATTTTGCCTTCAAATTCATACCGTGATCGTAGCATGCATGGACTCGACTCATATGACTGGGATTTCCATGAAAAAGATTGTGGGCCGAAAATGGGTGATCACTGTACATTTCTCTTCTGTTTCCTATTTATATTTCTATTTTACCTCCTCAATTTAGCATTACGGACAGGGAACGACCTAATCTAAAATCTGCACAAAAATATTTTGCCTTCAAATTCATACCGTGATCGTAGCATGCTTGGACTCGACTCATATGACTGGGATTTCCATGAAAAAGATTGTGGGCGGAAAATGGGTGATCACTGTACATTTCTCTTCTGTTTCCTATTTATATTTATATTTTACCTCCTCAATTTAGCATTATGGACAGGGAAAGACCTAATCTAAGATCTGCACAAAAATATTTTGCATTCAAATTCATACCATGAACGTAGCATGCATGGACTCGACTCATATGACTGGGATTTCCATGAAAAAGATTGTGGGCCGAAAATGGGTGGTCACTGTACATTTCTCTTCTGTTTCCCTATTTATATTTATATTTTACCTCCTCAATTTAGCATTATGGACAGGGAAAGACCAAATCTAACATCTGCACAAAAATATTTTGCCTTCAAATTCATACCGTGAACGTAGCATGCATGGACTGGACTCATATGACTGGGATTTCCATGAAAAATATTGTGGGCCGAAAATGGGTGATCACTGTACATTTCTCTTCTGTTTCCTATTTATATTTCTATTTTACCTCCTCAATTTAGCATTATGGACATGGAATGACCTAATCTAAGATCTGCACAAAAATATTTTGCCTCCAAATTCATACCGTGAACGTAGCATGCATGGACTCGAATCATATGACTGGGATTTCCATGAAAAAGATTGTGGGCCGAAAATGGGTGGTCACTGTACATTTCTCTTCTGTTTCCTATTTATATTTCGATTTTACCTCCACAATTTAGCATTATGGACAGGGAAAGACCTAATGTAAAATCTGCACAAAAATATTTTGCCTTCAAATTCATACTGTGATCGTAGCATGCATGGACTCGACTCATAAGACTGGGATTTCCATGAAAAATATTTGGGGCCGAAAATGGGAGATCGCTGTACATTTCTCTTCTGTTTCCTTTTTATATTTCTATTTTTCCTCCTCAATTTAGCATTATGGACAGGGAAAGACATAATCTAAAATCTGCACAAAAATATTTTGCCTTCAAATTCATACCGTGATCGTAGCATGCATGGACTCGACTCATATGACTGGGATTTCCATGAAAAATATTGTGGGCCGAAAATGGGTGATCACTGTACATTTCTCTTCTGTTTCCTATTTATATTTATATTTTACCTCCTCAATTTAGCATTATGGACAGGGAAAGACCTAATCTGAAATCTTCACAAAAATGTTTTGCCTTCAAATTCATACCGTGAACGTAGAATGCATGGACTCGACTCATATGACTGGGATTTCCATGAAAAAGATTGTGGGCCGAAAATGGGTGATCACTGTACATTTCTCTTCTGTTTCGTATTCATATTTCTATTTTACCTACTCAATTTAGCATTATGGACAGGTAAAGACATAATCTAAAATCTGCACAAAAATATTATGCCTTCAAATTCATACCGTGATTGTAGCATGCATGGACTCGACTCATATGACTGGGATTTCAATGAAAAAGATTGAGGGCCGAAAATGGGTGATCACTGTACATTTCTCTTCTGTTTCGTATTCATATTTCTATTTTACCTCCTCAATTTAGCATTATGGACAGGGAAAGACCTAATCTAAAATCTGCACAAAAATATTATGCCTTCAAATTCATACCATGATTGTAGCATGCATGGACTCGACTCATATGACTGGGATTTCAATGAAAAAGATTGAGGGCCGAAAATGGGTGATCACTGTACATTTCTCTTCTGTTTCCTATTTATATTTCTATTTTACCTCCTCAATTTAGCATTATAGACAGGGAAAGATATAATCTAAGCTCTGCACAAAAATATTTTGCCTTCAAATTCATACCGTGAACGTAGAATGCATGGACTCGACTCATATGACTGGGATTTCCATGAAATAGATTGTGGGCCGAAAATGGGTGATCACTGTACATTTCTCTTCTGTTTCGTATTCATATTTATATTTTACCTCCTCAATTTAGCATTATGGCCAGGAAATGACCTAATCTAAAATCTGCACGAAAATATTTTGCCTTCAAATTCATACCGTGATCGGAGCATGCATGGACTCGACTCATATGACTGGGATTTCCATGAAAAAGATTGTGGGCCGAAAATGGGTGATCACTGTACATTTCTTTTCTGTTTCCTATTTATATTTATATTTTACCTCCTCACTTTAGCATTATGGACAGGGAAAGACCTAATCTAAAATCTGCACAAAAATATTTTGCTTTCAAATTCATACCGTGATCGTAGCATGCATGGACTCGACTCATATGACTGGGATTTCCATTAAAAAGACTGTGGGCCGAAAATGGGTGATCACTGTACATTTCTCTTCTGTTTCTTATTTATATTTCTATTTTACCTCCTCAATTTAGCATTATGGACCAGGAAAGACCTAATCTAAGCTATGCACAAAAATATTTTGCCTTCAAATTCATACTGTGATCGTAGCATGCATGGACTCGACTCATATGACTGGGATTTCCATAAAAAGATTGTGGGCAGAAAATGGGTGATCACTGTACATTCCTCTTCTGTTTCCTATTTATATTTATATTTTACCTCCTCAATTTAGCATTATGTAGAGGGAAAGACATTATCTAAGCTCTGCACAGAAATATTTTGCCTTCAAATTCATACTGTGATCGTAGCATGCATGGACTCGACTCATATGAATGGGATTTCCATGAAAAAGATTGTGGGCCGAAAATGGGTGATCACTGTACATTTCTCTTCTGTTTCCTATTTATATTTCTATTTTACCTACTCAATTTAGCATTATGGAGAGGGAAAGACCTAATCTAAAATCTGCACAAAAATATTTTGCTTTCAAATTCATACCGTGATCGTAGCATGCATGGACTCGACTCATATGACTGGTATTTCCATGAAAAAGATTCTGGGACGAAAATGGGTGATCACTGTACATTTCTCTCCTGTTTCCTATTTATATTTATATTTTACCTCCTGAATTTAGCATTATGGACAGGGAAAGACCTAATCTAAGGTCTGCACAAAAATATTTAGCCTTAAAATTCATACCGTGATCGTAGCATGCATGGACGCGACTCATATGACTGGGAGTCCCATGAAAAACATTTTGTCCCCAAAATGGGTGATCACTGTACATTTCTCTTCTGTTTCCTATTTATATTTCTATTTTATCTCCTCAATTTAGCATTATGGACAGGGAAAGACCTAATCTAATATCTGCACAAAAATATTTTGCCTTCAAATTCATACCGTGATCGTAGCATGCATTGACTCGACTCATATGACCGGGATTTCCATGAAAAATATTGTGGGCCGATAATGGGTGATCACTGTACATTTCTCTTCCCTTTCCTATTTATATTTATATTTTACCTCCTCAATTTAGCATTATGGAAAGGTAAAGACCTAATCTAAGCTCTGCACAAAAATATTTTGCCCTCAAATTCATACCGTAATCGTAGCATGCATGGACTCGACTCATATGCCTGGGATTTCCATGAGAAACTTTGTGGGACGAAAATGGGTTATCACTGTACATTTCTCTTCTGTTTCCTATTTATATTTCTATTGTACCTGCTCAATTTAGAATTATGGACAGGGAAAGACCTAATCTAAAATCTGCACAAAAATATTTTGCCTTCAAATTCATACCGTGATCGTAGCATGCATGGACTCGACTCATATGACTGGGATTTCCATGAAAAAGATTGTGGGCCGAAAATGGGTGATCACTGTACATTTCTCTTCTGTTTCCTATTTATATTTATATTTTACCTCCTCAATTTATCATTATGGACAGGGAAAGACCTAATCTAAAATCTGCACAAAAATATGTTGACTTCAAATTCATACCGTGATCGTAGCATGCATGGACTCGACTCATATGACTGGGATTTCCATGAAAAAGATTGTGAGCCGAAAATGGGTGATCACTGTACATTTCTCTTTTGTTTCCTATTTATATTTCTATTTTACCTCCTCAATTTAGCATTATGGACAGGGAAAGACCTAATCTAAAATCTGAACAAAAATATTTTGCCTTCAAATTCATACCGTGCATGCATGGACTCGACTCATATGACTGGGATTTCCATGAAAAGATTGTGGGCCGAAAATGGGTGACCACTGTACATTTCTCTTCTGTTTCCTATTTATATTTATATTTACCTACTTAATTTAGCATTATAGACAGGGAAAGACCTAATCTAATATATGCACAAAAATATTTTCCCTTCAAATTCATACCGTGATCGTAGCATGCATGGACACGACTCATATGACTGGGATTTCCATGAAAAAGATTGTGGGCCGATAATGGGTGATCACATAACATATCTATTCTGTTTCCTATTCATATTTCTATTTTACCTCCTCAATTTACCATTATGGACAGGGAAAGACCTAATCTAAGATCTGCACAAAAATATTTTGCCTTCAAATTAATACCGTGATCGTAGCATGCATGGACTCGACTCATATGACTGGGATTTGAATGAAAAAGATTGTGGGCTGAAAACGGGTGATCACTGTACATTTCTATTCTGTTTCCTATTTATATTTATATTTAACTTCCTCAATTTAGCATTATGGCCAAGGAAAGACCTAATCTAATATATGCACAAAAATATTTTGCCTTCAAATTCATACCGTGATCGTAGCATGCATGGACACGACTCATATGACTGGGATTTCCATGAAAAAGATTGTGGGCCGATAATGGTTGATCACTGAACATATCTATTCTGTTTCCTATTTATATTTATATTTTACCTCCTCAATTTAGCATTATGGACAGGGAAAGAACTAATCTAAGCTCTGTACAAAAATATTTTGCCGTCAAATTCATACCGTAATTGTAGCATGCATGGACACGACTCATATGACTGGGATTTCCATGAAAAAGATTGTGGGCCGAAAATGGGCGATCACTGTACATTTCTCTTCTGTTTCCTATTTATATTTCTATTTTACTTCCTCAATTTAGGATTATGGACAGGGAAAGACCTAATCTGAAATCTGCACAAAAATATTTTGCCTTCAAATTCATACCATGATCGTAGCATGCATGGACTCGACTCATATGACTGGGATTTCCATGAAAAAGATTTTGGGCCGAAAATGGGTGATCACTGTACATTTCTCTTCTGTTTCCTATTTATATTTATATTTTACTGCCTCAATTTAGCATTATGGACAGTGAAAGACCAAATATAATATCTGCAAAAAAATATTTTGCCTTAAATTTCATTCCGTGATCGTAGCATGCATGGACTCGACTCATATGACTGTGATTTCCATGAAAAAGAATGTGGGCAGAAAATGGGTGATCACTGTACATTTCTCTTCTGTTTCCTATTTATGTTTCTATTTTACTTCCTTCATTTAGCATTATGGACAGGGAAAGACCAAATCTAAGATCTGCAAAAAAATATTTTGCTTCAAATTCATACCGTGTTTGAAGCATGCATGGACTCGACTCATATGACTGGGATTTCCATGAAAAAGATTGTGGGCCGAAAATGGGTGATCAATGTACATTTCACTTCTGTTTCCTATTTATATTATATATTTTACTTCCTTAATTTAGCATTATGGACAGGGAAATACCTAATCTAATCTCGGCACAAAAATATTTTGCCTTCAAATTCATACCGTGATCTTACCTTGCAAGGTCTCGACTCATATGACTGGGATTTCCATAAAAAAGATTGTGGGCAGAAAATGGGTGATCACTGTAGATTTTTTTTCTGTTTCTTATTTATATTTCTATTTTACTTCCTCAATTTGGCATTATGGACAGGGAAAGACCTAATCTAAGATCTGCACAAAAATATTTTGCCTTCAAATTCATACCGTGATCGTAGCATGCATGGACTCGAATCATATGACTGGGATTTCCATGAAAATATTGTGGGCAGAAAATGGGTGATCACTGTACATTTCTCTTCTGTTTCCTATTTATATTCATATTTTACTTCCTCAATTTAGCATTATGGACAGGGAAAGACCTAATCTAAGATCTGCAAAAAAATATTTTGCCTTCAAATTCATACCGTGATCGTAGCATGCATGGACTCGACTCATATGACTGGCATTTCCATGAAAAAGATTGTGGGCACAAAATGCGTGATCACTGTACATTTCTCTTCTGTTTCCTATTTATATTTTTATCTTACTTCCTTCATTTAGCATTATGGACAGGGAAAGACCTAATCTAAGCTCTGCAAAAAAATATTTTGCTTTCAAATTCATACCGAGAGCGTAGCATGCATGGACTCGACTAATATGACTGGGATTTCCATGAAAAAGATTGTGGGCAGAAAATGGGTGATCACTGTACATTTCTCTTCTGTTTCCTATTTATATTTATATTTTACTTCCTTCATTTATCATTATGGAGAGGGAAAGACCTAATCTAAGATCTGCAAAAAAATATTTTGCCTTCAAATTCATACCGAGATCGTAGCATGCATGGACTCGACTCATATTATTGGGATTTTCATGAAAAAGATTGTCGGCTGGAAATGGGTGATCGCTGTACATTTCTCTTCTGTTTCCTATTTATATTTATATTTTACTTCCTTCATTTAGCATTATGGACAGGGAAATAACTAATCTAAGATCTGCAAAAAAAAAAATTGCCTTAAAATTCATACCGTGATCGTAGCATGCATGGACTCGACTCATATGACTGGGATTTCCATGAAAAAGATTGTGGGCAGAAAATGTGGGATCACTGAATATTTTTTTTCTGTTTCTTATTTATATTTATATTTTACTTCCTAAATTTAGCATTATGGACAGGGAAAGACCTAATCTAAGATCTTCAAAAAAATATTTTGCCTTCAAATTCATACCCTGATCATAGCATGCATGGACTTGACTCATCTGACTGGGATTTCCAGTGAAAAAGATGGTGGGCAGAAAATGGGTGATCACTGTACATTTCTCTTCTGTTTCCTTTTTATATTTCTATTTTACTTCCTCAATTTAGCATTATGGACAGGGAAAGACCTAATCTAAAATCTTCACAAAAATATTTTGCCTTCAAATTCATACCGTGATCTTACCTTGCATGGTCTCGACTCATATGACTGGGATTTCCATGAAAATGATTGTGGGCAGAAAATGGGGGATCACTGTACATATCTCTTCTGTTTCCTATTACTATTTTAATTTTACTTCCTGAATTTAACATTATGGACAGGGAAAGACCTAATCTAAGATCTGCAAAAGAATATTTTGCCTTCAAATTCATACCGTGATCGTAGCATACATGGACTTGACTCATATGACTGGGATTTCCATGAAAAAGATTTTGGGCAGAAAATGGGTGATCACTGTACATTTCTCTTCTGTTTCCTACTTATATTTATATTTTACCTCCTCAATTTAGCATTATGGACAGGGAAAGACCTAATCTAAGATCTGCACAAAAATATTTTGCCTTCAAATTCATACCGTGATCGTAGCATACATGGACTCGACTAATATGACTGGGATTTCCATGAAAAAGATTGTGGGCCGAAAATGGGTGATCACTGTACATTTCTCTTCTGTTTCCTATTTATATTTCTATTTTACCTCCTCAATTTAGCATTATGGACAGGGAAAGACCTAAGATCTGCAAAAAAATATTTTGCCTTCAAAATCATACCGTGATCGTAGCATGCATGGATTCGACTCATATGACTGGGATTTCCATGAAAAAGATTGTGGGCAGAAAATGGGTGATCACTGTACATTTCTCTTCTCTTTCCTATTTAGATTTATATTTTACTTCCTCAATTTAGCATTATTGACAGGGAAAGACCTAATCAAAGATCTGCTCAGAAATATTTTGCCTTCCAATTCATACCGTGATCGTAGCATGCATGGAGTCGACTCATATGACTGGGATTTCCATGAAAAAGATTGTGGGCAGAAAATGGGTGATCACTGTACATTTCTCTTCTGTTTCCTATTTATATTTATATTTTACTTCCTCAATTTAGCATTATGTACAGGGAAAGACCTAATCTAAGATCTGCAAAAAAAAAAATTGCCTTCAAATTCATACCGTGATCGTAGCATGCATGGACTCGACTCATATGACTGGGATTTCCATGAAAAAGATTCTAGGCAGAAAATGGGTGATCACTGTACATTTCTCTTCTGTTTCCTATTTATATTTCTGTTTTACTTCCTCAATTTAGCATTATGGACAGGGAAATACCTAATCTAAGATCTGCAAAAAAAAAAATTGCCTTCAAATTCATACCGTGATCGTAGCATGCATGGACTCGACTCATATGACTGGGATTTCCATAAAAAAGATTGTGGGCAGAAAATGGGTGATCACTGTAGATTTTTTTTCTGTTTCTTATTTATATTTCTATTTTACTTCCTCAATTTGGCATTATGGACAGGGAAAGACCTAATCTAAGATCTGCACAAAAATATTTTGCCTTCAAATTCATACCGTGATCGTAGCATGCATGGACTCGAATCATATGACTGGGATTTCCATGAAAATATTGTGGGCAGAAAATGGGTGATCACTGTACATTTCTCTTCTGTTTCCTATTTATATTCATATTTTACTTCCTCAATTTAGCATTATGGACAGGGAAAGACCTAATCTAAGATCTGCAAAAAAATATTTTGCCTTCAAATTCATACCGTGATCGTAGCATGCATGGACTCGACTCATATGACTGGCATTTCCATGAAAAAGATTGTGGGCACAAAATGCGTGATCACTGTACATTTCTCTTCTGTTTCCTATTTATATTTTTATCTTACTTCCTTCATTTAGCATTATGGACAGGGAAAGACCTAATCTAAGCTCTGCAAAAAAATATTTTGCTTTCAAATTCATACCGAGAGCGTAGCATGCATGGACTCGACTAATATGACTGGGATTTCCATGAAAAAGATTGTGGGCAGAAAATGTGGGATCACTGAATATTTTTTTTCTGTTTTCTTATTTATATTTATATTTTACTTCCTAAATTTAGCATTATGGACAGGGAAAGACCTAATCTAAGATCTTCAAAAAAATATTTTGCCTTCAAATTCATACCCTGATCATAGCATGCATGGACTTGACTCATCTGACTGGGATTTCCAGTGAAAAAGATGGTGGGCAGAAAATGGGTGATCACTGTACATTTCTCTTCTGTTTCCTTTTTATATTTCTATTTTACTTCCTCAATTTAGCATTATGGACAGGGAAAGACCTAATCTAAAATCTTCACAAAAATATTTTGCCTTCAAATTCATACCGTGATCTTACCTTGCATGGTCTCGACTCATATGACTGGGATTTCCATGAAAATGATTGTGGGCAGAAAATGGGGGATCACTGTACATATCTCTTCTGTTTCCTATTACTATTTTAATTTTACTTCCTGAATTTAACATTATGGACAGGGAAAGACCTAATCTAAGATCTGCAAAAGAATATTTTGCCTTCAAATTCATACCGTGATCGTAGCATACATGGACTTGACTCATATGACTGGGATTTCCATGAAAAAGATTTTGGGCAGAAAATGGGTGATCACTGTACATTTCTCTTCTGTTTCCTACTTATATTTATATTTTACCTCCTCAATTTAGCATTATGGACAGGGAAAGACCTAATCTAAGATCTGCACAAAAATATTTTGCCTTCAAATTCATACCGTGATCGTAGCATACATGGACTCGACTAATATGACTGGGATTTCCATGAAAAAGATTGTGGGCCGAAAATGGGTGATCACTGTACATTTCTCTTCTGTTTCCTATTTATATTTCTATTTTACCTCCTCAATTTAGCATTATGGACAGGGAAAGACCTAAGATCTGCAAAAAAATATTTTGCCTTCAAATTCATACCGTGATCGTAGCATGCATGGACTCGACTCATATGACTGGGATTTCCATGAAAAAGATTGTCGGCAGAAAATTGGTGATCACTGTACATTTCTCTTCTGTTTCCTATTTATATTTCTATTCTACCTCCTCAATTTAGCATTATGGACAGGGAAAGACCTAATCTAAGATGTGCAAAAAATATTTTGCCTTCAAATTCATTCCGTGATCGTAGCATGCATGGACTCGTCTCATATGATTGGGATTTTCATGGAAAAGATTGTCGGCAGAAAATGGGTGATCACTGTACATTTCTCTTCTCTTTCCTATTTAGATTTATATTTTACTTCCTCAATTTAGCATTATTGACAGGGAAAGACCTAATCAAAGATCTCCTCAGAAATATTTTGCCTTCCAATTCATACCGTGATCGTAGCATGCATGGAGTCGACTCATATGACTGGGATTTCCATGAAAAAGATTGTGGGCAGAAAATGGGTGATCACTGTACATTTCTCTTCTGTTTCCTATTTATATTTATATTTTACTTCCTCAATTTAGCATTATGTACAGGGAAAGACCTAATCTAAGATCTGCAAAAAAAAAAATTGCCTTCAAATTCATACCGTGATCGTAGCATGCATGGACTCGACTCATATGACTGGGATTTCCATGAAAAAGATTCTAGGCAGAAAATGGGTGATCACTGTACATTTCTCTTCTGTTTCCTATTTATATTTTTGTTTTACTTCCTCAATTTAGCATTATGGACAGGGAAATACCTAATCTAAGATCTGCAAAAAAAAAAATTGCCTTCAAATTCATACCGTGATCGTAGCATGCATGGACTCGACTCATATGACTGGGATTTCCATAAAAAAGATTGTGGGCAGAAAATGGGTGATCACTGTAGATTTTTTTTCTGTTTCTTATTTATATTTCTATTTTACTTCCTCAATTTGGCATTATGGACAGGGAAAGACCTAATCTAAGATCTGCACAAAAATATTTTGCCTTCAAATTCATACCGTGATCGTAGCATGCATGGACTCGAATCATATGACTGGGATTTCCATGAAAATATTGTGGGCAGAAAATGGGTGATCACTGTACATTTCTCTTCTGTTTCCTATTTATATTCATATTTTACTTCCTCAATTTAGCATTATGGACAGGGAAAGACCTAATCTAAGATCTGCAAAAAAATATTTTGCCTTCAAATTCATACCGTGATCGTAGCATGCATGGACTCGACTCATATGACTGGCATTTCCATGAAAAAGATTGTGGGCACAAAATGCGTGATCACTGTACATTTCTCTTCTGTTTCCTATTTATATTTTTATCTTACTTCCTTCATTTAGCATTATGGACAGGGAAAGACCTAATCTAAGCTCTGCAAAAAAATATTTTGCTTTCAAATTCATACCGAGAGCGTAGCATGCATGGACTCGACTAATATGACTGGGATTTCCATGAAAATGATTGTGGGCAGAAAATGGGTGATCACTGTACATTTCTCTTCTGTTTCCTATTTATATTTATATTTTACTTCCTTCATTTATCATTATGGAGAGGGAAAGACCTAATCTAAGATCTGCAAAAAAATATTTTGCCTTCAAATTCATACCGAGATCGTAGCATGCATGGACTCGACTCATATTATTGGGATTTTCATGAAAAAGATTGTCGGCTGGAAATGGGTGATCGCTGTACATTTCTCTTCTGTTTCCTATTTATATTTATATTTTACTTCCTTCATTTAGCATTATGGACAGGGAAATAACTAATCTAAGATCTGCAAAAAAAAAAATTGCCTTAAAATTCATACCGTGATCGTAGCATGCATGGACTCGACTCATATGACTGGGATTTCCATGAAAAAGATTGTGGGCAGAAAATGTGGGATCACTGAATATTTTTTTTCTGTTTCTTATTTATATTTATATTTTACTTCCTAAATTTAGCATTATGGACAGGGAAAGACCTAATCTAAGATCTTCAAAAAAATATTTTGCCTTCAAATTCATACCCTGATCATAGCATGCATGGACTTGACTCATCTGACTGGGATTTCCAGTGAAAAAGATGGTGGGCCGAAAATGGGTGATCACTGTACATTTCTCTTCTGTTTCCTATTTATATTTCTATTTTACTTCCTCAATTTAGCATTATGGACAGGGAAAGACCTAATCTAAGATCTGCAAAAAATATTTTGCCTTCAAATTGATACCGTGATCATAGCATGCATGGACTTGACTCATATGACTGGGATTTCCATGAAAAAGATTGTGGGCAGAAAATGGGTGATCACTGTACATTTTTCTTCTGTTTCTTATTCATATTTATATTTTTCTTCCTCAATTTAGCATTATGGACAGGGAAAAACCTAATCTAAGATCTGCAAAAACATATTTTGCCTTCAAATTCATACCGTGATCGTAGCATGCATGGACTCGACTCATATGACTGGGATTTCCATGAAAAAGATTGTCGGCAGAAAATTGGTGATCACTGTACATTTCTCTTCTGTTTCCTATTTATATTTCTATTCTACCTCCTCAATTTAGCATTATGGACAGGGAAAGACCTAATCTAAGATGTGCAAAAAATATTTTGCCTTCAAATTCATTCCGTGATCGTAGCATGCATGGACTCGTCTCATATGATTGGGATTTTCATGGAAAAGATTGTCGGCAGAAAATGGGTGATCACTGTACATTTCTCTTCTGTTTCCTATTTATATTTATATTTTACTTCCTTCATTTTGCATTATGGACAGGGAAAGACATAATCTAAGTTCTGCAAAAAAATATTTTGCCTTCAAATTCATACCATGATCGTAGCATGCATGGACTTGACTCATATGACTGGGATTTCCATGAAAAAGATTGTGGGCAGAAAATGGGTGATCACTGTACATTTCTCTTGTGTTTCCTATTTATATTTCTATTTTACCTCCTCAATTTAGCATTATTGACAGGGAAAGACCTAATCTAAGATCTGCCCAAAAATATTTTGCCTTCAAATTCATACCGTGATCGTAGCATGCATGGACTTGACTCATATGACTGAGATTTCCATAAAAAAGATTGTGGGCAGAAAATGGGTGATCACTGTATATTTTTTTCCTGTTTCTTATTTATATTTCTATTTTACTTCCTCAATTTAGCATTATGGACAGGGAAAGACCTAATCTAAGATCTGCAAAAATATATTTTGCCTTCAAATTCATACCGTGATCGTAGCATGCATGGACTCGACTCATATGACTGGGATTTCCATGAAAAAGATTGTCGGCAGAAAATGGGTTATCACCGTACATTTCTCTTCTGTTTCTTATTTATATTTATATTTTACTTCCTCAATTTAGCATTATGGACAGGGAAAGACCTAATCTAACATCTGCAAAAACATATTTTATCTTCAAATTCATACCGTGATCGTAGCATGCATGGACTCCACTCATATGACTGAGATTTCCATGAAAAAGATTGTGGGCAGAAAATGGGTGATCACTGTACATTTTTCTTCTGTTTCTTATTTATATTAATATTTTACTTCCTCAATTTAGCATTATGGACAGGGAAAGACCTAATCTAAGATCTGCAAAAAAATATTTTGCCTTCAAATTCATACCGTGATCATAGCATGCATGGACTTGACTCATCTGACTGGGATTTCCGTGAAAAAGATTGTGGGCCGAAAATGGGTGCTCACTGTACATTTCTCTTCTGTTCCTATTTATATTTCTATTTTACTTCCTCAATTTAGCATTATGGACAGGGAAAGACCTAATCTAAGATCTGAAAAAAATATTTTGCCTTCAAATTCATACTGTGATCGTAGCATGCATGGATTCGACTCATATGTCTGGGATTTCCATGAAAAAGATTGTCGGCAGAAAATGGGTGATCACTGTACATTTCTCTTCTGTTTCCTATTTATATTTCTATTTTACTTCCTCAATTTAGCATTATGGACAGGGAAAGACCTAATCTAAGATCTGCAAAAAAATATTTTGCTTTTAAATTCATACCGTGATCGTAGCATGTATGGACTCGACTCATATGACTGGGATTTCCATGAAAAAGATTGTGGGCCGAAAATGGGTGATCACTGTACATTTCTCTTCTGTTTCCTATTTATATTTATATTTTACTTCCTTCATTCATCATTATGGAGAGGGAAAGACCTAATCTAAGATCTGCAAAAAAATATTTTGCCTTCAAATTCATACCGAGATCGTAGCATGCATGGACTCGACTCATATTATTGGGATTTTCATGAAAAAGATTGTGGGCAGAAAATGGGTGATCACTGTACATTTCTCTTCTGTTTCCTATTTATATTTATATTTTACCTCATCAATTTAGCATTATGGATAGGGAAAGACCTAATCTAAGATCTGCAAAAAAATATTTTGCCTTCAAATTCATACCGTGATCGTAGCATGTATGGACTCGACTCATATGACTATCCCAGTCATATGAGTCGAGTCCCTACATGAAAAGATTGTGGGCAGAAAATGGGTGCTCACTGTACATTTCTCTTCTGTTTCCTATTTATATTTATATTTGATTTCCTTCATTTAGCATTATGGACAGGGAAAGACCAAATCTAAGATCTACAAAAAAATATTTTGCCTTCAAATTCATACCGTGATCGTAGCATGCATGGATTCGACTCATATGACTGGGATTTCCATGAAAAAGATTGTGGGAACAAAATGGGTGTTCACTGTATATTTCTCTTCTGTTTCCCATTACTATTTCTATTTTACTTCCTCAATTTAGCTTTATGGACAGGGAAAGACCTAATCTAAGATCTGCAAGAAAATATTTTGACTTCAAATTCATACCATGATCGTAGCATGCATGGACTCGACTCATATGACTGGGATTTCCATGAAAAAGATTGTGGGCACAAAATTGGTGATCACTGTACATTTCTCTTCTGTTTCCCATTAATATTTCTATTTTACTTCCTCAATTTAGCATTATGGATAGGGAAAGACCTAATCTAAGATCTGCAAGAAAATATTTTGACTTCAAATTCATACCATGATCGTAGCATGCATGGACTCGACTCATATGACTGGGATTTCCATGAAAAAGATTGTGGGCACAAAATGGGTGATCACTGTACATTTCTCTTCTGTTTCCCATTAATATTTCTATTTTACTTCCTCAATTTAACATTATGGATAGGGAAAGACCTAATCTAAGATATGCAAGAAAATATTTTGACTTCAAATTCATACCATGATCGTAGCATGCATGGACTCGACTCATATGACTGGGATTTCCATGAAAAAGATTGTGGGCCCAAAATGGGTGATCACTGTACATTTCTCTTCTGTTTCCCATTACTATTTCTATTTTACTTCCTCAATTTAGCATTATGGATAGGGAAAGACCTAATCTAAGATCTGCAAAAAAATATTTTGCCTTCAAATTCATACCGTGATCGTAGCGTGCATGGATTCGACTCATATGACTGGGATTTCCATGAAAAAGATTGTGGGCACAAAATTGGTGATCACTGTACATTTCTCTTCTGTTTCCCATTAATATTTCTATTTTACTTCCTCAATTTAGCATTATGGATAGGGAAAGACCTAATCTAAGATCTGCAAGAAAATATTTTGACTTCAAATTCATACCATGATCGTAGCATGCATGGACTCGACTCATATGACTGGGATTTCCATGAAAAAGATTGTGGGCACAAAATGGGTGATCACTGTACATTTCTCTTCTGTTTCCCATTAATATTTCTATTTTACTTCCTCAATTTAACATTATGGATAGGGAAAGACCTAATCTAAGATATGCAAGAAAATATTTTGACTTCAAATTCATACCATGATCGTAGCATGCATGGACTCGACTCATATGACTGGGATTTCCATGAAAAAGATTGTGGGCCCAAAATGGGTGATCACTGTACATTTCTCTTCTGTTTCCCATTACTATTTCTATTTTACTTCCTCAATTTAGCATTATGGATAGGGAAAGACCTAATCTAAGATCTGCAAAAAAATATTTTGCCTTCAAATTCATACCGTGATCGTAGCGTGCATGGATTCGACTCATATGACTGGGATTTCCATGAAAAAGATTGTGGGCACAAAATGGGTGATCACTGTACATTTCTCTTCTGTTTCCCATTACTATTTCTATTTTACTTCCTCAGTTTAGCATTATGGGCAGTGAAAGACCTAATCTAAGATCTGCAAAAAATTATTTTGCCTTCAAATTCATACCGTGATCGTAGCATGCATGGACTCGACTCATATGACTGGGATTTCCATGAAAAAGATTGTGGGCACAAAATGGGTGATCACTGTACATTTCTCTTCTGTTTCCCATTACTATTTCTATTTTACTTCCTCAGTTTAGCATTATGGGCAGTGAAAGACCTAATCTAATATCTGCAAAAATATATTTTGCCTTCAAATTCATACCGTGATCGTAGCATGCATGGATTCGACTCATATGACTGGGATTTCCATGAAAAAGATTGTGGACACAAAATGGGTGATCACTGTACATTTCTCTTCTGTTTCCCATTATATTTCTATTTTACTTCCTCAATTTAGCATTATGGGCAGTGAAAGACCTAATCTAAGATCTGCAAAAAAATATTTTGCCTTCAAATTCATACCGTGATCGTAGCATGCATGGATTCGACTCATATGACTGGGATTTCCATGAAAAAGATTGTGGGCACAAAATGGGTGATCACTGTACATTTCTCTTCTGTTTCCCATTACTATTTCTATTTTACTTCCTCAATTTAGCTTTATGGATAGGGAAAGACCTAATCTAAGATCTGCAAGAAAATATTTTGACTTCAAATTCATACCATGATCGTAGCATGCATGGACTCGACTCATATCACTGGGATTTCCATGAAAAAGATTGTGGGCACAAAATGGGTGTTCACTGTACATTTCTCTTCTGTTTCCCATTACTATTTCTATTTTACTTCCTCAATTTAGCTTTATGGATAGGGAAAGACCTAATCTAAGATCTGCAAGAAAATATTTTGACTTCAAATTCATACCATGATCGTAGCATGCATGGACTCGACTCATATCCCTGGGATTTCCATGAAAAAGATTGTGGGCACAAAATGGGTGTTCACTGTACATTTCTCTTCTGTTTCCCATTACTATTTCTATTTTACTTCCTCAATTTAGCTTTATGGATAGGGAAAGACCTAATCTAAGATCTGCAAAAAAATATTTTGCCTTCAAATTCATACCGTGATCGTAGCATGCATGGATTCGACTCATATCACTGGGATTTCCATGAAAAAGATTGTGGGCACAAAATGGGTGTTCACTGTACATTTCTCTTCTGTTTCCCAATACTATTTCTATTTTACTTCCTCAATTTAGCATTATGGATAGGGAAAGACCTAATCTAAGATCTGCAAGAAAATATTTTGCCTTCAAATTCATACCGTGATCGTAGCATGCATGGATTCGACTCATATGACTGGGATTTCCATGAAAAAGATTGTGGGCACAAAATGGGTGATCACTGTACATTTCTCTTCTGTTTCCCATTACTATTTCTATTTTACTTCCTCAATTTAGCTTTATGGATAGGGAAAGACCTAATCTAAGATCTGCAAGAAAATATTTTGACTTCAAATTCATACCATGATCGTAGCATGCATGGACTCGACTCATATCACTGGGATTTCCATGAAAAAGATTGTGGGCACAAAATGGGTGTTCACTGTACATTTCTCTTCTGTTTCCCATTACTATTTCTATTTTACTTCCTCAATTTAGCTTTATGGATAGGGAAAGACCTTATCTAAGATCTGCAAAAAAATATTTTGCCTTCAAATTCATACCGTGATCGTAGCATGCATGGATTCGACTCATATCACTGGGATTTCCATGAAAAAGATTGTGGGCACTAAATGGGTGATCACTGTACATTTCTCTTCTGTTTCCCATTACTATTTCTATTTTACTTCCTCAATTTAGCATTATGGGCAGTGAAAGACCTAATCTAAGATCTGCAAAAAAATATTTTGCCTTCAAATTCATACCGTGATCGTAGCATGCATGGATTCGACTCATATGACTGGGATTTCCATGAAAAAGATTGTGGGCACAAAATGGGTGATCACTGTACATTTCTCTTCTGTTTCCCATTATATTTCTATTTTACTTCCTCAATTTAGCATTATGGGCAGTGAAAGACCTAATCTAAGATCTGCAAAAAAATATTTTGCCTTCAAATTCATACCGTGATCGTAGCATGCATGGATTCGATTCATATGACTGGGATTTCCATGAAAAAGATTGTGGGCACAAAATGGGTGATCACTGTACATTTCTCTTCTGTTTCCCATTACTATTTCTATTTTACTTCCTCAATTTAGCTTTATGGATAGGGAAAGACCTAATCTAAGATCTGCAAGAAAATATTTTGACTTCAAATTCATACCATGATCGTAGCATGCATGGACTCGACTCATATCACTGGGATTTCCATGAAAAAGATTGTGGGCACAAAATGGGTGTTCACTGTACATTTCTCTTCTGTTTCGCATTACTATTTCTATTTTACTTCCTCAATTTAGCTTTATGGATAGGGAAAGACCTAATCTAAGATCTGCAAGAAAATATTTTGACTTCAAATTCATACCATGATCGTAGCATGCATGGACTCGACTCATATCACTGGGATTTCCATGAAAAAGATTGTGGGCACAAAATGGGTGTTCACTGTACATTTCTCTTCTGTTTCCCATTACTATTTCTATTTTACTTCCTCAATTTAGCATTATGGATAGGGAAAGACCTAATCTAAGATCTGCAAGAAAATATTTTGCCTTCAAATTCATACCGTGATCGTAGCATGCATGGACTCGACTCATATGACTGGGATTTCCATGAAAAAGATTGTGGGCACAAAATGGGTGTTCACTGTACATTTCTCTTCTGTTTCCCATTACTATTTCTATTTTACTTCCTCAATTTAGCTTTATGGATAGGGAAAGACCTAATCTAAGATCTGCAAGAAAATATTTTGACTTCAAATTCATACCATGATCGTAGCATGCATGGACTCGACTCATATCACTGGGATTTCCATGAAAAAGATTGTGGGCACAAAATGGGTGTTCACTGTACATTTCTCTTCTGTTTCCCATTACTATTTCTATTTTACTTCCTCAATTTAGCTTTATGGATAGGGAAAGACCTAATCTAAGATCTGCAAAAAAATATTTTGCCTTCAAATTCATACCGTGATCGTAGCATGCATGGATTCGATTCATATCACTGTGATTTCCATGAAAAAGATTGTGGGCACAAAATGGGTGTTCACTGTACATTTCTCTTCTGTTTCCCATTACTATTTCTATTTTACTTCCTCAATTTAGCATTATGGATAGGGAAAGACCTAATCTAAGATCTGCAAGAAAATATTTTGACTTCAAATTCATACCATGATCGTAGCATGCATGGACTCGACTCATATCACTGGGATTTCCATGAAAAAGATTGTCGGCACAAAATGGGTGATCACTGTACATTTCTCTTCTGTTTCCCATTACTATTTCTATTTTATTTCCTCAATTTAGCATTATGGATAGGGAAAGACCTAATCTAAGATCTGCAAAAAAATATTTTGCCTTCAAATTCATACCGTGATCGTAGCATGCATGGATTCGTTCATATGAATGGGATTTCCATGAAAATGATTGTGGGCACAAAATGGGTGATCACTGTATATTTCTCTTCTGTTTCCTATTTATATTTATATTTTACTTCCTTAATTTAGCATTATGGTCAGGGAAAGACCTAATCTAAGATCTGTAAAAAAATATATTGCCTTCAAATTCATACCGTGATCGTAGCATGCATGGACTCGACTTATATGACTGGGATTTCCATGAAAAAGATTGTGGGCACAAAATGGGTGATCACTGTACATTTCTCTTCTTTTTCCCATTACTATTTCTATTTTACTTCCTAAATTTAGCATTATGGACAGGGAAAGACCTAATCTAAGATCTGCAAATAAATATTTTGCCTTCAAATTCATTCCGTGATCGTAGCATGCATGGACTCGACTCATATGACTGGTATTTCCATGAAATAGACTGTGGGCACAAAATGGGTGATCACTGTACATTTATCTTCTGTTTCCCATTACTATTTCTATTTTACTTCCTCAATTTAGCATTATGGACAGGGAAAGTCCTAATCTAAGATCTGCAAAAAAATATTTTGCCTTCAAATTCATACCGTGATCGTAGCATGCATGGATTCGTTCATATGAATGGGATTTCCATGAAAATGATTGTGGGCACAAAATGGGTGATCACTGTACATTTCTCTTCTGTTTACCATTACTATTTCTATTTTACCTCCTCAATTTAGCATTATGGACAGGGAAAGACCTAATCTAAGATCTGCAAAAAAATATTTTGCTTCAAATTCATACCGTGATCGTAGCATGCATGGACTCGACTCATATGACTGGGATTTCCATGTAAAAGATTGTGGGCACAAAATGGGTGATCACTGTATATTTCTCTTCTGTTTGCCATTACTATTTCTATTTTACCTCCTCAATTTAGCATTATGGACAGGGAAAGACCTAATCTAATATCTGCAAAAAAATATTTTACCTTCAAATTCATACCATGATCGTAGCATGCATGGACTCGACTCATATGACAGGGATTTCCATGTAAAAGATTGTGGGAGGAAAATGGGTGATCACTGTACATTTCTCTACTGTTTCCTATTTATATTTCTATTTTACCTCCTCAATTTAGCATTATGGACAGGGAAAGACCTAATCTAAAATCTGCACAAAAATATTGTGCCTTCAAACTCATACCGTGATCGTAGCATGCATGGATTCGACTCATATGACTGGGATTTCCATGAAAAAGATTATGGGCCGAAAATGGGTGATCACTGTACATTTCTCTTCTGTTTCCTATTTATATATATATTTTACCTCCTCAATTTAGAATTATGGACAGGGAAAGACCTAATCTAAAATCTGCACAAAAATATTTTGCCTTCAAATTCATACCGTGATCGTAGCATGCATGGACTCGACTAATATGACTGGGATTTCCATGAAAAAGATTGTGGGCTGAAAATAGGTGATCACTGTACATTTCTCTTCTGTTTCCTATTTATATTTCTATTTTACCTCCTCAATTTAGCATTATGGACAGGGAAAGACCTAATCTAAAATCTGCACAAAAATATTTTGCCTTCAAATTCATACCGTGATCGTAGCATGCATTGACTCGACTCATATGACTGGGATTTCCATGAAAAAGATTGTGGGCCGAAAATAGGTGATCACTGTACATTTCTCTTCTGTTTCCTATTTATATTTCTATTTTACCTCCTCAATTTAGCATTATGGACAGGCAAAGACCTAATCTAAGATCTGCACAAAAATATTTTGCCTTCAAATTCATACCGTGATCGTAGCATGCATGGACTTGACTCATATGACTGGGATTTCCATGAAAAAGATTGTGGGCCGAAAATGGGTGATCACTGTACATTTCTCTTCTGTTTCCTATTTATATTTCTATTTTACCTCCTAAATTTAGCATTATGGACAGGGAAAGACCTAAACTAAAATCTGCACAAAAATATTTTGCCTTCAAATTCATACCGTGATCGTAGCATGCATGGACTTGACTCATATGACTGGGATTTCCATGAAAAAGATTGTGGGCCGAAAATAGGTGATCACTGTACATTTCTCTTCTGTTTCCTATTTGTATTTCTATTTTACCTCCTCAATTTAGCATTATGGACAGGGAAAGACCTAATCTAAAATCTGCACAAAAACATTTTGCCTTCAAATTCATACCGTGATCGTAGCATGCATGGACTCGACTCATATGACTGGGATTTCCATGAAAAAGATTGTGGGCCGAAAATGGGTGATCACTGTACATTTCTCTTCTGTTTCCTATTTATATTTATATTTTATCTTCTTAATTTCGCATTATAGACAGGGATAGACCTAATCTAAAACCTGCACAAAAATATTTTGCCTTCAAATTCATACCGTGATCGTAGCATGCATGGACTCGACTCATATGACTGGGATTTCGATGAAAAAGTTTGTGGGCCGAAAATGGGTGATCACTGTACATTTCTCTTCTTTTTACTATTTATATTTGTATTCAACCTCCTCAATTTAGCATTATGGACAGGGAAAGACATAATCTAAGATCTGCAAAAAAATATTTTGCCTTCAAATTCATACCGTGATCGTAGCATTTATGGACTCAAATCATATGACTGGGATTTCCTTGAAAAAGATTGTGGGCAGAAAATGGGTGATCACTGTACATTTCTCTTCTGTTTCCTATTTATATTTAACTACCTTAATTTAGCAGTGTGAACAGGTAAAGGCCTAATCTAAGATCTGCAAAAAAATATTTTGCCTTCAAATTCATACCGTGATCGTAGCATGCATGGACTCGACATATGACTGGGATTTCCATGAAAAAGATTGTGGGCAGAAAATGGGTGATCACTGTACATTTCTCTTCTGTTTCATTTTTATATTTATATTTTACTTCTTCAATTTAGCATTATGGACAGGGAAAGACCTAATCTAAGATCTGCAAAAAAATATTTTGCCTTCAAATTCATACCGTGATCGTAGCATATATGGATTCGACTCATATGACAGGGATTTCCATGAAAAAGATTGTGGGCAGAAAATGGGTGATCACTGTACATTTCTATTCTGTTTCCTATTTATATTTCTATTTTACCTCCTCAATTTAGCATTATGGACAGTGAAAGACCTAATCTAATATCTGCAAAAAAATATTTTGCCTTCAAATTCATACCGTGATCGTAACATGCATGGACTAGACTCATATGACTGGGATTTCGATGAAAAAGATTGTGGGCCGAAAATGGGTGATCACTGTACATTTCTCTTCTTTTTACTATATATATTTGTATTCAACCTCCTCAATTTAGCATTATGGACAGGGAAAGACATAATCTAAGATCTGCAAAAAAATATTTTGCCTTCAAATTCATACCGTGATAGTAGCATGAATGGACACGACTCATATGACTGGGATTTCCATGAAAAAGTTTGTTGGCAGAAAATGGGTGATCACTGTACATTTCTCTTCTGTTTTCTATTTATATTTTACCTTTCTCAATTTAGCATTATGGACAGTGAAAGACCTAATCAAACATCTGCAAGAAAATATATTGCCTTCAAATTCATACCGTGATCGTAGCATGCATGGACTCGACTCATATGAATGGGATTTCCATGAAAAAGATTCTGGGCAGAAAATGGGTGATCACTGTACATTTCTCTTCTGTTTCCTATTTATATTTATATTTTACTTCCTTCATTTAGTATTATGGACAGGGAAAGTCCTAAGCTAAGCTCTGCACAAAAATATTTTGCTTTCAAATTCATACCGTGATCGTAGCATGCATGGACTCGACTCATATGACTGGGATTTCCATGAAAAAGATTGTGTGCGGAAAATGGGTGATCACTGTACATTTCTCTTCTGTTTCCTATTTATATTTATATTTTACCTCCTCAATTTAGCATTATGGACAGGGAAAGACCTAATATAAGATCTGCACAAAAATATTTTGCCTTCAAATTCATACCGTGATCGTAGCATGCATGGACTCGACTCATATGACCGGGATTTCCAAGAAAAAGATTCTGCGCCGAAAATGGGTGATCACTGTACATTTCTCTTCTGTTTCCTATTTATATTTATATTTTACCTCCTCAATTTAGCATTATGGACAGTGAAAGACCTAATCTAAGATCTGCACAAAAATATTTTGCTTTCAAATTCATACCGTGATCGTAGCATGCATGGACTCGACTCATATGACTGGGATTTTCATGAAAAAGATTGTGGGCAGAAAATGGGTGATCACTGTACATTTCTCTTCTGTTTCCTATTTATATTTATATTTTACCTCCTCAATTTAGCATTATGGACAGTGAAAGACCTAATCTAAGATCTGCACAAAAATATTTTGCTTTCAAATTCATACCGTAATCGTAGCATGCATGGACTCGACTCATATGACTGGGATTTTCATGAAAAAAATTGTGGGCAGAAAATGGGTGATCACTGTACATTTCTCTTCTTTTTTCTATTTATATTTCTATTTTACCTCCTCAATTTAGCATTAAGGACAGGGAAAGTCCTAATCTAAAATCTTTACAAAAATATTTTGCTTTCAAATTCATACCGTGATCGTAGCATGCATGGACTCGAGTCATATGACTGGGATTTCCATGTAAAAGATTGTAGGGCGAAAATGGGTGATCGCTGTACATATCTCTTCTGTTTCCTATTTATATTTATATTTTACTTCCTCAATTTAGTAT
The DNA here is from genome assembly GCA_963932145.1 of Acanthosepion lycidas. Lineage (NCBI taxonomy): Eukaryota > Metazoa > Mollusca > Cephalopoda > Sepiida > Sepiidae > Acanthosepion > Acanthosepion lycidas. Next base: position 1,736,079 of record OZ010604.1, on the reverse strand, counting down.
TATGGACAAGGAAAGACCTATTCTAAGATCTGCACAAAAATATTTTGCCTTCAAATTCATACCTTGAACGTAGCATGCAGGGACTCGACTCATATGACTGGGATTTCCATGAAAAAGATTGTGGGCCGAAAATGGGTGATCACTGTACATTTCTCTTCTTTTTCCTATTCATATTTCTATTTTACCTCCTCAATTTAGCATTATGGACAGTGAAAGACCTAATCTAAAATCTGCACAAAAATATTTTGCCTTCAAATTCATACCGTGATCGTAGCATGCATGGACTCGACTCATATGACTGGGATTTCCATGAAAAAGATTGTGGGCCGAAAATGGGTGATCACTGTACATTTCTCTTCTGTTTCCTATTTATATTTCTATTTTACCTCCTCAATTTAGCATTATGGACAGGGAAAGACGTAATCTAAAATCTGCACACAAATATTTTGCCTTCAAATTCATACCGTGATCGTAGCATGCATGGACTCGACTCGTATGACTGGGATTTCAATGAAAAACATTGTGGGCCGAAAATGGGTGATTACTGTACATTTCTTTTCTCTTTCCCATTTTTATTTATATTTTACCTCCTCAATTTAGCATTATGGACAGGGAAAGACCTAATCTAAAATCTACACAAAAATATTTTGCCTTCAAATTCATACCGTGATCGTAGCATGCATGGACTCGACTCATATGACTGGGATTACCATGAAAAAGATTGTGGGCCGAAAATGGGAGGTCACAGTACATTTCTCTTCTGTTTCCTATTTATATTTATATTTTACCTTCTCAATTTAGCATTATGGACAGTGAAAGGCCTAATCTAAGATGTGCACAAAAATATTTTGCTTTCAACTTCATGCCGTGATCGTAGCAAGCACGGACTCGACACATAAGACTGGGATTTCCATGAAAAAGATTGTTGGCCGAAAATGGGTGATCAGTGTACATTTCTCTTCTATTTTCTATTTATATTTATATTTTACCTCCTCTATTTATCATTATGGACAGGGAAAGACCTAATCTAAAATCTGCACAAAAATATTTTGCCTTCAAATTCATACCGTGAACGTAGCATGCATGGACTTGACTCATATGACTGGGATTTCCATGATAAAGATTGTGGGCCGAAAATGGGTGATCACTGTACATTTCTCTTCTGTTTCCTATTTATATTTCTATTTTACCTCCTCAATTTAACATTAGGACAGGGAAAGACCTAATCTAAAATCTGCACAAAAATATTTTGCCTTCAAATTCATACCGTGATCGTAGCATGCATGGACTCGACTCATATGACTGGGATTTCCATGAAAAAGATTGTGGGCCGAAAATGGGTGATCACTGTACATTTCTCTTCTGTTTCCTATTTATATTTATATTTTACCTCCTCAATTTAGCATTATGGACAGGGAAAGACCTAATCTAAAATCTGCACAAAAATATTTTGCTTTCAAATTCATTCCGTGATCGTAGCATGCATGGACTCGACTCATATGACTGGGATTTCCATGAAAAAGATTGTGGGCCGAAAATGGGTGATCACTGTACATTTCTCTTCTGTTACCTATTTATATTTCTATTTTACCTTCTCAATTTAGCATTATGGACAGGGAAAGAACTAATCTAAGATCTGCAAAAAAATATTTTGCTTTCAACTTCATGCCGTGATCGTAGCAAGCACGGACTCGACACATAAGACTGGGATTTCCATGAAAAAGATTGTTGGCCGAAAATGGGTGATCACTGTACATTTCTCTTCTGTTTCCTATTCATATTTCTATTTTACCTCCTCAATTTAGCATTATGGACAGGGAAAGACCTAATCTAAGATCTGCACAAAAATATTTTGCCTTCAAATTCATACCGTGATCGTAGCATGCATTGACTCGACTCATTTGACTGGGATTTCCATGAAAAAGATTGTGGGACGAAAATGGGTGATTGCTGTACAGTTCTCTTCTGTTTCCTATTTATATTTCTATTTTACTTCCTTCATTTAGCATTATGGACAGGGAAAGGCCGAATCTAAGCTCTGCACAAAAATATTTTGCCTTCAAATTCATACCGTGATCGTAGCATGTATGGACACGACTCATATGACTGGGATTTCCATGAAAATATTGTGGGCAGAAAATGGATGATCACTGTACATGTCTCTTCTGTTTCCTATTTATATTTATATTTTACCTCCTCGATTTAGCATTATGGACAGGGAAAGACCTAATCTAAAATCTGCACAAAAATATTTTGCATTCAAATTCATACCGTGATCGTAGCATGCATGGACTCGACTCATATGACTGTGATTTCCATGAAAAAGATTGTGGGCCGAAAATGGGTGATCACTGTACATTTCTCTTCTGTTTCCTATTTCTATTTCTATTTTACCTCCTCAATTTAGCATTATGGACAGGGAAAGACCTAATCTAAGATCTGCCCAAAAATATTTTGCCTTCAAATTCATACCGTGAACGTACCATTCATGGACTCGACTCATATGACTGGGATTTCCATGAAAAAGTTTGTGGGCCGAAAATGTGTGATCACTGTACATTTCTCTACTGTTTCCTATTTATATTCCTCTTTTACCTCTTCAATTTAGCATTATGGACAGGGAAAGACATAATCTAAAATCTGCACAAAAATATTTTGTCTTCGAATTAATACCGTGATCGTAGCATGCATTGAATCGAGTCATATGACTGGGATTTCCAAGAAAAAGTTTGTGGGGCGAAAATTGGTGATCACTGTACATTTCTCTTCTGTTTCCTATTTATATTCATATTTTACCTCCTCAATTTAGCGTTATGGACAGGGAAAGACTTAATCAAAATCTGCACAAAAATATTTTGCCTTCAAATTCATACCGTGATCGTAGCATGAATTGACTCGACTCATATGACTGGGATTTCCATGAAAAAGGTTGTGGGCCGAAAACGGGTGATCACTGTACATTTCTCTTCTGTTTCCTATTTATATTTATATTTTACCTCCTCAATTTTGCATTATGGACAGGGAAAGACCTAATTTAAAATCTGCACAAAAATATTTCGCCTTCAAATTCATACCGTGATCGTAGCATGCATGGACTCGACTCATATGACTGGGATTTCCATGAAAAAGATTGTGGGCCGAAAATGGGTGATCACTGTACATTTCTCTTCTGTTTCCTATTTATATTTATATTTTACCTCCTCAATTTAGCATTATGGACAGGGAAAGATATAATCTAAAATCAGCACAAAAATATTTTGCCTTCAAATTCATACCGTGATCGTAGCATGCATGGACTCGACTCATATGACTGGGATTTCCAGGAAAAAGATTGTGGGCCGAAAATATGTGATCACTGTATATTTCTATTCTGTTTCCTATTTATATTTATATTTTACCTCCTCAATTTAGCATTATGGACAGGGAATGACCTAATCTAAGATCTGCACAAAAATATTTTGTCTTCGAATTAATACCGTGATCGTAGCATGCATTGAATCGAGTCATATGACTGGGATTTCCAATAAAAAGTTTGTGGGGCGAAAATTGGTGATCACTGTACATTTCTCTTCTGTTTCCTATTTATATTTATATTTTACCTCCTCAATTTAGCATTATGGGCAGGGAAAGTAATTATCTAAGCTCTGCACACAAATATTTTGCCTTCAAATTCATACCGTGATCGTCGCATGCATGGACTCGACTCATATGACTGGGATTTCCATGAAAAAGTTTGTGGGGCGAAAATGGGTGATCACTGTACATTTCTCTTCTGTTTCCTATTTATATTTATATTTTCCCTCCTCAATTTAGCATTATGGGCAGGGAAATTAATTATCCAAGCTCTGCACACAAATATTTTGCCTTCAAATTCATACCGTGATCGTAGCATGCATGGATTCGACTCATATGACTGGGATTTCCATGAAAAAGATTGAGGGCCGAAAATGGGTGGTCACTGTACATTTCTGTTCTGTTTCCTATTTATATTTATATTTTACCTCCTCAATTTAGCGTTATGGACAGGGAAAGACATAATCAAAAATCTGCACAAAAATATTTTGCCTTCAAATTAATACCGTGATCGTAGCATGAATTGACTCAACTCATATGACTGGGATTTCCATGAAAAAGATTGTGGGCGGAAAATGGGTGATCACTGTACATTTCTCTTCTGTTTCCTATTTATATTTATATTTTACCTCCTCAATTTAGCATTATGGACAGGGAAAGACCAAATCTAAGCTCTGAACAAAAATATTTTACCTTCAAATTAATACCGTGATCGTAGCATGCATTGAATCGAGTCATATGACTGGGATTTCCATGAAAAAGTTTGTGGGGCGAAAATGGGTGATCACTGTACATTTCTCTTCTGTTTCCTATTTATATTTATATTTTACCTCCTCAATTTAGCATTATGGTCAGGGAAAGTAATTATCTAAGCTCTGCACACAAATATTTTGTCTTCAAATTCATACCGTGATCGTAGCATGCATGGACTCGAATCATATGACTGGGATTTCCATGAAAAAGTTTGTGGGGCAAAAATGGGTGATCACTGTACATTTCTCTTCTGTTTCCTATTTATATTTATATTTTCCCTCCTCAATTTAGCATTATGGGCAGGGAAAGTAATTATCTAGGCTCTGCACACAAATATTTTGCCTTCAAATTGATACCGTCATCGTAGCATGCACGGATACGACTCATATGACTGGGATTTCCATGAAAAAGATTGTGGGCCGAAAATGGGTGATCACTGTACATTTCTCTTCTGTTTCCTATTTATATTTATATTTTACCTCCTCAATTTAGCATTATGGACAGGGAAAGACCTAATCTAAGTTCTGCTCAAAAATATTTTGCCTTCATATTCATACCGTGATCGTAGCATGCATGGACTCGACTCATATGACTGGGATTTCCATGAAAAAGATTGTGGGCCGAAAATGGGTGATCACTGTACATTTCTCTTCTGTTTCCTATTTATATTTCTCTTTTACCTCTTCAATTTAGCATTATGGACAGGGAAAGACATAATCTAAAATCTGCACAAAAATATTTTGTCTTCGAATTAATACCGTGATCGTAGCATGCATTGAATCGAGTCATATGACTGGGATTTCCAAGAAAAAGTCTGTGGGGCGAAAATTGGTGATCACTGTACATTTCTCTTCTGTTTCCTATTTATATTTATATTTTACCTCCTCAATTTAGCATTATGGGCAGGGAAAGTAATTATCTAAGCTCTGCACACAAATATTTTTCCTTCAAATTCATACCGTGATCGTCGCATGCATGGACTCGACTCATATGACTGGGATTTCCATGAAAAAGTTTGTGGGGCGAAAATGGGTGATCACTGTACATTTCTCTTCTGTTTCCTATTTATATTTATATTTTCCCTCCTCAATTTAGCATTATGGGCAGGGAAATTAATTATCCAAGCTCTGCACACAAATATTTTGCCTTCAAATTCATACCGTGATCGTAGCATGCATGGATTCGGCTCATATGACTGGGATTTCCATGAAAAGTTTGTGGGCCGAAATTTAGTGATCACTGTACTTTTCTCTTCTGTTTCCTATTTATATTTATATTTTACCTCCTCAATTTAGCATTATGGACAGGGAAAGACCTAATCTAAGATCTGCACTAATATATTTTGCCTTCAAAATTCATACCGTGATCGTAGCATGCATGGACTTGACTCATATGACTGGGATTTCCATGAAAAAGATTGTGGGCCGAAAATGGGTGATCACTGTACATTTCTCTTCTGTTTTCTATTTATATTTCTATTTTACCTCCTCAATTTAGCATTATGGACAGGGAAAGACCTAATCTAAGATCTGCACAAAAATATTTTGCCTTCAAATTCATACCGTGATCGTAGCATGCATGGACTCGACTCACATGACTGGGATTTCCATGAAAAAGATTGTGGGCAAAAAATGGTTGATCACTGTACATTTCTCTTCTGTTTCCTATTTATATTCATATTTTACCTCCTCAATTTAGCATTATGGACAGGGAAAGTCCTAATCTAAGATCTGCACAAAAATATTTTGCCTTCAAATTCATACCGTCATCGTAGCATTCATGGACTCAACACATATAACTGGGATTTCCATGAAAAAGATTGTGGGCCGAAAATGGGTGATCACTGTACATTTCTCTTCTGTTTTCTATTTATATTTCTATTTTACCTCCTCAATTTAGCATTATGGACAGGGAAAGACCTAATCTAAGCTCTGCACAAAAATATTTTGCCTTCAAATTCATACCGTGATCGTAGCATGCATGGACTCGGCTGATATGACTGGGATTTCCATGAAAAGTTTGTGGGCCGAAATTGGGTGATCACTGTACTTTTCTCTTCTGTTTCCTATTTATATTTATATTTTACCTCCTCAATTTAGCATGATGGACAGGGAAAGACCTAATCTAAGATCTGCACTAATATATTTTGCCTTCAAAATTCATACCGTGATCGTAGCATGCATGGACTTGACTCATATGACTGGGATTTCCATGAAAAAGATTGTGGGCCGAAAATGGGTGATCACTGCACATTTCTCTTCTGTTTCCTATTTATATTTATATTTTACCTCTCAATTTAGTATTATGGACAGGGAAAGACCTAATCTAAGATCTGCACAAAAATATTTTGCCTTCAAATTCATACCGTGATCGTAGCATGCATGGACTCGACTCACATGACTGGGATTTCCATGAAAAAGATTGTGGGCAAAAAATGGTTGATCACTGTACATTTCTCTTCTGTTTCCTATTTATATTCATATTTTACCTCCTCAATTTAGCATTATGGACAGGGAAAGACCACATCTAAGATCTGCACAAAAATATTTTGCCTTCAAATTCATACCGTCATCGTAGCATTCATGGACTCAACACATATAACTGGGATTTCCATGAAAAAGATTGTGGGCCGAAAATGGGTGATCACTGTACATTTCTCTTCTGTTTTCTATTTATATTTCTATTTTACCTCCTCAATTTAGCATTATGGACAGGGAAAGACCTAATCTAAGCTCTGCACAAAAATATTTTGCCTTCAAATTCATACCGTGATCGTAGCATGCATGGACTTGACTCATATGACTGGGATTTCCATGAAAAAGATTGTGGGCCGAAAATGGGTGATCACTGTACATTTCTCTTCTGTTTCCTATTTATATTTATATTTTACCTCCTCAATTTAGCATTATGGACAGGGAAAGACCTAATCTAAGATCTGCACAAAAATATTTTGCCTTCAAATTCATACCGTGATCGTAGCATGCATGGAATCGACTCATATGACTGGGATTTCCATGAAAAAGATTGTGTGCCGAAAATGGGTGATCACTGTACATTTCTCTTCTTTTTCCTATTTATATTTCTATTTTACATCCTCAATTTAGCATTATGGACAGGGAAAGACCTAATCTAAGATCTGCACAAAAATATTTTGCCTTCAAATTCATACCGTGATCGTAGCATGCATGGACTTGACTCATATGACTGGGATTTCCATGAAAAAGATTGTGGGTCGAAAATGGGTGATCACTGTACATTTCTCTTCTGTTTCCTATTTATATTTATATTTTACCTCCTCAATTTAGCATTATGGACAGGGAAAGACCTAATCTAAGATCTGGAAATAAATATTTTGCCTTCAAATTCATACCGTGATCGTAACATGCATGGACTCGACTCATATGACTGGGATTTCCATGAAAACAATTGTGGGCAGAAAATGGGTGATCTCTGTGCATTTCTCTTCTGTTTCCTATTTATATTTCTATTTAATTCCTTAATTTAGCATTATGGACAGGGAAAGATCTAATCTAAGATCTGGAAAAAAATATTTTACCTTCAAATTCATACCGTGATCGTAGCATGCATGGACTTGACTCATATGTCTGGGATTTCCATGAAAAAGATTGTGGGCAGAAAATGGGTGGTCTCTGTGCATTTCTCTTCTGTTTCCTATTTATATTTATATTTTACTTCCTTAATTTAGCATTATGGACAGGGAAAGACCTAATCAGAGATCTGCAAAAAAATATTTTGCCTTCAAATTAATACCGTGATCGTAGCATTCATGGACTCGACTCATATCACTGGGATTTCGATGAAAAAGATTGTGGGCACAAAATGGGTGATCACTGTACATTTCTCTTCTGTTTTCTATTTATATTTCTATTTTACCTCCTCAATTTAGCATTATGGACAGGGAAAGACCTAATCTAAGATCTGGAAAAAAATATTTTGCCTTCAAATTCATACCGTGATCGTAGCATGCATGGACTCGACTCATATGACTGGGATTTCCATGAAAAAGATTGTGGGCAGAAAATGGGTGATGTATTTGCATTTCTCTTCTGTTTCCTATTTATATTTAACTTCCTTAATTTAGCATTGTGGTCAGGGAAAGACCTAATCTAAGATCTGCAAAAAAATATTTTGCTTTCAAATTCATACCGTGATCGTAGCATGCATGGAATTGACTCATATGACTGGGATTTCCATGAAAAAAATTGTGGGCAGAAAATGGGTGATCACTGTATATTCCTCTTCTTTTTCCTATTTATATTTCTACTTTACTTCCTTAATTTAGCATTATGGACAGGGAAAAACCTAATTTAAGATCTGCAAAAAAATATTTTGCCTTCAAATTCATATCGTGATCGTAGCATTTATGTACTTGACACATATGGCTGGGATTTCCATGAAAAAGATTGTGGGCACAAAATGGGTGATCACTGTACATTTCACTTCTGTTTCCCATTACTATTTCTATTTTACTTTCTCAATTTAGCATTATGGACAGGGAAAGGCCTAATCTAAAATCTGCAAAAAAATATTTTGCCTTCAAATTCATACCGTGATCGTAGCATGCATGGACTCGACTCATATGACTAGGATTTCCAAGACAAAATAAGTGGGGACAAAATGGGTGATCACTGTATATTTCTCTTCTCTTTCCTATTTATATTTCCATTTTACTTCCTTAATTTAGCATTATGGACAGGGAAGATTAATCTAAGATCTGCAAAAAAATATTTTGCCTTCAAATTCATACCGTGATCGTAGCATGCATGGACTTGACTCATATGATTGGGATTTCCATGAAAAAGATTGTGGGCAGAAAATGGGTGATCACTGTACATTTCACTTCTGTTTCCTATTACTATTTCTATTTTACTTCCTTAATTTAGAATTATGGACAGGGAAAGACCTAATCTAATATCTGCAAAAAAATATTTTGCCTTCAAATTCATACCGTGATCGTAGCATGCATGGACTCGACTCATATGACTGGGATTTCCATGAAAAAGATTGTGGTCACAAAATGGTTGATCACTGTATATTTCTCTTCTGGTTCCTATTTATATTTCTATTTTACCTCCTCAATTTAGCATTATGGACAGGGAAAGACCTAATCTAAAATCTGCAAAAAAATATTTTGCCTTCAAATTCATACCGTTATCTTTTCGGACACCGTAAAGTGACACCGGTGACAGAAGTGACATGTTCGAAACTGCAGTTTGCCGCATGAAAGCGAACGAAAAATTCTTGTAGCCATGCACAGAGTGAGAGATTCCACACAATTTGATAACCATTAGGAAGAGAATCCAGCTACTGGAAAAAATTTATAAAGCAATGAATTGGGGGACGCCCCCTTAGGTTTGGTGCGCATGAAAATTTCAAGAAAGTCACTAACGCTAGGTCTCGAATCGTCGAAGGTCAGTCCCTCCCCACAGAAGCGACTGAAATAAACATTTGACTGATGGAGTCAGCAGGTAATTCCACACAATCTGACATCTATATCATGAGGATCCCCTAGAGAGGAAAAAGTAGATATGCGATCTCTTCGGGCTAACCGCTTTTCAGAAACTGTAAAGTGCCAACGGTGACAGCAGTGACATGGTCGAAGCTGCAGTTTGCCGCATGAAAGCGAACGAAAAATGCTCGTAGCCATGCAAAGATTGAGAGATTCCACACAATTTGATACCAATTTGGAAGAGATTCCAGCTACTGGAAAAAATTTATAAAGCAATGAATTGGGAGAGGACCCCCCAGTTTTGGTGCCCATGAAAATTCCAACAAAGTCACTAACGCTAGGTCCCGAATCTTCGAAGGTCACTCCCTCCCCACACAAGCGACTGAAATAAACCTTTGACTGATGTAGTCAGCAGGAAATTCCCCACAATCTGACATCTATCTCCTGAGGATCCCCTGGAGAGGAAAAAACTGAAATGTGATCTCTTTGAGCAAACCGCTTTTCGGACACCGTACGGTGACAGCAGTGACATGGTCGAAGCTGCAGTTTGCCGCATGAAAGCGAACAAATAATGCTTGTAGCCGTGGACAGAGTGAGAGATTCCAAACAATTTGATACCAATTTGGAAGATATTCCAGCTACTGGAAAAAAATTTATAAAGCAATGAATTGGGGGAACCCCTGCCCAGTTTTGATGCGTATGCAAATACCAACAAATTCACTAACGCTAGGTCCCGAATCGTCGAAGGTCACTCCCTCCCCACTCAAGCGACTGAAATAAACCTTTGACTGACGGAGTCAGCAGGAAATTCCCCACAATCTGACATCTCATGAGGATCCCCAAGAGAGGAAAAAGTAGAAATGGGATCTCTGCGAGCAAACCGCTTTTCGGACACCATAAAGTGCCAACGGTGACAGCAGTGACATGGTCGAAGCTGCAGTTTGCCGAATGAAAGCGAACGAAAAATGCTTGTAGCCATGCACAGAGTGAGAGATTTCACACAATTTGATACCTATTTGGAAGAGATTCCAGCTACTGGAAAAAAATTATAAAGCAATGAATTGGGGGAGGCCCCCCCCAGTTTTGGTGTGCATGAAAATTCCAACAAATTCACTAACGCTAGGTCCCGAATCGTCGAAGGTCACTCCCTCCCCACACAAGCGACTGAAATAAACATTTGACTGATGTAGTCAGCCTGAAATTCCCCACAATCTGACATCTATCTGATGAGGATCCCCTGGAGAGGAAAAAATAGAAATGCGATCTCTTCGAGCAAACTGCTTTTTGCACACCGTACTGTGACAGCAGTGACATGGTCGAAGCTGCAGTTTGCCGCATGAAAGTGAATGAAAAATGCTTGTAGCCATGCACAGAGTGAGAGATTCCGCAGAATTTGATACCAATTTGTTAGAGATTCCAGCTACTGGAAAAAATTTATAATGCAATGTATTGGGCGTGGCCCCCCAGTTTTGGTCCGCTTCCAACAAATTCACTAACGGTAGGTCCCGAATCGTTGAAGTTCACTCTCTCCCCACGCAATCGACTTAAATAATTATTTGACTCGTGGATTAAGCAAGAAATTCCTCATAATTTGATATCAATTTCATGAGGGTGCCCAAGAGTGGAGAAAGTTGAAATCTGATCTCTTCGAGAAAACCGCTTTTCGGACACCGTAAATTGCCAGCGGTGACAGCTGCGGCAAGTTCGAAGCTAGACTTTGCCCTGTAAAAGCTACTTAGAAATGCTTGTTGGCATGGACTGAGTCAGAGACTTCGCACAATTTAATACCAAGTTTGAAGAGATTTCATCTGCTGGAAAAAAAGTTATAAAGCAGGGAAATTGTGAGGGATCCCCTAGTTTTGGTCCGCATCAAAATTTCAACAAATTCACTAACACGAGGAACCATATCGTCGAACGTCACTCCATCCCTACGCAATCGACGGAAATATTTCTTTGACTCATGGATTAAGCAGGAAATTCCTCACAATCTGATATCAATTTCATGAGGGTGCCCTAGAGTGGAAAAAGTTGAAATGCGATCTCTTCGAGCAAACCGCTTTTCGGACACCGTAAATTGCCAGCGTTGACACGATCAAAGCTAGACTTTGCACTGTAAAAGCTGCTGACAAATTCTTGTAGACATGGACAGAGTGAGAGATTTTGCACAATTTAATACCAATTTTGAAGAGATTTCATCTGCTGGAAAAAAGTTATAAAGCAGGGAAATGGTGAGGGATCCCCCAGTTTTGGTCCACTTCAAAATTCCGACAAATTCACTACATGAGGTCCCGTATCGTTGAACGTCACTCCCTCCCTACACAAGGGACTGAAATAATTCTTTGACTCATTGATTAAGCAGGAAATTCCTCACAATCTGATATCTATTTCATGAGGATCCCCTCGAGAGGAAAAACTTGAAATGGGATCTCCTTGAGCAAACCGCTTTTCGGACACTGTAAATTGTCCACGGTGACAGCAGCGACACACTCGAAGCTACACTTTGCACTATAAAAGCAAATGAAAAATGCTTGTAGACATCGACAGAGTGAGAGATTTCGCACAATTTAATACCAATTTTGAAGAGATTTCATCTGCTGGAAAAAAGTTATAAAGCAGGGATATGGTGAGAGATCCCCCAGTTTTTGGTCCGCATGAAAATTCCAACAAATTCAATAACACAAGGTCCCGTATCCTCGAACATCACTCCCTCCCTACAGAAGTGACTGAAATAATTCTTTGACTCCTGCATTAAGCAGGAAATTCCACACAATGTGATATCTATTTTATGAGGGTTCCTTAGATGGGAAAAATTTGTATTGCAATCTTATCGAGCAAACCGGTTTCCGAACACTGTCAGTTATCAAAGGCCACAGCATCTACATGGTCGTTGCTGTATCGTGTCTATTAAACCTATTTTAAAATCATTCTAGACAGGCCTGTGTCGAGACATTCAGCCCAATTTAATATCAAAAATTGAAGTTATTTCACTTACTGGATAAAAGTTAAGTAGTGAAAATGTGTGATCACCCAGTTACGGTCCGCATGAAAAATCCCACAATTCTACTAACCCAAGTTACCGTATCATCTAAGGCCTTCTCTCCCTACTCAATCTACTTAAATAATTCTTTCATACATGGATTAAGCAAGAAATTCCGCTCAATCTCATATCTATTTTATGAGGGCTCCATAGAGGGGCAAAGTTCAAATGCAATCTTATCGAGCAAACCGGTTTTCGGACACTGTAAACTTTGAAAGGGCACAGCAGCGACATGGTCGATGCTTTACTTTGCTCTATTAAGCCAAATTTTAAATCCTTCAAGACAGGCATGAGTCGACAAATTCTGCACAATTTAATACTTGCACTAAAAGATTGCAATTGTTTTTTTTATTTTCTCATGTATCAAACTACATTAGAATCAATAATAAAATCAATATGAATAAAAATTTTGGAAAATACCATTTTTGAGGTTTCTATTACTAGTAGGGGCTAAAACCTCGATCTTCGATGTCTGATTTAAGGCTTATATCTTGCAAAAAATGATTGCCATTGTTTTTTTCTTTTCTTACCAATCAAACCACATAAGAATCAATAATAAAATCCAAAAATAAAAAGTTTTGGAAAATGGTATTTTTGAGGCTTCTCTTACTACTAGGGGCTAAAACCACTATCTTCGATGTCTGATTTAAGGCATATATCTTGCATGAAAAGGATTGCTATTGTTTTTTTTTCTTTTCTTACTCATCTAACTACATTAGAATCAATAATAAAATGAATATGAATAAAAAGTTTTGGAAATTGGCATTTTTGAGGCTTCTATTACTATGAGGGTTTAAAACCGCTATCTTCCATGTCTTATTTAAGGCATATATCTTGCACGAATAGGATTGCAATTGTTTTTTTCTTATCTTATGCATCTAACTACATAAGAATTAATAATAAAATCAATATGAATAAAAAATTTTGATCCCCCAGTTTTGGGCCTCATGAAAATCCCAACAAATCCATTAACACAAGTCGACGTATCATCAAACGCCACATTGTCCATACTTAAGCAACTGGAAAAATTCTTTTATACATGGATTAAGCAAGAAATTAAGAAGAAATGCAGACCCATTGAGCAAACCGGTTTTCGGACATCTTAATTGTTAAAGGACACAACAGTGACATTGTCAAAGCTGCACTTTGCTCGATTCAACCAAATGAAAAATCCTTGTAGACATGGATGTATTGATAAATTTCCTACAATACTAATTTTTAAAATATTTCATTTAATGGAAAAAGTGGGTTGACAACTCTAAAACTCTGTAGAATGCAGTGTGTATTATACAATGCACAGGCTGATAGGTTGAGCAGCACTGGCATTGAATTACATTGCCTTTCATTGTATCATTCTCATCATTTTATGTTGCCAGCAGACTCATTCATACATTACATTCGAGGTAACAACAGTTTCATGATGTTTTTTTCCTTTTTTTTTTTTTTTTGGAATAATGTTAACCCTGTGCAAGGCTCAAAAGCCACTCAGTTTATGAGGATATATGGGGAAGATAACTGTTGACTCTAGACTCAAACAGGTTAAGCTTGTTGGGATTGGGTAAGCATTCTCTTGTGAGTCAAATCAACAAAGCAACATTTCATGGCATCTACAGCTAGACTTTTACATATTTTGTATTATGAGATATCTGACAGAGTCCTTTTCCACAAGTGCGGGAGGGTGAAATCATGCAGTGTACTGTTTATTCTAATGGTATTGGCAATTAATTATCACCATTATACTATTCTCACTCCCAAAGAAGGAAACCATCCACTATCCTATCCCAAATGTGTCAGTAATATCACAGTTTTATCTAATGGGTTACTAAGGAGTTTCTTGAATTAATCCAATATCCATGTGACTAATATAAATTAAGTTCTCTCTTATTGATATAGATTTGGTTAAAAGAGAATCCATTTTTCTGATGATGCTATTTCATTTTTTTCACTATTTTATCAAGTTCTTCCCATGCTAATGCTGGGAGTGGCTTCAGACTTTTGAACAATATATATATATTATATATTACAAGTAGATAAAATTCAATACCCCATAGGATAAAGAGCCATTTTACCCAGAACCAGCTTGTCAACACCAAGAAGTTAGATAAAGAAATGAATCAATGTTTTTGTAAATACGAAGAAAGTGGGGGGAAATTAACAACTAGGAGTAAATGTATTTAAAAAGACAAGCCCATTGTGGGTGAAATGGCTATATATCATATGGGGTATTGAATTTTATCTACAGTAATTCCTGTTTGCTTTATAATAAATATATTGAGATCTCTTCTGTGGATCAGTCTTAATATTTTATATTACGAGGATTCACATGGATTACTTACTATATATATATATATATATATATATTTAAAGTATGCTATATTTATGAGCTATAACTGCCTCAGCAAGTTGGCATAGTACTCACCATTGATGGTAACTCCTAAACTGTATTTGTCTGCAAACATTTATTGGTATTTTTTAAATAATCGTGTACATTTACACCAGAATGGAAATTTTCATTACAATTGGTTTCTGGGGCTTAATATGCAAATTTACTGAAAAATGATCCTGGATCTTTACTGACTGAGCATAAAAACACAATAATATTTGACTAATTAATTTAATGAAATTACTTATTATTCAACATTCTAGTATTATCACTTAATAAATATTAAAGAATTTAACACTGAAAAATGATGAGACCTCAAAAAACAGAAACGTGATTCTACAGAAGGATACTGAGGATACCAAGGACTGAATATGTAAGCAACAAGTAAGAATTAAGTTTTAAAGAAAATGGAAACCAGAAGGAAACTTATACTTAACATATGTTGATAGTTGAAATTTCCTTGGCACATAATGAGTAAAGAGGGCTTGGCAAATCTGATACTCGCAAGAAGGCAAGAGGGACAGAGGAAAACAATGTATAACCTATTTAGTAAGCTTGAGTAAATGGAACAAGGTTTAGGAGAAATAACAAAAAAATGAATTATTAAGAGCTATGAAGGATAGGAAGTTGTGGAAAGCCATGATTGCCTACATCATGAAGAGAGGAAGTCAGCTTTTAAGACATCCATTTTGCTATTAACTTCTTTCAAGGAATCTTTGAGTAGATTGTAACTTATAGCTTTATCATTTATTATTTCAGATCCTTGTTTCCCAGTTGGTGCTTTCATTCACATCAATGTTCCCTGAAAGAAAACAAGGTGTGCCCCACATTAACAGGACAGTAATTTATGGATCATTTTTATATTTAAAAAAAATCTTTCTTTTTAAAAGTTAAAGACACCAAGCAATGTAATGTCTAAAAAAAAGAAATTAATGCTTATTTCAGGAGACCTCTGTATTATTTTCCTATTTTCAAATTTCATGATTAATGATTTCCTTATTAAAATTTAAAGTATGCCCCAGAATTTCAGTTATTCTACAAGTGTGTCCTGAATTAAAAAAAAAATGTTTGTGAAATACAAAGAGTTTAGATTGGATTAAAGCTAAAAGTAACAAGACCTCAACAGAATCCAGAGATGGAAATAGGATATGATGGGTCCTGATCTGGCATCTCATCTACTGTCAATTTCTCACAGATGTACCTTTGCTTCCATCTGTCTTTTCTACAAGTATTTTCACAGCAACTGCTCTGATGAACTACTTTCTCTGGTTCCCAAACTGCATGAATTCAAGCATGCTACTATGTTGAAATGATTAAATATAGCCGTCTCTTCTACTCGAATAGCTTCTTATCTTGCACTTCCCATCTGTGGAACTCCCTTCCTCTTAGTTGCTTCCCTAATAGCTACAATCTTCAAATATGCATATGTCAATAGACATGTTCTAATGCTTTGTTTCCCGTCTTTCTCTTTCTTCTTTCCTCAAACACACCACTTTATTCTTGCTCTCATTCACTGTACCACCTACGTGCTAGTAGGACTTCCACCTTGCATGGAGTGAAATGCTAAAAAAAAAACAACAAAAAAACATACCCACCTTACAAGACACCAACATGCAGAGTCACCTGTCACTTTATTTTCTGATTGTATACACCAGCAAACATTTTCATGAAGAGGAGATGAGATGGTCGGATGAGCAAATCAAAACTGAAAATGCCATAAACAAAGGAAATTATTCAATTAATATTCTAGTATTAAAAAATCAAACTGCTGGATACATTCATCAAAATCAATAAATGGAACAGATCAATAGTTATATATGGTATCAGACTATTGATAAATGCAGGGCTAATATCATTCTTCAGTCAAACAAATTGCTAACAAAAATTGATTTCAATTGCTTCATCAATTTAGTTTTTGATTTTGGATTATTTTTATAATTATTTCAATTACATAACATTGTGTTTAATAAAATTCTAAATGTCAAATTTACCATTTATTTTTCATCTTGTAATTTAAATATGAATGTAATGACTGCTATTTTTTCTGTGACTTTCTTTATTTACAAAGTGTATTCCTTTTCCACAACTGTTCCTAAGTGATTCTGGTAATGCTTTGCAATTGCAAAGACAAGTTTGTCAGATGAACGACTACTTATTTCTCTACATATTTAACTATCCTGCTCAATTTCCCCCCACCCCACCCCATTGGTGGCACTCACAGAAGATCAGACAGGAAGAGTCTGATGCCTTGCTGTATGATTGCTACAAATTCATGGGTATAAATTGGATGCTAAAAATAAATGGTTATTATTCAGAGAAAAATAGATATTTTTTTTTTAGTGATGTGTATATAGTCCAAAAGGATATTAATATGCATACAAAATTTGATTAACCAATGATTAGCTGAGACAGCTTCTCTGTTGACCAATCAGAGAACAGAATTATGTAACTTTATCTTATACATGAATGTCCAGGTGCTACAACGTTATCAGCAGAGAAAATAGAATTAAAAAGTCAATTTGGTTCGGTTGATTTTTATGAGTCAAATGGCTTGTTTAATATCAAAATCTAAATATTAAAAATTCAAATCATGAAATAAATGTATTTAAATGTATTCACTTTTGAATTATTTATAAATTAAAGAGAATGATTTTATTTCATGGTTAAATTATAATTACGTATCTGCATTTTTGAAACAAATAACCTAACAAAATCAAATAAGAAGTAAAAACTTGTTTCTCTTTTCAATAAATGAAATTAATCATACCAAATTGTTTGTTTTTTTTAAATTTTAAAAATCTTTTTTGACAATCTGTGCCATGTTTTCAATTTTGCTATATGACCCGGAGGATAAATTTTTATTAATTTTACTATAAATATGTATCTTTCATACTTTTTTTTATGAAAATATATTGTTTGTGACCTTATGTATAAAGTACAGCTATACAGGGGAGTTAACCATTTTTACCTATTCTTCTTACATGCCTCAACTTCAAACAGTAACCCTCTACATTGAGTAGCTCTTGAGCCTTGTTTTAGGTGAACAATTAGTTAAAAAAAATAATGTTAACAATAATTCAAATAAATTCAGTTCTTTCTTTAAATTATTTATGGAAGATTAAGCCATTTCATAAATACCAATGAAGGCAGCTAACATTTCTTCAGAAATATCAGTGTACATGTAGCCTGGTTTTTTAAGCTCCATTAAGTACCACATGGTTTATGGTTGAGTTTTCTTTTCATTCAACAGCAAAAACAAATGCCAACTGAATGTTTTATGCAATTTTTGTAGCACAAATCAATATTCTTTGCAAAAGTATATTGAGGAATATAAGTGGAAGAGAATTTGCTTTTTTATCAAATGAAGGATTGTCAACAATTAATTTCCAATCCATTTTGTTTAATTCTAATCAGAGACTAACATTCAAAATACTTGTTTTGAAAAGCAAGTCAAATTAAGATGAAACAAAAAGAGGAAAGCTAGAATTTTCAATGTTTAATAAAAATTCAATATTAATACTAATACTACTTGATGAAAAACAATAGAAATTAAATAAGTCAAAATTGACTAATGACTGTCGATGCTTCATCTTATAAAAATTCCAGATAATATTACTACAAATACTAAGAGAGAAAAAAGCTGACAGAAATATTGTGGAGAAATTAACTGTTGGTCAGACAGCAAAGGAGAAGAGTATTTACCTTGTGTTGTTCAAATGCTTACTAAACAAAAGCTTGTTATTTTCTGTACTATCCCTTTAGAGTTACAGTGGTCACATGACAGGTTTACTATGTGATCCCTGAAGTTGCATAAAAAGAAGGGAAAAATCTTTTTTTTATTGCTAAATTTACCTTCTATATTTATACATCACAGAGAAGTGGCAATATATTTTGCAACTTGAGATAAGTGCTATTGCTCCCCCCTCTCTGCTCAACCTGACTAGTCTCCATTCGTTTTGGGGATTGGGAGCATTTTCTCAACAGTACTAATCAAAAATTAATATTGGTTGACAATATTTTATCTAATAAAGAATAAATCAATATTACCACCACCACTGCTAATACTAATAATAATAGTGGTAAAAATAATCGCAAATATGTCATCAAACATCCAAGGGGAAAATGTAAAAGTTTAATGGTTAAACTGGGTCTTTTGCCAACCACAAAAGTCCCAGCAGCTTAATCTGTAGAGCAGCAGCTGAACATAGATTTCCTCAAGTAAAAAGGTTGAAAGTAATATCTCGCCTGGAGTCTATTCCTTATTTCCATTCCGTATTGTTTACTGCTGTGGTGAAAAGTAACATCAGATATCTATCAAAAATTAATAAAAGATAACATTCCTAAACATAATGCTTGAACTGAAAGTTTGAAACATAAACGGCATCTACTGATTTGCATATTTATGAAAAATTTCAAATGAAAAAGAGCCACTTGGTTAGATGGGCTGTAGACAGTGCAGAAAACAACTATCAACCACCGAGACTCTAAAAGTAATGTTTTTCTCCAAATGTTGTTTTTCATATTCCATAGATGTTAATATCACAAATCAATAGCAATAATGGATCTTTGTTTCTACCAGAAAATATCATCAGATGTTTAACAAGAATAGTGCTAGCACAGTTACTTTAATAGCTTCTGAAGAAATTTAAAATATTTGCTTCATTTATGACTTGTAAAGGATTTTTATAGACGGTTTAAGAGCCATTCGAAGTAGAGGATTACTGAACGGTTGAAGGGTGTTATCACTAACATTTTTTGTCAAGATTTACAAACTATGTTTCATTCAATTTTGCAAACTACCGTAATTCCCCACGTATAATACGACTTCATCCATAATACGCACCCCTAAAATTTTGACTGAAAATGTGGGGAAAATGCTTCTACACACGTAGAATACGCACCCCTTGTTTGGTAATCAAACGGTCTAGGTACCTCGACTTTTTCGCGGGAAAACAGCATAGCGTAATAAAAAAATGCCACAAACTTAACGAAAATAAAGTTTTATCGTCAAAATGCTTATGTTATTATTAAGATGAAAGACCAAAGTATTTTTTAATTATTTTTTGAAATTTTTAAATATTTTCTCAAACGCTCGAAATTTTGGTTAAAGTCTTCTTTTTTTTACGTCATCGCGGTGCTGTTAAAATAACATTGTTTTTTTTTTTGCGCTTTTTTCCCGTTGAAAACACATTGATTTGGAAATTCTTGTAAAATTAAAGTAATTGTCCGATTTTAATGAAATTTTCGGGACTTATTCACAAATGAATGAAATTATTTTTGAAATATTTCTTTTTAGTAAATTTTGGTAACAAATATTTTTTTTTTAAATATGTTACACCCCATTTACTTTTTTTTTTGTTTAAAGTAAGAGTCATTAGAGATGGTAAATCACCTACTTTTTTTTTTCAACTTTGTGTTAACTGAAAATCTGCTCTGAAGTGAAAAATAATGAATCCAATAAAACTATGATATTACTTAATTAGAAAAGCTTTTAATTGTTTTTGTAAATAAGTAATATTAAGGTCATTATTGCCTGAAGAAATAAATTTTTTTCTGATGAATAATTAAATTTTACAAGAATTTTTTATTTGTTTTACATTTTAATTATAATAATTTATAATAGTTTAAAAATCGTGCAAAATGCTGTATTAGCCTATTTCCTTGTGATAATTAGTAATTAAGTAGAAACAAAATTTACGAGTTCAAAATTGCAAAGTTTAATAAATTTAGTGATTCCATTTTTTTTTCAAATCATTTTTTATGTTGTATTTTTCTACTTAATACGTTCCTTATTTCTATGTACGGTAGACTGAAATTGCCATTATTACAAAAAGAGTTTTGTCCTAATACGTGCTAGCACCGTTACTTGAAGAAATTTAAAATATTTGCTTCATTTATGACTTGTAAAGGATTTTTATAGACGGTTTAAGAGCCATTCGAAGGGTGTTATCACTAACATTTTTGTCAAGATTTACAAACTATGTTTCATTCAATTTTGCAAACTAACGTAATTCCCCACATATAATATAAGTACCTCCACGAGATTGCTAAAAAAAGCATGATGTAAAAGACGCCAAACTTGACGAAAACAAAGTTTTATCGTCTAAACGTTTGTTATTATTAAGAAGAAAGATCAAAGTAATTTTGGGGTATTTTTTACATTTTATAATCGTTCCTAGCACGTCCGAAATTTTCGTTAAAAATCTAGTTTTTTTTTTTTTGAGTCAGCAAAATTGACCATTTTTTCCATTTAAAAAAAAAACTAGAAATCTCACTTTGAAATTCTTTTAAATATCAATTATCATTTTTTCAAAACTTATTTTAAAAAATCCGACATTATAATGTTTATTTAAAATATTTTGAACCAAACTTAACTTAGCTTTTGTGTCAAGAAGATGTAATTTGAAAATAAAACAAAGCCGGTCAAACTTTCGCGTCTCTTGACAGGTGATGAATGACATATTTACGAATTCCATGAGGCTAATTTATTCTACGGAAGGAGAAAAGTGAAATAATTTACATTTAAGCGAACAAATTATTTACCTCGTTATTTTAACGAAAACTTTCAGCGGTCTAATTTTTTTTTTTGTACTTAGCTTTCACCTTTACGTTTATGATGCTTTATGGAAAGTATATTATAAAGAAATTAAAATAAGACTGTTAAGAGTGACATTAAATTTCATATTTCCTAAGAAATGTGTCTAATTCATTTATAGGTACCTTTCTTATGAAATTTTATCAGAACTGTACATAAAATACTACAATTTTATGTACATTTATTACATTTTACTGTTATTTGTATTTGCATTCATTTTATTAATTTTGATATTTCATTTATGGAAAAATGTCATAACTGAGATTAATATAAAAATAAGATCATATAAATTTCATAAGATGATACTGATACTTGTAGGTACCCTTTTCAGTTGAAATTGAAAAATCAAATTAACTTCTCCACACGTGTTCCGCAAAAGTAAAGGCCTTAACAGCGGAGAATAACGCAACTTAATTATATTCTGGTTGGTCTTCCGTACTTTATAATTACAGCCTGGTTATAAGCACAAAATTACATTTCTTAATTACTGTGGATCTTCTGATTAGTCAAAATGATACAATTTACAACGCGCTAAAAAAGATCTATCTCATAAGGACACTTAGGAAAATCGATGGGGCTTTTAACTAATTTTATAATATTTTAATGTAAATCTATTATAACTAATAACTTTTAACTAATTTTATAATATTTAAATGTAAAATCTATTATCATTAAAGAAATAAATAATTGTATTAAAAATTCATTTTTCATCGAAAAAATTTTTTTGCTTACAGGATTTATTGTCCATATTCATAAAAACAACTAAAAGAAATAAAAGCATTTGAAATTAAATAATATCTTTGTTTTATTGGGTTTTGTATGTTACAATTCAGAGCTGATTTTCAGGTACGTTGGCTCCAATTAAAAACAAAAAAAGACATGCTTTGCATTCCTCAAAGCCCTGTGCTTTTAATTTTTGTAATCACTAAACCCGATGCGATCGAATTTCTAGCGTTTTCATAAAATTAGTTGGGGGGGGGGGTAATAAATATTTAAAAAAAATATTTCTACCATGACCTTAATAAAAAAAAACATTTATAATAATTTCGATCATCTGTGAATAGTTCCTGAAAGTTTCATTAACATCCGACAATTATTTCTATTTTTGCACGATTTTTCAAATTAATGTGTGTCATACCAAAAAAAACGTGCTAAAAATTGTCTGTTATTTACTAGTTCCGCTGATACAAACAGAAACAAAGTTTTTTAATCAAAATTTAGTATGTTCTAAAAAGAAGGAAACATTTTTAAAAATAAAAAAAAAAACTTTGGTCTTTCCTCTTAATAACATAAGCATTTTTAGACAATAAAATTTTGTTTTCGGCAAGATTGGCGTCTTTTTCATCAAGCTATGCTCTTTTTTTTAGCGATTTCGTGGAGGTACATAGTATAATACGACTTCATCCATAATACGCACCCCTAAAATTTTGGCTGAAAATGTGGGGAAAATGCTTCTACAAACGTAGAATACGCACCCCTTGTTTGGTAATCAAACCCCATAAACTCTACCTCCCCAATTTCATTACGGCCAGCGTTTCCTACTCTCATTAACAAAATGGTTTTAAACATAGAATAATATTCTGATTTAGTTTTATAATAATTCTTATTTTATTTTACATTTCTAAGTATTGTTAGGCACATGTGATAGTATTTAACATCCTTATGCGGTCGCAATCGCCGAATGTTTTTGTCAAATTGACGTCTGTTTGTGGTGAATAGTCATTTCGTAACTAAAATCAACCTATGAAAACGCAAATTTTAAAGATTCTTTTTGTTGCTGCGCATAATACGGACTCCTAATTTTGCTTAATTTTTTTTAGAAAAAAATGCGTATTATACATGGGGAAATTTGAATAAATTGATTTCTTTGGAAAAACCCTTTTTGTCAAAAACCCTACTTTGTGGTTATATAATTTCTCTAATTTTAGGACTTCATGGCAAACAATTTTTAACAGCGACGAATAATAAATTCAACGCTGTTAATAACAAGAGGAACTAGATGATCAAATGTCTATGAAGTGTATTTAAAGTTTCAATTTTAAACAGTAATATTCAAAATTTAAAGAAAGGAAAAGAAGTTCGGTTACCTTTCGTAGTTGAAATTAAGTCTTTTTTCTGATCTCTCTTTTACTTGTTTTGATTTTTTCGTCTTCTCTTTTCTCAGCAAATAAAAACACCAGTTGAGGTTTGTTTTTGGTTTGATTTTTTCGGTTTTTTTTTTTTGTTTTTGTTTTTTAGTGGGGGGAGAGGGGGGTGGCTTATGACGAGTGACAAAGATTCCCCCGGCAACTCAAAAAAGTTTAACGAGAGAGGAAAAGTCTTGTCTTTTATACAGCTTCTATGGATGATCTTATTTCAGTCAACAGGGGTGACATTTGCACAAAGTCAGTAAGAGCTGACATCGCTAGCTCGTTAACTGAATGCTGTAAGTTCAATCCTTGCGCTAGGCAGTACATTTTATTATTTTTCTCTTCAACATCACATTCTATAATATTTCAAAATAAACAACATGTTCAGCAAGACATCAATTTTCTAAATTTCCTTTTACCATTATGAAAAGTCCATTTGAATTTCAAACTTTTAGACATTAATACATCGGAGTTACCATGTAAAAAAAAAAAAAACAACTAATGTTTGTTATTTACTCCGAATTGTTATTTACTACAACAAATAATTTTATTTTTAAAATTTGCTGTTTTTCATCTGTTTAAAATAAATAATTCGGTACAGGCAGTTTTCACAGAATCTACATTATTTTTATTTATTTAGATAATTCTGTAGAACTTTTTCGGTTCCGCTTGACGTTAGTAGTGTAGTAATGGCAGGCGAGAACAATTGTTTTGAAGAAATATGAAATAAGTTCGTTAACTAATAATATCAGTCCTAAAATATAGAAATTTATAACAAAAATAATATTTCTAAATTATTTAAACCCGCTTCTAAAAAAGGAGCTTATTCTTAGAAACCCAAATTCTTACATTTACTTTACGTAGATGACCCCTTCATACTCTGGTCAACCCAGGAAGAAGTCCAATTTCTCCTGAACCAAGTGAACTCAATAAGATCATCGAAACAGTTCCCAGTGGACAGAAAAAACGACATCAAACTCGCAAACTGCACTAATATCTCGAACAGAGCATAGCTTCAAGACATCTCTATTCACCGACCTATACCTCAACTTCAACTCCTAACAGGCATACAGTGTAAAGAAAGGAGTTGTCCCCTGCTTACAACATCGAGCAAAAGTCATAAGTGGTGATTCAGAGACATATGACCAAGAAATGGTCAGTAGAAGCAGTACTCTACAACGTAACAACTTATCTAGGTACATGACAGCAGCTCCTACAAACTGGGATAGAAGGATACAAGAGGATAACTATATTCAGAAAACAGCTTCGGTCAACTTATGTGAAGGGATTATCGGAAAAAAAATACAAAAGATCTGAGATCTATATAACATCTGGACGACCTTCAAAAGTTTTTGAAAACTTCGCAGACACGTCTTTCGGTTAAGAAATAGAGGAGAACTTGATTGAGGACTATGTGTTCACCATCCCCTGCAGTTTTGGTAAGAAAGGAAAAACGGGCTGCTCCCTTAAGACTGCAAGAACATCGTAAAACCATAACACGAGGGGAAATAGAAAAATCAGGCGCAGCTGACCACATATGAAGGAAAAAGTGAGATCACCGCCCCTTGTTGTTTTACTTTTAAATGTAATTTTTTATCACAACATTTGTTGAAGCATGCGGCCCCCCAAAAAGTTTGGGAACCACTGCTCTAGCGGAACAAAACTTGTTAACAAAAAAGGAAAGGCCAGATAAACAGAATAAAGAAATATATATAAATATATATATATAACAATCAAGAATGATCTTAAACTGCAAATCACCACCATACCAATTTATTTTTTAATAACTTACCAACTTACCAGATACATTTTTGGTTTCCTTATTTTTATCAGATAGAAAAGAATGAAAGAATCTTTCTTGTTGGCCGTATTCAATATATTTATATATATATATATATATACACATACATACATATATATATATTATATTGTTCGGGCTGTTGTCCTGATCTTTATTGCTATATTCACGAGGTTTCGGACGTTGTACGCTCGGGCCTTCTTCAGGTGATATACGCTAGAATTTCGAGCCAAACCACTTATTTAATCCATGGGGATATATTGTTCTAATTCCACGTGTCATGAGTTGGGATATTAATTCGCAAGCCTCCAAGTTTGTTTTTATTTATTTATTTATTTTTCCTCTTTTGGATCCCTTAACCAACACTTTTATCCACACACAGGTGCCCTTAGAGACTTCAGAGAATTAATTTTGCGGACTTATAAACGTAATTGTACAATAAATACATACGCACACACATATATATATATTAGGTTGGTGCAAAAATAATTTCGTTTTCTAACATATGTTACTATGTGAGAAAACGAAATTATTTTTGCACCAACCAAATATATATATATATATATATATATATATATTACCAGAGCGCATATACAATTTTGTTATTGTTGTTTTTCACCAGCTCTCTGTATTACTGGTTCCCATATTTCATTCATGTCTATGCTTGGCCGAGATTTTTGTAGTCTGGCGCTGATTCCTTAAGTTTTTTGTATTTTCACTAATGTTCTCTATTATATCAAGTTAATCCCACAGAGGCAGGGATCTCCCTCTTTCCTTCATATATGATCAGCCATGCCTGATCTTCTTATTTTCCCTCGTGTTATGTCCTGACGGTGTTCCTGTAGTCTTATCTTCAGGCGACGGCCTGTTTGTCCTTCATATTTCTTGCCACAATTCCACGGGGTGATGTTACGCACAGTCCTTAATCTTGTTCTCCTTTATAGGTGGTCTTACTCGAAAGAGGTGTTTACGTAGTGTTGAACCACACCGGAAGGTTGCTCTAATGATATACAGACCACAGATCCTTTATACCTTTCCCAATAAACCATTTACATAGGGTGGGAAGACCGAGATTGGTTTCTGAGTGTTGTTATCATTTTGTACACTTCTTTCCCAGTTTATGGGGGATTTTTTCATCTACCCAAGGTAGTTATTACACTTTAGGCTACTGTTTATACTGACCATTTCTTGTTCATATGTCTCTGGATCGCCACATGGCTTTTACTCGATATTGTAGGTTACTTTGTTGGGGGTCGAAGTTGAGGTATAGTTCGGTGAATGTTGGCTTGCGATAAAGGGATATCTTGAACCCAGGTTCTGATAAAGATATTAGTACATCCATCAATGCTAGTCTTTTTTGTTGATTTCTCTCTCCATTGTAAATTATATCAATGCATTTTTAGTCCACATGGCCAGCAGTATCTCTCTTGTCGACCTCTCTGCCTCCGAGCGAGAGAAACCCAGACGAGACTATGCCAAACGGCAAAGTATCGTCTAGGGAAGCAGACAACTTCCCGACCCCGAGTATGCAAGGTCTACGAGTAATTTTTGCCCAAACATACCCTCTCGGAGAGTCCCATGTTAAAAACCGACCTTGCACCACATCACACCTCGTGGTCGTGGTCGTGGTCGTGGTGGTGGTGGGGGGGTCTCCGATAAATGTCGAAGCAGTCGAATCGATCAGAGGATGGGTTTTCCCGTTGGAGGAGATGCTGCTGTAGTATCTATTCCGTGCTGGTGACTGTCCTCTCCCCACTGCCTGGACAGAATCCTCGAACTTGTTCCGTAAAATCTGTTCTGTAGTGGTGGGATAACCGACTATAACTAGCTCAGACCAGTTTTATCTAGTGGCCCGAGTGTTGACACACAAGTCCCCACGTTAAAACAAACTGACCTTGTGTCACATTTTGATTCAGTGGTGAGTCAAACGTAAATGCCCACAGGACTCTTAGAGTTTGTCGACCTTTCTATCTTCGGGCAGAATAGAACCTACGCCGAAGAGATAGAGAGCAACCCAAGCCCGTGTATAAGGGGTCTATGAGTAATTTTTACCCGAGCCTATGGGTTCGGAAAACTCCATGTAAAAAAGGCCTTGAGCTGCATATATATATATATATATATATATCTATTTTTGTAAATTTTTTAATAAAAATATTTTGTTTTAAATATATTTTTTCATAAAATAGTAAATGATAAATATCACATTGTAATTGGATCATATACTTTTATATTCTTATAAATAAACATTACTGAGTGAGTAGAAAGTGTATTCATTAATCGTGGCGTCAAAGGAATAACAGCTCTTTTGACCTCCCAGCAGACACCATCTTGATTCAGGGCAGCACTACTTCTTGAAGTAGGCCTCCGTGTCGAGTCTGATGTTCTTTTCTTATCAGAACAATCAGAGTTAATTTTTTGAGCTGCTGTGCCTTTGTAATCACAATTAGATTCATCCAACTCTTTCGGAATCCTCTGCACTGTCTTCAGATTGACATCTAAACACCATGAAATGTTCGTACTGAAGCTTCTGGTGCAAATGCCAAGCAATACATATTTCTGGCTGAGTGGATTGCGTCATGGTGCTCTTTTTCTCACTGGAAGTAGCCCTCATTAACATCGGGGAAAGCTAAAACAATATGCGAGTCCTTACGAAGTTGGTTCTTTATGTACGGTGCACCGGAGGAGATATCGTCGGATGGAAGAACGCAATTTGACTCCCAAAAATACAATTCGTTCCTTAAGGATTAGGGAATAAAAAAAAAAAAATACATATCATCAGTACATTACCCTCAAAGTAATGGACGAGAGCAGAAGTGGTGATATTACCCGTCGTAGATATGCCAGACTACCAGACATCACAACCGCTTCCATCGATGACGAACCACCATACACCGCACTGAAAAGTATGGAAATAGACGAGCCGGGATGCGACGACAGGGTCTTGGACAAAATGGAAGTGGACGGAAGACAACCCACAATCGTATAACTGCCAACAAATCAGGGTCTACGGCGTAGTACAAAGGTATCACAACCACCTAGATTATTAACCCAACAAATGCGAGGACCGGCACATGATTACCCGTCCTATGAACACAATTCATAGGCCTTGTGGTCATGGGAGGGGGAGCATGTCGGGAAGAGAGGCCCACCGAAAAGATGAAATGAATAAAGTGATCACTGGTAAGAAAACCGGTGAAGGAAAAACAATGTAAATACCAAACAAGCAGCACTTACGAACATTCTGTTTGAACGACCGTCAAGAGAACAATACTCATGCTACATAGCTTTAATGGTGGCATGACCCACATGTACTCGCGTCCAGGGCTCCATTTCCTTTGGCCACAAGTGAATTTTAGTTTGCCTAAATTTCTTTATTTCTGCACACTTTGGGGTTTTTTTTTACCATGTTCTTCCACCCTCTTGAATAGCCTGACCACCATGCTTACAATGTTAAACACATATGCGTAACCAATATACTTCCATGTATATCGTTGTGCACGTCTTTAATTAATTCTTTTCTCGGAGACTGTGGAGGTACTAGGATATCTTCATTACACATAATTTCTTTTTCTATCGTTGTGTCTTGATTCTTTAAAAGGTCTCTCGGTCATACAGCAATTCTTCCATGTATTTCTCTTTATTTCTACCCATAATTCTATTCAACACTGGTCCCTGTCTATTTCCCAGCCTAAGCCCTTTTAAGGATAATACATCCATTTCTATCTAGTACAAAAAACTATCCGCAATATTTCCGATTACTTCAATATTTTTACTCCCAAACTTTAACCAAGATAATGCATCAACATACGGAATAGTATTTCCTTTAATATATACAATGTCAAAGTCAAACGACATCAGCCTAATCGTCCATATTAATATCCTTGCAGATTTGACATTTGGGAACTCTCTTCTGGTGTTGAATATAAATTCCAAAGGCTTATGATCAGATTTCAATAGAAATGTCCTACCCAGCAAAAAAAAAAAAAAAAAAAAAAAAAAAATCTAGCTCTTTCTTTGCTCCACACAATCGCTATTTCCTCCTCCTTGTCAATATTTAAATAATTCGCCTCCGTCAATGTTAGTTTTCCGGATAAGTACATTACAAGGTAATAACCCCATGTGACAACATTGCGGCTATAGCACAGTCACTGACATCAGTAGTTAACGTCAATTTTTTCGCCGAGTCCAAAATTTTAACAACTCCTTTGTTTACGAGTGTTTTATTTTTTAATTTCTCGAAAGCAACCTCCTGTCTTTTTGTCCATTGAAATTCGGTATTCTTCTTCCTTATTTTGTTAAATCGTTCCACTATATCGCGGTAGATATCTGTTATAGAAATTGGTTAATCACAAAAAAGATTCTGACTCTTATTTCTGGGTGCAGCTCTCTCTCAAATCTTACGAGTTTATCATCCAGCAATATACCATCTTTGGATATTTGATATCCTAAGTATGATTTTCCCAATTAAACTTGCATTTATCACGATTAATTGTCATACAGTCCTATTTAATTTTCTCAAACTTGCCCCGTTTTACTGTTTAGCGCTTCTTTTCTGCAAGCACCAATGCCAATATTGTCCTCATATACAATTATATTTTTAATCACCTCTAAAACATTTTCGATCGTTTTTTTGATTTTGTGTTTTAAATTTTTAACTCCAAACGTCCTTCTGTTTAATCCAATAATATGTTCATTTTGGTGACTTCTTGAAACTTGCTATCAATTGTTATCTGATTATATGCTGACTTGAAGTTAACTTTAGCAAATTATTTAATACCAGCAAACTCATGGTACGTTATTTCAGTGTTTGGCAGTGGCAATGAATCAGAACAGTTTTGGTGATTCACGCCAATCTTATAATTGCCACAAATTCTTAAATCTTCATTGTACTTGCATATCAGCACAGTGGATGAATCCTAACTGCTACCATCCTGGCTGACTTTTTCTAATATTCCTTGTTCCAACACATTTTCAGCTTAGTAACAACCAAGGGTAACATATGAGCATGAACTTTTCGGGCTTGAAAATACATTGGTTGATTGCTTTCTTTAAGCCGAATTCTCGTCTGTATCACTTTAATAATCCAGTATCCGCTTCTAGAATTCATGGAACTTATCAGCTTCGATGTATCCACTCTTCAATACCTAAAAGACCGTGAATTTTGATGTTTTCCACCCATCAAAAAATACCCTTTGGTATGACAGGGAAGATATTACGGAATAAAAAAAGAGAAAGAGACTTAAAAAGAAAGAAAAAAAAACATAAAAAATTTAGTGCCTTTGATTTATTTTAAAAAAATTATCACATGTAGACACCATCCCTTCTTCCGACAGATTCCAAGGATTATGTCTGAAAATAATGTATCAATTTATATTTTCAAAAATATTCCTTTTTCAAGTCCGAACTTCTTTTTCTAAAGAGGGAAATAATTTTACCTTGCAAGATCAGCGTAGACAGATAACTCATTTTTAAGACTTTCTTTTAATCTCTCATCTCTGGATATGATTAAAAATTAGAAAAGTTTTATACACAACAATTAAATAAAATCCTTGCTGATAACTTTTATTTCGATTTTAATTTTTGCAAGTAGGTAAAAATGAAGCATAATAAAAGATCTTAAATAATTTGTAAAAAAGGAAATAATCTCATTAGAGTCCAATTTGGGCCACAATTCCATTTATTATCTTTTTGAAGAATGCACAACTCCAAAGTATCTATTGTATCTGAACTATGTCTGGTTTTACAGGTCCTGAACTGGCATCTCCGTATTCAGAAATGATAAGCTAAGCTCCCTATGCAATAATGGATCTGAAATGTTTTTAAAGTCATTATAATTGCACATTTAAAGAAGATAAAAAATATTTGATTGCTATTTCAACTTTTCACATCATAAACGTTTAATTCATTTCAAATTTGTTTTCGTTTTCTTGACGTTCAACTGATGTTTTAAAAATACAAACGAAAAACTAACGTATTTAAACTTATTGTTTTAAATATACATTTCTGACATGCTTTAAGTTTGGGCATCAAATATCTCGGAATTTTGTTTACTGTCTAAGCCTAAGAATAACTTATCCTTGATGACTGGCATCACATCACGTACATTTGAGTAGCGAAATTAAACCTCCTTTAACTTTTACAATTTAAAAAAGCATTGAAACTTATCCATCTAATCACGCAAGGGTTATTTAATGGAAACAGTTGTTACCTGCCTTCCGCCAGACAACTTGGCTAGGTTCAAAGACCTTGTTGGTATCCAGATAATTTGAACTCCGGATTACCTGATACATATTGCTGATCTCGATCTTCTTAATAAACACGTCAGTCAGATATGTGCCATGCATGATACACGTTTAGGCGATCATGTACCTATCGATACATGACTGATGAGGCAAATTTTTTTCTCGCAGTAGGTTGCCATTTCTTTCTGCAGTAGATCAGATGCCATCCAAGGCTATAGAACCCGGTCTGTACTGATATTTACCCATAGCTTGGGAAGAAAAAGTGCATTCATAACTTTCGCAAGGGAATTAACACGTAAGCGAATGTAATGGATTCAACCGGGAATTCGAGCTCGGTCCTCCGATTCAGTTAAGTGCCATGTGCGATACACTTTTAGGCGATCATGTATCTTTCGATACATGACTGATGAGGCATATTTTTTTTCTCGCAGTAGGTTGCCATTTCTTTTTGCAGTAGACCAGATGCCATCCAGGAATATAGAACCCGGTCTGTACTGCTATTTAACCATAGATGGTGAGAAGAAGAGGATTCATATCTTTTCCAAGGGAATTCGAACTTGGCTCCAAGCCGCTATCAAATACTTCACCGTGCCTCTTGACTTATTACCAATATGACTGTTTCATTATTTAATTTTTCTTTTCCTTTCATTTTCCGATTTTTATTTCAGAAAAAGTTCTACAAAATTATTTTAAATAGAATTTTTGCTGTCGCAGGAAATGAAACCAAAAAAAACATCTTTATTAACTGAAATGAAATTTTGATACTTTAAATCAGGTGAACAAATATTGGTATGGTCAGATTTTATTATCAAAGTCAATGTTTTCTCCTTGAAATTCGTGTTAACCAACCAATGTTGGTAAGTTTCGGCATATGAATTTCAGTCTATGTAAAATGAACATTCTTTCATATCAACATATTTAATTAATAATTAATTAAATAAAGGTAAAAATAAATAAACAAAAATAAATAAATAAAGGGAAAAATAGATTACTTTACTTTCCTGGTTTTATCCGAAATAAATACTGCAGTCTGCATAGTTCTTAGATATTTTCCAAATAAATCAATCTCTAGATAGAAGGATAAAGAGCATCACGAAAATATCTATAATTAAATGGAACGGTGTATGATCCAAGAAAATAGATTTCTTCTCCTAATTATAGACTGGAATTTTTTGTAAAATCCTCCTGACCAATAAGTTTCAAAGATTTGATTTTAATCGAATATGTGGATGCGTGTCAGAATTTAAAATTATCAAGAATCTATTTCAAGATGAATTTGTCCCATGTTTTGCTTAGATGATGAAAAATATATAAATAGAAAATACTAAAGTTAAGAAAAGCTTACTACTGAAATGTTGTGCAGTTGTTCTGACACATTAACAAAAGTAAAAGAAATGTTGAAACTTTCAGCGCAATAGCAAACATGTTGGTTTTGATAAACTGTAAGACTGAACACACATTAAATGATTTTTGTAAAAAGGAATTTGAAAATTGCAAATCTATGGTGCGATATGTTTCAGGTAGTGAAAGAATGCACTAAAACTTAGCCTGCCTCCACTTTGTTTAATAATTGGAAGGGGTTGACTTCCTCACAGCCACAGTACTGAAGATAACTTGATGACTTTTAGGTATCTGACCAATTTGGTTCGACACAAGAATTTTCTTTATCAGAACAAGAGTTTAATATATATACACTTTATATGCCTACCTTCTATATGAAGTGAAATGTTTGGGCCCAAAATGAAAGACGTAATACAGTGGCAATAAGAAAGTTCACATCTATTCAGTTTTAAACTATGTATTAACAAAAACGTATTTTCCATATACAAGTAAATTGTTTGAAAACGAAAGATGTGCTACAAATCAGGCAACTGATAAATTAACGCAATTTGAAAACTTAATTTGTGCACTATATATTGTTGAAACATAATAAAATATCGAACGGTTTAAATATTCGTAATCATTTAAAATACATTGTATAATAATTGTTGAAACTAAAATAATTTTCACTCACCATTTACGATATTCCGACACAGAAATCTTTTATCGGTAAACTCTAATATTCCTTCTTAGGTGGTACTTCAAAGAGCTAATGAGTGTAACAAAGAAAATAACATGAACCAGCAAAGAACCTCCCGTCAAGAGTTGAGTTTTTACGTGTGGATATTAGCGAATTGAAGCCAAGTGTGATTTTTTAAAATCTTTGTTAGTGGTTTGAACTTTTTACCCCTCCCATCTTTTTTTTTTTTAGTTTTGTTTTCCGCTTCAAGCCGCATACCATTTTTTTCTATTTGACTTACTTTTTAATTTTTTAGTCAAATTCTAATTTTCACCCTCCTCCCACTTTAGTTTCTGGCTTTTTTAAGCAGAACTTTCATTTTTTGGTTTGTCTTATTTTCTTTTTCTTATTCTTTTTGCGTTTTTACGTGTGACTTGTTTTTTGGCATAGCCAAGCTTTGTTGAATTTTATTTGGTTTCTTGGCCCGTTTTTCTTGAGTTTTGTTGTAATGCAAATTAAAGAAAAGAAAATTACATTAACAGCACTAAGGTCGTGCTGCTAATGAGGGACTCTGAAAAATCACCGCCGGTAAAGAAACGGACCGGGCTGAAAACGGGCCAAAGAAAAGCCGCACCCTGTTTTTCTTGCGAGTTTTAGTACGTCGATTAGGGGTGGAGAGTTGCCAGCAATAATGGCAAATCCAACGCCGATAAGATCTCCAACGGACGCACAGGAATAATTGATTTCCCGTACAACTAACCATTAGTATGGGTTGCTTGCCAGAATTGAACATGTAACAGCAAGTCCATTTTTTCTCAGACATACCGCTACCTTATAGATTTTTATTGACTTATAAACCTAATGTTTGTTGGCATGGTCTGTTGTAAGAAAAATGTAACATAGCCGCGAGTCTGGCACGATCCTACAATCAGAGATTTCGTGGGTAGAGATCTTACCACTGAACCATTATCGCCGCCTTACAAATTCTTACCTAATAATTGAACTTGAAGTGGGGACTCTTTGGAATTGAAACCGCAAACTATGAGTCTGATTAACTTCGCCTCGGAACATATTAATCCTCATTTCAACTTTGACATTCACTAGGAAATTATTTCTAAATAGAATGATGAAAATTCATATTTGTTTCAAAGGTATATTTATTCTTAAGACTTTTTAAACCAGCCAACCAAAGTCTCAAAGTTTTATTATTGTTATGTAATTATTTTGAATTTAACTTCGACGTGTCAAAATATTCCCGCCGCTTCTGGGGTCTGGGGTTAATTTTTTTTAAGGATATAGTTTATATGGTTAACTGGTTATTGCACTTCTTTATTTTGAACATGGCCCGTTTAGACCGTTACAAAGTTAAAGTTATCATTTCTAATCGAATAGTAAGGATTACATGGGTCATTTATTGATTTATTAGCTAGCAGGTTTGAAAAGGCGGGTACAAAAAAGACTGATGACGTGCGGACAGGGGCGAATTCGACATGATCTTCTGTACTTGGCCCTATCAAACCAAATCCTTGGAGAAATGGAAGGACTGAGACATTCCGCACAATTTAATACCAATTTTGAAGAGATTTCATCCACTGTAAAAAAATTACAAAGAAGTGAATTCTGAGCGATCCCCCAGTTTTGGACCGCAAGAAATTCCAACAAATTCACTAGCACAAGGTACCTCATTTTCGAATGTCACTCCTTCCCTACACAAGAGACTGAAATAATTCATTGACTCAAGGATTAAGCAGGAAATTCTGCAGAAACTGATATCAATTTCATAAGGATTCCCTGGAGAGGAAAAGTTCAAATGCGATCTCATCGAGAAAACTGCCTTTCCGACACCGTAATTTGTCAACGGGCACAGCAGCGACACGGTCGAAGCTGAACTTTGCCCTATAAAACCAAATGGAAAAATCATTCTAGACATGGATGGACTGAGAAATTCCGCACAATTTAATACCAATTTTGAAGAGATTTCAGTTAATGTAAAAAAGTCCTAAAGAAGTGAAAGGTGAGTGATCTCTCAGTTTCGGTCTGCATGAAAATTCCAACAAATTCACTAGCACAAGGGCCTGTATAGTCGAAGGTTACTCCCTCCCTACACAAGCGACTGAAATAATTCTTTAACACATGGATTCAGCAGGAAATTCCTCACAATTTGATACCTATTTCATGAAGATCGCCTAGAGAGGACAAAGTTAGAGGCTTCCATTATTACTAGGGCCTAAAACTGCAATGTTCGATGTCTGATTTAAGGCATATGTCTTGCACGAAAAGGACTGCAATTGCTTTTTTCTTTTCTTATGCATCAAACTGTATCGGAATCAATAATAAAATGTGTACAAATAAGAAATTTTCGAAATTGGCATTTTTGAGGATTCTATTACTACTAGGGCCTAAAACTGCAATGTTCGATGACTGATTTTAGGTGTATGTCTTGCACGAAAAGGACTGCAATTGCTTTTTACTATTATTATGCATCAAACTGTATAGGAATCAATAATAAAATGTGTAAAAAAAAATATTTTAGAAATTGGCATTTTGGAGACTTCTATTACTACTAGTGCCTAAAAGTGCTATGTGCGATGTCTGATGTAAGTCATGTCTTGCACGAAATGGGCTGCAATTGCTTTTTTGTTTCTTATGCATCAACTTCTATAGGAATCAAAAATTAAATGTGTACAAATAAAACATTTTGGAAATTGGCATTTTTGAGGGTTCTAGTACTGCTAGGGCCTAAAACTACAATGTTCGATGATTGATTTAAGGCATATGTCTTGCACGAAAAGGACTGCAATTGCTTTTTTCTTTTCTTATGCACCAAACCGTATAGGAGACAATAATAAAATGTGTACAAATAAGAAATTTTGGAAATTGGAAATTTTGAGGCTTCTATTACTACTAGGGCCTAAAACTGCAATGTTCGATGTCTGATTTAAGGTATATGTCTTGTACGAAAAGGACAGCAATAGCTTTTTTCTTTTCTCATGCATCAAACTGTATAGGAATCAATAAAAAAATTTTAAAAAATAAGAAATTATGGAAATTGGCATTTCTGAGGCTTCTATTACTTGTATGGTCTTAAAGTGCAATGTTCGATGTCTGATTTATGCCATGTTTCTTGCACAAACAGGACTGGAATTGCTTTTTTCTTTTTTTATTCATCAAACTGTATAGGAATCAATAACAAAATGTGTACAAAAAAACATTTTGGAAATTGATATTTTTGTGGCTTCTATTACAACTACGGCCTAAAACTGCAATGTTCGATGTCAGATTTAAGGCATTTTTCTTGCACGAAAATGACTGCAATTGATTTTTTTTATGCATCAAACTGTATAGGATTCAATAATAAAATGTGTACAAATAAGAAATTTTGGAATTTGGCATTTTTGAGGCTTCTATTACTACTATGCGTAAAACTGAAATGTTCGATGTCAGATTTAAGGGTTATGTCTTGCACGAAAAGGACTGCAATTACTTATTTATTTTCTCATGAGTCAAACTGTATAGGAATCAATAAAAAAAATGTGTACAATTAATAAATTTTGGAAATTGGCATTTTTGAGTCTTCTATTACTACTAGGGCCTAAAACTGCAATGTTCAATGTCTGATTTAAGGCATATGTCTTGCACGAAAAGGACTGCAATTGCTTTTCTCTTTTCTCATGCATCAAACTGTATAGGAATCAATAATAAAATTAGTACAAATAAAACATTTTGGAAATTGGCATTTTTGAGGCTTCTATTACTACTACGGACTAAAGTGCATTGTTCGATGTCTTATTTAAAGCATATGTCTTGCACAAAAAGGACTGCAATTGCTTTTTTCTATTCTTATGCATCAAACTGTATAGGAATCAATAATACAATGTGAAGAATTAAGAATTGTTGGAAATTGGCATTTTTGAGGCTTCAATTACTACTAGGGCCTAAAACTGCAATGTTCGATATCTGATTTAAGCCATATGTCTTGCAGGAAAAGGACAGCTTTTGCTTTTTTCTTTTCTTATGCATCAAACTGTATCGGAATCAATAATAAAATGTGTACACATACAACATTTTGGAAATTGGCATTTCTGAGCCTTCTATTACTTCTAGGGACTAAAACTGCAATGTTCGATATCTAATTTAAGGCATATGTTTTGCACGGAAAGGACTACAATTGCTTTTTTCTTTTCTTATGCATCAAACTGTATAGGAATAAATAATAAAATGTGTACAAATAAGAAATTTTGGAAATTAGCATTTTTGAGGCTACTATTACTACTAGGGCCTAAAACTGCAATGTTCAATGTCAGATTTAAGGCATATATCTTGCACGGAAAGGACAGCAATTGCTTTTTTCTTTTCTAATTCATCAAACTGTATAGGAATCAATAATAAAATGTGTACAAACAAAAAATCTTGGAAATTGGCATTTCTGAAGCTTCTAGGGCCTAAAACTGCATTGTTCAAAGTCTTAAAAAGATTTAATTCATATGTCTAGCACGAAAAGGAATGCAATTGCTTTTTTCTTTTCTCCTGCATCAAACTCTATAGGAATGAATAGTAAAATGTGTACAAATAAAAAAAATTGGAAATTGGCATTTTAAGGCTTCTATTACAATTTATAAAGCACTGAATTGGGAGAGGCCCCCCAGTTTTGGTCCGCATGAAAATTCCAACAAATTCACTAACGCTAGGTCCCGAATTGTCGAAGGTCACTCCCTCCCCATACAAGCGACTGAAATAATTCTTTGACCGATGGAGTCAGCAGGAAATTCCCCAAAATCTGACATCTATCTCATGAGGATCCCCTAGAGAGGAAAAAGTTGAAATGCGATCTCCTCGAGCAAACCGCTTTTCGGACACCGTAAATTGCCAACGGTGACAGCAGCGACATGGTCGAAACTGCATTTTCCCGCCTAAAAGCGAATTAAAAATGCTTGTAGCCATGCACAGAGTGAGAGATTCCGCACAATTTACTCCCAATTTTGAAGAGATTTCATCTACTGGAAAAAAGTTATAAAGAAGTTAAATGTGAGTGATCCTCCTGTTTTGGTCTGCCTGAAATTTCCAATAAATTCACTAACACAAGGCCCCGTATCATTGAAGGTCACTTTCTCCCCACACAAGTGACTGAAATAATTCTTTGACCCATGGAGTAAGCAGGAAATTCCACACAATGATATCTATTTCATGAGGATTCCCTAGAGAGGACAAAGTGGAAATGTGATCTCATCGAGCCAACCTTAAATTGCCAACGTTCACAGCAGCGACATTGTCGAAGGTGCACGTTTCCCTATAAATCCGAATTAAATATCCTTGTATAAGTGGATGTATTGATAAATTTCCTACAATACTAATTTTTTAAATATTTCATTTAATGGAAAAAAATTAAAAAGAATTGAAACTTTACTGATCCCCCAGGTTTGGGCCGTATTAAAATTCTATCAAATCCCTTATCAGAAGTCCTATTCAAATGCCTGAAAAAAATTTTTTTCAACATGGATTAAGCAAGAAATTCCCTAACATTTGATATCAATTTGATAACTATTCTATAGACGCGGAAAAGTTGAAATACGGAGTCCTCAATCAAACCGGTTTTTGGATGTCGTAAATTTTCAAAGAATGCACCAAAGACATGGTTGCACCTCCAGTTTGCTCTATTCAACAAAATGTATAATCTTTGTAGACATGGATTAATTAATAAATATCCTACAATTTAATACTAATTTTTAAATTATTTCATTCAATGTAAAAATATAAAAAGTGAAATATGACTGATCCCCCACTTTTGGGCTGTACTAAAAATTCCCACAAATCCCCTAACAAGTTGCCACTTCATCCAATCACACGTTGTCCTTATTCAACTGACTGAAAAAATTTTTTAACCCTGGTTTAAGGAAAATATCCATCACATTTGATATCAATTTTATAAGTATTCTATAGAAACGAAAAAGTGGTATTCCAGTTTCATCGAGCAAACCGTTTTTTGTATGCCTTTAATTTTCAAAGTACACGACAGAAATCATATGACTGGGATTTGCATGAAAAAGATTGTGGGCAGAAAATGGGTGATCACTGTACATTTCTCTTCTGTTTCCTATTTATATTTATATTTTACTTTGTTAATTTACCATTATGGACCAGGAAAGACCTAATCTAAGATCTGCAAAAAAATATTTTCCCTTCAAATTCATACCGTGATCGTAGCATGCATGGACTCGACTCGTATGACTGGGATTTCCATGAAAAAGATTGTGTGCAGAAAATGGGTGATTACTGTACATTTCTCTTCTGTTTCCTATTTATATTTATATTTTACTTCCTCAATTTAGCATTATGGAGAGGGAAAGACCTAATCTAAGATCTGCAAAAAAATATTTTGCCTTCAAATTCATACCGTGATCGTAGCATGCATGGACTCGACTCATATGACTGGGATTTCCATGAAAAAGATTGTGGGCAGAAAATGGGTGAACACTGTACATTTCCCTTCTGTTTCCTATTTATATTTCTGTTTTACTTCCTTAATTTATCGTTATGGACAGGGAAAGACCTAACCTAAGATCTGCAAAAAATATTTTGCCTTCAAATTCATACCGTGATCGTAGCATGCATGGACTCAACTCATATGACTGGGATTTCCATGAAAAAGATTGTGTGCAGAAAATGGGTGATCACTGTACATTTTTCTATGGTTTCCGATTTATATTTATATTTTACTTACTTAATTTAGCATTATGGACAGGGAAAGACCTAATCGCAGATTTGCAAAAAATATTTTGCCTTCAAAATCATACCGTGATCGCAGGATGCATGGACTCGACTCATATGACTGGGATTTCCATGAAAAAGATAGTGGGCAGAAAATGGGTGATCACTGTACATTTCTCTTCTGTTTCCTATTCATCTTTCTATTTTACTTCCTTCATTTACCATTATGGACAGGGAAAGACCTAATCTAAGATCGGCAAAAAAATATTTTGCCTCTATATTAAAAACGTAATCGTAGCATGCATGGACTCGACTCATATGACTGGGATTTCCATGAAAAAGATTGTGGACAGAAAATGGGGGATTACTGTACATTTCTCTTCTGTTTCCTATTTATATTTGTATTTTAATTCCTCAATTTAGCATTATGGACAGTGAAAGAACTAATCAAAGATCTGCAAAAAATATTTTGCCTTCAAATTCATACCGTGAACGTAGCATGCATGGACTCGACTCATATGACTGGGATTTCCATGAAAAAGATTGTGGGCCGAAAATGGGTGATCACTGTACATTTCTCTTCTGTTTCCTATTTATATTTATATTTTACCTCCTCAATTAAGCATTATGGACAGGGAAAGATCTAATCTAAGATCTGCAAAAAAATATTTTGCCTTCAAATTCATACCGTGATCGTAGCATGTCTGGACTGGACTCATATGACTGGGATTTCCATGAAATATTGTGGGCAGAAAATGGGTGATCACTGTACATTTCTCTTCTGCTTCATATTTATATTTATATTTTACTTCCTCAATTTAGCATTATGGACAGTGAAAGACTTAATCTAAGATCTGCAAAAAAATATTTTGCCTTCAAATTCATACCGTGATCGTAGCATGTATGGACTCGTCTCATATGACTGGGATTTCCATGAAAAAGATTGTGGGCCGAAAATGGGTGATCACTGTACATTTCTCTTCTGTTTCCTTTTTATATTTATATTTTACCTCCTCAATTTAGCATTATGGACAGGAAAAGACCTAATGTAAAATCTGCAAAAACAAATTTTGCCTTCAAATTCATACCGTGAGCGTAGCATGCATGAACTCGACTCATATGACTGGGATTTCCATGAAAAAGATGGTGGCCAGAAAATGGGTGATCAGTGTACATTTCTCTTCTGTTTCCTGTTTATATTTCTATTTTACTTCCTCAATTTAGCATTATGGACAGGGAAAGACCTAATCTAAAATCTGCAAAAAAATATTTTGCCTTCAAATTCATACCGTGAGCGTAGCATGCATAAACTCGACTCATATGACTGCGATTTCCGTGAAAAAGATGGTAGCCAGAAAATGGGTGATCAGTGTACATTTCTCTTCTGTTTCCTATTTATATTTTTATTTTACTTCCTCAATTTAGCACTATGGACAGGGAAAGACCTAATCTAAAATCTGCAAAAATTATTTCGCCTTCAAATTCATACCGTGATCGTAGCATGCATGGACTCGACTCATGTGACTGGGATTTCCATGAAAAAGATTGTGGGCAAAAAATGGGTGATCACTGTACATTTCTCTTCTGTTTCCTATTTATATTTATATTTTACTTCCTTAAATCAGCATTATCGACAGGGAAAGACCTAATCTAAGATCTGCAAAAAAATATTTTGCCTACAAAGTCATACCGTGATCGTAGCATGTATGGACTCGACTCATATGACTGGGATTTCCATGAAAAATATTGTGGGCACAAAATGGGTGATCATTGTACATTTTTCTTCTGTTTTCTATTTATATCTCTATTTTACTTCCTCAAGTTAGCATTATGGACAGGGAAGACCTAATATAAAATCTGCAAAAAAATATTTTGCCTTCAAATTCATACCGTGATCGTAGCATGCATGGACACGATTCTTATGTCTGGGATTTCCATGAAAAAGTTTGTGGTCACAATATTTCTCTTCTGTTTCCTATTTATATTTCTATTTTCTTCCTTAATTTAGCATTATGGACAGGGAATGACCTAATCAAAGATCAGCAACAAAATATTTTGCCTTCAAATTCATATCGAGATCGTAGCATGCATGGACCCAACTCATATGACTGGGATTTCCATGAATAAGATTGTGGTAGAAAATGAATGATCACTGTACATTTCTCTTCTGTTTCATATTTATATTTATATTTTACTTCCTTAAATTAGCATTATGGACAGGGAAAGACCTAATCTAAGATCTGCAAAAAAATATTTTGCCTTTAAATTCATAACGTGATTGTAGCATGCATGGACTCGACTCAAATGACTGGGATTTCCATGAAAAAGATTCTGGGCAGAAAATAGGTGATCACTGTACATTTCTCTTCTGTTTCCTATTTATAAATTATATTTTACCTCCTCAATTTAGCATTATGGACAGGGAAAGACCTAATCTAAGACTGGCATTTCCATGAAAGAGATTGTGGGCCGAAAATGGGTGATCACTGTACATTTCTCTTCTGTTTCCTATTTATATTTCTATTTTACCTCCTCAATTTAGCATTATGGACAGGGAAAGACCTAATCTAAATTCTGCACAAAAATATTTTCCCTTCAAATTCATACCGTGATCGTGGGCATGATTGGACTCGACTCATATGACTGGGATTTCCATGAAAAAGATTGTGGGCCGAAAATGGGTGATCACTGTACATTTCTCTTCTGTTTCCTATTTATATTCATATTTTACCTCCTCAATTTAGCATTATGGACAGGGAAAGACCTAATCGAAAATCTGCACAAAAATATTTTGCCTTCAAATTCATACCGTGATCGTAGCATGCCTGAACTCAACTCATATGACTGGGATTTCCATGAAAAAGATTGTGGGCCGAAAATGGGTGATCACTCTACATTTCTTTAGTGTTTCCTATTTATAGTTATATTTTACCTCCTCAATTTAGCATTATGGCCAGGGAAAGACCTAATCTAAGATCTGCACAAAAATATTTTGCCTCCAAATTTACACCGTGAACGTAGCATGCATGGACTCGACCCATATGACTGGGATTTCCATGAAAAAGATTCTGGGCCGAAAATGGGTGATCACTGTACATTTCTCTTCTGTTTCCTATTGATATTTCTATTTTAACTCCTCAATTTAGCATTATGGACAGGGAAAGACCTAATCTAAAATCTGCACAAAAATATTTTGCATTCAATTTCATACCGTGATCGTAGCATGCATGGACTCGACTCATATGACTGGGATTTCCATGAAAAAGATTGTGGGCAGAAAATGGGTGATCACTGTACATTTCTCTTCTGTTTCCTATTTATATTTATATTTTACCTCCTCAATTTAGCATTATGGACAGGGAAAGACTTAATCTAAGATCTGCACAAAAATATTTTGCATTCAAATTCATACCGTGATCGTAGCATGCATGGACTCGACTCATATGACTGGGATTTCCATGAAAAAGATTGTGGGCCGAAAATGGGTGATCACTGTACATTTCTCTTCTGTTTCCTATTTATATTTCTATTTTACCTCCTCAATTTAGCATTATGGACAGGGAAAGACATAATCTAAGATCTGCACAAAAATATTTGGCCTTCAAATTCATACCGTGATCGTAGCATGCATGGACTCGACTCATATGACTGGGATTTCCATGAAAAAGATTGTGGGCCGAAAATGGGAGATCACTGTACATTTCTCTTCTGTTTCCTATTTATATTTCTATTTTACCTCCTCAGTTCAGCATTATGGACAGGGAAAGAAATAATCTAAGTTCTGCACAAAAATATTTTGCCTTCAAATTCAT
Organism: Acanthosepion lycidas; assembly: GCA_963932145.1. Lineage (NCBI taxonomy): Eukaryota > Metazoa > Mollusca > Cephalopoda > Sepiida > Sepiidae > Acanthosepion > Acanthosepion lycidas. Next base: position 1,691,583 of record OZ010604.1, on the reverse strand, counting down.
ACCGTGATCGTATCATGCATGGACTCGACTCATATTACTGGGATTTCCATGAAAAAGATTGTGGGCCGAAAATGGGAGATCACTGTACATTTCTCTTCTGTTTCCTATTTATATTTCTATTTTACCTCCTCAATTCAGCATTATGGACAGGGAAAGACCTAATCTAAGATCTGCACAAAAATATTTTGCCTTCAAATTCATACTGTGATCGTAGCATGCATGGGACTCGACTCATATGACTGGGATTTCCATGAAAAAGATTGTGGGCCGAAAATGGGAGATCACTGTACATTTCTCTACTGTTTCCTATTTATATTTATATTTTACCTCCTCAATTCAGCATTATGGACAGGGAAAGACCTAATCTAAGATCTGCAGAAAAATATTTTGCCTTCAAATTCATACCGTGATCGTAGCATGCATGGACTCGACTCATATGACTGGGATTTCCATGAAAGAGATTGTGGGCCGAAAATGGGTGATCACTGTACAATTCTCTTCTGTTTCCTATTTATATTTATATTTTACCTCCTCAATTTAGCATTTTGTACAGGGAAAACATTATCTAAGCTCTGCACAAAAATATTTTGCCTTCAAATTCATACCGTGATCGTAGCATGCACTGACTCAACTCATATGACTGGGATTTCCATGAAAAAAATTGTGGGCCGAAAATGGGTGATCACTGTACATTTCTCTTCTGTTTCCTATTTATATTTATATTTTACCTCCTCAATTTAGCATTATGGACAGGGAAAGACTTAATCTAAGATCTGCACAAAAATATTTTGCCTTCAAATTCATACCGTGATCGTAGCATGCATGGACTCGACTCATATGACTGGGATTTCCATGAAAAAGATTGTGAGCTGAAAATGGGTGATCACTGTACATTTCTCTTCTGTTTCCTATTTATATTTCTATTTTAACTCCTCAATTTAGCATTATGGACATGGAAAGACCTAATCTAAGATCTGCACAAAAATATTTGGCCTTCAAATTCATACCGTGATCGTAGCATGCATGGACTCGACTCATATGACTGGGATTTCCATGAAAAAGATTGTGGGCCGAAAATGGGAGATCACTGTACATTTCTCTTCTGTTTCCTATTTATATTTCTATTTTACCTCCTCAGTTCAGCATTATGGACAGGGAAAGACCTAATCTAAGATCTGCACAAAAATATTTTGCCTTCAAATTCATACCGTGACCGTAGCATGCATGGACTCGACTCATATGACTGGGATTTCCATGAAAGAGATTGTGGGCCGAAAATGGGTGATCACTGTACATTTCTCTTCTGGTTCCTATTTATATTTCTATTTTACTCCTCAATTTAGCATTATGGACAGGGAAAGACCTAATCTAAGATCTGCACAAAAATATTTTGCCTTCAAATTCATACCGTGATCGTAGCATGCATGGACTCGACTCATATGACTGGGATTTCCATGAAAAAGATTGTGGGCCGAAAACGGGTGATCACTGTACATTTCTCTTCTGTTTCCTATTTATATTTCTATTTTACCTCCTTAATTTAGCATTATGGACAGGGAAAGACCTAATCTAAGATTTGCACAAAAATATTTTGCCTTCAAATTCATACCGTGATCGTAGCATGCATGGACTCGACTCATATTACTGGGATTTCCATGAAAAAGATTGTGGGCCGAAAATGGGAGATCACTGTACATTTCTCTTCTGTTTCCTATTTATATTTCTATTTTACCTCCTCAATTCAGCATTATGGACAGGGAAAGACCTAATCTAAGATCTGCACAAAAATATTTTGCCTTCAAATTCATACCGTGATCGTAGCATGCATGGGACTCGACTCATATGACTGGGATTTCCATGAAAAAGATTGTGGGCCGAAAATGGGAGATCACTGTACATTTCTCTTCTGTTTCCTATTTATATTTATATTTTACCTCCTCAATTCAGCATTATGGACAGGGAAAGACTTAATCTAAGATCTGCAGAAAAATATTTTGCCTTCAAATTCATACCGTGATCGTAGGATGCATGGACTCGACTCATATGACTGGGATTTCCATGAAAGAGATTGTGGGCCGAAAATGGGTGATCACTGTACATTTCTCTTCTGGTTCCTATTTATATTTATATTTAACTCCTCAATTTAGCATTATGGACAGGGAAAGACCTAATCTAAGATCTGCACAAAAATATTTGGCCTTCAAATTCATACCGTAATCGTAGCATGCATGGACTCGACTCATATGACTGGGATTTCCATGAAAAAGATTGTGGGCCGAAAATGGGAGATCACTGTACATTTCTCTTCTGTTTCCTATTTATATTTATATTTTACCTCCTCAATTCAGCATTATGGACAGGGAAAGACCTAATCTAAGATCTGCACAAAAATATTTTGCCTTCAAATTCATACCGTGATCGTAGCATGCATGGACTCGAATCATATTACTGGGATTTCCATGAAAAAGATTGTGGGCCGAAAATGGGAGATCACTGTACATTTCTCTTCTGTTTCCTATTTATATTTCTATTTTACCTCCTCAATTCAGCATTATAGACAGGGAAAGACCTAATCTAAGATCTGTAGAAAAATATTTTGCCTTCAAATTCATACCGTGATCGTAGCATGCATGGACTCGACTCATATGACTGGGATTTCCATGAAAGAGATTGTGGGCCGAAAATGGGTGATCACTGTACAATTCTCTTCTGTTTCCTATTTATATTTATATTTTACCTCCTCAATTTAGCATTTTGTACAGGGAAAACATTATCTAAGCTCTGCACAAAGATATTTTGCCTTCAAATTCATACCGTGATCGTAGCATGCACTGACTCAACTCATATGACTGGGATTTCCATGAAAAAAATTGTGGGCCGAAAATGGGTGATCACTGTACATTTCTCTTCTGTTTCCTGTTTATTTTTATATTTTACCTCCTCAATTTAGCATTATGGACAGGGAAAGACTTAATCTAAGATCTGCACAAAAATATTTTGCCTTCAAATTCATACCGTGATCGTAGCATGCATGGACTCGACTCATATGACTGGGATTTCCATGAAAAAGATTGTGGGCCGAAAATGGGTGATCACTGTACATTTCTCTTCTGTTTCCTATTTATATTTCTATTTTACCTCCTCAATTTAGCATTATGGACATGGAAAGACCTAATCTAAGTTCTGCACAAAAATATTTGGCCTTCAAATTCATACCGTGATCGTCGCATGCATGGACTCGACTCATATGACTGGGATTTCCATGAAAAAGGTTGTGGGCCGAAAATGGGTGATCACTGTACATTTCTCTTCTGGTTCCTATTTATATTTCTATTTTACCTCCTCAATTTAGCATTATGGACAGGGAAAGACCTAATCTAAGATTTGCACAAAAATATTTTGCCTTCAAATTCATACCGTGATCGTAGCATGCATGGACTCGACTCATATGACTGGGATTTCCATGAAAAAGATTGTGGGCCGAAAATGGGAGATCACTGTACATTTCTCTTCTGTTTCCTACTTATATTTCTCTTTTACCTCCTCAATTTAGCATTATGAACAGGGAAAGACCTAATCTAAGATCTGCACGAAAATGTTTGGCCTTCAAATTCATACCGTGATCGTAGCATGCATGGACTCGACTCATATTACTGGGATTTCCATGAAAAAGATTGTGGGCCGAAAATGGGAGATCACTGTACATTTCTCTTCTGTTTCCTATTTATATTTCTATTTTACCTCCTCAATTCAGCATTATGGACAGGGAAAGACCTAATCTAAGATCTGCACAAAAATATTTTGCCTTCAAATTCATACCGTGATCGTAGCATGCATGGGACTCGACTCATATGACTGGGATTTCCATGAAAAAGATTGTGGGCCGAAAATGGGAGATCACTGTACATTTCTCTTCTGTTTCCTATTTATATTTATATTTTACCTCCTCAATTCAGCATTATGGACAGGGAAAGACTTAATCTAAGATCTGCAGAAAAATATTTTGCCTTCAAATTCATACCGTGATCGTAGGATGCATGGACTCGACTCATATGACTGGGATTTCCATGAAAGAGATTGTGGGCCGAAAATGGGTGATCACTGTACATTTCTCTTCTGGTTCCTATTTATATTTATATTTAACTCCTCAATTTAGCATTATGGACAGGGAAAGACCTAATCTAAGATCTGCACAAAAATATTTGGCCTTCAAATTCATACCGTAATCGTAGCATGCACTGACTCGACTCATATGACTGGGATTTCCATGAAAAAATTGTGGGCTGAAAATGGGTGATCACTGTACATTTCTCTTCTGTTTCCTATTTATATTTCTATTTTACTTCCTCAATTCAGCATTATGGACTGGGAAAGACCTAATCTAAGATCTGCACAAAAATATTTTGCCTTCAAATTCATACCGTGATCGTAGCATGCATGGACTCGACTCATATGACTGGGATTTCCATGAAAAAGATTGTGGGCCGAAAATGGGAGATCACTGTACATTTCTCTTCTGTTTCCTATTTATATTTCTATTTTACCTCCTCAATTCAGCATTATGGACAGGGAAAGACCTAATCTACGATCTGCACAAAAATATTTTGCCTTCAAATTCATACCGTGATCGTAGCATGCATGGGACTCGACTCATATGACTGGGATTTCCATGAAAAAGATTGTGGGCCGAAAATGAGTGATCACTGTACAATTCTCTTCTGTTTCCTATTTATATTTATATTTTACCTCCTCAATTTAGCATTTTGTACAGGGAAAGACTTAATCTAAGATCTGCACAAAAATATTTTGCCTTGAAATTCATCCCGTCATCGTAGCATGCACTGACTCAACTCATATGACTGGGATTTCCATGAAAGAGATTGTGGGCCGAAAATGGGTGATCACTGTACAATTCTCTTCTGTTTCCTATTTATATTTATATTTTACCTCCTCAATTTAGCATTTTGTACAGGGAAAGACTTAATCTAAGCTCTGCACAAAAATATTTTGCCTTCAAATTCATACCGTGATCGTAGCATGCACTGACTCAACTCATATGACTGGGATTTCCATGAAAAAAATTGTGGGCCGAAAATGGGTGATCACTGTACATTTCTCTTCTGTTTCCTATTTATATTTATATTTTACCTCCTCAATTTAGCATTATGGACAGGGAAAGACTTAATCTGAAAGCTTCACAAAAATATTTTGCCTTCAAATTCATACCATGATCGTAGCATGCATGGACTCGACTCATATGACTGGGATTTCCATGAAAAAGATTGTGGGCCGAAAATGGGTGATCACTGTACATTTCACTTCTTTTTCCTCTTTATATTTCTATTTTACCTCCTCAATTTAGCATTATGGACAGGGAAAGACCTAATCTAAGATCTGCACAAAAATATTTTGCCTTCAAATTCATACCGTGATCGTAGCATGCATGGACTCGACTCATATGACTGGGATTTCCATGAAAAAGATTGTGGGCCAAAAATGGGTGATCACTGTACATTTCTCTTCTGTTTCCTATTTATATTTCTATTTTACCTCCTCAATTTAGCATTATGGACAGGGAAATACCTAATTTAAAATCTGCAAAAAAAGATGTTGCCTTCAAATTCATACCGTGATCGTAGCATGCATGGACTCGACTCATATGACTGGGATTACCATGAAAAAGATTGTGGGCCGAAAATGGGTGATCACTGTACATTTCTCTTCTGTTTCCTATTTATATTTATATTTTACCTCCTCAATTTAGCATTATGGCCAGGGAAAGACCCAATCTAAGATCTGTACAAAAATATTTTGCCTTCAAATTCATACCGTGATCGTAGCATGCATGGACTCGACTCATATGACTGGGATTTCCATGAAAAAGATAGTGGGCAGAAATGGGTGATCACTGTACATTTCTCTTCTGTTTCCTATTTATATTTCTATTTTACCTCCTCAATTTAGCATTATGCACAGGGAAAGACCTAATCTAAGATCTGAACAAAGATATTTTGCCTTCAAATTCATACCGTGATCGTAGCATGCATGGACTCGACTCATATGACTGGGATTTCCATGAAAAAGATTGTTGGCCGAAAATGGGTGATCACTGTACATTTCTCTTCTGTTTCCTATTTATATTTATATTTTACCTCCTCAATTTAGCATTATGGCCAGGGAAAGACCTAATCTAAGATCTGCACAAAAATATTTTGCCTTCAAATTCATACCGTGATCGTAGAGTGCATGGACTCGACTCATATGACTGGGATTTCCATGAAAAAGATTGTGGGCCAAAAATGGGGGATCACTGTACATTTCTCTTCTGTTTCCTATTTATATTTCTATTTTACCTCCTCAATTTAGCATTATGGACAGGGAAAGGCCTAATCTAAGATCTGCACAAAAATATTTTGCCTTCAAATTCATACCGTGATCGTAGCATGCATGGACTCGACTCATATGACTGGGATTTCCATGAAAATATTGTCGGCCGAAAATGGGTGATCACTGTACATTTCTCTTCTGTTTCCTATTTATATTTATATTTTACCTCCTCAATTTAGCATTATGGACAGGGAAAGACCTAATCTAAGACCTGCACAAAAATATTTTGCCTTCAAATTCTTACCGTGATCGTAGCATGCATGAACTCGACTCATATGACTGGTATTTCCATGAATAAGATAGTGGGCAGAAAATGGATGATCACTGTACATTTCTCTTTTGTTTCCTATTTATATTTCTATTGTACCTCCTCAATTTAGCATTATGGCCAGTGAAAGACTTAATCTAAGCTCTGCACAAAAATATTTTGCCTTCAAATTCATACCGTGATCGTAGCATGCATGGACTTGACTCATATGACTGGGATTTCCACGAAAAAGATTGTTGGCCGAAAATGGGTGATCACTGTACAGTTCTCTTCTGTTTCCTATTTATATTTCTTTTTTACCTCCTCAATTTAGTATTATTGACATTGCAAGACCTAATCTAAGATCTGCACAAAAATATTTTGCCTTCAAATTCATACCGTGATCGTAGCATGGATGGACTCGACTCATATGACTGGGTTTTCCATGAAAAAGTTTGTGGGCCGAAAATGGGTGATCACTGTACATTTCTCTTCTGTTTCCTATTTATATTTCTATTGTACCTCCTCAATTTAGCATTATGGACAGGAAAAGACCTAATCTAAAATCTGCACAAAAATATTTTGCCTTCAAATTCATACCGTGATCGTAGCATGCATAAACTCGACTCATATGACTGGGATTTCCATGAAAAAGATTGTGTGCTGAAAATAGGTGATCACTGTACATTTCTCTTCTGTTTCCTATTTATATTTATATTTTACCTCCTCAATTTAGCATTATGGACAGGGAAAGACCTAATCTAAAATCTGCACAAAAATATTTTGCCTTCAAATACATACCGTGATCGTAGCATGCATGGACTTGACTCATATGACTGGAACTTCCATGAAAAAGATTGTGGGCCGAAAATAGGTGATCACTGTACATTTCTCTTCTGTTTCCTATTTATATTTCTATTTTACCTCCTCAATTTAGCATTATGGACAGGGAATGACCTAATCTAAGATCTGCACAAAAATATTTTCCCTCCAAATTCATACCGTGAACGTAGCATGCATGGACTCGACTCATATGACTTGGATTTCCATGAAAAAGATTGTGGGCCGAAAATGGGTGGTCACTGTACATTTCTCTTCTGTTTCGTATTTATATTTCTATTTTACCTGCTCAATTTAGCATTATGGACAGGGAAAGACCTAATCTGAAAGCTTCACAAAAATATTTAGCCTTCAAATTCATACCGTGATCGTAGCATGCATGGACTCGACTCATATGACTGGGATTTCTATGAAAAAGATTGTGGGCCGAAAATGAGTGATCACTGTACATTTCTGTTCTGTTTCCTATTTATCTTTATATTTTACCTCCTCAATTTAGCATTATGGCCAGTGAAAGACATAATCTAAGCTCTGCACAAAAATATTTTGCCTTCAAATTCATACCGTGATCGTAGCATGCATGGACTTGACTCATATGAATGGGATTTCCATGAAAAAGATTTTGGGCCAAAAATGGGTGATCACTGTACATTTCTCTTCTGTTTCCTATTTATATTTATATTTTACCTCTTCCATTTAGCATTATGGACAGGGAAAGACCTAATCTAAGATCTGCACAAAAATATTTTGCCTTCAAATTCATACCGTGATCGTAGCATGCATGGACTCGACTCATATGACTGGGATTTCCATGAAAAAGTTTGTGGGCCGAAAATGCGAGATCACTGTACATTTCTCTTCTGTTTCCTATTTATATTTCTATTATACCTCCTCAATTTAGCATTATGGACAGGGAAAGACCTAATCTAAGCTCTGCACAAAAATATTTTGCCTTCAAATTCATACCGTGATCGTAGCATGCATGGACTCGACTCATATCACTGGGATTTCTATGAAAAAGATTGTGGGCCGAAAATGCGTGATCACTGTATATTTCTCTTTTGTTTCCTATTTATATTTCTATTTTATCTCCTCAATTTAGCATTATGGACAGGGAAAGACCTAATCTAAGATCTGCACAAAAAATTTTGCCTTCAAATTCATATCGTGATCGTAGCATGCATGGACTCGTCTCATATGACTGGGATTTCCATGAAAAAGATTGTGGGCCGAAAATAGGTGATCACTGTACATTTCTCTTCTGTTTCCTATTTATATTTATATTTTACCTCCTCAATTCAGCATTATGGACAGGGAATGACCTAATCTAAGATCTGCACAAAAATATTTTGCCTCCAAATTCATACCGTGATCGTAGCATGCATGGACTCGACTCATATGACTGGGTTTCCATGAAAAAGATTGTGGGCCGAAAATGGGTGATCACTGTACAGTTCTCTTCTGTTTCCTATTTATATTTCTTTTTTACCTCCTCAATTTAGCATTATGGACATTGAAAGACCTAATCTAAGATCTGCACAAAAATATTTTGCCTTCAAATTCATACCGTGATCGTAGCATGGATGGACTCGACTCATATGACTGGGATTTCCATGAAAAAGTTTGTGGGCCGAAAATGGGTGAACACTATACATTTCTCTTCTGTTTCCTATTTATATTTCTATTGTACCTCCTCAATTTAGCATTATCGACAGGGAAAGACCTAATCTAAGATCTGCACAAAAATATTTTGCCTTCAAAATCATACCGTGATCGTAGCATGCATCGACTCGACACATATGACTGGGATTTCCATGAAAAAGATTGTGGGCCGAAAATGGGTGATCACTGTACATTTCTCTTCTGTTTCCTATTTATATTTCTATTTTACCTCCTCAATTTAGCATTATGAACAGGGAAAGACCTAATCTAAGATCTGCACAAAAATATTTTGCCTTCAAATTCATACCGTGATCGTAGCATGCATGGACTCGACTCATATGACTGGGATTTCCATGAAAAAGATTGTGGGCCGAAAATAGGTGATCACTGTACATTTCTCCTCTGTTTCCTATTCATATTATTTTTTACCTCCCCAATTCAGCATTATGGACAGGGAATGACCTAATCTAAGATCTGCACAAAAATATTTTGCCTCCAAATTCATACCGTGAACGTAGCATGCATGGACTCGACTTATATGACTGGGATTTCCATGAAAAAGATTGTGGGCCGAAAATGTGTGATCACTGCATATTTCTCTTTTTTTCCTATTTATATTTCTATTTTACCTCCTCAATTGAGCATTATGGACAGGGAAAGACCTAATCTAAGATGTGCAAAAAATATTTTGCCTTCAAATTCATACCGTGAACGTATCATGCATGGACTCGACTTATATGACTGGGATGTAACTGAAAAAGATTGTGGGCAGAAAATGGGTGATCACTGTACATTTCTCTTCAGTTTCCTATTTATATTTCTACTTTACGTCCTCAATTTAGCATTATGGACAGGGAAAGAACGAATCTAAGATGTGCACAAAAATATTTTGCCTTCAAATTCATACCGTGATCGTAGCATGCATGGACTCGACTCATATGACTGGGATTTCCATGAAAAAGATTGTGGGCCGAAAATGGGTGATCACTGTACATTTCTCTTCTGTTTCCTATTTATATTTCTATTTGACCTCCTCAATTTAGTATTATGGACAGGGAAAGACCTAATCTAAAATCTGCACAAAAATATTTTGCCTTCAAATTCATACCGTGATCGTAGCATGCATGGACTCGACTCATATGACTGGGATTTCCATGAAAAAGATTGTGGGCCGAAAATAGGTGATCACTGTACATTTCTCTTCTGTTTCCTATTTATATTTCTATTTTACCTCCTCAATTTAGCATTATGGACAGGGAATGACCTAATCTAAGATCTGCACAAAAATATTTTGCCTCCAAATTCATACCGTGAACGTAGCATGCATGGACTCGACTCATATGACTGGGATTTGCATGAAAAAATTGTGGGCCGAAAATGGGTGGTCACTGTACATTTCTCTTCTGTTTCCTATTTATATTTCTATTTTACCTGCTCAATTTAGCATTATGGACAGGGAAAGACCTAATCTGAAAGCTTCACAAAAATATTTTGCCTTCAAATTCATACCGTGATCGTAGCATGCATGGACTCGACTCATATGACTGGGATTTCTATGAAAAAGATTATGGGCCGAAAATGCGTGATCACTGTATATTTCTCTTTTGTTTCCTATTTATATTTCTATTTTACCTCCTCAATTTAGCATTATGGACAGTGAAAGACCTAATCTAAAATCTGCACAAAAATATTTTGCCTTCAAATTCATACCGTGATCGTAGCATGCATGGACTCGACTCATATGACTGGGATTTGCATGAAAAAGATTGTGGGCCGAAAATAGGTGATCACTGTACATTTCTCTTCTGTTTCCTGTTTATATTTATATTTTACCTCCTCAATTTAGCATTATGGACAGGGAAAGACCTAATCTAAAATCTGCACAAAAATATTTTGCCTTCAAATTCATACCGTGATCGTAGCATGCATGGACTCGACTCATATGACTGGGATTTCCATGAAAAAGATTGTGGGCAGAAAATGGGTGATCACTGTACATTTCTCTTCTGTTTCCTATTTATATTTATATTTTACCTCCTCAATTTAGCATTATGGACAGGGAAAGACCTAATCTAAGCACTGCACAAAAATATTTTGCCTTCAAATTCATACCGTGATCGTAGCATGCATGGACTCGACTCATATGACTGGGATTTCCATGAAAAAGATTGTGGACCGAAAATGGGTGATCACCGTACATTTCTATTCTGTTTCCTATTTATATTTCTATTTTACCTCCTCAATTTAGCATTATGGACAGGGAAAGACCTAATCTAAGATCTGCACAAAAATATTTTGCCTTCAAATTCATACCGTGATCGTAGCATGTATGGACTCGACTCATATGACTGGGATTTCCATGAAAAAGATGGTAGGCCAAAAATGGGTGATCACTGTACATTTTTCTTCTATTTCCTATTTATATTTCTATTTTACCTCCTCAATTTAGCATTATGGCCAGGGAAAGACCTAATCTAAGATCTGCACAAAAATATTTTGCCTTCAAATTCATACCGTGATCGTAGCATGTATGGACTCGACTCATATGACTGGGATTTCCATGAAAAAGATGGTAGGCCAAAAATGGGTGATCACTGTACATTTCTCTTCTGTTTCCTATTTATATTTATATTTTACCTCCTAAATTTACCATTATGGACAGGGAAAGACCTAATCTAAGATCTGCACAAAAATATTTTGCCTTCAAATTCATACCGTGATCGTAGCATGCATGGACAGGACTCATATGACTGGGATTTCCATGAAAAAGATTGTGGGCCGAAAATGGGTGATCACTTTGCATTTCTCTTCTGTTTCCTATTTATATTTCTATTTTACGTCCTCAATTTAGCATTATGGACAGGGAATGACCTAATCGAAGATCTGCACAAAAATATTTTGCCTTCAAATTCATACCCTGATCGTAGCATGTATGGACTCGACTCATGTGACTGGGATTTCCATGAAAAAGATTGTAGGCCGAAAATAGGTGATCACTGTACATTTCTCTTCTGTTTCCTATTTATATTTCTATATTAACTCCTCAATTTAGCATTACGGACAGGGAAAGACCTAATCTAAAATCTGCACAAAAATATTTTGCCTTCAAATTCATACCGTCATCGTAGCATGCATGGACTCGACTCATATGACTGGGATTTCCATGAAAAAGATTGTGGGCCGAAAATGGGTGATCACTGTACATTTCTCTTCTGTTTCCTATTTATATTTCTATTTTACCTCCTCAATTTAGCATTATGGACAGGGAAAGACCTAATCTAAGATCTGCACAAAAATATTTTGCCTTCAAATTCATACCGTGATCGTAGCATGTATGGACTCGACTCATATGACTGGGATTTCCATGAAAAAGATGGTAGGCCAAAAATGGGTGATCACTGTACATTTTTCTTCTATTTCCTATTTATATTTCTATTTTACCTCCTCAATTTAGCATTATGGCCAGGGAAAGACCTAATCTAAGATCTGCACAAAAATATTTTGCCTTCAAATTCATACCGTGATCGTAGCATGTATGGACTCGACTCATATGACTGGGATTTCCATGAAAAAGATGGTAGGCCAAAAATGGGTGATCACTGTACATTTCTCTTCTGTTTCCTATTTATATTTATATTTTACCTCCTAAATTTACCATTATGGACAGGGAAAGACCTAATCTAAGATCTGCACAAAAATATTTTGCCTTCAAATTCATACCGTGATCGTAGCATGCATGGACAGGACTCATATGACTGGGATTTCCATGAAAAAGATTGTGGGCCGAAAATGGGTGATCACTTTGCATTTCTCTTCTGTTTCCTATTTATATTTCTATTTTACGTCCTCAATTTAGCATTATGGACAGGGAATGACCTAATCGAAGATCTGCACAAAAATATTTTGCCTTCAAATTCATACCCTGATCGTAGCATGTATGGACTCGACTCATGTGACTGGGATTTCCATGAAAAAGATTGTAGGCCGAAAATAGGTGATCACTGTACATTTCTCTTCTGTTTCCTATTTATATTTCTATATTAACTCCTCAATTTAGCATTACGGACAGGGAAAGACCTAATCTAAAATCTGCACAAAAATATTTTGCCTTCAAATTCATACCGTCATCGTAGCATGCATGGACTCGACTCATATGACTGGGATTTCCATGAAAAAGATTGTGGGCCGAAAATGGGTGATCACTGTACATTTCTCTTCTGTTTCCTATTTATATTTCTATTTTACCTCCTCAATTTAGCATTATGGACAGGGAAAGACCTAATCTAAAATCTGCACAAAAATATTTTGCCTTCAAATTCATACCGTGATCGTAGCATGCATTGACTCGACTCATATGACTAGGATTTCCATGAAAAAGATTGTGAGCGGAAAATGGGTGATCACTGTATATTTCTATTCTGTTTCCTATTTATATTTCTATATTAACTCCTCAATTTAGCATTACGGACAGGGAAAGACATAATCTAAAATCTGCACAAAAATATTTTGCTTTCAAATTCATACCATGATCGTAGCATGCATGGACTCGACTCATATGACTGGGATTTCCATGAAAAAGATTGTGGGCCGAAAATGGGTGATCACTGTACATTTTTCTTCTGTTTCCTATTTATATTTCTATTTTACCTCCTCAATTTAGCATTATGGACAGGGAAAGACCTAATCTAAAATCTGCACAAAAATATTTTGCCTTCAAATTCATACCGTCATCGTAGCATGCATGGACTCGACTCATATGACTGGGATTTCCATGAAAATGATTGTGGGCGGAAAATGGGTGATCACTTTACATTTCTCTTCTGTTTCCTATTTATATTTATATTTTACCTCCTCAATTTAGCATTATGAACAGGGAATGACCTAATCGAAGATCTGCACAAAAATATTTTGCCTTCAAATTCATACCCTGATCCTAGCATGCATGTACTCAACTCACATGACTGGGATTTCCATGAAAAAGATTGTGGGCCGAAAATGGGAGATCCATGTACATTTCTCTTCTGTTTCCTATTTATATTTTTATTTTACCTCCTCAATTTAGCATTATGGACAGGGAAAGACCTAATCTAAAATCTGCAGAAAAATATTTTGCCTTCAATTTCATACCGTGATCGTAGCATGCATGGACTCGACTCATATGACTGGGATTTCCATGAAAAAGATTGTGGGCTGAAAATGGATGATCACTGTACATTTCTGTTCTGTTTCCTATTTATATTTATATTTTACCTCCGCAATTTAGCATTATGGACTGTGAAAGACCGAATCTAAAATCTGCACAAAAATATTTTGCCTTCAAATTCATACCGTGATCGTAGCATGCATGGACTCGACTCATATGACTGGGATTTCCATGAAAAAGATTGTGCGCCGAAAATGGGTGATCATTGTACATTTCTCTTCTGTTTCCTATTTATATTTATATTTTACCTCCTCAATTTAGCATTATGAACAGGGAAAGACCTAATCTAAAATCTGCACAAAAATATTTTGCCTTTAAATTCATACCGTCATCGTAGCATGTATGTACTTGACTCATATGACTGAGATTTCCATGAAAAAGGTTGTGGGCGGAAAATGGGTGATCACTGTACATTTCTCTTCTGTTTCCTATTTATATTTATATTTTACCTCCTCAATTTAGCATTATGGACAGGGAAAGACCAAATCTAAGATCTGCACAAAAATATTTTGCCTTCAAATTCATACCGTGATCGTAGCATGCATTGACTCGACTCATATGACTGGGATTTCCATGAAAAAGATTGTAGGCCGAAAATGGGTGATCACTGTACATTTCTCTTCTGTTTCCTATTTATATTTCTATTTACCTCCTCAATTTAGCATTATGGACTGTGAAAGACCTAATCTAAAATCTGCACAAAAATATTTTGCCTTCAAATTCATACCGTGATCGTAGCATGCATGGACTCGACTCATATGACTGGGATTTCCATGAAAAAGATTGTGGGCCGAAAATGGGTGATCACTGTACATTTCTCTTCTGTTTCCTATTTATATTTCTATTTTACCTCCTCAATTTAGCATTATGGACAGGGAAAGACCTAATCTAAAATCTGCACAAAAATATTTTGCCTTCAAATTCATACCGTCATCGTAGCATGTATGTACTTGACTCATATGACTGGGATTTCCATGAAAAAGATTGTGGGCGGAAAATGGGTGATCACTGCACATTTCTCTTCAGTTTCCTATTTCTATTTTACCTCCTCAATTTAGCATTATGGACAGGGAAAGACCAAATCTAAGATCTGCACAAAAATATTTTGCCTTCAAATTCATACCGTGATCGTAGCATGCATTGTCTCGACTCATATGACTAGGATTTCCATGAAAAAGATTGTGGGCGGAAAATGGGTGATCACTGTACATTTTTCTTCTGTTTCCTATTTATATTTCTATTTTACCTCCTCAATTTAGCATTATGGACAGGGAAAGACCTAATCTAAAATCTGCACAAAAATATTTTGCCTTCAAATTCATACCGTCATCGTAGCATGCATGGACTCGACTCATATGACTGGGATTTCCATGAAAAAGATTGTGGGCCGAAAATGGGTGATCACTGTACATTTCTCTTCTGTTTGCTATTTATATTTCTATTTTACCTCCTCAATTTAGCATTACGGAGAGGGAAAGACCTAATCTAAAATCTGCACAAAAATATTTTGCCTTCAAATTCATACCGTGATCGTAGCATGCATGGACTCGACTCATATGACTGGGATTTCCATGAAAAAGAATGTGGGCCGAAAATGTGTGATCACTGCACATTTCTCTTCTCTTTCCTATTTATATTTCTATCTTACCTCCTCAATTTAGCATTATGGACAGGGAAAGACCTAATCTAAAATCTGCACAAAAATATTTTGCCTTCAATTTCATACCGTGATCGTAGCATGCATGGACTCGACTCATATGACTGGGATTTCCATGAAAAAGATTGTAGGCCGAAAATGGGTGATCACTGTACATTTCTCTTCTGTTTCCTATTTATATTTATATTTTACCTCCTGAATTTAGCATTATGGACAGGGAAAGACCAAATCTAAGATCTGCATAAAAATATTTTGGCTTCAAATTCATACCGTGATCGTAGCATTGCATGGACTCGACTCATATGACTGGGATTTCCATGAAAAAGATTGTGGGCCGAAAATGGGTGATCATTGTACATTTCTCTTCGGTTTCCTATTTATATTTATATTTACCTCCTCAATTTAGCATTATGGACAGTGAAAGACCTAATGTAAAATCTGCACAAAAATATTTTGCCTTCAAATTCACACCGTGATCGTAGCATGCATGGACTCGACTCATATGACTGGGATTTCCATGAAAAAGATTGTGGGCTGAAAATGGATGATCACTGTACATTTCTCTTCTGTTTCCTATTTATATTTATATTTTACCTCCTCAATTTAGCATTATGGACAGGGAAAGACCAAATCTAAGATCTGCACGAAAATATTTTGCCTTCAAATTCATACCGTGATCGTAGCATGCATTGACTCGACTCATATGATTAGGATTTCCATGAAAAACATTGTGGGCCGAAAATGGGTGATCACTGTACATTTCTCTTCTGTTTCCTATTTATATTTCTATTTTACTTCCTGAATTTAGCATTATGGACAGGGAAAGACTTAATCTAAAATCTGCACAAAAATAATTTGCCTTCAAATTCATACCGTGATCGTAGCATGCATGGATTCGACTCATATGATTAGGATTTCCATGAAAAACATTGTGGGCCGAAAATGGGTGATCACTGTACATTTCTCTTCTGTTTCCTATTTATATTTCTATTTAGCTCCTCAATTTAGCATTATGGACAGGGAAAGACCTAATCTAAAATCTGCACAAAAATATTTTGCCTTCAAATTCATACCGTGATCGTAGCATGCATGGACTCGACTCATATGACTGGGGTTTCCAGGAAAAAGTTTGTGGGGAGAAAATGGGTGATCTCTGTACATTTATTACTCTTTCTTATTTATGTTTATATTTTACTTCCTCAATTTAGCATTATGGATATGGAAAGACCTAATCTAAGATCTGCAAAAAAATATTTTGCCTTCAAATTCATACCGTGATCGTAGCATGCATGGACTCGACTCATATGGCTGGGATTTCCATGAAAAAGATTGTCGGCAGAAAATGGGTGATCACTGTACATTTCTCTTCAGTTTCCTATTTATATTTCTATTTTACTTCCTTCACTTATCATTATAGACAGGGAAAGACCTAATCTAAAATCTGCAAAGAAATATTTTGCCTTCAAATTCATACCGTGATCGTAGCATGCATGGACTCGACTCATATGACTGGGATTTCCATGAAAAAGATTGTGGGCAGAAAATGGGTGATCACTGTACATTTCTGTTCTGTTTCCTATTTATATTTATATTTTACTTCCATCATTTAACATTATTGACAGGGAAAGACCTAATCTAAAATCTGCCAAAAAATATTTTGACTTCCAATTTATTCCGTGATCGTAGCATGCATGGTCTCGACTCATATGATTGGGATTTTCATGAAAAAGATTGTCGGCAGAAAATGGGTGATCACTGTACATTTCTCTTCTGTTTCCTATTTATATTTCTATTTTACTTCCTTCATTTAGCATTATGGACAGGGAAAAACCTAATCTAAGATCTGCAAAAAAATATTTTGCCTTCAAATTCATACCATGATCGTAGCATGAATGGACTCGACACATATGCTTTGGATTTTCATGAAAAAGATTGTCGGCAGAAAATGGGTGATCACTGTACATTTCTCTTCTGTTTCTTATTTATATTTCTATTTTACTTCCTCAATTTAGAATTATGGACAGGTTAAGACCTAATCTAAGATCTGCAAAAACATATTTGGACTTCAAATTCAAACCGTGAACGTAGCATGCATGGACTCGACTCATATGGCTGGGATTTCCATGAAAAAGATTGTCGGCAGAAAATGGGTGATCACTGAACATTTCTCTTCTGTTTCCTATTTATATTTATATTTTAGTTCCTCAATTTAGCATTATGGACAGGGAAAGACCTAATCTAAGCTCTGCAAAAAAATATTTTGCCTTCAAATTCATACCGTGATCGTAGCATGCATGGACTCGACTCATATGACTGGAATTTCCATGAAAAATATTATGGGCAGAAAATGGGTGATCACTGTACATTTCTCTTCTGTTTCCTATTTATATTTTTATTTTACTTCCTGAATTTAGCATTATGGACAGGGAAAGACCTAATCTAAGTTCTGCAAAAAAATATTTTGCCTTCAAATTCATGAGGTTATCGTAGCAGGTATGGACTTGACTCATATGACTGGGATTTCCATGAAAAAGATTGTGGGCAGAAAATGGGTGATCACTGTACATTTCTCTTCTGTTTCATATTTATATTTATATTTTACCTCCTCAATTTAGCATTATGGACAGTGAAAGACCTAATCTAACAACTGCAAAAAAATATTTTGCTTCCAATTCATACCGTGATCGTAGCAGGCATGGACTCGACTAATATGACTGGGATTCCCATGAAAAAGATTGTGGGTAGAAAATAGGTGATCACTGTACATTTCTAATCTGTTTCCTATTTATATTTCTATTTTACTTCCTCAATTTAGCATTATGAACAGGGAAAGACCTAATCTAAGATCTGCAAAAAATTTTTTGCCTTCAAATTCATACCGTGATTGTAGCATGTATGGACTCGACTCATATGACTGGGATTTCCATGAAAAAGATTGTGGGCAGAAAATGGGTGATCACTGTACATTTCTCTTCTGTTTCCTATTTATTTTTTTATTTTACTTACTGAATTTAGCATTATGGACAGGGAAAGACATAATCTAATTTCTGCAAAAAAATATTTTGCCTTCAAATTCATGAGGTTATCGTAGCAGGTATGGACGTGACTCATATGACTGGGATTTCCATGAAAAAGATTGTGGGCAGAAAATGGGTGATCACTGTACATTTCTCTTCTGTTTCATATTTATATTTCTATTTTACCTCCTCAATTTAGCATTATGGACAGTGAAAGACCTAATCTAACATCTGCAAAAAAATATTTTGCTTCCAATTCATACCGTGATCGTAGCAGGCATGGACTCGACTCATATGACTGGGATTCCCATGAAAAAGATTGTGGGCAGAAAATAGGTGATCACTGTACATTTCTAATCTGTTTCCTATTTATATTTCTATTTTACTTCCTTTATTTAGCATTATGAACAGGGAAAGGCCTAATCTAAGATCTGCAAAAAATTTTTTGCCTTCAAATTCATACCGTGATTGTAGCATGTATGGACTCGACTCATATGACTGGGATTTCCATGAAAAAGATTGTGGGCAGAAAATGGGTGATCACTGTACATTTCTCTTCTGTTTCCTATTTATATTTTTATTTTACTTCCTGAATTTAGCATTATGGACAGGGAAAGACATAATCTAAGTTCTGCAAAAAAATATTTTGCCTTCAAATTCATACCGTGATCGTAGCATGCATGGACTCGACTCATAGGACTGGGATATCCATGAAAAGATTGTGGGCAGAAAATGGCTGATCACTGTACATTTCTCTTCTGTTTCCTATTCATATTTATATTTTACTTCCTCAATTTAGCATTATGAACAGGGAAAGACCTAATCTAAGATCTGCAAAAAATATTTTGCCTTCAAATTCATACCGTGATTGTAGCATGTATGGACTCGACTCATATGACTAGGATTTCCATGAAAAAGATTGTGGGCAGAAAATAGGTGATCACTGTACATTTCTCTTCTGTTTCCTATTTATATTTTTATTTTAATTACTGAATTTAGCATTATGGACAGGGAAAGACCTAATCTAAGTTCTGCAAAAAAATATTTTGCCTTCAAATTCATGAGGTGTTCGTAGCAGGTATGGACTTGACTCATATGACTGGGATTTCCATGAAAAAGATTGTGGGCAGAAAATGGGTGATCACTGTACATTTCTCTTCTGTTTCCTATTTATATTTCTATTTTACCTCCTCAATTTAGTATTATGGACAGTGAAAGACCTAATCAAACATCTGCAAAAAAATATTTTGCTTCAAATTCATACCGTGATCGTAGCAGGCATGGACTCGACTCATATGACTGGGATTTCCATGAAAAAGATTGTGGGCAGAAAATGGGTGATCACTGTACATTTCTCTTCTGTTTCCTATTTATATTTATATTTTACTTCCTTCATTTAGCATTATGGACAGGGATAGACCTAATCTAAGCTCAGCAAAAAAATATTTTGCCTTCAAATTCATACCGTGATCGTAGCATGTATGGACTCGACTCATATGACTGGGATTTCCATGAATAAGATTGTGGGCACAAAATGGGTGATCACTGTACATTTCTCTTCTGTTTCCTATTTATATTTATATTTTACCTCCAAAATTTAGCATTATGGACAGGGAAAGACCTAATCTAAGCTCTGCAAAAAAATATTTTGCATTCAAATTCATACCGTGATCGTAGCATGCATGG
This sequence comes from Acanthosepion lycidas, assembly GCA_963932145.1. Taxonomy (NCBI): domain Eukaryota; kingdom Metazoa; phylum Mollusca; class Cephalopoda; order Sepiida; family Sepiidae; genus Acanthosepion; species Acanthosepion lycidas. The sequence goes on along the minus strand of OZ010604.1, from coordinate 1,670,884 downwards.
ACTCGACTCATATGACTGGGATTTCCATGAAAAAGATTGTGGGCAGAAAATGGCTGATCACTGTACATTTCTCTTCTGTTTCCTATTTATATTTATATTTTACTTCCTTCATTTAGCATTATGGACAGGGATAGACCTAATCTAAGCTCAGCAAAAAAATATTTTGCCTTCAAATTCATACCGTGATCGTAGCATGTATGGACTCGACTCATATGACTGGGATTTCCATGAATAAGATTGTGGGCACAAAATGGGTGATCACTGTACATTTCTCTTCTGTTTCCTATTTATATTTATATTTTACCTCCAAAATTTAGCATTATGGACAGGGAAAGACCTAATCTAAGATCTGCAAAAAAATATTTTGCCTTCAAATTCATACCGTGATCGTGGCATGCATGGACTCGACTCATATGACTGGGATTTCCATGAAAAAGATTGTGGGCCGAAAATTGGTGATCACTGTACATTTCTCTCCTGTTTCCTATTCATATTTATATTTTACCTCCTCAATTTAGCATTATGGACAGGGAAAGACCTAATCTAAGCTCTGCAAAAAAATATTTTGCCTTCAAATTCATACCGTGATCGTAGCATGCATGGACTCGACTCATATGACTGGAATTTCCATGGAAAATATTATGGGCAGAAAATGGGTGATCACTGTACATTTCTCTTCTGTTTCCTTTTTATATTTCTATTTTACTTCCTTCATTTAGCATAATGTACAGGGAAAGACCTAATCTAAGATCTGCAAAAAATATTTTGCCTTCAAATTCATACCGTGATTGTAGCATGTATGGACTCGACTCATATGACTGGGATTTCCATGAAAAAGATTGTGGGCAGAAAATGGGTGATCACTGTACATTTCTCTTCTGTTTCCTATTTATATTTTTATTTTACTTCCTGAATTTAGCATTATGGACAGGGAAAGACCTAATCTAAGTTCTGCAAAAAAATATTTTGCCTTCAAATTCATGAGGTTATCGTAGCAGGTATGGACTTGACTCATATGACTGGGATTTCCATGAAAAAGATTGTGGGCAGAAAATGGGTGATCACTGTACATTTCTCTTCTGTTTCATATTTATATTTCTATTTTACCTCCTCAATTTAGCATTATGGACAGTGAAAGACCTAATCTAACATCTGCAAAAAAATATTTTGCTTCCAATTCATACCGTGATCGTAGCAGGCATGGACTCGACTCATATGACTGGGATTCCCATGAAATAGATTGTGGGCAGAAAATGGGTGATCACTGTACATTTCTAATCTGTTTCCTATTTATATTTCTATTTTACTTCCTCAATTTAGCATTATGAACAGGGAAAGAACTAATCTAAGATCTGCAAAAAATTTTTTGCCTTCAAATTCATACCGTGATTGTAGCATGTATGGACTCGACTCATATGACTGGGATTTCCATGAAAAAGATTGTGGGCAGAAAATGGGTGATCACTGTACATTTCTCTTCTGTTTCCTATTTATTTTTTTATTTTACTTACTGAATTTAGCATTATGGACAGGGAAAGACATAATCTAATTTCTGCAAAAAAATATTTTGCCTTCAAATTCATGAGGTGATCGTAGCAGGTATGGACTTGACTCATATGACTGGGATTTCCATGAAAAAGATTGTGGGCAGAAAATGGGTGATCACTGTACATTTCTCTTCTGTTTCTATTTATATTTATATTTTACCTCCTCAATTCAGCATTATGGACAGGGAAAGACCTAATCTAAGATCTGTAAAAAATATTTTGCCTTCAAATTCATACCGTGATTGTAGCATGTATGGACTCGACTCATATGACTGGGATTTCCATGAAAAAGATTGTGGGCAGAAAATGGGTGATCACTGTACATTTCTCTTCTGTTTCCTATTTATATTTTTGTTTTACTTCCTGAATTTAGCATTATGGACAGGGAAAGACCTAATCTAAGTTCTGCAAAAAAATATTTTGCCTTCAAATTCATACCGTGATCGTAGCATGCATGGACTCGACTCATAGGACTGGGATATCCATGAAAAGATTGTGGGCAGAAAATGGCTGATCACTGTACATTTCTCTTCTGTTTCCTATTCATATTTATATTTTACTTCCTCAATTTAGCATTATGAACAGGGAAAGACCTAATCTAAGATCTGCAAAAAATATTTTGCCTTCAAATTCATACCGTGATTGTAGCATGTATGGACTCGACTCATATGACTGGGATTTCCATGAAAAAGATTGTGGGCAGAAAATGGGTGATCACTGTACATTTCTCTTCTGTTTCCTATTTATATTTTTATTTTACTTACTGAATTCAGCATTATGGACAGGGAAAGACCTAATCTAAGTTCTGCAAAAAAATATTTTGCCTTCAAATTCATGAGGTGATCGTAGCAGGTATGGACTTGACTCATATGACTGGGATTTCCATGAAAAAGATTGTGGGCAGAAAATGGGTGATCACTGTACATTTCTCTTCTGTTTCCTATTTATATTTCTATTTTACCTCCTCAATTTAGTATTATGGACAGTGAAAGACCTAATCAAACATCTGCAAAAAAATATTTTGCTTCAAATTCATACCGTGATCGTAGCAGGCATGGACTCGACTCATATGACTGGGATTTCCATGAAAAAGATTGTGGGCAGAAAATGGGTGATCACTGTACATTTCTCTTCTGTTTCCTATTTATATTTATATTTTACTTCCTTCATTTAGCATTATGGAAAGGGAAAGACCTAATCTAAGCTCTGCAAAAAAATATTTTGCATTCAAATTCATACCGTGATCATAGCATGCATGGACTCGACTCATATGACTGGGATTTCCGTGAAAAAGATTGTCGGCAGAAAATGGCTGATCACTGTACATTTCTCTTCTGTTTCCTATTTATATTTATATTTTACTTCCTTCATTTAGCATTATGGACAGGGATAGACCTAATCTAAGCTCAGCAAAAAAATATTTTGCCTTCAAATTCATACCGTGATAGTAGCATGTATGGACTCGACTCATATGACTGGGATTTCCATGAATAAGATTGTGGGCACAAAATGGGTGATCACTGTACATTTCTCTTCTGTTTCCTATTTATATTTCTATTTTACCTCCAAAATTTAGCATTATGGACAGGGAAAGACCTAATCTAAGATCTGCAAAAAAATATTTTGCCTTCAAATTCATACCGTGATCGTGGCATGCACGGACTCGACTCATATGACTGGGATTTCCATGAAAAAGATTGTGGGCACAAAATGGGTGATCACTGTACATTTCTCTTCTGTTTCCTATTTATATTTATATTTAATTCCTCAATTTAGCATTATGGACAGGCAAGACCTAATCTAAGATCTGCAAAAAAATATTTTGCCTTCAAATTCATACCGTGATCGTAGCATGCATGGATTCGACTCATATGACTGGGATTTCCATGAAAAAGATTGTGGGCAGAGAATGGGTGTACATTTCTCTTCTGTTTCCTATTTATATTTATATTTAACTCCTCAATTTAGCTTTATGGACAGGGAAAGACCTAATCTAAGTTCTGCAAAAAAATATTTTGCCTTCAAATTCATACCGTGATCATAGCATGCATGGACTCAGCTCATATGACTGGGATTTCCATGAACAAGATTGTGGGCAGAAAATGGGTGATCACTGTACATTTTTCTTCTGTTTCCTATTTATATTTCTATTTTACTTCCTTCATTTAGCATTATGGACAGGGAAAGACCTAATCTAAGATCTGCAAAAAAATATTTTGCCTTCAAATTCATACCGTGATCGTAGCATGCATGGACTCGACTCATATGACTTGGATTTCCATGAAAAAGATTGTGGGCACAAAATGGGTGATCACTGAACCTTTCTCTTCTGTTTTCTATTTATATTTCTATTTTACTTCCTCAATTTAGCATTATGAAGAGGGAAAGACCTAATCTAAGATCTGCAAAAAAATATTTTGCCTCCAAATTCATACCGTGATCGTAGCATGCATGGACTCGACTCATATGACTGGGATTTCCATGAAAAAGATTGTGGGCAGAAAATGGGTGATCACTGAACATTTCACTTTTGTTTTCTATTTATATTTATATTTTACTTCCTCAATTTAGCATTATGAAGAGGGAAAGACCTAATCTAAGATCTGCAAAAAAATATTTTGCCTTCAAATTCATACCGTGATCGTAGCATGCATGGACTCGACTCATATGACTGGGATTTCCATGAAAAAGATTGTCGGCAGAAAATGCGTGATCACTGTACATTTCTCTTCTGTTTCCTATTTATATTTCTATTTTACTTCCTCAATTTAGCATTATGGACAGGGAAATACCTAATATAAAATCTGCAAAAAAATATTTTGCCTTCAAATTCATACCGTGAACGTAGCACGCATGGGCTCGGCTGATATGACTGGGATTTCCATGAAAAATATTGTGGGCAGAAAATGGGTGATCACTGTATATTTCTCTTCTGTTTCCTATTTATATTTATATTTTACTTCCTCAATTTAGCATTATGGACAGGGAAAGACCTAATCTAAGCTCTGCATAAAATTATTTTGCCTTCAAATACATACCGTGATCGTAGCATGCATGGACTCGACTCATATGACTGGGATTTCCATGAAAAAGATGGTGGGCAGAAAATGGGTGATCAGTGTACATTTCTCTTCTGTTTCCTATTTATATTTCTATTTTACTTCCTCAATTTAGCATTATGGACAGGGAAAAAACTAATCTAAGATCTGCAAAAAAAAATTTTGCTTTCAAATTCATACCGTGATCGTAGCATGCATGGACACGACTCATATGACTGGTATTTCCATGAAAAAGATTGTGGGCAGAAAATGGGTGATCACTGTACATTTCTCTTCTGTTTCCTATTTATATTTCTATTTTACTTCCTCAACTTTACAATATAGACAGGGAAAATCTAATCTAAAAGCTGCAAAAAAATATTTTGCCTTCAAATTCATACCGTGATCGTAGCATGCATGGACTCGACTCATATGACTGGGATTTCCATGAAAAAGATTGTCGGCAGAAAATGCGTGATCACTGTACATTTCTCTTCTGTTTCCTATTTATATTTATATTTTAACTTTTCAATTTAGCATTATGGACAGGGAAAGACCTAATCTAAAATCTGCACAAAAATATTTTGCCTTCAAATTCATACCGTGATCGTAGCATGCATGGACTCGACTCATATGACTGGGATTTCCATGAAAAAGTTAGTGGGCAGAATATGGGTGATCACTGTACATTTCTCTTCTGTTTCCTATTTATATTTATATTTTACTTCCTCAATTTAGCATAATGGACAGGGAAAGACCTAATCTAAGCTCTGCAAAAAAATATATTGCATTCAAATTCATAACGTCTTCGTAGCATGCATGGACTCGACTTATATGACTGGGATATCTATGAAAAACATTGTGGGCAGAAAATGGGAGATCACTGTACATTTCTCTTCTGTTTCCTATTTATATTTATATTTTACTTCCTCAATTTAGCATTATGGACAGGGAAAGACCTAATCTACGCTCTGCAAAAAAATATCTTGCCTTCAAATTCAAACCGTGATCGTAGCATGCATGGACTCGACTCATATGACTGGGTTTTCCATGAAAAAGATTGTGGGCAGAAAATGGGTGATCACTGTACATTTTTCTTCCGTTTCCTATTTATATTTATATTTCACTTCCTCAATTTAGCATTATAGACAGGGAAAGACCTAATCTACGCTCTGCAAAAAAATATATTGCCTTCAAATTTAAACCGTGTTCGTAGAATGCATGGACTCGACTCATATGACTGGGATTTCCATGAAAAAGATTGTGGGAAGAAAATGGGTGATCACTGTACATTTCTCTTGTTTCCTATTTATATTTATATTTTACTTCATCAATTTAGCATTATGGACAGGGAATGACCTAATCTAAGATCTGCAAAAAAATATTTTGCCTTCAAATTCATACCGTGATCGTAGCATGCATGGACTCGACTCATATGAGTGGCATTTCCATGAAAAAGATTGTGGGCCGAAAATGGCTGATCACTGTACATTTCTCTTCTGTTTCCTAATTATATTTATATTTTACCTCCTCAATTTAGCATTATGGACAGGGAAAGACCTAATCTAACATTTGCAAAAAAATATTTTGCCTTCAAATTCATACCGTGATTGTAGCATGCATGGACTTCACTCATATGACTGGGATTTCAATGAAAAAGATTGTGGGCAGAAAATGGGTGATCACTGTTCATTTCTCTTCTGTTTCATATTTATATTTCTATTTTACTTCATCAATTTAGCATTATGGACAGGGAAAGACCTAATCTAAGATCTGCACAAAAATATTTTGCCTTCAAATTCATACCGTGATCGTAGCATGCATGGACTCGACTCATATGACTGGGATTTCCATGAAAAAGATTGTGGTCCGAAAATAGGTGATCACTGTACATTTCACTTCTGTTTCCTATTTATATTTATATTTTACCTCCTCAATTTAGCATTATGGACAGGGAAAGACCTAATCTAAGATCTGCACAAAAATATTTTGCCTTCAATTTCATACCGTGATCGTAGCATGCATGGACTCGACTCATGGAACTGGGATTTCCATGAAATAGATTGTGGGCAAAAAATGGGTGATCACTGTACATTTGTCTTCTGTTTCCAATTTATATTTCTATTTTACCTCCTCAATTTTGCATTATGGACAGGGAAAGACCTAATCTAAGCTCTGCAAAAAATATTTTGCCTTCAAATTCATACCATGATCGTAGCATGCATGGACTCGACTCATATGACTGGTATTTCCATAAAAAAGATTGTGTGCCAAAAATAGGTGATCACTGTACATTTCTCTTCTGTTTCCTATTTATATTTCTATTTTACCTCCTCAATTTAGCATTATGGACAGGGAAAGCCCTAATCTAAGATCTGCACAAAAATATTTTGCCTTCAAATTCATACCGTGATCGTAGCATGCATGGACTCGACTCATATGACTGGGATTTCCATGAAAAAGATTGTGGTCCGAAAATGGGTGATCACTGTACATTTCACTTTTGTTTCCTATTTATATTTCTATTTTACCTCCTCAATTTAGCATTATGGACAGGGAAAGACCTAATCTAAGATCTGCACAAAAATATTTTGCCTTCAAATTCATACCGTGATCGTAGCATGCATGGACTCGACTCATATGACTGGGATTTCCATGAAAAAGATTGTGGGCAGAAAATGGGTGTTCACTGTACATTTCTCTTCTGTTTCCTATTTATATTTCTATTTTACCTCCTTAATTTTGCATTATGGACAGGGAAAGACCTAATCTAAGCTCTGCAAAAAAATATTTTGCCTTCAAATTCATACCGTGATCGTAGCATGCATGGACTCGACTCAAATGACTGGGATTTCCATGAAAACGATTGTGGGCAGGAAATGGGTGGTCACTGTACATTTCTCTTCTGTTTCCTATTTATATTTCTATTTTACCTCCTCAATTTAGCATTATGGACAGGGAAAGACATAATCTTAAATCTGCGCAAAAATATTTTGCCTTCAAATTCATACCGTGATCGTAGAATGCATGGACTCGACTCATATGACTGGGATTTCCATGAAAAAGATTGTGGGAAGAAAATGGGTGATCACTGTACATTTCTCTTGTTTCCTATTTATATTTATATTTTACTTCATCAATTTAGCATTATGGACAGGGAATGACCTAATCTAAGATCTGCACAAAAATATTTTGCCTTCAAATTCATACCGTGATCGTAGCATGCATGGACTCGACTCATATGACTGGGATTTCCATGAAAAAGATTGTGGGAAGAAAATGGGTGATCACTGTACATTTCTCTTGTTTCCTATTTATATTTCTATTTTACCTCCTCAATTTAGCATTATGGACAGGGAATGACCTAATCTAAGATCTGCACAAAAATATTTTGCCTTCAAATTCATACCGTGATCGTAGCATGCATGGACTCGACTCATATGACTGGGATTTCCATGAAAAAGATTGTGGTCCGAAAATAGGTGATCACTGTACATTTCACTTCTGTTTCCTATTTATATTTATATTTTACCTCCTCAATTTAGCATTATGGACAGGGAAAGACCTAATCTAAGATCTGCACAAAAATATTTTGCCTTCAAATTCATACCGTGATCGTAGCATGCATGGACTCGACTCATATGACTGGGATTTCCATGAAAAAGATTGTGGTCCGAAAATAGGTGATCACTGTACATTTCACTTCTGTTTCCTATTTATATTTCTATTTTACCTCCTCAATTTAGCATTATGGACAGGGAAAGACCTAATCTAAGATCTGTACAAAAATATTTTGCCTTCAAATTCATACCGTGATCGTAGCATGCATGGACTCGACTCATATGACTGGGATTTCCATGAAAAAGATTGTGGGCAGAAAATGGGTGTTCACTGTACATTTCTCTTCTGTTTCCTATTTATATTTCTATTTTACCTACTTAATTTTGCATTATGGACAGGGAAAGACCTAATCTAAGCTCTGCAAAAAAATATTTTGCCTTCAAATTCATACCGTGATCGTAGCATGCATGGACTCGACTCAAATGACTGGGATTTCCATGAAAACGATTGTGGGCAGGAAATGGGTGATCACTGTACATTTCTCTTCTGTTTCCTATTTATATTTCTATTTTACCTCCTCAATTTAGCATTATGGACAGGGAAAGACCTAATCTTAAATCTGCACAAAAATATTTTGCCTTCAAATTCATACCGTGATCGTAGAATGCATGGACTCGACTCATATGACTGGGATTTCCATGAAAAAGATTGTGGGACGAAAATGGGTGATCACTGTACATTTCTCTTGTTTCCTATTTATATTTATATTTTACTTCATCAATTTAGCATTATGGACAGGGAATGACCTAATCTAAGATCTGCACGAAAATATTTTGCCTTCAAATTCATACCGTGATCGTAGCATGCATGGACACGACTCATATGACTGGGATTTCCATGAAAAAGATTGTGCGCACACAATGGGTGATCACTGTACATTTCTCTTCTGTTTCCCATTACTATTTCTATTTTACTTCCTCAATTTAGCATTATGGACTGGGAAAGACCTAATCTAAGATCTGCAAAAAAATATTTTGCCGTCAAATTCATACCGTGATCGTAGCATGCAAGGACTCGACTCATATGACTGGGATTTCCATGAAAAAGATTGTGGCCAGAAAATGGGTGATCACTGTACATTTCTCTTCTGTTTCCTATTTATATTTATATTTTACCTCCTCAATTTAGCATTATGGACAGGGAAAGACCTAATCTAAGATCTGCAAAAAAATATTTTGCCTTCAAATTCATATCGTGATATTAGCATCCCTGGACTCGACTCATATGACTGGGATTTCCATGAAAAAGATTGTGGGCAGAAAATGGGTGATCACTGTACATTTCTCTTCTGTTTCCTATTTATATTTATATTTTACCTCCTCAATTTAGCATTATGGACAGGGAAAGACCTAATCTAAGCTCTGCAAAAAATATTTTGCCTTCAAATTCATACCGTGATCGTAGCATGTATGGACTGGACTCATATGACTGGGATTTCCATGAAAAAGATTGTGGGCAGAAAATGGGTGATCACTCTACATTTCTCATCTGTTTCCTATTTATATTTGTATTTTACTTCCTTCATTTAGCATTATGGACAGGGAAAGTCCTAATCTAAGATCTGCAAAAAAATATTTTGCCTTCAAATTCATACCGTGATCGTAGCATGTATGGACTGGACTCATATGACTGGGATTTCCATGAAAAAGATTGTGGGCCGAAAATGGGTGATCACTCTACATTTCTCATCTGTTTCCTATTTATATTTGTATTTTACTTCCTCAATTTAGCATTATGGACAGGGAAAGACCTAAACTAAGATCTGCAAAAAAATATTTTGCGTTCAAATTCATACCGTGATCGTAGCATGCATGGACTCGACTCATATGACTGGGATTTCCATGAAAAAGATTGTCGGCACAAAATTGGTGATCACTGTACATTTCTCTTCTGTTTCCAGTTACTATTTCTATTTTACTTCCTCAATTTAGCATTATGGACAGGGAAAGACCTAATCTAAGCTCTGCAAAAAATGTTTTGCCTTCAAATTCATACCGTGATCGTAGCATGTATGGACTGGACTCATATGACTAGGATTTCTATGAAAAAGATTGTGGGCAGAAAATGGGTGATCACTGTACATTTCTTATCTGTTTGCTATTTATATTTCTATTTTACTTCCTTCATTTAGCATTATGGACAGGGAAAGACCTAATCTAAGATCTGCAAAAAAATATTTTGCTTTCAAATTCATACCGTGATCGTAGCATGCATGGACTCGACTCATATGACTGGGATTTCCATGAAAAAGATTGTGGGCACAAAATGGGTGATCACTGAACATTTCTCTTCTATTTCCCATTACTATTTCTATTTTACTTCCTCAATTTAGCATTATGGACAGGGAAAGACCTAATCTAAGACCTGCAAAAAAATATTTTGCCTTCAAATTCATACCGTGATCGTAGCATGCATGGACTCGTTCATATGAATGGGATTTCCATGAAAATGATTGTGGGCACAAAATGGGTGATCACTGTACATTTCTCTTCTGTTTCCTATTTATATTTATATTTTAGTTCTTCAATTTAGCATTATGGACAGGGAAAGACATAATATAACATCTGCACAAAAATATTTTGCGTTTAAATTCATACCGTGAACGTAGCATGCATGGACTCGACTCATATGACTGGGATTTCCATGAAACAGATTGTGGGCTGAAAATGGGTGATCACTGTACATTTCTCTTCTGTTTCCTATTTATATTTCTGTTTTACCTTCTCAATTTTGCATTATGGACAGGGAAAGACCTAATCTAAGCTCTGCAAAAAAATATTTTGCCTTCAAATTCATACCGTGATCGTAGCATGCATGGACTCGACTCATATGACTGGGATTTCCATGAAATAGATTGTGGGCAGAAAATGGGTGATCACAGTACATTTCTCTTCTGTTTCCTATTTATATTTATATTTTAGTTCTTCAATTTAGCATTATGGACAGGGAAAGACATAATCTAAGATCTGCACAAAAATATTTTGCGTTCAAATTCATACCGTGATCGTAGCATGCATGGACTCGACTCATATGACTGGGATTTCCATGAAACAGATTGTGGGCTGAAAAATGGGTGATCACTGTACATTTCTCTTCTGTTTCCTATTTATATTTCTATATTACCTTCTCAATTTTGCATTATGGACAGGGAAAGACCTAATCTAAGCTCTGCAAAAAAATATTTTGCCTTCAAATTCATACCGTGATAGTAGCATGCATGGACTCGACTCATATGACTGGGATTTCCATGAAACAGATTGTGGGCTGAAAATGGGTGATCACTGTACATTTCTCTTCTGTTTCCTATTTATATTTCTATATTACCTTCTCAATTTTGCATCATGGACAGGGAAAGACCTAATATAAGCTCTGCTAAAAAATATTTTGCCTTCAAATTCATACCGTGATCGTAGCATGCATGGACTCACTCATATGACTGGGATTTCCATGAAAAAGATTGTGGGCAGTAAATGGGTGAGCACTGTACATTTCTCTTCTGTTTCCTATTTATATTTCTATTTTACTTCTTCAATTTAGCATTATGGACAGGGAAAGACCTAATCTAAGATCTGCAAATAAGTATTTTGCCTTCAAATTCATACCGTGAACGTAGCATGCATGGACTCAACTCATATGACTGGGATTTCCATGAAAAAGATTGTGGGCTGAAAATGGGTGATCACTGTACATTTCTCTTCTGTTTCCTATTTATATTTATAATTTACCTCCTCAATTTAACATTATGGACAGGGAAAGACCTAATCTAAGCTCTGCAAAAAAACATTTTGCCTTCAAATTCATACCGTGATCGTAGCATGCATGGACTCGACTCATATGACTGGGATTTCCATGAAAAAGATTGTGGGCTGAAAATGGGTGATCACTGTACATTTCTCTTCTGTTTCCTATTTATATTTATATTTTACTTCCTCAATTTAGGATTATGGACAGGGAAAGACCTAATCTAAGCTCTGCAAAAAAATATTTTGCTTTCAAATACATACCGTGATCGTAGCATGCATGGACTCGACTCATATGACTGGGATTTCCATGAAAAAGATTGTGGGCTGAAAATGGGTGATCACTGTACATTTCTCTTCTGTTTCCTATTTATATTTATAATTTACCTCCTCAATTTAGCATTATGGACAGGGAAAGACCTACTCTAACATCTGCCAAAAAAATATTTTGCCTTCAAATTCATACCGTGATCGTATCATGCATGGATTCGACTCATATGACTGGGATTTCCATGAAAAAGATTGTGAGCAGAAAATGGGTGATCACTATACATGTCTCTTCTGTTTCCTATTTAAATTTTAGTTACTTAATTAAGCATTATGGACAGCGAAAGACCTAATCTAAGATCTGCAAAAAAATATTTTGCTTTCAAATTCATACCGTGATAGTAGCATGAATGGACTCGACTCATCAAATTCATACCGTGATCGTAGCATGCATGGACTCGACTCATATGACTGGGATTTCCATGAAAAAGATTGTGGGCAGAAAATGGGAGATCACTGTACATTTCTCTTCTGTTTCCTATTTATATTTCTATTGTACCTCCTCAATTTAGCATTATGGACAGGGAAAGACCTAATCTAGAATCTGCACAAAAATATTTTGCCTTCAAATTCATACCGTGATCGTAGCATGCATGGACTCAACTCATATGACTGGGATTTCCATGAAAAAGATTGTGGGCAGAAAATTTGTGATCACTGTACATTTCTCTTCTGTTTCCTATTTATATTTATATTTTACTTCCTTCATTTAGCATTATGGACATGGAAAGTCCTAATCAAGGATCTGCAAAAAAATATTTTGCCATCAAATTCATACCGTGATCATAGCATGCATGGACTCGACTCATATGACTGGGATTTCAGGAAAAAGATTGAGGGGAGAAAATGGGTGATCACTGTACATTTCTCTTCTGTTTCCTATTTATATTTATATTTTACTTACTTCATTTAGCATTATGGACAGGGAAAGACCTAATCTAAGATCAGCAAACAAGTATTTTGCCTTCAAATTCATACCGTGATCGTAGCATGCATGGACTCGACTGATATGACAGGTATTTCCATAAAAAAGATTGTGGGCTGAAAATGGGTGATCACTGTACATTTTTCTTCTGTTTCGTATTTATATTTGTATTTTACTTCCTCAATTTAGCATTATGGACAGGGAAAGACCAAATCTAATATCTGCACAAAAATATTTTGCCTTCAAATTCATACCGTGATCGTAGCATGCATGGACTCGACTCATATGACTGGGATTTCCATGATAAAGATTGTGGGCCGAAAATGGGTGATCACTGTACATTTCTCTTCTGTTTCCTATTTATATTTCTATTTTACTTCCTCAATTTAGCATTATGGACAGTGAAAGACCTAATCTAAGACCTGCACAAAAATATTTTGCCTTCAAATTCATACCGTGATCGTAGCATGCATGGACTCGACTCATATGACTGGGATTTACATGAAAAAGATTGTGGGCAGAAAATGGGTGATCACTGTATATTTCTCTTCTGTTTCTTATTTATATTTCTATTTTACTTCTTCAATTTAGCATTATGTACAGGGAAAGACCTAATCTAAGATCTGCAAAAAAATATTTTACCTTCAAATTCATACCGTGAACATAGCATGCATGGACTCGACTCATATGACTGGGATTTCCATGAAAAATTTTGTGGGCAGAAAATGGGTGATCACTGTACATTTCTCTTCTGTTTCCGATTTATATTTCTATTTTACCCCCTCAATTTTGCATTATGGACAGGGAAAGACCTAATCCAAAATCTGCACAAAAATATTTTGCCTTCAAATTCATACTGTGATCGTAGCATGCATGGACTCGACTCATATTACTGGGATTTCCATGATAAAGATTGTGGGCCGAAAATGGGTGATTACTGTACATTTCTCTTCTGTTTCCTATTTATATTTATATTTTACTTCCTCAATTTAGCATTATGGACAGGGAAAGACCTAATCTAAGATCTGCACAAAAATATTTTGCCTTCAAATTCATACCATGATCGTAGCATGCATGGACTCGACTCATATGACTGGGATTTCTATGAAAAAGATTGTGGGCCGAAAATGGGTGATCACTGTACATTTCTCTTCAGTTTCCTATTTATATTTATATTTTACCTGCTCAATTTAGCCTTATGGACAGGGAAAGAGCTAATCTAAGATCTGCACAAAAATATTTTGCCTTCAAATTCATACCGTGATCGTAGCATGCATGGACTCCACTCATATGACTGGGATTTCCATGAAATAATTGAGGGCAGAAAATGGGGGATCACTGTACATTTTTCTTCTGTTTCCTATTTATATTTATATTTTACCTCCTCAATTTACCATTATGGACAGGGAAAGACATAATCTAAGATCTGCACAAAAATATTTTGCCTTCAAATTCATACCGTGATCGTAGCATGCATGGAATCGACTCATATGACTGGGATTTCCATGAAAAAGATTGTGGTCTGAAATTAGGTGATCACTGTACATTTCTCTTCTGTTTCCTATTCATATTTGTATTTTCCTTCCTCAATTTAGCATTATGGACAGGGAAAGACCTAATCTAAGATCTGCAAAAAAATATTTTGCCTTCAAATTCATACCGTGATCGTAGCATGCATGGACTCGACTCATATGACTGGGATTTCCATGGTAATGATTGTGGGCCGAAAATGGGTGATCACTGTACATTTCTCTTCTGTTTCCTATTTATATTTATATTTTACCTCTTCAATTTAGCATTATGGACAGGGAAAGACCTAATCTAAGATCTGCACAAAAATATTTTGCTTTCAAATTCATACCGTGATCGTAGCATGCATCGACTCAACTCATATGACTGGGATTTCCATGAAAAAGATTGTGGGCCAAAAATGGGTGATCACTGTACATTTCTCTTTTGTTTCCTATTTATATTTCTATTTTACTTCCTTAATTTAGCATTATGCACAGGGAAAGACCTAATCTAAGATCTGCACAAAAATATTTTGCCTTCATTTTCATACCGTGATCGTAGCATGCATCGACTCGACTCATATGACTGGGATTTCCATGAAAAAGATTGTGGGCAGAAAATGGGGAATCATTGTACATTTCTCTTCTGTGTCCTATTTATATTTATATTTTACTTCCTCAATTTAGCATTATGGACAGTGAAAGATCTAATCTAATATCTGCACAAAAATATTTTGCCTTCAAATTCATACCGTGATCGTAGCATGTATGGACTCGACTCATATGACTGGGATTTCCATGAAAAAGATTGTGGGCCGAAAATGGGTGATCACTGTACATTTCTCTTCTGTTTCTTATTTATATTTATATTTTACCTCCTCAATTTAGCATTATGGACAGGGAAAGACCTAATCTAAGAACTGCACAAAAATATTTTGCCTTCAAATTCATACCGTGATCGTAGCATGCATGGACTCGACTCATATGACTGGGATTTCCATGAAAAAGGTTGTGGGCCGAAAATGGGTGATCACTGTACTTTTCTCTTCTGTTTCTTATTTATATTTATATTTTACCTCCTCAATTTAGCATTATGGCCAGGGAAAGACCTAATCTAAGCTCTGCACAAAAATATTTTGCCTTCAAATTCATACCGTGATCGTAGCCTGCATGGACTCGACTCATATGACTGGGATTTCCATGAAAAAGATTGTGAGCCGAAAATGGGTGATCACTGTACATTTCTCTTCTGTTTCTTATTTATATTTATATTTTACCTCCTCAATTTAGTATTATGGCCATGGAAAGACCTAATCTAAACTCTGCACAAAAATATTTTGCCTTCAAATTCATACCGTGATCGTAGCATGCATGGACTCGACTCATATGACTGGGATTTCCATGAAAAAGATTGTGGGCCAAAAATGGGTGATCACTGTACATTTCTCTTCTGTTTCCTATTTATATTTCTATTTTACCTCCTCAATTTAGCATTATGGACAGGGAAAGACCTAATCTAAGCTCTGCACAAAAATATTTTCCTTCAAATTCATACCGTGATCGTAGCATGCATGGACTCGACTCATATGACTGGGATTTCCATGAAAAAGATTGTGGGACAAAAATGGGTGATCACTGTACATTTCTCTTCTGTTTCCTATTTATATTTATATTTTACCTCCTCAATTTAGCATTATGGACAGGGAAAGACCTAATCTAAATCTGCACAAAAAATATTTTGACTTCAAATTCATACCGTGATCGTAGCATGCATGAACTCGACTCATATGACTGGGATTTCCATGAAAAAGATTGTGGGCCGAAAACGGGTGATAACTGTACATTTCTCTCCCGTTTCCTTTTTATATTTCTATTTTACTTCCTTCATTTAACATTATGGACAGGAAAAGACCTAATCTAAGCTCTGCACAAAAATATTTTGCCTTCAAATTCATACCGTGATCGTAGCCCGCATGGACTCGACTCATATCACTGGGATTTCCATGAAAAAGATTGTGGGCAGAATATGGGTTATCACTGTACATTTCTCTTCTGTTTCCTATTTATATTTGTATTTTACCTCCTCAATTTAGCATTATAGACAGGGAAAGACCTAATTTAAGATCTGCACAAAAATATTTTGCCTTCAAATTCATACCGTGATCGTAGCATGCATGGACACGACTCATATGACTGGGATTTCCATGAAAAAGATTGTGGGCCGAAAATGGGTGATCACTGTACATTTCTCTTCTGTTTCCTATTTATATTTTTATTTTACCTCCTCAATTTAGCAATATGGCCAGGGAAAGACCTAATCTAAGCTCTGCACAAAAATATTTTGCCTTCAAATTCATACCGTGATCGTAGCATGCATGGAGTCGACTCATATGAATGGCATTTCCATGAAAAAGATTGTGGGACGAAAATTGGTGATCACTGTACATTTCTCTTCTGTTTCCTATTTATATTTATATTTTATCTCCTCAATTTAGCATTATGGACAGGGAAAGACCTAATCTAAATCTGCACAAAAATATTTTGACTTCAAATTCATACCGTGATCGTAGCATGCATGAACTCGACTCATATGACTGGGATTTCCATGAAGAAGATAGTGCGCAGAAATTGGTGATCACTGTACATTTCTTTTCTGTTTCCAATTTATATTTCTATTTTACCTCCTCAATTTAGCATTATGGACAGGGAAAGACCTAATCTAAGATCTGCACAAAAATATTTTGCCTTCAAATTCATACCGTGATCGTAGCATGCATGGACTCGACTCATATGACTGGGATTTCCATGAAAAAGATTGTGGGCCGAAAATGGGTGATCACTGTACATTTCTCTTCTGTTTCCTATTTATATTTCTATTTTACCTCCTCAATTTAGCATTATGGACAGGGAAAGACCTAATCTAAGATCTGCACAAAAATATTTTGCCTTCAAATTCATACCGTGATCGTAGCATGCATGAACTCGACTCATATGACTGGGATTTCCATGAAAAAGATTGTGGGCTGAAAATGGGTGATCACTGTACATTTCTCTTCTGTTTCCTATTTATATTTATATTTTACCTCCTCAATTTAGCATTATGGCCAGGGAAAGACGTAATCTAAGCTCTGCACAAAAATATTTTGCCTTCAAATTCATACCGTGATCGTAGCATGCATGGACTCGACTCATATGACTGGGATTTCCATGAAAAAGATTGTTGGCCGAAAATGGGTGATCACTGTACATTTTTCTTCTGTTTTCTATTTATATTTATATTTTACCTCCTCAATTTAGCATTATGAACAGGGAAAGACCTAATCTAAAATCTGCACAAAAATATTTTGCCTTCAAATTCATAACGTGAACGTAGCATGCATGGACTCGACTCGTATGACTGGGATTTCCCTGAAAAAGATAGTGGGCAGAAACTGGGTGATCACTGTACATTTCTCTTCTGTTTCCTATTTATATTTTTATTTTACCTCCTCAATTTAGCATTATGGACAGGGAAAGACCTAATCTAAGATCTGCATAAAAATATTTTGCCTTCAAATTCATACCGTGATCGTAGCATGCATGGACTCGACTCATATGACTGGGATTTCCATGAAAAAGATTGTGGGCGGAAAATGGGTGATCACTGTACATTTCTCTTCTGTTTCCTATTT
Source organism: Acanthosepion lycidas (assembly GCA_963932145.1). Taxonomy (NCBI): domain Eukaryota; kingdom Metazoa; phylum Mollusca; class Cephalopoda; order Sepiida; family Sepiidae; genus Acanthosepion; species Acanthosepion lycidas. The sequence goes on along the minus strand of OZ010604.1, from coordinate 1,652,504 downwards.
ATATTTATATTTTACCTCCTCAATTTAGCATTATGGACAGGGAAAGACCTAATCGAAGATCTGCACAAAAATATTTTGCCTTCAAATTCATACCGTGATCGTAGCATGCATGGACTCGACTCATATGACTGGGATTTCCCTGAAAAAGATTGTGGGCCGAAAATGGGTGATCACTGTACATTTCTCTTCTGTTTCCTATTTATATTTATATTTTACCTCCTCAATTTTGCATTATGGCCAGGGAAAGACCTAATCTAAGCTCTGCACAAAAATATTTTGCCTTCAAATTCATAACGTGATCGTAGCATGCATGGACTCGACTCATATGACTGGGATTTCCATGAAAAAGATTGTGGGCCGAAAATGGGTGATCACTGTACATTTCTCTTCTGTTTCCTATTTATATTTATATTTTACCTCCTCAATTTAGCATTATGGACAGGGAAAGACCTAATCTAAAATCTGCACAAAAATATTTTGCTTTCAAATTCATAACGTGACCGTAGCATGCATGGACTCGACTCGTATGACTGGGATTTCCCTGAAAAAGATTGTGGGCAGAAAATGTGTGATCACTGTACATTTCTCTTCTGTTTCCTATTTATATTTGTATTTTACCTCCTCAATTTAGCATTATGGACAGGGAAAGACCTAATCTAAGATCTGCACAAAAATATTTTGCCTTCAAATTCATAACGTGATCGTAGCATGCATGAACTCTACTCATATGACTGGGATTTCCATGAAAAATATTGTGGGCCGAAAATGGGTGATCACTGTACATTTCTCTTCTGTTTCCTATTTATATTTTTATTTTACCTCCTCAATTTAGCAACATGGAGAGGGAAAACCTAATCTAAGCTCTGCAAAAAAATATTTTGCTTTCAAATTCATACCGTGATCGTAGCATGCATGGACTCGACTCATATGACTGGGATTTCCCTGAAAAAGATTGTGGGCAGAAAATGGGTTATCACTGTACATTTCTCTTCTGTTTCCTATTTATATTTGTATTTTACCTCCTCAATTTAGCATTATGGACAGGGAAAGATCTAATCTAAGATCTGCACAAAAATATTTTGCCTTCAAATTCATACCGTGATCGTAGCATGCATGGACTCGACTCATATGACTGGGATTTCCATGAAAAAGATTGTGGGCCAAAAATGGGTGATCACTGTACATTTCTCTTCTGTTTCCTATTTATATTTCTATTTTACCTCCTCAATTTAGCATTATGGACAGGGAAAGACCTAATCTAAGATCTGCACAAAAATATTTTGCCTTCAAATTCATACCGTGATCGTAGCATGCATGGACTCGACTCATATGACTGGGACTTCCATGAAAATGATTGTGGGCCGAAAATGGGTGATCACTGTACATTTCTCTTCTGTTTCCTATTTATATTTCTATTTTACCTCCTCAATTTAGCATTATGGCCAAGGAAAGACCTAATCTAAATCTGCACAAAAATATTTTGACTTCAAATTCATACCGTGATCGTAGCATGCATGAACTCGCCTCATATGACTGGGATTTCCATGAAAAAGATTGTGGGCCGAAAATGGGAGATCACTGTACATTTCTCTTCTGTTTTCTATTTATATTTCTATTTTACCTCCTCAATTTAGCATTATGGACAGGGAAAGACCTAATCTAAGCTCTGCACAAAAATATTTTGCCTTCAACTTCATACCGTGATCGTAGCATGCATGAACTCTACTCATATGACTGGGATTTCCATGAAAAAGATTGTGGGCCGAAAATGGGTGATCACTGTACATTTCTCTTCTGTTTCCTATTTATATTTATATTTTAGCTCCTCAATTTAGCATTATGGCCAGGGAAAGACCTAATCTAAGAACTGCACAAAAATATTTTGCCTTCAAATTCATACCGTGATCGTAGCATGCATGGACTCGACTCATATGACTAGGATTTCCATGAAAAAGATTGTGGGCCGAAAATGGGTGATCACTGTACATTTCTCTTCTGTTTCCTATTTATATTTTTATTTTACCTCCTCAATTTAGCATTATGGCCAGGGAAAGACCTAATCTAAGCTCTGCACAAAAATATTTTGCCTTCAAATTCATACCGTGATCGTAGCATGCATGGACTCGACTCATATGACTGGGATTTCCATGAAAAAGATTGTGGGCCGAAAATGGGTGATCACTGTACATTTCTCTTCTGTTTCCAATTTATATTTCTATTTTACCTCCTCAATTTAGCATTATGGCCAGGGAAAGACCTAATCTAAGCTCTGCACAAAAATATTTTGCCTTCAAATTCATACCGTGATCGTAGCATGCATGGACTCGACTCATATGACTGGGATTTCCATGAAAAAGATTGTGGGCCGAAAATGGGTGATCACTGTACATTTCTCTTCTGTTTCCAATTTATATTTCTATTTTACCTCCTCAATTTAGCATTATGGACAAGGAAAGACCTAATCTAAATCTGCACAAAAATATTTTGACTTCAAATTCATACCGTGATCGTAGCATGCATGAACTCGACTCATATGACTGGGATTTCCATGAAAAAGATTGTGGGCCGAAAATGGGTGATCACTGTACATTTCTCTTCTGTTTCCTATTTATATTTATATTTTACCTCCTCAATTTAGCATTATGGACAGGTAAAGACCTAATCGAAGATCTGCACAAAAATATTTTGCCTTCAAATTCATACCGTGATCGTAGCATGCATGGACTCGACTCATATGACTGGGATTTCCATGAAAAAGATTTTGGGCCGAAAATGGGTGATCACTGTACATTTCTCTTCTGTTTCCTATTTATATTTCTATTTTATCTCCTCAATTTAGCATTATGGACAGGGAAAGACCTAATCTAAAATCTGCACAAAAATATTTTGCCTTCAAATTCATACCGTGATCGTAGCATGCATGGACTCGGCTCATATGACTGGGATTTCCATGAAAAAGATTGTGGGCCGAAAATGGGTGATGACTGTACATTTCTCTTCTGTTTCCTATTTATATTTCTATTTTACCTCCTCAATTTAGCATTATGGACAGGGAAAGACCTAATCTAAGATCTGCACAAAAATATTTTGCCTTCAAATTCATACCGTGATCGTAGCATGCATGGACTCGACTCATATGACTTGGATTTCCATGTAAAAAATTGTGGGCAGAAAATGGGTGATCACTGTACATTTCTCTTCTGTTTCCTATTTATATTTCTATTTTATCTCCTCAATTTAGCATTATGGCCAGGGAAAGACCTAATCTAAGATCTGCACAAAAATATTTTGCCTTCAAATTCATAACGTGATCGTAGCATGCATGGACTCGGCTCATATGACTGGGATTTCCATGAAAAAGATTGTGGGCCGAAAATGGATGATGACTGTACATTTCTCTTCTGTTTCCTCTTTATATTTCTATTTTACCTACTCAATTTAGCATTATGGACAGGGAAACACCTAATCTAAGATCTGCACAAAAATATTTTGCCTTCAAATTTATACCATGATCGTAGCATGCATGGACTCGGCTCATATGAATGGGATTTCCATGAAAAAGATTGTGGGCCGATAATGGGTGATCACTGTACATTTCTCTTCTGTTTCCTATTTATATTTCTATTTTATCTCCTCAATTTAGCATTATGGACAGGGAAAGACCTAATCTAAGATCTGCACAAAAATATTTTGCCTTCAAATTCATACCGTGATCGTAGCATGCATGGACTCGACTCATATGACTGGGATTTCCATGAAAAAGATTGTGGGCCGAAAATGGGTGATCACTGTACATTTCTCTTCTGTTTCCTATTTATATTTCTATTTTAGCTCCTCAATTTAGCATTATGGCCAGGGAAAGACCTAATCTAAGAACTGCACAAAAATATTTTGCCTTCAAATTCATACCGTGATCGTAGCATGCATGGACTCGACTCATATGACTAGGATTTCCATGAAAAAGATTGTGGGCCGAAAATGGGTGATCACTGTACATTTCTCTTCTGTTTCCTATTTATATTTTTATTTTACCTCCTCAATTTAGCATTATGGCCAGGGAAAGACCTAATCTAAGCTCTGCACAAAAATATTTTGCCTTCAAATTCATACCGTGATCGTAGCATGCATGGACTCGACTCATATGACTGGGATTTCCATGAAAAAGATTGTGGGCCGAAAATGGGTGATCACTGTACATTTCTCTTCTGTTTCCAATTTATATTTCTATTTTACCTCCTCAATTTAGCATTATGGACAGGGAAAGACCTAATCTAAGATCTGCACAAAAATATTTTGCCTTCAAATTCATACCGTGATCGTAGCATGCATGGACTCGACTCATATGACTTGGATTTCCATGTAAAAGATTGTGGGCAGAAAATGGGTGATCACTGTACATTTCTCTTCTGTTTCCTATTTATATTTCTATTTTATCTCCTCAATTTAGCATTATGGACAGGGAAAGACCTAATCTAAGATCTGCACAAAAATATTTTGCCTTCAAATTCATACCGTGATCGTAGCATGCATGGACTCGGCTCATATGACTGGGATTTCCATGAAAAAGATTGTGGGCCGAAAATGGGTGATGACTGTACATTTCTCTTCTGTTTCCTCTTTATATTTCTATTTTACCTCCTCAATTTAGCATTATGGACAGGGAAAGACCTAATCTAAGATCTGCACAAAAATATTTTGCCTTCAAATTCATACCGTGATCGTAGCATGCATGGACTCTACTCATATGACTTGGATTTCCATGTAAAAGATTGTGGGCAGAAAATGGGTGATCACTGTACATTTCTCTTCTGTTTCCTATTTATATTTCTATTTTATCTCCTCAATTTAGCATTATGGACAGGGAAAGACCTAATCTAAGATCTGCACAAAAATATTTTGCCTTCAAATTCATACCGTGATCGTAGCATGCATGGACTCGGCTCATATGACTTGGATTTCCATGTAAAAGATTGTGGGCAGAAAATGGGTGATCACTGTACATTTCTCTTCTGTTTCCTATTTATATTTATATTTTATCTCCTCAATTTAGCATTATGGACAGGGAAAGACCTAATCTAAGATCTGCACAAAAACATTTTGCCTTCAAATTCATACCGTGATCGTAGCATGCATGGACTCGACTCATATGACTGGGATTTCGATGAAAAAGATTGTGGGCCGAAAATGGGTGATCACTGTACATTTCTCTTCTGTTTCCTATTTATATTTATATTTTACCTCCTCAATTTAGCATTATGGACAGGGAAAGACCTAATCTAAGCTCTGCACAAAAATATTTTGCCTTCAAATTCATTCTGTGATCATAGCATGCATGGACTCGGCTCATATGACTGGGATTTCCATGAAAAATATTGTGGGCCGAAAATGGGTGATCACTGTACATTTCTCTTCTGTTTCCTATTTATATTTCTATTTTACCTCCTCAATTTAGCATTATGGACAGGGAAAGACCTAATCTAAGCTCTGCACAAAAATATTGTGCCTTCAAATTCATACCGTGATCTTAGCATGCATGGACTCGGCTCATATGACTGGGATTTCCATGAAAAAGATTGTGGGCCGAAAATGGGTGATCACTGTACATTTCTCTTCTGTTTCCTATTTATATTTATATTTTACCTCCTCAATTTAGCATTATGGACAGTGAAAGACCTAATCTAAGATCTGCACAAAAATATTTTGCCTTCAAATTCATACCGTGATCGTAGCATAAATGGACTCGACTCATATGATTGGGATTTCCATGAAAAAGATCGTGGGCCGAAAATGGGTGATCACTGTACATTTCTCTTCTGTTTCCTATTTATATTTCTATTTTACCTCCTCAATTTAGCATTATGGACAGGGAAAGACCTCATCTAAAATCTGCACAAAAATATTTACCCTTCAAATTCATACCGTGATCGTAGCATGCATGGACTCGGCTCATATGACTGGGATTTCCATGAAAAAGATTGTGGGCCGAAAATGGGTGATGACTGTACATTTCTCTTCTTTTTCCTATTTATATTTCTATTTTACCTCCTCAATTTAGCATTATGGACAGGGAAAGACCTAATCTAAGATCTGCACAAAAATATTTTGCCTTCAAATTCATACCGTGATCGTAGCATGCATGGACTCGACTCATATGACTTGGATTTCCATGTAAAAGATTGTGGGCAGAAAATGGGTGATCACTGTACATTTCTCTTCTGTTTCCTATTTATATTTCTATTTTATCTCCTCAATTTAGCATTATGGACAGGGAAAGACCTAATCTAAGATCTGCACAAAAATATTTTGCCTTCAAATTCATACCGTGATCGTAGCATGCATGGACTCGGCTCATATGACTTGGATTTCCATGTAAAAGATTGTGGGCAGAAAATGGGTGATCACTGTACATTTCTCTTCTGTTTCCTATTTATATTTATATTTTATCTCCTCAATTTAGCATTATGGACAGGGAAAGACCTAATCTAAGATCTGCACAAAAACATTTTGCCTTCAAATTCATACCGTGATCGTAGCATGCATGGACTCGACTCATATGACTGGGATTTCCATGAAAAAGATTGTGGGCCGAAAATGGGTGATCACTGTACATTTCTCTTCTGTTTCCTATTTATATTTATATTTTACTTCCTCAATTTAGCATTATGGACAGGGAAAGACCTAATCTAAAATCTGCACAAAAATATTTTGCCTTCAAATTTATACCGTGATCGTAGCATGCATGGACTCGACTCATATGACTGGGATTTCCATGAAAAAGATTGTGGGCCGAAAATGGGTGATCACTGTACATTTCTCTTCTGTTTCCTATTTATATTTCTATTTTGCTTTTCAATTTAGCATTATGGACAGGGAAAGACCTAATCTAAGATCTGCACAAAAATATTTTGCCTTCAAATTCATACCGTGATCGTAGCATGCATGGACTCGACTCATATGACTGGGATTTCCATGAAAAAGATTGTGGGCCGACAATCGGTGATCACTGTACATTTCTCTTCTGTTTCCTATTTATATTTCTATTTTACCTCCTCAATTTAGCATTATGGACAGGGAAAGACCTAATCTAAGATCTGCACAAAAATATTTTGCCTTCAAATTCATACCGTGATCGTAGCATGCATGGACTCGGCTCATGTGACTGGGATTTCCATGATAAAGATTGTGGGCCGAAAATGGGTGATCACTGTACATTTCTCTTCTGTTTCCTATTTATATTTATATTTTACTTCCTCAATTTAGCATTATGGACAGGGAAAGACCTAATCTAAAATCTGCACAAAAATATTTTGCCTTCAAATTTATACCGTGATCGTAGCATGCATGGACTCGACTCATCTGACTGGGATTTCCATGAAAAAGATTGTGGGCCGAAAATGGGTGATCACTGTACATTTCTCTTCTGTTTCCTATTTATATTTATATTTTACCTCCTCAATTTAGCATTATGGACAGGGAAAGACCTAATCTAAGATCTGCACAAAAATATTTTGCCTTCAAATTCATACCATGATCGTAGCATGCATGGACTCGACTCATATGACTGGGATTTCCATGAAAAAGATTGTGGGCCGAAAATGGGTGATCACTGTACATTTCTCTTGTTTCCAATTTATATTTCTATTTTACCTCCTCAATTTACCAATATGGCCAGGGAAAGACCTAATCTAATATCTGCACAAAAATATTTTACCTTCAAATTCGTACCGTGATCGTAGCATGCATGGAATGGACTCATATGACTGGGATTTCCATGAAAAAGATTGTGGGCCGAAAATGTGTGATCACTGTACATTTCTCTTCTGTTTCCTATTTATATTTCTATTTTACCTCCTCAATTTAGCATTATGGACAGGGAAAGACCTAATCTAAAATCTGCACAAAAATATTTTGCCTTCAAATTCATACCCTGATCGTACCATGCATGGACTCGACTCATATGACTGGGATTTCCATGAAAAAGATTGTGGGCCGAAAGTGGGTGATCACTGTACATTACTCTTCTGTTTCCTATTTATATTTCTATTTTATCTCCTCAATTTAGCATTATGGACAGGGAAAGACCTAATCTAAGCTCTGCACAAAAATATTTTGCCTTCAAATACATACCGTGATCGTAGCATGCATGGACTCGACTCATATGACTGGGATTTCCATGAAAAAGATTGTGGGCCGAAAATGGGTGATGACTGTACATTTCTCTTCTGTTTCCTATTTATATTTATATTTTACCTCCTCAATTTAGCATTATGGACAGGGAAAGACCTAATCTAAGCTCTGCACAAAAATATTTTGCCTTCAAATTCATACCGTGATCGTAGCATGTATGGACTGGACTCATATGACTGGGATATCCATGAAAAAGATTGTGGGCCTAAAATGGGTGATCACTGTACATTTCTCTTCTGTTTCCTATTTATATTTCTATTTTACCTCCTCAATTTAGCATTATGGACAGGGAAAGACCTAATCTAAGATCTGCAAAAAAATATTTTGCCTTCAAATTCATACCGTGATCGTAGCATGCATGGACTCGACTCATATGATTGGGATTTCCATGAAAAAGATCGTGGGCCGAAAATGGGTGATCACTGTACATTTCTCTTCTGTTTCCTATTTATATTTCTATTTTACCTCCTCAATTTAGCATTATGGACAGGGAAAGACCTCATCTAAAATCTGCACAAAAATATTTACCCTTCAAATTCATACCGTGATCGTAGCATGCATGGACTCGGCTCATATGACTGGGATTTCCATGAAAAAGATTGTGGGCCGAAAATGGGTGATGACTGTACATTTCTCTTCTTTTTCCTATTTATATTTCTATTTTACCTCCTCAATTTAGCATTATGGACAGGGAAAGACCTAATCTAAGATCTGCACAAAAATATTTTGCCTTCAAATTCATACCATGACCGTAGCATGCATGGACTCGACTCATCTGACTGGGATTTCCATGAAAAAGATTGTGGGCCGAAAATGGGTGATCACTGTACATTTCTCTTCTGTTTCCTATTTATATTTCTATTTTACCTCCTCAATTTAGCATTATGGACAGGGAAAGACCTAATCTAAGATCTGCACAAAAATATTTTGCCTTCAAATTCATACCATGAACGTAGCATGCATGGACTCGACTCATATGACTGGGATTTCCATGAAAAAGATTGTGGGCCGAAAATGGGTGATCACTGTACATTTCTCTTGTTTCCAATTTATATTTCTATTTTACCTCCTCAATTTACCAATATGGCCAGGGAAAGACCTAATCTAATATCTGCACAAAAATATTTTACCTTCAAATTCGTACCGTGATCGTAGCATGCATGGAATGGACTCATATGACTGGGATTTCCATGAAAAAGATTGTGGGCCGAAAATGGGTGATCACTGTACATTTCTCTTCTGTTTCCTATTTATATTTCTATTTTATCTCCTCAATTTAGCATTATGGACAGGGAAAGACCTAATCTAAGATCTGCACAAAAATATTTTGCCTTCAAATTCATACCGTGATCGTAGCATGCATGGACTCGACTCATATGACTGGGATTTCCATGAAAAAGATTGTGGGCCGAAAATGGGTGATCACTGTACATTTCTCTTCTGTTTCCTATTTATATTTCTATTTTACCTCCTCAATTTAGCATTATGGACAGGGAAAGACCTCATCTAAGATCTGCACAAAAATATTTTGCCTTCAAAATCATACCGTGATCGTAGCATGCATGGACTCGGCTCATATGACTGGAATTTCCATGAAAAAGATTGTTGGCCGAAAATGGGTGATGACTGTACATTTCTCTTCTGTTTCCTCTTTATATTTCTATTTTACCTCCTCAATTTAGCATTATGGACAGGGAAAGACCTAATCTAAGATCTGCACAAACATATTTTGCCTTCAAATTCATACCGTGATCGTAGCATGCAGGGACTCGTCTCATATGACTGGGATTTCCATGAAAAAGATTGTGGGCCGATAATGGGTGATCACTGTACATTTCTCTTCTGTTTCCTATTTATATTTATATTTTACCTCCTCAATTTAGCATTATGGACAGGGAAAGACCTAATCTAAGATCTGCACAAAAATATTTTGCCTTCAAATTCATACCGTGATCGTAGCATGCATGGACTCGACTCATATGACTTGGATTTCCATGTAAAAGATTGTGGGCAGAAAATGGGTGATCACTGTACATTTCTCTTCTGTTTCCTATTTATATTTCTATTTTATCTCCTCAATTTAGCATTATGGACAGGGAAAGACCTAATCTAAGATCTGCACAAAAATATTTTGCCTTCAAATTCATACCGTGATCGTAGCATGCATGGACTCGGCTCATATGACTGGGATTTCCATGAAAAAGATTGTGGGCCGAAAATGGGTGATGACTGTACATTTCTCTTCTGTTTCCTCTTTATATTTCTATTTTACCTCCTCAATTTAGCATTATGGACAGGGAAAGACCTAATCTAAGATCTGCACAAAAATATTTTGCCTTCAAATTCATACCGTGATCGTAGCATGCATGGACTCTACTCATATGACTTGGATTTCCATGTAAAAGATTGTGGGCAGAAAATGGGTGATCACTGTACATTTCTCTTCTGTTTCCTATTTATATTTATATTTTATCTCCTCAATTTAGCATTATGGACAGGGAAAGACCTAATCTAAGATCTGCACAAAAATATTTTGCCTTCAAATTCATACCGTGATCGTAGCATGCATGGACTCGGCTCATATGACTGGGATTTCCATGAAAAAGATTGTGGGCCGAAAATGGGTGATGACTGTACATTTCTCTTCTGTTTCCTCTTTATATTTCTATTTTACCTCCTCAATTTAGCATTATGGACAGGGAAAGACCTAATCTAAGATCTGCACAAAAATATTTTGCCTTCAAATTCATACCGTGATCGTAGCATGCATGGACTCAACTCATATGACTTGGATTTCCATGTAAAAGATTGTGGGCAGAAAATGGGTGATCACTGTACATTTCTCTTCTGTTTCCTATTTATATTTATATTTTATCTCCTCAATTTAGCATTATGGACAGGGAAAGACCTAATCTAAGATCTGCACAAAAATATTTTGCCTTCAAATTCATACCGTGATCGTAGCATGCATGGACTCGGCTCATATGACTTGGATTTCCATGTAAAAGATTGTGGGCAGAAAATGGGTGATCACTGTACATTTCTCTTCTGTTTCCTATTTATATTTATATTTTATCTCCTCAATTTAGCATTATGGACAGGGAAAGACCTAATCTAAGATCTGCACAAAAACATTTTGCCTTCAAATTCATACCGTGATCGTAGCATGCATGGACTCGACTCATATGACTGGGATTTCGATGAAAAAGATTGTGGGCCGAAAATGGGTGATCACTGTACATTTCTCTTCTGTTTCCTATTTATATTTATATTTTACCTCCTCAATTTAGCATTATGGACAGGGAAAGACCTAATCTAAGCTCTGCACAAAAATATTTTGCCTTCAAATTCATTCTGTGATCATAGCATGCATGGACTCGGCTCATATGACTGGGATTTCCATGAAAAATATTGTGGGCCGAAAATGGGTGATCACTGTACATTTCTCTTCTGTTTCCTATTTATATTTCTATTTTACCTCCTCAATTTAGCATTATGGACAGGGAAAGACCTAATCTAAGCTCTGCACAAAAATATTGTGCCTTCAAATTCATACCGTGATCTTAGCATGCATGGACTCGGCTCATATGACTGGGATTTCCATGAAAAAGATTGTGGGCCGAAAATGGGTGATCACTGTACATTTCTCTTCTGTTTCCTATTTATATTTATATTTTACCTCCTCAATTTAGCATTATGGACAGTGAAAGACCTAATCTAAGATCTGCACAAAAATATTTTGCCTTCAAATTCATACCGTGATCGTAGCATAAATGGACTCGACTCATATGATTGGGATTTCCATGAAAAAGATCGTGGGCCGAAAATGGGTGATCACTGTACATTTCTCTTCTGTTTCCTATTTATATTTCTATTTTACCTCCTCAATTTAGCATTATGGACAGGGAAAGACCTCATCTAAAATCTGCACAAAAATATTTACCCTTCAAATTCATACCGTGATCGTAGCATGCATGGACTCGGCTCATATGACTGGGATTTCCATGAAAAAGATTGTGGGCCGAAAATGGGTGATGACTGTACATTTCTCTTCTTTTTCCTATTTATATTTCTATTTTACCTCCTCAATTTAGCATTATGGACAGGGAAAGACCTAATCTAAGATCTGCACAAAAATATTTTGCCTTCAAATTCATACCGTGATCGTAGCATGCATGGACTCGACTCATATGACTTGGATTTCCATGTAAAAGATTGTGGGCAGAAAATGGGTGATCACTGTACATTTCTCTTCTGTTTCCTATTTATATTTCTATTTTATCTCCTCAATTTAGCATTATGGACAGGGAAAGACCTAATCTAAGATCTGCACAAAAATATTTTGCCTTCAAATTCATACCGTGATCGTAGCATGCATGGACTCGGCTCATATGACTTGGATTTCCATGTAAAAGATTGTGGGCAGAAAATGGGTGATCACTGTACATTTCTCTTCTGTTTCCTATTTATATTTATATTTTATCTCCTCAATTTAGCATTATGGACAGGGAAAGACCTAATCTAAGATCTGCACAAAAACATTTTGCCTTCAAATTCATACCGTGATCGTAGCATGCATGGACTCGACTCATATGACTGGGATTTCCATGAAAAAGATTGTGGGCCGAAAATGGGTGATCACTGTACATTTCTCTTCTGTTTCCTATTTATATTTATATTTTACTTCCTCAATTTAGCATTATGGACAGGGAAAGACCTAATCTAAAATCTGCACAAAAATATTTTGCCTTCAAATTTATACCGTGATCGTAGCATGCATGGACTCGACTCATATGACTGGGATTTCCATGAAAAAGATTGTGGGCCGAAAATGGGTGATCACTGTACATTTCTCTTCTGTTTCCTATTTATATTTCTATTTTGCTTTTCAATTTAGCATTATGGACAGGGAAAGACCTAATCTAAGATCTGCACAAAAATATTTTGCCTTCAAATTCATACCGTGATCGTAGCATGCATGGACTCGACTCATATGACTGGGATTTCCATGAAAAAGATTGTGGGCCGACAATGGGTGATCACTGTACATTTCTCTTCTGTTTCCTATTTATATTTCTATTTTACCTCCTCAATTTAGCATTATGGACAGGGAAAGACCTAATCTAAGATCTGCACAAAAATATTTTGCCTTCAAATTCATACCGTGATCGTAGCATGCATGGACTCGGCTCATGTGACTGGGATTTCCATGATAAAGATTGTGGGCCGAAAATGGGTGATCACTGTACATTTCTCTTCTGTTTCCTATTTATATTTATATTTTACTTCCTCAATTTAGCATTATGGACAGGGAAAGACCTAATCTAAAATCTGCACAAAAATATTTTGCCTTCAAATTTATACCGTGATCGTAGCATGCATGGACTCGACTCATATGACTGGGATTTCCATGAAAAAGATTGTGGGCCGAAAATGGGTGATCACTGTACATTTCTCTTCTGTTTCCTATTTATATTTATATTTTACCTCCTCAATTTAGCATTATGGACAGGGAAAGACCTAATCTAAGCTCTGCACAAAAATATTTTGCCTTCAAATTCATTCTGTGATCATAGCATGCATGGACTCGGCTCATATGACTGGGATTTCCATGAAAAAGATTGTGGGCCGAAAATGGGTGATCACTGTACATTTCTCTTCTGTTTCCTATTTATATTTATATTTTACCTCCTCAATTTAGCATTATGGACAGGGAAAGACCTAATCTAAGATCTGCACAAAAATATTTTGCCTTCAAATTCATACCGTGATCGTAGCATAAATGGACTCGACTCATATGATTGGGATTTCCATGAAAAAGATCGTGGGCCGAAAATGGGTGATCACTGTACATTTCTCTTCTGTTTCCTATTTATATTTCTATTTTACCTCCTCAATTTAGCATTATGGACAGGGAAAGACCTCATCTAAAATCTGCACCAAAATATTTACCCTTCAAATTCATACCGTGATCGTAGCATGCATGGACTCGGCTCATATGACTGGGATTTCCATGAAAAAGATTGTGGGCCGAAAATGGGTGATGACTGTACATTTCTCTTCTTTTTCCTATTTATATTTCTATTTTACCTCCTCAATTTAGCATTATGGACAGGGAAAGACCTAATCTAAGATCTGCACAAAAATATTTTGCCTTCAAATTCATACCATGATCGTAGCATGCATGGACTCGACTCATCTGACAGGGATTTCCATGAAAAAGATTGTGGGCCGAAAATGGGTGATCACTGTACATTTCTCTTCTGTTTCCTATTTATATTTATATTTTACCTCCTCAATTTAGCATTATGGACAGGGAAAGACCTAATCTAAGATCTGCACAAAAATATTTTGCCTTCAAATTCATACCATGATCGTAGCATGCATGGACTCGACTCATATGACTGGGATTTCCATGAAAAAGATTGTGGGCCGAAAATGGGTGATCACTGTACATTTCTCTTGTTTCCAATTTATATTTCTATTTTACCTCCTCAATTTACCAATATGGCCAGGGAAAGACCTAATCTAATATCTGCACAAAAATATTTTACCTTCAAATTCGTACCGTGATCGTAGCATGCATGGAATGGACTCATATGACTGGGATTTCCATGAAAAAGATTGTGGGCCGAAAATGTGTGATCACTGTACATTTCTCTTCTGTTTCCTATTTATATTTATATTTTACCTCCTCAATTTAGCATTATGGACAGGGAAAGACCTAATCTAAAATCTGCACAAAAATATTTTGCCTTCAAATTCATACCCTGATCGTACCATGCATGGACTCGACTCATATGACTGGGATTTCCATGAAAAAGATTGTGGGCCGAAAGTGGGTGATCACTGTACATTTCTCTTCTGTTTCCTATTTATATTTCTATTTTATCTCCTCAATTTAGCATTATGGACAGGGAAAGACCTAATCTAAGCTCTGCACAAAAATATTTTGCCTTCAAATACATACCGTGATCGTAGCATGCATGGACTCGACTCATATGACTGGGATTTCCATGAAAAAGATTGTGGGCCGAAAATGGGTGATGACTGTACATTTCTCTTCTGTTTCCTATTTATATTTATATTTTACCTCCTCAATTTAGCATTATGGACAGGGAAAGACCTAATCTAAGCTCTGCACAAAAATATTTTGCCTTCAAATTCATACCGTGATCGTAGCATGTATGGACTGGACTCATATGACTGGGATATCCATGAAAAAGATTGTGGGCCTAAAATGGGTGATCACTGTACATTTCTCTTCTGTTTCCTATTTATATTTCTATTTTACCTCCTCAATTTAGCATTATGGACAGGGAAAGACCTAATCTAAGATCTGCAAAAAAATATTTTGCCTTCAAATTCATACCGTGATCGTAGCATGCATGGACTCGACTCATATGATTGGGATTTCCATGAAAAAGATCGTGGGCCGAAAATGGGTGATCACTGTACATTTCTCTTCTGTTTCCTATTTATATTTCTATTTTACCTCCTCAATTTAGCATTATGGACAGGGAAAGACCTCATCTAAAATCTGCACAAAAATATTTACCCTTCAAATTCATACCGTGATCGTAGCATGCATGGACTCGGCTCATATGACTGGGATTTCCATGAAAAAGATTGTGGGCCGAAAATGGGTGATGACTGTACATTTCTCTTCTTTTTCCTATTTATATTTCTATTTTACCTCCTCAATTTAGCATTATGGACAGGGAAAGACCTAATCTAAGATCTGCACAAAAATATTTTGCCTTCAAATTCATACCATGACCGTAGCATGCATGGACTCGACTCATCTGACTGGGATTTCCATGAAAAAGATTGTGGGCCGAAAATGGGTGATCACTGTACATTTCTCTTCTGTTTCCTATTTATATTTCTATTTTACCTCCTCAATTTAGCATTATGGACAGTGAAAGACCTAATCTAAGATCTGCACAAAAATATTTTGCCTTCAAATTCATACCATGAACGTAGCATGCATGGACTCGACTCATATGACTGGGATTTCCATGAAAAAGATTGTGGGCCGAAAATGGGTGATCACTGTACATTTCTCTTGTTTCCAATTTATATTTCTATTTTACCTCCTCAATTTACCAATATGGCCAGGGAAAGACCTAATCTAATATCTGCACAAAAATATTTTACCTTCAAATTCGTACCGTGATCGTAGCATGCATGGAATGGACTCATATGACTGGGATTTCCATGAAAAAGATTGTGGGCCGAAAATGGGTGATCACTGTACATTTCTCTTCTGTTTCCTATTTATATTTCTATTTTACCTCCTCAATTTAGCATTATGGACAGGGAAAGACCTAATCTAAAATCTGCACAAAAATATTTTGCCTTCAAATTCATACCCTGATCGTACCATGCATGGACTCGACTCATATGACTGGGATTTCCATGAAAAAGATTGTGGGCCGAAAGTGGGTGATCACTGTACATTTCTCTTCTGTTTCCTATTTATATTTCTATTTTATCTCCTCAATTTAGCATTATGGACAGGGAAAGACCTAATCTAAGCTCTGCACAAAAATATTTTGCCTTCAAATACATACCGTGATCGTAGCATGCATGGACTCGACTCATATGACTGGGATTTCCATGAAAAAGATTGTGGGGCGAAAATGGGTGATGACTGTACATTTCTCTTCTGTTTCCTATTTATATTTATATTTTACCTCCTCAATTTAGCATTATGGACAGGGAAAGACCTAATCTAAGCTCTGCACAAAAATATTTTGCCTTCAAATTCATACCGTGATCGTAGCATGTATGGACTCGACTCATATGACTGGGATTTCCATGAAAAAGATTGTGGGCCGAAAGTGGGTGATCACTGTACATTTCTCTTCTGTTTCCTATTTATATTTATATTTTATCTCCTCAATTTAGCATTATGGACAGGGAAAGACATAATCTAAGCTCTGCACAAAAATATTTTGCCTTCAAATACATACCGTGATCGTAGCATGCATGGACTCGACTCATATGACTGGGATTTCCATGAAAAAGATTGTGGGCCGAAAATGGGGGATCACTGTACATTTCTCTTCTGTTTCCTATTTATATTTATATTTTACCTCCTCAATTTAGCATTATGGACAGGGAAAGACCTAATCTAAGATCTGCACAAAAATATTTTGCCTACAAATTCATACCTTGATCGTAGCATGCATGGACTTGACTCATATGACTGCGATTTCCATGAAAAAGATTGTGGGCCGAAA
This sequence comes from Acanthosepion lycidas, assembly GCA_963932145.1. NCBI lineage: Eukaryota > Metazoa > Mollusca > Cephalopoda > Sepiida > Sepiidae > Acanthosepion > Acanthosepion lycidas. The sequence goes on along the minus strand of OZ010604.1, from coordinate 1,635,069 downwards.
ATGGGTGATCATGTACATTTCTCTTCTGTTTCCTATTTATATTTCTATTTTACCTCCTCAATTTAGCATTATGGACCAGGAAAGACCTAATCTAAGCTTTGCACAAAAATATTTTGCCTTCAAATTCATACCGTATTCGTAGCATGCATGGACTCGACTCATATGACTGGGATTTCCATGAAAAAGATTGTGGGCCTAAAATGGGTGATCACTGTACATTTCTGTTCTGTTTCCTATTTATATTTCTATTTTATCTCCTCAATTTAGCATTATGCAGAGGGAAAGAACTAATCTAAAATCTGCACAAAAATATTTTGCCTTCAATTTAGTACCGTGATCGTAGCATGCATGGACTCAACTCATATGACTTGGATTTCCATGTAAAAGATTGTGGGCAGAAAATGGGTGATCACTGTACATTTCTCTTCTGTTTCCTATTTATATTTATATTTTACCTCCTCAATTTAGCATTATGGACAGGGAAAGACATAATCTAAGCTCTGCACAAAAATATTTTGCATTCAAATTCATAACGTGATCGTAGCATGCATGGAATCGACTCATATGACTGGGATTTCCATGGAAAAGATTGTGGGCCGAAAATGGGTGATCACTGTACATTTCTCTTCTGTTTCCTATTTATATTTCTATTTTACCTCCTCAATTTAGCATTATGGACAGGGAAAGACCTAATCTAATATCTGCACTAAAATATTTTGCCTTCAAATTCATACCATGATCGTAGCATGCATGGACTCGACTCATATGACTGGGATTTCCATGAAAAAGATTGTGGGCCGAAAATGGGTGTTCACTGTACATTTCTCTTCTGTTTCCTATTTATATTTATATTTTACCTCCTCAATTTAGCATTATGGACAGGGAAAGACCTAATCTAAGATCTGCAAAAAAATATTTTGCCTTCAAATTCATACCGTGATCGTAGCATGCATGGACTCGACTCATATGACTGGGATTTCCATGAAAAAGATTGTGGGCCGAAAGTGGGTGATCACTGTACATTTCTCTTCTGTTTCCTATTTATATTTCTATTTTATCTCCTCAATTTAGCATTATGGACAGGGAAAGACCTAATCTAAGCTCTGCACAAAAATATTTTGCCTTCAAATACATACCGTGATCGTAGCATGCATGGACTCGACTCATATGACTGGGATTTCCATGAAAAAGATTGTGGGCCGAAAATGGGGGATCACTGTACATTTCTCTTAAGTTTCCTATTTATATTTATATTTTACCTCCTCAATTTAGCATTATGGACAGGGAAAGACCTAATCTAAGATCTGCACAAAAATATTTTGCCTACAAATTCATACCTTGATCGTAGCATGCATGGACTCGACTCATATGACTGCGATTTCCATGAAAAAGATTGTGGGCCGAAAATGGGTGATCATGTACATTTCTCTTCTGTTTCCTATTTATATTTCTATTTTACCTCCTCAATTTAGCATTATGGACCAGGAAAGACCTAATCTAAGCTCTGCACAAAAATATTTTGCCTTCAAATTCATACCGTATTCGTAGCATGCATGGAATCGACTCATATGACTGGGATTTCCATGAAAAAGATTGTGGGCCTAAAATGGGTGATCACTGTACATTTCTGTTCTGTTTCCTATTTATATTTCTATTTTATCTCCTCAATTTAGCATTATGGAGAGGTAAAGACCTAATCTAAAATCTGCACAAAAATATTTTGCCTTCAATTTAGTACCGTGATCGTAGCATGCATGGACTCGAATCATATGACTTGGATTTCCAAGAAAAAGATTGTGGGCCGAAAATGGGTGATCACTGTACATTTCTCTTCTGTTTCCTATTTATATTTATATTTTATCTCCTCAATTTAGCATTATGGACAGGGAAAGACCTAATCTAAGATCTGCAAAAAAATATTTTGCCTTCAAATTCATACCGTGATCGTAGCATGCATGGACTCGACTCATATGACTGGGATTTCCATGAAAAAGATTGTGGGCCGAAAATGGGTGAACACTGTACATTTCTCTTCTGTTTCCTATTTATATTTATATTTTACCTCCTCAATTTAGCATTATGGACAGGGAAAGACCTAATCTAAGCTCTGCACAAAAATATTTTGCATTCAAATTCATACCGTGATCGTAGCATGCATGGAATCGACTCATATGACTGGGATTTCCATGGAAAAGATTGTGGGCCGAAAATGGGTGATCACTGTACATTTCTCTTCTGTTTCCTATTTATATTTCTATTTTACCTCCTCAATTTAGCATTATGGACAGGGAAAGACCTAATCTAATATCTGCACTAAAATATTTTGCCTTCAAATTCATACCATGATCGTAGCATGCATGGACTCGACTCATATGACTGGGATTTCCATGAAAAAGATTGTGGGCCGAAAATGGGTGTTCACTGTACATTTCTCTTCTGTTTCCTATTTATATTTATATTTTACCTCCTCAATTTAGCATTATGGACAGGGAAAGACCTAATCTAAGATCTGCAAAAAAATATTTTGCCTTCAAATTCATACCGTGATCGTAGCATGCATGGACTCGACTCATATGACTGGGATTTCCATGAAAAAGATTGTGGGCCGAAAGTGGGTGATCACTGTACATTTCTCTTCTGTTTCCTATTTATATTTCTATTTTATCTCCTCAATTTAGCATTATGGACAGGGAAAGACCTAATCTAAGCTCTGCACAAAAATATTTTGCCTTCAAATACATACCGTGATCGTAGCATGCATGGACTCGACTCATATGACTGGGATTTCCATGAAAAAGATTGTGGGCCGAAAATGGGGGATCACTGTACATTTCTCTTAAGTTTCCTATTTATATTTATATTTTACCTCCTCAATTTAGCATTATGGACAGGGAAAGACCTAATCTAAGATCTGCACAAAAATATTTTGCCTACAAATTCATACCTTGATCGTAGCATGCATGGACTCGACTCATATGACTGCGATTTCCATGAAAAAGATTGTGGGCCGAAAATGGGTGATCATGTACATTTCTCTTCTGTTTCCTATTTATATTTCTATTTTACCTCCTCAATTTAGCATTATGGACCAGGAAAGACCTAATCTAAGCTCTGCACAAAAATATTTTGCCTTCAAATTCATACCGTATTCGTAGCATGCATGGAATCGACTCATATGACTGGGATTTCCATGAAAAAGATTGTGGGCCTAAAATGGGTGATCACTGTACATTTCTGTTCTGTTTCCTATTTATATTTCTATTTTATCTCCTCAATTTAGCATTATGGAGAGGTAAAGACCTAATCTAAAATCTGCACAAAAATATTTTGCCTTCAATTTAGTACCGTGATCGTAGCATGCATGGACTCGAATCATATGACTTGGATTTCCAAGAAAAAGATTGTGGGCCGAAAATGGGTGATCACTGTACATTTCTCTTCTGTTTCCTATTTATATTTATATTTTATCTCCTCAATTTAGCATTATGGACAGGGAAAGATCTAATCTAAGTTCTGCACAAAAATATTTTGCCTTCGAATTTATACCGTGATCGTAGCATGCATGGACTCGACTCATATGACTGGAATTTCCATGAAAAAGATTTTGGGCCGAAAATGGGTGATCACTGTACATTTCTGTTCTGTTTCCTATTTATATTTCTATTTTATCTCTTCAATTTAGCATTATGGAGAGGGAAAGACCTAATCTAAAATCTGCACAAAAATATTTTGCCTTCAATTTAGTACCGTGATCGTAGCATGCATGGACTCGAATCATATGACTTGGATTTCCAAGAAAAAGATTGTGGGCCGAAAATGGGTGATCACTGTACATTTCTCTTCTGTTTCCTATTTATATTTATATTTTATCTCCTCAATTTAGCATTATGGACAGGGAAAGACCTAATCTAAGATCTGCAAAAAAATATTTTGCCTTCAAATTCATACCGTGATCGTAGCATGCATGGACTCGACTCATATGACTGGGATTTCCATGAAAAAGATTGTGGGCCGAAAATGGGTGATCACTGTACATTTCTCTTCTGTTTCCTATTTATATTTCTATTTTACCTCCTCAATTTAGCATTATGGACAGGGAAAGACCTAATCTAAGATCTGCAAAAAAATATTTTGCCTTCAAATTCATACCGTGATCGTAGCATGCATGGACTCGACTCATATGACTGGGATTTCCATGAAAAAGATTGTGGGCCGAAAATGGGTGATCACTGTACATTTCTCTTCTGTTTCCTATTTATATTTCTATTTTACCTCCTCAATTTAGCATTATGGACAGGGAAAGACCTAATCTAATATCTGCACAAAAATATTTTGCCTTCAAATTCATACCGTAATCGTAGCTTGTATGGACTCGACTCATATGACTGGGATTTCCATGAAAAAGATTGTGGGCCGAAAATGGGTGATCACTGTACATTTCTCTTCTGTTTCCTATTTATATTTATATTTTACCTCCTCAATTTAGCATTATGGACAGGGAAAGACCTAATCTAAGATCTGCACAAAAATATTTTGCCTTCAATTTCATACCGTGATCGTAGCATGCATGGACTCGACTCATATGACTGGGATTTCCATGAAAAAGATTGTGAGCCGAAAATGGGTGATCACTGTACATTTCTCTTCTGTTTCTTATTTATATTTATATTTTACATCCTCAATTTAGCATTATGGACAGGGAAAGACCTAATCTAATATCTGCAAAAAAATATTTTGCCTTCAAATTCATACCGTGATCGTAGCATGCATGGACTCGACTCATATGACTGGGATTTCCATGAAAAAGATTGTGGGCCGAAAATGGGTGATCACTGTACATTTCTCTTCTGTTTCCTATTTATATTTATATTTTATCTCCTCAATTTAGCATTATGGACAGGGAAAGACCTAATCTAAGATCTGCAAAAAAATATTTTGCCTTCAAATTCATACCGTGATCGTAGCATGCATGGACTCGACTCATATGACTGGGATTTCCATGAAAAAGATTGTGGGCCGAAAATGGGTGATCACTGTACATTTCTCTTCTGTTTCCTATTTATATTTCTATTTTATCTCCTCAATTTAGCATTATGGACAGGGAAAGACCTAATCTAAGATCTGCACAAAAATATTTTGCCTTCAAATTCATACCGTGATTTGTAGCATGCATCGACTCGACTCATATGACTGGGATTTCCATGAAAAAGATTGTGGGCCGAAAATGGGTGATCACTGTACATTTCTCTTCTGTTTCCCATTTATATTTATATTTTACCTCCTCAATTTAGCATTATGGACAGGGAAAGACCTAATCTAATATCTGCACAAAAATATTTTGCCTTCAATTTCATACCGTGATCGTAGCATGCATGGACTCGACTCATATGACTGGGATTTCCATGAAAAAGATTGTGGGCCGAAAATGGGTGATCACTGTACATTTCTCTTCTGTTTCCTATTTATATTTATATTTTACCTCCTCAATTTAGCATTATGGACAGGGAAAGACCTAATCTAATATCTGCCCAAAAATATTTTGCCTTCAAATTCATACCGTAATCGTAGCTTGTATGGACTCGACTCATATGACTGGGATTTCCATGAAAAAGATTGTGGGCCGGAAATGGGTGATCACTGTACATTTCTCTTTTTTCCTATTTATATTTATATTTTACCTCCTCAATTTAGCATTATGGACAGGGAAAGACCTAATCTAATATCTGCACAAAAATATTTTGCCTTCAATTTCATACCGTGATCGTAGCATGCATGGACTCGACTCATATGACTGGGATTTCCATGAAAAAGATTGTGGGCCGAAAATGGGTGATCACTGTACATTTCTCTTCTGTTTCCTATTTATATTTCTATTTTATCTCCTCAATTTAGCATTATGGACAAGGAAAGACCTAATCTAAGATCTGCAAAAAAATATTTTGACTTCAAATTCATACCGTGATCGTAGCATGCATCGACTCGACTCATATGACTGGGATTTCCATGAAAAAGATTGTGGGCCGAAAATGGGTGATCACTGTACATTTCTCTTCTGTTTCCTATTTATATTTATATTTTACCTCCTCAATTTAGCATTATGGACAGGGAAAAACCTAATCTAAGCACTGCACAAAAATATTTTGCCTTCAAATTCATACCGTGATCGTAGCATACATGGAATCGACTCATATGACTGGGATTTCCATGAAAAAGATTGTGGGCCGAAAATGGGTGATCACTGTACATTTCTCTTCTGTTTCCTATTTATATTTCTATTTTACCTCCTCAATTTAGCATTATGGACCAGGAAAGACCTAATCTAAGCTCTGCACAAAAATATTTTGCCTTCAAATTCATACCGTATTCGTAGCATGCATGGAATCGACTCATATGACTGGGATTTCCATGAAAAAGATTGTGGGCCTAAAATGGGTGATCACTGTACATTTCTGTTCTGTTTCCTATTTATATTTCTATTTTATCTCCTCAATTTAGCATTATGGAGAGGTAAAGACCTAATCTAAAATCTGCACAAAAATATTTTGCCTTCAATTTAGTACCGTGATCGTAGCATGCATGGACTCGAATCATATGACTTGGATTTCCAAGAAAAAGATTGTGGGCCGAAAATGGGTGATCACTGTACATTTCTCTTCTGTTTCCTATTTATATTTATATTTTATCTCCTCAATTTAGCATTATGGACAGGGAAAGATCTAATCTAAGTTCTGCACAAAAATATTTTGCCTTCGAATTTATACCGTGATCGTAGCATGCATGGACTCGACTCATATGACTGGAATTTCCATGAAAAAGATTTTGGGCCGAAAATGGGTGATCACTGTACATTTCTGTTCTGTTTCCTATTTATATTTCTATTTTATCTCTTCAATTTAGCATTATGGAGAGGGAAAGACCTAATCTAAAATCTGCACAAAAATATTTTGCCTTCAATTTAGTACCGTGATCGTAGCATGCATGGACTCGAATCATATGACTTGGATTTCCAAGAAAAAGATTGTGGGCCGAAAATGGGTGATCACTGTACATTTCTCTTCTGTTTCCTATTTATATTTATATTTTATCTCCTCAATTTAGCATTATGGACAGGGAAAGACCTAATCTAAGATCTGCAAAAAAATATTTTGCCTTCAAATTCATACCGTGATCGTAGCATGCATGGACTCGACTCATATGACTGGGATTTCCATGAAAAAGATTGTGGGCCGAAAATGGGTGATCACTGTACATTTCTCTTCTGTTTCCTATTTATATTTCTATTTTACCTCCTCAATTTAGCATTATGGACAGGGAAAGACCTAATCTAAGATCTGCAAAAAAATATTTTGCCTTCAAATTCATACCGTGATCGTAGCATGCATGGACTCGACTCATATGACTGGGATTTCCATGAAAAAGATTGTGGGCCGAAAATGGGTGATCACTGTACATTTCTCTTCTGTTTCCTATTTATATTTCTATTTTACCTCCTCAATTTAGCATTATGGACAGGGAAAGACCTAATCTAATATCTGCACAAAAATATTTTGCCTTCAAATTCATACCGTAATCGTAGCTTGTATGGACTCGACTCATATGACTGGGATTTCCATGAAAAAGATTGTGGGCCGAAAATGGGTGATCACTGTACATTTCTCTTCTGTTTCCTATTTATATTTATATTTTACCTCCTCAATTTAGCATTATGGACAGGGAAAGACCTAATCTAAGATCTGCACAAAAATATTTTGCCTTCAATTTCATACCGTGATCGTAGCATGCATGGACTCGACTCATATGACTGGGATTTCCATGAAAAAGATTGTGAGCCGAAAATGGGTGATCACTGTACATTTCTCTTCTGTTTCTTATTTATATTTATATTTTACATCCTCAATTTAGCATTATGGACAGGGAAAGACCTAATCTAATATCTGCAAAAAAATATTTTGCCTTCAAATTCATACCGTGATCGTAGCATGCATGGACTCGACTCATATGACTGGGATTTCCATGAAAAAGATTGTGGGCCGAAAATGGGTGATCACTGTACATTTCTCTTCTGTTTCCTATTTATATTTATATTTTATCTCCTCAATTTAGCATTATGGACAGGGAAAGACCTAATCTAAGATCTGCAAAAAAATATTTTGCCTTCAAATTCATACCGTGATCGTAGCATGCATGGACTCGACTCATATGACTGGGATTTCCATGAAAAAGATTGTGGGCCGAAAATGGGTGATCACTGTACATTTCTCTTCTGTTTCCTATTTATATTTCTATTTTATCTCCTCAATTTAGCATTATGGACAGGGAAAGACCTAATCTAAGATCTGCACAAAAATATTTTGCCTTCAAATTCATACCGTGATTTGTAGCATGCATCGACTCGACTCATATGACTGGGATTTCCATGAAAAAGATTGTGGGCCGAAAATGGGTGATCACTGTACATTTCTCTTCTGTTTCCCATTTATATTTATATTTTACCTCCTCAATTTAGCATTATGGACAGGGAAAGACCTAATCTAATATCTGCACAAAAATATTTTGCCTTCAATTTCATACCGTGATCGTAGCATGCATGGACTCGACTCATATGACTGGGATTTCCATGAAAAAGATTGTGGGCCGAAAATGGGTGATCACTGTACATTTCTCTTCTGTTTCCTATTTATATTTATATTTTACCTCCTCAATTTAGCATTATGGACAGGGAAAGACCTAATCTAATATCTGCCCAAAAATATTTTGCCTTCAAATTCATACCGTAATCGTAGCTTGTATGGACTCGACTCATATGACTGGGATTTCCATGAAAAAGATTGTGGGCCGGAAATGGGTGATCACTGTACATTTCTCTTTTTTCCTATTTATATTTATATTTTACCTCCTCAATTTAGCATTATGGACAGGGAAAGACCTAATCTAATATCTGCACAAAAATATTTTGCCTTCAATTTCATACCGTGATCGTAGCATGCATGGACTCGACTCATATGACTGGGATTTCCATGAAAAAGATTGTGGGCCGAAAATGGGTGATCACTGTACATTTCTCTTCTGTTTCCTATTTATATTTCTATTTTATCTCCTCAATTTAGCATTATGGACAAGGAAAGACCTAATCTAAGATCTGCAAAAAAATATTTTGACTTCAAATTCATACCGTGATCGTAGCATGCATCGACTCGACTCATATGACTGGGATTTCCATGAAAAAGATTGTGGGCCGAAAATGGGTGATCACTGTACATTTCTCTTCTGTTTCCTATTTATATTTATATTTTACCTCCTCAATTTAGCATTATGGACAGGGAAAAACCTAATCTAAGCACTGCACAAAAATATTTTGCCTTCAAATTCATACCGTGATCGTAGCATACATGGAATCGACTCATATGACTGGGATTTCCATGAAAAAGATTGTGGGCCGAAAATGGGTGATCACTGTACATTTCTCTTCTGTTTCCTATTTATATTTCTTTTTTATCTCCTCAATTTAGCATTATGGACAGGGAAAGACCTAATCGAAGATCTGCACAAAAATAATTTGCATTCAAATTCATACCGTGATCGTAGCATGCATGGACTCGACTCATATGACTGGGATTTCCATGAAAAAGATTGTGGGCCGAAAATGGGTGATCACTGTACATTTCTCTTCTGTTTCCTATTTATATTTCTATTTTACCTCCTCAATTTAGCATTATGGACAGGGAAAGACCTAATCTAAGATCTGCAAAAAAATATTTTGCCTTCAAATTCATACCGTGATCGTAGCATGCATCGACTCGACTCATATGACTGGGATTTCCATGAAAAAGATTGTGGGCCGAAAATGGGTGATCACTGTACATTTCTCTCCTGTTTCCTATTTATATTTCTATTTTACCTCCTCAATTTAGCATTATGGACAGGGAAAGACCTAATCTAAGCTCTGCACAAAAATATTTTGCTTTCAAATTCATACCGTGATCGTAGCATGCATGGACTCGACTCATATGACTGGGATTTCCATGAAAAAGATTGTGGGCCGAAAATGGGTTATCACTGTACATTTCTCTTCTGTTTCCTATTTATATTTATATTTTATCTCCTCAATTTAGCATTATGGACAGGGAAAGACCTAATCTAATATCTGCACAAAAATATTTTGCCTTCAAATTCATACCGTAATCGTAGCTTGTATGGACTCGACTCATATGACTGGGATTTCCATGAAAAAGATTGTGGGCCGAAAATGGGTGATCACTGTACATTTCTCTTCTGTTTCCTATTTATATTTATATTTTACCTCCTCAATTTAGCATTACGGACAGGGAAAGACCTAATCTAATATCTGCACAAAAATATTTTGCCTTCAATTTCATACCGGAAACGTAGCATGCATGGACTCGACTCATATGACTGGGATTTCCATGAAAAAGATTGTGGGCCGAAAATGGGTGATCACTGTACATTTCTCTTCTGTTTCCTATTTATATTTCTATTTTACCTCCTCAATTTAGCATTATGGACAGGGAAAGACCTAATCTAATATCTGCACAAAAATATTTTGCCTTCAATTTCATACCGTGATCGTAGCATGCATGGACTCGACTCATATGACTGGGATTTCCATGAAAAAGATTGTGGGCCGAAAATGGGTGATCACTGTACATTCCTCTTCTGTTTCCTATTTATATTTCTATTTTACCTCCTCAATTTAGCATTATGGACAGGGAAAGACCTAATCTAAGATCTGCACAAAAATATTTTGCCTTCAAATTCATACCGTGATTTGTAGCATGCATCGACTCGACTCATATGACTGGGATTTCCATGAAAAAGATTGTGGGCCGAAAATGGGTGATCACTGTACATTTCTCTTCTGTTTCCTATTTATATTTCTATTTTACCTCCTCAATTTAGCATTATGGACAGGGAAAGACCTAATCTAATATCTGCACAAAAATATTTTGCCTTCAATTTCATACCGTGATCGTAGCATGCATGGACTCGACTCATATGACTGGGATTTCCATGAAAAAGATTGTGGGCCGAAAATGGGTGATCACTGTACATTTCTCTTCTGTTTCCTATTTATATTTCTATTTTACCTCCTCAATTTAGCATTATGGACAGGGAAAGACCTAATCTAATATCTGCACAAAAATATTTTGCCTTCAAATTCATACCGTAATCGTAGCATGTATGGACTCGACTCATATGACTGGGATTTCCATGAAAAAGATTGTGGGCCGAAAATGGGTGATCACTGTACATTTCTCTTCTGTTTTCTATTTATATTTATATTTTACCTCTTCAATTTAGCATTATGGACAGGGAAAGACCTAATCTAAGCTCTGCACAAAAATATTTTGCCTTCAATTTCATACCGTGATCGTAGTATGCATGGACTCGACTCATATGACTGGGATTTCCATGAAAAAGATTGTGGGCCGAAAATGGGTGATCACTGTACATTTCTCTTCTGTTTCCTATTTATATTTCTATTTTACCTCCTCAATTTAGCATTATGGACAGGGAAAGACCTAATCTAATATCTGCACAAAAATATTTTGCCTTCAAATTCATACCATGATCGTAGCATGCATGGACTCGACTCATATGCCTGGGATTTCCATGAAAAAGATTGTGGGCCGAAAATGGGTGATCACTGTACATTTCTCTTCTGTTTCCTATTTATATTTCTATTTTACCTCCTCAATTTAGCATTATGGACAGGGAAAGACCTAATCTAAGATCTGCAAAAAAATATTTTGCCTTCAAATTCATACCGTAATCGTAGCATGCATGGACTCGACTCATATGACTGGGATTTCCATGAAAAAGATTGTGGGCCAAAAATGGGTGATCACTGTACATTTCTCTTCTGTTTCCTATTTATATTTCTATTTTACCTCCTCAATTTAGCATTATGGACAGGGAAAGACCTAATCTAAGCTCTGCACAAAAATATTTTGCCTTCAAATTCATACCGTGATCGTAGCATGCATGGACTCGACTCGTATGACTGGGATTTCCATGAAAAAGATTGTGGGCCGAAAATGGGTTATCACTGTACATTTCTCTTCTGTTTCCTATTTATATTTATATTTTATCTCCTCAATTTAGCATTATGGACAGGGAAAGACCTAATCTAATATCTGCACAAAAATATTTTGCCTTCAAATTCATACCGTAATCGTAGCTTGTATGGACTCGACTCATATGACTGGGATTTCCATGAAAAAGATTGTGGGCCGAAAATGGGTGATCACTGTACATTTCTCTTCTGTTTCCTATTTATATTTATATTTTACCTCCTCAATTTAGCATTACGGACAGGGAAAGACCTAATCTAATATCTGCACAAAAATATTTTGCCTTCAATTTCATACCGGAATCGTAGCATGCATGGACTCGACTCATATGACTGGGATTTCCATGAAAAAGATTGTGGGCCGAAAATGGGTGATCACTGTACATTTCTCTTCTGTTTCCTATTTATATTTCTATTTTACCTCCTCAATTTAGCATTATGGACAGGGAAAGACCTAATCTAAGATCTGCACAAAAATATTTTGCCTTCAAATTCATACCATGATCGTAGCATGCATGGACTCGACTCATATGCCTGGGATTTCCATGAAAAAGATTGTGGGCCGAAAATGGGTGATCACTGTACATTCCTCTTCTGTTTCCTATTTATATTTCTATTTTACCTCCTCAATTTAGCATTATGGACAGGGAAAGACCTAATCTAAGATCTGCAAAAAAATATTTTGCCTTCAAATTCATACCGTAATCGTAGCATGCATGGACTCGACTCATATGACTGGGATTTCCATGAAAAAGATTGTGGGCCAAAAATGGGTGATCACTGTACATTTCTCTTCTGTTTCCTATTTATATTTCTATTTTACCTCCTCAATTTAGCATTATGGACAGGGAAAGACCTAATCTAAGATCTGCACAAAAATATTTTGCCTTCAAATTCATACCGTGATTTGTAGCATGCATCGACTCGACTCATATGACTGGGATTTCCATGAAAAAGATTGTGGGCCGAAAATGGGTGATCACTGTACATTTCTCTTCTGTTTCCTATTTATATTTATATTTTACCTCCTCAATTTAGCATTATGGACAGGGAAAGACCTAATCTAATATCTGCACAAAAATATTTTGCCTTCAATTTCATACCGTGATCGTAGCATGCATGGACTCAACTCATATGACTGGGATTTCCATGAAAAAGATTGTGGGCCGAAAATGGGTGATCACTGTACATTTCTCTTCTGTTTCCTATTTATATTTATATTTTACCTCCTCAATTTAGCATTATGGACAGGGAAAGACCTAATCTAATATCTGCACAAAAATATTTTGCCTTCAAATTCATACCGTAATCGTAGCTTGTATGGACTCGACTCATATGACTGGGATTTCCATGAAAAAGATTGTGGGCCGAAAATGGGTGATCACTGTACATTTCTCTTCTGTTTCCTATTTATATTTATATTTTACCTCCTCAATTTAGCATTATGGACAGGGAAAGACCTAATCTAATATCTGCACAAAAATATTTTGCCTTCAATTTCATACCGTGATCGTAGCATGCATGGACTCGACTCATATGACTGGGATTTCCATGAAAAAGATTGTGGGCCGAAAATGGGTGATCACTGTACATTTCTCTTCTGTTTCCTATTTATATTTCTATTTTACCTCCTCAATTTAGCATTATGGACAGGGAAAGACCTAATCTAATATCTGCACAAAAATATTTTGCCTTCAAATTCATACCGTAATCGTAGCATGTATGGACTCGACTCATATGACTGGGATTTCCATGAAAAAGATTGTGGGCCGAAAATGGGTGATCACTGTACATTTCTCTTCTGTTTTCTATTTATATTTATATTTTACCTCTTCAATTTAGCATTATGGACAGGGAAAGACCTAATCTAAGCTCTGCACAAAAATATTTTGCCTTCAATTTCATACCGTGATCGTAGTATGCATGGACTCGACTCATATGACTGGGATTTCCATGAAAAAGATTGTGGGCCGAAAATGGGTGATCACTGTACATTTCTCTTCTGTTTCCTATTTATATTTCTATTTTACCTCCTCAATTTAGCATTATGGACAGGGAAAGACCTAATCTAATATCTGCACAAAAATATTTTGCCTTCAAATTCATACCATGATCGTAGCATGCATGGACTCGACTCATATGCCTGGGATTTCCATGAAAAAGATTGTGGGCCGAAAATGGGTGATCACTGTACATTTCTCTTCTGTTTCCTATTTATATTTCTATTTTACCTCCTCAATTTAGCATTATGGACAGGGAAAGACCTAATCTAAGATCTGCAAAAAAATATTTTGCCTTCAAATTCATACCGTAATCGTAGCATGCATGGACTCGACTCATATGACTGGGATTTCCATGAAAAAGATTGTGGGCCAAAAATGGGTGATCACTGTACATTTCTCTTCTGTTTCCTATTTATATTTCTATTTTACCTCCTCAATTTAGCATTATGGACAGGGAAAGACCTAATCTAAGATCTGCACAAAAATATTTTGCCTTCAAATTCATACCGTGATTTGTAGCATGCATCGACTCGACTCATATGACTGGGATTTCCATGAAAAAGATTGTGGGCCGAAAATGGGTGATCACTGTACATTTCTCTTCTGTTTCCTATTTATATTTCTATTTTACCTCCTCAATTTAGCATTATGGACAGGGAAAGACCTAATCTAATATCTGCACAAAAATATTTTGCCTTCAATTTCATACCGTGATCGTAGCATGCATGGACTCGACTCATATGACTGGGATTTCCATGAAAAAGATTGTGGGCCGAAAATGGGTGATCACTGTACATTTCTCTTCTGTTTCCTATTTATATTTCTATTTTACCTCCTCAATTTAGCATTATGGACAGGGAAAGACCTAATCTAATATCTGCACAAAAATATTTTGCCTTCAAATTCATACCGTAATCGTAGCATGTATGGACTCGACTCATATGACTGGGATTTCCATGAAAAAGATTGTGGGCCGAAAATGGGTGATCACTGTACATTTCTCTTCTGTTTTCTATTTATATTTATATTTTACCTCTTCAATTTAGCATTATGGACAGGGAAAGACCTAATCTAAGCTCTGCACAAAAATATTTTGCCTTCAATTTCATACCGTGATCGTAGTATGCATGGACTCGACTCATATGACTGGGATTTCCATGAAAAAGATTGTGGGCCGAAAATGGGTGATCACTGTACATTTCTCTTCTGTTTCCTATTTATATTTCTATTTTACCTCCTCAATTTAGCATTATGGACAGGGAAAGACCTAATCTAATATCTGCACAAAAATATTTTGCCTTCAAATTCATACCATGATCGTAGCATGCATGGACTCGACTCATATGCCTGGGATTTCCATGAAAAAGATTGTGGGCCGAAAATGGGTGATCACTGTACATTTCTCTTCTGTTTCCTATTTATATTTCTATTTTACCTCCTCAATTTAGCATTATGGACAGGGAAAGACCTAATCTAAGATCTGCAAAAAAATATTTTGCCTTCAAATTCATACCGTAATCGTAGCATGCATGGACTCGACTCATATGACTGGGATTTCCATGAAAAAGATTGTGGGCCAAAAATGGGTGATCACTGTACATTTCTCTTCTGTTTCCTATTTATATTTCTATTTTACCTCCTCAATTTAGCATTATGGACAGGGAAAGACCTAATCTAAGCTCTGCACAAAAATATTTTGCCTTCAAATTCATACCGTGATCGTAGCATGCATGGACTCGACTCGTATGACTGGGATTTCCATGAAAAAGATTGTGGGCCGAAAATGGGTTATCACTGTACATTTCTCTTCTGTTTCCTATTTATATTTATATTTTATCTCCTCAATTTAGCATTATGGACAGGGAAAGACCTAATCTAATATCTGCACAAAAATATTTTGCCTTCAAATTCATACCGTAATCGTAGCTTGTATGGACTCGACTCATATGACTGGGATTTCCATGAAAAAGATTGTGGGCCGAAAATGGGTGATCACTGTACATTTCTCTTCTGTTTCCTATTTATATTTATATTTTACCTCCTCAATTTAGCATTACGGACAGGGAAAGACCTAATCTAATATCTGCACAAAAATATTTTGCCTTCAATTTCATACCGGAATCGTAGCATGCATGGACTCGACTCATATGACTGGGATTTCCATGAAAAAGATTGTGGGCCGAAAATGGGTGATCACTGTACATTTCTCTTCTGTTTCCTATTTATATTTCTATTTTACCTCCTCAATTTAGCATTATGGACAGGGAAAGACCTAATCTAATATCTGCACAAAAATATTTTGCCTTCAAATTCATACCATGATCGTAGCATGCATGGACTCGACTCATATGCCTGGGATTTCCATGAAAAAGATTGTGGGCCGAAAATGGGTGATCACTGTACATTCCTCTTCTGTTTCCTATTTATATTTCTATTTTACCTCCTCAATTTAGCATTATGGACAGGGAAAGACCTAATCTAAGATCTGCAAAAAAATATTTTGCCTTCAAATTCATACCGTAATCGTAGCATGCATGGACTCGACTCATATGACTGGGATTTCCATGAAAAAGATTGTGGGCCAAAAATGGGTGATCACTGTACATTTCTCTTCTGTTTCCTATTTATATTTCTATTTTACCTCCTCAATTTAGCATTATGGACAGGGAAAGACCTAATCTAAGATCTGCACAAAAATATTTTGCCTTCAAATTCATACCGTGATTTGTAGCATGCATCGACTCGACTCATATGACTGGGATTTCCATGAAAAAGATTGTGGGCCGAAAATGGGTGATCACTGTACATTTCTCTTCTGTTTCCTATTTATATTTATATTTTACCTCCTCAATTTAGCATTATGGACAGGGAAAGACCTAATCTAATATCTGCACAAAAATATTTTGCCTTCAATTTCATACCGTGATCGTAGCATGCATGGACTCGACTCATATGACTGGGATTTCCATGAAAAAGATTGTGGGCCGAAAATGGGTGATCACTGTACATTTCTCTTCTGTTTCCTATTTATATTTATATTTTACCTCCTCAATTTAGCATTATGGACAGGGAAAGACCTAATCTAATATCTGCACAAAAATATTTTGCCTTCAAATTCATACCGTAATCGTAGCTTGTATGGACTCGACTCATATGACTGGGATTTCCATGAAAAAGATTGTGGGCCGAAAATGGGTGATCACTGTACATTTCTCTTCTGTTTCCTATTTATATTTATATTTTACCTCCTCAATTTAGCATTATGGACAGGGAAAGACCTAATCTAATATCTGCACAAAAATATTTTGCCTTCAATTTCATACCGTGATCGTAGCATGCATGGACTCGACTCATATGACTGGGATTTCCATGAAAAAGATTGTGGGCCGAAAATGGGTGATCACTGTACATTTCTCTTCTGTTTCCTATTTATATTTCTATTTTACCTCCTCAATTTAGCATTATGGACAGGGAAAGACCTAATCTAATATCTGCACAAAAATATTTTGCCTTCAAATTCATACCGTAATCGTAGCATGTATGGACTCGACTCATATGACTGGGATTTCCATGAAAAAGATTGTGGGCCGAAAATGGGTGATCACTGTACATTTCTCTTCTGTTTTCTATTTATATTTATATTTTACCTCTTCAATTTAGCATTATGGACAGGGAAAGACCTAATCTAAGCTCTGCACAAAAATATTTTGCCTTCAATTTCATACCGTGATCGTAGTATGCATGGACTCGACTCATATGACTGGGATTTCCATGAAAAAGATTGTGGGCCGAAAATGGGTGATCACTGTACATTTCTCTTCTGTTTCCTATTTATATTTCTATTTTACCTCCTCAATTTAGCATTATGGACAGGGAAAGACCTAATCTAATATCTGCACAAAAATATTTTGCCTTCAAATTCATACCATGATCGTAGCATGCATGGACTCGACTCATATGCCTGGGATTTCCATGAAAAAGATTGTGGGCCGAAAATGGGTGATCACTGTACATTTCTCTTCTGTTTCCTATTTATATTTCTATTTTACCTCCTCAATTTAGCATTATGGACAGGGAAAGACCTAATCTAAGATCTGCAAAAAAATATTTTGCCTTCAAATTCATACCGTAATCGTAGCATGCATGGACTCGACTCATATGACTGGGATTTCCATGAAAAAGATTGTGGGCCAAAAATGGGTGATCACTGTACATTTCTCTTCTGTTTCCTATTTATATTTCTATTTTACCTCCTCAATTTAGCATTATGGACAGGGAAAGACCTAATCTAAGCTCTGCACAAAAATATTTTGCCTTCAAATTCATACCGTGATCGTAGCATGCATGGACTCGACTCGTATGACTGGGATTTCCATGAAAAAGATTGTGGGCCGAAAATGGGTGATCACTGTACATTTCTCTTCTGTTTCCTATTTATATTTATATTTTAACTCCTCAATTTAGCATTATGGACAGGGAAAGACCTAATCTAAGATCTGCACAAAAATATTTTGCCTTCAAATTCATACCGTGATTTGTAGCATGCATCGACTCGACTCATATGACTGGGATTTCCATGAAAAAGATTGTGGTCCGAAAATGGGTGATCACTGTACATTTCTCTTCTGTTTCCTATTTCTATATATATTTTACCTCCTCAATTTAGCATTATGGACAGGGAAAGACCTAATCTAATATCTGCACAAAAATATTTTGCCTTCAATTTCATACCGTGATCGTAGCATGCATGGACTCGACTCATATGACTTGGATTTCCATGAAAAAGATTGTGGGCGAAATTGGTGATCACTGTACATTTCTCTTCTGTTTCTTATTTATATTTATATTTTACATCCTCAATTTAGCATTATGGACAGGGAAAGACCTAATCTAATATCTGCACAAAAATATTTTGCCTTCAAATTCATACCGTGATCGTAGCATGCATGGACTCGACTCATATGACTGGGATTTCCATGAAAAAGATTGTGGGCCGAAAATGGGTGATCACTGTACATTTCTCTTCTGTTTCCTATTTATATTTATATTTTACCTCCTCAATTTAGCATTATGGACAGGGAAAGACCTAATCTAAGATCTGCAAAAAAATATTTTGCCTCCAAATTCATACCGTGATCGTAGCATGCATGGACTCGACTCATATGACTGGGATTTCCATGAAAAAGATTGTGGGCCAAAAATGGGTGATCACTGTACATTTCTCTTCTGTTTCCTATTTATATTTCTATTTTACCTCCTCAATTTAGCATTATGGACAGGGAAAGACCTAATCTAAGCTCTGCACAAAAATATTTTGCCTTCAAATTCATACCGTGATCGTAGCATACATGGACTCGACTCATATGACTGGGATTTCCATGAAAAAGATTGTGGGCCGAAAATGGGTGATAACTGTACATTTCTCTTCTGTTTCCTATTTATATTTCTATTTTATCTCCTCAATTTAGCATTATGGACAGGGAAAGACCTAATCTAAGATCTGCCCTAAAATATTTTGCCTTCAAATTCATACCTTGAGCGTAGCATGCATGGACTCGACTCATATGACTGGGATTTCCATGAAAAAGATTGTGGGCCGAAAATGTGTGATCACTGTACATTTCTCTTCTGTTTCCTATTTATATTTATATTTTACATCCTCAATTTAGCATTATGGACAGGGAAAGACCTAATCTAATATCTGCACAAAAATATTTTGCCTTCAAATTCATACCGTGATCGTAGCATGCCTGGACTCGATTCATATGACTGGGATTTCCATGAAAAAAGTTGTAGGCCGAAAATGGGTGATCACTGTACATTTCTCTTCTGTTTCCTATTTATATTTCTATTTTACCTCCTCAATTTAGCATTATGGACAGGGAAAGACCTAATCTAAGCTCTGCACAAAAATATTTTGCCTTCAAATTCTTACCGTGATCGTAGCATGCATGGGCTCGACTCATATGACTGTGATTTCCATGAAAAAGATTTTGGGCCGAAAATGGGTGATCACTGTACATTTCTCTTCGGTTTCCTATTTATATTTATATTTTACCTACTCAATTTAGCATTATGGACAGGGAAAGACCTAAACTAAGATCTGCACAAAAATATTTTGCCTTCAAATTCATACCTTGATCGTAGCATGCATGGACTCGACTCATATGACTGTGATTTCCATGAAAAAGATCGTGGGCCGAAAATGGGTGATCACGGTACATTTCTCTTCTGTTTCCTATTTATATTTATATTTTACCTACTCAATTTAGCATTATGGCCAGGGAAAGACCTAATCTAAGCTCTGCACAAAAATATTTTGTCTTCAAATTCATACCGTGATCGTAGCATGTATGGACTCGACTCATATGTCTGGGATTTCCTTGAAAAACGTTGTGGGCCGAAAGTGGGTGATCACTGTACATTTCTCTTCTATTTCCTATTTATATTTCTATTTTACCTCCTCAATTTAGCATTATGGACAGGGAAAGACCTAATCTAAGATCTGCAAAAAAAAATTTGCCTTCAAATTCATACACTGATCGTAGCATGCATGGACTCGACTCATATGACTGGGATTTCCATGAAAAAGATTGTGGGCAGAAAATGGGTGATCACTGTACATTTTTCTTCTTTTTCCTATTTATATTTATATTTTACCTCCTCAATTTAGCATTATGGACAAGGAAAGACCTAATCTAAGATCTGCACAAAAATATTTTGCCTTCAAATTCATACCGTTATCGAAGCATGCATGGACTCGACTCATATGACTGGGATTTCCATGAAAAAGATTGTGGGCCGAAAATGGGTGATCACTGTACATTTCTCTTCTGTTTTCTATTTATATTTCTATTTTACCTCCTCAATTTAGCATTATGGACAGGGAAAGACATAATCTAATATCTGCACAAAAATATTTTGCCTTCAAATTCATACCGTGATCGTAGCATGCATGGACTCGACTCATATGACTGGGATTTCCATGAAAAAGATAGTGGGCCGAAAATGGGTGATCACTGTACATTTCTCTTCTGTTTCCTATTTATATTTCTATTTTACATCCTCAATTTAGCATTATGGACAGGGAAAGACCTAATCTAAGATCTGCACAAAAATATTTTGCCTTCAAATTCATACCTTGATCGTAGCATGCATGGACTCGACTCATATGACTGGGATTTCCATGAAAAAGATTGTGGGCCGAAAATGTGTGATCACTGTACATTTCTCTTCTGTTTCCTATTTATATTTATATTTTACATCCTCAATTTAGCATTATGGATAGGAAAAGACCTAATCTAATATCTGTACAAAAATATTTTGCCTTCAAATTCATACCGTGATCGTAGCATGCATGGACTCGATTCATATGACTGGGATTTCCATGAAAAAAGTTGTAGGCCGAAAATGGGTGATCACTGTACATTTCTCTTCTGTTTCCTATTTATATTTCTATTTTACCTCCTGAATTTCGCATTATGGACAGGGAAAGACCTAATCTAATATCTGCACAAAAATATTTTGCCTTCAAATTCATACCTTGATCGTAGCATGCATGGACTCGACTCATATGACTGTGATTTCCATGAAAAAGATTGTGGGCCGAAAATGGGTGATCACGGTACATTTCTCTTCTGTTTCCTATTTATATTTCTATTTTACCTACTCAATTTAGCATTATGGCCAGGGAAAGACCTAATCTAAGCTCTGCACAAAATTATTTTGTCTTCAAATTCATACCGTGATCGTAGCATGTATGGACTCGACTCATATGACTGGGATTTCCTTGAAAAACGTTGTGGGCCGAAAGTGGGTGATCACTGTACATTTCTCTTCTTTTTCCTATTTATATTTATATTTTACCTCCTCAATTTAGCATTATGGACAAGGAAAGACCTAATCTAAGATCTGCACAAAAATATTTTGCCTTCAAATTCATACCGTGATCGAAGCATGCATGGACTCGACTTATATAACTGGGATTTCCATGAAAAAGATTGTGGGCCGAAAATGGGTGATCACTGTACATTTCTCTTCTGTTTCCAATTTATATTTATATTTTACATCCTCAATTTAGCATTATGGACAGGGAAAGACCTAATCTAATATCTGCACAAAAATATTTTGCCTTCAAATTCTTACCGTGATCGTAGCATGCATGGACTCGACTCATATGACTGTGATTTCCATGAAAAAGATTTTGGCCGAAAATGGGTGATCAATGTACATTTCTCTTCGGTTTCCTATTAATATTTCTATTTTACCTCCTCAATTTAGCATTATGAACAGGGAAAGACCTAATCTAAGATCTGCACAAAAATATTTTGCCTTCAAATTCATACCGTGATCGTAGCATGCATGTACTCGACTCATATGACTGGGATTTCCATGAAAAAGATTGTGGGCCGAAAATGGGTGATCACTGTACATTTCTCTTCTGTTTCCAATTTATATTTCTATTTTACATCCTCAATTTAGCATTATGGACAGGGAAAGACCTAATCTAATATCTGCACAAAAATATTTTGCCTTCAAATTCATACCTTGATCGTAGCATACATGGACTCGACTCATATGACTGGGATTTCCATGAAAAAGATTGTGGGCCGAAAATGGGTGATCACGGTACATTTCTCTTCTGTTTCCTATTTCTATTTCTATTTTACCTACTCAATTTAGCATTATGGACAGGGAAAGACCTAATCTAAGATCTGCACAAAAATATTTTGCCTTCAAATTCATACCTTGATCGTAGCATGCATGGACTCGACTCATATGACTGGGATTTCCATGAAAAAGATTGTGGGCCGAAAATGGGTGATCACGGTACATTTCTCTTCTGTTTCCTATTTATATTTATATTTTACCTACTCAATTTAGCAATATGGACAGGGAAAGACCTAATCTAAGATCTGCACAAAAATATTTTGCCTTCAAATTCATACCTTGATCGTAGCATGCATGGACTCGACTCATATGACTGGGATTTCCAGGAAAATATTGTGGGCCGAAAATGGGTGATCACTGTACATTTCTCTTCTTTTTCCTATTTATATTTATATTTTACCTCCTCAATTTAGCATTATGGACAAGGAAAGACCTAATCTAAGATCTGCACAAAAATATTTTGCCTTCAAGTTCATACCGTGATCGAAGCATGCATGGACTCGACTCATATGACTGGGATTTCCATGAAAAAGATTGTGGGCCGAAAATGGGTGATCACTGTACATTTCTCTTCTGTTTCCTATTTATATTTATATTTTACATCCTCAATTTAGCATTATGGACAGGGAAAGACCTAATCTAATATCTGCACAAAAATATTTTGCCTTCAAATTCATACCGTGATCGTAGCATGCATGTACTCGACTCATATGACTGGGATTTCCATGAAAAAGATTGTGGGCCGAAAATGGGTGATCACTGTACATTTCTCTTCTGTTTCCAATTTATATTTATATTTTACATCCTCAATTTAGCATTATGGACTGGGAAAGACCTAATCTAATATCTGCACAAAAATATTTTGCCTTCAAATTCATACCTTGATCGTAGCATGCATGGACTAGACTCATATGACTGGGATTTCCATGAAAAAGATCGTGGGCCGAAAATGGGTGATCACGGTACATTTCTCTTCTGTTTCCTATTTATATTTATATTTTACCTCCTCAATTTAGCATTATGGACAGGGAAAGAACTAATCTAATATCTGCACAAAAATATTTTGCCTTCAAATTCATACCGTGATCGTAGCATGCATGGACTCGACTCATATGACTGGGATTTCCATGAAAAAGATAGTGGGCCGAAAATGGGTGATCACTGTACATTTCTCTTCTGTTTCCTATTTATATATCTATTTTACCTCCTCATTTTAGCATTATGGACAGGGAAAGACCTAATCTAAGATCTGCACAAAAATATTTTGCCTTCACATTCATACCGTGATCGTAGCATGTATGGACTCGACTCATATGACTGTGATTTCCATGAAAAAGATTTTGGGCCGAAAATGGGTGATCACTGTAGATTTCTCTTCGGTTTCCTATTTATATATCTATTTTACCTCCTCATTTTAGCATTATGGTCAGGGAAAGACATAATCTAAGATCTGCACAAAAATATTTTGCCTTCAAATTCATACCGTGATCGTAGCATGCATGGACTCGACTCATATGACTGGGATTTCTATGAAAAAGTTAGTGGGCCGAAAATGGGTGATCACTGTACATTTCTCTTCTGTTTCCTATTTATATTTCTATTGTACCTCCTCAATTTAGCATTATGGACAGGGAAAGACCTAATCTAAGCTCTGCACAAAAATATTATGTCTTCAAATTCATACCGTGATCGTAGCATGTATGGACTCGACTCATATGACTGGGATTTCCTTGAAAAACTTTGTGGGCCGAAAGTGGGTGATCACTGTACATTTCTCTTCTGTTTCCTATTTATATTTCTATTTTATCTCCTCAATTTAGCATTATGGACAGGGAAAGACCTAATCTAATATCTGCACAAAAATATTTTGCCTTCAAATACATACCGTGATTGTAGCATGCATGGACTCGATTCATATGACGGGGATTTCCATGAAAAAGATTGTGGGCCGAAAATGGGTGATCACTGTACATTTCTCTTCTGTTTCCTATTTATATTTTACATCCTCAATTTAGTATTATGGACAGGGAAAGACATAATCTAAGATCTGCACAAAAATATTTTGCCTTCAAATTCATACCGTGATCGTAGCATGCATGGACTCGACTCATATGACTGGGATTTCCATGAAAAAGATTGTGGGCCGAAAATGGGCGATCACTGTACATTTCTCTTCTGTTTCCTATTTATATTTCTATTTTACCTCCTCAATTTAGCATTATGGACAGGGAAAGACCTAATCGAAGTTCTGCACAAAAATATTTTGCCTTCAAATTCATACCGTGATCGTAGCATGCATGGACTCCACTCATATGACTGGTATTTCCATGAAAAAGATTGTGGGCCGAAAATGGGTGATCACTGTACATTTCTCTTCTGGTTCCTATTTATTTTACATCCTCAATTTAGCATTATGGACAGGGAAAGACCTAATCTAATATCTGCACAAAAATATTTTGCCTTCAAATACATACCGTGATTGTAGGATGCATGGACTCGATTCATATGACGGGGATTTGCATGAAAAAGATTGTGGGCCGAAAATGGGTGATCACTGTACATTTCTCTTCTGTCTCCTATTTATATTTATATTTTACATCCTCAATTTAGTATTATGGACGGGGAAAGACATACTCTAAGATCTGCAAAAAAATATTTTGCCTTCAAATTCATACCGTGATCGTAGCATGCATGGACTCGACTCATATGACTGGGATTTCCATGAAAAAGATTGTGGGCCCAAAATGGGTGATCACTGTACATTTCTCTTCTGTTTCCTATTTATATTTATATTTTACCTCCTCAATTTAGCATTATGGACAGAGAAAGACCAAATCTAAGATCTGCACAAAAATATTTTGCCTTCAAATTCATACCGTGATCGTAGCATGCATGGACTCGAGTCATATGACTTGGATTTCCATGAAAAAGATTGTGGGCAGAAAATGGGTGATCACTGTATATTTCTCTTCTATTTCCTATTTATATTTCTATTTTACATCCTCAATTTAGCATTATGGACAGGGAAAGACCTAATCAAAGATCAGCGCAAAAATATATTGCCTTCACATTCATACCGTGATCGTAGCATGCATGGACTCGACTCATATGACTGGGATTTCCATGAAAAACATTGTGGGCCGAAAATGGGTGATCACTGTACATTTCTCTTCTGTTTCCTATTTATATTTCTATTTTATCTCCTCAATTTAGCATTATGGACAGGGAAAGACCTAATCTAATATCTGCACAAAAATATTTTGCCTTCAAATACATACCGTGATTGTAGCATGCATGGACTCAATTCATATGACGGGGATTTCCATGAAAAAGATTGTGGGCTGAAAATGGGTGATCACTGTACATTTCTCTTCTGTTTCCTATTTATATTTATATTTTACATACTCAATTTAGTATTATGGACAGGGAAAGACATAATCTAAGATCTGCACAAAAATATTTTGCCTTCAAATTCATACCGTGATCGTAGCATGCATGGACTCGACTCGTATGACTGGGATATCCATGAAAAAGATTGTGGGCCGAAAATGGGCAATCACTGTACATTTCTCTTCTGTTTCCTATTTATCTTTCTATTTTACCTCCTAAATTTAGCATTATGGACAGGGAAAGACCTAATCTAAGATCTGCAAAAAAATATTTTGCCTTCAAATTCATACGGTGATCGTAGCATGCATGGACTCGACTCAGATGACTGGGATTTTCATGAAAAAGATTGTGGGCCGAAAATGGGTGATCACTGTACATTTCTCTTCTGTCTCCTATTTATATTTATATTTTACATCCTCAATTTAGTATTATGGACGGGGAAAGACATAATCTAAGATCTGCACAAAAATATTTTGCCTTCAAATTCATACCGTGATCGTAGCATGCATGGACTCGACTCATATGACTGGGATTTCCATGAAAAAGATTGTGGGCCCAAAATTGGTGATCACTGTACATTTCTCTTCTGTTTCCTATTTATATTTATATTTTACCTCCTCAATTTAGCATTATGTACAGGGAAAGACCTAATCTAAGATCTGCACAAAAATATTTTGCCTTCAAATTCATACCGTGATCGTAGCATGCATGGACTCGACTCAGATGACTGGGATTTCCATGAAAAAGATTGTGGGCAGAAAATGGGTGATCACTGTATATTTCTCTTCTATTTCCTATTTATATTTCTATTTTACATCCTCAATTTAGCATTATGGACAGGGAAAGACCTAATCTAAGATCAGCGCAAAAATATTTTGCCTTCACATTCATACCGTGACCGTAGCATGCATGGACTCGACTCATATGACTGGGATTTCCATGAAAAACATTGTGGGCCGAAAATGGGTGATCACTGTACATTTCTCTTCTGTTTCCTATTTATATTTCTATTTTATCTCCTCAATTTAGCATTATGGACAGGGAAAGACCTAATCTAATATCTGCACAAAAATATTTTGCCTTCAAATACATACCGTGATTGTAGCATGCATGGACTCAATTCATATGACGGGGATTTCCATGAAAAAGATTGTGGGCCGAAAATGGGTGATCACTGTACATTTCTCTTCTGTTTCCTATTTATATTTATATTTTACATACTCAATTTAGTATTATGGACAGGGAAAGACATAATCTAAGATCTGCACAAAAATATTTTGCCTTCAAATTCATACCGTGATCGTAGCATGCATGGACTCGACTCATATGACTGGGATATCCATGAAAAAGATTGTGGGCCGAAAATGGGCAATCACTGTACATTTCTCTTCTGTTTCCTATTTATCTTTCTATTTTACCTCCTCAATTTAGCATTATGGACAGGGAAAGACCTAATCTAAGATCTGCAAAAAAATATTTTGCCTTCAAATTCATACGGTGATCGTAGCATGCATGGACTCGACTCAGATGACTGGGATTTTCATGAAAAAGATTGTGGGCAGAAAATGGGTGATCACTGTATATTTCTCTTCTATTTCCTATTTATATTTCTATTTTACATCCTCAATTTAGCATTATGGACAGGGAAAGACCTAATCTAAGATCTGCACAAAAATATTTTGCCTTCACATTCATACCGTGATCGTAGCATGCATGGACTCGACTCATATGACTGGGATTTCCATGAAAAAGATTGTGGGCCGAAAATGGCTGATCACTGTACATTTCTCTTCTGTTTCCTATTTATATTTATATTTTACCTCCTCAATTTAGCATTATGGACAGGGAAAGACCTAATCTTAGATCTGCACAAAAATATTTTGCCTTCAAATTCATACATTGATCGTAGCATGCATGGACTCGACTCATATGACTGGGATTTCCATGAAAAAGATTGTGGGCCGAAAATGGGTGATCACTGTACATTTCTCTTCTGTTTCCTATTTATATTTATATTTTACCTCCTCAATTTAGCATTATGGACAGGGAAAGACCTAATCTAAGATCTGCACAAAAATATTTTGCCTTCAAATTCATACCGTGATCGTAGCATGCATGGACTCGACTCAGATGACTGGGATTTCCATGAAAAAGATTGTGGGCAAAAAATGGGTGATCACTGTACATTTCTCTTCTGTTTCCTATTTATATTTCTATTTTACATCCTCAATTTAGCATTATGGACAGGGAAAGACCTAATCTAAGATCTGCAAAAAAATATTTTGCCTTCAAATTCATACCGTGATCGTGGCATGCATGGACTCGACTCAGATGACTGGGATTTCCATGAAAAAGATTGTGGCCAGAAAATGGGTGATCACTGTATATTTCTCTTCTGTTTCCTATTTATATTTCTATTTTACATCCTCAATTTAGCATTATGGACAGGGAAAGACCTAATCTAAGATCTGCAAAAAAATATTTTGCCTTCAAATTCATACCGTGATCGTAGCATGCATGGACTCGACTCAGATGACTGGGATTTCCATGAAAAAGATTGTGGGCAGAAAATGGGTGATCACTGTAAATTTCTCTTCTGTTTCCTATTTATATTTCTATTTTACCTTCTCAATTTAGCATTATGGACAGGGAAAGACCTAATCTAAGATCTGCAAAAAAATATTTTGCCTTCAAATTCATACCGTGATCGTAGCATGCATGGACTCGACTCAGATGACTGGGATTTCCATGAAAAAGATTGTGGGCCCAAAATGGGTGATCACTGTATATTTCTCTTCTGTTTCCTATTTATATTTATATTTTACATCCTCAATTTAGCATTATGGACAGGGATAGACCTAATCTAAGATCTGCAAAAAAATATTTTGCCTTCAAATTCATACCGTGATCGTAGCATGCATGGACTCGACTCAGATGACTGGGATTTCCATGAAAAAGATTGTGGGCAGAAAATGGGTGATCGCTGTATATTTCTCTTCTGTTTCCTATTTATATTTCTATTTTACATCCTCAATTTAGCATTATGGACAGGGAAAGACCTAATCTAAGATCAGCGCAAAAATATTTTGCCTTCACATTCATACCGTGATCGTAGCATGCATGGACTCGACTCATATGACTGGGATTTCCATGAAAAACATTGTGGGCCGAAAATGGGTGATCACTGTACATTTCTCTTCTGTTTCCTATTTATATTTCTATTTTATCTCCTCAATTTAGCATTATGGACAGGGATAGACCTAATCTAAGATCTGCAAAAAAATATTTTACCTTCAAATTCATACCGTGATCGTAGCATGCATGGACTCGACTCAGATGACTGGGATTTCCATGAAAAAGATTTTGGGCAGAAAATGGGTGATCACTGTATATTTCTCTTCTGTTTCCTATTTATATTTCTATTTTACATCCTCAATTTAGCATTATGGACAGGGAAAGACCTAATCTAAGATCTGCACAAAAATATTTTGCCTTTAAATTCATACCGTGATCGTAGCATGCATGGACTCGACTCATATGACTGGGATTTCCATGATAAAGATTGTGGGCCGAAAATGGGAGATCACTGTACATTTCTCTTCTGTTTCCTATTTATATTTATATTTTACCTCCTCAATTTAGCATTATGGACAGGGAAAGACCTAATCTAAGATCTGCACAAAAATATTTTGCCTTCAAATTCATACCTTGATCGTAGCATGCATGGACTCGACTCATATGACTGGGATTTCCATGAAAAAGATTGTGGGCCGAAAATGGGTGATCACTGTACATTTCGCTTCTGTTTCCTATTTATATTTCTATTTTACCTCCCCAATTTAGCATTATGGACAGGGAAAGACCTAAGCTAAGATCTGCAAAAAAATATTTTGCCTTCAAATTCATACCGTGATCGTAGCATGCATGGACTCGACTCAGATGACTGGGATTTCCATGAAAAAGATTGTGGGCAGAAAATGGGTGATCACTGTAAATTTCTCTTCTGTTTCCTATTTATATTTCTATTTTACCTCCTCAATTTGGCATTATGGACAGGGAAAGACCTAATCGAAGATCTGCAAAAAAATATTTTGCCTTCAAATTCATACCGTGATCGTAGCATGCATGGACTCGACTCAGATGACTAGGATTTCCATGAAAAAGATTGTGGGCCCAAAATGGGTGATCACTGTATATTTCTCTTCTGTTTCCTATTTATATTTATATTTTACATCCTCAATTTAGCATTATGGACAGGGATAGACCTAATCTAAGATCTGCAAAAAAATATTTTGCCTTCAAATTCATACCGTGATCGTAGCATGCATGGACTCGACTCATATGACTGGGATTTCCATGAAAAAGATTGTGGGCCGAAAATGGGTGATCACTGTACATTTCGCTTCTGTTTCCTATTTATATTTATATTTTACTTCCTTCATTTATCATTATGGACAGGGAAAGACCTACTCTAAGCTCTGCAAAAAATATTTTGCCTTCAAATTCATACCGTGATCGTAGCACGTATGGACTCGGCTCATATGACTGGGATTTCCATGAAAAAGATTGTGGGCCGAAAATGGGTGATCACTGTACATTTCTCTTCTGTTTCCTATTTATATTTCTAATTTACCTCCTCAATTTAGCATTATGGACAGGGAAAGACCTAATCTAAGCTCTGCACAAAAATATTGTGCCTTCAAATTCATACCGTGATCATAGCATGCATGGACTCGGCTCATATGACTGGGATTTCCATGAAAAAGATTGTGGGCCGAAAATGGGTGATCACTGTACATTTCTTTTCTGTTTCCTATTTATATTTCTATTTTACCTCCTCAATTTAGCATTATGGACAGGGAAAGACGTAATCTAAGCTCTGCACAAAAATATTTTGCCTTCAAATTCATACCGTGATCATAGCATGCATGGACTCGGCTCATATGACTGGGATTTCCATGAAAAAGATTGTGGGCCGAAAATGGGTGATCACTGTACATTTCTCTTCTGTTTCCTATTTATATTTATATTTTACCTCCTCAATTTAGCATTATGGACAGGGAAAGACCTAATCTAAGATCTGCACAAAAATATTTTACCTTCAAATTCATACCGTGATCGTAGCATGCATGGACTCGACTCATATGATTGGGATTTCCATGAAAAAGATTGTGGGCCGAAAATGGGTGATCACTGTACATTTCTCTTCTGTTTCCTATTTATATTTATATTTTACCTCCTCAATTTAGCATTATGGACAGGGAAAGACCTAATCTAAGATCTGCACAAAAATATTTTGCCTTCAAATTCATACCGTGATCGTAGCATGCATGGACTCGACTCAGATGACTGGGATTTCCATGAAAAAGATTGTGGGCAGAAAATGGGTGATCACTGTATATTTCTCTTCTGTTTCCTATTTATATTTCTATTTTACATCCTCAATTTAGCATTATGGACAGGGATAGACCTAATCTAAGATCTGCACAAAAATATTTTGCCTTCAAATTCATACCGTGATCGTAGCATGCATGGACTCGACTCAGATGACTGGGATTTCCATGAAAAAGATTGTGGGCAGAAAATGGGTGATCACTGTACATTTCTCTTCTGTTTCCTATTTATATTTATATTTTACCTCCTCAATTTAGCATTATGGACAGGGAAAGACCTAATCTAATATCTGCACAAAAATATTTTGCCTTCAATTTCATACCGTGATCGTAGCATGCATGGACTCGACTCATATGACTTGGATTTCCATGAAAAAGATTGTGGGCGAAAATGGGAGATCACTGTACATTTCTCTTCTGTTTCTTATTTATATTTATATTTTACATCCTCAATTTAGCATTATGGACAGGGAAAGACCTAATCTAATATCTGCACAAAAATATTTTGCCTTCAAATTCATACCGTGATCGTAGCATGCATGGACTCGACTCATATGACTGGGATTTCCATGAAAAAGATTGTGGGCCGAAAATGGGTGATCACTGTACATTTCTCTTCTGTTTCCTATTTATATTTCTATTTTACCTCCTCAATTTAGCATTATGGACAGGGAAAGACCTAATCTAAGCTCTGCACAAAAATATTTTGCCTTCAAATTTATACCGTGATCGTAGCATACATGGACTCGACTCATATGACTGGGATTTCCATGAAAAAGATTGTGGGCCGAAAATGGGTGATAACTGTACATTTCTCTTCTGTTTCCTATTTATATTTCTATTTTATCTCCTCAATTTAGCATTATGGACAGGGAAAGACCTAATCTAAGATCTGCCCAAAAATATTTTGCCTTCAAATTCATACCTTGAGCGTAGCATGCATGGACTCGACTCATATGACTGGGATTTCCATGAAAAAGATTGTGGGCCGAAAATGTGTGATCACTGTACATTTCTCTTCTGTTTCCTATTTATATTTATATTTTACATCCTCAATTTAGCATTATGGACAGGGAAAGACCTAATCTAATATCTGCACAAAAATATTTTGCCTTCAAATTCATACCGTGATCGTAGCATGCATGGACTCGATTCATATGACTGGGATTTCCATGAAAAAAGTTGTAGGCCGAAAATGGGTGATCACTGTACATTTCTCTTCTGTTTCCTATTTATATTTCTATTTTACCTCCTCAATTTAGCATTATGGACAGGGAAAGACCTAATCTAAGCTCTGCACAAAAATATTTTGCCTTCAAATTCTTACCGTGATCGTAGCATGCATGGGCTCGACTCATATGACTGTGATTTCCATGAAAAAGATTTTGGGCCGAAAATGGGTGATCACTGTACATTTCTCTTCGGTTTCCTATTTATATTTATATTTTACCTACTCAATTTAGCATTATGGACAGGGAAAGACCTAAACTAAGATCTGCACAAAAATATTTTGCCTTCAAATTCATACCTTGATCGTAGCATGCATGGACTCGACTCATATGACTGTGATTTCCATGAAAAAGATCGTGGGCCGAAAATGGGTGATCACGGTACATTTCTCTTCTGTTTCCTATTTATATTTATATTTTACCTACTCAATTTAGCATTATGGACAGGGAAAGACCTAATCGAAGATCTGCACAAAGATATTTTGTCTTCAAATTCATACCGTGATCGTAGCATGTATGGACTCGACTCATATGACTGGGATTTCCTTGAAAAACGTTGTGGGCCGAAAGTGGGTGATCACTGTACATTTCTCTTCTGTTTCCTATTTATATTTCTATTTTACCTCCTCAATTTAGCATTATGGACAGGGAAAGACCTAATCTAAGCTCTGCACAAAAATATTTTGCCTTCAAATTCTTACCGTGATCGTAGCATGCATGGGCTCGACTCATATGACTGTGATTTCCATGAAAAAGATTTTGGGCCGAAAATGGGTGATCACTGTACATTTCTCTTCTGTTTCCTATTTATATTTATATTTTACCTACTCAATTTAGCATTATGGACAGGGAAAGACCTAAACTAAGATCTGCACAAAAATATTTTGCCTTCAAATTCATACCTTGATCGTAGCATGCATGGACTCGACTCATATGACTGTGATTTCCATGAAAAAGATCGTGGGCCGAAAATGGGTGATCACGGTACATTTCTCTTCTGTTTCCTATTTATATTTATATTTTACCTACTCAATTTAGCATTATGGCCAGGGAAAGACCTAATCTAAGCTCTGCACAAAAATATTTTGTCTTCAAATTCATACCGTGATCGTAGCATGTATGGACTCGACTCATATGACTGGGATTTCCTTGAAAAACGTTGTGGGCCGAAAGTGGGTGATCACTGTACATTTCTCTTCTATTTCCTATTTATATTTATATTTTACCTCCCCAATTTAGCATTATGGACAGGGAAAGACCTAATCTAAGATCTGCAAAAAAAAATTTGCCTTCAAATTCATACAGTGATCGTAGCATGCATGGACTCGACTCATATGACTGGGATTTCCATGAAAAAGATTGTGGGCAGAAAATGGGTGATCACTGTACATTTTTCTTCTTTTTCCTATTTATATTTATATTTTACCTCCTCAATTTAGCATTATGGACAAGGAAAGACCTAATCTAAGATCTGCACAAAAATATTTTGCCTTCAAATTCATACCGTTATCGAAGCATGCATGGACTCGACTCATATGACTGGGATTTCCATGAAAAAGATTGTGGGCCGAAAATGGGTGATCACTGTACATTTCTCTTCTGTTTTCTATTTATATTTCTATTTTACCTCCTCAATTTAGCATTATGGCCAGGGAAAGACCTCATCTAAGCTCTGCACAAAAATATTTTGCCTTCAAATTCATACCGTGATCGTAGCATGCATGGACTCGACTCATATGACTGGGATTTCCATGAAAAAGATAGTGGGCCGAAAATGGGTGATCACTGTACATTTCTCTTCTGTTTC
Source organism: Acanthosepion lycidas (assembly GCA_963932145.1). Taxonomy (NCBI): domain Eukaryota; kingdom Metazoa; phylum Mollusca; class Cephalopoda; order Sepiida; family Sepiidae; genus Acanthosepion; species Acanthosepion lycidas. The sequence goes on along the minus strand of OZ010604.1, from coordinate 1,600,486 downwards.
CTATTTATATTTCTATTTTACATCCTCAATTTAGCATTATGGACAGGGAAAGACCTAATCTAAGATCTGCACAAAAATATTTTGCCTTCACATTCATACCGTGATCGTAGCATGCATGGACACGACTCATATGACTGTGATTTCCATGAAAAAGATTTTGGGCCGAAAATGGGTGATCACTGTACATTTCTCTTCGGTTTCCTATTTATATTTCTATTTTACCTCCTCAATTTAGCATTAAGGACAGGGAAAGACCTAATCTAAGATCTGCACAAAAATATTTTGCCTTCAAATTCATACCGTGATCGTAGCATGCATGGACTCGACTCATATGACTGGGATTTCCATGAAAAAGATTGTGGGCCGAAAATGGGTGATCACTGTACATTTCTCTTCTGTTTCCTATTTATATTTCTATTTTACATCCTCAATTTAGCATTATGGACAGGGAAAGACGTAATCTAAGATCTGCACAAAAATATTTTGCCTTCAAATTCATACCGTGATCGTAGCATGCATGGACTCGACTCATATGACTGGGATTTCCATGAAAAAGATTGTGGGCCGAAAATGGGTGATCACTGTACATTTCTCTTCTGTTTCCTATTTATATTTCTATTTTACATCCTCAATTTAGCATTATGGACAGGGAAAGACGTAATCTAAGATCTGCACAAAAATATTTTGCCTTCAAATTCATACCTTGATCGTAGCATGCATGGACTCGACTCATATGACTGTGATTTCCATGAAAAAGATCGTGGGCCGAAAATGGGTGATCACGGTACATTTCTCTTCTGTTTCCTATTTATATTTATATTTTACCTCCTCAATTTAGCATTATGGACAGGGAAAGACCTAATCTAAGCTCTGCACAAAAATATTTTGTCTTCAAATTCATACCGTGATCGTAGCATGTATGGACTCGACTCATATGACTGGGATTTCCTTGAAAAACGTTGTGGGCCGAAAGTGTGTGATCACTGTACATTTCTCTTCTTTTTCCTATTTATATTTATATTTTACCTCCTCAATTTAGCATTATGGACAAGGAAAGACCTAATCTAAGATCTGCACAAAAATATTTTGCCTTCAAATTCATACCGTGATCGAAGCATGCATGGACTCGACTCATATGACTGGGATTTCCATGAAAAAGATTGTGGGCCGAAAATGGGTGATCACTGTACATTTCTCTTCTGTTTCCAATTTATATTTATATTTTACATCCTCAATTTAGCATTATGGACAGGGAAAGACCTAATCTAATATCTGCACAAAAATATTTTGCCTTCAAATTCTTACCGTGATCGTAGCATGCATGGACTCGACTCATATGACTGTGATTTCCATGAAAAAGATTTTGGCCGAAAATGGGTGATCAATGTACATTTCTCTTCGGTTTCCTATTAATATTTCTATTTTACCTCCTCAATTTAGCATTATGAACAGGGAAAGACCTAATCTAAGATCTGCACAAAAATATTTTGCCTTCAAATTCATACCATGATCGTAGCATGCATGTACTCGACTCATATGACTGGGATTTCCATGAAAAAGATTGTGGGCCGAAAATGGGTGATCACTGTACATTTCTCTTCTGTTTCCAATTTATATTTCTATTTTACATCCTCAATTTAGCATTATGGACAGGGAAAGACCTAATCTAATATCTGCACAAAAATATTTTGCCTTCAAATTCATACCTTGATCGTAGCATGCATGGACTCGACTCATATGACTGGGATTTCCAGGAAAATATTGTGGGCCGAAAATGGGTGATCACTGTACATTTCTCTTCTTTTTCCTATTTATATTTATATTTTACCTCCTCAATTTAGCATTATGGACAAGGAAAGACCTAATCTAAGATCTGCACAAAAATATTTTGCCTTCAAGTTCATACCGTGATCGAAGCATGCATGGACTCGACTCATATGACTGGGATTTCCATGAAAAAGATTGTGGGCCGAAAATGGGTGATCACTGTACATTTCTCTTCTGTTTCCTATTTATATTTATATTTTACATCCTCAATTTAGCATTATGGACAGGGAAAGACCTAATCTAAGATCTGCACAAAAATATTTTGCCTTCAAATTCATACCGTGATCGTAGCATGCATGGACTCGACTCATATGACTGGGATTTCCATGAAAAAGATTGTGGGCCGAAAATGGGTGATCACTGTACATTTCTCTTCTGTTTCCAATTTATATTTATATTTTACATCCTCAATTTAGCATTATGGACTGGGAAAGACCTAATCTAATATCTGCACAAAAATATTTTGCCTTCAAATTCATACCTTGATCGTAGCATGCATGGACTCGACTCATATGACTGGGATTTCCATGAAAAAGATCGTGGGCCGAAAACGGGTGATCACGGTACATTTCTCTTCTGTTTCCTATTTATATTTCTATTTTACCTACTCAATTTAGCATTATAGACAGGGAAAGACCTAATCTAAGACCTGCACAAAAATATTTTGCCTTCAAATTCATACCTTGATCGTAGCATGCATGGACTCGACTCATATGACTGGGATTTCCATGAAAAAGATTTTGGGCCGAAAATGGGTGATCACTGTACATTTCTCTTCTGTTTCCTATTTATATTTCTATTTTACCTCCTCAATTTAGCATTAAGGACAGGGAAAGACCTAATCTAAGATCTGCACAAAAATATTTTGCCTTCAAATTCATACCTTGATCGTAGCATGCATGGACTCGACTCATATGACTGGGATTTCCATGAAAATATTGTGGGCCGAAAATGGGTGATCACTGTACATTTCTCTTCTTTTTCCTATTTATATTTATATTTTACCTCCTCAATTTAGCATTATGGACAAGGAAAGACCTAATCTAAGATCTGCACAAAAATATTTTGCCTTCAATTTCATACCGTGATCGAAGCATGCATGGACTCGACTCATATGACTGGGATTTCCATGAAAAAGATTGTGGGCCGAAAATGGGTGATCACTGTACATTTCTCTTCTGTTTCCTATTTATATTTCTATTTTACCTCCTCATTTTAGCATTATGGTCAGGGAAAGACATAATCTAAGATCTGCACAAAAATATTTTGCCTTCCAATTCATACCGTGATCGTAGCATGCATGGACTCGACTCATATGACTGGGATTTCTATGAAAAAGTTAGTGGGCCGAAAATGGGTGATCACTGTACATTTCTCTTCTGTTTCCTATTTATATTTCTATTGTACCTCCTCAATTTAGCATTATGGACAGGGAAAGACCTAATCTAAGCTCTGCACAAAAATATTATGTCTTCAAATTCATACCGTGATCGTAGCATGTATGGACTCGACTCATATGACTGGGATTTCCTTGAAAAACTTTGTGGGCCCAAAGTGGGTGATCACTGTACATTTCTCTTCTGCTTCCTATTTATATTTCTATTTTATCTCCTCAATTTAGCATTATGGACAGGGAAAGACCTAATCTAATATCTGCACAAAAATATTTTGCCTTCAAATACATACCGTGATTGTAGCATGCATGGACTCGATTCATATGACGGGGATTTCCATGAAAAAGATTGTGGGCCGAAAATGGGTGATCACTGTACATTTCTCTTCTGTTTCCTATTTATATTTATATTTTACATCCTCAATTTAGTGTTATGTACAGAGAAAGACCTAATCTAAGATCTGCACAAAAATATTTTGCCTTCACATTCATACCGTGATCGTAGCATGCATGGACTCGACTCATATGACTGGGATTTCCATGAAAAAGATTGTGGGCCGAAAATGGGTGATCACTGTACATTTCTCTTCTGTTTCCTATTTATATTTATATTTTACATCCTCAATTTAGTATTATGGACAGGGAAAGACATAATCTAAGATCTGCACAAAAATATTTTGCCTTCAAATTCATACCGTGATCGTAGCATGCATGGACTCGACTCATATGACTGGGATTTCCATGAAAAAGATTGTGGGCCGAAAATGGGCGATCACTGTACATTTCTCTTCTGTTTCCTATTTATATTTCTATTTTACCTCCTCAATTTAGCATTATGGACAGGGAAAGACCTAATCGAAGTTCTGCACAAAAATATTTTGCCTTCAAATTCATACCGTGATCGTAGCATGCATGGACTCCACTCATATGACTGGGATTTCCATGAAAAAGATTGTGGGCCGAAAATGGGTGATCACTGTACATTTCTCTTCTGTTTCCTATTTATATTTCTATTTTACCTCCTCAATTTAGCATTATGGACAAGGAAAGACCTAATCTAAATCTGCACAAAAATATTTTGACTTCAAATTCATACCGTGATCGTAGCATGCATGAACTCGACTCATATGACTGGTATTTCCATGAAAAAGATTGTGGGCCGAAAATGGGTGATCACTGTACATTTCTCTTCTGGTTCCTGTTTATTTTACATCCTCAATTTAGCATTATGGACAGGGAAAGACCTAATCTAATATCTGCACAAAAATATTTTGCCTTCAAATACATACCGTGATTGTAGGATGCATGGACTCGATTCATATGACGGGGATTTCCATGAAAAAGATTGTGGGCCGAAAATGGGTGATCACTGTACATTTCTCTTCTGTCTCCTATTTATATTTATATTTTACATCCTCAATTTAGTATTATGGACGGGGAAAGACATAATCTAAGATCTGCACAAAAATATTTTGCCTTCAAATTCATACCGTGATCGTAGCATGCATGGACTCGACTCATATGACTGGGATTTCCATGAAAAAGATTGTGGGCCCAAAATGGGTGATCACTGTACATTTCTCTTCTGTTTCCTATTTATATTTCTATTTTACATCCTCAATTTAGCATTATGGACAGGGAAAGACCTAATCTAAGATCAGCGCAAAAATATTTTGCCTTCACATTCATACCGTGATCGTAGCATGCATGGACTCGACTCATATGACTGGGATTTCCATGAAAAAGATTGTGGGCCGAAAATGGGTGATCACTGTACATTTCTCTTCTGTTTCCTATTTATATTTATATTTAAATACTCAATTTAGTATTATGGACAGGGAAAGACATAATCTAAGATCTGCACAAAAATATTTTGCCTTCAAATTCATACCGTGATCGTAGCATGCATGGACTCGACTCATATGACTGGGATATCCATGAAAAAGATTGTGGGCCGAAAATGGGCAATCACTGTACATTTCTCTTCTGTTTCCTATTTATCTTTCTATTTTACCTCCTAAATTTAGCATTATGGACAGGGAAAGACCTAATCTAAGATCTGCAAAAAAATATTTTGCCTTCAAATTCATACGGTGATCGTAGCATGCATGGACTCGACTCAGATGACTGGGATTTTCATGAAAACATTGTGGGCCGAAAATGGGTGATCACTGTACATTTCTCTTCTGTCTCCTATTTATATTTATATTTTACATCCTCAATTTAGTATTATGGACGGGGAAAGACATAATCTAAGATCTGCACAAAAATATTTTGCCTTCAAATTCATACCGTGATCGTAGCATGCATGGACTCGACTCATATGACTGGGATTTCCATGAAAAAGATTGTGGGCCCAAAATGGGTGATCACTGTACATTTCTCTTCTGTTTCCTATTTATATTTATATTTTACCTCCTCAATTTAGCATTATGTACAGGGAAAGACCTAATCTAAGATCTGCACAAAAATATTTTGCCTTCAAATTCATACCGTGATCGTAGCATGCATGGACTCGACTCAGATGACTGGGATTTCCATGAAAAAGATTGTGGGCAGAAAATGGGTGATCACTGTATATTTCTCTTCTATTTCCTATTTATATTTCTATTTTACATCCTCAATTTAGCATTATGGACAGGGAAAGACCTAATCTAAGATCAGCGCAAAAATATTTTGCCTTCACATTCATACCGTGATCGTAGCATGCATGGACTCGACTCATATGACTGGGATTTCCATGAAAAACATTGTGGGCCGAAAATGGGTGATCACTGTACATTTCTCTTCTGTTTCCTATTTATATTTCTATTTTATCTCCTCAATTTAGCATTATGGACAGGGAAAGACCTAATCTAATATCTGCACAAAAATATTTTGCCTTCAAATACATACCGTGATTGTAGCATGCATGGACTCAATTCATATGACGGGGATTTCCATGAAAAAGATTGTGGGCCGAAAATGGGTGATCACTGTACATTTCTCTTCTGTTTCCTATTTATATTTATATTTTACCTCCTCAATTTAGCATTATGGACAGGGAAAGACCTAATCTAAGATCTGCACAAAAATATTTTGCCTTCAAATTCATACCGTGATCGTAGCATGCATGGACTCGACTCAGATGACTGGGATTTCCATGAAAAAGATTGTGGGCAGAAAATGGGTGATCACTGTACATTTCTCTTCTGTTTCCTATTTATATTTATATTTTACATCCTCAATTTAGCATTATGGACAGGGAAAGACCTAATCTAAGATCTGCAAAAAAATATTTTGCCTTCAAATTCATACCGTGATCGTGGCATGCATGGACTCGACTCAGATGACTGGGATTTCCATGAAAAAGATTGTGGGCAGAAAATGGGTGATCACTGTATATTTCTCTTCTATTTCCTATTTATATTTCTATTTTACATCCTCAATTTAGCATTATGGACAGGGAAAGACCTAATCTAAGATCAGCGCAAAAATATTTTGCCTTCACATTCATACCGTGATCGTAGCATGCAGGGACTCGACTCATATGACTGGGATTTCCATGAAAAAGATTGTGGGCCGAAAATGGGTGATCACTGTACATTTCTCTTCTGTTTCCTATTTATATTTCTATTTTATCTCCTCAATTTAGCATTATGGACAGGGAAAGACCTAATCTAAGATCTGCACAAAAATATTTTGCCTTCAAATTCATACCTTGATCGTAGCATGCATGGACTCGACTCATATGACTGTGATTTCCATGAAAAAGATCGTGGGCCGAAAATGGGTGATCACGGTACATTTCTCTTCTGTTTCCTATTTATATTTATATTTTACCTCCTCAATTTAGCATTATGGACAGGGAAAGACCTAATCTAAGCTCTGCACAAAAATATTTTGTCTTCAAATTCATACCGTGATCGTAGCATGTATGGACTCGACTCATATGACTGGGATTTCCTTGAAAAACGTTGTGGGCCGAAAGTGTGTGATCACTGTACATTTCTCTTCTTTTTCCTATTTATATTTATATTTTACCTCCTCAATTTAGCATTATGGACAAGGAAAGACCTAATCTAAGATCTGCACAAAAATATTTTGCCTTCAAATTCATACCGTGATCGAAGCATGCATGGACTCGACTCATATGACTGGGATTTCCATGAAAAAGATTGTGGGCCGAAAATGGGTGATCACTGTACATTTCTCTTCTGTTTCCAATTTATATTTATATTTTACATCCTCAATTTAGCATTATGGACAGGGAAAGACCTAATCTAATATCTGCACAAAAATATTTTGCCTTCAAATTCTTACCGTGATCGTAGCATGCATGGACTCGACTCATATGACTGTGATTTCCATGAAAAAGATTTTGGCCGAAAATGGGTGATCAATGTACATTTCTCTTCGGTTTCCTATTAATATTTCTATTTTACCTCCTCAATTTAGCATTATGAACAGGGAAAGACCTAATCTAAGATCTGCACAAAAATATTTTGCCTTCAAATTCATACCATGATCGTAGCATGCATGTACTCGACTCATATGACTGGGATTTCCATGAAAAAGATTGTGGGCCGAAAATGGGTGATCACTGTACATTTCTCTTCTGTTTCCAATTTATATTTCTATTTTACATCCTCAATTTAGCATTATGGACAGGGAAAGACCTAATCTAATATCTGCACAAAAATATTTTGCCTTCAAATTCATACCTTGATCGTAGCATGCATGGACTCGACTCATATGACTGGGATTTCCAGGAAAATATTGTGGGCCGAAAATGGGTGATCACTGTACATTTCTCTTCTTTTTCCTATTTATATTTATATTTTACCTCCTCAATTTAGCATTATGGACAAGGAAAGACCTAATCTAAGATCTGCACAAAAATATTTTGCCTTCAAGTTCATACCGTGATCGAAGCATGCATGGACTCGACTCATATGACTGGGATTTCCATGAAAAAGATTGTGGGCCGAAAATGGGTGATCACTGTACATTTCTCTTCTGTTTCCTATTTATATTTATATTTTACATCCTCAATTTAGCATTATGGACAGGGAAAGACCTAATCTAAGATCTGCACAAAAATATTTTGCCTTCAAATTCATACCGTGATCGTAGCATGCATGGACTCGACTCATATGACTGGGATTTCCATGAAAAAGATTGTGGGCCGAAAATGGGTGATCACTGTACATTTCTCTTCTGTTTCCAATTTATATTTATATTTTACATCCTCAATTTAGCATTATGGACTGGGAAAGACCTAATCTAATATCTGCACAAAAATATTTTGCCTTCAAATTCATACCTTGATCGTAGCATGCATGGACTCGACTCATATGACTGGGATTTCCATGAAAAAGATCGTGGGCCGAAAACGGGTGATCACGGTACATTTCTCTTCTGTTTCCTATTTATATTTCTATTTTACCTACTCAATTTAGCATTATGGACAGGGAAAGACCTAATCTAAGACCTGCACAAAAATATTTTGCCTTCAAATTCATACCTTGATCGTAGCATGCATGGACTCGACTCATATGACTGGGATTTCCATGAAAAAGATTTTGGGCCGAAAATGGGTGATCACTGTACATTTCTCTTCTGTTTCCTATTTATATTTCTATTTTACCTCCTCAATTTAGCATTAAGGACAGGGAAAGACCTAATCTAAGATCTGCACAAAAATATTTTGCCTTCAAATTCATACCTTGATCGTAGCATGCATGGACTCGACTCATATGACTGGGATTTCCATGAAAATATTGTGGGCCGAAAATGGGTGATCACTGTACATTTCTCTTCTTTTTCCTATTTATATTTATATTTTACCTCCTCAATTTAGCATTATGGACAAGGAAAGACCTAATCTAAGATCTGCACAAAAATATTTTGCCTTCAATTTCATACCGTGATCGAAGCATGCATGGACTCGACTCATATGACTGGGATTTCCATGAAAAAGATTGTGGGCCGAAAATGGGTGATCACTGTACATTTCTCTTCTGTTTCCTATTTATATTTCTATTTTACCTCCTCATTTTAGCATTATGGTCAGGGAAAGACATAATCTAAGATCTGCACAAAAATATTTTGCCTTCCAATTCATACCGTGATCGTAGCATGCATGGACTCGACTCATATGACTGGGATTTCTATGAAAAAGTTAGTGGGCCGAAAATGGGTGATCACTGTACATTTCTCTTCTGTTTCCTATTTATATTTCTATTGTACCTCCTCAATTTAGCATTATGGACAGGGAAAGACCTAATCTAAGCTCTGCACAAAAATATTATGTCTTCAAATTCATACCGTGATCGTAGCATGTATGGACTCGACTCATATGACTGGGATTTCCTTGAAAAACTTTGTGGGCCCAAAGTGGGTGATCACTGTACATTTCTCTTCTGCTTCCTATTTATATTTCTATTTTATCTCCTCAATTTAGCATTATGGACAGGGAAAGACCTAATCTAATATCTGCACAAAAATATTTTGCCTTCAAATACATACCGTGATTGTAGCATGCATGGACTCGATTCATATGACGGGGATTTCCATGAAAAAGATTGTGGGCCGAAAATGGGTGATCACTGTACATTTCTCTTCTGTTTCCTATTTATATTTATATTTTACATCCTCAATTTAGTGTTATGTACAGAGAAAGACCTAATCTAAGATCTGCACAAAAATATTTTGCCTTCACATTCATACCGTGATCGTAGCATGCATGGACTCGACTCATATGACTGGGATTTCCATGAAAAAGATTGTGGGCCGAAAATGGGTGATCACTGTACATTTCTCTTCTGTTTCCTATTTATATTTATATTTTACATCCTCAATTTAGTATTATGGACAGGGAAAGACATAATCTAAGATCTGCACAAAAATATTTTGCCTTCAAATTCATACCGTGATCGTAGCATGCATGGACTCGACTCATATGACTGGGATTTCCATGAAAAAGATTGTGGGCCGAAAATGGGCGATCACTGTACATTTCTCTTCTGTTTCCTATTTATATTTCTATTTTACCTCCTCAATTTAGCATTATGGACAGGGAAAGACCTAATCGAAGTTCTGCACAAAAATATTTTGCCTTCAAATTCATACCGTGATCGTAGCATGCATGGACTCCACTCATATGACTGGGATTTCCATGAAAAAGATTGTGGGCCGAAAATGGGTGATCACTGTACATTTCTCTTCTGTTTCCTATTTATATTTCTATTTTACCTCCTCAATTTAGCATTATGGACAAGGAAAGACCTAATCTAAATCTGCACAAAAATATTTTGACTTCAAATTCATACCGTGATCGTAGCATGCATGAACTCGACTCATATGACTGGTATTTCCATGAAAAAGATTGTGGGCCGAAAATGGGTGATCACTGTACATTTCTCTTCTGGTTCCTGTTTATTTTACATCCTCAATTTAGCATTATGGACAGGGAAAGACCTAATCTAATATCTGCACAAAAATATTTTGCCTTCAAATACATACCGTGATTGTAGGATGCATGGACTCGATTCATATGACGGGGATTTCCATGAAAAAGATTGTGGGCCGAAAATGGGTGATCACTGTACATTTCTCTTCTGTCTCCTATTTATATTTATATTTTACATCCTCAATTTAGTATTATGGACGGGGAAAGACATAATCTAAGATCTGCACAAAAATATTTTGCCTTCAAATTCATACCGTGATCGTAGCATGCATGGACTCGACTCATATGACTGGGATTTCCATGAAAAAGATTGTGGGCCCAAAATGGGTGATCACTGTACATTTCTCTTCTGTTTCCTATTTATATTTCTATTTTACATCCTCAATTTAGCATTATGGACAGGGAAAGACCTAATCTAAGATCAGCGCAAAAATATTTTGCCTTCACATTCATACCGTGATCGTAGCATGCATGGACTCGACTCATATGACTGGGATTTCCATGAAAAAGATTGTGGGCCGAAAATGGGTGATCACTGTACATTTCTCTTCTGTTTCCTATTTATATTTATATTTAAATACTCAATTTAGTATTATGGACAGGGAAAGACATAATCTAAGATCTGCACAAAAATATTTTGCCTTCAAATTCATACCGTGATCGTAGCATGCATGGACTCGACTCATATGACTGGGATATCCATGAAAAAGATTGTGGGCCGAAAATGGGCAATCACTGTACATTTCTCTTCTGTTTCCTATTTATCTTTCTATTTTACCTCCTAAATTTAGCATTATGGACAGGGAAAGACCTAATCTAAGATCTGCAAAAAAATATTTTGCCTTCAAATTCATACGGTGATCGTAGCATGCATGGACTCGACTCAGATGACTGGGATTTTCATGAAAACATTGTGGGCCGAAAATGGGTGATCACTGTACATTTCTCTTCTGTCTCCTATTTATATTTATATTTTACATCCTCAATTTAGTATTATGGACGGGGAAAGACATAATCTAAGATCTGCACAAAAATATTTTGCCTTCAAATTCATACCGTGATCGTAGCATGCATGGACTCGACTCATATGACTGGGATTTCCATGAAAAAGATTGTGGGCCCAAAATGGGTGATCACTGTACATTTCTCTTCTGTTTCCTATTTATATTTATATTTTACCTCCTCAATTTAGCATTATGTACAGGGAAAGACCTAATCTAAGATCTGCACAAAAATATTTTGCCTTCAAATTCATACCGTGATCGTAGCATGCATGGACTCGACTCAGATGACTGGGATTTCCATGAAAAAGATTGTGGGCAGAAAATGGGTGATCACTGTATATTTCTCTTCTATTTCCTATTTATATTTCTATTTTACATCCTCAATTTAGCATTATGGACAGGGAAAGACCTAATCTAAGATCAGCGCAAAAATATTTTGCCTTCACATTCATACCGTGATCGTAGCATGCATGGACTCGACTCATATGACTGGGATTTCCATGAAAAACATTGTGGGCCGAAAATGGGTGATCACTGTACATTTCTCTTCTGTTTCCTATTTATATTTCTATTTTATCTCCTCAATTTAGCATTATGGACAGGGAAAGACCTAATCTAATATCTGCACAAAAATATTTTGCCTTCAAATACATACCGTGATTGTAGCATGCATGGACTCAATTCATATGACGGGGATTTCCATGAAAAAGATTGTGGGCCGAAAATGGGTGATCACTGTACATTTCTCTTCTGTTTCCTATTTATATTTATATTTTACCTCCTCAATTTAGCATTATGGACAGGGAAAGACCTAATCTAAGATCTGCACAAAAATATTTTGCCTTCAAATTCATACCGTGATCGTAGCATGCATGGACTCGACTCAGATGACTGGGATTTCCATGAAAAAGATTGTGGGCAGAAAATGGGTGATCACTGTACATTTCTCTTCTGTTTCCTATTTATATTTATATTTTACATCCTCAATTTAGCATTATGGACAGGGAAAGACCTAATCTAAGATCTGCAAAAAAATATTTTGCCTTCAAATTCATACCGTGATCGTGGCATGCATGGACTCGACTCAGATGACTGGGATTTCCATGAAAAAGATTGTGGGCAGAAAATGGGTGATCACTGTATATTTCTCTTCTATTTCCTATTTATATTTCTATTTTACATCCTCAATTTAGCATTATGGACAGGGAAAGACCTAATCTAAGATCAGCGCAAAAATATTTTGCCTTCACATTCATACCGTGATCGTAGCATGCAGGGACTCGACTCATATGACTGGGATTTCCATGAAAAAGATTGTGGGCCGAAAATGGGTGATCACTGTACATTTCTCTTCTGTTTCCTATTTATATTTCTATTTTATCTCCTCAATTTAGCATTATGGACAGGGAAAGACCTAATCTAAGATCTGCACAAAAATATTTTGCCTTCAAATTCATACCGTGATCGTAGCATGCATGGACTCGACTCAGATGACTGGGATTTCCATGAAAAAGAATGTGGGCAGAAAATGGGTGATCACTGTATATTTCTCTTCTGTTTCCTATTTATATTTCTATTTTACATCCTCAATTTAGCATTATGGACAGGGAAAGACCTAATCTAAGATCTGCACAAAAATATTTTGCCTTCGCATTCATACCGTGAACGTAGCATGCATGGACTCGACTCATATGACTGGGATTTCCATGAAAAAGATTGTGGGCCGAAAATGGGTGATCACTGTACATTTCTCTTCTGTTTCCTATTTATATTTCTATTTTACCTCCCCAATTTAGCATTATGGACAGGGAAAGACCTAATCTAAGATCTGCAAAAAAATATTTTGCCTTCAAATTCATACCGTGATCGTAGCATGCATGGACTCGACTCAGATGACTGGGATTTCCATGAAAAAGATTGTGGGCAGAAAATGGGTGATCACTGTAAATTTCTCTTCTGTTTCCTATTTATATTTATATTTTACATCCTCAATTTAGCATTATGGACAGGGATAGACCTAATCTAAGATCTGCAAAAAAATATTTTGCCTTCAAATTCATACCGTGATCGTAGCATGCATGGACTCGACTCAGATGACTGGGATTTCCATGAAAAAGATTGTGGGCAGAAAATGGGTGATCACTGTACATTTCTCTTCTGTTTCCTATTTATATTTATATTTTACATCCTCAATTTAGCATTATGGACAGGGAAAGACCTAATCTAATATCTGCACAAAAATATTTTGCCTTCAAATTCATACCGTGATCGTAGCATGCATGGACTCGATTCATATGACTGGGATTTCCATGAAAAAAGTTGTAGGCCGAAAATGGGTGATCACTGTACATTTCTCTTCTGTTTCCTATTTATATTTCTATTTTACCTCCTCAATTTAGCATTATGGACAGGGAAAGACCTAATCTAAGCTCTGCACAAAAATATTTTGCCTTCAAATTCTTACCGTGATCGTAGCATGCATGGGCTCGACTCATATGACTGTGATTTCCATGAAAAAGATTTTGGGCCGAAAATGGGTGATCACTGTACATTTCTCTTCGGTTTCCTATTTATATTTATATTTTACCTACTCAATTTAGCATTATGGACAGGGAAAGACCTAAACTAAGATCTGCACAAAAATATTTTGCCTTCAAATTCATACCTTGATCGTAGCATGCATGGACTCGACTCATATGACTGTGATTTCCATGAAAAAGATCGTGGGCCGAAAATGGGTGATCACGGTACATTTCTCTTCTGTTTCCTATTTATATTTATATTTTACCTACTCAATTTAGCATTATGGACAGGGAAAGACCTAATCGAAGATCTGCACAAAGATATTTTGTCTTCAAATTCATACCGTGATCGTAGCATGTATGGACTCGACTCATATGACTGGGATTTCCTTGAAAAACGTTGTGGGCCGAAAGTGGGTGATCACTGTACATTTCTCTTCTGTTTCCTATTTATATTTCTATTTTACCTCCTCAATTTAGCATTATGGACAGGGAAAGACCTAATCTAAGCTCTGCACAAAAATATTTTGCCTTCAAATTCTTACCGTGATCGTAGCATGCATGGGCTCGACTCATATGACTGTGATTTCCATGAAAAAGATTTTGGGCCGAAAATGGGTGATCACTGTACATTTCTCTTCTGTTTCCTATTTATATTTATATTTTACCTACTCAATTTAGCATTATGGACAGGGAAAGACCTAAACTAAGATCTGCACAAAAATATTTTGCCTTCAAATTCATACCTTGATCGTAGCATGCATGGACTCGACTCATATGACTGTGATTTCCATGAAAAAGATCGTGGGCCGAAAATGGGTGATCACGGTACATTTCTCTTCTGTTTCCTATTTATATTTATATTTTACCTACTCAATTTAGCATTATGGCCAGGGAAAGACCTAATCTAAGCTCTGCACAAAAATATTTTGTCTTCAAATTCATACCGTGATCGTAGCATGTATGGACTCGACTCATATGACTGGGATTTCCTTGAAAAACGTTGTGGGCCGAAAGTGGGTGATCACTGTACATTTCTCTTCTATTTCCTATTTATATTTATATTTTACCTCCCCAATTTAGCATTATGGACAGGGAAAGACCTAATCTAAGATCTGCAAAAAAAAATTTGCCTTCAAATTCATACAGTGATCGTAGCATGCATGGACTCGACTCATATGACTGGGATTTCCATGAAAAAGATTGTGGGCAGAAAATGGGTGATCACTGTACATTTTTCTTCTTTTTCCTATTTATATTTATATTTTACCTCCTCAATTTAGCATTATGGACAAGGAAAGACCTAATCTAAGATCTGCACAAAAATATTTTGCCTTCAAATTCATACCGTTATCGAAGCATGCATGGACTCGACTCATGTGACTGGGATTTCCATGAAAAAGATTGTGGGCCGAAAATGGGTGATCACTGTACATTTCTCTTCTGTTTTCTATTTATATTTCTATTTTACCTCCTCAATTTAGCATTATGGACAGGGAATGACCTAATCTAAGATCTGCACAGAAATATTTTGCCTTCAAATTCATACCGTGAACATAGCATGCATGGACACGACTCATATGACTGGGATTTCCATGAAAAAGTTTGTGTGGCGAAAATTGGTGATCACTGTACATTTCTCTTCTGTTTCCTATTTATATTTATATTTTACCTCCTCAATTTAGCATTATGGACGGGGAAAGTCCTAATCTAAAATCTGCACAAAAATATTTTGCCTTCAAATTCATACTGTGATCGTAGCATGCATGGACTCGACTCATATGACTGGGATTTCCATGAAAAAGATTGTGGGCCGAAAATGGGTGATCACTGTACATTTCTCTTCGGTTTCCTATTTATATTTCTGTTTTACCTCCTCAATTTAGCATTATGGACAGGGAAAGACCTAATCTAAGATCTGCACAAAAATATTTTGCCTTCAAATTCATACCGTGATCGTAGCATGCATGGACTCGACTCATATGACTGGGATTTCCATGAAAAAGATTGTGGGCCGAAAATAGTTGATCACTGTACATTTCTCTTCTGTTTCCGATTTATATTTATATTTTACCTCCTCAATTTAGCATTATGGACAGGGAATGACCTAATCTAAGATCTGCACAAAAATATTTTGCCTTCAAATTCATACCGTGAACGTAGCATGCATGGACTCGACTCATATGACTGGGATTTCCATGACAAATATTGTGGGCAGAAAATGGGTGATCACTGTACATTTCTCTTCTTTTTCCTATTTATATTTATATTTTACCTCCTCAATTTAGCATTATGGATAGGGAAAGACATAATCTAAAATCTGCACAAAAATATTTTGCCTTCAAATTCATACCGTGATCGTAGCATGAATTGACTCGACTCATATGACTGGGATTTCCATGAAAAAGATTTTGGGCCGAAAATGGGTGATCACTGTACCTTTCTCTTCTGTTTCCTATTTATATTTATATTTTACCTCCTCAATTTAGCATTATGGACAGTGAAAGACCTAATCTAAAATCTGCACAAAAATATTTTGCCTTCAAATTCATACCGTGATCGTAGCATGCATGGACTCGATTCATATGACTGGGATTTCCATGAAAAAGATTGACGGCCGAAAATGGGTGATCTGTGTACATTTCTCTTCTGTTTCCTATTTATATTTATATTTTACCTCCTCAATTTAGCATTATGGACAGGGAAAGACCTAATCTAAGCTCTGCACAAAAATATTTTGCCTTCAAATTCATACCGTGATCGTAGCATGCATGAACTCGACTCATATGACTGGGATTTCCATGAAAAAGATTGTGGGCCAAAAATGGGTGATCACTGTACATTTCTCTTCTGTTTCCTATTTATATTTATATTTTACCTCCTCAATTTAGCATTATGGACAGGTAAAGACCAAATCTAAGATCTGCACAAAAATATTTTGCCTTCAAATTCATACCGTGATCGTAGCATGCATGGACTCGACTCATATGACTGGGATTTCCATGAAAAAGATTGTGGGTCGAAAATAGGTGATCACTGTACATTTCTCTTCTGTTTACTATTTATATTTATATTTTACCTCCTCAATTTGGCATTATGGACAGGGAAAGACCTAATCTAAGCTCTGCACAAAAATATTTTGCATTCAAATTCATGCCGTGATCGTAGCATGCATGGACTCGACTCATATGACTGGGATTTCCATGAAAAAGATTGTGGGCCGAAAATGGATGATCACTGTACATTTCTCTTCTGTTTCCTATTTATATTTATATTTTACCTCCTTAATTTAGCATTATGGACAGGGAAAGATATAATCTAAAATCAGCACAAAAATATTTTTCCTTCAAATTCATACCGTGATCGTAGCATGCATGGACTCGACTCATATGACTGGGATTTCCATGAAAAAGATTGTGGGCCAAAAATAGGTGATCACTGTACATTTCTCTTCTGTTTCCTATTTATATTTCTATTTTACCTCCTCAATTTAGCATTATGGACAGGGAATGACCTAATCTAAGATCTGCACAAAAATATTTTGCCTTCAAATTCATACCGTGAACATAGCATGCATGGACACGACTCATATGACTGGGATTTCCATGAAAAAGTTTGTGTGGCGAAAATTGGTGATCACTGTACATTTCTCTTCTGTTTCCTATTTATATTTCTGTTTTACCTCCTCAATTTAGCATTATGGACAGGGAAAGACCTAATCTAAGATCTGCACAAAAATATTTTGCCTTCAAATTCATACCGTGATCGTAGCATGCATGGACTCGACTCATATGACTGGGATTTCCATGAAAAAGATTGTGGGCCGAAAATAGTTGATCACTGTACATTTCTCTTCTGTTTCCGATTTATATTTATATTTTACCTCCTCAATTTAGCATTATGGACAGGGAATGACCTAATCTAAGATCTGCACAAAAATATTTTGCCTTCAAATTCATACCGCGAACGTAGCATGCATGGACTCGACTCATATGACTGGGATTTCCATGACAAATATTGTGGGCAGAAAATGGGTGATCACTGTACATTTCTCTTCTGTTTCCTATTTATATTTATATTTTACCTCCTCAATTTAGCATTATGGACGGGGAAAGTCCTAATCTAAAATCTGCACAAAAATATTTTGCCTTCAAATTCATACTGTGATCGTAGCATGCATGGACTCGACTCATATGACTGGGATTTCCATGAAAAAGATTGTGGGCCGAAAATGGGTGATCACTGTACATTTCTCTTCTGTTTCCTATTTATATTTCTGTTTTACCTCCTCAATTTAGCATTATGGACAGGGAAAGACCTAATCTAAGATCTGCACAAAAATATTTTGCCTTCAAATTCATACCGTGATCGTAGCATGCATGGACTCGACTCATATGACTGGGATTTCCATGAAAAAGATTGTGGGCCGAAAATAGTTGATCACTGTACATTTCTCTTCTGTTTCCGATTTATATTTATATTTTACCTCCTCAATTTAGCATTATGGACAGGGAATGACCTAATCTAAGATCTGCACAAAAATATTTTGCCTTCAAATTCATACCGCGAACGTAGCATGCATGGACTCGACTCATATGACTGGGATTTCCATGACAAATATTGTGGGCAGAAAATGGGTGATCACTGTACATTTCTCTTCTTTTTCCTATTTATATTTATATTTTACCTCCTCAATTTAGCATTATGGATAGGGAAAGACATAATCTAAAATCTGCACAAAAATATTTTGCCTTCAAATTCATACCGTGATCGTAGCATGAATTGACTCGACTCATATGACTGGGATTTCCATGAAAAAGATTTTGGGCCGAAAATGGGTGATCACTGTACCTTTCTCTTCTGTTTCCTATTTATATTTATATTTTACCTCCTCAATTTAGCATTATGGACAGTGAAAGACCTAATCTAAAATCTGCACAAAAATATTTTGCCTTCAAATTCATACCGTGATCGTAGCATGCATGGACTCGATTCATATGACTGGGATTTCCATGAAAAAGATTGACGGCCGAAAATGGGTGATCTGTGTACATTTCTCTTCTGTTTCCTATTTATATTTATATTTTACCTCCTCAATTTAGCATTATGGACAGGGAAAGACCTAATCTAAGCTCTGCACAAAAATATTTTGCCTTCAAATTCATACCGTGATCGTAGCATGCATGGACTCGACTCATATGACTGGGATTTCCCTGAAAAAGATTGTGGGCCAAAAATGGGTGATCACTGTACATTTCTCTTCTGTTTCCTATTTATATTTATATTTTACCTCCTCAATTTAGCATTATGGACAGGTAAAGACCAAATCTAAGATCTGCACAAAAATATTTTGCCTTCAAATTCATACCGTGATCGTAGCATGCATGGACTCGACTCATATGACTGGGATTTCCAGGAAAAAGATTGTGGGTCGAAAATAGGTGATCACTGTACTTTTCTCTTCTGTTTCCTATTTATATTTATATTTTACCTCCTCAATTTAGCATTATGGACAGGGAATGACCTAATCTAAGATCTGCACAAAAATATTTTGCCTTCAAATTCATACCGTGAACGTAGCATGCATGGACTCGACTCATATGGCTGGGATTTCCATGACAAATATTGTGGGCAGAAAATGGGTGATCACTGTACATTTCTCTTCTGTTTCCTATTTATATTTCTATTTTACCTCCTCAATTTAGCATTATGGACAGGGAAAGACCTAATCTAAAATCTTCACAAAAATATTTTGCCTTCAAATTCATACCGTGATCGTAGCATGCATGGACTCGACTCATATGACTGGGATTTCCATGAAAAAGATTGAGGGCCGAAAATGGGTGATCACTGTACATTTCTCTTCTGTTTCCTATTTATATTTCTATTTTACATCCTCAATTTAGCATTATGGACAGGGAAAGACATAATCTAAAATCTGCACAAAAATATTTTGCTTTCAAATTCATACCGTGATCGTAGCATGAATTGACTCGACTCATATGACTGGGATTTCCATGAAAAAGATTGTGGGCCGAAAATAGGTGATCACTGTACATTTCTCTTCTGTTTCCTATTTATATTTATATTTTACCTCCTCAATTTAGCATTATGGACAGGGAAAGACCTAATGTAAGCTCTGCACAAAAATATTTTGCCTTCAAATTCATACCGTGATCGTAGCATGCATGGACTCGATTCATATGACTGGGATTTCCATTAAAAAGATTGTGGGCCGAAAATGGGTGATCACTGTACATTTCACTTCTGTTACCTACTTATATTTATATTTTACCTCCTCAATTTAGCATTATGGACAGGGAAAGATATAATCTAAAATCAGCACAAAAATATTTTGCCTTCAAATTCATACCGTGATCGTAGCATGCATTGAATCGTGTCATATGACTAGGATTTCCATGAAAAAGTTTGTGGGGCGAAAATGGTTGATCACTGTACATTTCTCTTCTGTTTCCTATTTATATTTATATTTTACCTCCTCAATTTAGCATTATGGGCAGGGAAAGTAATTATCTAAGTTCTGCACACAAATATTTTGCATTCAAATTCATACCGTGATCGTAGCATGCATGGACTCGACTCATATGACTGGGATGTCCATGAAAAATTTTGTGGGGCGAAAATTGGTGATCACTGTACATTTCTCTTCTGTTTCCTATTTATATTTATATTTTCCCTCCTCAATTTAACATTATGGACAGGGAAAGACCTAATCTAAAATCTGCACAAAAATATTTTGCCTTCAAATTCATACCGTGATCGTAGCATGCATGGACTCGACTCATATGACTGGGATTTCCATGAAAAAGATTGTGGGCCGAAAATGGGTGATCACTGTACATTTCTCTTCTGTTTCCTATTTATATTTCTGTTTTACCTCCTCAATTTAGCATTATGGACAGGGAAAGACCTAATGTAAGATCTGCACAAAAATATTTTGCCTTCAAATTCATACCGTGATCGTAGCATGCATGGACTCGACTCATGTGACTGGGATTTCCATGAAAAAGATTGTGGGCGGAAAATGGGTGATGACTGTACATTTCTCTTCTGTTTCCTATTTATATTTCTATTTTACCTCCTCAATTTAGCATTATGGATAGGGAAAAACCTAATCTAAGATCTGCACAAAAATATTTTGCATTCAAATTCATACCATGATCGTAGCATGCATGGACTCGACTCATATGACTGGGATTTCCATGAAAAAGATTGTGGGCCGAAAATGGGTGATCACTGTACATTTCTCTTCTGTTTCCTATTTATATTTATATTTTACCTCCTCAATTTAGCATTATGGACAGGGAAAGACCTAATCTAAATCTGCACAAAAATATTTTGCATTCAAATTCATACCGTGATCGTAGCATGCATGGACTCGACTCATATGACTGGGATTTCCATGAAAAAGATTGTGGGCCGAAAATGGGTGATCACTGTACATTTCTCTTCTGTTTCCTATTTATATTTATATTTTACCTCCTCAATTTAGCATTATGGACAGGGAAAGACCTAATCTGAAATCTGTACAAAAATATTTTGCCTTCAAATTCATACCGTGATGGTAGCATGCATGGACTCGACTCATATGACTGGGATTTCCATGAAAAAGATTGTGGGCCGAAATGGGTGGTCACTGTACATTTCTATTCTGTTTCCTATTTATATTTCTTTTTTACCTCCTCAATTTAGCATTATGGACAAAGAAAGACCAAATCTAAGATCTGCACAAAAATATTTTGCCTCCAAATTCATACCGTGAACGTAGCATGCATGCACTCGACTCATATGACTGGGATTTCCATGAAAAAGATTGTGGGCCGAAAATGGGTTGTCACTGTACATTTCTCTTCTGTTTCCTATTTATATTTCTATTTTACCTCCTCAATTTAGCATTATGGACAGGGAATGAACTAATCTAAGATCTGCACAAAAATATTTTGCCTTCAAATTCATACCGTGATCGTAGCATGCATGGACTCGACTCATATGACTGGGATTTCCATGAAAAAGATTTTGGGCTGAAAATGGGTGATCATTGTACATTTGCTTCTGTTTCCTATTTATATTTCTATTTCTATTTTACCTCCTCAATTTAGCATTATGGACAGGGAAAGACCTAATCTATAATCTGCACAAAAATATTTTGCCTTCAAATTCATACCGTGATCGTAGCATGGATGGACACGACTCATATGATTGGATTTCCATGAAAAAGATTGTGGGCTGAAAATGGGTGATCACTGTACATTTCTCTTCTGTTTCCTATTTATATTTCTATTTTACCTCCTCAATTTAGCATTATGAACAGGGAAAGACCTAATCTAAGATCTGCACAAAAATATTTTGCCTTCAAATTCATACCGTGAGGGGAGCATGCATGGACTCGACTAATATGACTAGGATTTCCCTGAAAAAGATTGTGGGCCGAAAATAGGTGATCACTGTACATTTCCTTCTGTTTCCTATTTATATTTCTATTTTACCTCCTCAATTTAGCATTATCGACAGGGAAAGACCAAATCTAAGATCTGCACAAAAATATTTTGCCTTCAAATTCATACCGTGATCGTAGCATGCATGGACTCGACTCATATGACTGGGATTTCCATGAAAAAGATTCTGGGCCGAAAATGGGTGATCACTGTACATTTCTCTTCTGTTTCCTATTTATATTTGTATTTTACCTACTCAATTTAGCATAATGGACAGGGAATGACCTAATCTAAGATCTACACAAAAATATTTTGCCTTCAAATTCATACCGTGATCGTAGCATGCATGGACTCGACTCATATGACTGGGATTTCCATGAAAAAGATTGTGGGCCGAAAATGGGTGATCACTGTACATTTCTCTTCTGTTTCCTATTTATATTTATATTTTACCTCCTCAATTTAGCATTATGGGCAGGGAAAGACCTAATCTAAAATCTGCACAAAAATATTATTTCTTCAAATTCATACCGTGATTGTAGCATGCATGGACTCGACTCATATGACTGGGATTTCCATGAAAAAGATTGTGGGCCGAAAATGGGTGATCACTGTACGTTTCTCTCCTGTTTTTTATTTATATTTATATTTTACTTCCTCAATTTAGCATTATGGACAGGGAAAGACCTAATCTAAGATCTGCACAAAAATATTTTGTCTTCAAATTCATGCAGTGATCGTAGCATGCATGGACGCGACTCATATGACTGGGATTTCCATGAAAAAGATTGCGGGCCGAAAATGGGTGATCACTGTACATTTCTCTTCTGTTTCGTATTTATATTTCTATTTTACCTACTCAATTTAGCATTATGGACAGGGAATGACCTAATCTAAGATCTACACGAAAATATTTTGCCTTCAAATTCATACTGTGATCGTAGCATGCATGGACTCGACTCATATGACTGGGATTTCCATGAAAAAGATTGTGGGCCGAAAATGGGTGATCACTGTACATTTCTCTTCTGTTTCCTATTTATATTTCTATTTTACCTCCTCAATTTAGCATTATGGCCAGGGAAAGACCTAATCTAAGCTCTGCACAAAAATATTTTGCCTTCAAATTCATACCGTGATCGTAGCATGCATGGACTCGACTCATATGACTGGGATTTCCATGAAAAAGATTGTGGGCCGAAAATGGGTGATCACTGTACGTTTCTCTCCTGTTTTTTATTTATATTTATATTTTACTTCCTCAATTTAGCATTATGGACAGGGAAAGACCTAATCTAAGATCTGCACAAAAATATTTTGTCTTCAAATTCATGCAGTGATCGTAGCATGCATGGACGCGACTCATATGACTGGGATTTCCATGAAAAAGATTGCGGGCCGAAAATGGGTGATCACTGTACATTTCTCTTCTGTTTCGTATTTATATTTCTATTTTACCTACTCAATTTAGCATTATGGACAGGGAATGACCTAATCTAAGATCTACACGAAAATATTTTGCCTTCAAATTCATACTGTGATCGTAGCATCCATGGACTCGACTCATATGACTGGGATTTCCATGAAAAAGATTGTGGGCCGAAAATGGGTGATCACTGTACATTTCTCTTCTGTTTCCTATTTATATTTATATTTTACCTCCTCAATTTAGCATTATGGACAGGGAATGACCTAATCTAAGATCTGCACGAAAATATTTTCCTTCAAATTCATACCGTGATCGTAGCATGCATGGACTCGACTCATATGACTAGGATTTCCATGAAAAAGATTGTGGGCTGAAAATAGGTGATCACTGTACATTTCTCTTCTGTTTCCTATTTATATTTCTATTTTACCTCCTCAATTTAGCATTATGGCCAGGGAAAGACCTAATCTAAGCTCTGCACGTAAATATTTTGCCTTCAAATTCATACCGTGATCGTAGCATGCATGGACTCGACTCATATGACTGGGATTTCCATGAAAAAGATTGCGGGCCGAAAATGGGTGATCACTGTACATTTCTCTTCTGTTTCCTATTTATATTTCTATTTTACCTCCTCAATTTAGCATTATGGACAGGGAAAGACCAAATCTAAGATCTGCACAAAAATATTTTGCCTTCAAATTCATACCGTGATCGTAGCATGCATGGACTCGACTCATATGACTGGGATTTCCATGAAAAAGATTGTGGGCCGAAAATGGGTGATCACTGTACATTTCTCTTCTGTTTCCTATTCATATTTCTATTTTACCTCCTCAATTTAGCATTATGGACAGGGAAAGACCTAATCTAAAGTCTGCACAAAAATATTTTGCCTTCAAATTCATACCGTGATCGTAGCATGCATGGACTCGACTCATATGACTGGGATTTCCATGAAAAAGATTGTGGGCCGAAAATGCGAGATCATTGTACATTTGCTTCTGTTTCCTATTTATATTTCTATATTACCTCCTCAATTTAGCATTATGGACAGGGAAAGACCAAATCTAAGATCTGCACAAAAATATTTTGCCTTCAAATTCATAGCGTGATCGTAGCATGCATGGACTCGACTCATATGACTGGGATTTCCATGAAAAATATTGTGGGTCGAAAATGGGTGATCACTGTACATTTCTCTTCTGTTTCCTATTTATATTTATATTTTACCTCCTCAATTTAGCATTATGGACAGGTAAAGACCTAATCTAAGATCTGCACAAAAATATTTTGCCTTCAAATTCATACCGTGATCGTAGCATGCATGGACTCGACTCATATGACTGGGATTTCCATGAAAAAGATTGTGGGCCGAAAATTGGTGATCACTGTACATTTCTCTTCGGTTTCCTATTTATATTTCTCTTTTACCTTCTCAATTTAGCATTATGGCCAGAGAAAGACCTAATCTAATCTCTGCACAAAAATATTTTGCCTTCAAATTCATACCGTGATCGTAGCATGCATGGACTCGACTCATATGACTGGGATTTCCATGAAAAAGATTGTGGGCCGAAAATAGGTGATCACTGTACATTTCTCTTCTGTTTCCTATTTATATTTCTATTTTACCTCCTCAATTTAGCATTATGGACAGGGAATGAACTAATCTAAGATCTGCACAAAAATATTTTGCCTTCAAATTCATACCGTGATCGTAGCATGCATGGACTCGACTCATATGACTGGGATTTCCATGAAAAAGATTTTGGGCTGAAAATGGGTGATCATTGTACATTTGCTTCTGTTTCCTATTTATATTTCTATTTCTATTTTACCTCCTGAATTTAGCATTATGGACAGGGAAAGACCTAATCTATAATCTGCACAAAAATATTTTGCCTTCAAATTAATACCGTGATCGTAGCATGCATGGACACGACTCATATGACTGGGATTTCCATGAAAAAGATTGTGGGCTGAAAATGGGTGATCACTGTACATTTCTCTTCTGTTTCCTATTTATATTTCTATTTTACCTCCTCAATTTAGCATTATGAACAGGGAAAGACCTAATCTAAGATCTGCACAAAAATATTTTGCCTTCAAATTCATACCGTGAGGGTAGCATGCATGGACTCGACTAATATGACTAGGATTTCCCTGAAAAAGATTGTGGGCCGAAAATAGGTGATCACTGTACATTTCCTTCTGTTTCCTATTTATATTTCTATTTTACCTCCTCAATTTAGCATTATCGACAGGGAAAGACCAAATCTAAGATCTGCACAAAAATATTTTGCCTTCAAATTCATACCGTGATCGTAGCATGCATGGACTCGACTCATATGACTGGGATTTCCATGAAAAAGATTCTGGGCCGAAAATGGGTGATCACTGTACATTTCTCTTCTGTTTCCTATTTATATTTGTATTTTACCTACTCAATTTAGCATTATGGACAGGGAATGACCTAATCTAAGATCTACACAAAAATATTTTGCCTTCAAATTCATACCGTGATCGTAGCATGCATGGACTCGACTCATATGACTGGGATTTCCATGAAAAAGATTGTGGGCCGAAAATGGGTGATCACTGTACATTTCTCTTCTGTTTCCTATTTATATTTATATTTTACCTCCTCAATTTAGCATTATGGGCAGGGAAAGACCTAATCTAAAATCTGCACAAAAATATTATTTCTTCAAATTCATACCGTGATTGTAGCATGCATGGACTCGACTCATATGACTGGGATTTCCATGAAAAAGATTGTGGGCCGAAAATGGGTGATCACTGTACGTTTCTCTCCTGTTTTTTATTTATATTTATATTTTACTTCCTCAATTTAGCATTATGGACAGGGAAAGACCTAATCTAAGATCTGCACAAAAATATTTTGTCTTCAAATTCATGCAGTGATCGTAGCATGCATGGACGCGACTCATATGACTGGGATTTCCATGAAAAAGATTGCGGGCCGAAAATGGGTGATCACTGTACATTTCTCTTCTGTTTTGTATTTATATTTCTATTTTACCTACTCAATTTAGCATTATGGACAGGGAATGACCTAATCTAAGATCTACACGAAAATATTTTGCCTTCAAATTCATACTGTGATCGTAGCATGCATGGACTCGACTCATATGACTGGGATTTCCATGAAAAAGATTGTGGGCCGAAAATGGGTGATCACTGTACATTTCTCTTCTGTTTCCTATTTATATTTCTATTTTACCTCCTCAATTTAGCATTATGGCCAAGGAAAGACCTAATCTAAGCTCTGCACAAAAATATTTTGCCTTCAAATTCATACCGTGATCGTAGCTTGCATGGACTCGACTCATATGACTGGGATTTCCATGAAAAAGATTGTGGGACGAAAATAGGTGATCACTGTACATTTCTCTTCTGTTTCCTATTTATATTTATATTTTACCTCCTCAATTTAGCATTATGGACAGGGAAAGACCAAATCTAAGATCTGCACAAAAATATGTTGCCTTCAAATTCATACCGTGATCATAGCATGCATGGACTCGACTCATATGACTGGGATTTCCATTAAAAAGATTGTGGGCCGAAAATGGGTGATCACTGTACATTTCTCTTCTGTTTCCTATTCATATTTGTATTTTACCTCCTCAATTTAGCATTATGGACACGGAAAGACCTAATCTAAAATCTGCACAAAAATATTTTGCCTTCAAATTCATACCGTGATCGTAGCACGCATGGACTTGACTCATATGACTGGGAATTCCATGAAAAATATTGTGGACCGAAAATGGGTGATCACTGTACATTTCTCTTGTTTCCTATTTATATTTATATTTTACCTCCTCAATTTAGCATTATGGACAGGGAAAGACCTAATCTAAGATCTGCACAAAAATATTTTGCCTTCAAATTCATACAGTGATCGTAGCATGCATGCACTCGACTCATATGACTTGGATTTCCATGACAAAGATTGTGGGCAGAAAATTGGTGATCACTGTACATTTCTCTTCTGTTTCCTATTTATATTTATATTTTACATCCTCAATTTAGCATTATGGACAGGGAAAGACCTAATCTAAGATCTGCACAAAAATATTTTGCCTTCAAAATCATACCGTGATCGTAGCACGCATGGACTTGACTCTTATGACTGGGAATTCCATGAAAAAGATTGTGGGCCGAAAATGGGTGATCACTGTACATTTCTCTTCTGTTTCCTATTTATATTTATATTTTACCTCCTCAATTTAGCATTATGGACAGGGAAAGACCTAATCTAAGATCTGCACAAAAATATTTTGCCTTGAAATTCATACCGTGATCGTAGCATGCATGGATTCGACTCATATGACTGGGATTTCCATGAAAAAGATTGTGGGCCGAAAATGGGTGATCACTGTACATTTCTCTTCTGTTTCCTATTTATATTTATATTTTACCTCCTAAATTTAGCATTATGGACAGGGAAAGACCTAATCTAATATCCGCAAAAAAATATTTTGCCTTCAAATTCATACCGTGATCGTAGCATGCATGGACTCGACTCATATGACTGTGATTTCCATGAAAAAGATTGTGGCGATATAATGGGTGATCTCTGTACATTTCTCTTCTGTTTCCTATTTACATTTCTATTTTAATTTCTTAATTTAGCATTGTGGACAGGGAAAGACCTAATCTAAGCTCTGCAAAAAAATATTTTGCCTTCAAATTCATACCGTGATCATAGCATGCATGGATTCGACTCATATGACTGGGATTTCCGTGAAAAAGATTGTATGCAGAAAATGGGTGATCACTGTACATTTCTCATCTGTTTCCTATTTATATTTATATTTTACTTCCTCAATTTAGCCTTATGGATAGGGAAAGACCTAATCTAAGCTCTGCACAAAAATATTTTGCCTTCAAATTCATACCGTGATCGTAGCATGCATGGACTCGACTTATATGACTGGGAATCCGATGAAAAAGAATGTGGGCCGAAAATGGTTGATCACTGTACATTTCTGTTCTGTTTCCTATTTATATTTATATTTTACCTCCTCAATTTAGCATTATGGACAGGGAAAGACCAAATCTAAGATCTGCAAAAAAATATTTTGCCTTCAAATTCATACTGTGATCATAGCATGCATGGACTCGACTCATATGACTGGGATTTGAATAAAAAAGATTGTCGGCAGAAAATGGGTGATCACTGTACATTTCTCTTCTGTTTCCTATTTATATTTATATTTTACCTCCTCAATTTAGCATTATGGGCAGGGAATGACCTAATCTAAAATCTGCAAAAAAGTATTTTGCCTTCAAATTCATACCGTGATCGTAGCATGCATGGACTCGACTCATATGACTGGGATTTCGATGAAAATATTTTGGGCCGAAAATGGGTAATCACTGTACATTTCTCTTCTGTTTCCTATTTATATTTATATTTTACCTCCTCAATTTAGCATTATGGACAGGGAAAGACCGAATCTAACATCTGCGCAAAAATATTTTGCTTTCAAATTCATACCGTGATCGTAGCATATGGACTCGACTCATATGACTGGGATTTCCATGAAATAGATTGTGGGCAGAAAATGGGTGATCACTGTACATTTCTCTTACGTTTCCTATTTATATTTCTATTTTAACTCCTTAATTTAGCATTATGGTCAGGGAATGACCTAATCTAAGATATGCACAAAAATATTTTGCCTTTAAATTCATACCGTGATCGTAGCATGCATGGACTCGACTCATATGACTGGGATTTCCATGAAAAAGATTGTGGGCAGAAAATGGGTGATCACTGTACATTTCTCTTCTGTTTTCTATTTATATTTATATTTTACCTCCTCAATTTAGCATTATGGACAGGGAAGACCCAATCTAAGATATGCACATAAATATTTTGTCTTTAAATTCATACTGTGATCGTAGCATGCATGGACTCGACTCATATTACTGGGATTTCCATGAAAAAGATTGTGGGCAGAAAATAGGTGATCACTGTACATTTCTCTTCTGTTTCCTATTTATATTTATATTTTACTTCCTTAATTTAGCATTATGGACAGGGAAAGACCGAATCTAAGATCTGCAAAAAAATATTTTGCCTTCAAATTCATACCGTGATCGTAGCATGCATGGACTCGACTCATATGACTGGGATTTCCATGAAAAAGATTGTGGGCAGAAAATGGGTGATCACTGTACATTTCTCTTCAGTTTCCTATTCATATTTATATTTGACTGCCTCAATTTAGCATTACGGACAGGGAAAGACCTAATCTAAGATCTGCAAAAAAAATATTTTGCCTTCAAATTCGTACCGTGATCGTAGCATGCATGTATTCGACTCATATGACTGGGATTTCCATGAAAAAGATTGTGGGCACAAAACTCGTGATCACTGTACATTTCTCTTCTGTTTCCTATTGATATTTATATTTTACTTCCTCAATTTAGCATTATGGACAGGGAAAGACCTAATCTAAGATCTGCAAAAAAATATTTAGCCTTCAAATTCATACCGTGATCGTAGCATGCATGTATTCGACTCATATGACTGGGATTTCCATGAAAACGATTGTGGGCCGAAAATGGGTGATCACTGTACATTTCTCTTCTGTTTCCTATTCATATTTATATTTTACTTCCTTAATTTAGCATTATGGACAGGGAAAGACCTAATCTAAGAACTGCAAAAAAATATTTTGCTTTCAAATTCATACCGTGATCGTAGCATGCATGGACTCGACTCATATGACTGGGATTTCCATGAAAAAAGATTGTGGGCAGAAATTGGGTGAACACTGTACATTTCTCTTCTGTTTACTATTTATATTTATATTTTATCTCCTCAATTTAGCATTATGGACATGGAAAGACCAAATCTAAGATCTGCAAAAAAATATTTTGCCTTCAAATTCATACCGTGATCGTAGCATGCATGTATTCGACTCATATGACTGGGATTTCCATGAAAAAGATTGTGGGCAGAAAATGGGTGATCACTGTACATTTCTCTTCAGTTTCCTATTCATATTTATATTTGACTTCCTCAATTTAGCATTACGGACAGGGAAAGACCTAATCTAAGATCTGCAAAAAAAATATTTTGCCTTCAAATTCGTACCGTGATCGTAGCATGCATTGACTCAACTCATATGACTGGGATTTACATGAAAAAGAATGTGGGCAGAAAATGGGTGATCACTGTACATTTCTCTTCTGTTTCCTATTTATATTTATATTTTACCTCCTCAATTTAGCATTATTGACAGGGAAAGACCAAATCTAAGACCTGCAAAAAAATATTTTGCCTTCAAATTCATACCGTGATCGTAGCATGCATGTATTCGACTCATATGACTGGGATTTCCATGAAAAAGATTGTGGGCACAAAACTCGTGATCACTGTACATTTCTCTTCTGTTTCCTATTTATATTTATATTTTACCTCCTCAATTTAGCATTATGGACAGGGAAAGACCTAATCTAAAATCTGCACAAAAATATTTTGCCTTGAAATTCATACCGTGATCGTAGCATGCATGGACTCGACTCATATGACTGGCATTTCCATGAAAAAGATTTTGGGCAGAAAATGGGTGATCACTGTACATTTCTCTTCTGTTTCCTATTATATTTATATTTTACCTCCTCAATTTAGCATTATGGACAGGGAAAGACCTAATCTAAAATCTGCACAAAAATATTTTGCCTTCAAATTCATACCGTGATCGTAGCATGCATGGACTCGACTCATATGACTGGGATTTCCATGAAAAAGATTGTGGGCCGAAAATAGGTGATCACTGTATATTTCTCTTCTGTTTCCTATTTATATTTATATTTTACCTCCTTAAATTAGCATTATAGACAGGGAAAGACCAAATCTAAGATCTGCACAAAAATATTTTGCCTTCAAATTCATACCGTGATCGTCGCATGCATTGACTCGACTCATATGATTGGGATTTCCATGAAAAAGATTTTGGGCAGAAAATGGGTGATCACTGTACATTTCTCTTCTGTTTCCTATTTATATTTATATTTTACCTCCTCAATTTAGCATTATGGACAGTGAAAGACCTAATCTTAAATCTGCACAAAAATATTTTGCCTTGAAATTCATACCGTGATCGTAGCATGCATGGACTCGACTCATATGACTGGGATTTCCAGGAAAAAGATTTTGGGCAGAAAAACGGTGATCACTGTACATTTCTCTTCTGTTTCCTGTTTATATTTATATTTTACCTCCTCAATTTAACATTATGGACAGGGAAAGACCTAATCTAAAATCTGCACAAAAATATTTTGCCTTGAAATTCATACCGTGATCGTAGCATGCATGGACTCAACTCATATGACTGGGATTTCCATGAAAAAGATTATGGGCCGAAAATGGGTGATCACTAAACATTTCTCTTCTGTTTCCTATTTATATTTCTATTTTACCTCCTCAATTTAGCATTATGGCCAGGGAAAGACCTAATCTAATTTCTGCAGCAAAATATTTTGCCTTCAAATTCATACCGTGATCGTAGCATGCATGGACTCGACTCATATGACTGGGATTTCCATGAAAAAGATTGTGGGCGGAAAATGGGTGATGACTGTACATTTCTCTTCTGTTTCCTATTTATATTTCTATTTTACCTCCTCAATTTAGCATTATGGACAGGGAAAGACATAATCTAAAATCTGCACAAAAATATTTTGCCTTCAAATTCATACCGTGATCGTAGCATGCATGGACTCGACTCATATGACTGGGATTTCCATGAAAAAGATTGTGGGCGGAAAATAGGAGATTACTGTACATTTCTCTTCTTTTTCCTATTTATATTTCTATTTTACCTCCTCAATTTAGCATTATGGACAGGGAATTACCTAATCAAAGATCTGCACAAAAATATTTTGCCTTCAAATTCATACCGTGAACGTAGCATGCATTGACTCGACACATGACTGGGATTTCCATGAAAAAGATTGTGGGCAGAAAATGGGTGATCACTGTACATTTCTCTTCAGTTTCCTATTCATATTTATATTTGACTTCCTCAATTTAGCATTACGGACAGGGAAAGACCTAATCTAAGATCTGCAAAAAAAATATTTTGCCTTCAAATTCGTACCGTGATCGTAGCATGCATTGACTCAACTCATATGACTGGGATTTACATGAAAAAGAATGTGGGCAGAAAATGGGTGATCACTGTACATTTCTCTTCTGTTTCCTATTTATATTTATATTTTACCTCCTCAATTTAGCATTATTGACAGGGAAAGACCAAATCTAAGACCTGCAAAAAAATATTTTGCCTTCAAATTCATACCGTGATCGTAGCATGCATGTATTCGACTCATATGACTGGGATTTCCATGAAAAAGATTGTGGGCACAAAACTCGTGATCACTGTACATTTCTCTTCTGTTTCCTATTTATATTTATATTTTACCTCCTCAATTTAGCATTATGGACAGGGAAAGACCTAATCTAAAATCTGCACAAAAATATTTTGCCTTGAAATTCATACCGTGATCGTAGCATGCATGGACTCGACTCATATGACTGGCATTTCCATGAAAAAGATTGTGGGCCGAAAATGGGTAATCACTGTACATTTCTCTTCTGTTTCCTATTTATATTTATATTTTACCTCCTCAATTTAGCATCATGGCCAGGGAAAGACCAAATCTATGATCTGCACAAAAATATTTTGCCTTCAAATTCATACCGTGATCGTAGCATGCATGGACTCGACTCATATGACTTGGATTTCCATGAAAAAGATTGTGGGCCGAAAATGGGTGATCACTGTACATTTCTCTTCTGTTTCCGATTTATATTTCTATTTTACCTCCTCAATTTAGCATTATGGACTGGGAAAGACCTAATCTAAAATCTGCACAAATATATTTTGCCTTCAAATTCATACCGTGATCGTAGCATGCATGGACTCGACTCATATGACTGGGATTTCCATGAAAAAGATTGTGGGCCGAAAATAGGTGATCACTGTACATTTCTATTCTGTTTCCTATTTATATTTCTATTTTACCTCCTCAATTTAGCATTATGGACAGGGAATGACCTAATCAAAGATCTGCACAAAAATATTTTGCCTCCAAATTCATACAGTGAACGTAGCATGCATGGACTCGACACATGACTGGGATTTCCAAGAAAAAGATTGTGGGCCGAAAATGGGTGGTCACTGTACATTTCTCTTCTGTTTCCTATTTATATTTATATTTTACCTCCTCAATTTAGCATTATGGACAGGGAAAGACCAAATCTAAGATCTACACAAAAATATTTTGCCTTCAAATTCATACCGTGATCGTAGCATGCATGGACTCGACTCATATGACTGGGATTTCCATGAAAAAGATTGTGGGCCGAAAATGGGTGATCACTGTAAATTTCTCTTCTGTTTCCTATTTATATTTATATTTTACCTCCTCAATTTAGCATTATGGACAGGGAAAGACCTAATCTGAAATCTGCACAAAAATATTTTGCCTTCAAATTCATACCGTGATCGTAGCATGCATGGACTCGACTCATATGACTGGGATTTCCATGAAAAAGTTTCTGGGCTGAAAATGGGTGATCACTGTACATTTCTCTTCTGTTTCCTATTTATATTTATATATAACTCCTCAATTTAGCATTATGGCCAGGGAAAGACCTGATGTAAGCTCTGTACAAAAATATTTTGCCTTCAAATTCATACCGCGATCGTAGCATGCATGGACTCGACTCATATGACTGGGATTTCCATGAAAAATATTCTGGGCCGAAAACGGGTGATCACTGTACATTTCTCTTCTGTTTCCTATTTATATTTCTTTTTTACCTCCTCAATTTAACATTATGGACCGGGAAAGACCTAATCTAAGATCTGCACAAAAATATTTTGCCTTCAAATTCATACCGTGATCGTAACATGCATGGACTCGACTCATATGACTGGGATTTCCATGAAAAAGATTGTGGGCTGAAAATGGGTGATCACTGTACATTTCTCTTCTGTTTCCTATTTATATTTATATTTTACCTCCTCAATTTAGCATTATGGACAGTGAAAGACCTAATCTAAGATCTGCACACAAATATTTTGCCTTCAAATTCATACCGTGATCGTAGCATGCATGGACTCGACTCATATGACTGGGATTTCCATCAAAAAGATTGTGGGCCGAAAATGGGTGATCACTGTACATTTCTCTTCTGTTTCCTATTTATATTTCTATTTTACCTCCTCAATTTAGCATTATGGACAGGGAAAGACCTAATCTAAGATCTGCACAAAAATATTTAGCCTTCAAATTTATACCGCGATCGTAGCATGAATGGACTCGACTCATATGACTCGGATTTCCATGAAAAAGATTGTGGGCCAAAAATGGGGGATGACTGTACATTTCTCTTCTGTTTCCAATTTATGTTTATATTTTACTTCCTCAATTTATCATTATGGACAGGGAAAGACCTAATCTAAGATCTGCACAAAACTATTTTGCCTTCAAATTCATACCGTGATTGTAGCATGCATGGACTCGACTCATATGACTGGTATTTCCATGAAAAAGATTGTGGGCCGAAAATGGGTGATCACTGTACATTTCTCTACTGTTTCCTATTTATATTTCTATTTTACCTCCTCAATTTAGCATTATGGCCAGGGAAAGACCTAATCTAAGCTCTGCACAAAAATATTTTGCCTTCAAATTCATACCGTGATCGTAGCATGCATCGACTCGACTCATATGACTGGGATTTCCATGAAAAAGATTGTGGGCCGGAAATGGGTGATCACTGTACATTTCTCTTCTGTTTCCTATTTATATTTATATTTTACCTCCTCAATTTAGCATTATGGCCAGGGAAAGACCTAATCTAAGCTCTGCACAAAAATATTTTGCCTTCAAATTCATACCGTGATCGTAGCATGCATGGACTCGACTCATATGACTGGGATTTCCATGAAAAAGCTTGTGGGCCGAAAATGGGTGTTCACTGTACATTTCTGTTCTGTTTACTATTTATATTTCTATTTTACCTACTCAATTTAGCATTATGGCCAGGGAAAGACCTAATCTAAGGTCTGCACAAAAATATTTTGCCTTCAAATTCATACCGTGATCGTAGCATGCATGGACTCGACTCATATTACTGGGATTTCCATGAAAAAGATTGTGGGCCGAAAATGGGTGATCACTGTACATTTCTCTACTGTTTCCTATTTATATTTATATTTTACCAACTCAATTTAACATTATGGACAGGGAAAGACCTAATCTAAGATCTGCACAAAAATATTTTGCCTTCAAATTCATACCGTGATCGTAGCATGCATGGACTCGACTCATATGACTGGGATTTCCATGAAAAAGATTGTGGGCACAAAATGGGTGATCACTGTACATTTCTCTTCTGTTTCCTATTTATATTTATGTTTTACCTCCTCAATTTAGCATTATGGCCAGGGAAAGACCTAATCTAAGCTCTGCACAAAAATATTTTGCCTTCAAAATCATACCGTGATCGTAGCATGCATGGACTCGACTCATATGACTGGGATTTCCATGAAAAAGATTGTGGGCCGAAAATGGGTGATCACTGTACATTTCTCTTCTGTTTCCTATTTATATTTCTTTTTTACCTCCTCAATTTAGCATTATGGACAGTGAAAGACCTAATCTAAGATCTGCACAAAACTATTTTGCCTTCAAATTCATACCGTGATCGTAGCATGAATGAACTCGACTCATATGACTGGGATTTCCATGAAAAAGATTGTGGGCCGAAAATGGGTGATCACTGTACATTTCTCTTCTGTTTCCTATTTATATTTATATTTTATCTCCTCAATTTAGCATTATGGACAGGGAAAGACCTAATCTAAGCTCTGCACAAAAATATTTTACCTTCAAATTCATACCGTGATCGTAGCATTCATGGACTCGACTCATATGACTGGGATTTCCATGAAAAAGATTGTGGGCCGAAAATGGGTATTCACTGTACATTTCTCTTCTGTTTCCTATTTATATTTCTATTTTACCTCCTCAATTTAGCATTATGGACAGGGAAAGACCTAATCTAAGATCTGCACAAAAATATTTAGCCTTCAAATTTATACCGCGATCGTAGCATGAATGGACTCGACTCATATGACTCGGATTTCCATGAAAAAGATTGTGGGCCAAAAATGGGGGATCACTGTACATTTCTCTTCTGTTTCCAATTTATGTTTATATTTTACTTCCTCAATTTATCATTATGGACAGGGAAAGACCTAATCTAAGATCTGCACAAAACTATTTTGCATTCAAATTCATACCGTGATTGTAGCATGCCTGGACTCGACTCATATGACTGGTATTTCCATGAAAAAGATTGTGGGCCGAAAATGGGTGATCACTGTACATTTCTCTACTGTTTCCTATTTATATTTCTATTTTACCTCCTCAATTTAGCATTATGGCCAGGGAAAGACCTAATCTAAGCTCTGCACAAAAATATTTTGCCTTCAAATTCATACCGTGATCGTAGCATGCATCGACTCGACTCATATGACTGGGATTTCCATGAAAAAGCTTGTGGGCCGAAAATGGGTGTTCACTGTACATTTCTGTTCTGTTTACTATTTATATTTCTATTTTACCTACTCAATTTAGCATTATGGACAGGGAAAGACCTAATCTAAAATCTGCAGAAAAATGTTTTGCCTTCAAATTCATACCGTGATCGTAGCATGCATGGACTCGACTCATATGACTGGGATTTCCATGAAAAAGATTGTGGGCCGAAAATAGGTGATCACTGTACATTTCTCTTCTGTTTCCTATTTATATTTATATTTAACCTCCTCAATTTAGCATTATGGACAGGGAATGACCTAATCTAAGATCTGCACAAAAATATTTTGCCTCCAAATTCATACCGTGAACGTAGCATGCATGGACTCGACTCATATGACTGGGATTTCCATGAAAAAGATTGTGGGCCGAAAATGGATGGTAACTGTACATTTCTCTTCTGTTTCCTATTTATATTTATATTTTACTTCCTCAATTTAGCATTATGGACAGGGAAAGACCAAATCTAAGATCTGCACAAAAATATTTTGCCTTCAAATTCATACCGTGATCGTAGCATGCATGGACTCGACTCATATGACTGGGATTTCCATGAAAAAGATTGTGGGACGAAAATGGGTGTTCACTGGACATTTCTCTTCTCTTTCCTATTTATATTTCTATTTTACCTCCTCAATTTAGCATTATGGACAGGGAAAGACCTAATCTAAAATCTGCACAAAAATATTTTGCCTTCAAATTCATACCGTGATCGTAGCATGCATGGACTCGAGTCATATGACTTGGATTTCCATGAAAAAGATTGTGGGCAGAAAATGGGT
Organism: Acanthosepion lycidas; assembly: GCA_963932145.1. Classification (NCBI taxonomy): domain Eukaryota; kingdom Metazoa; phylum Mollusca; class Cephalopoda; order Sepiida; family Sepiidae; genus Acanthosepion; species Acanthosepion lycidas. The sequence continues at coordinate 1,561,955 of OZ010604.1, read as the reverse complement.
GATCACTGTACATTTCTCTTCTGTTTCCTATTTATATTAATATTTTACCTCCTCAATTGAGAATTATGGACAGGGAAAGACGTAATCTAATATCTGCACAAATATATTTTGCCTTCAAATTCATACCGTGATCGTAGCATGCATGGACTCGACTCATATGACTGGGATTTCCATGAAAAAGATTGTGGGCCGAAAATAGGTGATCACTGTACATTTCTCTTTTGTCTCCTATTTATATTTCTATTTTACCTCCTCAATTTAGCATTATGGACAGGGAATGACCTAATCTAAGATCTGCACACAAATATTTTGCCTTCAAATTCATACCGTGATCGTAGCATGCATGGACTCGACTCATATGACTGGGATTTCCATGAAAAAGATTGTGGGCCGAAAATGGGTGATCACTGTACAGATCTCTTCTGTTTCCTATTTATATTTATATTTTACCTCCTCAATTTAGCATTATGGACAGGGAAAGACCTAATCTAAGATCTGCACACAAATATTTTGCCTTCAAATTCATACCGTGATCGTAGCATGCATGGACTCGACTCATATGACTGGGATTTCCATGAAAAAGATTGTGGGCCGAAAATGGGTGATCACTGTACATTTCTCTTCTGTTTCCTATTTATATTTCTATTTTACCTCCTCAATTTAGCATTATGGACAGGGAAAGACTAATCCAAAATCTGCACGAAAATATTTTGCCTTCAAATTCATACTGTGATCATAGCATGCATGGACTCGACTCATATGCCTGGGATTTCCATGAAAAAGATTGTGGGCCGAAAATGGGTGATCACTGTCCATTTCTCTTCTGTTTCCTATTTATATTTATATTTTACCTCCTCAATTTAGCATTATGGACAGGGAAAGACCTAATCTAAAATCTGCACAAAAATATTTTGCCTTCAAATTCATACTGTGATCGTAGCATGCATGGACTCGACTCATATGACTGGGATTTCCATGAAAAAGATTGTTGGCTGAAAATGGGAGATCACTGTACATTTCTCTTCGGTTTCCTATTTATATTTATATTTAACTTCCTCAATTTAGCATTATGGACAGGGAAAGACGTAATCTAAAATCTGCACAAAAATATTTTGCCTTCAAATTCATACCGTGATCGTAGCATGCATGGACTCGACGCATATGACTGGGATTTCCATGAAAAAGATTGTGGGCCGAAAATGCGTGATCACTGTATATTTCTCTTCTGTTTCCTATTTATATTTATATTTTACCTCCTCAATTTAGCATTATGGACAGGGAATGACCTAATCTAAGATCTGCACAAAAATATTTTGCCTCCAAATTCATACCGTGAACGTAGCATGCATGGACTCGACTCATATGACTGGGATTTCCATGAAAAAGATTGTGGGCCGAAAATGGATGGTAACTGTACATTTCTCTTCTGTTTCCTATTTATATTTATATTTTACTTCCTCAATTTAGCATTATGGACAGGGAAAGACCAAATCTAAGATCTGCACAAAAATATTTTGCCTTCAAATTCATACCGTGATCGTAGCATGCATGGACTCGACTCATATGACTGGGATTTCCATGAAAAAGATTGTGGGACGAAAATGGGTGTTCACTGGACATTTCTCTTCTCTTTCCTATTTATATTTCTATTTTACCTCCTCAATTTAGCATTATGGACAGGGAAAGACCTAATCTAAAATCTGCACAAAAATATTTTGCCTTCAAATTCATACCGTGATCGTAGCATGCATGGACTCGAGTCATATGACTTGGATTTCCATGAAAAAGATTGTGGGCAGAAAATGGGTGATCACTGTACATTTCTCTTCTGTTTCCTATTTATATTAATATTTTACCTCCTCAATTGAGAATTATGGACAGGGAAAGACGTAATCTAATATCTGCACAAATATATTTTGCCTTCAAATTCATACCGTGATCGTAGCATGCATGGAATCGTCTCAAATGACTGGGATTTCCATGAAAAAGATTGTGGGCCGAAAATGGGTGTTCACGGTACATTTCTCTTCTGTTTCCTATTTATATTTCTATTTTACCTCCTCAATTTAGCATTATGGAAAGGGAAAGACCTAATCTAAAATCTCCACAAAAATATTTTGCCTTCAAATTCATACCGTGATCGTAGCATGCATGAACTCGACTCATATGACTGGGATTTCCATGAAAAAGATTGTGGGCCGAAAATGGGTATCACTGTACATTTTTCTTCTGTATTCTATTTATATTTCTATTTTACCTCCTCAATTTAGCATTATGGACAGGGAAAGACCTAATCTAAGATCTGCACAAAAATATTTTGCCTTCAAATTCATACCGTGATCGTAGCATGCATGGACTCGACTCATATGACTGGGATTTCCATGAAAAAGATTGTGGGCCGAAAATAGGTGATCACTGTACATTTCTCTTTTGTCTCCTATTTATATTTCTATTTTACCTCCTCAATTTAGCATTATGGACAGGGAATGACCTAATCTAAGATCTGCACACAAATATTTTGCCTTCAAATTCATACCGTGATCGTAGCATGCATGGACTCGACTCATATGACTGGGATTTCCATGAAAAAGATTGTGGGCCGAAAATGGGTGATCACTGTACAGATCTCTTCTGTTTCCTATTTATATTTCTATTTTACCTCCTCAATTTAGCATTATGGACAGGGAAAGACCTAATCTAAGATCTGCACACAAATATTTTGCCTTCAAATTCATACCGTGATCGTAGCATGCATGGACTCGACTCATATGACTGGGATTTCCATGAAAAAGATTGTGGGCCGAAAATGGGTGATCACTGTACATTTCTCTTCTGTTTCCTATTTATATTTCTATTTTACCTCCTCAATTTAGCATTATGGACAGGGAAAGACTAATCCAAAATCTGCACGAAAATATTTTGCCTTCAAATTCATACTGTGATCATAGCATGCATGGACTCGACTCATATGCCTGGGATTTCCATGAAAAAGATTGTGGGCCGAAAATGGGTGATCACTGTACATTTCTCTTCTGTTTCCTATTTATATTTCTATTTTACCTCCTCAATTTAGCATTATGGACAGGGAAAGACATAATCTAAAATCTGCAAAAAAATATTTTGCCTTCAAATTTATACCGTGATCGTAGCATACATGGACTCGACTCATATGACTGGGATTTCCATGAAAATGACTGTGGGCCGAAAATGGGTGGTCACTGTACATTTCTCTTCTGTTTCCTATTTATATTTATATTTTACCTCCTCAATTTAGCATTATGGAGAGGGAAAGACCAAATCTAAGATCTGCACAAAAATATTTTGCCTTCAAATTCATACCGTGATCGTAGCATGCATGGACTCGACTCATATGACTGGGATTTCTATGAAAAAATTGTGGGCCGAAAATGCGTGATCACTGTACATTTCTCTTTTGTTTCCTATTTATATTACTATTTTACCTCCTCAATTTAGCATTATGGACAGGGAAAGACCTAATCTAAGATCTGCACAAAAATATTTTTCCTTCAAATTCATACCGTGATCGTAGCATGCATGGACTCGACTCATATGACTGGGAGTTCCATGAAAAAGATTGTGGGCCGAAAATGGGTGATCACTGTACATTTCTCTTCTGTTTTCTTATTTATATTTCTCTTTTACCTCCTCAATTTAGCATTATGGACAGCGAAAGACCTAATCTAAAATCTGCACTAAAAATATTATGCCTTCAAATTCATACCGTGATTGTAGCATGCATAGACTCGACTCATATGACTGGGAATTCCATAAAAAAAGGTTGTGCACCGAAAATGGGTGATCACTGTACATTTCTCTTCTGTTTCGTATTCATATTTCTATTTTACCTACTCAATTTAGCATTATAGACAGGGAAAGACCTAATCTAAAATCTGCACAAAAATATTATGCCTTCAAATTCATACCGTGATCGTAGCATGCATGGACTCGACTCATATGACTGGGATTTCCATGAAAAAAATTGTCGGCGGAAAATGAGAGATCACTGTACATTTCTCGTCTGTTTCCTATTTATATTTATATTTTACCTCGTCAATTTTGCATTATGGACAGGGAAAGACCTAATCTAAAATCTGCACTCATACCGTGATCGTAGCATGTATTGACTCGACTCATATGACTGGGATTTCTAAGAAAAAGATTGTGGGCCGAAAATGCGTGATCACTGTACATTTCTCTTCTGTTTCCTATTCATATTTCTATTTTACTTCCTTCATTTAGCATTATGGACAGGGAAAGACCTAATCTGAAACCTTCACAAAAATATTTTGCCTTCAAATTCATACCGTGATCGTAGCATGCATGGACTCGTCTCATATGACTGGGATTTCCATGAAAAAGATTGTGGGCCGAAAATTGGTGATCACTGTACATTTCTCTTCTGTTTCCTATTCATATTTCTATTTTACTTCCTTCATTTAGCATTATGGACAGGGAAAGACCTAATCTAAGCTCTGCACAAGAATATTTTGCCTTCAAATTCATACCGTGATCGTAGCATGCATGGACTCGACTCATATGACTGGGATTTCGATGAAAAAGATTGTGGGCCGAAAATGGGTGATCACTGTACATTTCTCTTCTGTTTCCTATTTATATTTATATTTTACCTCCTCAATTTAGCATTATGGACAGGGAAAGACCTAATCTAAGATCTGCACAAAAATATTTCGCCTTCAAATTCATACCGTGATCGTAGCATGCATGGACTCTACTCATATGACTGGGATTTCCATGAAAAAGAATGTGGGCCGAAAATGGGTGGTCACTGTACATTTCTCTTCTGTTTCCTATTTATATTTATATTTTACCTCCTCAATTTAGCATTATGGACAGGGAAAGACCTAACCTAAAATCTGCACAAAAATATTTTGCCTTCAAATTCATACCGTGATCGTAGCATGCATGGACTCGACTCATATGACTGTGATTTCCATGAAAAAGATTGTGGGCCGAAAATAGGTGATCACTGTACATTTCTCTTCTGTTTCCTATTTATTTTTATATTTTACCTCCTCAATTTAGCATTATGGACAGGGAATGACCTGATCAAAGATCTGCACAAAAATATTTTGCCTCCAAATTCATACAGTGAACGTAGCATGCATGGACTCGACACATGACTGGGATTTCCATGAAAAAGATTGTGGGCCGAAAATGGGTGGTCACTGTACATTTCTCTTCTGTTTCCTATTTATATTTATATTTTACCTCCTCAATTTAGCATTATGGACAGGGAAAGTCCAAATCTAAGATCTGCACAAAAATATTTTGCCTTCAAATTCATACCGTGATCGTAGCATGCATGGACTCGACTCATATGACTGGGATTTCCATGAAAAAGATTGTGGGCCGAAAATGCATGATCACTGTATATTTCTCTTCTGTTTCCTATTTATATTTCTATTTTACCTCCTCAATTTAGCATTATGGACAGGGAAAGACCCAATCTAAAATCTGCACAAAAAGATTTTGCCTTGAAATTCATACCGTGATCGTAGCATGCATGGACTCGATTGATATGTCTGGGATTTCCATGAAAAAGATTGTCGGCGAAAAATGGGTGATCACTGTACATTACTCTTCTGTTTCCTATTTATATTTCTATTTTACCTACTCAATTTAGCATTATGGACAGGGAAAGACCTAATCTAAGCTCTGCACAAAAATATTTTGACTTCAAATTCATACCGTGATCGTAGCATGCATGGACTCGACTCATATGACTGGGATTTCCATGAAAAAGATTGTGGGCCAAAAAAAGGTGATCACTGTACATTTCTCTTCTATTTCCTATTTATATTTCTATTTTACCTCCTCAATTTAGCATTATCGCCTGGGAAAGACATAATCTAAGCTCTGCACCAAAATATTTTGCCTTCAAATTCATACCGTGATCGTAGCATGCATGGACTCGACTCATATGACAGGGATTTCCATGAAAAAGATTGTGGGCCGAAAATGGGTGGTCACTGTACATTTCTATTCTGTTTCCTATTTATATTTATATTTTACCTCCTCAATTTAGCATTATGGACAGGGAAAGACCAAATCTAAGATCTGCACAAAAATATTTTGCCTTCAAATTCATACCGTGATCGTAGCATGCATGGACTCGACTCATATGACTGGGATTTCCATGAAAAAGATTGTGGGCCGAAAATGGGTGGTCACTGTACATTTCTCTTCTGTTTCCTATTTAAATTTATATTTTACCTCCTCAATTTAGCATTATGGACAGGGAAAGACCAAATCTAAGACCTGCACAAAAATATTTTGCCTTCAAATTCATACCGTGATTGTAGCATGCATGGACTCGACTCATATGACTGGGATTTCCATGAAAAAGATTGTGGGCCGAAAATGCATGATCACTGTACATTTCTCTTCTGTTTCCTATTTATATTTATATTTTACCTCCTCAATTTAGCATTATGGACAGTGAAAGACCTAATCTTAAATCTGCACAAAAATATTTTGCCTTGAAATTCATACCGTGATCGTAGCATGCATGGACTCGACTCATATGACTGGGATTTCCAGGAAAAAGATTTTGGGCAGAAAAACGGTGATCACTGTACATTTCTCTTCTGTTTCCTGTTTATATTTATATTTTACCTCCTCAATTTAACATTATGGACAGGGAAAGACCTAATCTAAAATCTGCACAAAAATATTTTGCCTTGAAATTCATACCGTGATCGTAGCATGCATGGACTCAACTCATATGACTGGGATTTCCATGAAAAAGATTATGGGCCGAAAATGGGTGATCACTAAACATTTCTCTTCTGTTTCCTATTTATATTTCTATTTTACCTCCTCAATTTAGCATTATGGCCAGGGAAAGACCTAATCTAATTTCTGCAGCAAAATATTTTGCCTTCAAATTCATACCGTGATCGTAGCATGCATGGACTCGACTCATATGACTGGGATTTCCATGAAAAAGATTGTGGGCGGAAAATGGGTGATGACTGTACATTTCTCTTCTGTTTCCTATTTATATTTCTATTTTACCTCCTAAATTTAGCATTATGGACAGGGAAAGACATAATCTAAAATCTGCACAAAAATATTTTGCCTTCAAATTCATACCGTGATCGTAGCATGCATGGACTCGACTCATATGACTGGGATTTCCATGAAAAAGATTGTGGGCGGAAAATAGGAGATTACTGTACATTTCTCTTCTTTTTCCTATTTATATTTCTATTTTACCTCCTCAATTTAGCATTATGGACAGGGAATTACCTAATCAAAGATCTGCACAAAAATATTTTGCCTTCAAATTCATACCGTGAACGTAGCATGCATTGACTCGACACATGACTGGGATTTCCATGAAAAAGATTGTGGGCAGAAAATGGGTGATCACTGTACATTTCTCTTCAGTTTCCTATTCATATTTATATTTGACTTCCTCAATTTAGCATTACGGACAGGGAAAGACCTAATCTAAGATCTGCAAAAAAAATATTTTGCCTTCAAATTCGTACCGTGATCGTAGCATGCATTGACTCAACTCATATGACTGGGATTTACATGAAAAAGAATGTGGGCAGAAAATGGGTGATCACTGTACATTTCTCTTCTGTTTCCTATTTATATTTATATTTTACCTCCTCAATTTAGCATTATTGACAGGGAAAGACCAAATCTAAGACCTGCAAAAAAATATTTTGCCTTCAAATTCATACCGTGATCGTAGCATGCATGTATTCGACTCATATGACTGGGATTTCCATGAAAAAGATTGTGGGCACAAAACTCGTGATCACTGTACATTTCTCTTCTGTTTCCTATTTATATTTATATTTTACCTCCTCAATTTAGCATTATGGACAGGGAAAGACCTAATCTAAAATCTGCACAAAAATATTTTGCCTTGAAATTCATACCGTGATCGTAGCATGCATGGACTCGACTCATATGACTGGCATTTCCATGAAAAAGATTGTGGGCCGAAAATGGGTAATCACTGTACATTTCTCTTCTGTTTCCTATTTATATTTATATTTTACCTCCTCAATTTAGCATCATGGCCAGGGAAAGACCAAATCTATGATCTGCACAAAAATATTTTGCCTTCAAATTCATACCGTGATCGTAGCATGCATGGACTCGACTCATATGACTTGGATTTCCATGAAAAAGATTGTGGGCCGAAAATGGGTGATCACTGTACATTTCTCTTCTGTTTCCGATTTATATTTCTATTTTACCTCCTCAATTTAGCATTATGGACTGGGAAAGACCTAATCTAAAATCTGCACAAATATATTTTGCCTTCAAATTCATACCGTGATCGTAGCATGCATGGACTCGACTCATATGACTGGGATTTCCATGAAAAAGATTGTGGGCCGAAAATAGGTGATCACTGTACATTTCTATTCTGTTTCCTATTTATATTTCTATTTTACCTCCTCAATTTAGCATTATGGACAGGGAATGACCTAATCAAAGATCTGCACAAAAATATTTTGCCTCCAAATTCATACAGTGAACGTAGCATGCATGGACTCGACACATGACTGGGATTTCCAAGAAAAAGATTGTGGGCCGAAAATGGGTGGTCACTGTACATTTCTCTTCTGTTTCCTATTTATATTTATATTTTACCTCCTCAATTTAGCATTATGGACAGGGAAAGACCAAATCTAAGATCTACACAAAAATATTTTGCCTTCAAATTCATACCGTGATCGTAGCATGCATGGACTCGACTCATATGACTGGGATTTCCATGAAAAAGATTGTGGGCCGAAAATGGGTGATCACTGTAAATTTCTCTTCTGTTTCCTATTTATATTTATATTTTACCTCCTCAATTTAGCATTATGGACAGGGAAAGACCTAATCTGAAATCTGCACAAAAATATTTTGCCTTCAAATTCATACCGTGATCGTAGCATGCATGGACTCGACTCATATGACTGGGATTTCCATGAAAAAGTTTCTGGGCTGAAAATGGGTGATCACTGTACATTTCTCTTCTGTTTCCTATTTATATTTATATATAACTCCTCAATTTAGCATTATGGCCAGGGAAAGACCTGATGTAAGCTCTGTACAAAAATATTTTGCCTTCAAATTCATACCGCGATCGTAGCATGCATGGACTCGACTCATATGACTGGGATTTCCATGAAAAATATTCTGGGCCGAAAACGGGTGATCACTGTACATTTCTCTTCTGTTTCCTATTTATATTTCTTTTTTACCTCCTCAATTTAACATTATGGACCGGGAAAGACCTAATCTAAGATCTGCACAAAAATATTTTGCCTTCAAATTCATACCGTGATCGTAACATGCATGGACTCGACTCATATGACTGGGATTTCCATGAAAAAGATTGTGGGCTGAAAATGGGTGATCACTGTACATTTCTCTTCTGTTTCCTATTTATATTTATATTTTACCTCCTCAATTTAGCATTATGGACAGTGAAAGACCTAATCTAAGATCTGCACACAAATATTTTGCCTTCAAATTCATACCGTGATCGTAGCATGCATGGACTCGACTCATATGACTGGGATTTCCATCAAAAAGATTGTGGGCCGAAAATGGGTGATCACTGTACATTTCTCTTCTGTTTCCTATTTATATTTCTATTTTACCTCCTCAATTTAGCATTATGGACAGGGAAAGACCTAATCTAAGATCTGCACAAAAATATTTAGCCTTCAAATTTATACCGCGATCGTAGCATGAATGGACTCGACTCATATGACTCGGATTTCCATGAAAAAGATTGTGGGCCAAAAATGGGGGATGACTGTACATTTCTCTTCTGTTTCCAATTTATGTTTATATTTTACTTCCTCAATTTATCATTATGGACAGGGAAAGACCTAATCTAAGATCTGCACAAAACTATTTTGCCTTCAAATTCATACCGTGATTGTAGCATGCATGGACTCGACTCATATGACTGGTATTTCCATGAAAAAGATTGTGGGCCGAAAATGGGTGATCACTGTACATTTCTCTACTGTTTCCTATTTATATTTCTATTTTACCTCCTCAATTTAGCATTATGGCCAGGGAAAGACCTAATCTAAGCTCTGCACAAAAATATTTTGCCTTCAAATTCATACCGTGATCGTAGCATGCATCGACTCGACTCATATGACTGGGATTTCCATGAAAAAGATTGTGGGCCGGAAATGGGTGATCACTGTACATTTCTCTTCTGTTTCCTATTTATATTTATATTTTACCTCCTCAATTTAGCATTATGGCCAGGGAAAGACCTAATCTAAGCTCTGCACAAAAATATTTTGCCTTCAAATTCATACCGTGATCGTAGCATGCATGGACTCGACTCATATGACTGGGATTTCCATGAAAAAGCTTGTGGGCCGAAAATGGGTGTTCACTGTACATTTCTGTTCTGTTTACTATTTATATTTCTATTTTACCTACTCAATTTAGCATTATGGCCAGGGAAAGACCTAATCTAAGGTCTGCACAAAAATATTTTGCCTTCAAATTCATACCGTGATCGTAGCATGCATGGACTCGACTCATATTACTGGGATTTCCATGAAAAAGATTGTGGGCCGAAAATGGGTGATCACTGTACATTTCTCTACTGTTTCCTATTTATATTTATATTTTACCAACTCAATTTAACATTATGGACAGGGAAAGACCTAATCTAAGATCTGCACAAAAATATTTTGCCTTCAAATTCATACCGTGATCGTAGCATGCATGGACTCGACTCATATGACTGGGATTTCCATGAAAAAGATTGTGGGCACAAAATGGGTGATCACTGTACATTTCTCTTCTGTTTCCTATTTATATTTATGTTTTACCTCCTCAATTTAGCATTATGGCCAGGGAAAGACCTAATCTAAGCTCTGCACAAAAATATTTTGCCTTCAAAATCATACCGTGATCGTAGCATGCATGGACTCGACTCATATGACTGGGATTTCCATGAAAAAGATTGTGGGCCGAAAATGGGTGATCACTGTACATTTCTCTTCTGTTTCCTATTTATATTTCTTTTTTACCTCCTCAATTTAGCATTATGGACAGTGAAAGACCTAATCTAAGATCTGCACAAAACTATTTTGCCTTCAAATTCATACCGTGATCGTAGCATGAATGAACTCGACTCATATGACTGGGATTTCCATGAAAAAGATTGTGGGCCGAAAATGGGTGATCACTGTACATTTCTCTTCTGTTTCCTATTTATATTTATATTTTATCTCCTCAATTTAGCATTATGGACAGGGAAAGACCTAATCTAAGCTCTGCACAAAAATATTTTACCTTCAAATTCATACCGTGATCGTAGCATTCATGGACTCGACTCATATGACTGGGATTTCCATGAAAAAGATTGTGGGCCGAAAATGGGTATTCACTGTACATTTCTCTTCTGTTTCCTATTTATATTTCTATTTTACCTCCTCAATTTAGCATTATGGACAGGGAAAGACCTAATCTAAGATCTGCACAAAAATATTTAGCCTTCAAATTTATACCGCGATCGTAGCATGAATGGACTCGACTCATATGACTCGGATTTCCATGAAAAAGATTGTGGGCCAAAAATGGGGGATCACTGTACATTTCTCTTCTGTTTCCAATTTATGTTTATATTTTACTTCCTCAATTTATCATTATGGACAGGGAAAGACCTAATCTAAGATCTGCACAAAACTATTTTGCATTCAAATTCATACCGTGATTGTAGCATGCCTGGACTCGACTCATATGACTGGTATTTCCATGAAAAAGATTGTGGGCCGAAAATGGGTGATCACTGTACATTTCTCTACTGTTTCCTATTTATATTTCTATTTTACCTCCTCAATTTAGCATTATGGCCAGGGAAAGACCTAATCTAAGCTCTGCACAAAAATATTTTGCCTTCAAATTCATACCGTGATCGTAGCATGCATCGACTCGACTCATATGACTGGGATTTCCATGAAAAAGCTTGTGGGCCGAAAATGGGTGTTCACTGTACATTTCTGTTCTGTTTACTATTTATATTTCTATTTTACCTACTCAATTTAGCATTATGGACAGGGAAAGACCTAATCTAAAATCTGCAGAAAAATGTTTTGCCTTCAAATTCATACCGTGATCGTAGCATGCATGGACTCGACTCATATGACTGGGATTTCCATGAAAAAGATTGTGGGCCGAAAATAGGTGATCACTGTACATTTCTCTTCTGTTTCCTATTTATATTTATATTTAACCTCCTCAATTTAGCATTATGGACAGGGAATGACCTAATCTAAGATCTGCACAAAAATATTTTGCCTCCAAATTCATACCGTGAACGTAGCATGCATGGACTCGACTCATATGACTGGGATTTCCATGAAAAAGATTGTGGGCCGAAAATGGATGGTAACTGTACATTTCTCTTCTGTTTCCTATTTATATTTATATTTTACTTCCTCAATTTAGCATTATGGACAGGGAAAGACCAAATCTAAGATCTGCACAAAAATATTTTGCCTTCAAATTCATACCGTGATCGTAGCATGCATGGACTCGACTCATATGACTGGGATTTCCATGAAAAAGATAGTGGGACGAAAATGGGTGTTCACTGGACATTTCTCTTCTCTTTCCTATTTATATTTCTATTTTACCTCCTCAATTTAGCATTATGGACAGGGAAAGACCTAATCTAAAATCTGCACAAAAATATTTTGCCTTCAAATTCATACCGTGATCGTAGCATGCATGGACTCGAGTCATATGACTTGGATTTCCATGAAAAAGATTGTGGGCAGAAAATGGGTGATCACTGTACATTTCTCTTCTGTTTCCTATTTATATTAATATTTTACCTCCTCAATTGAGAATTATGGACAGGGAAAGACGTAATCTAATATCTGCACAAATATATTTTGCCTTCAAATTCATACCGTGATCGTAGCATGCATGGACTCGACTCATATGACTGGGATTTCCATGAAAAAGATTGTGGGCCGAAAATAGGTGATCACTGTACATTTCTCTTTTGTCTCCTATTTATATTTCTATTTTACCTCCTCAATTTAGCATTATGGACAGGGAATGACCTAATCTAAGATCTGCACACAAATATTTTGCCTTCAAATTCATACCGTGATCGTAGCATGCATGGACTCGACTCATATGACTGGGATTTCCATGAAAAAGATTGTGGGCCGAAAATGGGTGATCACTGTACAGATCTCTTCTGTTTCCTATTTATATTTATATTTTACCTCCTCAATTTAGCATTATGGACAGGGAAAGACCTAATCTAAGATCTGCACACAAATATTTTGCCTTCAAATTCATACCGTGATCGTAGCATGCATGGACTCGACTCATATGACTGGGATTTCCATGAAAAAGATTGTGGGCCGAAAATGGGTGATCACTGTACATTTCTCTTCTGTTTCCTATTTATATTTCTATTTTACCTCCTCAATTTAGCATTATGGACAGGGAAAGACTAATCCAAAATCTGCACGAAAATATTTTGCCTTCAAATTCATACTGTGATCATAGCATGCATGGACTCGACTCATATGCCTGGGATTTCCATGAAAAAGATTGTGGGCCGAAAATGGGTGATCACTGTCCATTTCTCTTCTGTTTCCTATTTATATTTATATTTTACCTCCTCAATTTAGCATTATGGACAGGGAAAGACCTAATCTAAAATCTGCACAAAAATATTTTGCCTTCAAATTCATACTGTGATCGTAGCATGCATGGACTCGACTCATATGACTGGGATTTCCATGAAAAAGATTGTTGGCTGAAAATGGGAGATCACTGTACATTTCTCTTCGGTTTCCTATTTATATTTATATTTAACTTCCTCAATTTAGCATTATGGACAGGGAAAGACGTAATCTAAAATCTGCACAAAAATATTTTGCCTTCAAATTCATACCGTGATCGTAGCATGCATGGACTCGACGCATATGACTGGGATTTCCATGAAAAAGATTGTGGGCCGAAAATGCGTGATCACTGTATATTTCTCTTCTGTTTCCTATTTATATTTATATTTTACCTCCTCAATTTAGCATTATGGACAGGGAATGACCTAATCTAAGATCTGCACAAAAATATTTTGCCTCCAAATTCATACCGTGAACGTAGCATGCATGGACTCGACTCATATGACTGGGATTTCCATGAAAAAGATTGTGGGCCGAAAATGGATGGTAACTGTACATTTCTCTTCTGTTTCCTATTTATATTTATATTTTACTTCCTCAATTTAGCATTATGGACAGGGAAAGACCAAATCTAAGATCTGCACAAAAATATTTTGCCTTCAAATTCATACCGTGATCGTAGCATGCATGGACTCGACTCATATGACTGGGATTTCCATGAAAAAGATTGTGGGACGAAAATGGGTGTTCACTGGACATTTCTCTTCTCTTTCCTATTTATATTTCTATTTTACCTCCTCAATTTAGCATTATGGACAGGGAAAGACCTAATCTAAAATCTGCACAAAAATATTTTGCCTTCAAATTCATACCGTGATCGTAGCATGCATGGACTCGAGTCATATGACTTGGATTTCCATGAAAAAGATTGTGGGCAGAAAATGGGTGATCACTGTACATTTCTCTTCTGTTTCCTATTTATATTAATATTTTACCTCCTCAATTGAGAATTATGGACAGGGAAAGACGTAATCTAATATCTGCACAAATATATTTTGCCTTCAAATTCATACCGTGATCGTAGCATGCATGGAATCGTCTCAAATGACTGGGATTTCCATGAAAAAGATTGTGGGCCGAAAATGGGTGTTCACGGTACATTTCTCTTCTGTTTCCTATTTATATTTCTATTTTACCTCCTCAATTTAGCATTATGGAAAGGGAAAGACCTAATCTAAAATCTCCACAAAAATATTTTGCCTTCAAATTCATACCGTGATCGTAGCATGCATGAACTCGACTCATATGACTGGGATTTCCATGAAAAAGATTGTGGGCCGAAAATGGGTATCACTGTACATTTCTCTTCTGTATTCTATTTATATTTCTATTTTACCTCCTCAATTTAGCATTATGGACAGGGAAAGACCTAATCTAAGATCTGCACAAAAATATTTTGCCTTCAAATTCATACCGTGATCGTAGCATGCATGGACTCGACTCATATGACTGGGATTTCCATGAAAAAGATTGTGGGCCGAAAATAGGTGATCACTGTACATTTCTCTTTTGTCTCCTATTTATATTTCTATTTTACCTCCTCAATTTAGCATTATGGACAGGGAATGACCTAATCTAAGATCTGCACACAAATATTTTGCCTTCAAATTCATACCGTGATCGTAGCATGCATGGACTCGACTCATATGACTGGGATTTCCATGAAAAAGATTGTGGGCCGAAAATGGGTGATCACTGTACAGATCTCTTCTGTTTCCTATTTATATTTCTATTTTACCTCCTCAATTTAGCATTATGGACAGGGAAAGACCTAATCTAAGATCTGCACACAAATATTTTGCCTTCAAATTCATACCGTGATCGTAGCATGCATGGACTCGACTCATATGACTGGGATTTCCATGAAAAAGATTGTGGGCCGAAAATGGGTGATCACTGTACATTTCTCTTCTGTTTCCTATTTATATTTCTATTTTACCTCCTCAATTTAGCATTATGGACAGGGAAAGACTAATCCAAAATCTGCACGAAAATATTTTGCCTTCAAATTCATACTGTGATCATAGCATGCATGGACTCGACTCATATGCCTGGGATTTCCATGAAAAAGATTGTGGGCCGAAAATGGGTGATCACTGTACATTTCTCTTCTGTTTCCTATTTATATTTCTATTTTACCTCCTCAATTTAGCATTATGGACAGGGAAAGACATAATCTAAAATCTGCAAAAAAATATTTTGCCTTCAAATTTATACCGTGATCGTAGCATACATGGACTCGACTCATATGACTGGGATTTCCATGAAAATGACTGTGGGCCGAAAATGGGTGGTCACTGTACATTTCTCTTCTGTTTCCTATTTATATTTATATTTTACCTCCTCAATTTAGCATTATGGAGAGGGAAAGACCAAATCTAAGATCTGCACAAAAATATTTTGCCTTCAAATTCATACCGTGATCGTAGCATGCATGGACTCGACTCATATGACTGGGATTTCTATGAAAAAATTGTGGGCCGAAAATGCGTGATCACTGTACATTTCTCTTTTGTTTCCTATTTATATTACTATTTTACCTCCTCAATTTAGCATTATGGACAGGGAAAGACCTAATCTAAGATCTGCACAAAAATATTTTTCCTTCAAATTCATACCGTGATCGTAGCATGCATGGACTCGACTCATATGACTGGGAGTTCCATGAAAAAGATTGTGGGCCGAAAATGGGTGATCACTGTACATTTCTCTTCTGTTTTCTTATTTATATTTCTCTTTTACCTCCTCAATTTAGCATTATGGACAGCGAAAGACCTAATCTAAAATCTGCACTAAAAATATTATGCCTTCAAATTCATACCGTGATTGTAGCATGCATAGACTCGACTCATATGACTGGGAATTCCATAAAAAAAGGTTGTGCACCGAAAATGGGTGATCACTGTACATTTCTCTTCTGTTTCGTATTCATATTTCTATTTTACCTACTCAATTTAGCATTATAGACAGGGAAAGACCTAATCTAAAATCTGCACAAAAATATTATGCCTTCAAATTCATACCGTGATCGTAGCATGCATGGACTCGACTCATATGACTGGGATTTCCATGAAAAAAATTGTCGGCGGAAAATGAGAGATCACTGTACATTTCTCGTCTGTTTCCTATTTATATTTATATTTTACCTCGTCAATTTTGCATTATGGACAGGGAAAGACCTAATCTAAAATCTGCACTCATACCGTGATCGTAGCATGTATTGACTCGACTCATATGACTGGGATTTCTAAGAAAAAGATTGTGGGCCGAAAATGCGTGATCACTGTACATTTCTCTTCTGTTTCCTATTCATATTTCTATTTTACTTCCTTCATTTAGCATTATGGACAGGGAAAGACCTAATCTGAAACCTTCACAAAAATATTTTGCCTTCAAATTCATACCGTGATCGTAGCATGCATGGACTCGTCTCATATGACTGGGATTTCCATGAAAAAGATTGTGGGCCGAAAATTGGTGATCACTGTACATTTCTCTTCTGTTTCCTATTCATATTTCTATTTTACTTCCTTCATTTAGCATTATGGACAGGGAAAGACCTAATCTAAGCTCTGCACAAGAATATTTTGCCTTCAAATTCATACCGTGATCGTAGCATGCATGGACTCGACTCATATGACTGGGATTTCGATGAAAAAGATTGTGGGCCGAAAATGGGTGATCACTGTACATTTCTCTTCTGTTTCCTATTTATATTTATATTTTACCTCCTCAATTTAGCATTATGGACAGGGAAAGACCTAATCTAAGATCTGCACAAAAATATTTCGCCTTCAAATTCATACCGTGATCGTAGCATGCATGGACTCTACTCATATGACTGGGATTTCCATGAAAAAGAATGTGGGCCGAAAATGGGTGGTCACTGTACATTTCTCTTCTGTTTCCTATTTATATTTATATTTTACCTCCTCAATTTAGCATTATGGACAGGGAAAGACCTAACCTAAAATCTGCACAAAAATATTTTGCCTTCAAATTCATACCGTGATCGTAGCATGCATGGACTCGACTCATATGACTGTGATTTCCATGAAAAAGATTGTGGGCCGAAAATAGGTGATCACTGTACATTTCTCTTCTGTTTCCTATTTATTTTTATATTTTACCTCCTCAATTTAGCATTATGGACAGGGAATGACCTGATCAAAGATCTGCACAAAAATATTTTGCCTCCAAATTCATACAGTGAACGTAGCATGCATGGACTCGACACATGACTGGGATTTCCATGAAAAAGATTGTGGGCCGAAAATGGGTGGTCACTGTACATTTCTCTTCTGTTTCCTATTTATATTTATATTTTACCTCCTCAATTTAGCATTATGGACAGGGAAAGTCCAAATCTAAGATCTGCACAAAAATATTTTGCCTTCAAATTCATACCGTGATCGTAGCATGCATGGACTCGACTCATATGACTGGGATTTCCATGAAAAAGATTGTGGGCCGAAAATGCATGATCACTGTATATTTCTCTTCTGTTTCCTATTTATATTTCTATTTTACCTCCTCAATTTAGCATTATGGACAGGGAAAGACCCAATCTAAAATCTGCACAAAAAGATTTTGCCTTGAAATTCATACCGTGATCGTAGCATGCATGGACTCGATTGATATGTCTGGGATTTCCATGAAAAAGATTGTCGGCGAAAAATGGGTGATCACTGTACATTACTCTTCTGTTTCCTATTTATATTTCTATTTTACCTACTCAATTTAGCATTATGGACAGGGAAAGACCTAATCTAAGCTCTGCACAAAAATATTTTGACTTCAAATTCATACCGTGATCGTAGCATGCATGGACTCGACTCATATGACTGGGATTTCCATGAAAAAGATTGTGGGCCAAAAAAAGGTGATCACTGTACATTTCTCTTCTATTTCCTATTTATATTTCTATTTTACCTCCTCAATTTAGCATTATCGCCTGGGAAAGACATAATCTAAGCTCTGCACCAAAATATTTTGCCTTCAAATTCATACCGTGATCGTAGCATGCATGGACTCGACTCATATGACAGGGATTTCCATGAAAAAGATTGTGGGCCGAAAATGGGTGGTCACTGTACATTTCTATTCTGTTTCCTATTTATATTTATATTTTACCTCCTCAATTTAGCATTATGGACAGGGAAAGACCAAATCTAAGATCTGCACAAAAATATTTTGCCTTCAAATTCATACCGTGATCGTAGCATGCATGGACTCGACTCATATGACTGGGATTTCCATGAAAAAGATTGTGGGCCGAAAATGGGTGGTCACTGTACATTTCTCTTCTGTTTCCTATTTAAATTTATATTTTACCTCCTCAATTTAGCATTATGGACAGGGAAAGACCAAATCTAAGACCTGCACAAAAATATTTTGCCTTCAAATTCATACCGTGATTGTAGCATGCATGGACTCGACTCATATGACTGGGATTTCCATGAAAAAGATTGTGGGCCGAAAATGCATGATCACTGTATATTTCTCTTTTGTTTCCTATTTATATTTCTATTTTACCTCCTCAATTTAGCATTATGGACAGGGAAAGACCTAATCTAAGATCTGCACATAAATATTTTGCCTTCAAATTCATACCGTGATCGTAGCATGCATGGACTCGACTCATATGATTGGGATGTCCATGAAAAAGATTGTGGGCCGAAAATGGGTGATCACTGTACATTTCTCTTCTGTTTCCTTTTTATATTTATATTTTACCTCCTTAAGTTAGCATTATAGACAGGGAAAGACCTAATCTAAGATCTGCACAAAAATATTTTGCCTTCAAATTCATACCGTGATCGTAGAATGCATGGACTCTACTCATATGACTGGGATTTCCATGAAAAAGGTTGTGGGCCGAAAATGGGTGATCACTGTACATTTCTCTTCTGTTTCGTATTCATATTTCTATTTTACCTCCTCAATTTAGCATTATGGACAGGGAAAGACATAATCTAAAATCTGCACAATAATATTTTGCCTTCAAATTCATACCGTGATCGTAGCATGCATGGACTCGACTCATATGACTGGGATTTCCATGAAAAAGATTGTGGGCCGAAAATGGGTGATCACTGTACATTTCTCTTGTTTCCTATTTATATTTTACCTCCTCAATTTAGCATTATGGACAGGGAAAGACCTAATGTAAGATCTGCACAAAAATATTTAGCCTTCAAATTCATACCGTGATCGTAGCATGAATGGACTCGAATCATATGACTGGGATTTCAATGAAAATGATTGTGGGCAGAAAATGTGTGATCACTGTACATTTCTATTCTGTTTCATATTTATATTTCTATATTACATCCTCAATTTAGCATTATGGAAAGGGAAAGACCTAATCTAAAATCTGCACAATAATATTTTGCCTTCAAATTCATACCGTGATCGTAGCATGCATGGACTCGACTCATATGACTGGGATTTCCATGAAAAAGATTGTGGGCCGAAAATGGGTGATCACTGTACATTTCTCTTGTTTCCTATTTATATTTTACCTCCTCAATTTAGCATTATGGACAGGGAAAGACCTAATGTAAGATCTGCACAAAAATATTTAGCCTTCAAATTCATACCGTGATCGTAGCATGAATGGACTCGAATCATATGACTGGGATTTCAATGAAAATGATTGTGGGCAGAAAATGTGTGATCACTGTACATTTCTATTCTGTTTCATATTTATATTTCTATATTACATCCTCAATTTAGCATTATGGAAAGGGAAAGACCTAATCTAAAATCTGCACAAAAATATTTTGCCTTCAAATTCATACCGTGATCGTAGCATGCATGAACTCGACTCATATGACTGGGATTTCCATGAAAAAGATTGTGGGCCGAAAATGGGTAGCAGTGTACATTTCTCTTCTGTTTCCTATTTATATTTCTATTTTACCTCCTCAATTTAGCATTATGGACAGGGAAAGACATAATCTAAAATCTGCACAAAAATATTTTGCCTTCAAATTCATACCGTGATCGTAGCATGCATGGATTCGACTCATATGACTGGGATTTCCATGAAAAAGATTGTGGGCCGAAAATGGGTATCACTGTACATTTCTCTTCTGTATTCTATTTATATTTATATTTTACCTCCTCAATTCAGCTTTATGGCCAGGAAAGACCTAATCTAAGCTCTGCACAAATATATTTTGCCTTCAAATGCATACCGTGATCGTAGCATTCATGGACTCGACTCATTTGACTGGGATTTCCATGAAAAAGATTTTGGGCCGAAAATGGTTGATCAGTGTACATTTCTCTTCTGTTTCCTATTTATATTTCTATTTTTCCTACTCAATTTAGCATTATGGACAGGGAAAGACCTAATCTAAAATCTGCACGAAAATATTTTGCCTTCAAATTCATACTGTGATCGTAGCATGCATGGACTCGACTCATATGACTGGGATTTCCATGAAAAAGATTGTGGGCCGAAAATGGGTGATCAGTGTACATTTCTCTTCTGTTTCCTATTTATATTTCTATTTTACCTCCTCAATTTAGCATTATGGACAGGGAAAGACTAATCCAAAATCTGCACAAAAATATTTAGCCTTCAAATTCATACCGTGATCGTAGGATGCATGGACTCGACTCATATGACTGGGATTTCCATGAAAAAGATTGTGGGCCGAAAATGGGTGATCAGTGTACATTTCTCTTCTGTTTCCTATTTATATTTCTATTTTACCTCCTCAATTTAGCATTATGGACAGGGAAAGACCTAATCTAAGATCTGCACAAAACTATTTTGCCTTCAAATTCATACCGTGATCGTAGCATGGATGGACTCGACTCATATGACTGGGATTTCCATGAAAAAGATTGTGGGCCGAAAATGGGTGATCACTGTACATTTCTCTTCTGTTTCCTATTTATATTTCTATTTTACCTCCTCAATTTAGCATTATGGACAGGGAAAGACCTAATCTAAGATCTGCACAAAAATATTTTGTCTTCAAATTCATACCGTGATCGTAGCATGCATGGACTCGACTCATATGACTGGGATTTCCATGAAAAAGATTGTGGGCAGAAAATGGGTGATCACGGTACATTTCTCTTCTGTTTCCTATTTATATTTCTATTTTACCTCCTCAATTTAGCATTATGGACAGGGAAAGACCAAATCTAAGATCTGCAAAAAAATATTTTACCTTCAAATTGATACTGTGATCGTAGCATGCATGGACTCGACTCATATGACTGGGATTTCCATGAAAAAGATTGTGGGACGAAAATTGGTGATCACGGTACTTTTCTCTTCTGTTTCCTATTTATATTTCTATTTTACCTCCTCAATTTAGCATTACGGACAGTGAAAGACCTAATCTACGATATGCAAAAAAATATTTTTCCTTCAATTTTATACCGTGATCGTAGCATGCATGGACTCGACTCATATGACTGGGATTTCCATGAAAAAGATCGTGGGCAGAAAATGGGTGATCACTGTAAATTTCCCTTCTGTTTCCAATTTATATTTATATTTTACATCCTTCATTTAGCATTATGGACAGGGAAAGACCTAATCTAAGATCTGCAAAAAATTTCTTGCCTTCAAATTCATACCGTGATCGTAGCATGCATGGACTCGACTCATATGACTGGGATTTCAATGAAAATGATTGTGGGCAGAAAATGTGTGATCACTGTACATTTCTATTCTGTTTCATATTTATATTTCTATATTACCTCCTCAATTTAGCATTATGGACAGGGAAAGACCTAATCTAAGATCTGCAAAATATATTTTGCCTTCAAATTCATACCGTGATCGTAGCATGCATGGACTCGACTCATATGACTGGGATTTCCATGAAAAAGATTGTGGGCAGAAAATGGGTGATCACTGTACATTTCTCTTCGGTTTCCAATTTATATTTATATTTTACTTCTTCAATTTAGCATTATGGACAGGGAAAGACCTAATCTAAGCTCTGCAAATAAATATTTTGCCTTCAAATTCATACCGTGATCTTAGCATGCATGGACTCGACTCATATGCCTGGGATTTCCATGAAAAAAGATTGTGGGCAGAAATTGGGAGATCACTGTACATTTCACTTCTGTTTCCTATTTATATTTATATTTTACCTCCTCAATTTAGCATTATGGACAGGGAAAGACGAAATCTATGATCTGCAAAAAAATATTTTGCCTTCAAATTCATACTGTGATCGTAGCATGCATGGACTCGGCTCATATGACTGGGATTTCCATGAAAAAGATTGTGGGCAGAAAATGGGTGATCACTGTACATTTCTCTTCTGTTTCCTATTTATATTTCTATTTTACTTCCTCAATTTAGCATTATGGACAGGGAAAGACCTAATCTAAGCTCTGCACAAAAATATTTTGCCTTCAAATTGATACTGTGATCGTAGCATGCATGGACTCGACTCATATGACTGGGATTTCCATGAAAAAGATTGTGGGACGAAAATTGGTGATCACGGTACATTTCTCTTCTGTTTCCTATTGATATTACTATTTTACCTCCTCAATTTAGCATTACGGACAGTGAAAGACCTAATCTATGATCTGCAAAAAAAGATTTTCCCTTCAAATTCATACCGTGATCGTAGCATGCATGGACTCGACTCATATGACTGGGATTTCCATGAAAAAGATTGTGGGCAGAAAATGGGTGATCACTTTAAATTTCTCTTCTGTTTCCAATTTATATTTATATTTTACATCCTTCATTTAGCATTATGGACAGGGAAAGACCTAATCTAAGATCTGCAAAAAATTTCTTGCCTTCAAATTCATACCGTGATCGTAGCATGCATGGACTCGACTCATATCACTGGGATTTCCATGAAAATATTGTGGGCAGAAAATGGGTGATCACTCTACATTTCTCTTCGGTTTCCAATTTATATTTCTATTTTACTTACTCAATTTAGCATTATGGACAGGGAAAGACCTAATCTAAGCTCTGCAAATAAATATTTTGCCTTCAAATTCATATCGTGATCTTAGCATGCATGGACTCGACTCATGTGCCTGGGATTTCCATGAAAAAAGATTGTGGGCAGAAATTGGGAGATCAATGTACATTTCACTTCTGTTTCCTATTTATATTTATATTTTACCTCCTCCATTTAGCATTATGGACAGTGAAAGACCTAATATAAGATCTGCACAAATATATTTTGCCTTCAAATTCATACCGTGATCGTAGCATGCATGGACTCGACTCATATAACTGGGATTTCCATGAAAAAAGATTGTGGGCAGAAATTGGGTGATCACTGTACATTTCTCTTCTGTTTCCGATTTATATTTCTGTTTTACTTCCTCAATTTAGCATTATGGCAGGGAAAGACCAAATCTAAGATCTGCAAAAAAATATTTTGCCTTCAAATTCATACCGTGAACGTAGCATGCATGGACTCGACTCACATGACTGGGATTTCCATGAAAAAGATCGTGGATCGAAAATGGGTGATCACTGTACATTTCTTTTCTGTTTCCTATTTATATTTCTATATTACCTCCTCAATTTAGCATTATGGACAGGGAAAGACCTAATCTAAGATCTGCAAAATATATTTTGCCTTCAAATTCATACCGTGATCGTAGCATGCATGGACACGTCTCATATGACTCGAATTTCCATGAAAAACATTGTGGGCAGAAAATGGGTGATCACTGAACATTTCTCTTCTGTTTCCTATTTATATTTATATTTTACGTCCTTCATTTAACATTATGGACAGGGAAAGAGCTAATCTAAACTCAGCACAAAAATATTTTGCCTTTAAATTCATACCGTGATCGTAGCATGAATGGACTCGACTCATATCACTGGGATTTCCATGAAAAAGATTGTGGGCAGAAAATGGGTGATCACTCTACATTTCTCTTCGGTTTCCAATTTATATTTGTAATTTACATAATCAATTTAGCATTATTGACAGGGAAAGACCAAATCTATGATCTGCACAAAAATATTTTGCCTTCAAATTCATACCGTGATCGTAGCATGCATGGACTCGACTAATATGACTAGGATTTCCATGAAAAAGATTGTGGGCAGAAAATGGGTGATCACGGTACATTTCTCTTCTGTTTCCTATTTATATTTCTATTTTACCTCCTCAATTTAGCAATATGGACAGGGAAAGACCTAATCTAAGATCTGCAAAAAAATATTTTGCCTTCAAATTGATACTGTGATCGTAGCATGCATGGACTCGACTCATATGACTGGGATTTCCATGAAAAAGATTGTGGGACGAAAATTGGTGATCACGGTACATTTCTCTTCTGTTTCCTATTGATATTTCTATTTTACTTACTCAATTTAGCATTATGGACAGGGAAAGACCTAATCTAAGATCTGCAAATAAATATTTTGCCTTCAAATTCATATCGTGATCTTAGCATGCATGGACTCGACTCATATGCCTGGGATTTCCATGAAAAAAGATTGTGGGCAGAAACTGGGAGATCACTGTACATTTCTCTTCGGTTTCCAATTTATATTTCTATTTTACTTACTCAATTTAGCATTATGGACAGGGAAAGACCTAATCTAAGCTCTGCAAATAAATATTTTACCTTCAAATTCATATCGTGATTTTAGCATGCATGGACTCGACTCATATGCCTGGGATTTCCATGAAAAAAGATTGTGGTCAGAAAATGGGTGATCACTGTACATTTCTCTTCTGTTTCCTATTTATATTTGTAATTTACATAATCAATTTAGCATTATTGACAGGGAAAGACATAATCTAAGATCTGCACAAAAATATTTTGCCTTCAAATTCATACCGTGATCGTAGCATGCATGGACTCGACTAATATGACTGGGATTTCCATGAAAAAGATTGTGGGCAGAAAATGGGTGATCACTGTACATTTCTCTTCTGTTTCCTATTTATATTTGTAATTTACATCCTCAATTTAGCATTATTGACAGGGAAAGACATAATCTAAGATCTGCACAAAAATATTTTGCCTTCAAATTCATACCGTGATCGTAGCATGCATGGACTCGACTAATATGACTGGGATTTCCATGAAAAAGATTGTGGGCAGAAAATGGGTGATCACTGTACATTTCTCTTCTGTTTCCTATTTATATTTCTATTTTACTTCCTCAATTTAGCATTATGGACAGGGAAAGACCTAATGTATGCTCTGCAAAAAAATATTTTTCCTTCAAATTCATACCGTGATCGTAGCATGCATGGACACGCCTCATATGACTGGGATTTCCATGAAAAAGTTTGTGGGCAGAAAATGGGTGATCACTGTACATTTCTCTTCTTTTTCCCATTCATATTTCTATTTTACCTCCTCAATTTAGCATTATGGACAGGGAAAGACGAAATCTAAGATCTGCACAAAAATATTTTGCCTTCAAATTCATAACGTGATCGTAGCATGCATGGACTCGACTCATATGACTGGGATTTCCATGAAAAAGATTGTGGGCACAAAATGGGTGATCACTGTACATTTCTCTTCTGTTTCCTATTTATATTTATATTTTACCTCCTCAATTTAGCATTATGGATAGGGAAGACCTAATCTAAAATCTGCAAATAAATATTTTGCCTTCAAATCCATACCGTGATTGTATCATGCATGGACTCGACCCATATCACTGGGATTTCCATGAAAAAGATTATGGGCAGAAAATGGGTGATCACTGTACATTTCTCTTCTGTTTCCTACTTATATTTATATTTTACCTCCTAAATTTAGCATTATAGACAGGGAATGACCTACTCTATGCTCTGCAAGAAATATTTTGCCTTCAAATTCATACCGTGATCGTAGCATGCATGGACTCGACTCATATGACTGGGATTTCCAGGAAAAATATAGTGGGCCGAAAATGGGTGATCACTGTACCTTTCTCTTCTGTTTCCTATTGATATTTCTAATTTGCCTCCTCAATTTAGCATTATTGACAGGGAAAGACCTAATCTAAGATCTGCAAAAAAATATTTTGCCTTCAAATTCATACCGTGATCGTAGCATGTATGGACTCGACTCATATGACTGGTATTACCATGAAAAAGATTGTGGGCTGAAAATGGGTGATCACTGTACATTTCTCTTCTGTTTCCTATTTATATTTATATTTTACTTCCTTCATTTAGCATTATGGACAGGGAAAGACATAATCTAAGATCTGCAAAAAAATATTTCGCCTTCAAATTCATACCGTGATCATATCATGCATGGAATCGACCCATATGACTGGGATTTCCATGAAAAAGATTATGGGCAGAAAATGGGTGATCACTGTACATTTCTCTTCTGTTTCCTATTTATATTTATATTTTACCTCCTCAATTTAGCATTATGGACAGGGAAAGACCTAATGTATGCTCTGCAAAAAAATATTTTGCCTTCAAATTCATAACGTGATCGTAGCATGCATGGACTGAACTCATATGACTGGGATTTCCATGAAAAAGAATGTGGGCACAAATGGGTGATGACTGTACATTTCTCTTCTGTTTCCTATTTATATTTCTATTTTACTTCCTCAATTTAGCATTATGGACAGGGAAAGACATAATCTAAGATCTGCAAAAAAATATTTCGCCTTCAAATTCATACCGTGATCATATCATGCATGGACTCGACCCATATGACTGGGATTTCCATGAAAAAGATTATGGGCAGAAAATGGTGATCACTGTACATTTCTCTTCTGTTTCCTATTTATATTTCTATTTTACCTTCTCAATTTAGCATTATGGACAAGGAAAGACCTAATCTAAGCTCTGCAAAAAAATATTTTGCTTTCAAATTCATACCGTGATCGTAGCATGCATGGACTCGACTCATATGACTGGGATTTCCATGAAAAAGATTGTGGGCCGAAAATGGGAGGTCACTGTACATTTCTCTTCTCTTTCCTATTTATATTTCTATTTTACCTCCTCAATTTAGCATTATGGACAGGGAATAACCTAATCTAAGCTCTGCACAAAAATATTTTGCCTTCAAATTCTTACCGTGATCGTAGCATGCATGGATTCGATTCATATGACTGGGATTTCCATGAAAAAGATTGTGGGCCGAAAATGGGTGATCACGGTACATTTCTCTTCTGTTTCCTATTTATATTTATATTTTACCTCCTCAATTTAGCATTATGGACAGGGAAAGATCTAATGCAAGCTCTGCAAAAAATATTTTGCCTTCAAATTCATACCGTGATCGTAGCATGCATGGACTCGACTCATATGACTGGGATTTCCATGAAAAAGATTGTGGGCAGAAAATGGGTGATCACTGTACATTTCTCTTCTGTTTCCTATTTATATTTATATTTTACCTCCTCAATTTAGCATTATGGACAGGGAAAGACCTAATGCAAGCTCTGCACAAAAATATTTTGCCTTCAAATTCATACCGTGATCGTAGCATGCATGGAGTCGACTCATATGACTGGGATTTCCATGAAAAAGAAGGTGGGCAGAAAATGGGAGATCACTGTACATTTCTCTTCTGTTTCCTATTTATATTTATATTTTACCTCCTAAATTTAGCATTATGGACAGGGAATGACCTACACTATGCTCTGCAAAAAATATTTTGCCTTCAAATTCATACCGTGATCGTAGCATGCATGGACTCGACTCATATGACTGGGATTTCCATGAAAAATATAGTGGGCCGAAAATGGGTGATCACTGTACCTTTCTCTTCTGTTTCCTATTGATATTTCTAATTTGCCTCCTCAATTTAGCATTATTGACAGGGAAAGACCTAATCTAAGATCTGCAAAAAAATATTTTGCCTTCAAATTCATACCGTGATCGTAGCATGTATGGACTCGACTCATATGACTGGTATTTCCATGAAGAAAATTGTGGGCAGAAAATGGATGATCACTGTACATTTCTCTTCTGTTTCCTATTTATATTTATATTTTACGTCCTCAATTTAGCATTATGGACAGTGATAGACTTAACCTAAGATCTGCAAAAAAAATATTTTCCCTTGAAATTCATACGGTGATCGTAGCATGCATGGACTCGACTCATATGACTGGGATTTCCATGAGAAAGTTTGTGGGCCGAAAATGGGTGATCACTGTATATTTCTCTTCTGTTTCCTATTTATATTTCTATTTTACCTCCTCAATTTAGCATTATGGACAGGGAAACACCTAATCTAAGCTCTGCACAAAAATATTTTGCCTTCAAATTCATACCGTGATCGTAGCATGCATGGACTCGACTCATATGACTGGGATTTCCATGAAAAAGATTGTGTGCACAAAATGGGTGATCACTGTACATTTCTCTTCTGTTTCCCATTACTATTTCTATTTTACTTCCTGAATTTAGCATTATGGACAGGGAAAGACATAATCTAAAATCTGCACAAAAATATTTTGCCTTCAAATACCTACCGTGATCGTAGCATGCATTGACTCGACTCATATGACTGGGATTTCCATGAAAAAGATTGTGGGCGGAAAATGGGTGATCACTGTACATTTCTCTTCTGTTTCCTATTTATATTTCTATTTTACCTCCTCAATTTAGCATTATGGACAGGGAAAGAACTAATCTAAAATCTGCACAAAAATATTTTGCCTTCAAATTCATACCGTGATCGTAGCATGCATGGACTCGACTCATATGACTGGGATTTCCATGAAAAGGATGGTGGGCGGAAAATGGGTGATCACTGTACATTTCTCTTCTGTTTCCTATTTATATTTCTATTTTACCTCCTCAATTTAGGAATTATGGACAGGGAAACACCTAATCTAAGATCTGCAGAAAACATTTTGCCCTCAAATACATACCGTGATCGTAGCATGCATGGACTCGACTCATATGCCTGGGATTTCCATGAAAAACTTTGTGGGCCGAAAATGGGTGATCACTGTACATTTTTCTTCTGTTTCCTATTTATATTTATATTTTACCTCCTCAATTTAGCATTATGGCCAGGGAAAGACTTAATGTAAGCTCTGTACAAAAATATTTTGCCTTCAAATTCATACCGTGATCGTAGCATGCATGGACTCGACTCATATGACTGGGATTTCCATGAAAAAGATTGTGGGCCGAAAATGGGTGATCACTGTACATTTCTCTTCTGTTTCCTATTTATATTTATATTTTACCTCCTCAATTTAGCATTATCGACAGGGAAAGACCTAATCTAAGGTCTGTACAAAAATATTTTGCCTTCAAATTCATACCGTGATTGTAGCATGCATGGACTCGAATCATATGACTGGGATTTCCATGGAAAAGATTGTGGGTGGAAAATGGGTGATCACTGTACATTTCTCTTCTGTTTCCTATTGATATTTCTATTTTACCTCCTCAATTTAGCATTATGGACAGGGAAAGACCTAATCTAAGATCTGCACAAAAATATTTTGCCTTCAAATTCATACCGTCATCGTAGCATGCATGTACACGACTCATAGGACTGGGATTTCCATGAAAAAGATTGTGGGCCGAATGTGGGTGATCACTGTACATTTCTCTTCTGTATCCTATTTATATTTCTTTTTTACCTCCTCAATTTAGCATTATGGACAGGGAAAGACCTAATCTAAGATGTGCACAAAAATATTTTGCCTTCAAATTCATACCGTGATCGTAGCATGGATGGACTCGACTCATATGACTGGGATTTCCATGAAAAAGATTGTGGGCCGAAAATGGGTGATCACTGTACATTTCTCTTCTGTTTCCTATTTATATTTCTATTGTACCTCCTCAATTTAGCATTATGGACAGGGAAAGACCTAATCTAAGATCTGCACAAAAATATTTTGCCTTCAAAATCTTACCGTGATCGTAGCATGCATGGACTCGACTCATATGACTGGGATTTCCATGAAAAAGATAGTGGGCCGAAAATGGGTGATCACTGTACATTTCTCTTCTGTTTCCTATTTATATTTATATTTTACCTCCTCAATTTAGCATTATGAACAGGGAAAGACCTAATCTGAAATCTGCACAAAAATATTTTGCCTTCAAATTCCGACCGTGATCGTAGCATGCATGGACTCGAATCATATGACTGGGATTTCCATGGAAAAGATTGTGGGCGGAAAATGGGTGATCACTGTACATTTCTCTTCTGTTTCCTATTGATATTTCTATTTTAACTCCTCAATTTTGCATTATGGACAGGGAAAGACCTAATCTGAAATCTGCACAAAAATATTTTGCCTTCAAATTCCGACCGTGATCGTAGCATGCATTGACTCGACTCATATGACTGGGATTTCCATGAAAAAGATTGTGGGCGGAAAATGGGTGATCACTGTACATTTCTCTTCTGTTTCCTATTGATATTTCTATTTTAACTCCTCAATTTTGCATTATGGACAGGGAAAGACCTAATCTGAAATCTGCACAAAAATATTTTGCCTTCAAATTCCGACCGTGATCGTAGCATGCATTGACTCGACTCATATGACTGGGATTTCCATGAAAAAGATTGTGGGCGGAAAATGGGTGATCACTGTACATTTCTCTTCTGTTTCCTATTTATATTTATATTTTACCTCCTCAATTTAGAATTATGGACAGGGAAACACCTAATGTAAGATCTGCACAAAAATATTTTGCCCTCAAATTCATACCGTGATCGTAGCATGCATGGACTCGACTCATATGACTGGGATTTCCATGAAAAAGATTGTGGGCCGAAAATGGGTGATCACTGTACATTTTTCTTCTGTTTCCTATTTATATTTATATTTTACCTCCTCAATTTAGCATTATGGACAGGGAAAGACCTAATCTAAGATGTGCACAAAAATATTTTGCCTTCAAATTCATACCGTGATCGTAGCATGGATGGACTCGACTCATATGACTGGGATTTCCATGAAAAAGATTGTGGGCCGAAAATGGGTGATCACTGTACATTTCTCTTCTGTTTCCTATTTATATTTCTATTGTACCTCCTCAATTTAGCATTATGGACAGGGAAAGACCTAATCTAAGATCTGCACAAAAATATTTTGCCTTCAAAATCATACCGTGATCGTAGCATGCATGGACTCGACTCATATGACTGGGATTTCCATGAAAAAGATAGTGGGCCGAAAATGGGTGATCACTGTACATTTCTCTTCTGTTTCCTATTTATATTTATATTTTACCTCCTCAATTTAGCATTATGAACAGGGAAAGACATAATCTAAAATCTGCACAAAAATATTTTGCCTTCAAATACCTACCGTGATCGTAGCATGCATGGACTCGAATCATATGACTGGGATTTCCATGGAAAAGATTGTGGGCGGAAAATGGGTGATCACTGTACATTTCTCTTCTGTTTCCTATTGATATTTCTATTTTAACTCCTCAATTTTGCATTATGGACAGGGAAAGACCTAATCTGAAATCTGCACAAAAATATTTTGCCTTCAAATTCCGACCGTGATCGTAGCATGCATTGACTCGACTCATATGACTGGGATTTCCATGAAAAAGATTGTGGGCGGAAAATGGGTGATCACTGTACATTTCTCTTCTGTTTCCTATTTATATTTATATTTTACCTCCTCAATTTAGAATTATGGACAGGGAAACACCTAATGTAAGATCTGCACAAAAATATTTTGCCCTCAAATTCATACCGTGATCGTAGCATGCAGGGACTCGACTCATATGACTGGGATTTCCATGAAAAAGATTGTGGGCCGAAAATGGGTGATCACTGTACATTTCTCTTCTGTTTCCTATTTATATTTCTATTGTACCTCCTCAATTTAGCATTATGGACAGGGAAAGACCTAATCTAAGATCTGCACAAAAATATTTTGCCTTCAAAATCATACCGTGATCGTAGCATGCATGGACTCGACTCATATGACTGGGATTTCCATGAAAAAGATAGTGGGCCGAAAATGGGTGATCACTGTACATTTCTCTTCTGTTTCCTATTTATATTTATATTTTACCTCCTCAATTTAGCATTATGAACAGGGAAAGACATAATCTAAAATCTGCACAAAAATATTTTGCCTTCAAATACCTACCGTGATCGTAGCATGCATGTACTTGACTCACATGACTGGGATTTCCATGAAAAAGATTGTGGGCCGAAAATGGGTGATCACTGTACTTTTCTCTTCTGTTTCCTATTTATGTTTCTATTTTACCTCCTCAATTTAGCATTATGGCCAGGGAAAGACATAATCTAAGCTCTGCACAAAAATATTTTGCCTTCAAATTCATACCGTGATCGTAGCATGCATGGACTCGACTCATATGACTGGGATTTCCATGAAAAAGATAGTGGGCCGAAAATGGGTGATCACTGTACATTTCTCTTCTGTTTCCTATTTATATTTCTATTTTACCTCCTCAATTTAGCATTATGGACATGGAAAGACCTAATCTAAGATCTGCACAAGAATTTTTTGCCTTCAAATTCATACCGTGATCGTAGCATGCATGTACTCGACTCATATGACTGGGATTTCCATGAAAAAGATTGTGGGCCGAAAATGGGTGATCACTGTACTTTTCTCTTCTGTTTCCTATTTATGTTTCTATTTTACCTCCACAATTTAGCATTATGGCCAGGGAAAGACCTAATCTAAGCTCTGCACAAAAATATTTTGCCTTCAAATTCATACCGTGATCGTAGCATGCATGGACTCGACTCATATGACTGGGATTTCCATGAAAAAGGTTGTGGGGCGAAAATCGGTGATCACTGTACATTTCTCTTCTGTTTCCTATTTATATTTATATTTTACCTCCTCAATTTAGCATTATTCACAGTGAAAGACCTAATCTAAGGTCTGCACAAAAATATTTTGCCTTAAAATTTATACCGTGATAGTAGCATGCATGGACTCGACTCATATGACTGGGATTTCCATGAAAAATATTGTGGGCCGAAAATGGGTGATCACTGTACATTTCTCTACTGTTTCCTATTTATATTTATATTTTACCTCCTCAATTTAGCATTATGGCCAGGGAAAGACCTAATCTAAGCTCTGCACAAAAATATTTTGCCTTCAAATTCATACCGTGATCGTAGCATGCATGTACTTGTCTCATATGACTGGGATTTCCATGAAAAAGATTGTGGGCCGAAAATGGGTGATCACTGTACATTTCTCTTCTGTTTCCTATTTATATTTCTATTGTGCCTCTTCAATTTAGCATTATGGACAGGGAAAGACCTAATCTAAGGTATGCAAAAAATATTTTCCCTTCAAATTCATACCGTGATCGTAGCATGCATGAACTCGACTCATATGACTGGGACTTCCATGAAAAAGATTGTGGGCCGGAAATGGGTGATCACTGTACATTTTTCTTCTGTTTCCTATTTATATTTATATTTTACCTCCTCAATTTAGCATTATGGCCAGGGAAAGACCTAATCTAAGCTCTGCACAAAAATATTTTGCCTTAAAATTTATACCGTGATCGTAGCATGCATGGACTCGACTCATATGACTGGGATTTCCATGAAAAATATTGTGGGCCGAAAATGGGTGATCACTGTACATTTCTCTACTGTTTCCTATTTATATTTATATTTTACCTCCTCAATTTAGCATTATGGCCATGGAAAGACCTAATCTAAGCTCTGAACAAAAATATTTTGCCTTCAAATTCATACCGTGATCGTAGCATGCATGGACTCGATTCATATGACTGGGATTTCCATGAAAATGATTGTGGGCCGAAAATGGGTGATCACTTTACATTTCTCTTCTGTTTACTATTTATATTTCTATTTTACCTCCTCAATTTAGCATTATGGACAGGGAAAGACCTAATCTAAGCTCTGCACAAAAATATTTTGCCTTCAAATTCAAACCGTGATCGTAGCATGCATGGACTCGACTCATATTACTGGGATTTCCATGAAAAAGATAGTGGGCCGAAAATGGGTGATCACTGTACATTTCTCTTCTGTTTCCTATTTATATTTATATTTTACCTCCTCAATTTAGCAGTATGTACAGGGAAAGACCTAATCAAGATCTGCACAAAAATATTTTGCCTTCAAATTCATACCGTGATCGTAGCATGCATGGACTTGACTCATATGACTGGGATTACCATGAAAAAGATTGTAGGCCGAAAACGGGTGATCACTGTACATTTCTCTTCTGTTTCCTATTTATATTTATATTTTACCTCCTCAATTTAGCATTATGGACAGGGAAAGACCTAATCAAGATCTGCACAAAAATATTTTGCCTTCAAATTCATACCGTGATCGTAGCATGCATGGACTCGTCTCATATGAATGGGATTTCCATGAAAAAGATTGTGGGCCAAAAATGGATGATCACTGTACATTTCTCTTCTGTTTCCTATTTATATTTCTATTTTACCTCCTCAATTTAGTATTATGGCCAGGCAAAGACATAATCTAAGCTCTGCACAAAAATATTTTGCCTTCAAATTCATACCGTGATCGTAGCATGCATGGACTCGACTCATATGACTGGTATTTCCATGAAAAAGATTGTGGGCCGAAAATGGGTGATCACTGTACATTTCTCTTCTGTTTCTTATTTATATTTATATTTTACCTCCTCAATTTAGCATTATGGCCAGTGAAAGACATAATCTAAGCTCTGCACAAAAATATTTTGCCTTCAAATTCATACCGTGATCGTAGCATGCATGGACTTGACTCATATGAATGGGATTTCCATGAAAAAGATTGTTGGCTAAAAATGGGTGATCACTGTACATTTATCTTCTGTTTCCTATTTATATTTCTATTTTACCTCCTCAATTTAGCATTATGGACAGGTAAGGACCTAATCTAAGCTCTGCACAAAAATATTTTGCCTTCAAATTCATACCGTGATCGTAGCATGCATGGACTCGACTCATATGACTGGGATTTCCATGAAAAAGATTGTGGGCCGAAAATGGATGATCACTGTAAATTTCTCTTCTGTTTCCTATTTATATTTCTATTGTACCTACTCAATTTAGCATTATGGACAGGGAAAGACCTAATCTAAGATTTGCACAAAAATATTTTGCCTTTAAAATCATACCGTGATCGTAGCATGCATCGACTCGACACATATGACTGGGATTTCCATGAAAAAGATTGTGGGCCGAAAATGGGTGATCACTGTACATTTCTCTTCTGTTTCCTATTTATATTTCTATTTTACCTCCTCAATTTAGCATTATGGACAGGAAAAGACCTAATCTAAAATCTGCACAAAAATATTTTGCCTTCAAATTCATACCGTGATCGTAGCATGCATGGACTCGACTCATATGACTGGGATTTCTATGAAAAAGATTGTGGGACGAAAATGCGTGATCACTGTATATTCTCTTTTGTTTTCTATTTATATTTCTATTTTACCTCCTCAATTTAGCATTATGGACAGGGAAAGACCTAATCTAAGATCTGCACAAAAATATTTTGCCTTCAAATTCATACCGTGATCGTAGCATGCATGGACTCAACTCATATGACTTGGATTTCCATGAAAAAGATTGTGGGCCGAAAATAGGTGATCACTGTACATTTCTCTTCTGTTTCCTATTTATATTTATATTTATATTTTACCTCCTCAATTTAGCATTATGGACAGGGAAAGACCTAATCTAAGATCTGCACAAAAATATTTTGCCTCCAAATTCATACCGTGAACGTAGCATGCATGGACTCGACTCATATGACTGGGATTTCCATGAAAAAGATTGTGGGCCGAAAATGTGTGATCACTGTATATTTCTCTTTTGTTTCCTATTTATATTTCTATTTTACCTCCTCAATTTAGCATTATGGACAGGGAAAGACCTAATCTAAGATCTGCACAAAAATATTTTGCCTTCAAATTCATACCGTGATCGTAGCATGCATGGACTCGACTCATATGATTGGGATTTCCATGAAAAAGATTGTGGGCAGAAAATGGGTGATCACTGTACATTTCTCTTCTGTTTCCCATTTATATTTATATTTTACATCCTCAATTAAGCATTATGGACAGGGAAAGACCTAATCTAAAATCTGCTCAAAAATATTTTGCCTTCAAATTCATACTGTGATCGTAGCATGCATGGACTCGACTCATATGACTGGGATTTCCATGAAAAAGATTGTTGGCTGAAAATGGGAGATCACTGTACATTTCTCTTCTGTTTCCTATTCATATTTATATTTTACCTCCTCAATTTAGCATTATGGACAGGGAAAGACCTAATCTAAAATCTGCACAAAAATATTTTGCCTTCAAATTCATACCGTGATCGTAGCATGCATGGACTCCACTCATATGACTGGGATTTCCATGAGAAAGATTGTGGGCCGAAAATGCGTGATCACTGTATATTTCTCTTTTGTTTCCTATTTATATTTCTATTTTACCTCCTCAATTTAGCATTATGGACAGGGAAAGACCTAATCTAAGATCTGCACAAAAATATTTTGCCTTCAAATTCATACCGTGATCGTAGCATGCATGGACTCGACTCATATAACTGGGATTTCCATGAAAAAGATTGTGGGCCGAAAATAGGTGATCACTGTACATTTCTCTTCTGTTTCCTATTTATATTTATATTTTACCTCCTCAATTTAGCATTATGGACAGGAAAAGACCTAATCTGAAAGCTTCACAAAAATATTTTGCCTTTAAATTCATACCGTGATCGTAGCATGCATGGACTCGACTCATATGACTGGGATTTCTATGAAAAAGATTGTGGGCCGAAAATGCGTGATCACTGTATATTTCTCTTTTGTTTCCTATTTATATTTCTATTTTACCTCCTCAATTTAGCATTATGGACAGGGAAAGACCTAATCTAAGATCTGCACAAAAATATTTTGTCTTCAAATTCATACCGTGATCGTAGCATGCATGGACTCGACTCATATAACTGGGATTTCCATGAAAAAGATTGTGGGCCGAAAATAGGTGATCACTGTACATTTCTCTTCTGTTTCCTATTTATATTTATATTTTACCTCCTCAATTTACCATTATGGACAGGGAATGACCTAATCTAAGATCTGCACAAAAATATTTTCCCTCCAAATTCATACCGTGAACGTAGCATGCATGGACTCGACTCATATGACTGGGATTTCCATGAAAAAGATTGTGGGCCGAAAATGTGTGATCACTGTATATTTCTCTTTTGTTTCCTATTTATATTTCTATTTTACCTCCTCAATTTAGCATTATGGACAGGGAAAGACCTAATCTAAGATTTGCACAAAAATATTTTGCCTTCAAATTCATACTGTGATCGTAGCATGCATGGACTCGACTCATATGACTGGGATTTTCATGAAAAAGATTGTGGGCCGAAAATGGGAGATCGCTGTACCTTTCTCTTCTGTTTCCTATTTATATTTATATTGTACCTCCTCAATTTAGCATTATGGACAGGGAAAGACCTAATCTAATATCTGCACAAAAATATTTTGCCTTCAAATTCAGACCGTGATCGTAGCATGCATGGACTCGACTCATATGACTGGGATTTCCATGAAAAAGATTTTGGGCAGAAAATGGGTGATCACTGTACATTTCTCTTCTGTTTCCTATTTATATTTCTATTTTACCTGCTCAATTTAGCATTATGGACAGCGAAAGACCTAATCTAAAATCTGCACAGAAATTTTTTGCCTTCAAATTCATACCGTGATCGTAGCATGCATGGCTTGACTCATATGACTGGGATTTCCATGAAAAAGATTGTGCGCCTAAAATGGGTGTTCACTGTACATTTCTCTTCTGTTTCCTATTTACATTTCTATTTTACTTCCTTCATTTAGCATTATGGACAGGGAAAGACCTAATCTAAGCTCTGCACAAAAATATTTTGCCTTCAAATTCATACCGTGATCCTAGCATGCATGGACTCGACTCATATGACTGGGATTTCCATGAAAAAGATTGTGCGGCGAAAATGGGTGATCACTGTACATTTCTCTTCTCTTTCCTATTTACATTTTTATTTTACCTCCTCAATTTAGCATTATGGACAGTGAAAGACCTAATCTAAGCTCTGCACAAAAATATTTTACCTTCAAATTCATACCGTGATCGTAGCATGCATGGACTCAACTCATATGACTGGGATTTCCATGAAAAAGATTGTCGGCCGAAAATGGGTGATCACTGTACATTTCTCTTCTGTTTCCTATTTATATTTCTATTTTACTTCCTTCATTTAGCATTTATGGACAGGGAAAGACCTAATCTAAGCTCTGCACAAAAATATTTTGCCTTCAAATTCATACCGTAATCGTAGCATGCATGGACTCAACTCATATGACTGGGATTTCCATGAAAAAGATTGTGCGCCGAAAATGGGTGATCACTGTACATTTCTCTTCTCTTTCCTATTTACATTTCTATTTTACCTCCTCAATTTAGCATTATGGCCAGGGAAAGAGCTAATCTAAGATCTGCAAAATATTATATTTTGACTTTAAATTCATACCGTGATAGTAGCATGCAAGGACTCGACTCATATGACTGGGTTTTCCATGAAAAAGATTGTGGGCAGAAAATGGGTGATCACTGTACATTTCTCTTCTGTTTCCTATTTATATTTATATTTTACATCATCAATTTAGCATTATGGACAGGGAAAGACCTAATCTAAATTCTGCTCAAAAATATTTTGCCTTCAAATTCATACTGTGATCGTAGCATGCATGGACTCGACTCATATGACTGGGATTTCCATGAAAAAGATTGTGCGCCTAAAATGGGTGTTCACTGTACATTTCTCTTCTGTTTCCTATTTACATTTCTATTTTACTTCCTTCATTTAGCATTATGGACAGGGAAAGACCTAATCTAAGCTCTGCACAAAAATATTTTGCCTTCAAATTCATACCGTGATCCTAGCATGCATGGACTCGACTCATATGACTGGGATTTCCATGAAAAAGATTGTGCGGCGAAAATGGGTGATCACTGTACATTTCTCTTCTCTTTCCTATTTACATTTTTATTTTACCTCCTCAATTTAGCATTATGGACAGTGAAAGACCTAATCTAAGCTCTGCACAAAAATATTTTACCTTCAAATTCATACCGTGATCGTAGCATGCATGGACTCAACTCATATGACTGGGATTTCCATGAAAAAGATTGTCGGCCGAAAATGGGTGATCACTGTACATTTCTCTTCTGTTTCCTATTTATATTTCTATTTTACTTCCTTCATTTAGCATTTATGGACAGGGAAAGACCTAATCTAAGCTCTGCACAAAAATATTTTGCCTTCAAATTCATACCGTAATCGTAGCATGCATGGACTCAACTCATATGACTGGGATTTCCATGAAAAAGATTGTGCGCCGAAAATGGGTGATCACTGTACATTTCTCTTCTCTTTCCTATTTACATTTCTATTTTACCTCCTCAATTTAGCATTATGGCCAGGGAAAGAGCTAATCTAAGATCTGCAAAATATTATATTTTGACTTTAAATTCATACCGTGATAGTAGCATGCAAGGACTCGACTCATATGACTGGGTTTTCCATGAAAAAGATTGTGGGCAGAAAATGGGTGATCACTGTACATTTCTCTTCTGTTTCCTATTTATATTTATATTTTACATCATCAATTAAGCATTATGGACAGGGAAAGACCTAATCTAAATTCTGCTCAAAAATATTTTGCCTTCAAATTCATACTGTGATCGTAGCATGCATGGACTCGACTCATATGACTGGGATTTCCATGAAAAAGATTGTTGGCTGAAAATGGGAGATCACTGTACATTTCTCTTCTGTTTCCTATTCATATTTATATTTTACCTCCTCAATTTAGCATTATGGACAGGGAAAGACCTAATCTAAAATCTGCACAAAAATATTTTGCCTTCAAATTCATACCGTGATCGTAGCATGCATGGACTCCACTCATATGACTGGGATTTCCATGAGAAAGATTGTGGGCCGAAAATGGGTGATCACTGTACATTTCTCTTCTGTTTCCTATTTATATTTCTATTTTACCTCCTCAATTTAGCATTATGGACAGTAAAAGACCTAATCTAAAATCTGCACAAAAATATTTTGCCTTCAAATTCATACCGTGATCGTAGCATGCATGGACTCGACTCATATGACTGGGATTTCCATGAAAAAGATTGTGGGGCGAAAATAGGTGATCACTGTACATTTCTCTTCTGTTTCCTATTTATATTTATATTTTACCTCCTCAATTAACATTATGGACAGGGAAAGACCAAATCTGAAAGCTTCACAAAAATATTTTGCCTTTAAATTCATACCGTGATCGTAGCATGCATGGACTCGACTCATATGACTGGGATTTCTATGAAAAAGAGTGTGGGCCGAAAATGCGTGATCACTGTATATTTCTCTTTTGTTTCCTATTTATATTTCTATTTTACCTCCTCAATTTAGCATTATGGACAGGGAAAGACCTAATCTAAGATCTGCACAAAAATATTTTGCCTTCAAATTCATACCGTGATCGTAGCATGCATGGACTCGACTCATATAACTGGGATTTCCATGAAAAAGATTGTGGACCGAAAATGTGTGATCACTGTATATTTCTCTTTTGTTTCCTATTTATATTTCTATTTTACCTCCTCAATTTAGCATTATGGACAGGGAAAGACCTAATCTAAGATCTGCACAAAAATATTTTGCCTTCAAATTCATACTGTGATCGTAGCATGCATGGACTCGACTCATATGACTGGTATTTCCATGAAAAAGATTGTGCGCCGAAAATGGGTGATCACTGTACATTTCTCTTCTCTTTCCTATTTACATTTCTATTTTACCTCCTCAATTTAGCATTATGGCCAGGGAAAGAGCTAATCTAAGATCTGCAAAATATTATATTTTGACTTTAAATTCATACCGTGATAGTAGCATGCAAGGACTCGACTCATATGACTGGGATTTCCATGAAAAAGATTGTGGGCCGAAAATGGGTGATCACTGTACATTTCTCTTCTGTTTCCTATTTATATTTATATTTTACATCATCAATTTAGCATTATGGACAGGGAAAGACCTAATCTAAATTCTGCTAAAAAATATTTTGCCTTCAAATTCATACTGTGATCGTAGCATGCATGGACTCGACTCATATGACTGGGATTTCCATGAAAAAGATTGTTGGCTGAAAATGGGAGATCACTGTACATTTCTCTTCTGTTTCCTATTCATATTTATATTTTACCTCCTCAATTTAGCATTATGGACAGGGAAAGACCTAATCTAAAATCTGCACAAAAATATTTTGCCTTCAAATTCATACCGTGATCGTAGCATGCATGGACTCCACTCATATGACTGGGATTTCCATGAGAAAGATTGTGGGCCGAAAATGCGTGATCACTGTATATTTCTCTTTTGTTTCCTATTTATATTTCTATTTTACCTCCTCAATTTAGCATTATGGACAGGGAAAGACCTAATCTAAGATCTGCACAAAAATATTTTGCCTTCAAATTCATACCGTGATCGTAGCATGCATGGACTCGACTCATATAACTGGGATTTCCATGAAAAAGATTGTGGGCCGAAAATAGGTGATCACTGTACATTTCTCTTCTGTTTCCTATTTATATTTATATTTTACCTCCTCAATTTAGCATTATGGACAGGGAATGACCTAATCTAAGATCTGCACAAAAATATTTTGCCTCCAAATTCATACCTTGAACGTAGCATGCATGGACTCGACTCATATGACTGGGATTTCCATGAAAAAGATTGTGGGCCGAAAATGGGAGATCGCTGTACCTTTCTCTTCTTTTTCCTCTTTATATTTATATTTTACCTCCTCAATTTAGCATTATGGACAGGGAAAGACCTAATCTAAAATCTGCACAAAAATATTTTGCCTTCAAATTCATACCGTGATCGTAGCATGCATGGACTCGACTCATACGACTGGGATTTCAACGAAAAAGATTGTGGGCCGAAAATGGGTGA
This sequence comes from Acanthosepion lycidas, assembly GCA_963932145.1. NCBI lineage: Eukaryota > Metazoa > Mollusca > Cephalopoda > Sepiida > Sepiidae > Acanthosepion > Acanthosepion lycidas. Next base: position 1,519,210 of record OZ010604.1, on the reverse strand, counting down.
TCACTGTACATTTCTCTTCTGTTTCCTATTTATATTTCTATTTTACCTCCTCAATTAACATTATGGACAGGGAAAGACCAAATCTGAAAGCTTCACAAAAATATTTTGCCTTTAAATTCATACCGTGATCGTAGCATGCATGGACTCGACTCATATGACTGGGATTTCTATGAAAAAGATTGTGGGCCGAAAATGCGTGATCACTGTATATTTCTCTTTTGTTTCCTATTTATATTTCTATTTTACCTCCTCAATTTAGCATTATGGACAGGGAAAGACCTAATCTAAGATCTGCACAAAAATATTTTGCCTTCAAATTCATACTGTGATCGTAGCATGCATGGACTCGACTCATATGACTGGGATTTCCATGAAAAAGATTGTCGGCAGAAAATGGGTGATCACTGTACATTTCCCTTCTGTTTCCTATTTATATTTCTATTTTACTTCCTCAATTTAGCATTATGAACAGGGAAAGACCTAATCTAAGATCTGCTAAAAAATATTTTACCTTCAAATTCATACCGTGTTCGTAGCATGCATGGACTCGACTCATATGACTGGGATTTCAATGAAAAAGATTGTGGGAAGAAAATGGGTGATCACTGTACATTTTTCTTCTGTTTCTTATTCATATTTATATTTTACTTCCTCAATTTAGCATTATGGACAGGGAAAGACCTAATCTAAGATCTGCAAAAAATATTTTGCCTTCAAATTCATACCATGATCGTAGCATGCATAGACTTGACTCATATGACTGGGATTTCCATAAAAAAGATTGTGGGCAGAAAATGGGTGATCACTGTACATTTCTCTTCTGTTTCCTATTTATATTTCTATTTTACTTCCTCAATTTAGCATTATGGACAGGGAAAGACATAATCTAAGATCTGCAAAAAAATATTTTGCCTTCAAATTCATACCGTGATCGTAGCATGCATGGACTCGACTCATATGACTGGGATTTCCATGAAAAAGATTGTCGGCAGAAAATGGGTGATCACTGTACATTTCTCTTCTGTTTCCTATTTATATTTATATTTTACCTCCTCAGTTTAGCATTATGGACAGGGAAAGACCTAATCTAAGATCTGCAAAAAAATATTTTGCCTTCAAATTCATACCGTGATCGTAGCATGCATGGACTCGTCTCATATGACTGGGATTTCCATGAAAAAGATTGTGGGCAGAAAATGGGTGATCACTGTACATTTCTCTTCTGTTTCCTATTTATATTTATATTTGATTTCCTTCATTTAGCATTATGGACAGGGAAAAACCTAATCTAAGTTCTGCAAAAAAATATTTTGCCTTCGAATTCATACCGTGATCGTAGCAGGTATGGACTTGACTCATATGGCTGGGATTTCCATGAAAAAGATTGTGGGCAGAAAATGCGTGATTACTGTACATTTCTCTTCTCTTTCCTATTTATATTTATATTTTACCTCCTCAATTTAGCATTATGGACAGGGAAAGACCTAATCTAATTCTTTGCAAAAAAATATTTTGCCTTCAAATTCACACTGTGATCGTAGTATGTATGGACTCGACTCATATGTCTGGGATTACCATGAAAAAGATTGTCGGCAGAAAATGGGTGATCACTGTACATTTCTCTTCTGTTTCCTATTTATATTTTACCTCCTCAATTTAGCGCTATGGACAGGGAAAGAACTAATCGAAGCTCTGCACAAAAATATTTTGCCTTCAAATTCATAACATGATCGTAGCATGCATGGACTCGACTCATATGACTGGGATTTCCATGAAAAAGATTGTGGGCCGGAAATGGGGGATCACTGTACATATCTCTTCTGTTTCCTATTTATATTTCTATTTTACCTCCTCAATTTAGCATTATGGACAGGGAAAGACCTAATCTAAAATCTGCACAAAAATATTTTGCCTTCAAATTCATACCGTGATCGTAGCATGCATGGACTCGACTCATATGACTGGGATTTCCATGAAAAAGATTATGGGCAGAAAATGGGGAATCACTGTTCATTTCTCATCTGTTTCCTATTTATATTTCTATTTGACTTCCTCAATTTAGCATTATGGACAGGGAAAGACCTAATCTAAGCTCTGCACAAAAATATTTTGCCTTCAAATACATGCCGTGATCGTAGCATGCATGGACTCGACTAATATGACTGGGATTTCCATGAAAAAGATTGTGGGCAGAAAATGGGTGATCACTGTACATTTCTCTTCTATTTCCTATTTATATTTATATTTTACCTCCTCAATTTAGCATTATGGACAAAGAAAGACCAAATCTAAGATCTGCAAAAAAATATTTTGCCTTCAAATTCATACCGTGATCGTAGCATGTATGGACTCGACTCATATGACTGGGATTTCCATGAAAAAATTGTGGGCCGAAAATGGGTGATCACTGTACATTTCTCTTCTGTTTCTTATTTATATTTCTATTTTACCTCCTCAATTCAGCATTATGGACAGGGAAAGACCTAATCTAAGATCTGCAAAAAATATTTTGCCTTCAAATTCATACCGGGATCGTAGCATGTATGGACACGTCTCATATGACTGGGATTTCCATGAAAAAGATTGTGGGTAGAAAATCGGTGATCCCTGTACATTTCACTTCTGTTTCCTATTTATATTTATATTTTACTTCCTTCATTTAGCATTATGGACAGGGAAAGACCTAATCTAATTTTTTGCAAGAAAATATTTTGCCTTCAAATTCATACCGTGATCGTAGCATGCATGGACTCGTCTCATATGACTGGGATTTCCATGAAAAAGATTGTCGGTAGAAAATGGGTGATCACTGTACATTTCTTTTCTGTTTCCTATTTATATTTCAATTTCACTTCCTCAATTTAGCATTATGGACAGGGAAAGACCTAATCTAAGATCTGCAAATAAATATTTTGCCTTCAAATTCATACCGTGATCGTAGCATGCATGGACTGGACTCATATGACTGGGATTTCCATGAAAAAGATTGTGGGCAGAAAATGGGTGATCACTGTACATTTCTCTTCTGTTTCCTATTTATATTTCTAATTTACCTCCTCAATTTAGCTTTATGGACAGGGAAAGACCAAATCTAAGATCTGCAAAGAGATATATTGCCTTCAAATTCATACTGTGATCGTAGCATGTATGGAGTCGACTCATATGACTGGGATTTCCATGAAAAAGATTGTGGGCAGAAAATGGGTGATCTCTGTACATTTCTCTTCTGTTTCCTATTTATATTTATATTTTCCCTCCTCAATTTAGCATTATGGACAGGGAAAGATCTAACCTTAAATCTGCACAAAAATATTTTGCCTTCAACTTCATACCGTGATCGTAGCATGCATGGATTCGACTCATATGTCTGGGATTTCCATGAAAAAGATTGTTTTCAGAAAATGGGTGATCACTGTACATTTCTCTCCTGTTTCCTATTTATATTTATATTTTACTTCCTACATTTAGCATTATGGACAGGGAAAGACCTAATCTAAGCTCTGCAAAAAAATATTTTGCATTCAAATTCATACTGTGATCGTAGTATGTATGGACTCGACTCATATGACTGGGATTTCCATGAAAAAAATTGTGGGCTGAAAATGCGTGATCACTGTACATTTCTCTTCTGTTTCCTATTTATATTTCTATTTTACCTCCTCAATTTAGCATTATGGAAAGGGAAAGACCAAATCTAAGATCTGCAAAAAAATATTTTGCCTTCAAATTCATACCGTGATCGTAGAATCCATGGACTCGACTCATATGACTTGGATTTCCATGAAAAAGACTGTGGGCAGAAAATGGGTGATCACTGTACATTTCTCTTCTGTTTCCTATTTATATTTATATTTTACTTCCTTCATTTAGCATTATGGACAGGGAAAGACCTAATCTAATTTTTTGCAAGAAAATATTTTGCCTTCAAATTCATACCGGGATCGTAGCATGTATGGACACGGCTCATATGACTGGGATTTCCATGAAAAAGATTGTGGGTAGAAAATCGGTGATCCCTGTACATTTCACTTCTGTTTCCTATTTATATTTATATTTTACTTCCTTCATTTAGCATTATGGACAGGGAAAGACCTAATCTAATTTTTTGCAAGAAAATATTTTGCCTTCAAATTCATACCGTGATCGTAGCATGCATGGACTCGTCTCATATGACTGGGATTTCCATGAAAAAGATTGTCGGTAGAAAATGGGTGATCACTGTACATTTCTTTTCTGTTTCCTATTTATATTTCAATTTCACTTCCTCAATTTAGCATTATGGACAGGGAAAGACCAAATCTAAGATCTGCAAAGAGATATATTGCCTTCAAATTCATACTGTGATCGTAGCATGTATGGAGTCGACTCATATGACTGGGATTTCCATGAAAAAGATTGTGGGCAGAAAATGGGTGATCTCTGTACATTTCTCTTCTGTTTCCTATTTATATTTATATTTTCCCTCCTCAATTTAGCATTATGGACAGGGAAAGATCTAACCTTAAATCTGCACAAAAATATTTTGCCTTCAACTTCATACCGTGATCGTAGCATGCATGGATTCGACTCATATGTCTGGGATTTCCATGAAAAAGATTGTTTTCAGAAAATGGGTGATCACTGTACATTTCTCTCCTGTTTCCTATTTATATTTCTATTTTACTTCCTACATTTAGCATTATGGACAGGGAAAGACCTAATCTAAGCTCTGCAAAAAAATATTTTGCATTCAAATTCATACTGTGATCGTGTATGTATGGACTCGACTCATATGACTGGGATTTCCATGAAAAAGATTGTGGGCTGAAAATGCGTGATCACTGTACATTTCTCTTCTGTTTCCTATTTATATTTCTATTTTACCTCCTCAATTCAGCATTATGGACAGGGAAAGACCTAATCTAAGATCTGCAAATAAATATTTTGCCTTCAAATTCATACCGTGATCGTAGCATGCATGGACTCGACTCATATGACTGGGATTTCCATGAAAAAGATTATGGGCAGAAAATGGGTGATCACTGTACATTCCTCTTCTGTTTCCTATTTATATTTATATTTTACCTCCTCAATTTAGCATTATGGACAGGGAAAGACCAAATCTAAGATCTGCAAAAAAATATTTTGCCTTCAAATTCATACCGTGATCGTAGAATCCATGGACTCGACTCATATGACTTGGATTTCCATGAAAAAGACTGTGGGCAGAAAATGGGTGATCACTGTACATTTCTCTTCTGTTTCCTATTTATATTTATATTTTACTTCCTTCATTTAGCATTATGGACAGGGAAAGACCTAATCTAAGCTCTGCAAAAAAATATTTTGCCTTCAAATTCATACCGTGATCGTAGCCTGTATGGACTCGACTCATATGACTGGGATTTCCATGAAAAAGATTGTTGACAGAAAATGGGTGATCAATGTACATTTCTCTTCTGTTTCCTATTTATATTTATATTTTACTTCCTTCATTTAGCATTATGGACAGGGAAAGACCTAATCTAAGCTCTGCAAAAAAATATTTTGCCTTCAAATTCATACCGTGATCGTAGCCTGTATGGACTCGACTCATATGATTGGGATTTCCATGAAAAAGATTGTGGGCAGAAAATGGGCGATCACGGTACATTACTCTTCTGTTTCCTATTTATATTTATATTTTACCTTCTTAATTTAGCATTATGGACAGTGAAAGACCTAATCTAATATCTGCAAAAAAATATTTTGCCTTCAAATTCATACCGTGATCGTAGCATGTATGGACTCGACTCATATGACTGGGATTTCCATGAAAAAGATTGTGGGCAGAAAATGGGTGATCACTGTACATTTCTCTTCTGTTTCCTATTTATATTTATATTTTAGTTCCTCAATTTAGCATTATGGACAGGGAAAGACCTAATCTAAGCTCTGCAAGAAAATATTTTGCCTTCAAATTCATACCGTTATCGTAGCATGTATGGACTCGACTCATATGACTGGGATTTCCATGAAAAACATTATGGGCAGAAAATGGGTGATCACTGTACATTTCTCTTCTGTTTCCTATTTATATTTATATTTTACCTCCTCAATTTAGCATTATGGAAAGGGAAAGACCAAATCTAAGATCTGCAAAAAAATATTTTGCCTTCAAATTCATACCGTGATCGTAGCATCCATGTACTGGACTCATATGACTGCGATTTCCATGAAAAACATTATGGGCAGAAAATGGGTGATCACTGTACATTTCTCTCCTGTTTCCTATTCATATTTATATTTTACCTCCTCAATTTAGCATTATGGACAGGGAAAAACCTAAACTAAGATCTGCAAAAAAATATTGTGCCTTCAAATTCATACCGTGATCGTAGCATGCATAGACTCAACTCATATGACTAGTATTTCCCTGAAAAAATTGTGGGCAGAAAATGGGTGATCACTGTATATTTCTCTTCTGTTTCCTATTTGTATTTATATTTTACTTCCTCAATTTAGCATTATGGACAGGGAAAGACCTAATCTAAGATCTGCACAAAAATATTTTGCCTTTAAATTCATACCGTGATCGTACCATGCATGGACTTGACTCATATGACTGGGATTTCCATGAAAAAGATTGTGGGCCGCAAATTGGTGATCACTGTACATTTCTCTTCTGTTTCCTATTTATATTTATATTTTACCTCCTCTATTTAGCATTATGGACAGGGAAAGACCTAATCTAAAATCTGCACGGAAATATTTTGCCTTCAAATTCTTACCGTGATCGTAGCATGCATGGACTCGACTCATATGACTGGGATTTCCAGGAAAAAGATTGTGGGCCGAAAATTGGTGATCACTGTACATTTCTCTCCTGTTTCCTATTCATATTTATATTTTACCTCCTCAATTTAGCATTATGGACAGGGAAAGACCTAATCTAAGCTCTGCAAAAAAATATTTTGCCTTCAAATTCATACCGTGATCGTAGCATGCATGGACTCGACTCATATGACTGGAATTTCCATGAAAAATATTATGGGCAGAAAATGGGTGATCACTGTACATTTCTCTTCTGTTTCCTTTTTATATTTCTATTTTACTTCCTTCATTTAGCATAATGGACAGGGAAAGACCTAATCTAAGATCTGCAAAAAATATTTTGCCTTCAAATTCATACCGTGATCGTAGCATGCATGGACTCGACTCATATGACTGGGATTTCCATGAAATAGATTGTGGGCAGAAAAGGGGTGATCACTGTACATTTCTCTTCTGTTTCCTATTTATATTTTTATTTTACTTCCTGAATTTAGCATTATGGACAGGGAAAGATCTAATCTAAGTTCTGCAAAAAAATATTTTGCCTTCAAATTCATGAGGTTATCGTAGCAGGTATGGACTTGACTCATATGACTGGGACTTCCATGAAAAAGATTCTGGGCAGACAATGGGTGATCACTGTACATTTCTCTTCTGTTTCATATTTATATTTCTATTTTACCTCCTCAATTTAGCATTATGGACAGTGAAAGACCTAATCTAACATCTGCAAAAAAATATTTTGCTTCCAATTCATACCGTGATCGTAGCAGTCATGGACTCGACTCATATGACTGGGATTCCCATGAAAAAGATTGTGGGCAGAAAATGGGTGATCACTGTACATTTCTCATCTGTTTCCTATTTATATTTATATTTTACTTCCTCAATTTAGCATTATGAACAGGGAAAGACCGAATCTAAGATCTGCAAAAAATATTTTGCCTTCAAATTCATACCGTGATTGTAGCATGTATGGACTCGACTCATATGACTGGGATTTCCATGAAAAAGATTGTGGGCAGAAAATGGGTGATCACTGTACATTTCTCTTCTGTTTCCTATTTATTTTTTTATTTTACTTACTGAATTTAGCATTATGGACAGGGAAAGACATAATCTAATTTCTGCAAAAAAATATTTTGCCTTCAAATTCATGAGGTGATCGTAGCAGGTATGGACTTGACTCATATGACTGGGATTTCCATGAAAAAGATAGTGGGCAGAAAATGGGTGATCACTGTACATTTCTCTTCTGTTTCCTATTTATATTTCTATTTTAGTTCCTCAATTTAGCATTATGGACAGGGAAAGACCTAATCTAAGCTCTGCAAAAAAATATTTTGCCTTCAAATTCATACCGTGATCGTAGCATGCATGGACTCGACTCATATGACTGGAATTTCCATGAAAAATATTATGGGCAGAAAATGGGTGATCACTGTACATTTCTCTTCTGTTTCCTTTTTATATTTCTATTTTACTTCCTTCATATAGCATTATTGACAGGGAAAGACCTAATATAAGATCTGCAAAAAAATATTTTGTATTCAAATTCATACCGTGATCGTAGCATGTATGGACTCGACTCATATGACTGGGATTTCCATGAAAAAGATTGTGGGCAGAAAATGGGTGATCACTGTACATTTCTCTTCTGTTTCCTATTTATATTTTTATTTTACTTCCTGAATTTAGCATTATGGACAGGGAAAGACCTAATCTAAGTTCTGCAAAAAAATATTTTGCCTTCAAATTCATACCGTGATCGTAGCATGCATGGACTCGACTCAGAGGACTGGGATATCCATGAAAAGATTGTGGGCAGAAAATGGCTGATCACTGTACATTTCTCTTCTGTTTCCTATTTATATTTATATTTTACTTCCTCAATTTAGCATTATGAACAGGGAAAGACCTAATCTAAGATCTGCAAAAAATATTTTGCCTTCAAATTCATACCGTGATTGTAGCATGTATGGACTCGACTCATATGACTGGGATTTCCATGAAAAAGATTGTGGGCAGAAAATGGGTGATCACTGTACATTTCTCTTCTGTTTCCTATTTATATTTTTATTTTACTTACTGAATTTAGCATTATGGACAGGGAAAGACCTAATCTAAGTTCTGCAAAAAAATATTTTGCCTTCAAATTCATGAGGTGATCGTAGCAGGTATGGACTTGACTCATATGACTGGGATTTCCATGAAAAAGATTGTGGGCAGAAAATGGGTGATCACTGTACATTTCTCTTCTGTTTCCTATTCATATTTCTAATTTACCTCCTCAATTTAGCATTATGGACAGGGAAAGACCTAATCTAAGCTCTGCAAAAAAATATTTTGCCTTCAAATTCATACCGTGATCGTAGCATGTATGGACTCGACTCATATGACTGGGATTTCCATGAAAAATATTGTGGGCACAAAATGGGTGATCACTGTACATTTCTCTTCTGTTTCCTATTTATATTTATATTTTACTTCCTCAATTTATCATTATGGACAGGGAAAGACCTAATCTAAAATCTGCAAAAAAATATTTTGCCTTCAAATTCATACCGTGATCGTAGCATGTATGGACTGGACTCATATGACTGGGATTTCCATGAAAAAGATTGTGGGCAGAAGATGGGTGATAACAGTACATTTCTCTTCTGTTTCCTATTCATATTTCTATTTTAGTTCCTTCATTTAGCATTATGGACAGGGAAAGACCTAATCTAAGATCTGCAAAAAAATATTTTGCCTTCAAATTCATAGCGTGATCGTAGCATATATGGACTTGACTCATATGACTGGTATTTCCATGAAAAAGATTGTGGGCAGAAAATGGGTGATCACTGTACATTTCTCTTCTGTTTCCTATTTATATTTCTATATTCTTCCTTCACTTAGCATTATGGACAGGGAAAGACCTAATCTAAGATCTGCAAAAAAATATTTTGCCTTCAAATTCATACCGTGATCGTAGCATGTATGCACTGGACTCATATGACTGGGATTTCCAGGAAAAAGATTGTGGGCAGAAAATGGGTGATAACAGTACATTTCTCTCTGTTTCCTATTTATATTTATATTTTACCTCCTCAATTTAGCATTATGGACAGTGAAAGATTTAATCTAAGATCTGCAAAAAAATATTTTGCCTTCAAATTCATACCGTGATCGTAGCATGCATGGACTCGACTCATATGACTGGGATTTCCATGAAAAAGATTGTGGGCAGAAAATGGGTGATCACTGTACATTTCTCTTCTGTTTCCTATTTATATTTATATTTAACTCCTCAATTTAGCATTATGTACAGGGAAAGACCTAATCTAACTCTGCAAAAAAATATTTTGCCTTCAAATTCATACCGTGATCGTAGCATGTATGGACTCGACTCATATGACTGGGATTTCCATGAAAAAGATTGTGGGCACAAAATGGGTGATCACTGTACATTTCTCTTCTGTTTCCTATTCATATTTCTAATTTACCTCCTCAATTTAGCATTATGGACAGGGAAAGAACTAATCTAATCTCTGCAAAAAAATATTTTGCCTTCAAATTCATACCGTGATCATAGCATGTATGGACTCGACTCATATCACTGGGATTTCCATGATAAAGATTGTGGGCACAAAATGGGTGATCACTGTACATTTCTCTTCTGTTTCCTATTTATATTTCTATTTAACTCCACAATTTAGCATTATGTACAGGGAAAGACATAATCTAAGATATGCAAAAAATATTTTGCCTTCAAATTCATACCGTGATCGTAGCATGCACGGAATCGGCTCATATGACTGGGATTTCCATGAAAAAGATTGTGGGCAGAAAATGGGAGATCACTATACATTTCTCTTCTGTTTCCTATTTATATTTCTATTTTACCTCCTCAATTTAGCATTATGGACAGGGAAAGACCTAATCTAAGATCTGCAAAAAAAATTTTGCCTTCAAATTTATACCGTGATCGTAGCATGCATGGACTCGACTCATATGACTAGGATTTCCATGAAAAAATTGTGGGCAGAAAATGGGTGATCACTGTACATTTCTCTTCTGTTTCCTATTTATATTTATATTTTACCTCCTCAATTTAGCATTATGGACAGGGAAAGACATAATCTAAGATCTGCAAAAAAATATTTTGTTCAAATTCATACCTTGATCGTAGCATGTATGGACTGGACTCATATGACTGGGATTTCCATGAAAAAGATTGTGGGCACAAAATGGGTGATCACTGTACATTTCTCTTCTGTTTCCTATTTATATTTCTATTTAACTCCTCAATTTAGCATTATGTACAGGGAAAGACCTAATCTAAGTTCTGCAAAAAAATATTTTGCCTTCAAATTCATACCGTGATCATAGCATGCATGGACTCAGCTCATATGACTGGGATTTCCATGAACAAGATTGTGGGCAGAAAATGGGTGATCACTGTACATTTTTCTTCCGTTTCCTATTTATATTTCTATTTTACTTTCTTCATTTAGCATTATGGACAGGGAAAGACCTAATCTAAGATCTGCAAAAAAATATTTTGCCTTCAAATTGATACCGTGATCGTAACATGCATGGACTCGACTCATATGACTGGGATTTCCATGAAAAAGTATGTGGGCAGAAAATGGGTGATCACTGTACATTTCTTTTCTGTTTCCTATTTATATTTCTATTTTACTTCCTCCATTTAGCATTATGGACAGGGAAAGACCTAATCTAAGATCTGCAAAAAAATATTTTGCCTTCAAATTCATACCGTGATTGTAGCATGCATGGACTCGACTCATATGACTGGGATTTCCATGAAAAAGATTGTGGGCCGCAAATTGGTGATCACTGTACATTTCTCTTCTGTTTCCTATTTATATTTATATTTTACCTTCTCAATTTAGCATTATAGTCAGGGAAAGACCTAATCTAAGATCTGCACAAAAATATTTTGCCTTCAAATTCATACCGTGATCGTAACATGCATGGACTCGACTCATATGACTGGGATTTCCATGAAAAATATTGTCGGCAGAAATTGGGTGATCACTGTACATTTCTCTTTTGTTTTTTATTTATATTTCTATTTTACTTCCTCAATTTTGCATTATGGATAGTGAAAGACCTAATCTAAGATCTGCAAAAAAATATTTTGCCTTCAAATTCATACCGTGATCGTAGCATGCATGGACTCGACTCATATGACTGGGATTTCCATGAAAAAGATTGTGGGCAGAAAATGGGTGATCACTGTACATTTTTCTTCTGTTTCTTATTTATATTTATATTTTACTTCCTCAATTTAGCATTATGGACAGGGAAAGACCTAATCTAAGATCTGCACAAAAATATTTTACCTTCAAATTCATACCGTGATCGTAGCATGCATGGACTCGACTCATATGACTGGGATTTCCATGAAAAAGATTGTGGGCCGAAAATGGGTGATCATTGTATTTTTCTCTTCTGATTCCTATTTATATTTCTATTTTACCTCCTCAATTTAGCATTATGGACAGGGAAAGACCTAATCAAGGATCTGCAAAAAAATATTTTGCCATCAAATTCATACCGTGATCGTAGCATGCATGGACTCGACTGATATGACAGGGATTTCCATAAAAAAGATTGTGGGCCGAAAATGGGTGATCACTGTACATTTTTCTTCTGTTTCGTATTTATATTTGTATTTTACTTCCTCAATTTAGCATTATGGACAGGGAAAGACCTAATCTAAGATCTGCACAAAAATATTTTACCTTCAAATTCATACCGTGATCGTAGCATATATGGACTTGACTCATATGACTGGTATTTCCATGAAAAAGATTGTGGGCAGAAAATGGGTGATCACTGTACATTTCTCTTCTGTTTCCTATTTATATTTCTATATTCTTCCTTCACTTAGCATTATGGACAGGGAAAGACCTAATCTAAGATCTGCAAAAAAATATTTTGCCTTCAAATTCATACCGTGATCGTAGCATGTATGCACTGGACTCATATGACTGGGATTTCCAGGAAAAAGATTGTGGGCAGAAAATGGGTGATAACAGTACATTTCTCTCTGTTTCCTATTTATATTTATATTTTACCTCCTCAATTTAGCATTATGGACAGTGAAAGATTTAATCTAAGATCTGCAAAAAAATATTTTGCCTTCAAATTCATACCGTGATCGTAGCATGCATGGACTCGACTCATATGACTGGGATTTCCATGAAAAAGATTGTGGGCAGAAAATGGGTGATCACTGTACATTTCTCTTCTGTTTCCTATTTATATTTATATTTAACTCCTCAATTTAGCATTATGTACAGGGAAAGACCTAATCTAACTCTGCAAAAAAATATTTTGCCTTCAAATTCATACCGTGATCGTAGCATGTATGGACTCGACTCATATGACTGGGATTTCCATGAAAAAGATTGTGGGCACAAAATGGGTGATCACTGTACATTTCTCTTCTGTTTCCTATTCATATTTCTAATTTACCTCCTCAATTTAGCATTATGGACAGGGAAAGAACTAATCTAATCTCTGCAAAAAAATATTTTGCCTTCAAATTCATACCGTGATCATAGCATGTATGGACTCGACTCATATCACTGGGATTTCCATGATAAAGATTGTGGGCACAAAATGGGTGATCACTGTACATTTCTCTTCTGTTTCCTATTTATATTTCTATTTAACTCCACAATTTAGCATTATGTACAGGGAAAGACATAATCTAAGATATGCAAAAAATATTTTGCCTTCAAATTCATACCGTGATCGTAGCATGCACGGAATCGGCTCATATGACTGGGATTTCCATGAAAAAGATTGTGGGCAGAAAATGGGAGATCACTATACATTTCTCTTCTGTTTCCTATTTATATTTCTATTTTACCTCCTCAATTTAGCATTATGGACAGGGAAAGACCTAATCTAAGATCTGCAAAAAAAATTTTGCCTTCAAATTTATACCGTGATCGTAGCATGCATGGACTCGACTCATATGACTAGGATTTCCATGAAAAAATTGTGGGCAGAAAATGGGTGATCACTGTACATTTCTCTTCTGTTTCCTATTTATATTTATATTTTACCTCCTCAATTTAGCATTATGGACAGGGAAAGACATAATCTAAGATCTGCAAAAAAATATTTTGTTCAAATTCATACCTTGATCGTAGCATGTATGGACTGGACTCATATGACTGGGATTTCCATGAAAAAGATTGTGGGCACAAAATGGGTGATCACTGTACATTTCTCTTCTGTTTCCTATTTATATTTCTATTTAACTCCTCAATTTAGCATTATGTACAGGGAAAGACCTAATCTAAGTTCTGCAAAAAAATATTTTGCCTTCAAATTCATACCGTGATCATAGCATGCATGGACTCAGCTCATATGACTGGGATTTCCATGAACAAGATTGTGGGCAGAAAATGGGTGATCACTGTACATTTTTCTTCCGTTTCCTATTTATATTTCTATTTTACTTTCTTCATTTAGCATTATGGACAGGGAAAGACCTAATCTAAGATCTGCAAAAAAATATTTTGCCTTCAAATTGATACCGTGATCGTAACATGCATGGACTCGACTCATATGACTGGGATTTCCATGAAAAAGTATGTGGGCAGAAAATGGGTGATCACTGTACATTTCTTTTCTGTTTCCTATTTATATTTCTATTTTACTTCCTCCATTTAGCATTATGGACAGGGAAAGACCTAATCTAAGATCTGCAAAAAAATATTTTGCCTTCAAATTCATACCGTGATTGTAGCATGCATGGACTCGACTCATATGACTGGGATTTCCATGAAAAAGATTGTGGGCCGCAAATTGGTGATCACTGTACATTTCTCTTCTGTTTCCTATTTATATTTATATTTTACCTTCTCAATTTAGCATTATAGTCAGGGAAAGACCTAATCTAAGATCTGCACAAAAATATTTTGCCTTCAAATTCATACCGTGATCGTAACATGCATGGACTCGACTCATATGACTGGGATTTCCATGAAAAATATTGTCGGCAGAAATTGGGTGATCACTGTACATTTCTCTTTTGTTTTTTATTTATATTTCTATTTTACTTCCTCAATTTTGCATTATGGATAGTGAAAGACCTAATCTAAGATCTGCAAAAAAATATTTTGCCTTCAAATTCATACCGTGATCGTAGCATGCATGGACTCGACTCATATGACTGGGATTTCCATGAAAAAGATTGTGGGCAGAAAATGGGTGATCACTGTACATTTTTCTTCTGTTTCTTATTTATATTTATATTTTACTTCCTCAATTTAGCATTATGGACAGGGAAAGACCTAATCTAAGATCTGCACAAAAATATTTTACCTTCAAATTCATACCGTGATCGTAGCATGCATGGACTCGACTCATATGACTGGGATTTCCATGAAAAAGATTGTGGGCCGAAAATGGGTGATCATTGTATTTTTCTCTTCTGATTCCTATTTATATTTCTATTTTACCTCCTCAATTTAGCATTATGGACAGGGAAAGACCTAATCAAGGATCTGCAAAAAAATATTTTGCCATCAAATTCATACCGTGATCGTAGCATGCATGGACTCGACTGATATGACAGGGATTTCCATAAAAAAGATTGTGGGCCGAAAATGGGTGATCACTGTACATTTTTCTTCTGTTTCGTATTTATATTTGTATTTTACTTCCTCAATTTAGCATTATGGACAGGGAAAGACCAAATCTAAGATCTGCACAAAAATATTTTGCCTACAAATTCATACCGTGATCGTAGCATGCATGTACTTGACTCATATGACTGGGATTTCCATGATAAAGATTGTGGGCCGAAAATGGGTGATCACTGTACATTTCTCTTCTGTTTCCTATTCATATTTCTATTTTACTTCCTCAATTTAGCATTATGGACAGTGAAAGACCTAATCTAAAACCTGCACAAAAATATTTTGCCTTCAAATTCATACCGTGATCGTAGCATGCATGGACTCGACTCATATGACTGGGATTTCAGGAAAAAGATTGTGGGCCGAAAATGGGTGATCACTGGAAATTTCTCTTCTGTTTCCTATTTATATTTATATTTTACTTCCTCAATTTAGCATTATGAACAGGGAAAGACCTAATCTAAGCTCTGCAAAAAAATATTTTGCCTTCAAATTCATACCGTGATCATAGCATGCATGGACTCGACTCATATGACTGGGATTTCCATGAAAAAGTTGGTGGGCAGAAAATGGGTGATCACTGTACATTTCTCTTCTGTTTCCGATTTCTATTTCTATTTTACCCCCTCAATTTTGCATTATGGACAGGGAAAGACCTAATCCAAAACTGCACAAAAATATTTTGCCTTCAAATTCATACCGTGATCGTAGCCTGCATGGACTCGACTCATATTACTGGGATTTCCATGATAAAGATTGTGGGCCGAAAATGGGTGATTACTGTACATTTCTCTTCTGTTTCCTATTTATATTTATATTTTACTTTCTCAATTTAGCATTATGGACAGGGAAAGACCTAATCTAAGATCTGCACAAAAATATTTTGCCTTCAAATTCATACCATGATCGTAGCATGCATGGACTCGACTCATATGACTGGGATTTCCATGAAAAAGATTGTGGGTAGAAAATGGGTGATCACTGTATATTTCTCTTCTGTTTCCTATTTATATTTCTATTTTACCTCCTCAATTTAGCATTATGGACAGGGAAAGACCTAATCTAAGATCTTCACAAAAATATTTTGCCTTCAATTTCATACCGTGATCGTAGCATGCATGGACTCGACTCATATGACTGGGATTTCCATGAAAAAGATTGTGGGCCGAAAATGGGTGATCACTGTACATTTCTCTTTTGTTTCCTATTTATATTTCTATTTTACTTCCTTAATTTAGCATTATGCACAGGGAAAGACCTAATCTAAGATCTGCAAAAAAATATTCTGCCTTCATTTTCATACCGTGATCGTAGCATGCATCGACTCGACTCATATGACTGGGATTTCCATGAAAAAGATTGTGGGCAGAAAATGGGGGATCATTGTACATTTCTCTTCTGTGTCCTATTTATATTTATATTTTACTTCCTCAATTTAGCATTATGGACAGTGAAAGATCTAATCTAATATCTGCACAAAAATATTTTTCCTTCAAATTCATACCGTGATAGTAGCATGAATGGACTCGACTCATATGACTGGGATTTCCATGAAAAATTTTGTGGGCCAAAAATGGGTGATCACTGTATATTTCTCTTCTGTTTCCTATTTATATTTATATTTTATCTCCTCAACTTAGCATTATGGACAGGGAAAGACCTAATCTAAGCTCTGCAAAAAAATATTTTGCCTTCAAATTCATACTGTGATCGTAGCAAGCATGGACTCGAATCATATGACTGGGATTTCCATGAAAAAGATTGTGGGCAGAAAATGGGTGATCACTGTACATTTCTCTTCTGTTTCCTATTTATATTTATATTTTACCTCCTCAATTTAACATTGTGGACAGGGAAAGACCTAATCTAAAATCTGCACAAAAATATTTTGCTTTCAAATTCATACCGTGATCGTAGCATGCACGGACTCGACTCATATGACTGAGATTTCCATGAAAAAGGTTGTGGGCCGAAAATGGGTGATCACTGTACAATTCTCTTCTGTTTCCTATTTATATTTGTATTTTGCTTCCTCAATTTAGCATTATGGACAGGGAAAGACCTAATCTAATGTCTGCACAAAAATATTTTGCCTTCAAATTCAAACCGTGATCGTAGTATGCATTGACTCGACTCATATGACTGGGATTTCCATGAAAAAGATTGTGGGCCGAAAATGGGTGATCACTGTACATTTCTCTTCTGTTTCCTATTGATATTTATATTTTACCACCTCAATTTAGCATTATGGACAGGGAAAGACCTAATCTAAGGTCTGCACAGAAATATTTTGCCTTCAAATTCATACCGTGATCGTAGCATGCATGGACTCGACTCATATGACTGGGATTTCCATGAAAAAGATTGTGGGAAAAAATGGGTGATCACTGTACATTTCTCTTCTTTTTCGTATTTATATTTCTATTTTACTTCCTTAATTTAGCATTATGCACAGGGAAAGACCTAATCTAAGATCTACACAAAAATATTTTGCCTTCAATTTCATACCGTGATCGTAGCATGCATGGACTAGACTCATATGACCGGGATTTCCATGAAAATGATTGTGGGCAGAAAATGGGTGATCACTGTACATTTCTCTTCTGTTTCCTATTGATATTTATATTTTACCTCCTCAATTTAGCATTATGGACAGGGAAAGACCTAATCTAAGATCTGCACAAAAATATTTCGCCTTCAAATTCATACCGTGATCGTAGCATGCATGGACTCGAC
Source organism: Acanthosepion lycidas (assembly GCA_963932145.1). Lineage (NCBI taxonomy): Eukaryota > Metazoa > Mollusca > Cephalopoda > Sepiida > Sepiidae > Acanthosepion > Acanthosepion lycidas. Next base: position 1,501,007 of record OZ010604.1, on the reverse strand, counting down.
TCATATGACTGGGATTTCCATGAAATAGATTGTGGGCCGAAAATGGGTGATCACTGTAAATTTCTCTTCTGTTTCCTATTTATATTTCTCTTTTACATCCTCAATTTAGCATTATGGACAGGGAAAGACCTAATCTAACATCTGCAAAAAAATATTTTGCCTTCAAATTCATACCGTGATCTTAGGATGCATGGACCCGTCTCATATGACTGGGATTTCAATGAAAAAGATTGTCGGCCGAAATTGGTGATCACTGTACATTTCTCTTCTGTTTCCTATTTATATTTCTATTTTACCTCCTCAATTTAGCATTATGGACAGGGAAAGACCTAATCTAATATCTGCACAAAAATATTTTGCTTTCAAATTCATACCGTGATCGTAGCATGCATGGACTCGACTCATATGACTGGGATTTCCATGAAAAAGATTGTGGGTAGAAAATGGGTGATCACTGTATATTTCTGTTCTGTTTCCTATTTATATTTCTATTTTACCTCCTCAATTTAGCATTATGGACAGGGAAAGACCTAATCTAAGATCTTCACAAAAATATTTTGCCTTCAATTTCATACCGTGATCGTAGCATGCATGGACTCGACTCATATGACTGGGATTTCCATGAAAAAGATTGTGGGCCGAAAATGGGTGATCACTGTACATTTCTCTTTTGTTTCCTATTTATATTTCTATTTTACTTCCTTAATTTAGCATTATGCACAGGGAAAGACCTAATCTAAGATCTGCAAAAAAATATTCTGCCTTCATTTTCATACCGTGATCGTAGCATGCATCGACTCGACTCATATGACTGGGATTTCCATGAAAAAGATTGTGGGCAGAAAATGGGGGATCATTGTACATTTCTCTTCTGTGTCCTATTTATATTTATATTTTACTTCCTCAATTTAGCATTATGGACAGTGAAAGATCTAATCTAATATCTGCACAAAAATATTTTTCCTTCAAATTCATACCGTGATAGTAGCATGAATGGACTCGACTCATATGACTGGGATTTCCATGAAAAATTTTGTGGGCCAAAAATGGGTGATCACTGTATATTTCTCTTCTGTTTCCTATTTATATTTATATTTTATCTCCTCAACTTAGCATTATGGACAGGGAAAGACCTAATCTAAGCTCTGCAAAAAAATATTTTGCCTTCAAATTCATACTGTGATCGTAGCAAGCATGGACTCGAATCATATGACTGGGATTTCCATGAAAAAGATTGTGGGCAGAAAATGGGTGATCACTGTACATTTCTCTTCTGTTTCCTATTTATATTTATATTTTACCTCCTCAATTTAACATTGTGGACAGGGAAAGACCTAATCTAAAATCTGCACAAAAATATTTTGCTTTCAAATTCATACCGTGATCGTAGCATGCACGGACTCGACTCATATGACTGAGATTTCCATGAAAAAGGTTGTGGGCCGAAAATGGGTGATCACTGTACAATTCTCTTCTGTTTCCTATTTATATTTGTATTTTGCTTCCTCAATTTAGCATTATGGACAGGGAAAGACCTAATCTAATGTCTGCACAAAAATATTTTGCCTTCAAATTCAAACCGTGATCGTAGTATGCATTGACTCGACTCATATGACTGGGATTTCCATGAAAAAGATTGTGGGCCGAAAATGGGTGATCACTGTACATTTCTCTTCTGTTTCCTATTGATATTTATATTTTACCACCTCAATTTAGCATTATGGACAGGGAAAGACCTAATCTAAGGTCTGCACAGAAATATTTTGCCTTCAAATTCATACCGTGATCGTAGCATGCATGGACTCGACTCATATGACTGGGATTTCCATGAAAAAGATTGTGGGAAAAAATGGGTGATCACTGTACATTTCTCTTCTTTTTCGTATTTATATTTCTATTTTACTTCCTTAATTTAGCATTATGCACAGGGAAAGACCTAATCTAAGATCTACACAAAAATATTTTGCCTTCAATTTCATACCGTGATCGTAGCATGCATGGACTAGACTCATATGACCGGGATTTCCATGAAAATGATTGTGGGCAGAAAATGGGTGATCACTGTACATTTCTCTTCTGTTTCCTATTGATATTTATATTTTACCTCCTCAATTTAGCATTATGGACAGGGAAAGACCTAATCTAAGATCTGCACAAAAATATTTCGCCTTCAAATTCATACCGTGATCGTAGCATGCATGGACTCGACTCATATGACTGGGATTTCCATGAAATAGATTGTGGGCCGAAAATGGGTGATCACTGTAAATTTCTCTTCTGTTTCCTATTTATATTTCTCTTTTACATCCTCAATTTAGCATTATGGACAGGGAAAGGCCTAATCTAACATCTGCAAAAAAATATTTTGCCTTCAAATTCATACCGTGATCTTAGGATGCATGGACCCGTCTCATATGACTGGGATTTCAATGAAAAAGATTGTCGGCCGAAATTGGTGATCACTGTACATTTCTCTTCTGTTTCCTATTTATATTTCTATTTTACCTCCTCAATTTAGCATTATGGACAGGGAAAGACCTAATCTAATATCTGCACAAAAATATTTTGCTTTCAAATTCATACCGTGATCGTAGCATGCATGGACTCGACTCATATGACTGGGATTTCCATGAAAAATTTTGTGGGCCGAAAATGGGTGATCACTGTACATTTCTCTTCTGTTTCCTATTTGTATTTATATTTTATCTCCTCAATTTAGCATTATGGACAGGTAAAGACCTAATCTAAAATCTGCACAAAAATATTTTGCTTTCAAATTCATACCGTGATCGTAGCATGCATGGACTCGATTCATATGACTGAGATTTCCATGAAAAAGTTTGTGGGCCGAAAATGGGTGATCACTGTACAATTCTCTTCTCTTTCCTATTTATATTTATATTTTACTTCCTCAATTTAGCATTATGGACATAAAATGACCTAATCTAAGCTCTGCACAAAAATATTTTGCCTTCAAATTCATACCGTGATCGTAGCATGCATTGACACGACTCATATGACAGGGATTTTCATGAAAAAGATTGTGGGCCGAAAATGAGTGATCACTGTACATTTCTCTTCTGTTTCCTATTTATATTTATATTTTACCACCTCAGTTTAGCATTATGGACAGGGAAAGACCTAATCTAAAATCTGCACAAAAATATTTTGCCTTCAATTCATACCGTGATCGTAGCATGCATGGACTCGTCTCATATGAGTGGGATTTAAATGAAAAATATTGTCGGCCGAAAATGGGTGATCACTGTACCTTTCTCTTCTGTTTCCTATTGATATTTATATTTTACCTCCTCAATTTAGCATTATGGACAGGTAAAGACCTAATCTAAAATCTGCACAAAAATATTTTGCCTTCAATTCATACCCTGATCGTAGCATGCATAGACTCGACTCATATGAATGGGATTTCCATGAAAAAGTTTGTGGTCCGAAAATGGGTGATCACTGTACATTTCTCTTCTGTTTCCTATTTCTATTTCACCTCCTCAATTTAGCATTATGGACAGGGAAAGACCTAATCTAAAATCTGCACAAAAATATTTTCCTTTCAAATTCATACCGTGAACATAGCATGCATTGACTCAACTCATATGACTGGGATTTCCATGAAAAAGTTTGTGGTCCAAAAATGGGTGATCACTGTACCTTTCTCTTCTGTTTCCTATTTATATTTATATTTTACCTCCTCAATTTAGCATTACGGACATGGAAAGACCAAATCTAAGATCTGCAAAAAAATATTTTGCCTTCAAATTCATACCGTGATCGTAGCATGCATGGACTCGACTCATATAACTAGGATTTCCATGAAAAATTTTGTGGGCCGAAAAAGTGTGATCGCTGTACATTTCTCTTCTGTTTCCTATTTATATTTCTATTTTATCTCCTCAATTTAGCATTATGGACAGGTAAAGACCTAATCTAAAATCTGCACAAAAATATTTTGCCTTCAATTCATACCCTGATCGTAGCATGCATAGACTCGACTCATATGATTGGGATTTCGATGAAAAATTTTGTGGGCCGAAAATGGGTGATCACTGTACATTTCTCTTCTGTTTCCTATTTATATTTATATTTTACCTCCTCAATTTAGCATTATGGACATGGAAAGACCAAATCTAAGATCTGCAAAAAAATATTTTGCCTTCAAATTCATACCGTGATCGTAGCATGCATGGACTCGACTCATATAACTAGGATTTCCATGAAAAATTTTGTGGGCCGAAAAAGTGTGATCGCTGTACATTTCTCTTCCGTTTCCTATTTATATTTCTATTTTATCTCCTCAATTTAGCATTATGGACAGGTAAAGACCTAATCTAAAATCTGCACAAAAATATTTTGCCTTCAATTCATACCCTGATCGTAGCATGCATAGACTCGACTCATATGATTGGGATTTCGATGAAAAATTTTGTGGGCCGAAAATGGGTGATCACTGTACATTTCTCTTCTGTTTCCTATTTATATTTATATTTTACCTCCTGAATTTAGCATTATGGACAGGGAAAGGCCAAATCTAAGATCTGCAAAAAATATTTTGCCTTCAAATTCATACCGTGATCGTAGCATGCATGGATTCGACTCATATGACTGGGATTTCCATGAAAAAGTTTCTGGGCCGAAAATCGGTGATCACTGTACATTTCTCTTCTGTTTCCTATTTCTATTTCTATTTCTATTTTACCTCCTTAATTTAGCATTATGGACAGGGAAAGACCTAATCTAAAATCTGCACAAAAATATTTTGCTTTCAAATTCATACCGTGAACATAGCATGCATTGACTCAACTCATATGACTGGGATTTCCATGAAAAATATTGTGTGCCGAAAATGGGTGATCACCGTACATTTCTCTTCTGTTTCCTATTTATATTTATATTTTACCTCCTCAATTTAGCATTATGGACATGGAAAGACCAAATCTAAGATCTGCAAAAAAATATTTTGCCTTCAAATTCCTACCGTGATCGTAGCATGCATGGACTCGACTCATATGACTGGGATTTCCATGAAAAAGATTGTGAGCCCAAAATGGGTCATCACTGTACATTTCTCTTCTGTTTCCTATTTATATTTCTATTTTACCTCCTCAATTTAGCATTATGGACAGGGAAAGACCTAATCTAAAATCTGCACAAAAATATTTTGCCTTCAATTCATACCGTGATCGTAGCATGCATGGACTCGACTCATATGACTGGGATTTCCATGAAAAAGATTGTGAGCCCAAAATGGGTCATCACTGTACATTTCTCTTCTGTTTCCTATTTATATTTCTATTTTACCTCCTCAATTTAGCATTATGGACAGGGAAAGACCTAATCTAAAATCTGCACAAAAATATTTTGCCTTCAATTCATACCGTGATCGTAGCATGCATGGACTCGACTCATATGACTGGGATTTCCATGAAAAAGATTGTGGGCCGAAAATGGTTAATCACTGTACATTTCTCTTCTGTTTCCTATTTATATTTATATTTTACATCCTCAATTTAGCATTATGGACAGGTTAAGACCTAATCTAAAATCTGCACAAAAATATTTTGCCTTCAAATTCATACCGTGATCGTAGCATGCATGGACTCGACTCATATGACTCGGATTTCCATGAAAAATTTTGTGGGCCGAAAAAGGGTGATCACTGTACATTTCTCTTCTGTTTCCTATTTATATTTATATTTTATCTCCTCAATTTAGCATTATGGACAGGTAAAGACCATATCTAAGATCTGCACAAAAATATTTTGCTTTCAAATTCATACCGTGATCATAGCATGAATGGACTCGACTCATATGACTGGGATTTCGATGAAAAAGATTGTGGGCCGAAAATGGGAGATCACTGTACATTTCTCTTCTGTTTCCTATTTATATATATATTTTACCTCCTCAATTTAGCATTATGGACAGGTAAAGACCTAATCTAATATCTACTAAAAAATATTTTGCCTTCAAATTCATACCGTGATCGTAGCATGCATGGACTCGACTCATATGACTGGGATTTCCATGAAAATGATTTTGGGCCGAAAATGGGTGATCACTATACATTTCTCTTCTGTTTCCTATTTATATTTATATTTTACCTCCTCAATTTAGCATTATAGACAGGGAAAGACCTAATCTAAGCTCTGAACAAAAATATTTTGCCTTCAAATTCATACCGTGATCGTAGCATGCATGAACCCGACTCATATGACTGGGATTTCCATGAAAAAGATTGTGGGCCGAAAATGGGTGATCACTGTATATTTCTCTTCTGTTTCCTATTTATATTTATATTTTACCTCCTCAATTTAGCATTATGGACAGGGAAAGACCTAATCTAAAATCTTCACAAAAAATATTTTACCTTCAAATTCATACAGTGATCGTAGCATGCATGGACTCGACTCATATGACTGGGATTTCCATGAAAAAGATAGTGGGCAGAAATGGGTGATCACTGTACATTTCTCTTCTGTTTCCTATTTATATTTCTATTTTACCTCCTCTATTTAGCATTATGCACAGGGAAAGACCTAATCTAAAATCTGCACAAAAATATTTTGCCTTCAAATTCATACCGTGATCGTAGCATGCATGGACTCGACTCATATGACTTAGATTTCCATGAAAAAGATTGTGGGCCGAAAACGGGTGATAACTGTACATTTCTCTCCCGTTTCCTATTTATATTTCTATTTTACTTCCTTCAGTTATCATTATGGACAGGAAAAGACCTAATCTAAATCTGCACAAAAATATTTTGACTTCAAATTCATACCGTGATCGTAGCATGCATGAACTCTACACATATGACCGGGATTTCCATGAAAAATATTGTGGGCCGAAAATGGGTGATCACTGTACATTTCTGTTCTGTTTCCTATTTATATTTATATTTTACTTCCTCAATTTAGCGTTATAGAAAGGGAAAGACCTAATCTAAGCTCTGCAAAAAAACATTTTGCCTTCAAATTCATACCGTGGTCGTAGCATGCATGGACTCGACTCATATGACTGGGATTTCCATGAAAAAGTTTGTGGGCCGAAAATAGGTGAACACTCTACATTTCTCTTCAGTTTCTTATTTATATTTATATTTTACCTCCTCAATTTAGCATTATGGCCAGGGAAAGACCTAATCTAAAATCTACACAAAAATATTTTGCCCTCAAATTCATACCGTGATCGTAGCATGCATGGACTCGACTCATATGACTTAGATTTCCATGAAAAAGTTTGTGGGCCGAAAACGGGTGATAACTGTACATTTCTCTCCCGTTTCCTATTTATATTTATATTTTACTTCCTTCATTTAGCATTATGGACAGGAAAAGGCCGAATCTAAGCTCTGCACAAAAATATTTTGCCTTCAAATTCATACCCTGATCGTAGCCTCCATGGACTCGACTCATATGACTGGGATTTCCATGAAAAAGATTGTGGGCCGAATATGGGTTATCACTGTACATTTCTCTTCTGTATTCTATTTATATTTATATTTTACCTCCTCAATTTAGCATTATAGCCAGGGAAAGACCTAATATAAGCTCTGGACAAAAATATTTTGCCTTCAAATTCATACCGTGATCGTAGCATGCATGGACTCGACTCATATGACTGGGATTTCCATGAAAAAGATAGTGGGCAGAAATGGGTGATTACTGTACATTTCTCTTCTGTTTCCTATTTATATTTCTATTTTACCTCCTCTATTTAGCATTATGCACAGGGAAAGACCTAATCTAAAATCTGCACAAAAATATTTTGCCTTCAAATTCATACCGTGATCGTAGCATGCATGAACTCTACACATATGACTGGGATTTCCATGAAAAAGATTGTGGGCCGAAAATGGGTGATCACTGTACATTTCTCTTCTGTTTCTTATTTATGTTTATATTTTACCTCCTCAATTTAGCATTATGGACAGGGAAAGACCTAATCTAAGAACTGCACAAAAATATTTTGCCTTCAAATTCATACCGTGATCGTAGCATGCATGGACTCGACTCATATGACTGGGATTTCCATGAAAAAGGTTGTGGGCCGAAAATGGGTGATCACTGTACCTTTCTCTTCTGTTTCTTATTTATATTTATATTTTACCTCCTCAATTTAGCATTATGGCCAGGGAAAGACATAATCTAAGCTCTGCACAAAAATATTTTGCCTTCAAATTCATACCGTGATCGTAGCAAGCATGGACTCGACTCATATGACTGGGATTTCCAAGAAAAAGATTGTGGGCCGAAAATGGGTGATCACTGTACATTTCTCTTCTGTTTCCTATTTATATTTCTATTTTACCTCCTCAATTTAGCATTATGGCCAGTGAAAGACCTAATCTAAGATCTGCACAAAAATATTTTGCCTTCAAATTCATACCGTGATCGTAGCATGCATGGACTCGACTCATATGACTGGGATTTCCATGAAAAAGATTGTGGGCAGAAATGGGTGATCACTGTACATTTCTCTTCTGTTTCCTATTTATATTTCTATTTTACCTCCTCTATTTAGCATTATGCACAGGGAAAGACCTAATCTAAAATCTGCACAAAAATATTTTGCCTTCAAATTCATACCGTGATCGTAGCATGCATGGACTCGACTCATATGACTGAGATTTCCATGAAAAAGATTGTGGGCCGAAAACAGGTGATCACTGTACATTTCTCTCCCGTTTCCTATTTATATTTATATTTTACTTCCTTCATTTAGCATTATGGACAGGAAAAGACCTAATCTAAGCCCTGCACAAAAATATTTTGCCTTCAAATTCATACCGTGATCGTAGCATGCATGGACTCGACTCATATGACTGGGATTTCCATGAAAAAGATTGTGGGCCAAAAATGGGTGATCACTGTACATTTCTCTTCTGTTTCCTATTTATATTTATATTTTACCTCCTCAATTTAGCTTTATGGACAGGGAAAAACCTAATCTAAATCTGCACAAAAATATTTTGCCTTCAAATTCATAACGTGATCGTAGCATGCATGGACTCGACTCATATGACTGTGATTTCCATGAAAAAGATTGTGGGCCGAAAATGGGTGATCACTGTACATTTCTCTTCTGTTTCCTATTTATATTTATATTTTACCTCCTCAATTTAGCATTATGGACAGGGAAAGACCTAATCTAAGATCTGCACAAAAATATTTTGCTTTCAAATTCATACCGTGATCGTAGCATGCATGGACTCGACTCATATGACTGGGATATCCATGAAAAAGATTGTGGGCCGAAAATGGGTGATCACTGTACATTTCACTTCTTTTTCCTATTTATATTTATATTTTACCTCCTCAATTTAGCATTATGGACGGGGAAAGACCTAATCTAAATATGCACAAAAATATTTTGACTTCAAATTCATACCGTGATCGTAGCATGCATGAACTCTACACATATGACTGGGATTTCCATGAAAAAGATTGTGGGCCGAAAATGGGTGATCACTGTACATTTCTATTCTGTTTCTTATTTATATTTCTATTTTACCTCCTCAATTTAGCATTATGGCCAGGGACTGACCTAATCTAAGCTCTGGACAAAAATATTTTGCCTTCAAATTCATACCGTGATCGTAGCATGCATGGACTCGACTCATATGACTGGGATTTCCATGAAAAAGATAGTGGGCAGAAATGGGTGATCACTGTACATTTCTCTTCTGTTTCCTATTTATATTTCTATTTTACCTCCTCTATTTAGCATTATGCACAGGGAAAGACCTAATCTAAAATCTGCACAAAAATATTTTGCCTTCAAATTCATACCGTGATCGTAGCATGCATGGACTCGACTCATATGACTGAGATTTCCATGAAAAAGATTGTGGGCCGAAAGCAGGTGATCACTGTACATTTCTCTCCCGTTTCCTATTTATATTTATAATTTACTTCCTACATTTAGCATTATGGACAGGAAAAGACCTAATCTAAGCTCTGCACAAAAATATTTTGCCTTCAAATTCATACCGTGATCGTAGCATGCATGGACTCGACTCATATGACTGGGATTTCCATGAAAAAGATTGTGGGCCAAAAATGGGTGATCACTGTACATTTCTCTTCTGTTTCCTATTTATATTTATATTTTACCTCCTCAATTTAGCCTTATGGACAGGGAAAGACCTAATCTAAATCTGCACAAAAATATTTTGACTTCAAATTCATACCGTGATCGTAGCATGCATGAACTCTACACATATGACTGGGATTTCCATGAAAAAGATTGAGGGCCGAAAATGGGTGATCACTGTACATTTCTCTTCTGTTTCTTATTTATATTTATATTTTACCTCCTCAATTTAGCATTATGGACAGCGAAAGACCCAATCTAAGCTCTGCACAAAAATATTTTGCCTTCAAATTCATACCGTGATCGTAGCATGCATGGACTCGACTCATATGACTGGGATTTCCCTGAAAATGATTGTGGGCAGAAAATGGGTGATCACTGTACATTTCTCTTCTGTTTCCTATTTATATTTATATTTTACCTCCTCAATTTAGCTTTATAGACAGGGAAAGACCTAATATAAATCTGCACAAAAATATTTTGCCTTCAAATTCATAACGTGATCGTAGCATGCATGGACTCGACTCATATGACTGGGATTTCCATGAAAAAGATTGTGGGCCGAAAATGGGTGATCACTGTACATTTCTCTTCTGTTTCTTATTTATATTTATATTTTACCTCCTCAATTTAGCATTATGGACAGGGAAAGACCTAATTTAAGCTCTGCACAAAAATATTTTTACTTCAAATTCATACCGTGATCGTAGCATGCATGGACTCGACTCATATGACTGGGATTTCCATGAAAAAGATTGTGGGCCGAAAATGGGTGATCACTGTACATTTCTCTTCTGTTTCCTATTTATATTTATATTTTACCTCCTCAATTTAGCATTATGGCCAGTGAAAGACCTAATCTAAGATCTGCACAAAAATATTTTGCCTTCAAATTCATACCGTGATCGTAGCATGCATGGACTCGACTCATATGACTGGGATTTCCATGAAAAAGATAGTGGGTAGAAATGGGTGATCACTGTACATTTCTCTTCTGTTTCCTATTTATATTTATATTTTACCTCCTCAATTTAGCTTTATGGACAGGGAAAGACCTAATATAAATCTGCACAAAAATATTTTGCCTTCAAATTCATAACGTGATCGTAGCATGCATGGACTAGACTCATATGACTGGGATTTCCATGAAAAAGATTGTGGGCCGAAAATGGGTGATCACTGTACATTTCTCTCCCGTTTCCTATTTATATTTATATTTTACTTCCTTCATTTAGCATTATGGACAGGAAAAGACCTAATCTAAGCTCTGCACAAAAATATTTTGCCTTCAAATTCATATCGTGATCGTAGCCTGCACGGACTCGACTCATATGACTGGGATTTCCATGAAAAAGATTGTGGGCCGAAAATGGGTGATCACTGTACATTTCTCTTCTGTTTCTTATTTATATTTCTATTTTACCTCCTCAATTTAGCATTATGGCCAGGGAAAGACCTAATCTAAGCTCTGCACAAAAATATTTTGCCTTCAAATTCATACCGTGATCGTAGCATGCATGGACTCGACTCATATGACTGGGATTTCCATGAAAAAGATTGTGGGCCAAAAATGGGTGATAACTGTACATTTCTCTTCTGTTTCCTATTTATATTTATATTTTACCTCCTTAATTTAGCATTATGGACAGGAAAAGGCCGAATCTAAGCTCTGCACAAAAATATTTTGCCTTCAAATTCATACCCTGATCGTAGCCTGCATGGACTCGACTCATATGACTGGGATTTCCATGAAAAAGATTGTGGGCCGAATATGGGTTATCACTGTACATTTCTCTTCTGTATTCTATTTATATTTATATTTTACCTCCTCAATTTAGCATTATAGCCAGGGAAAGACCTAATATAAGCTCTGGACAAAAATATTTTGCCTTCAAATTCATACCGTGATCGTAGCATGCATGGACTCGACTCATATGACTGGGATTTCCATGAAAAAGATAGTGGGCAGAAATGGGTGATTACTGTACATTTCTCTTCTGTTTCCTATTTATATTTCTATTTTACCTCCTCTATTTAGCATTATGCACAGGGAAAGACCTAATCTAAAATCTGCACAAAAATATTTTGCCTTCAAATTCATACCGTGATCGTAGCATGCATGAACTCTACACATATGACTGGGATTTCCATGAAAAAGATTGTGGGCCGAAAATGGGTGATCACTGTACATTTCTCTTCTGTTTCTTATTTATGTTTATATTTTACCTCCTCAATTTAGCATTATGGACAGGGAAAGACCTAATCTAAGAACTGCACAAAAATATTTTGCCTTCAAATTCATACCGTGATCGTAGCATGCATGGACTCGACTCATATGACTGGGATTTCCATGAAAAAGGTTGTGGGCCGAAAATGGGTGATCACTGTACCTTTCTCTTCTGTTTCTTATTTATATTTATATTTTACCTCCTCAATTTAGCATTATGGCCAGGGAAAGACATAATCTAAGCTCTGCACAAAAATATTTTGCCTTCAAATTCATACCGTGATCGTAGCAAGCATGGACTCGACTCATATGACTGGGATTTCCAAGAAAAAGATTGTGGGCCGAAAATGGGTGATCACTGTACATTTCTCTTCTGTTTCCTATTTATATTTCTATTTTACCTCCTCAATTTAGCATTATGGCCAGTGAAAGACCTAATCTAAGATCTGCACAAAAATATTTTGCCTTCAAATTCATACCGTGATCGTAGCATGCATGGACTCGACTCATATGACTGGGATTTCCATGAAAAAGATTGTGGGCAGAAATGGGTGATCACTGTACATTTCTCTTCTGTTTCCTATTTATATTTCTATTTTACCTCCTCTATTTAGCATTATGCACAGGGAAAGACCTAATCTAAAATCTGCACAAAAATATTTTGCCTTCAAATTCATACCGTGATCGTAGCATGCATGGACTCGACTCATATGACTGAGATTTCCATGAAAAAGATTGTGGGCCGAAAACAGGTGATCACTGTACATTTCTCTCCCGTTTCCTATTTATATTTATATTTTACTTCCTTCATTTAGCATTATGGACAGGAAAAGACCTAATCTAAGCCCTGCACAAAAATATTTTGCCTTCAAATTCATACCGTGATCGTAGCATGCATGGACTCGACTCATATGACTGGGATTTCCATGAAAAAGATTGTGGGCCAAAAATGGGTGATCACTGTACATTTCTCTTCTGTTTCCTATTTATATTTATATTTTACCTCCTCAATTTAGCTTTATGGACAGGGAAAAACCTAATCTAAATCTGCACAAAAATATTTTGCCTTCAAATTCATAACGTGATCGTAGCATGCATGGACTCGACTCATATGACTGTGATTTCCATGAAAAAGATTGTGGGCCGAAAATGGGTGATCACTGTACATTTCTCTTCTGTTTCCTATTTATATTTATATTTTACCTCCTCAATTTAGCATTATGGACAGGGAAAGACCTAATCTAAGATCTGCACAAAAATATTTTGCTTTCAAATTCATACCGTGATCGTAGCATGCATGGACTCGACTCATATGACTGGGATATCCATGAAAAAGATTGTGGGCCGAAAATGGGTGATCACTGTACATTTCACTTCTTTTTCCTATTTATATTTATATTTTACCTCCTCAATTTAGCATTATGGACGGGGAAAGACCTAATCTAAATATGCACAAAAATATTTTGACTTCAAATTCATACCGTGATCGTAGCATGCATGAACTCTACACATATGACTGGGATTTCCATGAAAAAGATTGTGGGCCGAAAATGGGTGATCACTGTACATTTCTATTCTGTTTCTTATTTATATTTCTATTTTACCTCCTCAATTTAGCATTATGGCCAGGGACTGACCTAATCTAAGCTCTGGACAAAAATATTTTGCCTTCAAATTCATACCGTGATCGTAGCATGCATGGACTCGACTCATATGACTGGGATTTCCATGAAAAAGATAGTGGGCAGAAATGGGTGATCACTGTACATTTCTCTTCTGTTTCCTATTTATATTTCTATTTTACCTCCTCTATTTAGCATTATGCACAGGGAAAGACCTAATCTAAAATCTGCACAAAAATATTTTGCCTTCAAATTCATACCGTGATCGTAGCATGCATGGACTCGACTCATATGACTGAGATTTCCATGAAAAAGATTGTGGGCCGAAAGCAGGTGATCACTGTACATTTCTCTCCCGTTTCCTATTTATATTTATAATTTACTTCCTACATTTAGCATTATGGACAGGAAAAGACCTAATCTAAGCTCTGCACAAAAATATTTTGCCTTCAAATTCATACCGTGATCGTAGCATGCATGGACTCGACTCATATGACTGGGATTTCCATGAAAAAGATTGTGGGCCAAAAATGGGTGATCACTGTACATTTCTCTTCTGTTTCCTATTTATATTTATATTTTACCTCCTCAATTTAGCCTTATGGACAGGGAAAGACCTAATCTAAATCTGCACAAAAATATTTTGACTTCAAATTCATACCGTGATCGTAGCATGCATGAACTCTACACATATGACTGGGATTTCCATGAAAAAGATTGAGGGCCGAAAATGGGTGATCACTGTACATTTCTCTTCTGTTTCTTATTTATATTTATATTTTACCTCCTCAATTTAGCATTATGGACAGCGAAAGACCCAATCTAAGCTCTGCACAAAAATATTTTGCCTTCAAATTCATACCGTGATCGTAGCATGCATGGACTCGACTCATATGACTGGGATTTCCCTGAAAATGATTGTGGGCAGAAAATGGGTGATCACTGTACATTTCTCTTCTGTTTCCTATTTATATTTTACCTCCTCAATTTAGCTTTATAGACAGGGAAAGACCTAATATAAATCTGCACAAAAATATTTTGCCTTCAAATTCATAACGTGATCGTAGCATGCATGGACTCGACTCATATGACTGGGATTTCCATGAAAAAGATTGTGGGCCGAAAATGGGTGATCACTGTACATTTCTCTTCTGTTTCTTATTTATATTTATATTTTACCTCCTCAATTTAGCATTATGGACAGGGAAAGACCTAATTTAAGCTCTGCACAAAAATATTTTTACTTCAAATTCATACCGTGATCGTAGCATGCATGGACTCGACTCATATGACTGGGATTTCCATGAAAAAGATTGTGGGCCGAAAATGGGTGATCACTGTACATTTCTCTTCTGTTTCCTATTTATATTTATATTTTACCTCCTCAATTTAGCATTATGGCCAGTGAAAGACCTAATCTAAGATCTGCACAAAAATATTTTGCCTTCAAATTCATACCGTGATCGTAGCATGCATGGACTCGACTCATATGACTGGGATTTCCATGAAAAAGATAGTGGGTAGAAATGGGTGATCACTGTACATTTCTCTTCTGTTTCCTATTTATATTTATATTTTACCTCCTCAATTTAGCTTTATGGACAGGGAAAGACCTAATATAAATCTGCACAAAAATATTTTGCCTTCAAATTCATAACGTGATCGTAGCATGCATGGACTAGACTCATATGACTGGGATTTCCATGAAAAAGATTGTGGGCCGAAAATGGGTGATCACTGTACATTTCTCTCCCGTTTCCTATTTATATTTATATTTTACTTCCTTCATTTAGCATTATGGACAGGAAAAGACCTAATCTAAGCTCTGCACAAAAATATTTTGCCTTCAAATTCATATCGTGATCGTAGCCTGCACGGACTCGACTCATATGACTGGGATTTCCATGAAAAAGATTGTGGGCCGAAAATGGGTGATCACTGTACATTTCTCTTCTGTTTCTTATTTATATTTCTATTTTACCTCCTCAATTTAGCATTATGGCCAGGGAAAGACCTAATCTAAGCTCTGCACAAAAATATTTTGCCTTCAAATTCATACCGTGATCGTAGCATGCATGGACTCGACTCATATGACTGGGATTTCCATGAAAAAGATTGTGGGCCAAAAATGGGTGATAACTGTACATTTCTCTTCTGTTTCCTATTTATATTTATATTTTACCTCCTTAATTTAGCATTATGGACAGGGAAAGACCTAATCTAAGATCTGCACAAAAATATTTTGCTTTCAAATTCATACCGTGATCGTAGCATGCATGGACTAGACTCATATGACTGGGATTTCCATGAAAAAGATTGTGGGCCGAATATGGGTTATCACTGTACATTTCTCTTCTGTATTCTATTTATATTTATATTTTACCACCTCAATTTAGCATTATAACCAGGGAAAGACCTAATCTAAGCTCTGGACAAAAATATTTTGCCTTCAAATTCATACCGTGATCGTAGCATGCATGGACTCGACTCATATGACTGGGATTTCCATGAAAAAGTTTGTGGGCCGAAAATGGGTGATCACTGTACATTTCTCTTCTGTTTCCTATTGATATTTCTATTTTACCTCCTCTATTTAGCATTATGCACAGGGAAAGACCTAATCTAAAATCTGCACAAAAATATTTTGCCTTCAAATTCATACCGTGATCGTAGCATGCATGGACTCGACTCATATGACTGAGATTTCCATGAAAAAGATTGTGGGCCGAAAGCAGGTGATCACTGTACATTTCTCTCCCGTTTCCTATTTATATTTATATTTTACTTCCTACATTTAGCATTATGGACAGGAAAAGACCTAATCTAAGCTCTGCACAAAAATATTTTGCCTTCAAATTCATACCGTGATCGTAGCATGCATGGACTCGACTCATATGACTGGGATTTCCCTGAAAAAGATTGTGGGCAGAAAATGGGTGATCACTGTACATTTCTCTTCTGTTTCCTATTTATATTTGTATTTTACCTCCTCAATTTAGCATTATGGACAGGGAAAGACCTAATCTAAAATCTGCACAAAAATATTTTGCCTTCAAATTCATACCGTGATCGTAGAATGCATGGACTCGACTCATATGACTGAGATTTCCATGAAAAAGAATAAGGGCCGAAAACAGGTGATCACTGTACATTTCTCTCCCGTTTCCTATTTATATTTATATTTTACTTCCTTCATTTAGCATTATGGACAGGAAAAGACCTAATCTAAGCTCTGCACAAAAATATTTTGCCTTCAAATTCATACCGTGATCGTAGCCTGCATGGACTCGACTCATATGACTGGGATTTCCATGAAAAAGAATAAGGGCCGAAAATGGGTGATCACTGTACATTTCTCTTCTGTTTCCTATTTATATTTATATTTTCCTCCTCAATTTAGCATTATGGACAGGGAAAGACCTAATCTAAGATCTTTAGAAAAATATTTTACCTTCAAATTCATACCGTGATCGTAGCATGCATGGACTCGACTCATATGACTGGGATTTCCATGAAAAAGATTGTCGGCCGAAAATGGGTGATCACTGTACATTTCTCTTCTGTTTCCTATTTATATTTTTATTTTACCTCCTCAATTTAGCAATATGGCCAGGGAAAGACCTAATCTAAGCTCTGCACAAAAATATTTTGCCTTCAAATTCATACCGTGATCGTAGCATGCATGGAGTCGACTCATATGAATGGCATTTCCATGAAAAAGATTGTGGGCGGAAAATGGGTGATCACTGTACATTTCTCTTCTGTTTCCTATTTATATTTATATTTTACCTCCTCAATTTAGCATTATGGACAGGGAAAGACCTAATCTAAATCTGCACAAAAATATTTTGACTTCAAATTCATACCGTGATCGTAGCATGCATGAACTCGACTCATATGACTGGGATTTCCATGAAAAAGATTGTGTGCCGAAAATGGGTGATCACTGTACATTTCTCTTCTGTTTCCTATTTATATTTATATTTACCTCCTCAATTTAGCATTATGGACAGGGAAAGACCTAATCTAAGATCTTCAGAAAAATATTTTACATTCAAATTCATACCGTGATCGTAGCATGCATGGACTCGACTCATATGACTGGGATTTCCCTGAAAAAGATTGTGGGCAGAAAATGGGTGATCACTGTACATTTCTCTTCTGTTTCCTATTTATATTTGTATTTTACCTCCTCAATTTAGCATTATGGACAGGGAAAGACCTAATCTAAGATCTGCACAAAAATATTTTGCCTTCAAATTCATACCGTGATAGTAGCATGGATGGAGTCGACTCATATGACTGGGATTTCCATGAAAAAGACTGTGGGCCAAAAATGGGTGATCACTGTACATTTCTCTTCTGTTTCCTATTTATATTTATATTTTACCTCCTCCAATTTAGCATTATGGACAGGGAAAGACCTAATCGAAGATCTGCACAAAAATATTTTGCCTTCAAATTCATACCGTGATCGTAGCATGCATGGACTCGACTCATATGACTGGGATTTCCACGAAACAGATTGTGGGCCGAAAATGGGTGATCACTGTACATTTCTCTTCTGTTTCCTATTTATATTTCTATTTTACCTCCTCAATTTAGCATTATGAACAGGGAAAGACCTAATCTAAAATCTACATAAAAATATTTTGCCTTCAAATACATAACGTGAACGTAGCATGCATGAACTCTACTCATATGACTGGGATTTCCATGAAAAAGATTGTGGGCCGAAAATGGGTGATCACTGTACATTTCTCTTCTGTTTCCTATTTATATTTTTATTTTACCTCCTCAATTTAGCAATATGGCCAGGGAAAGACCTAATCTAAGAACTGCACAAAAATATTTTGCCTTCAAATTCATACCGTGATCGTAGCATGCATGGACTCGACTCATATGACTGGGATTTCCATGAAAAAGATTGTGTGCCGAAAATGGGTGATCACTGTATATTTCTCTTCTGTTTCCTATTTATATTTATATTTTACCTCCTCAATTTAGCATTATGGCCAGGGAAAGACCTAATCTAAGCTCTGCACAAAAATATTTTGCCTTCAAATTCATAACGTGATCGTAGCATGCATGGACTCGACTCATATGACTGGGATTTCCATGAAAAAGATTGTGGGCTAAAAATGGGTGATCACTGTACATTTCTCTTCTGTTTCCTATTTATATTTATATTTTACCTCCTCAATTTAGCATTATGGACAGGGAAAGACCTAATCTAAGATCTGCACAAAAATATTTTGCCTTCAAATTCATACCGTGATCGTAGCATGCATGGACTCGACTCATATGACTGGAATTTCCATGAAAAAGATTGTGGGCCGAAAATGGGTCATCACTGTACATTTCTCTTCTGTTTCCTATTTATATTTCTATTTTACCTCCTCAATTTAGCATTATGGCCAGAGAAAGACCTAATCTAAATCTGCACAAAAATATTTTGCCTTCAAATTTATACCGTGATCGTAGAGTGCATGGACTCGACTCATATACAGGGGTTTCAATGAAAAAGAATAAGGGCAGAAGATGGGTGATCACTGTACATTTCTCTTCTGTTTCCTATTTATATTTGTATTTTACCTCCTCAATTTAGCATTATGGAGAGTGAAAGACCTAATCTAAGATCTGCACAAAAATATTTTGCCTTCAAATTCATACCGTGATCGTAGCATGCATGGACTCGACTCATATGACTGGGATTTCCATGAAAAAGATTGTGGGCGGAAAATGGGTGATCACTGTACATTTCTCTTCTGTTTCCTATTTATATTTATATTTTACCTCCTCAATTTAGCATTATGGACAGGGAAAGACCTAATCGAAGATCTGCACAAAAATATTTTGCCTTCAAATTCATACCGTGATCGTAGCATGCATGGACTCGACTCATATGACTGGGATTTCCATGAAAAAGATTGTGGGCCGAAAATGGGTGATCACTGTACATTTCTCTTCTGTTTCCTATTTATATTTCTATTTTACCTCCTCAATTTTGCATTATGGCCAGGGAAAGACCTAATCTAAGCTCTGCACAAAAACATTTTGCCTTCAAATTCATAACGTGATCGTAGCATGCATGGACTCGACTCATATGACTGGGATTTCCATGAAAAAGATTGTGGGCCGAAAATGGGTGATCACTGTACATTTCTCTTCTGTTTCCTACTTATATTTCTATTTTACCTCCTCAATTTAGCATTATGGACAGGGAAAGACCTAATCTAAGATCTGCACAAAAATATTTTCCCTTCAAATTCATAACGTGAACGTAGCATGCATGAACTCTACTCATATGACTGGGATTTCCATGAAAAAGATTGTGGGCGGAAAATGGGTGATCGCTGTACATTTCTCTACTGTTTCCTATTTATATTTATATTTTACCTCCTCAATTTAGCATTATGGACAGGGAAAGACCTAATCGAAGATCTGCACAAAAATATTTTCCCTTCAAATTCATACCGTGATCGTAGCATGCATGGACTCGACTCATATGACTGGGATTTCCATGAAAAAGATTGTGGGCCGAAAATGGGTGATCACTGTACATTTCTCTTCTGTTTCCTATTTATATTTCTATTTTACCTCCTCAATTTTGCATTATGGCCAGGGAAAGACCTAATCTAAGCTCTGCACAAAAATATTTTGCCTTCAAATTCATAACGTGATCGTAGCATGCATGGACTCGACTCATATGACTGGGATTTCCATGAAAAAGATTGTGGGCCAAAAATGGGTGATCACTGTACATTTCTCTTCTGTTTCCTATTTATATTTATATTTTACCTCCTCAATTTAGCATTATGGACAGGGAAAGACCTAATCTAAGATCTGCACAAAAATATTTTGCCTTCAAATTCATACCGTGATCGTAGCATGCATGGACTCGACTCATATGACTGGAATTTCCATGAAAAAGATTGTGGGCCGAAAATGGGTCATCACTGTACATTTCTCTTCTGTTTCCTATTTATATTTCTATTTTACCTCCTCAATTTAGCATTATGAACAGGGAAAGACCTAATCTAAAATCTGCACAAAAATATTTTGCCTTCAAATTCATAACGTGAACGTAGCATGCATGAACTCTACTCATATGACTGGGATTTCCATGAAAAAGATTGTGGGCCGAAAATGGGTGATCACTGTACATTTCTCTTCTGTTTCCTATTTATATTTTTATTTTACCTCCTCAATTTAGCAATATGGCCAGGGAAAGACCTAATCTAAGAACTGCACAAAAATATTTTGCCTTCAAATTCATACCGTGATCGTAGCATGCATGGACTCGACTCATATGACTGGGATTTCCATGAAAAAGATTGTGGGCCGAAAATGGGTGATCACTGTACATTTCTCTTCTGTTTCCTATTTATATTTATATTTTACCTCCTCAATTTAGCATTATGGACAGGGAAAGACCTAATCTAAAATCTGCACAAAAATATTTTGCCTTCAAATTCATAACGTGACCGTAGCATGCATGGACTCGACTCGTATGACTGGGATTTCCATGAAAAAGATTGTGGGCAGAAAATGGGTGATCACTGTACATTTCTCTTCTGTTTCCTATTTATATTTGTATTTTACCTCCTCAATTTAGCATTATGGACAGGGAAAGACCTAATCTAAGATCTGCATAAAAATATTTTGCCTTCAAATTCATACCGTGATCGTAGCATGCATGGACTCGACTCATATGACTGGGATTTCCATGCAAAAGATTGTGGGCGGAAAATGGGTGATCACTGTACATTTCTCTTCTGTTTCCTATTTATATTTATATTTTACCTCCTCAATTTAGCATTATGGACAGGGAAAGACCTAATCGAAGATCTGCACAAAAATATTTTGCCTTCAAATTCATACCGTGATCGTAGCATGCATGGACTCGACCCATATGACTGGGATTTCCATGAAAAAGATTGTGGGCCGAAAATGGGTGATCACTGTACATTTCTCTTCTGTTTCCTATTTATATTTATATTTTACCTCCTCAATTTTGCATTATGGCCAGGGAAAGACCTAATCTAAGCTCTGCACAAAAATATTTTGCCTTCAAATTCATAACGTGATCGTAGCATGCATGGACTCGACTCATATGACTGGGATTTCCATGAAAAAGATTGTGGGCCGAAAATGGGTGATCACTGTACATTTCTCTTCTGTTTCCTATTTATATTTATATTTTACCTCCTCAATTTAGCATTATGGCCAGGGAAAGACCTAATCTAAGCTCTGCACAAAAATATTTTGCCTTCAAATTCATACCGTGATCGTAGCATGCATGGACTCGACTCATATGACTGGGATTTCCATGAAAAAGATTGTGGGCCGAAAATGGGTGATCACTGTACATTTCTCTTCTGTTTCCAATTTATATTTCTATTTTACCTCCTCAATTTAGCATTATGGACAGGGAAAGACCTAATCGAAGATCTGCACAAAAATATTTTGCCTTCAAATTCATACCGTGATCGTAGCATGCATGGACTCGACTCATATGACTGGGATTTCCATGAAAAAGATTTTGGGCCGAAAATGGGTGATCACTGTACATTTCTCTTCTGTTTCCTATTTATATTTATATTTTACCTCCTCAATTTTGCATTATGGCCAGGGAAAGACCTAATCTAAGCTCTGCACAAAAATATTTTGCCTTCAAATTCATACCGTGATCGTAGTATGCATGGACTCGACTCATATGACTGGGATTTCCATGAAAAAGATTGTGGGCCAAAAATGGGTGATCACTGTACATTTCTCTTCTGTTTCCTATTTATATTTATATTTTACCTCCTCAATTTAGCATTATGGACAGGGAAAGACCTAATCTAAGATCTGCACAAAAATATTTTGCCTTCAAATTCATACCGTGATCGTAGCATGCATGGACTCGACTCATATGACTGGGATTTCCATGAAAAAGATTTTGGGCCGAAAATGGGTGATCACTGTACATTTCTCTTCTGTTTCCTATTTATATTTATATTTTACCTCCTCAATTTTGCATTATGGCCAGGGAAAGACCTAATCTAAGCTCTGCACAAAAATATTTTGCCTTCAAATTCATAACGTGATCGTAGCATGCATGAACTCTACTCATATGACTGGGATTTCCATGAAAAAGATTGTGGGCCGAAAATGGGTGATCACTGTACATTTCTCTTCTGTTTCCTATATATATTTCTATTTTACCTCCTCAATTTAGCATTATCGACAGGGAAAGACCTCATCTAAGATCTGCACAAAAATATTTTGCCTTCAAATTCATACCGTGATCGTAGCATGCATGGACTCGACTCATATGACTGGAATTTCCATGAAAAAGATTGTGGGCCGAAAATGGGTCATCACTGTACATTTCTCTTCTGTTTCCTATTTATATTTCTATTTTACCTCCTCAATTTAGCATTATGAACAGGGAAAGACCTAATCTAAAATCTGCACAAAAATATTTTGCCTTCAAATTCATAACGTGAACGTAGCATGCATGAACTCTACTCATATGACTGGGATTTCCATGAAAAAGATTGTGGGCCGAAAATGGGTGATCACTGTACATTTCTCTTCTGTTTCCTATTTATATTTTTATTTTACCTCCTCAATTTAGCAATATGGCCAGGGAAAGACCTAATCTAAGAACTGCACAAAAATATTTTGCCTTCAAATTCATACCGTGATCGTAGCATGCATGGACTCGACTCATATGACTGGGATTTCCATGAAAAAGATTGTGGGCCGAAAATGGGTGATCACTGTACATTTCTCTTCTGTTTTCTATTTATATTTATATTTTACCTCCTCAATTTAGCATTATGGACAGGGAAAGACCTAATCTAAAATCTGCACAAAAATATTTTGCCTTCAAATTCATAACGTGACCGTAGCATGCATGGACTCGACTCGTATGACTGGGATTTCCATGAAAAAGATTGTGGGCAGAAAATGGGTGATCACTGTACATTTCTCTTCTGTTTCCTATTTATATTTGTATTTTACCTCCTCAATTTAGCATTATGGACAGGGAAAGACCTAATCTAAGATCTGCATAAAAATATTTTGCCTTCAAATTCATACCGTGATCGTAGCATGCATGGACTCGACTCATATGACTGGGATTTCCATGCAAAAGATTGTGGGCGGAAAATGGGTGATCACTGTACATTTCTCTTCTGTTTCCTATTTATATTTATATTTTACCTCCTCAATTTAGCATTATGGACAGGGAAAGACCTAATCGAAGATCTGCACAAAAATATTTTGCCTTCAAATTCATACCGTGATCGTAGCATGCATGGACTCGACCCATATGACTGGGATTTCCATGAAAAAGATTGTGGGCCGAAAATGGGTGATCACTGTACATTTCTCTTCTGTTTCCTATTTATATTTATATTTTACCTCCTCAATTTTGCATTATGGCCAGGGAAAGACCTAATCTAAGCTCTGCACAAAAATATTTTGCCTTCAAATTCATAACGTGATCGTAGCATGCATGGACTCGACTCATATACTGGGATTTCCATGAAAAAGATTGTGGGCCGAAAATGGGTGATCACTGTATATTTCTCTTCTGTTTCCTATTTATATTTATATTTTACCTCCTCAATTTAGCATTATGGACAGGGAAAGACCTAATCTAAAATCTGCACAAAAATATTTTGCCTTCAAATTCATAACGTGACCGCAGCATGCATGGACTCGACTCGTATGACTGGGATTTCCCTGAAAAAGATTGTGGGCAGAAAATGGGTGATCACTGTACATTTCTCTTCTGTTTCTTATTTATATTTCTATTTTACCTCCTCAATTTAGCATTATGGCCAGGGAAAGACCTAATCTAAAATCTGCACAAAAATATTTTGCCTTCAAATTCATACCGTGATCGTAGCATGCATGGACTCGACTCATATGACTGGGATTTCCATGAAAAAGATTATGGGCCGAAAATGGGAGATCACTGTACATTTCTCTTCTGTTTCCTATTTATATTTCTATTTTACCTCCTCAATTTAGCATTATGGACACGGAAAGACCTAATCTAAGCTCTGCACAAAAATATTTTGCCTTCAACTTCATACCGTGATCGTAGCATGCATGAACTCTACTCATACGACTGGGATTTCCATGAAAAAGATTGTGGGCCGAAAATGGGTGATCACTGTACATTTCTCTTCTGTTTCCTATTTATATTTATATTTTACCTCCTCAATTTAGCATTATGGCCAGGGAAAGACCTAATCTAAGCTCTGCACAAAAATATTTTGCCTTCAAATTCATACCGTGATCGTAGCATGCATGGACTCGACTCATATGACTGGGATTTCCATGAAAAAGATTGTGGGCCGAAAATGGGTGATCACTGTACATTTCTCTTCTGTTTCCAATTTATATTTCTATTTTACCTCCTCAATTTAGCATTATGGACAGGGAAAGACCTAATCGAAGATCTGCACAAAAATATTTTGCCTTCAAATTCATAACGTGATCGTAGCATGCATGGACTCGACTCATATGACTGGGATTTCCATGAAAAAGATTTTGGGCCGAAAATGGGTGATCACTGTACATTTCTCTTCTGTTTCCTATTTATATTTATATTTTACCTCCTCAATTTTGCATTATGGCCAGGGAAAGACCTAATCTAAGCTCTGCACAAAAATATTTTGCCTTCAAATTCATAACGTGATCGTAGCATGCATGAACTCTACTCATATGACTGGGATTTCCATGAAAAAGATTGTGGGCCGAAAATGGGTGATCACTGTACATTTCTCTTCTGTTTCCTATATATATTTCTATTTTACCTCCTCAATTTAGCATTATCGACAGGGAAAGACCTCATCTAAGATCTGCACAAAAATATTTTGCCTTCAAATTCATACCGTGATCGTAGCATGCATGGACTCGACTCATATGACTGGGATTTCCATGAAAAAGATTGTGGGCCAAAAATGGGTGATCACTGTACATTTCTCTTCTGTTTCCTATTTATATTTATATTTTACCTCCTCAATTTAGCATTATGGACAGGGAAAGACCTAATCTAAGTTCTGCACAAAAATATTTTGCCTTCAAATTCATACCGTGATCGTAGCATGCATGGACTCGGCTCATATGACTGGGATTTCCATGAAAAAGATTTTGGGCCGAAAGTGGGTGATCACTCTACATTTCTCTTCAGTTTCCTATTTATATTTATGTTTTACCTCCTCAATTTAGCATTATGGACAGGGAAAGACCTAATCTAAGCTCTGCACAAAAATATTTTGCCTTCAAATACATACCGTGATCGTAGCATGCATGGACTCGACTCATATGACTGGGATTTCCATTAAAAATATTGTGGGCCGAAAATGGGTGATCACTGTACATTTCTCTTCTGTTTCCTATTTATATTTATATTTTACCTCCTCAATTTAGCATTATGGACAGGGAAAGACCTAATCTAAGCTCTGCACAAAAATATTTTGGCTTCAAATTCATTCTGTGATCATAGCATGCATGGACTCGGCTCATATGACTGGGATTTCCATGAAAAAGATTGTGGGCCGAAAATGGGTGATGACTGTACATTTCTCTTCTGTTTCCTCTTTATATTTCTATTTTACCTCCTCAATTTAGCATTATGGACAGGGAAAGACCTAATCTAAGATCTGCACAAAAATATTTTGCCTTCAAATTCATACCATGATCGTAGCATGCATGGACTCGATCATATGACTGGGATTTCCCTGAAAAAGATTGTGGGCAGAAAATGGGTGATCACTGTACATTTCTCTTCTGTTTCTTATTTATATTTCTATTTTACCTCCTCAATTTAGCATTATGGCCAGGGAAAGACCTAATCTAAAATCTGCACAAAAATATTTTGCCTTCAAATTCATACCGTGATCGTAGCATGCATGGACTCGACTCATATGACTGGGATTTCCATGAAAAAGATTATGGGCCGAAAATGGGAGATCACTGTACATTTCTCTTGTGTTTCCTATTTATATTTCTATTTTACCTCCTCAATTTAGCATTATGTACACGGAAAGACCTAATCTAAGCTCTGCACAAAAATATTTTGCCTTCAACTTCATACCGTGATCGTAGCATGCATGAACTCTACTCATACGACTGGGATTTCCATGAAAAAGATTGTGGGCCGAAAATGGGTGATCACTGTACATTTCTCTTCTGTTTCCTATTTATATTTATATTTTACCTCCTCAATTTAGCATTATGGCCAGGGAAAGACCTAATCTAAGCTCTGCACAAAAATATTTTGCCTTCAAATTCATACCGTGATCGTAGCATGCATGGACTCGACTCATATGACTGGGATTTCCATGAAAAAGATTGTGGGCCGAAAATGGGTGATCACTGTACATTTCTCTTCTGTTTCCAATTTATATTTCTATTTTACCTCCTCAATTTAGCATTATGGACAGGGAAAGACCTAATCGAAGATCTGCACAAAAATATTTTGCCTTCAAATTCATACCGTGATCGTAGCATGCATGGACTCGACTCATATGACTGGGATTTCCATGAAAAAGATTTTGGGCCGAAAATGGATGATCACTGTACATTTCTCTTCTGTTTCCTATTTATATTTATATTTTACCTCCTCAATTTTGCATTATGGCCAGGGAAAGACCTAATCTAAGCTCTGCACAAAAATATTTTGCCTTCAAATTCATAACGTGATCGTAGCATGCATGAACTCTACTCATATGACTGGGATTTCCATGAAAAAGATTGTGGGCCGAAAATGGGTGATCACTGTACATTTCTCTTCTGTTTCCTATATATATTTCTATTTTACCTCCTCAATTTAGCATTATCGACAGGGAAAGACCTCATCTAAGATCTGCACAAAAATATTTTGCCTTCAAATTCATACCGTGATCGTAGCATGCATGGACTCGACTCATATGACTGGGATTTCCATGAAAAAGATTGTGGGCCAAAAATGGGTGATCACTGTACATTTCTCTTCTGTTTCCTATTTATATTTATATTTTACCTCCTCAATTTAGCATTATGGACAGGGAAAGACCTAATCTAAGATCTGCACAAAAATATTTTGCCTTCAAATTCATACCGTGATCGTAGCATGCATGGACTCGGCTCATATGACTGGGATTTCCATGAAAAAGATTTTGGGCCGAAAGTGGGTGATCACTGTACATTTCTCTTCAGTTTCCTATTTATATTTATGTTTTACCTCCTCAATTTAGCATTATGGACAGGGAAAGACCTAATCTAAGCTCTGCACAAAAATATTTTGGCTTCAAATTCATTCTGTGATCATAGCATGCATGGACTCGGCTCATATGACTGGGATTTCCATGTAAAAGATTGTGGGCCGAAAATGGGTGATCACTGTACATTTCTCTTCTGTTTCCTATTTATATTTCTATTTTACCTCCTCAATTTAGCATTATGGACAGGGCAAGACCTAATCTAAGATCTGCACAAAAATATTTTGCCTTCAAAATCATACCGTGATCGTAGCATGCATGGACTCGGCTCATATGACTGGGATTTCCATGAAAAAGATTGTGGGCCGAAAATGGGTGATGACTGTACATTTCTCTTCTGTTTCCTCTTTATATTTCTATTTTACCTCCTCAATTTAGCATTATGGACAGGGAAAGACCTAATCTAAGATCTGCACAAAAATATTTTGCCTTCAAATTCATACCATGATCGTAGCATGCATGGACTTGACTCATATGACTGGGATTTCCATGAAAAAGATTGTGGGCCGAAAATGGGTGATCACTGTACATTTCTGTTCTGTTTCCTATTTATATTTATATTTTAGCTCCTCAATTTAGCATTATGGACAGGGAAAGACCTCATCTAAGATCTGCACAAAAATATTTTGCCTTCAAATTCATACCGTGATCGTAGCATGCATGGACTTGACTCATATGACTGGGATTTCCATGAAAAAGATTGTGGGCCGAAAATGGGTGATCACTGTACATTTCTCTTCTGTTTCCTATTTATATTTATATTTTAGCTCCTCAATTTAGCATTATGGACAGGGAAAGACCTCATCTAAGATCTGCACAAAAATATTTTGCCTTCAAATTCATACCGTGATCGTAGCATGCATGGACTTGACTCATATGACTTGGATTTCCATGTAAAAGATTGTGGGCAGAAAATGGGTGATCACTGTACATTTCTCTTCTGTTTCCTAATTATATTTCTATTTTATCTCCTCAATTTAGCATTATGGCCAGGGAAAGACCTAATCTAAGATCTGCACAAAAATATTTTGCCTTCAAATTCATAACGTGATCGTAGCATGCATGGACTCGGCTCATATGACTGGGATTTCCATGAAAAAGATTGTGGGCCGAAAATGGGTGATCACGGTACATTTCTCTTCTGTTTCCTATTTATATTTATATTTTACCTCCTCAATTTAGCATTATGGACAGGGAAAGACCTAATCTAATATCTGCACAAAAATATTTTGCCTTCAAATTCATACCGTGATCGTAGCATGCATGGACTCGACTCATATGACTGGGATTTCCATGAAAAAGATAGTGGGCCGAAAATGGGTGATCACTGTACATTTCTCTTCTGTTTCCTATTTATATTTCTATTTTACATCCTCAATTTAGCATTATGGACAGGGAAAGACCTAATCTAAGATCTGCACAAAAATATTTTGCCTTCACATTCATACCGTGATCGTAGCATGCATGGACTCGACTCATATGCCTGGGATTTCCATGAAAAAGATTTTGGGCCGAAAATGGGTGATCACTGTACATTTCTTTTCTGTTTCCTATTTATATTTCTATTTTACCTCCTGAATTTCGCATTATGGACAGGGAAAGACCTAATCTAAGATCTGCACAAAAATATTTTGCCTTCAAATTCATACCTTGATCGTAGCATGCATGGACTCGACTCATATGACTGTGATTTCCATGAAAAAGATCGTGGGCCGAAAATGGGTGATCACGGTACATTTCTCTTCTGTTTCCTATTTATATTTCTATTTTACCTCCTCAATTTAGCATTATGGACAGGGAAAGACCTAATCTAAGCTCTGCACAAAAATATTTTGTCTTCAAATTCATACCGTGATCGTAGCATGTATGGACTCGACTCATATGACTGGGATTTCCTTGAAAAACGTTGTGGGCCGAAAGTGGGTGATCACTGTACATTTCTCTTCTATTTCTATTTATATTTCTATTTCACATCCTCAATTTAGCATTATGGACAGGGAAAGACCTAATCTAATATCTGCACAAAAATATTTTGCCTTCAAATACATACCGTGATTGTAGGATGCATGGACTCGATTCATATGACGGGGATTTCCATGAAAAAGATTGTGGGCCGAAAATGGGTGATCACTGTACATTTCTCTTCTGTCTCCTAATTATATTTATATTTTACATCCTCAATTTAGTATTATGGACGGGGAAAGACATAATCTAAGATCTGCACAAAAATATTTTGCCTTCAAATTCATACCGTGATCGTAGCATGCATGGACTCGACTCATATGACTGGGATTTCCATGAAAAAGATTGTGGGCCGAAAATGGGTGATCACTGTACATTTCTCTTCTGTTTCCTATTAATATTTATATTTTACCTCCTCAATTTAGCATTATGTACAGGGGAAGACCTAATCTAAGATCTGCACAAAAATATTTTGCCTTCAAATTCATACCGTGATCGTAGCATGCATGGACTCGACTCAGATGACTGGGATTTCCATGAAAAAGATTGTGGGCAGAAAATGGGTGATCACTGTATATTTCTCTTCTATTTCCTATTCATATTTCTATTTTACATCCTCAATTTAGCATTATGGACAGGGAAAGACCTAATCTAAGATCAGCGCAAAAATATTTTGCCTTCACATTCATACCGTGATCGTAGCATGCATGGACTCGACTCATATGACTGGGATTTCCATGAAAAACATTGTGGGCCGAAAATGGGTGATCACTGTACATTTCTCTTCTGTTTCCTATTTATATTTCTATTTTACCTGCTCAATTTAGCATTATGGACAGGGAAAGACTTAATCTAAGATCTGCACAAAAATATTTTGCCTTCAAATTCATACCTTGATCGTAGCATGCATGGACTCGACTCATATGACTGGGATTTCCATGAAAAAGATTGTGGGCCGAAAATGGGTGATCACTGTACATTTCTCTTCTGTTTCCTATTTATATTTATATTTTGCCTCCTCAATTTAGCATTATGGACAGTGAAAGACCTAATCTAAGATCTGCACAAAAATATTTTGCCTTCAAATTCATACCGTGATCGTAGCATGCATGGACTCGACTCAGATGACTGGGATTTCCATGAAAAAGATTGTGGGCAGAAAATGGGTGATCACTGTATATTTCTCTTCTGTTTCCTATTTATATTTCTATTTTACATCCTCAATTTAGCATTATGGACAGGGAAAGACCTAATCTAAGATCTGCACAAAAATATTTTGCCTTCAATTTAGTACCGTGATCGTAGCATGCATGGACTCGAATCATATGACTGGGATTTCCAAGAAAAAGATTGTGGGCCGATAATGGGTGATCACTGTACATTTCTCTTGTTTCCAATTTATATTTCTATTTTACCTCCTCAATTTAGCAATATGGCCAGGGAAAGACCTAATCTAAGCTCTGCACAAAAATATTTTGCCTTCAAATTTATACCGTGATCGTAGCATGCATGGACTCGACCCATATGACTGGGATTTCCATGAAAAAGATTGTGGGCCGAAAATGGGTGATCACTGTACATTTCTCTTCTGTTTCCTATTTATATTTATATTTTACCTCCTCAATTTAGCGTTATGGACTAGGAAAGACCTAATCTAAGCTGTGCACAAAAATATTTTGCCTTCAAATTCATACCGTGATCGTAGCATCCATGGACTCGACTCATATGACTGGGATTTCCATGAAAAAGATTGTGGGCCGAAATTGGGTGATCACTGTACATTTCACTTCTGTTTCCTATTTATATTTATATTTTACCTCCTCAATTTAGCATTATGGACAGGGAAAGATCTAATCTAAGATCTGCAAAAATATATTTTGCCTTCAAATTCATA
This sequence comes from Acanthosepion lycidas, assembly GCA_963932145.1. Classification (NCBI taxonomy): domain Eukaryota; kingdom Metazoa; phylum Mollusca; class Cephalopoda; order Sepiida; family Sepiidae; genus Acanthosepion; species Acanthosepion lycidas. Next base: position 1,468,919 of record OZ010604.1, on the reverse strand, counting down.
CCGTGATCGTAGCATGCATGGACTCGACTCATATGACTGGGATTTCCATGAAAAAGATTGTGGGCCGAAAATGGGTGATCACTGTACATTTCTCTTCTGTTTCCTATTTATATTTATATTTTATCTCCTCAATTTTGCATTAGGGACAGGGAAAGACCTAATCTAAGATCTGCAAAAAAATATTTTGCCTTCAAATTATACCGTGATCGTAGCATGCACGGACTCGACTCATATGACTGGGATTTCCATGAAAAAGATTATGGGCCGAAAATGGGTGATCACTGTACTTTTCTCTTCTGTTTCCTATTTATATTTATATTTTACCTCCTCAATTTAGCATTATGGCCAGGGAAAGACCTAATCTAATATCTGCACAAAAATATTTTGCCTTCAAGTTCATACCGTGATCGTAGCATGCATGGAATGGACTCATATGACTGGGATTTCCATGAAAAAGTTTGTGGGCCGAAAATGGGTGATCACTGTACATTTCTCTTCTGTTTCCTATTTATATTTCTATTTTATCTCCTCAATTTAGCATTATGGACAGGGAAAGACCTAATCTAAGCTCTGCACAAAAATATTTTGCCTTCAAATACATACCGTGATCGTAGCATGTATTGACTCGACTCATATGACTGGGATTTCCATGAAAAAGATTGTGGGCCGAAAATGGGTGATCACTGTACATTTCTCTTAAGTTTCCTATTTATATTTATATTTACCTGCTCAATTTAGCATTATGGACAGGGAAAGACCTAATCTAAGCTCTGCACAAAAATATTTTGCCTTCAAATTCATACCGTGATCGTAACATGTATGGACTCGAATCATATGACTGGGATTTCCATGAAAAAGATTGTGGGCCTAAAATGGGTGATCACTGTACATTTCTCTTCTGTTTCCTATTTATATTTCTATTTTACATCCTCAATTTAGCATTATCGACAGGGAAAGACCTAATCTAATATCTGCACAAAAATATTTTGCCTTCAAATTCATACCTTGATCGTAGCATGCAGGGACTCGACTCATATGACTGGGATATCCATGAAAAAGATTGTGGGCACAAAATGGGTGATCACTGTACATTTCTCTTCTGTTTCCTATTTATATTTATATTTTACCTCCTCAACTTAGCATTATGGACAGGGAAAGACCTAATCTAAGATCTGCAAAAAAATATTTTGTCTTCAAATTCATACCGTGATCGTAGCATGCATGGACTCGACTCATATGACTGGGATTTCCATGAAAAAGATTGTGGGACGAAAATGGGTGATCACTGTACATTTCTCTTCTGTTTCCTATTTATATTTCTATTTTACCTCCTCAATTTAGCATTATGGACTAGGAAAGACCTAATCTAAGCTCTGCACAAAAATATTTTGCCTTCAAATTCATACCGTGATCGTAGCATCCATGGACTCGACTCATATGACTGGGATTTCCATGAAAAAGATTGTGGGCCGAAATTGGGTGATCACTGTACATTTCACTTCTGTTTCCTATTTATATTTATATTTTACCTCCTCAATTTAGCATTATGGACAGGGAAAGACCTAATCTAAGATCTGCAAAAATATATTTTGCCTTCAAATTCATACCGTGATCGTAGCATGCATGGACTCGACTCATATGACTGGGATTTCCATGAAAAAGATTGTGGGCCGAAATTGGGTGATCACTGTACATTTCTCTTCTGTTTCCTATTTATATTTCTATTTTATCTCCTCAATTTAGCATTATGGACAGGGAAAGACCTAATCTAAGCTCTGCACAAAAATATTTTGCCTTCAAATACATACCGTGATCGTAGCATGCATTGACTCGACTCATATGAATGGGATTTCCATGAAAAATATTGTGGGCCGAAAATGGGTGATCACTGTACATTTCTCTTAAGTTTCCTATTTATATTTATATTTACCTGCTCAATTTAGCATTATGGACAGGGAAAGACCTAATCTAAGCTCTGCACAAAAATATTTTGCCTTCAAATTCATACCGTGATCGTAACATGTATGGACTCGAATCATATGACTGGGATTTCCATGAAAAAGATTGTGGGCCTAAAATGGGTGATCACTGTACATTTCTCTTCTGTTTCCTATTTATATTTCTATTTTACATCCTCAATTTAGCATTATCGACAGGGAAAGACCTAATCTAATATCTGCACAAAAATATTTTGCCTTCAAATTCATACCTTGATCGTAGCATGCAGGGACTCGACTCATATGACTGGGATATCCATGAAAAAGATTGTGGGCACAAAATGGGTGATCACTGTACATTTCTCTTCTGTTTCCTATTTATATTTATATTTTACCTCCTCAACTTAGCATTATGGACAGGGAAAGACCTAATCTAAGATCTGCAAAAAAATATTTTGTCTTCAAATTCATACCGTGATCGTAGCATGCATGGACTCGACTCATATGACTGGGATTTCCATGAAAAAGATTGTGGGACGAAAATGGGTGATCACTGTACATTTCTCTTCTGTTTCCTATTTATATTTCTATTTTACCTCCTCAATTTAGCATTATGGACTAGGAAAGACCTAATCTAAGCTCTGCACAAAAATATTTTGCCTTCAAATTCATACCGTGATCGTAGCATCCATGGACTCGACTCATATGACTGGGATTTCCATGAAAAAGATTGTGGGCCGAAATTGGGTGATCACTGTACATTTCACTTCTGTTTCCTATTTATATTTATATTTTACCTCCTCAATTTAGCATTATGGACAGGGAAAGACCTAATCTAAGATCTGCAAAAATATATTTTGCCTTCAAATTCATACCGTGATCGTAGCATGCATGGACTCGACTCATATGACTGGGATTTCCATGAAAAAGATTGTGGGCCGAAATTGGGTGATCACTGTACATTTCTCTTCTGTTTCCTATTTATATTTCTATTTTATCTCCTCAATTTAGCATTATGGACAGGGAAAGACCTAATCTAAGCTCTGCACAAAAATATTTTGCCTTCAAATACATACCGTGATCGTAGCATGCATTGACTCGACTCATATGAATGGGATTTCCATGAAAAATATTGTGGGCCGAAAATGGGTGATCACTGTACATTTCTCTTAAGTTTCCTATTTATATTTATATTTACCTGCTCAATTTAGCATTATGGACAGGGAAAGACCTAATCTAAGCTCTGCACAAAAATATTTTGCCTTCAAATTCATACCGTGATCGTAGCATGTATGGACTCGACTCATATGACTGGGATTTCCATGAAAAAGATTGTGGGCCTAAAATGGGTGATCACTGTACATTTCTCTTCTGTTTCCTATTTATATTTCTATTTTACATCCTCAATTTAGCATTATCGACAGGGAAAGACCTAATCTAATATCTGCACAAAAATATTTTGCCTTCAAATTCATACCTTGATCGTAGCATGCAGGGACTCGACTCATATGACTGGGATATCCATGAAAAAGATTGTGGGCAGAAAATGGGTGATCACTGTACATTTCTCTTAAGTTTCCTATTTATATTTATATTTACCTCCTCAATTTAGCATTATGGACAGGGAAAGACCTAATCTAAGTTCTGCACAAAAATATTTTGCCTTCAAATTCATACCGTGACCGTAGCATGTATGGACTCGACTCATATGACTGGGATTTCCATGAAAAAGATTGTGGGCCGAAAATGGGTGATCACTGTACATTTCTCTTCTGTTTCCTATTTATATTTCTATTTTACCTCCTCAATTTAGCATTATGGACAGGGAAAGACCTAATCTAAGATCTGCAAAAAAATATTTTGTCTTCAAATTCATACCGTGATCGTAGCATGCATGGACTCGACTCATATGACTGGGATTTCCATGAAAAAGATTGTGGGACGAAAATGGGTGATCACTGTACATTTCTCTTCTGTTTCCTATTTATATTTCTATTTTACCTCCTCAATTTAGCATTATGGACTAGGAAAGACCTAATCTAAGCTCTGTACAAAAATATTTTGCCTTCAAATTCATACCGTGATCGTAGCATCCATGGACTCGACTCATATGACTGGGATTTCCATGAAAAAGATTGTGGGCCGAAATTGGGTGATCACTGTACATTTCACTTCTGTTTCCTATTTATATTTATATTTTACCTCCTCAATTTAGCATTATGGACAGGGAAAGACCTAATCTAAGATCTGCAAAAATATATTTTGCCTTCAAATTCATACCGTGATCGTAGCATGCATGGACTCGACTCATATGACTGGGATTTCCATGAAAAAGATTGTGGGCCGAAAATGGGTGATCACTGTACATTTCTCTTCTGTTTCCTATTTATATTTATATTTTATCTCCTCAATTTAGCATTAGGGACAGGGAATGACCTAATCTAAGATCTGCAAAAAAATATTTTGCCTTCAAATTATACCGTGATCGTAGCATGCACGGACTCGACTCATATGACTGGGATTTCCATGAAAAAGATTGTGGGCCGAAAATGGGTGATCACTGTACTTTTCTCTTCTGTTTCCTATTTATATTTATATTTTACCTCCTCAATTTAGCATTATGGCCAGGGAAAGACATAATCTAATATCTGCACAAAAATATTTTGCCTTCAAGTTCATACCGTGATCGTAGCATGCATGGAATGGACTCATATGACTGGGATTTCCATGAAAAAGTTTGTGCGCCGAAAATGGGTGATCACTGTACATTTCTCTTCTGTTTCCTATTTATATTTCTATTTTACCTCCTCAATTTAGCATTATGGACAGGGAAAGACCTAATCTAAAATCTGCACAAAAATATTTTGCCTTCAAATTCATACCGTGATCGTAGCATGCATGGACTCGACTCATATGACTGGGATTTCCATGAAAAAGGTTGAGGGCCGAAATTGGGTGATCACTGTACATTTCTCTTCTGTTTCCTATTTATATTTCTATTTTATCTCCTCAATTTAGCATTATGGACAGGGAAAGACCTAATCTAAGCTCTGCACAAAAATATTTTGCCTTCAAATACATACCGTGATCGTAGCATGTATGGACTCGACTCATATGACTGGGATTTCCATGAAAAAGATTGTGGGCCTAAAATGGGTGAGCACTGTACATTTCTCTTCTGTTTCCTATTTATATTTCTATTTTACCTCCTCAATTTAGCATTATGGACTAGGAAAGACCTAATCTAAGCTCTGTACAAAAATATTTTGCCTTCAAATTCATACCGTGATCGTAGCATCCATGGACTCGACTCATATGACTGGGATTTCCATGAAAAAGATTGTGGGCCGAAATTGGGTGATCACTGTACATTTCACTTCTGTTTCCTATTTATATTTATATTTTACCTCCTCAATTTAGCATTATGGACAGGGAAAGACCTAATCTAAGATCTGCAAAAATATATTTTGCCTTCAAATTCATACCGTGATCGTAGCATGCATGGACTCGACTCATATGACTGGGATTTCCATGAAAAAGATTGTGGGCCGAAAATGGGTGATCACTGTACATTTCTCTTCTGTTTCCTATTTATATTTATATTTTATCTCCTCAATTTAGCATTAGGGACAGGGAATGACCTAATCTAAGATCTGCAAAAAAATATTTTGCCTTCAAATTATACCGTGATCGTAGCATGCACGGACTCGACTCATATGACTGGGATTTCCATGAAAAAGATTGTGGGCCGAAAATGGGTGATCACTGTACTTTTCTCTTCTGTTTCCTATTTATATTTATATTTTACCTCCTCAATTTAGCATTATGGCCAGGGAAAGACATAATCTAATATCTGCACAAAAATATTTTGCCTTCAAGTTCATACCGTGATCGTAGCATGCATGGAATGGACTCATATGACTGGGATTTCCATGAAAAAGTTTGTGCGCCGAAAATGGGTGATCACTGTACATTTCTCTTCTGTTTCCTATTTATATTTCTATTTTACCTCCTCAATTTAGCATTATGGACAGGGAAAGACCTAATCTAAAATCTGCACAAAAATATTTTGCCTTCAAATTCATACCGTGATCGTAGCATGCATGGACTCGACTCATATGACTGGGATTTCCATGAAAAAGGTTGAGGGCCGAAATTGGGTGATCACTGTACATTTCTCTTCTGTTTCCTATTTATATTTCTATTTTATCTCCTCAATTTAGCATTATGGACAGGGAAAGACCTAATCTAAGCTCTGCACAAAAATATTTTGCCTTCAAATACATACCGTGATCGTAGCATGTATGGACTCGACTCATATGACTGGGATTTCCATGAAAAAGATTGTGGGCCTAAAATGGGTGAGCACTGTACATTTCTCTTAGGTTTCCTATTTATATTTCTATTTTACCTCCTCAATTTCGCATTACGGACAGGGAAAGACCTAATCTAAGACCTGCACAAAAATATTTTGCCTTCAAATTCATACCGTGATCGTAGCATGCATGGACTCGACTCATATGACTGGGATTTCCATGCAAAAGATTGTGGGCGGAAAATGGGTGATCACTGTACATTTCTCTTCTGTTTCCTATTTATATTTATATTTTACCTCCTCAATTTAGCATTATGGACAGGGAAAGACCTAATCGAAGATCTGCACAAAAATATTTTGCCTTCAAATTCATACCGTGATCGTAGCATGCATGGACTCGACCCATATGACTGGGATTTCCATGAAAAACATTGTGGGCCGAAAATGGGTGATCACTGTACATTTCTCTTCTGTTTCCTATTTATATTTATATTTTACCTCCTCAATTTTGCATTATGGCCAGGGAAAGACCTAATCTAAGCTCTGCACAAAAATATTTTGCCTTCAAATTCATAACGTGATCGTAGCATGCATGGACTCGACTCATATGACTGGGATTTCCATGAAAAAGATTGTGGGCCGAAAATGGGTGATCACTGTACATTTCTCTTCTGTTTCCTATTTATATTTATATTTTACCTCCTCAATTTAGCATTATGGACAGGGAAAGACCTAATCTAAAATCTGCACAAAAATATTTTGCCTTCAAATTCATAACGTGACCGTAGCATGCATGGACTCGACTCGTATGACTGGGATTTCCCTGAAAAAGATTGTGGGCAGAAAATGGGTGATCACTGTACATTTCTCTTCTGTTTCTTATTTATATTTCTATTTTACCTCCTCAATTTAGCATTATGGCCAGGGAAAGACCTAATCTAAAATCTGCACAAAAATATTTTGCCTTCAAATTCATCCCGTGATCGTAGCATGCATGGACTCGACTCATATGACTGGGATTTCCATGAAAAAGATTATGGGCCGAAAATGGGAGATCACTGTACATTTCTCTTCTGTTTCCTATTTATATTTATATTTTACCTCCTCAATTTAGCATTATGGACACGGAAAGACCTAATCTAAGCTCTGCACAAAAATATTTTGCCTTCAACTTCATACCGTGATCGTAGCATGCATGAACTCTACTCATACGACTGGGATTTCCATGAAAAAGATTGTGGGCCGAAAATGGGTGATCACTGTACATTTCTCTTCTGTTTCCTATTTATATTTATATTTTACCTCCTCAATTTAGCATTATGGCCAGGGAAAGACCTAATCTAAGCTCTGCACAAAAATATTTTGCCTTCAAATTCATACCGTGATCGTAGCATGCATGGACTCGACTCATATGACTGGGATTTCCATGAAAAAGATTTTGGGCCGAAAATGGGTGATCACTGTACATTTCTCTTCTGTTTCCTATTTATATTTATATTTTACCTCCTCAATTTTGCATTATGGCCAGGGAAAGACCTAATCTAAGCTCTGCACAAAAATATTTTGCCTTCAAATTCATAACGTGATCGTAGCATGCATGAACTCTACTCATATGACTGGGATTTCCATGAAAAAGATTGTGGGCCGAAAATGGGTGATCACTGTACATTTCTCTTCTGTTTCCTATTTATATTTCTATTTTACATCCTCAATTTAGCATTATCGACAGGGAAAGACCTAATCTAATATCTGCACAAAAATATTTTGCCTTCAAATTCATACCTTGATCGTAGCATGCAGGGACTCGACTCATATGACTGGGATATCCATGAAAAAGATTGTGGGCAGAAAATGGGTGATCACTGTACATTTCTCTTCTGTTTTCTATTTATATTTATATTTTACCTCCTCAATTTACCATTATGGACAGGGAAAGACATATCTAAGCTGTGTACAAAAATATTTTGCCTTCAAATCCATACCGTGAACGTAGCATGCATGGACTCGACTCATATGACTGCGATTTCCATGAAAAAGATTGTGGGCCGAAAATGGGTGATCACTGTACATTTCTCTTCTGTTTCCTATTTATATTTATATTTTACCTCCTCAACTTAGCATTATGGACAGGGAAAGACCTAATCTAAGATCTGCACAAAAATATTTTGCCTTCAATTTAGTACCGTGATCGTAGCATGCATGGACTTGAATCATATGACTGGGATTTCCAAGAAAAAGATTGTGGGCCGATAATGGGTGATCACTGTACATTTCTATTCTGTTTCCTATTTATATTTATATTTTATCTCCTCAATTTAGCATTATGGACAGGGAAAGACCTAATCTAAGATCTACACAAAAATATTTTGCCTTCAAATTCATACCGTGATCGTAGCATGCACGGACACGACTCATATTACTGGGATTTCCATGAAAAAGATTGTGGGCCGAAAATGGGTGATCACTGTACATTTCTCTTGTTTCCAATTTATATTTCTATTTTACCTCCTCAATTTAGCAATATGGCCAGGGAAAGACCTAATCTAAGCTCTGCACAAAAATATTTTGCCTTCAAATTTATACCGTGATCGTAGCATGCATGGACTCGACCCATATGACTGGGATTTCCATGAAAAAGATTGTGGGCCGAAAATGGGTGATCACTGTACATTTCTCTTCTGTTTCCTATTTATATTTATATTTTACCTCCTAAATTTAGCATTATGGACCAGGAAAGACCTAATCTAAGCTGTGCACAAAAATATTTTGCCTTCAAATTCATACCGTGATCGTAGCATGTATGGACTCGACCCATATGACTGGGATTTCCATGAAAAAGATTGTGGGACGAAAATGGGTGATCACTGTACATTTCTCTTCTGTTTCCTATTTATATTTCTATTTTACCTCCTCAATTTAGCATTATGGACCAGGAAAGACCTAATCAAAGCTCTGCAGAAAAATATTTTGCCTTCAAATTCATACCGTGATCGTAGCATGTATGGACTCGACTCATATGACTGGGATTTCCATGAAAAAGATTGTGGGCCTAAAATGGGTGATCACTGTACATTTCTCTTCTGTTTCCTATTTATATTTATATTTCATCTCCTCAATTTAGCATTATGGACAGGGAAAGACCTAATCTAAGATCTGCAAAAATATATTTTGCCTTCAAATTCATACCGTGATCGTAGCATGCATGGACTCGACTCATATGACTGGGATTTCCATGAAAAAGATTGTGGGCCGAAAATGGGTGATCACTGTACATTTCTCTTCTGTTTCCTATTTATATTTATATTTTATCTCCTCAATTTAGCATTAGGGACGGGGAAAGACCTAATCTAAGATCTGCAAAAAAATATTTTGCCTTCAAATTATACCGTGATCGTAGCATGCACGGACTCGACTCATATGACTGGGATTTCCATGAAAAAGATTGTGGGCCGAAAATGGGTGATCACTGTACATTTCTCTTCTGTTTCCTATTTATATTTATATTTTACCTCCTCAATTTAGCATTATGGCCAGGGAAAGACCTAATCTAATATCTGCACAAAAATATTTTGCCTTCAAGTTCATACCGTGATCGTAGCATGCATGGAATGGACTCATATGACTGGGATTTCCATGAAAAAGTTTGTGGGCCGAAAATGGGTGATCACTGTACATTTCTCTTCTGTTTCCTATTTATATTTCTATTTTACCTCCTCAATTTAGCATTATGGACAGGGAAAGACCTAATCTAAAATCTGCACAAAAATATTTTGCCTTCAAATACATACCGTGATCGTAGCATGCATTGACTCGACTCATATGACTGGGATTTCCATGAAAAATATTGTGGGCCGAAAATGGGTGATCACTGTACATTTCTCTTAAGTTTCCTATTTATATTTATATTTACCTGCTCAATTTAGCATTATGGACAGGGAAAGACCTAATCTAAGCTCTGCACAAAAATATTTTGCCTTCAAATTCATACCGTGATCGTAGCATGTATGGACTCGACTCATATGACTGGGATTTCCATGAAAAAGATTGTGGGCCTAAAATGGGTGATCACTGTACATTTCTCTTCTGTTTCCTATTTATATTTATATTTTACATCCTCAATTTAGCATTATCGACAGGGAAAGACCTAATCTAATATCTGCACAAAAATATTTTGCCTTCAAATTCATACCTTGATCGTAGCATGCAGGGACTCGACTCATATGACTGGGATATCCATGAAAAAGATTGTGGGCAGAAAATGGGTGATCACTGTACATTTCTCTTAAGTTTCCTATTTATATTTATATTTACCTCCTCAATTTAGCATTATGGACAGGGAAAGACCTAATCTAAGTTCTGCACAAAAATATTTTGCCTTCAAATTCATACCGTGACCGTAGCATGTATGGACTCGACTCATATGACTGGGATTTCCATGAAAAAGATTGTGGGCCGAAAATGGGTGATCACTGTACATTTCTCTTCTGTTTCCTATTTATATTTATATTTTACCTCCTCAATTTAGCATTATGGACCAGGAAAGACCTAATCTAAGCTCTGCACAAAAATATTTTGCCTTCAAATTCATACCGTGATCGTAGCATGTATGGACTCGACTCATATGACTGGGATTTCCATGAAAAAGATTGTGGGCCTAAAATGGGTGAGCACTGTACATTTCTCTTCTGTTTCCTATTTATATTTCTATTTTACCTCCTCAATTTAGCATTATGGACAGGGAAATACCGAATCTAAGATCTGCAAAAAAATATTTTGCCTTCAAATTCATACCGTTATCGTAGCATGCATGGACTCGACTCATATGACTGGGATTTCCATGAAAAAGATTGTGGGCCGAAAATGGGTGATCACTGTACATTTCTCTTCTGTTTCCTATTTATATTTCTATTTTACCTCCTCAATTTATCATTATGGACCAGGAAAGACCTAATCTAAGCTCTGCACAAAAATATTTTGCCTTCAAATTCATACCGTAATCGTAGCTTGTATGGACTCGACTCATGTGACTGTGATTTCCATGAAAAAGATTGTGGGCCTAAAATGTGTGATCACTCTACATTTCTCTTAGGTTTCCTATTTATATTTATATTTTACCTCCTCAATTTAGCATTATGGACTAGGAAAGACCTAATCTAAGCTCTGCACAAAAATATATTGCCTTCAAATTCATACCGTGATCGTAGCATGCATGGACTCGACTCATATGACTGGGATTTCCATGAAAAAGATTGTGGGCCGAAAATGGGTGATCACTATACATTTCTCTTCTGTTTCCTATTTATATTTCTATTTTACCTCCTCAATTTAGCATTATGGACAGGGAAAGACCTAATCTAAGATCTGCACAAAAATATTTTGCCTTCAAATTCATACCGTGATCGTAGCATGCATCGACTCGACTCATATGACTGGGATTTCCATGAAAAAGATTGTGGGCCGAAAATGGGTGATCACTGTACATTTTTCTTCGGTTCCCTATTTATATTTCTATTTTACCTCCTCAATTTAGCATTATGGACAGGGAAAGACCTAATCTAAGATCTGCACAAAAATATTTTGCCTTCAAATTCATACCGTGATCGTAGCATGCATGGACTCGATTCATATGACTGGGATTTCCATGAAAAAGATTGTGGGCCGAAAATGGGTGATCACTGTATATTTATCTTCGGTTTCCTATTTATATTTCTATTTTACCTCCTCAATTTAGCATTATGGACAGGGAAAGACCTAATCTAATATCTGCACAAAAATATTTTGCCTTCAAATTCATTCCGTGATCGTAGCATGCATGGACTCGACTCATATGACTGTGATTTCCATGAAAAAGATTTTGGGCCGAAAATGGGTGATCACTGTACATTTTTCTTCGGTTCCCTATTTATATTTCTATTTTACCTCCTCAATTTAGCATTATGGACAGGGAAAGACCTAATCTAAGATCTGCACAAAAATATTTTGCCTTCAAATTCATACCGTGATCGTAGCATGCATGGACTCGATTCATATGACTGGGATTTCCATGAAAAAGATTGTGGGCCGAAAATGGGTGATCACTGTATATTTCTCTTCGGTTTCCTATTTATATTTCTATTTTACCTCCTCAATTTAGCATTATGGACAGGGAAAGACCTAATCTAAGATCTGCACAAAAATATTTTGCCTTCAAATTCATAACGTGATCGTAGCATGCATGGACTCGACTCATATGACTGGGATTTCCATGAAAAAGATTGTGGGCAGAAAATGGGTGATCACTGTACATTTCTCTTCTGTTTCCTATTTATATTTCTATTTTACCTCCTCAATTTAGCATTATGGACAGGGAAAGACCTAATCTAAGATCTGCACAAAAATATTTTGCCTTCAAATTCATACTTTGATCGTAGCATGCATGGACTCGACTCATATGACTGGGATTTCCATGAAAAAGATTGTGGGCCGAAAATGTGTGATCACTGTACATTTCTCTTCCGTTTCCTATTTATATTTATATTTTACATCCTCAATTTAGCATTATGGACAGGGAAAGACCTAATCTAATATCTGCACAAAAATATTTTGCCTTCAAATTCATACCGTGATCGTAGCATGCATAGACTCGATTCATATGACTGGGATTTCCATGAAAAAGATTGTGGGCCGAAAATGGGTGATCACTGTACATTTCTCTTCTGTTTCCTATTTATATTTATATTTTACATCCTCAATTTAGCATTATGGACAGGGAAAGACCTAATCTAATATCTGCACAAAAATATTTTGCCTTCAAATTCATACCGTGATCGTAGCATGCATAGACTCGATTCATATGACTGGGATTTCCATGAAAAAAGTTGTAGGCCGAAAATGGGTGATCACTGTACATTTCTCTTCTGTTTCCTATTTATATTTCTATTTTACCTCCTCAATTTAGCATTATGGACAGGGAAAGACCTAATCTAAGCTCTGCACAAAAATATTTTGCCTTCAAATTCTTACCGTGATCGTAGCATGCATGGACTCGACTCATATGACTGTGATTTCCATGAAAAAGATTTTGGGCCGAAAATGGGTGATCACTGTACATTTCTCTTCGGTTTCCTATTTATATTTATATTTTACCTCCTCAATTTAGCATTATGGACAGGGAAAGACCTAATCTAAGATCTGCACAAAAATATTTTGCCTTCAAATTCATACCTTGATCGGACCATGCATGGACACGACTCATATGACTGGGATTTCCATGAAAAAGATCGTGGTCCGAAAATGGTTGATCACGGTACATTTCTCTTCTGTTTCCTATTTATATTTCTATTTTACCTACTCAATTTAGCATTATGGCCAGGGAAAGATCTAATCTAAGCTCTGCACAAAAATATTTTGTCTTCAAATTTATACCGTGATCGTAGCATGTATGGACTCGACTCATATGACTGGGATTTCCTTGAAAAACGTTGTGGGCCGAAAGTGGGTGATCACTGTACATTTCTCTTCTATTTCCTATTTATATTTATATTTTACCTCCCCAATTTAGCAATATGGACAGGGAAAGACCTAATCTAAGATCTGCAAAAAAAAATTTGCCTTCAAATTCATACCGTGATCGTAGCATGCATGGACTCGACTCATATGACTGGGATTTCCATGAAAAAGATTGTGGGCCGAAAATGGGTGATCACTGTACATTTTTCTTCTTTTTCCTATTTATATTTATATTTTACCTCCTCAATTTAGCATTATGGACAAGGAAAGACCTAATCTAAGATCTGCACAAAAATATTTTGCCTTCAAATTCATATCGTGATCGAAGCATGCATGGACACGACTCATATGACTGGGATTTCCATGAAAAAGATTGTGGGCCGAAAATGGGTGATCACTGTACATTTCTCTTCTGTTTCCTATTTATATTTCTATTTTACCTCCTCAATTTAGCATTATGGACAGGGAAAGACCTAATCTAATATCTGCACATAAATATTTTGCCTTCAAATTCATACCGTGATCGTAGCATGCATGGACTCGACTAATATGACTGGGATTTCCAGGAAAAAGATAGTGGGCCGAAAATGGGTGATCACTGTACATTTCTCTTCTGTTTCCTATTTATATTTCTATTTTACATCCTCAATTTAGCATTATGGACAGGGAAAGACCTAATCTAAGCTCTGCACACAAATATTTTGTCTTCAAATTCATACCGTCATCGTAGCATGTATGGACTCGACTCATATGACTGGGATTTCCTTGAAAAACGTTGTTGGCCGAAAGTGGGTGATCACTGTACATTTCTCTTCTGTTTCCTATTTATATTTCTATTATACATCCTCAATTTAGCATTATGGACAGGGAAAGACCTAATCTAATATCTGCACAAAAATATTTTGCCTTCAAATTCATACCGTGATCGCAGCATGCATGGACTCGATTCATATGACTGGGATTTCCATGAAAAAAGTTGTGGGCCGAAAATGGGTGATCACTGTACATTTCTCTTCTGTTTCCTATTTATATTTCTATTTTACCTCCTCAATTTAGCATTATGGACAGGGAAAGACCTAATCTAAGCTCTGCACGAAAATATTTTGCCTTCAAATTCTTACCGTGATCGTAGCATGCATGGACTCGACTCATATGACTGTGATTTCCATGAAAAAGATTTTGGCCGAAAATGGGTGATCACTGTACATTTCTCTTCGGTTTCCTATTACTATTTCTATTTTACCTACTCAATTTAGCATTATGGACAGGGAAAGACCTAATCTAAGATCTGCACAAAAATATTTTGCCTTCAAATTCATACCTTGATCGTACCATGCATGGACTCGACTCATATGACTGGGATTTACATGAAAAAGATTTTGGGCCGAAAACGGGTGATCACTGTACATTTTTCTTCTGTTTCCTATTTATATTTATATTTTACCTCCTCATTTTAGCATTATGGACAAGGAAAGACCTAATCTAAGATCTGCACAAAAATATTTTGCCTTCAAATTCATACCGTGGTGGAAGCATGCATGGACTCGACTCATATGACTGGGATTTCCATGAAAAAGATTGTGGACCGAAAATGGGTGATCACTGTACATTCCTCTTCTGTTTCCTATTTATATTTCTATTTTACCTCCTCAATTTAGCATTATGGACAGGGAAAGACCTAATCTAAGCTCTGCACAAAAATATTTTGCCTTCAAATTCTTACCGTGATCGTAGCATGCATGGACTCGACTCATATGACTGTGATTTCCATGAAAAAGATTTTGGGCCGAAAATGGGTGATCACTGTACATTTCTCTTCTGTTTCCTATTTATATTTCTATTTTACCTCCTCAATTTAGCATTATGGACAGGGAAAGACCTAATCTAAGCTCTGCACAAAAATATTATGTCTTCAAATTCATACCGTGATCATAGCATGTATGGACTCGACTCATATGACTGGGATTTCCTTGAAAAACGTTGTGGGCCGAAAGTGGGTGATCACTGTACATTTCTCTTCTGTTTCCTATTTATATTTCTATTTTACCTCTTCAATTTAGCATTATGGACTGGGAAAGACCTAATCTAAGATCTGCAAAAAAATATTTTGCCTGAAATTCATACCGTGATCGTAGCATGCATGGACTCGACTCATATGACTGGGATTTCCACGAAAAAGATTGTGGGCCGAAAATGGGTGATCACTGTACATTTCTCTTCTGTTTCCTATTTATATTTCTATTTTACATCCTCAATTTAGCATTATGGACAGGGAAAGCCCTAATCTAAGATCTGCTCAAAAATATTTTGCCTTCAAATTCATACCGTGATTGTAGCATGCATGGACTCGAATCATATGACTGGGATTTCCATGAAAAAGATTGTGGGCCGAAAATGGGTGATCACTGTACATTTCACTTCTGTTTCTTATTTATATTTCTATTTTATCTCCTCAATTTAGCATTATGGACAGGGAAAGACCTAATCTAATATCTGCAAAAAAATATTTTCCCTTCAAATTCATACCGTGATCGTAGCATGCATGGACTCGACTCATATGACTGCGATTTCCATGAAAAATAATGTGGGCCGAAAATGGGTGATCACTGTACATTTCTCTTCTGTTTCCTATTTATATTTATATTTTACCTCCTCAATTTAGCATTATGTACAGGGAAAGACCTAATCTAAGACTGCACAAAAATATCTTGCCCTCAAATTCATACCGTGATCGTAGCATGCATGGACTCGACTCATATGACCGGGATTTCCATGAAAAAGATTCTGGGCCGGAAATGGGTGATTACTGTACATTTCTCTTCTGTTTCCTATTTATATTTATATTTAACTTCCTCAATTTAGCATTATGGCCAGGGAAAGACCTAATCTAAGCTCTGCACAAAAATATTTTGCCTTCAAATTCATACCGTGATCGTAGCATGCATTGAGACGACTCATATGACTGGGGTTTCCATGAAAAAGATTGTGTGCTGAAAATGGGTGATCACTGTACATTTCTCTTCTGTTTCCTATTTATATTTATATTTTACCTCCTCAATATAGCATTATGGACAGGGAAAGACCTAATCTAAGCTCTGCAAAAAATATTTTGCTTTCAAATTCATACCGTGATCGTAGCATGCATGGACTCGACTCATATGACTGGGATTTCCATGAAAAAAATTGTGGGCCGAAAATGGGTGATCACTGTTCATTTCTCTTCTGTTTCCTATTTATATTTATATTTTACTTCTTAAATTTAGCATAATGGACAGGGAAAGACCAAATTTAAGATCTGCAAAAAAATATTTTGCCTTCAAATTCATACCATGATCGAAGCATGCACTGACACGACTCATATGACTGGGATTTCCATGAAAAAGATTGTGACCTTAAAATGGGTGATCACTGTACATTTCTTTTCTGTTTCCTATTTATATTTATATTTTACCTCCTTAATTTAGCATTATGGACAGGGAAAAGCCTAATCTAAGATCTGCACAAAAATATTTTGCTTTCAAATTCATACTGTGATTGTGGCATGCATGGACTCGA
The DNA here is from genome assembly GCA_963932145.1 of Acanthosepion lycidas. Lineage (NCBI taxonomy): Eukaryota > Metazoa > Mollusca > Cephalopoda > Sepiida > Sepiidae > Acanthosepion > Acanthosepion lycidas. The sequence continues at coordinate 1,451,624 of OZ010604.1, read as the reverse complement.
TTCATATGCCTGGGATTTCCATGGAAAAGATTGTGGGCAGAAAATGGGTGGTCACTGTACATTTCTCTTCTGTTTCCTATTTATATTTATATTTTACCTCCTCAATTTAGCATTATGGACAGGGAAAGATATAATCTAAGATCTGCACAAAAATATTTTGCTTTCAAATTCATACCGTGATCGTAGCATGCATGGACTTGACTCATATGACTGGGATTTCCATGAAAATATTGTGGCCTTAAAATGGGTGATCACTGTACATTTCTTTTCTGTTTCATATTTATATTTATATTTTACCTCCTCAATTTAGCATTATGGACAGGGAAAGACCTAATCTAAAATCTGCACAAAAATATTTTGCCTTCAAATTCATACCGTGATCGTAGCATGCATGGACTCGACTCATATGACTGGGATTTCCATGAAAAAGATTGTGGGCCGAAAATGGGTATCACTGTACATTTCTCTTCTTTTTCCTATTTATATTTCTATTTTACCTCCTCAATTTAACATTATGGACAGGGAAAGACCTAATCTAAAATCTGCACAAAAATATTTTGCCTTCAAATTCATACCGTGATCGTGGCATGCATGGACTCGACTCATATGACTCTGATTTTCATGAAAAAGATTGTGGGACGAAAATGGGTGGTCACTGTACGTTTCTCTCTGTTTCCTATTTATATTTATATTTTACCTCCTCAATTTAGCATTATGGACAGGGAAAGACCTAATCTAAAATCTGCACAAAAATATTTTGCCTTCAAATTCATACCGTGATCGTAGCATGCATGGACTCAACTCACATGACTGGGATTTCCATGAAAAAGATTGTGGCCCGAAAATGGGTGATCACTGTACATTTCTCTTCTGTTTCCTATTTATATTTATATTTTACCTCCTCAATTTCGCATTATGGACAGGGAAAGACCTAATCTAAAATCTGCACAAAACTATTTTGCCTTCAAATTCATACCGTGATCGTAGCATGCATTGACTCGACTCATATGACTGGGATTTCCATGAAAAACATTGTGGGCCAAAAATGGGTGATCACTGTACATTTCTCTTCTGTTTACTATTTATATTTTACCTCCTCAATTTAGCATTATGGACAGGGAAAGACCTAATCTAAAATCTGCACAAAAATATTTTGCCTTCAAATTCATACCGTGATCGTAGCTTGCATGGACTCAACTCACATGACTGGGATTTCCATGAAAAACATTGTGGCCCGAAAATGGGTGATCACTGTACATTTCTTTCCTGTTTCCTATTTATATTTATATTTTACCTCCTCAATTTAGCATTATGGACAGAGAAAGACCTAATCTAAAATCTGCACAAAAATATTTTGCTTTCAAATTCATACCATGATCGTAGCATGCATGGACTCAACTCACATGACTGGGATTTCCATGAAAAACATTGCGGGCCGAAAATTGGTGATCACTGTACATTTCTTTCTGTTTCCTATTTATATTTATATTTTATCTCCTCAATTTAGCATTATGGACAGGGAAAGACCCAATCTAAAATCTGCACAAAAATATTTTGCCTTCAAATTCATACCGTGATCGTAGCATGCATGGACTCAACTCACATGACTGGGATTTCCATGAAAAACATTGTGGGCCGAAAATGGGTGATCACTGTACATTTCTTTCTGTTTCCTATTTATATTTATATTTTACCTTCTCAATTTAGCATTATGGACAGGGAAAGACCTAATCTAAAATCTGCACAAAAATATTTTGCCTTCAAATTCATACCGTCATCGTAGCATGCATGAACTCGACTCATATGACTGGGATTTCCATGAAAAAGATTCTGGGCCGACAATTGGTGATCACTGTACATTTCTCTTCTGTTTCCTATTTATATTTTTATTTTACCTCCTCAATTTAGCATTATGGACAGGAAAAGATATAATCTAAAATCTGCACAAAAATGTTTTGCCTTCTAATTCATACCGTGATCGTAGCATGCATTGAATCGACTCATATGACTGGGATGTCCATGAAATAGTTTGTGGGCCGAAAATAGGTGATCAATGTACATTTCTTTTCTGTTTACTATTTATATTTATATTTTACCTCCTCAATTTAGCATTATGGACAGGGAAAGACCTAATCTAAGCTCTGCACAAAAATATTTTGCCTTCAAATTCATACCGTGATTGGAGCATGCATGGAATCGACTCATATGACTGGGATTTCCATGAAAAAGATTGTGTGCCGAAAATGGGTGATCACTGTACATTTCTGTTCTGTATTCTGTTTATATTTCTATTTTACCTCCTCAATTTAGCATTATGGCCAGGGAAAGACCTAATCTAAGCTCTGCACAAAAATATTTTGCCTTCAAATTCATACCGTGATCGTAGCATGCATGGACTCGACTCATATGACTGGGATTTCCATGAAAAAGATTGTGGGCAGAAAATGGGTGATCACTGTACATTTTTCTTCTGTTTCCTATTTATATTTCTATTTTACCTCCTCAATTTAGCATTATTGACAGGGAAAGACCTAATCTAAGATCAGCACACAAATATTTTGCCGTCAAATTCATACCGTGATCGTAGCATGCATGGAATTTTCTCATATGACTGGGATTTACATGAAAAAGATTGTGGGCCGAAAATTGGTGATCACTGTACATTTCTCTTCTGTTTCCTATTTATATTTATATTTTACCTCCTAAATTTAGCATTATGGACAGGGAAAGAACTAATCTAAAATCTGCAAAAAAATATTTTGCCTTCAAATTCATACCGTGATCGTAGCATGCATGGACTCGTCTCATATGACTGTGATTTCCATGAAAAAGATTGTGGGCCGAAAATGGGTGATCACTGTACATTTCTCTTCTGTTTCCTATTTATATTTCTATTTTACCTCCTCAATTTAGCATTATGGACAGTGAAAGACCTAATCTAAGATCTGCACAAAAATATTTTGCCTTCAAATTCATACCGTGATCGTAGCATGCGTGTACTCGACTCATATGACTGGGATTTCCATGAAGAAGATTGTGGGCCGAAAATGGGTGATCACTGAACATTTCTCTTCTGTTTCCTATTCATATTTCTATTTTACCTCCTCAATATAGCATTATGTCCAGGGAAAGAGCTAATCTAAGCTCTGCACAAAAATATTTTGCCTTCAAATTCATACCGTGATTGTAGCATGCATGGACTCGACTCATATGACTGGGATTTCCATGAAAAAGATTGTGGGCCGAAAATGGGTGATCACTGTACATTTCTCTTCTGTTTCCTATTTATATTTATATTTTACCTCCTCAATTTAGCATTATGGACAGGGAAAGACCTAATCTAAGTTCTGCACAAAAATATTTAGCCTTCAAATTCATACCGTGATCGTAGCATGCATGGACTCGACTCATATCACTGGGATTTCCATGAAAAAGATTGTGGGCCGAAAATGGGTGATCACTGTACATTTCTCTTCTGTTTCCTATTTATATTTATATTTTACCTCCTCAATTTACATTATGGACAGGGAAAGACCTACTCTAAGATCTGCACAAAAATATTTTGCCTTCAAATTCATACCGTGATCGTAGCATGCATGGACTCGACTCATATGACTGGGATTTCCATGAAAAAGATTGCGGGCCGAAAATGGGTGATCACTGTACATTTCTCTTCTGTTTCCTATTTATATTTCTATTTTACCTTCTCAATTGAGCATTATGGCCAGGGAAAGACCTAATCTAAGCTCTGCACAAAAATATTTTGCCTTCAAATTCATACCTTGATCGTAGCATGCATGGACTCGACTCATATGCCTGGGATTTCCATGAAAAACTTTGTGGGCCGAAAACGGGTTACCACTGTACATTTCTCTTCTGTTTCCTATTTATATTTATATTTTACCTCCTCAATTTAGCATTATGGACAGGGAAAGACCTAATCTAAGACCTGCACAAAAATATTTTGCCTTCAAATTCATACCGTGATCGTAGCATGCATGTACTCGATTCATATGACTGGGATTTCCATGAAAAAGTTTGTGGCCCGAAAATGGGTGATCACTGTACATTTCTCTTCTGTTTCTTATTTATATTTATATTTTACCTCCTCAATTTAGCATTATGGACAGGGAAAGATGTAATCTAAGATCTGCAAAAAAATATTTTGCCTTCAAATGCATACCGTGATCGTAGCATGCATGGAGTCTCCTCATGTGACTGGGATTTCCATGAAAAAGATTGTGGGCCGAAAATGGGTGATCACTGTACATTTCTCTTCTGTTTCCTATTTATATTTATATTTTACCTCCTCAATTTAGCATTATGGACAGGGAAAGACCTACTCTAATATCTGCACAAAAATATTTTGCCCACAAATTCATACCGTGATCGTAGCATGCATGGACTCGACTCATATGACTGGGATTTCAATGAAAAAGATTGTGGTCAGAAAATGGGTGATCACTGTACATTTCTCTTCTGTTTCCTATTCATATTTCTATTTTACCTCCTCAATTTAGCATTATGGACAGGGAAAGACCTAATCTAAGATCTGCACAAAAATATTTTGCCTTCAAATTCATACCATAATCGTAGCATGCATGGACACGACTCATATGACTGGGATTTCCATGAAAATGATTGTGGGCCGAAAATGGGTGATCACTGTACATTTCTCTTCTGTTTCCTATTTATATTTCTATTTTACCTCCTCAATTTAGTATTAAGGCCAGGGAAAGACCTAATCTAAGATCTGCACAAAAATATTTTTCCTCCAAATTCATACCGTGATCGTAGCATGCATGGGCTTGACTCATATGACTGGGATTTCCATGAAATATATTGTGGGCCAACAATAGGTGATCACTGTACATTTCACTTCTGTTTCCTATTTATATTTCTATTTTACCTCCTCAATTTAGCATTATGGACAGGGAAAGACCTAATCTAAAATCTGCAGAAAAATATTATGCCTTCAAATTCATACTGTGATTGTAGCATGCATGGACTCGACTCTTATGACTGGGATTTCCATGAAAAAAATTGCGCGCCGAAAATGGGTGATCACTGTACATTTCTCTTCTGTTTCCTATTTATATTTCTATTTTACCTCCTCAATTTAGCATTATGGACAGAGAAAGACCTAATCTAAGCTCTGCACAAAAATATTTTGCCCACAAATTCATACCGTGATCGTAGCATGCATGGACTCGACTTATATGACTGGGATTTCAATGAAAAAGATTGTGGGCAGAAAATGGGTGATCACTGTACATTTCTCTTCTGTTTCCTATTCATATTTCTATTTTACCTCCTCAATTTAGCATTATGGACAGGGAAAGACCTAATCTAAGATCTGCACAAAAATATTTTGCCTTCAAATTCATACCATAATCGTAGCATGCATGGACACGACTCATATGACTGGCATTTCCATGAAAAAGATTGTGGGCCGAAAATGGGTGATCACTGTACATTTCTCTTCTGTTTCCTATTTATATTTCTATTTTACCTCCTCAATTTAGCATTATGGACAGGGAAAGACCTAATCTAAAATCTGCACAAAAATATTATGCCTTCAAATTCATACCGTGATTGTAGCATGCATGGACTCGACTCTTATGACTGGGATTTCCATGAAAAAGACTGTGCGCCGAAAATGGGTGATCACTGTACATTTCTCTTCTGTTTCCTATTTATATTTCTATTTTACCTCCTCAATTTAGCATTATGGACAGAGAAAGACCTAATCTAAGCTCTGCACAAAAATATTTTGCCTTCAAATTCATACCGTGACCGTAGCATGCATGGACTCGACTCATATGACTGGGATTTCCATGAAAAAGATTGTGTGCGGAAAATGGGTGATTTCTGTACATTTCTCTTCTGTTTCCTATTTATATTTATATTTTACCTACTCAATTTAGCATTATGGACAGGGAATGACCTAATCTAAAATCTGCACAAAAATATTTTGCCTTCAAATTCATACCGTGATCGTAGCATGCATAGACTCGACTCATATGACTGGGATTTCCATGAAAAAGATTGTGGGCAGAAAATGGGTGATCACTGTACATTTCTATTCTGTTTCCTATTTATATTTCTATTTTACCTACTCAATTTAGCATTATGGACAGGGAAAGATATAATCTAAAATCAGCACAAAAATATTTTGCCTTCAAATTCATACCGTGATCGTAGCATGCATGGACTCAACTCATATGACTGGCATTTCCATGAAAAAGATTGTGGGCCGAAAATGGGTGATCACTGTACATTTCTCTTCTGTTACCTATTTATATTTCTATTTTACCTCCTTAATTTAGCATTATGGACAGGGAAAGACCTAATCTAAATTCTGCACAACAATATTTTGCCTTCAAATTCATACCGTGATCGTAGCATGCATGGACTCGACTCATATGACTGGGATTTCCATGAAAAAGATTGTGGGCCGAAAATGGGTGATCACTGTACATTTCTCTTTCCTTTCCTATTTATATTTCTATTTTACTTCCTCAATTTAGCATTTTGGACAGGGAAAGACCTAATCTAAAATCTCCACAAAAATATTTTGTCTTCAAATTCATACCGTGATCGTAGCATGCATGGACTCGACTCATATGACTGGGATTTCCATGAAAAAGATTGTGGGCCGAAAATGGGTGATCACTGTACATTTCTCTTCTGTTTCCTATTTATATTTATATTTTACCTCCTCACTTTAGCATTATGGACAGGGAATGACCTAATCTAAGATCTGCACAAAAATATTTTGCCTTCAAATTCATACCGTGAACGTAGCATGCATGGACACGACTCATATGACTGGGATTTCCATGAAAAAGTTTGTGTGGCGAAAATTGGTGATCACTGTACAGTTCTCTTCTCTTTCCTATTTATATTTATATTTTCGCTCCTCAATTTAGCATTATGGACAGGGAAAGACCTAATCTAAAATCTGCACAAAAATATTTTGCCTTCAAATTCATACCGTGATCGTAGCATGCATGGACTCGACTCATATGACTGGGATTTCCATGAAAAAGATTGTGGGCCGAAAATGGGTGATCACTGTAGATTTCTCTTCTGTTTCCTATTTATATTTCTATTTTACTGCTTTAATTTAGCATTATGGACAGGGAAAGACCTAATCTAAGACTGACATTTCCATGAAAGAGATTATGGGCAGAAAATGGGTGATCACTGTACATTTCTCTTCCGTTTCCTATTTATATTTATATTTTACCTCCTCAATTTAGCATTATGGACAGGGAAAGACCAAAATCTAAGATCGGCAAAATATTTTTTTGCCTTCAAATTCCTACCGTGATCGTAACATACATGGACTCAACTCATATGACTGGGATTTCCATGAAATAGATTGTGGGCAGAAAATGGGTGATCACTGTACATTTCTCTTCTGCTTCCTATTTATATTTATATTTTACTTCCTCAATTTAGCATTATGGACAGTGAAAGACCTAATCTAAGATCAGCACAAAAATATTTTGCCTTAAAATTCATACATGAACGTAGTATGCATGGACTCGACTCATAAGACTGGGATTTCCATGAAAAAGATTGTGGGCAGAAAATGGGTGATCACTGTACATTTCTCTTCTGTTTCCTATTTATATTTCTATTTTACCTCCTCAATTTAGCATTATGGACAGGGAAAGACCTAATCTAAGATCTGCACAAAAATATTTTGCCTTCAAATTCTTACCGTGATCGTAGCATGCATGGACACGACTCATATGACTGGGATTTCCATGAAAAAGATTGTGGGCAGAAAATGGGTGATCACTGTACATTTCTCTTCTGTTTCCTATTTATATTTCTATTTTACCTCCTCAATTTAGCATTATGGACAGGGAAAGACCTAATCTAAGATCTGCAAAAAAATATTTTGCCTTCAAATTCATACATGAACGTAGTATGCATGGACTCGACTCATAAGACTGGGATTTCCATGAAAAAGATTGTGGGCAGAAAATGGGTGATCACTGTACATTTCTCTTCTGTTTCCTATTTATATTTATGTTTTACTTCCTCAATTTAGCATTATGGACAGGGAAAGATCTAATCTAAAATCTGCAAAAAAATATTTTGCCTTCAAACTCATACCGTGTTCGTAGCATGCATGGACTCAACTCATATGACTGGGATTTCCATGAAAAAGATTGTGGGCCGAAAATGGGGGATCACTGTACATTTCTCTTCTGTTTCCTATTTATATTTATATTTTACTGCTTTAATTTAGCATTATGGACAGGGAAAGACCTAATCTAAGACTGGCATTTCCATGAAAGAGATTGTGGGAAGAAAATGGGTGATCACTGTACATTTCTCTTCTGTTTCCTATTTATATTTATATTTTACCTCCTCAATTTAGCATTATGGACAGGGAAAGAACTAATCTAAGCTCTGCACAGTAATATTTTGCCTTCAAATTCATACCGTGATCGTAGCATGCATGGACACGACTCATATGACTGGGATTTCCATGAAAAAGATTGTCAGCAGAAAATGGGGGATCACTGTACATTTCTCTTCTGTTTCCTATTTATATTTATATTTTACCTCCTTAATTTAGCATTATGAACAGGGAAAGACCTTATCTAAGATTTGCAAAAAAATATTTTGCCTTCAAATTAAACCGTATTCGTAGCATGAATGGACTCGACTCATATGACTGGGATTTCCATGAAAAAGATTGTGGGCCTAAAATTGGTGATCACTGTACATTTCTTTTCTGTTTCCTATTTGTATTTCTATTTTACCTCCTCAAGTTAGCATTATGGCCAGTGAAAGACCCAATCTAAGATCTGCAAAAAAATATTTTGCCTTCAAATTCATACCATGATCGTAGCATGCATGGACTCGACTCATATGACTGGGATTTCCATGAAAAAGATTGTGGGCCGAAAATGGGTGATCACTGTACATTTCTCTTTTGTTTCCTATTTATATTTATATTTTACCTCCACAATTTAGCATTATGGACAGGGAAAGACGTAATATAAGCTCTGCACAAAAATATTTTGCCTTCAAATTCATACCGTGATCGTAGCATGCATGGACTAGAGTGATATGACTGGGATTTCCATGAAAAAGATTGTGGGCCCAAAATGGGTGATCACTGTACATTTCTCTTCTGTTTCCTATTTATATTTATATTTTACCTCCTCAATTTAGCATTATGGACAGGGAAAGACCTAATCTAAAATCTGCACAAAAATATTTTCCTTTCAAATTCATACCGTGATCGTAGCATGCATGGACTCGACTCATATGACTGGGATTTCCATGAAAAAGATTGTGGGCCGAAAATGGGTGATCACTGTACATTTCTCTTCTGTTTCCTATTTATATATTTATTTTACCTCCTCAATTTAGCATTATGGACAGGGAAAGACCTAATCTAAAATCTGCACAAAAATATTTTGCCTTCAAATTCATACCGTGATCGTAGCATGCATGGACTTGACTCATATGACAGGGATTTCAATGAAAAAGATTGTGGGCCTAAAATGGCTTATCACTGTACATTTCTCTTCTGTTTCCTATTGATATTTCTATTTTACCTCCTCAATTTAGCATTATGGACAGGGAAAGACCTAATCTAACATCTGCACAAAAATATTTTCCTTTCAAATTCATACCGTGATCGTCGCATGCATGGACTCGACTCATATGACTGGGATTTCCATGAAAAAGATTGTGGGCCTAAAATGGGTCATCACTGTACATTTCTCTTCTTTTTCCTATTTATATTTCTATTTTACCTCCTCAATTTAGCATTATGGACAGGGAAAGACCTAATCTAAAATCTGCACAAAAATATTTTGCCTTCAAATTCATACCGTGATCGTAGCATGCATGGACTCGACTCATATGACTGGGATTTCCATGAAAAAGATTGTGGGCCGAAAATGGGTGATCACTGTACATTTCTCTTCTGTTTCCTATTTATATTTCTATTTTACCTCCTCAATTTAGAATTATGGACAGGGAAAGACCTAATCTAAAATCTGCACAAAAATATTTTGCCTTCAAATTCATACCGTGATCGTAGCATGCACGGACTCGACTCATATGACTGGGATTTCCATGAAAAAGATTGTGGGCCGAAAATGGGTGATCACTGTACATTTCTCTTCTGTTTTCTATTTATATTTCTATTTTACCACCTCAATTTAGCATTATGGACAGGGAAAGACCTAATCTAAAATCTGCACAAAAATATTTTGCATTCAAATTCATACCGTGATCGTAGCATGCATGGACTCGACTCATATGACTGGGATTTCCATGAAAAAGATTGTGGGCCGAGAATGGGTGATCACTGTACATTTCTCCTCTGTTTCATATTTATATTTCTATTTTACTTCCTCAATTTAGCATTATGGACAGGGAAAGACCTAATCTAAAATCTGCACAAAAATATTTTGCTTTCAAATTCATACCGTGATCGTAGCATGCATGGACTCGACTCATATGACTGGGATTTCCATGAAAAAGATTGTGGGCCGAGAATGGGTGATCACTGTACATTTCTCTTCTGTTTCCTATTTATATTTCTATTTTACCTCCTCAATTTAGCATTATGGACAGGGAAAGACCTAATCTAAAATCTGCACAAAAATATTTTGCCTTCAAATTCATACCGTGATCGTAGCATGCACGGACTCGACTCATATGACTGGGATTTCCATGAAAAAGATTGTGGGCCGAAAATGGGTGATCACTGTACATTTCTCTTCTGTTTTCTATTTATATTTCTATTTTACCTCCTCAATTTAGCATTATGGACAGGGAAAGACCTAATCTAAAATGTGCACAAAAATATTTTGCCTTCAATTTCATACCGTGATCGTAGCATGCATGGACTCGACTCATATGACTGGGATTTCCATGAAAAAGTTTGTGGGCCGAAAATCGGTGATCACTGTACATTTCTCTTCTGTTTCCTATTTATATTTCTATTTTACCTCCTCAATTTAACATTATGGACAGGGAAAGACCTAATCTAAAATCTGCACAAAAATATTTTGCCTTCAAATTCATACCGTGATCGTAGCATGCATGGACTCGACTCAGATGACTGGGATTTCCATGAAAAAGATTGTGGGCCAAAAACGGGTGATCACTGTACATTTCTCTTCTGTTTCCTATTTATATTTATATTTTACCTCCTCAATTTAGCATTATTGACAGGGAAAAACCTAATCTAAAATCTGCTCAAAAATATTTTGCTTTCAAATTCATACCGTGATCGTAGCATGCATGGACTCGTCTCATATGTCTGGGATTTCCATGAAAAAGATTGTGGGCCGAAAATGGTTGATCACTGTACATTTCTCTTCTGTTTCCTATTTATATTCATATTTTACCTCCTCAATTTAGCATTATGGACAGGGAAAGACCTAATCTAAAATCTGCACAAAAATATTTTGCCTTCAAATTCATACCGTGATCGTAGCATGCATGGACTCGACTCATATGACTGGGATTTCCATGAAAAAGATTGTGGGCCGAAAATGGGTGATCACTGTACATTTCTCTTCTGTTTCCTATTTATATTTCTATTTTACCTCCTCAATTTAGAATTATGGACAGGGAAAGACCTAATCTAAAATCTGCACAAAAATATTTTGCCTTCAAATTCATACCGTGATCGTAGCATGCACGGACTCGACTCATATGACTGGGATTTCCATGAAAAAGATTGTGGGCCGAAAATGGGTGATCACTGTACATTTCTCTTCTGTTTTCTATTTATATTTCTATTTTACCACCTCAATTTAGCATTATGGACAGGGAAAGACCTAATCTAAAATCTGCACAAAAATATTTTGCATTCAAATTCATACCGTGATCGTAGCATGCATGGACTCGACTCATATGACTGGGATTTCCATGAAAAAGATTGTGGGCCGAGAATGGGTGATCACTGTACATTTCTCCTCTGTTTCATATTTATATTTCTATTTTACTTCCTCAATTTAGCATTATGGACAGGGAAAGACCTAATCTAAAATCTGCACAAAAATATTTTGCTTTCAAATTCATACCGTGATCGTAGCATGCATGGACTCGACTCATATGACTGGGATTTCCATGAAAAAGATTGTGGGCCGAGAATGGGTGATCACTGTACATTTCTCTTCTGTTTCCTATTTATATTTCTATTTTACCTCCTCAATTTAGCATTATGGACAGGGAAAGACCTAATCTAAAATCTGCACAAAAATATTTTGCCTTCAAATTCATACCGTGATCGTAGCATGCACGGACTCGACTCATATGACTGGGATTTCCATGAAAAAGATTGTGGGCCGAAAATGGGTGATCACTGTACATTTCTCTTCTGTTTTCTATTTATATTTCTATTTTACCTCCTCAATTTAGCATTATGGACAGGGAAAGACCTAATCTAAAATGTGCACAAAAATATTTTGCCTTCAATTTCATACCGTGATCGTAGCATGCATGGACTCGACTCATATGACTGGGATTTCCATGAAAAAGTTTGTGGGCCGAAAATCGGTGATCACTGTACATTTCTCTTCTGTTTCCTATTTATATTTCTATTTTACCTCCTCAATTTAACATTATGGACAGGGAAAGACCTAATCTAAAATCTGCACAAAAATATTTTGCCTTCAAATTCATACCGTGATCGTAGCATGCATGGACTCGACTCAGATGACTGGGATTTCCATGAAAAAGATTGTGGGCCAAAAACGGGTGATCACTGTACATTTCTCTTCTGTTTCCTATTTATATTTATATTTTACCTCCTCAATTTAGCATTATTGACAGGGAAAAACCTAATCTAAAATCTGCTCAAAAATATTTTGCTTTCAAATTCATACCGTGATCGTAGCATGCATGGACTCGTCTCATATGACTGGGATTTCCATGAAAAAGATTGTGGGCCGAAAATGGTTGATCACTGTACATTTCTCTTCTGTTTCCTATTTATATTCATATTTTACCTCCTCAATTTAGCATTATGGACAGGGAAAGACCTAATCTAAAATCTGCACAAAAATATTTTGCCTTCAAATTCATACCGTGATCGTAGCATGCATGGACTTGACTCATATGACAGGGATTTCAATGAAAATGATTGTGGGCCTAAAATGGCTGATCACTGTACATTTCTCCTCTGTTTCCTGTTTATATTTCTATTTTACCTTCTCAGAATAGCATTATAGAAGGGAAAGACCTAATCTAAAATCTGCACAAAAATATTTTGCCTTCAAATTCATACCGTGATTGTAGCATGCATGGACTCGACTCATATGACTAGGATTTCCATGAAAAAGATTGTGGTCAGAAAATGGGTGATCACTGTACATTTCTCCTCTGTTTCCTATTTATATTTCTATTTTACCTGCTCAATTTAGCATTATGGACAGGGAAAGATCTAATCTAAAATCTGCAAAAAAATATTTTGCCTTCAAATTCATACCGTGATCGTAGCATGCATGGACTCGACTCCTATGACTGGGATTTCCATGAAAAACATTGTGGACAGAAAATCGGTGATCACTGTACATTACTCATCTGTTTCCTATTCATATTACTATTTTACTTCCTTAATTTAGCATTATGGACAGGGAAAGACCTAATCTAAGATCTGCAAAAAAATATTTAGCCTTCAAATTCATACCGTGATCGTAGCATGCATGGACTCGATTCATATGACTGGGATTTCCATGAAAAAGATTGTGGGCCGAAAATGGGTGATCACGGTACATTTCTCTTCTGTTTCCTATTTATATTTATATTTTACCTCCTCAATTTAGCATTATGGACAGGGAAAGATCTAATGCAAGCTCTGCAAAAAATATTTTGCCTTCAAATTCATACCGTGATCGTAGCATGCATGGACTCGACTCATATGACTGGGATTTCCATGAAAAAGATTGTGGGCCGAAAATGGGTGATCACTGTACATTTCTCTTCTGTTTCCTATTTATATTTATATTTTACCTCCTCAATTTAGCATTATGGACAGGTAAAGACCTAATCTAAAATGTGCACAAAAATATTTGACTTCAATTTCATACCGTGATCGTAGCATGCATGGACTCGACTCATATGACTGGGATTTCCATGAAAAAGTTTGTGGGCCGAAAATCGGTGATCACTGTACATTTCTCTTCTGTTTCCTATTTATATTTCTATTTTACCTCCTCAATTTAGCATTATGGACAGGGAAAGACCTAATCTAAAATCTGCACAAAAATATTTTGCCTTCAAATTCATACCGTGATCGTAGCATGTATAGACTCAACTCATATGACTAGGATTTCCATGAAAAAGATTGTGGTCAGAAAATGGGTGATCACTGTACATTTCTCCTCTGTTTCCTATTTATATTTCTATTTTACCTCCTCAATTTAGCATTATGGACAGGGAAAGACCTAATCTAAAATCTGCACAAAAATATTTTGCCTTCAAATTCATACCGTGATCGTAGCATGTATAGACTCAACTCATATGACTAGGATTTCCATGAAAAAGATTGTGGTCAGAAAATGGGTGATCACTGTACATTTCTCCTCTGTTTCCTATTTATATTTCTATTTTACCTGCTCAATTTAGCATTATGGACAAGGAAAGACCTAATCTAAGCTTTGCAAAAAAATATTTTGCTTTCAAATTCATACCGTGATCGTAGCATGCATGGACTCGACTCATATGACTGGGATTTCCATGAAAAAGATTGTGGGCCGAAAATGGGAGGTCACTGTACATTTCTCTTCTCTTTCCTATTTATATTTCTATTTTACCTCCTCAATTTAGCATTATGGACAGGGAATAACCTAATCTAAGCTCTGCACAAAAATATTTTGCCTTCAAATTCGTACCGTGATCTGAGCATGCATAGACTCGACTCATATTACTGGGATTTCCATGAAAAAGATTGTGGGCCGAAAATGGGTGATCACGGTACATTTCTCTTCTGTTTCCTATTTATATTTATATTTTACCTCCTCAATTTAGCATTATGGACAGGGAAAGATCTAATGCAAGCTCTGCAAAAAATATTTTGCCTTCAAATTCATACCGTGATCGTAGCATTCATGGACTCGACTCATATGACTGGGATTTCCATGAAAAAGATTGTGTGCCGAAAATGCGTGATCACTGTACATTTCTCTTCTGTTTCCTATTTATATTTATATTTTACCTCCTAAATTTAGCATTATGGACAGGGAATGACCTACACTATGCTCTGCAAAAAATATTTTGCCTTCAAATTCATACCGTGATCGTAGCATGCATGGACTCGACTCATATGACTGGGATTTCCATGAAAAATATAGTGGGCCGAAAATGGGTGATCACTGTACCTTTCTCTTCTGTTTCCTATTGATATTTCTAATTTGCCTCCTCAATTTAGCATTATTGACAGGGAAAGACCTAATCTAAGCTCTGCAAAAAAATATTTTGCCTTCAAATTCATACCGTGATCGTACCATGCATGGACTCGTCTCATATGACTGGGATTTCCATGAGAAAGTTTGTGGGCCGAAAATGGGTGATCACTGTACATTTCACTTCTGTTTCCTATTTATATTTCTATTTTACCTCCTCAATTTAGCATTATGGACAGGGAAAGAACTAATCTAAAATCTGCACAAAAATATTATGCATTCAAATTCATACCGTGATTGTAGCATGCATGGACTCGACTCATATGACTGGTATTTCCATAAAAAAGATTGTGCGCCGAAAATGGGTGATCACTGTACAGTTCTGTTCTGTTTCGTATTCATATTTCTATTTTACCTCCTCAATTTAGCATTATGGACAGGGAAAGACCTAATCTAAAATCTGCACAAAAATATTTTGCCTTCATATTCATACCGTGATCGTAGCATGCATGGACTCGACTAATATCACTGGCACTTCCATGAAAAAGACTGTGGGCCGAAAATGGTTGGTCACTGTACATTTCTCTTCTGTTTCCTATTTATATTTATATTTTACCTCCTCAATTTAGCATTATGGACTGGGAAAGACCAAATCTAAGATCTGCACAAAAATATTTTGCCTTCAAATTCATACCGTGACCGTAACATGCATTGACTCGACTCATATGACTGGGATTTCCATGAAAAAGATTGTGGGCCGAAAATGTGTGATCACTGTACATTTCTCTTTTGTTTCCTATTTATATTTCTATATTACCTCCTCAATTTAGCATTATGGACAGGGAAAGACCTAATCTGAAATCTGCACAAAAATATTTTGCCTTCAAATTCATACAGAGATCGTAGCATGCATGGACTCGACTCATATGACTGGGATTTCCATGAAAAAGATTGTGGGCCGAAAATGGGTGATCACTGTACATTTCTCATCTGTTTCCTATTTATATTTATATTTTACCTCCTCAATTTAGCATTATGGACAGTGAAAGACCTAATCTAAAATCTGCACAAAAATATTTTCCCTTCATATTCATACCGTGATCGTAGCATGAATGGACTCGACTCATATGACTGGGATTTCCAGGAAAAAGAATGTGGGCCGAAAATAGGTGATCACTGTACATTTCTCTTCTGTTTTCTATTTATATTTATATTTTACCTCCTTAATTTAGCATTATGGACAGGGAAAGACCTAATCTGAAATCTTCACAAAAATATTTTGCCTTCAAATTCATACCGTGATCGTAGCATGCATGGACTCGACTCATATGACTGGGATTTCCATGAAAAAGATTGTGGGCGGAAAATGGGTGATCACTGTACATTTCTCTTCTGTTTCCTATTTATATTTCTATTTTACCTCCTCAATTTAGCATTATGGACAGGGAAAGACCTAATCTAATATCTGCACAAAAATATTTTGCCTTCATATTCATACCGTGATCGTAGCATGCATGGACTCGACTAATATGACTGGGACTTCCATGAAAAAGATTGTGTGCCGAAAATGTGTGATCACTGTACATTTCTCTTTTGTTTCCTATTTATATTTATATTTTACCTCCTCAATTTAGCATTATGGACAGGGAAAAACCAAATCAAAGATCTGCACAAAAATATTTTAACTTCAAATTCATACCGTGATCGTAGCATGCATGGACTCATATGACTGGGATTTCCATGAAAAAGATTGTGGGCAGAAAATGGGTGATCACTGTACATTTCTCTTCTGTTTCCTATTTATATTTCTATTGTACCTCCTCAATTTAGCATTAAGGACAGGGAAAGTCCTAATCTAAAATCTTCACAAAAATATTTTGCTTTCAAATTCATACTGTGATCGTAGCATGCATGGACTCATATGACTGGGATTTCCATGAAAAAGATTGTAGGGCGAAAATTGGTGATCACTGTACATTTCTCTTCTGTTTCCTATTTATATTTATATTTTACCTCCTCATTTTAGCATTATGGACAGGGAAAGATATTATCTAAGCTCTGCACACAAATATTTTGCCTTCAAATTCATACCGTGATCGTAGCATGCATGCACTCAACTCATATGACTGGGATTTCCATGAAAAAGATTGTCGGCCGAAAATGGGTTATCACTGTACATTTCTCTTCTGTTTCCTATTTATATTTATATTTTACCTCCTAAATTTAGCATTATGGAGAGGGAAAGAACTAATCTAAAATCTGCACAAAAATATTTTGCCTTCAAATTCATACCGTGATTGTAGCATGCATTGAATCGACTCATATGCCAGGGATTTCCATGAAAAAGATTGTTGGCCGAAAATAGGTGATCACTGTACATTTCTCTTCTGTTTCCTATTTATATTTCTATTTTACCTCCTCAATTTAGCATTATGGACAGGGAATGAACTAATCTAAGATCTGCACAAAAATATTTTGCCTTCAAATTCATACCGTGATCGTAGAATGCATGGACTCGACTGATATGACTGGGATTTCCAGGAAAAAGATTGTGGGCCGAAAATGCGTGATCACTGTATATTTCACTTTTCTTTCCTATTCATATTTCTATTTTACCTCCTCCATTTAGCATTATGGACAGGGAAAGACCTAATCTAAGATCTGCACAAAAATATTTTGCCTTCAAATTCATACCGTGATCACAGCTTGCATGGACTCGACTCATATGACTGGGACTTCCATGAAAAAGATTGTGGGCCGAAAATGGGTGATCACTGTACATTTCTCTTCTGTTTCCTATTTATATTTATATTATACCTCCTCAATTTAGCATTATGGACAGGGAAAGACCTAATCTAAAATCTGCACAAAAATATTTTGCCTTCAAATTCATACCGTGATCGTAGCATGCATGGACTCGACTCATATGACTGGGATTTCCATGAAAAAGATTGTGGGCAGAAAATGGGTGATCAGTGTACATTTCTCTTCTGTTTCCTATTTATATTTCTATTTTACCTCCTCAATTTAGCATTATGGACAGGGAAAGACCTAATCTAAAATCTGCACAAAAATATTTTGCCTTCAAATTCATACCGTGATCGTAGAATGCATTGACTCGACTCATATGACTGGGATTTCCATGAAAAAGATTGTGGGCCGAAAATGCGTGATCACTGTATATTTCTCTTCTGTTTCCTATTTATATTTATATTTTACCTCCTAAATTTAGCATTATGGACAGTGAAAGACCTAATCTAAGATCTGCACAAAAATATTTTGCTTTCAAATTCATACCGTGATCGTAGCATGCATGGACTCATATGACTGGGATTTCCATGAAAAAGATTGTGGGCAGAAAATGGGTGATCACTGTACATTTCTCTTCTGTTTCCTATTTATATTTCTATTTTACCTCCTCAATTTAGCATCATGGACAGGGAAAGACCTAATCTAAAATCTGCACAGAAATATTTTGCCTTCAAATTCATACCGTGATCGTAGCATGCATGGACTCGACTCATATGACTGGGATTTCCATGAAAAAGATTGCGGGCCGAAAATGGGTGATCACTGTACATTTCTGTTCTGTTTCCTATTTATATTTATATTTTACCTCCTCATTTTAGCATTATGGACAGGGAAAGATATTATCTAAGCTCTGCACACAAATATTTTGCCTTCAAATTCATACCGTGATCGTAGCATGCATTGACTCGACTCATATGACTGGGATATCCATGAAAAAGATTGTGGGCCGAAAATGGGTGATCACTGTACATTTCTCTTCTGTTTCCTATTTATATTTATATTTTACCTCCTCAATTTAGCATTATGGACAGGAAAAGACCTAATCTAAGATCTGCACAAAAATATTTTGCCTTCAAATTCATACCGTGATCGTAGAATGCATGGACTCGACTCATATGACTGGGATTTCCATGAAAAAGATTGTGGGCCGAAAATGGGTGATCACTGTACATTTCTCTTCTGTTTCGTATTCATATTTCTATTTTAACTCCTCAATTTAGCATTATGGATAGGGAAAGACCTAATCTAAAATCTGCACAAAAATATTATGCCTTCAAATTCATACCGTGATCGTAGCATGCATGGACTCGAGTCATACGACTGGGATTTCCATGAAAAAGATTGTAGGGCGAAAATGGGTGATCACTGTACATTTCCCTTCTGTTTCCTATTTATATTTATATTTTACCTCCTCAATTTAGCATTATGGACAGGGAAAGACCTAATCTAAAATCTGCACAAAAATATTTTGCTTTCAAATTCATACCGTGATCGTAGCATGCATTTACTCGACTCATATGACTGGGATTTCCATGAAAAAGATTTTGGGCCGAAAATGGGTGATCACTGTACATTTCTCTACTGTTTCCTATTTATATTTATATTTTACCTCCTCAATTTAGCATTATGGCCATGGAAAGACCTAATCTAAGCTCTGCACAAAAATATTTTGCCTTCAAATTCATACCGTGATCGTAGCATGCATGGACTCGACTCATATGACTGGGATTTCCATGAAAATGATTGTGGGCCGAAAATGGGTGATCATTTTACATTTCTCTTCTGTTTACTATTTATATTTCTATTTTACCTCCTCAATTTAGCATTATGGACAGGGAAAGACCTAATCTAAGCTCTGCACAAAAATATTTTGCCTTCAAATTCAAACCGTGATCGTAGCATGCATTTACTCGACTCATATGACTGGGATTTCCATGAAAAAGATTTTGGGCCGAAAATGGGTGATCACTGTACATTTCTCTTCTGTTTCCTATTTATATTTCTATTTTACCTCCTCAATTTAGCATTATGGCCAGGGAAAGAACCTAATCTAACCTCTGCACAAAAATATTTTGCCTTCAAGTTCATACCGTGATCATAGCATGCATGGACTCGACTCATATGACTGGGATTTCTATGAAAAACATTGTGGGCCGAAAATGGGTGATCACTGTACATTTCTCTACTGTTTCCTATTTATATTTATATTTTACCTCCTCAATTTAGCATTATGGACAGGGAAAGACCTGTGTAAGCTCTGTACAAAAATATTTTGCCTTCAAATTCATACCGCGATCGTAGCATGCATGGACTCGACTCATATGACTGGGATTTCCATGACAAATTTTGTAAGCCAAAAATGGGTGATCACTGTACATTTCTCTTCTGTTTCCTATTTATATTTCTTTTTTACCTCCTCAATTTAGCATTATGGACAGGGAAAGACCTAATCTAAGATCTGCACAAAAATATTTTGCCTTCAAATTCATACCGTGATCGTCGCATGCATGGACTCGATTCATATGACTGGGATTTCCATGAAAAAGATTGTGGGCCGAAAATGGGTGATCACTGTACATATCTCTTCTGTTTCCTATTCATATTTCTATTTTACCTCCTCAATTTAGCATTATGGACAGGGAAAGACCTAATCTAAGCTCTGCACAAAAATATTTTGCCTTCAAATTCATACCGTGATCGTAGCATGCATGGACTCGACTCATATGACTGGGATTTCCATGAAAAAGATTGTGGGCCGAAAATGGGTGATCATTGTACATTTCTCTTCTGTTAATTATTTATATTTATATTTTACCTCCTCAATTTAGCATTATGGACAGGGAAAGACCTCATCTAAAATCTGCACAAAAATATTTTGCCTTCAAATTCATACCGTGATTGTAGCATGCATGGACTGGACTCATATGACTGGGATTTCCATGAAAAAGACTTTCGGCCGAAAATAGGTGATCACTGTACATTTCTCTTCTGTTTCCTATTTATATTTATATTTTACCTCCTCAATTTAGCATTATGGCCAGGGAAAGACCTAATCTACGATCTGCACAAAAATATTTTCCCTTCAAATTCATTCCGTGATCGTAGCATGCATGGACTCGACTCATATGACTGGGATTTCCATGAAAAAGATTGTGGGCCGAAAATGGGTGATCACTGTACATTTCTCGTCTGTTTCCTATTTATATTTCTATTTTACATTATCAATTTAGCATTATGGACAGGGAAAGACCTATTCTAAGATCTGCACAAAAATATTTTGCCTTCAAATTCATAACGTGATCGTAGCAGTCATGGACTCGACTCATATGACTGGGATTTCCATGAAAAAGATTGTGGGCCGAAAATGGGCGATCACTGTACATTTCTCTTCTGTTTTCTATTTATATTTATATTTTACCTCCTCAATTTAGCATTATGGCCAGGGAAAGAACCTAATCTAACCTCTGCACAAAAATATTTTGCCTTCAAGTTCATACCGTGATCATAGCATGCATGGACTCGACTCATATGACTGGGATTTCTATGAAAAACATTGTGGGCCGAAAATGGGTGATCACTGTACATTTCTCTACTGTTTCCTATTTATATTTATATTTTACCTCATCAATTTAGCATTATGGACAGGGAAAGACTAATCCAAAATCTGCACAAAAATATTTAGCCTTCAAATTCATACCGTGATCGTAGGATGCATGGACTCGACTCATATGACTGGGATTTCCATGAAAAACATTGTGGGCCGAAAATGGGTGATCACTGTACATTTCTCTTCTGTTTTCTATTTATATTTATATTTTACCTCCTCAATTTAGCATTATGGCCAGGGAAAGAACCTAATCTAAACTCTGCACAAAAATATTTTGCCTTCAAGTTCATACCGTGATCATAGCATGCATGGACTCGACTCATATGACTGGGATTTCTATGAAAAACATTGTGGGCCGAAAATGGGTGATCACTGTACATTTTTCTTCTGTTTCCTATTTATATTTATATTTTACCTCCTCAATTTAGCATTATGGACAGGGAAAGACCTGTGTAAGCTCTGTACAAAAATATTTTGCCTTCAAATTCATACCGCGATCGTAGCATGCATGGACTCGACTCATATGACTGGGATTTCCATGACAAATTTTGTAAGCCAAAAATGGGTGATCACTGTACATTTCTCTTCTGTTTCCTATTTATATTTCTTTTTTACCTCCTCAATTTAGCATTATGGACAGGGAAAGACCTAATCTAAGATCTGCACAAAAATATTTTGCCTTCAAATTCATACCGTGATCGTAGCATGCATGGACTCGACTCATATGACTGGGATTTCCATGAAAAAGATTGTGGGCCGAAAATGGGTGATCACTGTACATATCTCTTCTGTTTCCTATTCATATTTCTATTTTACCTCCTCAATTTAGCATTATCGACAGGGAAAGACCTAATCTAAGCTCTGCACAAAAATATTTTGCCTTCAAATTCATACCGTGATCGCAGCATGCATGGACTCGACTTATATGACTGGGATTTCCATGAAAAAGATTGTGGGCCTAAAATGGGTGATCACTGTACATTTCTCTTCTGTTTCCTATTTATATTTCTATTTTACCTCCTCAATTTAGCATTATGGACAGGCAAATACCTAATCTAAGATCTGCACAAAAATATTTTGCCCTCAAATTCATACCGTGATCGTAGGATGCATGGACTCGACTCATATGCCTGGGATTTCCATGAAAAAGATTGTGGGCCGAAAATGGGTGAGCACTGTACATTTCTCTTCTGTTTCCTATTCATATTTCTATTGTACCTCCTCAATTTAGCATTATGGACAGGGAAAGACCTAATCTAAAATCTGCACAAAAATATTTTGCCTTCAAATTCATACCGTGATCGTAGCATGCATGGACTCGACTCATATGACTGGGATTTCCATGAAAAAGATTGTGGGCCGAAAATGGGTGATCATTGTACATTTCTCTTCTGTTAACTATTTATATTTATATTTTACCTCCTCAATTTAGCATTATGGACAGGGAAAGACCTCATCTAAAATTTGCACAAAAATATTTTGCCTTCAAATTCATACCGTGATTGTAGCATGCATGGACCCGACTCATATGACTGGGATTTCCATGAAAAAGATTGTGGGCACAAAATGGGTGATCACTGTACATTTCTCTTCTGTTTCCTATTTATATTTATATTTTACCTCCTCAATTTAGCATTATGGCCAGGGAAAGACCTTATCTAATCTCTGCACAAAAATATTTTGCCTTCAAATTCATACCGTGATCATAGCATGCATGGACTCGACTCATATGACTGGGACTTCCATGAAAAAGATTGTGGGCCGAAAATGGGTGATCACTGTACATTTCTCTACTGTTTCCTATTTATATTTCTATTTTACCTCCTCAATTTAGCATAATGGACAGGGAAAGACCTAATCTAAGATCTGCACAAAAATATTTTGCCTTCAAATTCATACCGTGATCGTAGCATGCATGGACTCGACTCATATGACTGGGATTTCCATGAAAAAGATAGTGGGCCGAAAATGGGTGATCACTGTACATTTCTCTTCTGTTTCCTATTTATATTTCTATTTTACCTCCTCAATTTAGCATTATGGACAGGGAAAGACCTAATCTAAGATCTGCACAAAAATATTTTGCCTTCAAATTCATACCGTGATCGTAGCATGCATGTACTCGACTCATATGACTGGGATTTCCATGAAAAAGATTGTGGGCCGAAAATGGGTGATCACTGTACATTTCTCTTCTGTTTCCTATTTATATTTCTATTGTACCTCTTCAATTTAGCATTATGGACAGGGAAAGACCTAATCTAATTCTGCAAAAAATATTTTCTCTTCAAATTCATACCGTGATCGTAGCATGCATGTACATGACTCACATGACTGGGATTTCCATGAAAAAGATTGTGGGCCAAAAATGGGTAATCACTGTACATTTTTCTTCTGTTTCCTATTTATATTTATATTTTACCTCCTCAATTTAGCATTATGGACAGGGAAAGACCTAATCTAAGATCTGCACAAAAATATTTTGCCTTCAAATTCATACCCTGATCGTAGCATGCATGGACTCGACACATATGACTGGGATTTCCATGAAAAAGATTGTGTGCCGAAAATGGGTGATCACTGTACTTTTCTCTTCTGTTTCCTATTTATGTTTCTATTTTACCTCCACAATTTAGCATTATGGCCAGGGAAAGACCTAATCTAAGCACTGCACAAAAATATTTTGCCTTCAAATTCATACCGTGATCGTAGCATGCATGGACTCGACTCATATGACTGGGATTTCCATGAAAAAGGTTGTGGGGCGAAAATCGGTGATCACTGTACATTTCTCTTCTGTTTCCTATTTATATTTATATTTTACCTCCTCAATTTAGCATTATTCACAGGGAAAGACCTAATCTAAGGTCTGCACAAAAATATTTTGCCTTAAAATTTATACCGTGATAGTAGCATGCATGGACTCGACTCATATGACTGGGATTTCCTTGAAAAATATTGTGGGCCGAAAATGGGTGATCAGTGTACATTTCTCTACTGTTTCCTATTGATATTTATATTTTACCTCCTCAATTTAGCATTATGGCCAGGGAAAGACCTAATCTAAGATCTGCACAAAAATATTTTGCCCTCAAATTCATACCGTGATCGTAGCATACATAGACTCGACTCATATGCCTGGAATTTCCATGAAAAACTTTGTGGGCCGAAAACGGGGGATCACTGTACATTTCTCTTCTGTTTCCTATTTATATTTATATTTTACCTCCTCAATTTAGCATTATGGACAGGGAAAAACCTAATCTAAGATCTGCACAAAAATATTTTGCCTTCAAATTCATACCGTGATCGTAGCATGCATGTACTCGTCTCATATGACTGGGATTTCCATGAAAAAGATTGTTGGCCGAAAATGGGTGATCACTGTACATTTCTCTTCTGTTTCCTATTTATATTTCTATTGTACCTCTTCAATTTAGCATTATGGACAGGGAAAGACCTAATCTAAGGTCTGCAAAAAATATTTTCCCTTCAAATTCATAGCGTGATCGTAGCATGCATGTACTCGACTCATATGACTGGGATTTCCATGAAAAAGATTGTGGGCCAAAAATGGGTAATCACTGAACATTTATCTTCTGTTTCCTATTTATATTTATATTTTACCTCCTCAATTTGGCATTATAGACAGGGAAAGACCTAATCTAAGCTCTGCACAAAAATATTTTGCCTTAAAATTTATACCGTGATCGTAGCATGCATGTACTCGAGTCATATGACTGGGATTTCCATGAAAAAGATTGTGGGCCGAATATGGGTGATCACTGTACATTTCTCTTCTGTTTCCTATTTATATTTCTATTTTACCTCCTCAATTTAGCATTATCGCCAGTGATAGACCTAATCTAAACTCTGCACAAAAATATTTTGCCTTCAAATTCATACCGTGATCGTAGCATGCATGTACTCGACTCATATGACTGGGACTTCCATGAAAAAGATTGTGGGCCGGAAATGGGTGATCACTGTACATTTTTCTTCTGTTTCCTATTTATATTTATATTTTACCTCCTCAATTTAGCATTATGGCCAGGGAAAGACCTAATCTAAGATCTGCAGAAAAATATTTTGCCTTAAAATTTATACCGTGATCGTAGCATGCATGGACTCGACTCATATGACTGGGATTTCCATGAAAAATATTGTGGGCCGAAAATGGGTGATCACTGTACATTTCTCTACTGTTTCCTATTTATATTTATATTTTACCTCCTCAATTTAGCATTATGGCCATGGAAAGACCTAATCTAAGCTCTGCACAAAAATATTTTGCCTTCAAATTCATACCGTGATCGTAGCATGCATGGACTCGACTCATATGACTGGGATTTCCATGAAAATGATTGTGGGCCGAAAATGGGTGATCACTTTACATTTCTCTTCTGTTTACTATTTATATTTCTATTTTACCTCCTCAATTTAGCATTATGGACAGGGAAAGACCTAATCTAAGCTCTGCACAAAAATATTTTGGCTTCAAATTCAAACCGTGATCGTAGCATGCATGGACTCGACTCATATTACTGGGATTTCCATGAAAAAGATAGTGGGCCGAAAATGGGTGATCACTGTACATTTCTCTTCTGTTTCCTATTTATATTTATATTTTACCTCCTCAATTTAGCAGTATGGACAGGGAAAGACCTAATCAAGATCTGCACAAAAATATTTTGCCTTCAAATTCATACCGTGATCGTAGCATGCATGGACTCGTCTCATATGACTGGGATTTCCATGAAAAAGATTGTGGGCCGAAAATGGATGATCACTGTACATTTCTCTTCTGTTTCCTATTTATATTTCTATTTTACCTACTCAATTTAGTATTATGGCCAGGCAAAGACATAATCTAAGCTCTGCACAAAAATATTTTGCCTTCAAATTCATACCGTGATCGTAGCATGCATGGGCTCGACTCATATGAATGGGATTTCCATGAAAAAGATTGTTGGCTAAAAATGGGTGATCACTGTACATTTATCTTCTGTTTCCTATTTATATTTCTATTTTACCTCCTCAATTTAGCATTATGGACAGGTAAAGACCTAATCTAAGCTCTGCACAAAAATATTTTGCCTTCAAATTCATTCCGTGATCGTAGCATGCATGGACTCGACTCATATGACTGGGATTTCCATGAAAGAGATTGTGGGCCGAAAATGGGTGATCACTGTACATTTCTCTTCTGTTTCCTATTTATATTTCTTTTTTACCTCCTCAATTTAGCATTATGGACAGTGAAAGACCAAATCTAAGATCAGCACAAAAATATTTTGCCTTCAAATTCATACCGTGATCGTAGCATGGATGGACTCGACTCATATGACTGGGATTTCCATGAAAAAGTTTGTGGGCCGAAAATGCGAGATCACTGTACATTTCTCTTCTGTTTCCTATTTATATTTCTATTGTACCTCCTCAATTTAGCATTATGGACAGGGAAAGACCTAATCTAAGATCTGCACAAAAATATTTTGCCTTCAAATTCATACCGTGATCGTAGCATGCATGGACTCGACTCATATGACTGGGATTTCCATGAAAAAGATTGTGGGCCGAAAATGGATGATCACTGTACATTTCTCTTCTGTTTCCTATTTATATTTCTATTGTACCTCCTCAATTTAGCATTATGGACAGGGAAAGACCTAATCTAAGATTTGCACAAAAATATTTTGCCTTTAAAATCATACCGTGATCGTAGCATGCATCGACTCGACACATATGACTGGGATTCCCATGAAAAAGATTGTGGGCCGAAAATGGGTGATCACTGTACATTTCTCTTCTGTTTCCTATTTATATTTCTATTTTACCTCCTCAATTTAGCATTATGGACAGGAAAAGACCTAATCTAAAATCTGCACAAAAATATTTTGCCTTCAAATTCATACCGTGATCGTAGCATGCATGGACTCGACTCATATGACTGGGATTTCCATGAAAAAGATTGTGGGCCGAAAATAGGTGATCACTGTACATTTCTCTTCTGTTTCCTATTTATATTTATATTTTACCTCCTCAATTTAGCATTATGGACAGGAAAGACCTAATCTAAAGTCTGCACAAAAATATTTTGCCTTCAAATTCATACTGTGATCGTAGCATGCATGGACACGACTCATATGACTGGGATTTCTATGAAAAAGATTGTGGGCCGAAAATGCGTGATCACTGTATATTTCTCTTTTGTTTCCTATTTATATTTCTATTTTACCTCCTCAATTTAGCATTATGGACAGGGAAAGACCTAATCTAAGATCTGCACAAAAATATTTTGCCTTCAAATTCATACCGTGATCGTAGCATGCATGTCGAGTCGACTCATATGACTGGGATTTCCATGAAAAAGATTGTGGGCCGAAAATGTGTGATCACTGTATATTTCTCTTTTGTTTCCTATTTATATTTCTATTTTACCTCCTCAATTTAGCATTATGGACAGGGAAAGACCTAATCTAAGATCTGCACAAAAATATTTTGCCTTCAAATTCATACCGTGAACGTAGCATGCATGGACTCGACTCATATGACTGGGATTTCCATGAAAAAGATTGTGGGCCGAAAATGTGTGATCACTGTATATTTCTCTTTTGTTTCCTATTTATATTTCTATTTTACATCCTCAATTAAGCATTATGGACAGGGAAAGACCTAATCTAAAATCTGCTCAAAAATATTTTGCCTTCAAATTCATACTGTGAACGTAGCATGCATGGACTCGACTCATATGACTGGGATTTCCATGAAAAAGATTGTTGGCTGAAAATGGGAGATCACTGTACATTTCTCTTCTGTTTCCTATTCATATTTATATTTTACCTCCTCAATTTAACATTATGGACAGGGAAAGACCTAATCTAAAATCTGCTCAAAAATATTTTGCCTTCAAATTCATACCGTGATCGTAGCATGCATGGACTCCACTCATATGACTGGGATTTCCATGAGAAAGATTGTGGGCCGAAAATGCGTGATCACTGTATATTTCTCTTTTGTTTCCTATTTATATTTCTATTTTACCTCCTCAATTTAGCATTATGGACAGGGAAAGACCTAATCTAAGATCTGCACAAAAATATTTTGCCTTCAAATTCATACCGTGATCGTAGCATGCATGGACTCGACTCATATAACTGGGATTTCCATGAAAAAGATTGTGGGCCGAAAATAGGTGATCACTGTACATTTCTCTTCTGTTTCCTATTTATATTTTACCTCCTCAATTTAGCATTATGGACAGGGAATGACCTAATCTAAGATCTGCACAAAAATATTTTGCCTCCAAATTCATACCGTGAACGTAGCATGCATGGACTCGACTCATATGACTGGGATTTCCATGAAAAAGATTGTGGGCCGAAAATGTGTGATCACTGTATATTTCTCTTTTGTTTCCTATTTATATTTCTATTTTACCTCCTCAATTTAGCATTATGGACAGGGAAAGACCTAATCTAAGATCTGCACAAAAATATTTTGCCTTCAAATTCATACTGTGATCGTAGCATGCATGGACTCGACTCATATGACTGGGATTTCCATGAAAAAGATTGTGGGCCGAAAATGGGAGATCGCTGTACCTTTCTCTTCTTTTTCCTATTTATATTTATATTTTACCTCCTCAATTTAGCATTATGGACAGGGAAAGACCTAATCTGAAAGCTTCACAAAAATATTTTGCCTTTAAATTCATACCGTGATCGTAGCATGCATGGACTCGACTCATATGACTGGGATTTCCATGAAAAAGATTTTGGGCAGAAAATGGGTGATCACTGTACATTTCTCTTCTGTTTCCTATTTATATTTCTATTTTACCTGCTCAATTTAGCATTATTGACAGCGAAAGACCTAATCTAAAATCTGCACAGAAATTTTTTGCCTTCAAATTCATGCCGTGATCGTAGCATGCATGGCTTGACTCATATGACTGGGATTTCCATGAAAAAGATTGTGCGCCTAAAATGGGTGTTCACTGTACATTTCTCTTCTGTTTCCTATTTACATTTCTATTTTACTTCCTTCATTTAGCATTATGGACAGGGAAAGACCTAATCTAAGCTCTGCACAAAAATATTTTGCCTTCAAATTCATACCGTGATCCTAGCATGCATGGACTCGACTCATATGACTGGGATTTCCATGAAAAAGATTGTGCGCCGAAAATGGGTGATCACTGTACATTTCTCTTCTCTTTCCTATTTACATTTTTATTTTACCTCCTCAATTTAGCATTATGGACAGTGAAAGACCTAATCTAAGCTCTGCACAAAAATATTTTACCTTCAAATTCATACCGTGATCGTAGCATGCATGGACTCGACTCATATGACTGGGATTTCCATGAAAAAGATTGTCGGCCGAAAATGGGTGATCACTGTACATTTCTCTTCTGTTTCCTATTTATATTTCTATTTTACTTCTTTCATTTAGCATTTATGGACAGGGAAAGACCTAATCTAAGCTCTGCACAAAAATATTTTGCCTTCAAATTCATACCGTAATCGTAGCATGCATGGACTCAACTCATATGACTGGGATTTCCATGAAAAAGATTGTGCGCCGAAAATGGGTGATCACTGTACATTTCTCTTCTGTTTCCGATTTATATTTCTATTTTACCTCCTCAATTTAGCATTATGGACAGGGAAAGACCTAATATAAGATCTGGAAAAAAATATTTTGCCTTCAAATTCATACCGTGATCGTAGCATGCATGGACTCGACTCATATGACTGGGATTTCCATGAAAACGATTGTGGGCCGAAAATGGGTGTTCACTGTACATTTCTCTTCTGTTTCCTATTTATATTTTTATTTTACCTCCTCAATTTAGCATTATGGGCAGGGAAAGCCCTAATCTAAGATTGGCAAAAAAAATATTTTGCCTTGTAATTCATACCGTGATCGTACCATGCATGGACTCGACTCATATGACTGGGATTTCCATGAAAAAAATTTTGGGCAGAAAATGGATGATCACTGTACATTTCTCTTCTGTTTCCTATTTATATTTATATTTTACTTCCTTCATTTAGCATTATTGACAGGCAAAGATCTAATCTAAAATCTGCAAAAAAATATTTTTCCTTCAAATTCATGCCGTGATCGTAGCATGCATGGACTCGAGTCTTATGACTGGGATTTCCATGAAAAAGATTGTGGGAAGAAAATGGGTGATCACTCTTCTGTTTCCTATTTATATTTTTATTTTACCTCCTCAATTTAGCATTATGGACAGGTAAAGACCTAATCTAAGTTTTGCAAAAAAATATTTTGCCTTCAAATTCATACCGTGATCGTAGCATGCATGGACTCGAATCATATGACTGGGATTTCTATGAAAAAGATTCTTGCCAGAAAATGGGTGATCACTGTACATTTCTCTTCTGTTTCCTATTCATATTTCTATTTTCCTTCCTCAATTTAGCATTATGCACAGGGAAAGACCTAATCTAAGATCTGCAAAAAAATATTTTGCCTTCAAATTCATACCGTGATCGTAGCATGTATTAACTCGACTCATATGACTGGGATTTCCATGAAAAAGATTGTGGGCAGAAAATGCGTGATCACTGTACATTTCTCTTCTGTTTCCTATTTATATTTATATTTTACGTCCTCAATTTAGCATTATGGACAGGGAAAGACCTAATCTAAGATCTGCAAAAGAACTTTTTGCCTTAAAATTCATACCGTGATCGTAGCATGCATGGACTCGACTCATATGACTGGGATTTCCACGAAAAATTTAGTGGGCAGAAAATGGGTGATCACTGTACATTTCTCTTCTGTTTCCTATTTATATTTATATTTTACCTCCTCAATTTAGCATTATGGACAGGAAAGACCTAATCTAAGCTCTGCACAAAAATATTTGGCCTGCAAATTCATACCGTGATCGTAGCATGCATGGACTCGACTCATATGACTAGGATTTCCAGGAAAAAGATTGGGGGAAGAAAATGGGTGATCACTGTACATTTCTCTTCTGTATTCTATTTATATTTATATTTTACATCCTCAATTTAGCATTATGGACAGGGAAAGACCTAATCTAAGCTCTGCACAAAAATATTTTGCCTTCAAATTCATACCGTGATCGTAGCATGCATGGACTCGACTCATATGACTGGGATTTCCATGACAAAGATTGTGGGCAGAAGATGGGTGATCACTGTACATTTCTCTTCTGTTTCCTATTTATATTTATATTTTACCCCCTCAATTTAGCATTATGGCCAGGGAAAGACCTAATCTAAGCTCTGCAAAAAAATATTTTGCCTTCAAATTCATACCGTGATCGTAGCATGCATGGACTCGACTCATATGACTGGGATTTGCATGAAAAACATTGTGGGCCGAAAATGGGTGATCACTGTAGATTTTTCTCGTTTCCCATTTATATTTCTATGTTACCTCCTCAATTTAGCATTATGGACAGGGAAAGACCTAATCTAAGATCTGCACAAAAATATTTTGCCTTCAAATTCATACCGTGATCGTAGCATGGATGGACACGACTCATATGACTGGGATTTCCATGAAAAAGACTGTGGTCCGAAAATGGGTGATCACTGTACATTTCTCTTCTGTTTCCTATTTATATTTATATTTTACCTCCTCAATTTAGCATTATGGACAGGGAAAGACCTAATCTAAGGTCTGCACAAAAATATTTTGCCTTCAAATTCATACCGTCATCGTAGCATGCATGGACTCGACTCATATGACTGGGATTTCCAGGAAAAAGATTGTGGGCCGAAAATGGGTGATCACTGTACATTTCTCTTCTGTTTCCTATTTATATTTCTATTTTACCTCCTCTATTTAGCATTATGGACAGGGAAAGACCTCATCTAAAATCTGCACAAAAATATTTTGCCTTCAAATTCATACCGTGATCATAGCATGCATGGACTCGACTCAGATGACTGGGATTTCCATGAAAAAGATTGTGGCCAGAAAATGGGTGATCACTGTAAATTTCTCTTCTGTTTCCTATTTATATTTCTATTTTACCTCCTCAATTTAGCATTATGGACAGGGAAAGACCTAATCTAAGATCTGCAAAAAAATATTTTGCCTTCAAATTCATACCGTGATCGTAGCATGCATGGACTCGACTCAGATGACTGGGATTTCCATGAAAAAGATTGTGGGCCCAAAATGGGTGATCACTGTATATTTCTCTTCTGTTTCCTATTTATATTTATATTTTACATCCTCAATTTAGCATTATGGACAGGGATAGACCTAATCTAAGATCTGCAAAAAAATATTTTGCCTTCAAATTCATACCGTGATCGTAGCATGCATGGACTCGACTCAGATGACTGGGATTTCCATGAAAAAGATTGTGGGCAGAAAATGGGTGATCACTGTATATTTCTCTTCTGTTTCCTATTTATATTTATATTTTACATCCTCAATTTAGCATTATGGACAGGGAAAGACCTAATCTAAGATCTGCAAAAAAATATTTTGCCTTCAAATTCATACCGTGATCGTAGGATGCATGGACTCGACTCATATGACTGGGATTTCCATGAAAAAGATTGTGGGCCGAAAATGGGAGATCACTGTACATTTCTCTTCTGTTTCCTATTTATATTTATATTTTACCTCCTCAATTTAGCATTATGGACAGGGAAAGACCTAATCTAAGATCTGCACAAAAATATTTTGCCTTCAAATTCATACCTTGATCGTAGCATGCATGGACTCGACTCATATGACTGGGATTTCCTTGAAAAACGTTGTGGGCGGAAAGTGGGTGATCACTGTACATTTCTCTTCTGTTTCCTATTTATATTTATATTTTACTTCCTTCATTTAGCATTATGGACAGGGAAAGACCTAATCTAAGCTCTGCAAAAAAATATTTTGCCTTCAAATTCATACCGTGATCGTAGCATGCATGGACTCGACTCATATGACTGGGATTTCCATGAAAAAGATTGTGGGCCGAAAATGGGTGATCACTGTACATTTCGCTTCTGTTTCCTATTTATATTTATATTTTACTTCCTTCATTTATCATTATGGACAGGGAAAGACCTACTCTAAGCTCTGCAAAAAATATTTTGCCTTCAAATTCATACCGTGATCGTAGCACGTATGGACTCGGCTCATATGACTGGGATTTCCATGAAAAAGATTGTGGGCCGAAAATGGGTGATCACTGTACATTTCTCTTCTGTTTCCTATTTATATTTCTATTTTACCTCCTCAATTTAGCATTATGGACAGGGAAAGACCTAATCTAAGCTCTGCACAAAAATATTGTGCCTTCAAATGCATACCGTGATCATAGCAAGCATGGACTCGGCTCATATGACTGGGATTTCCATGAAAAAGATTGTGGGCCGAAAATGGGTGATCACTGTACATTTCTTTTCTGTTTCCTATTTATATTTATATTTTACATCCTCAATTTAGCATTATGGACAGGGAAAGACCTAATCTAAGCTCTGCACAAAAATATTGTGCCTTCAAATTCATACCGTGATCATAGCATGCATGGACTCGGCTCATATGACTGGGATTTCCATGAAAAAGATTGTGGGCTGAAAATGGGTGATCACTGTATATTTCTCTTCTGTTTCCTATTTATATTTCTATTTTACCTCCTCAATTTAGCATTATGGACAGGGAAAGACCTAATCTAAGATCTGCAGAAAAATATTTTGCCTTCAAATTCATACCGTGATCGTAGCATGCATGGACTCGACTCATATGATTGGGATTTCCATGAAAAAGATTGTGGGCCGAAAATGGGTGATCACTGTACATTTCTCTTCTGTTTCCTTTTTATATTTATATTTTACATCCTCAATTTAGCATTATGGACAGGGAAAGACCTCATCTAAAATCTGCACAAAATATTTTCCCTTCAAATTCATACCGTGATCGTAGCATGCATGGACTCGGCTCATATGACTGGGATTTCCATGACAAAGATTGTGGGCCGAAAATGGGTGATGACTGTACATTTCTCTTCTGTTTCCTATTTATATTTCTATTTTACCTCCTCAATTTAGCATTATGGACAGGGAAAGACCTAATCTAAGATCTGCACAAAAATATTTTGCCTTCAAATTCATACCGTGATCGTAGCATGCATGGACTCGACTCATATGATTGGGATTTCCATGAAAAAGATTGTGGGCCGAAAATAGGTGATCACTGTACATTTCTCTTCTGTTTCCTATTTATATTTCTATTTTACCTCCTCAATTTAGCATTATGGACAGGGAAAGACCTAATCTAAGATCTGCACAAAAATATTTTGCCTTCAAATTCATACCGTGATCGTAGCATGCATGGACTCGACTCAGATGACTGGGATTTCCATGAAAAAGATTGTGGGCAGAAAATGGGTGATCACTGTATATTTCTCTTCTGTTTCTTATTTATATTTATATTTTACATCCTCAATTTAGCATTATGGACAGGGATAGACCTAATCTAAGATCTGCACAAAAATATTTTGCCTTCAAATTCATACCGTGATCGTAGCATGCATGGACTCGACTCAGATGACTTGGATTTCCATGAAAAAGATTGTGGGCCGAAAATGGGTGATCACTGTACATTTCTCTTCTGTTTCCTATTTATATTTATATTTTACCTCCTCAATTTAGCATTATGGACAGGGAAAGACCTAATCTAAGATCTGCAAAAAAATATTTTGCCTTCAAATTCATACCGTGATCGTAGCATGCATGGACTCGACTCATATGATTGGGATTTCCATGAAAAAGATTGTGGGCCGAAAATGGGTGATCACTGTACATTTCTCTTCTGTTTCCTATTTATATTTCTATTTTACCTCCTCAATTTAGCATTATGGACAGGGAAAGACCTAATCTAAGCTCTGCACAAAAATATTGTGCCT
This sequence comes from Acanthosepion lycidas, assembly GCA_963932145.1. Taxonomy (NCBI): domain Eukaryota; kingdom Metazoa; phylum Mollusca; class Cephalopoda; order Sepiida; family Sepiidae; genus Acanthosepion; species Acanthosepion lycidas. The sequence continues at coordinate 1,415,878 of OZ010604.1, read as the reverse complement.
TCAAATTCATACCGTGATCATAGCATCCATGGACTCGGCTCATATGACTGGGATTTCCATGAAAAAGATTGTGGGCCGAAAATGGGTGATCACTGTACATTTCTCTTCTGTTTCCTATTTATATTTCTATTTTACCTCCTCAATTTAGCATTATGGACAGGGAAAGACCTAATCTAAGATCTGCAAAAAAATATTTTGCCTTCAAATTCATACCGTGATCGTAGCATGCATGGACTCGACTCATATGACTGGGATTTCCATGAAAAAGATTGTGGGCCCAAAATGGGTGATCACTGTAAATTTCTCTTCTGTTTCCTATTTATATTTCTATTTTACCTCCTTAATTTAGCATTATGGACAGGGAAAGACCTAATCTAAGATCTGCAAAAAAATATTTTGCCTTCAAATTCATACCGTGATCGTAGCATGCATGGACTCGACTCAGATGACTGGGATTTCCATGAAAAAGATTGTGGGCAGAAAATGGGTGATCACTGTATATTTCTCTTCTGTTTCCTATTTCTATTTCTATTTTACATCCTCAATTTAGCATTATGGACAGGGAAAGACCTAATCTAAGATCTGCACAAAAATATTTTGCCTTCAAATTCATACCTTGATCGTAGCATGCATGGACTCGACTCATATGACTAGGATTTCCATGAAAAAGATAGTGGGCCGAAAATGGGGGATCACTGTACATTTCTCTGCTGTTTCCTATTTATATTTCTATTGTACCTCCTCAATTTAGCATTATGGACAGGGAAAGACCTAATCTAAGCTCTGCACAAAAATATTGTGCCTTCAAATTCATACCGTGATCATAGCATGCATGGACTCGGCTCATATGACTGGGATTTTCATGAAAAAGATTGTGGGCCGAAAATGGGTGATCACTGTACATTTCTCTTCTGTTTCCTATTTATATTTCTATTATACCTCCTCAATTTAGCATTATGGACAGGGAAAGACCTAATCTAAGACCTGCACAAAAATATTTTGCCTTCAAATTCATACCGTGATCGTAGCATGCATGGACTCGACTCATATGACTGGGATTTCCATGAAAAAGATTGTGGGCAGAAAATGGGTGATCACTGTACATTTCTCTTCTGTTTTCTATTTATATTTCTATTTTACCTCCTCAATTTAGCATTATGGACAGGGAAAGACCTAATCTAAGATCTGCAAAAAAATATTTTGCCTTCAAATTCATACCGTGATCGTAGCATGCATGGACTCGACTCAGATGACTGGGATTTCCATGAAAAAGATTTTGGGCAGAAAATGGGTGATCACTGTATATTTCTCTTCTGTTTCCTATTTATATTTATATTTTACATCCTCAATTTAGCATTATGGACAGGGATAGACCTAATCAAAGATCTGCAAAAAAATATTTTGCCTTCAAATTCATACCGTGATCGTAGCATGCATGGACTCGACTCAGATGACTGGGATTTCCATGAAAAAGATTGTGGGCAGAAAATGGGTGATCACTGTATATTTCTCTTCTGTTTCCTATTTATATTTATATTTTACATCCTCAATTTAGCATTATGGACAGGGATAGACCTAATCTAAGCTCTGCACAAAAATATTTTGTCTTCAAGTTCATACCGTAATCGTAGCATGTATGGACTCGACTCATATGACTGGGATTTCCTTGAAAAACGTTGTGGGCGGAAAGTCGGTGATCACTGTACATTTCTCTTCTGTTTCCTATTTATATTTCTATTTTACATCCTCAATTTAGCATTATGGACAGGGAAAGACCTAATCTAAGATCTGCACAAAAATATTTTGCCTTCAAATTCATACCGTGACCGTAGAATTCATGGACTCACTTCATATGACTGGGATTTCCAAGAAAAAGATTGTGGGCCGATAATGGGTGATCACTGTCCATTTCTCTTCTGTTTCCTATTTATATTTCTATTTTACCTCCTCAACTTAGCATTATGGACAGGGAAAGACCTAATCTAAGATCTGCACAAAAATATTTTACCTTCAATTTAGTACCGTGATCGTAGCATGCATGGACTCGAATCATATGACTGGGATTTCCAAGAAAAAGATTGTGGGCCGATAATGGGTGATCACTGTACATTTCTCTTCTGTTTCCTATTTATATTTCTATTTTATCTCCTCAATTTAGCATTATGGACAGGGAAAGACCTAATCTAAGCTCTGCACAAAAATATTTTGCCTTCAAATACATACCGTGATCGTAGCATGCATTGACTCGACTCATATGACTGGGATTTCCATGAAAAAGATTGTGGGCCGAAAATGGGTGATCACTGTACATTTCTCTTAAGTTTCCTATTTATATTTATATTTACCTGCTCAATTTAGCATTATGGACAGGGAAAGACCTAATCTAAGCTCTGCACAAAAATATTTTGCCTTCAAATTCATACCGTGATCGTAGCATGTATGGACTCGACTCATATGACTGGGATTTCCATGAAAAAGATTGTGGGCCTAAAATGGGTGATCACTGTACATTTCTCTTCTGTTTCCTATTTATATTTCTATTTTACATCCTCAATTTAGCATTATCGACAGGGAAAGACCTAATCAAATATCTGCACAAAAATATTTTGCCTTCAAATTCATACCTTGATCGTAGCATGCAGGGACTCGACTCATATGACTGGGATATCCATGAAAAAGATTGTGGGCAGAAAATGGGTGATCACTGTACATTTCTCTTAAGTTTCCTATTTATATTTATATTTACCTCCTCAATTTAGCATTATGGACAGGGAAAGACCTAATCTAAGTTCTGCACAAAAATATTTTGCTTTCAAATTCATACCGTGACCGTAGCATGTATGGACTCGACTCATATGACTGGGATTTCCATGAAAAAGATTGTGGGCCGAAAATGGGTGATCACTGTACATTTCTCTTCTGTTTCCTATTTATATTTATATTTTACCTCCTCAATTTAGCATTATGGACCAGGAAAGACCTAATCTAAGCTCTGCACAAAAATATTTTGCCTTCAAATTCATACCGTGATCGTAGCATGTATGGACTCGACTCATATGACTGGGATTTCCATGAAAAAGATTGTGGGCATAAATGGGTGAGCACTGTACATTTCTCTTCTGTTTCCTATTTATATTTCTATTTTACCTCCTCAATTTAGCATTATGGACAGGGAAAGACCGAATCTAAGATCTGCAAAAAAATATTTTGCCTTCAAATTCATACCGTTATCGTAGCGTGCATAGACTCGACTCATATGACTGGGATTTCCATGAAAAAGATTGTGGGCCGAAAATGGGTGATCACTGTACATTTCTCTTCTGTTTCCTATTTATATTTCTATTTTATCTCCTCAATTTAGCATTATGGACAGGGAAAGACCTAATCTAAGCCCTGCACAAAAATATTTTGCCTTCAAATTCATACCGTGATCGTAGCATGTATGGACTCGACTCATATGACTGGGATTTCCATGAAAAAGATTGTGGGCCGAAAATGGGTGATCACTGTACATTTCTCTTCTGTTTCCTATTTATATTCATATTTTACATCCTCAATTTAGCATTATGGACAGGGAAAGACCTAATCTAATATCTGCACAAAAATATTTTGCCTTCAAATTCATTCCGTGATCGTAGCATGCATGGACTCGACTCATATGCCTGTGATTTCCATGAAAAAGATTTTGGGCCGAAAATGGGTGATCACTGTACATTTTTCTTCGGTTCCCTATTTATATTTATATTTTACCTCCTCAATTTAGCATTATGGACAGGGAAAGACCTAATCTAAGATCAGCACAAAAATATTTTGCCTTCAAATTCATACTTTGATCGTAGCATGCATGGACTCGACTCATATGACTGGGATTTCCATGAAAAAGATTGTGGGCCGAAAATGGGTGATCACTGTATATTTCTCTTCGGTTTCCTATTTATATTTCTATTTTACCTCCTCAATTTAGCATTATGGACAGGGAAAGACCTAATCTAAGATCTGCACAAAAATATTTTGCCTTCAAATTCATACCGTGATCGTAGCATGCATGGACTCGACTCATATGACTGGGATTTCCATGAAAAAGATTGTGGGCAGAAAATGGGTGATCACTGTACATTTCTCTTCTGTTTCCTATTTATATTTCTATTTTACCTCCTCAATTTAGCATTATGGACAGGGAAAGACCTAATCTAAGATCTGCACAAAAATATTTTGCCTTCAAATTCATACTTTGATCGTAGCATGCATGGACTCGACTCATATGACTGGGATTTCCATGAAAAAGATTGTGGGCCGAAAATGTGTGATCACTGTACATTTCTCTTCTGTTTCCTATTTATATTTCTATTTTACCTACTCAATTTAGCATTATGGCCAGGGAAAGACCTAATCTAAGCTCTGCACAAAAATATTTTGTCTTCAAATTCATACCGTGATCGTAGCATGTATGGACTCGACTCATATGACTGGGATTTCCTTGAAAAACGTTGTGGGCCGAAAGTGGGTGATCACTGTACATTTCTCTTCTATTTCCTATTTATGTTTATATTTTACCTCCCCAATTTAGCAATATGGACAGGAAAAGACCTAATCTAAGATCTGCAAAAAAAAATTTGCCTTCAAATTCATACCGTGATCGTAGCATGCATGGACTCGACTCATATGACTGGGATTTCCATGAAAAAGATTGTGGGCCGAAAATGGGTGATCACTGTACATTTTTCTTTTTTTCCTATTTATATTTATATTTTACCTCCTCAATTTAGCATTATGGACAGGGAAAGACCTAATCTAAGATCTGCACAAAAATATTTTGCCTTCAAATTCATACCGTGATCGTAGCATGCATGGACTCGATTCATATGACTGGGATTTCCATGAAAAAGATTGTGGGCCGAAAATGGGTGATCACTGTATATTTCTCTTCGGTTTCCTATTTATATTTCTATTTTACCTCCTCAAGTTAGCATTATGGACAGGGAAAGACCTAATCTAAGATCTGCACAAAAATATTTTGCCTTCAAATTCATACCGTGATCGTAGCATGCATGGACTCGACTCATATGACTGGGATTTCCATGAAAAAGATTGTGGGCCGAAAATGGGTGATCACTGTACATTTTTCTTCTTTTTCCTATTTATATTTATATTTTACCTCCTCAATTTAGCATTATGGACAAGGAAAGACCTAATCTAAGATCTGCACAAAAATATTTTGCCTTCAAATTCATACCGTGATCGTAGCATGCATGGACTCGACTCATATGACTGGGATTTCCATGAAAAAGATAGTGGGCCGAAAATGGGTGATCACTGTACATTTCTCTTCTGTTTCCTATTTATATTTCTATTTTACATCCTCAATTTAGCATTATGGACAGGGAAAGACCTAATCTAAGCTCTGCACAAAAATATTTTGTCTTCAAATTCATACCGTCATCGTAGCATGTATGGACTCGACTCATATGACTGGGATTTCCTTGAAAAACGTTGTTGGCCGAAAGTGGGTGATCACTGTACATTTCTCTTCTGTTTCCTATTTATATTTCTATTATACATCCTCAATTTAGCGTTATGGACAGGGAAAGACCTAATCTAATATCTGTACAAAAATATTTTGTCTTCAAATTCATACCGTGATCGCAGCAAGCATGGACTCGTTTCATATGACTGGGATTTCCATGAAAAAAGTTGTGGGCCGAAAATGGGTGATCACTGTACATTTCTCTTCTGTTTCCTATTTATATTTATATTTTACCTCCTCAATTTAGCATTATGGACAGGGAAAGACCTAATCTAAGCACTGCACGAAAATATTTTGCCTTCAAATTCTTACCGTGATCGTAGCATGCATGGACTCGACTCATATGACTGTGATTTCCATGAAAAAGATTTTGGCCGAAAATGGGAGATCACTGTACTTTTCTCTTCGGTTTCCTATTACTATTTCTATTTTACCTACTCAATTTAGCATTATGGACAGGGAAAGACCTAATCTAAGATCTGCACAAAAATATTTTGCCTTCAAATTCATACCTTGATCGTAGCATGCATGGACTCGACTCATATGACTGGGATTTCCATGAAAAAGATTTTGGGCCGAAAACGGGTGATCACTGTACATTTCTCTTCTGTTTCCTATTTATATTTATATTTTACCTCCTCAATTTAGCATTATGGACAGGGAAAGACCTAATCTAAGCTCTGCAAAAAATATTTTGCTTTCAAATTCATACCGTGATCGTAGCATGCATGGACTCGACTCATATGACTGGGATTTCCATGAAAAAAATTGTGGGCCGAAAATGGGTGATCACTGTTCATTTCTCTTCTGTTTCCTATTTATATTTATATTTTACTTCTTAAATTTAGCATTATGGACAGGGAAAGACCAAATTTAAGATCTGCAAAAAAATATTTTGCCTTCAAATTCATACCATGATCGTAGCATGCACTGACACGACTCATATGACTGGGATTTCCATGAAAAAGATTGTCGGCCGAAAATGGGTGATAACAGTACATATCTCTTCTGTTTCCTATTTCTATTTCTATTTATCTTCTCAATTTAGCATTGTAGACAGGGAAACACCTAATCTAAGCTCTGCACAAAAATATTTTGCTTTCAAATTCATACCGTGATCGAAGCATGCATTGACACGACTCATATGTCTGGGATTTCCATGAAAAAGATTGTGTGCAGAAAATGGGTGATCACTGTACATTTCTCTTCTGTTTCCTATTTATATTTATATTTTACCTCCTCAATTTAGCATTATGGACAGGGAAAGACCTAATCTAAAATCTGCACAAAAATATTTTGCCTTCAAATTCATACCGTGATCGTAGCATGCATGGACTCGACTCATATGACTGGGATTTCCATGAAAAAGATTGTGGGCCGAAAGTGGGTGATCACTGTACATTTCTCTTCTGTGTCCTATTTATATTTCAATTTTACCTCCTCAATTTAGCATTATGGACAGGGAAAGTCCTAATCTAAAATCTGCACAAAAATATTTTGCCTTCCAATTCATACCGTGAGCGTAGCATGCATGGACTCAACTCACAGGACTGGGATTTCCATGAAAAACATTGTGGCCCGAAAATGGGTGATCACTGTACATTTCTTTTCTTTTTCCTATTTATATTTATATTTTACCTCCACATTTTAGCATTATGGACAGGGAAAGACCTAATCTAAAATCTGCACAAAAATATTTTGCCTTCAAATTCATACCGTGATCGTAGCATGCATGGACTCGACTCATATGACTGGGATTTCCATGAAAAAGATTGTGGGCAGAAAATGGGTGATCACTGTACATTTCTCTTCTGTTTCCTATTTATATTTATATTTTACCTCCTCAATTTAGCATTATGGCCAGGGAAAGACCTAATCTAAAATCAGCACAAAAATATTTTGCCTTCAAATTCATACCGTGATCGTGGCATGCATGGACTCGATTCATATGACTGGGATTTCCATGAAAAAGATTGTGGGCCGAAAATGGGTGATCACTGTACATTTCTCTCTGTTTCCTATTTATATTTCTATTTTACCTCCTCAATTTAACATTATGGACAGGGAAAGACCTAATCTAAAATCTGCACAAAAATATTTTGCCTTCAAATTCATACCGTGATCGTGGCATGCATGGACTCGATTCATATGACTGGGATTTCCATGAAAAAGATTGTGGGCCGAAAATGGGTGGTCACTGTACGTTTCTCTCTGTTTCCTATTTATATTTATATTTTACCTCCTGAATTTAGCATTATGGACAGGGAAAGACCTAATCTAAAATCTGCACAAAAATATTTTGCCTTCAAATTCATACCGTGATCGTAGCATGCATGGACTCAACTCACATGACTGGGATTTCCATGAAAAAGATTGTGGCCCGAAAATGGGTGATCACTGTACATTTCTTTTCTGTTTCCTATTTATATTTATATTTTACCTCCTCAATTTAGCATTATGGACAGGGAAAGGCCTAATCTAAGATCTGCACAAAAATATTTTGCTTTCAAATTCATACCGTGATCGTGGCATGCATGGACACGATTCATATGACTGGGATTTCCATGAAAAAATTTGTGGGCTGAAAATGGGTGATCACTGTACATTTCTCTTCTGTTTCCCATTTATATTTATATTTTACCTCCTCAATTTAGCATTATGGACAGGGAATGACCTAATCTAAAATCTGCACGAAAATATTTTGCCTTCAAATTCATACCGTGATCGTAGCATGCATGGACTCGACTCATATGACTGGGATTTCCATGAAAAAGATTGTGGGCCGAAATGGGTGATCAATGTACATTTCTTTTCTGTTTCCTATTTATATTTCTATTTTACCTCCTCAATTTAACATTATGGACAGGGAAAGACCTAATCTAAAATCTGCACAAAACTATTTTGCCTTCAAATTCATACCTTGATCGTAGCATGCATGGACTCGACTCATATGACTGGGATTTCCATGAAAAAGATTGTGTGCCGAAAATGGGTGATCACTGTACATTTCTCTTCTGTTTCCTATTTATATTTATATTTTACTTCCTCAATTTAGCATTATGGACAGGGAAAGACCTAATCTAAGTTCTGCACAAAAATATTTTACCTTCAAATTCATACCGTGATCGTAGCATGCATGGACTCGATTCATATGACTGGGATTTCCATGAAAAAGATTGTGCGCAGAAAATGGGTGATCACTGTACATTTCTTTCTGTTTCCTATTTATATTTCTATTTTACCTCCTCAATTTAGCATTATGGACAGGGAAAGACATAATCTAAGATCTGCACAAAACTATTTTGCCTTCAAATTCATACCGTCATCGTAGCATGCATGGACTCGACTTATATGACTGGCATTTCCATGAAAAAGATTGTGGGCCGAAAATGGGTGATCACTGTACATTTCTCTTCTGTTTCCTATTTATATTTCTATTTTATCTCCTCAATTTAGCATTATGGACAGGGAAAGACCTAATCTAAAATCTGCACCAAAATATTTTGCCTTCAAATTCATACCGTGATCGTAGCATGCATGGACTCAACTCACATTACTGGGATTTCCATGAAAACATTGTGGCCCGAAAATGGGTGATCACTGTACATTTCTTTCCTGTTTCCTATTTATATTTCTATTTTACCTCCTCAATTTAACATTATGGACAGGGAAAGACCTAATCTAAGATCTGCACAAATATATTTTGCCTTCAAATTCATACCGTGATCGTAGCATGCATGGACTCGACTCATATGACTGGGATTTCCATGAAAAAGATTGTGGGCAGAAAGTGGGTGATCACTAAACATTTCTCTTCGGTTTCCTATTTATATTTATAATATACTTCCTCAATTTAGCATTATGGACAGGGAACAACCTAATCTAAGCTCTGCACAAAAATATTTTGCCTTCAAATTCATACCGGGATCGTAGCATGCATGGACTCGACTCATATGACTTGGATTTCAATGAAAAAGATTGTGGGCAGAAAATGGGTGATCACTGTACATTTCTCTTCTGTTTCCTATTTATATTTCTATTTTACCTCCTCAATTTATCATTATGGACAGGGAAAGACCTAATCTAAAATCTGCACAAAAATATTTTGCCTTCAAATTCATACCGTGATCGTAGCATGCATGGAGACGACTCATATGACTGGGATTTCCATGAAAAAGATTGTGGGCCGAAAATGGGTGATCACTGTACATTTCTCTTCTGTTTTCTATTTATATTTATATTTTACCTCCTCAATTTAGCATTATGGACAGGGAAAGACATAATCTAAAATCTGGACAAAAATATGTTGCCTTCAAATTCATACCGTGATCGTAGCATGCATTGAATCGACTCATATGACTGGGTTTTCCATGAAAAAGATTGTTGGCCGAAAATGGGTGATCACTGTACATTTCTCTTCTGTTTTCTATTTATATTTCTATTTTACCTCCTCAATTTAGCATTATGGACAGGGAAAGTCCTAATCTAAAATCTTCACAAAAATATTTTGCTTTCAAATTCATACCGTGATCGTAGCATGCATGGACTCGACTCATATGACTGGGATTTCCATGAAAAAGATTGTGGGCCGAAAATGGGTGATCACTGTACATTTCTCTTCTGTTTCCTATTTATATTTATATTTTACCTCCTAAATTTAGCATTATGGACAGGGAAAGTACTAATCTAAAATCTGCACAAAAATATTTTGCCTTCAAATTCATACCGTTATTGTAGCATGCATGGCATCGACTCATATGACTGGGATTTCCATGAAAAAGATTGTGTGCCGAAAATGGGTGATCACTGTACATTTCTCTTCTGTTTCCTATTTATATTTATATTTTACCTCCTCAATTTAGCATTATGTCCAGGGAAAGACCTAATGTAAGCTCTGCACAAAAATATTTTGCCTTCAAATTCATACCGTGATCGTAGCATGCATGGACTCGACTCATATGACTGGGATTTCCATGAAAAAGATTGTGGGCTGAAAATGGGTGATCACTGTACATTTCTCTTCTGTTTCCTATTTATATTTATATTTACCTCCTCAATTTAGCATTATGGACAGTGAAAGACCTAATCTAAGATCTACACAAAAATATTTTGCTTTCAAATTCATACCGTGATCGTAGCATGCATGGACTCATATGACTGGGATTTCCATGAAAAAGATTGTGGGCCGAAAATGGGTGATCACTGTACATTTCTCTTCTGTTTCCTATTTATATTTATATTTTACCTCCTCAATTTAGCATGAAGGACAGTGAAAGACCTAATCTAATCTCTGCACAAAAATATTTTGCCTTCAAATTTATACCGTGATCGTAGCATGCATGGACTCGACTCATATGACTAGGATTACCATGAAAAAGATTGTGGGCCGAAAATGGGTGATCACTGTACATTTCTCTTCTGTTTCCTATTTATATTTCTATTTTACCTCCTCAATTTAGCATTATGGACAGGGAATGACCTAATCTAAGATCTGCACAAAAATATTTTGCCTTCAAATTCATACCATGAACGTAGCATGCATGGACTCGACACTCATATGACTGGGATTTCCATGAAAAAGATTGTGGGCCGAAAATGGGTGGTCACTGTACATTTCTCTTCTGTTTCCTATTTATATTTATATTTTACCTCCTCAATTTAGCATTATGGACAGGGAAAGACCAAATCTAAGATCTGCACAAAAATATTTTGCCTTCAAATTCATACCGTGATCGTAGCATGCATGGACTCGACTGATATGTCTGGGATTTTCATGAAAAAGATTGTGGGCAGAAAATGGGTGATTACTGTACATTTCTCTTCTGTTTCCTATTTATATTTCTATTTTACCTACTCAATTTAGCATTATGGACAGGGAAAGATATAATCTAAAATCAGCACAAAAATATTTTGCCTTCAAATTCATACCGTGATCGTAGCATGCATGGACTCAACTCATATGACTGGCATTTCCATGAAAAAGATTGTGGGCCGAAAATGGGTGATCACTGTACATTTCTCTTCTGTTACCTATTTATATTTCTATTTTACCTCCTTAATTTAGCATTATGGACAGGGAAAGACCTAATCTAAAATCTGCACAACAATATTTTGCCTTCAAATTCATACCGTGATCGTAGCATGCATGGACTCGACTCATATGACTGGGATTTCCATGAAAAAGATTGTGGGCCGAAAATGGGTGATCACTGTACATTTCTCTTCTGTTTCCTATTTATATTTATATTTTACCTCCTCAATTTAGCATTATGGACAGGGAATGACCTTATCTAAGATCTGCACAAAAATATTTTGCCTTCAAATTCATACCGTGAACGTAGCATGCATGGACACGACTCATATGACTGGGATTTCCATGAAAAAGTTTGTGGGCCGAAAATGGGTGATCACTGAACATTTCTCTTCTGTTTCCTATTCATATTTCTATTTTACCTCCTCAATTTAGCATTATGGCCAGGGAAAGAGCTAATCTAAGCTCTGCACAAAAATATTTTGCCTTCAAATTCATACCGTGATCGTAGCATGCATGGACTCGACTCATATGACTGGGATTTCCATGAAAAAGATTCTGTACCGAAAATGGGTGATCACTATACATTTCTCTCCTGTTTCCTATTTATATTTCTATTTTACCTCCTCAATTTAGCATTATGGCCAGGGAAAGACCTAATGTAAGCTCTGTACAAAAATATTTTGCCTTCAAATTCATACCGTGATCGTAGCATGCATGGACTCGACTCATATGATTGGGATTTCCATGAAAGAGATTGTGGGCCGAAAATGGGTGATGACTGTACATTTCTCTACTGTTTCCTATTTATATTTATATTTTACCTCCTAAATTTAGCATTATGGCCAGGGAAAAACCTAATCTAAGCTCTGCACAAAAATATTTTGCCTTCAAATTCATACCGTGATCGTAGCATGCATGGACTCGACTCATATGACTGGGATTTCCATGAAAAAGATTGTGGGCCGAAAATGGGTGATCACTGTACATTTCTCTTCTGTTTCCTATTTATATTTCTATTTTACCTCCTCAATTTAGCATTATGGACAGGGAAAGACCTAATCTAAGATCAGCACAAAAATATTTTGCCTTCAAAATCTTAGCGTGATCGTAGCATGTATGGACTCGACTCATATGACTGGGATTTCCATGAAAAAGATTGTGGGCCGAAAATAGGTGATCACTGTACATTTCTCTTCTGTTTCCTATTTATATTTCTATTTTACCTGCTTAATTTAGCATTATGGACAGGGAGAGACCTAAGCTAAGATCTGCACAAAAATATTTTGGTCTCAAATTCATACCGTGATCGTAGCATGCATGGACTCGACTCATATTACTGGGATTTCCATGAAAAAGATTGTGGGCTGAAATTGGGTGATCACTGTACATTTCTCTTCTGTTTTCTATTTATATTTCTATATTACCTCCTCAATTTAGCATTATGGCCAGGGAAAGACCTAATCTAAGCACTGCACAAAAATATTTTGCCTTCAAATTCATACCGTGATCGTGGCATGCATGGACTCGACTCATATGACTGGGATTTCCATGAAATAGATTGTGGGCCGAAAATAGGTGATCAGTGTACATTTCTCTTCTGTTTCCTATTTATATTTATATTTTACCTCCTCAATTTAGCATTATGGACAGGGAAAGACCTAATCTAAGATCTGCACAAAAATATTTTGCCTTCAAATTCATACCGTGATCGTAGCATGCGTGTACTCGACTCATATGACTGGGATTTCCATGAAAAAGATTGTGGGCCGAAAATGGGTGATCACTGAACATTTCTCTTCTGTTTCCTATTTATATTTATATTTTACTTTCTCAATTTAGCATTATGGACAGGGAAAGACCTAATCTAAAATCTGCACAAAAATATTTTGCCTTCAAATTCATACCGTGATCGTAGCATGCATGGCCTCGACTCATATGACTGGGATTTCCAGGAAAAAGATTCTGGGCCGAAAATGGGTGATCACTGTACATTTCTCTTCTGTTTCCTATTTATATTTCTATTTTACATCCTCAATTTAGCATTATGGACAGGGAAAGACCTAATCTAAGCTCTGCACAAAAATATTTTGCCTTCAAATTCATACCGTGATCGTAGCATGCATGGATTCGACTCATATGATTGGGATTTCCATGAAAAAGATTGTGGGCCGAAAATGGGTGATCACTGTACATTTCTCTTCTGTTTCCTATTTATATTTATATTTTACCTCCTCAATTTAGCATTATGGCCAGGGAAAGACCTAATCTAAGCTCTGCACAAAAATATTTTGCCTTCAAATTCATACCGTGATCGTAGCATGCATGGACTCGACTCATATGATTGGGATTTCCATGAAAAAGATTGTGGGCCGAATATGGGTGATCACTGTACATTTCTCTTCTGTTTCCTATTTATATTTATATTTTACCTCCTAAATTTAGCATTATGGACAGGGAAAGACCTAATCTAAGATCTGCACAAAAATATTTTGCCTTCAAATTCATACCGTGATCGTAGCATGCATGGACTCGACTCATATGACTGGGATTTCCAGGAAAAAGATTGTGGGCCGAAAATGGGTGATCACTGTACATTTCTCTTCTGTTTCCTATTTATATTTATATATAACCTCCTCAATTTAGTATTATGGCCAGGGAAAGACCTAATCTAAGATCTGCACAAAAATATTTTGCCTTCAAATTCATACCGTGATCGAAGCATGCATGGACGTGACTCATATGACTTGGATTTCCATGAAAAAAATTGTGGGGCGAAAATCGGTGATCACTGTACATTTCTCTACTGTTTCCTATTTATATTTATATTTTACCTCCTCAATTTAGCATTATGGCCTGGGAAAGACCTAATCTAAGATCTGCACAAAAATATTTTGCCCTCAAATTCATACCGTGATCGTAGCATGCGTGTACTCGACTCATATGACTGGGATTTCCATGAAAAAGATTGTGGGCCGAAAATGGGTGATCACTGAACATTTCTCTTCTGTTTCCTATTTATATTTATATTTTACTTTCTCAATTTAGCATTATGGACAGGGAAAGACCTAATCTAAAATCTGCACAAAAATATTATGCCTTCAAATTCATACCGTGATCGTAGCATGCATGGCCTCGACTCATATGACTGGGATTTCCAGGAAAAAGATTCTGGGCCGAAAATGGGTGATCACTGTACATTTCTCTTCTGTTTCCTATTTATATTTCTATTTTACATCCTCAATTTAGCATTATGGACAGGGAAAGACCTAATCTAAGCTCTGCACAAAAATATTTTGCCTTCAAATTCATACCGTGATCGTAGCATGCATGGACTCGACTCATATGATTGGGATTTCCATGAAAAAGATTGTGGGCCGAAAATGGGTGATCACTATACATTTCTCTACTGTTTCCTATTTATATTTCTATTTTACCTCCTCAATTTAGCATTATGGCCAGGGAAAGACCTAATCTAACATCTGCACAAAAATATTTTGCCTTCAAATTCATACCGTGATCGTAGCATGCATGGACTCGACTCATATGACTGGGATTTCCATCAAAAAGATTGTGGGCCGAAAATGGGTGATCACTGTACATTTCTCTTCTGTTTCCTATTTATATTTATATTTTACTTTCTCAATTTATCATTATGGACAGGGAAAGATATGATCTAAAATCAGCACAAAAATATTTTGCCTTCAAATTCATACCATGATCGTAGCATGCATGGACTCGACTCATATGACTGGGATTTCCATGAAAAAGATTGTGGGCCGAAAATATGTGATCACTGTACATTTCTCTTCTGTTTCCTATTTATATTTATATTTTCCCTCCTCAATTTAGCATTATGGGCAGGGAAAGTAATTATCTAAGCTCTGCACACAAATATTTTGCCTTCAAATTCATACCGTGATCGTAGCATGCATGGATTCGACTCATATGACTGGGATTTCCATGAAAAAGATTGTGGGCCGAAATTGGGAGATCACTGTACATTTCTCTTCTGTTTCCTATTTATATTTCTATTTTACCTCCTCAATTTAGCATTATGGACAGGGAAAGACCTTATCTAAGATCTGCACAAAAATATTTTGCCTTCAAATTCATACCGTGTTCGTAGCATGCATTGACACGACTCATATGACTGGGATTTCTATGAAAAAGATTATGGGCAGAAAATGGGTGATCACTGTACATTTCTCTTCTGTTTCCTATTTATATTTATATTTTACTTCCTCAATTTAGCATTATGGACATGGAAAGATCTAATCTAAGTTCTGCAAAAAAATATTTTGCCTTCTAATTCATACCGTGATCGTAGCATGCATAGACTCGACCCATATGACTGGGATTTCCATGAAAAAGATTGTGGGCAGAAAATGGGTGATCACTGAACATTTCTCTTCTGTTTCCTATTTATATTTCTATTTTACATTCTCAATTTAGCATTATGGACAGTGAAAGACCTAATCTAAGATCTGCAAGAAAATATTTTGCCTTCAAATTCATACCGTGATCGTAGCATGCATGGACTCGACTCATGTGACTGGGATTTCCATGAAAAAGATTGTTGGCAGAAAATGTTGATCACATTAATTTTCTCTTCAGTTTCCTATTTATATTTATATTTTACTTCCTTCATTTAGCATTATGAACAGTGAAAAACCTAATCTAAGCTCTGCACAAAAATATTTTGCCTTCAATTCATACCGTGATCGTAGCATGCATGGACTCGACTCATATGACTGGGATTTCCATGAAAAAGCTTGTGGGCCGAAAATGGGTGATCACTGTACATTTCTCTTCTGTTTCCTTTTTATATTTCTATTTTACCTCCTGAATTTAGCATTATGGACAGGGAAAGACCTAATCTAAGATCTGCACAAAAATATTTTGCCTTCAAATTCATACCGTGATCGTAGCATGCATGGACTCGACTCATATGACTGGGATTTCCATGAAAAAGATTGTGGGCACAAAATGGGTGATCACTGTGCATTTCTCTTCTGTTTCCTATTTATATTTGTATTTTACCTCCTCAATTTAGCATTATGGACAGGGATAGACCTAATCTAAGATCTGCACAAAAATATTTTGCCTTCAAATTCATACCATGATCGTAGCATGCATGGACTCAACTCATATGACTGGGATTTCCATGAAAAAGATTGTGGGCACAAAACGGGTGATCACTGTACATTTCTTTACTGTTTCCTATTTATATTTATATTTTACCTCCTCAATTTAGCATTACGGACAGGGAAAGACCTAATCTAAGATCTGCAAAAAAATATTTTGCCTTCAAATTCATACCGTGATTGTAGCATGCATGGACTCGACTCATATGACTGAGATTTCCATGAAAAATGTTGTGGGCCGGAAATGGGTGATCACTGTACATTTCTCTTCTGTTTCCAATTTATATTTCTATTTTACCTACTCAATTTAGCATTATGGACAGTGAAAGACCTAATCTAAGATCTGCACAAAAATATTTTGCCTTCAAATTCATACCGTGATCGTAGCATGCATGGACTTGACTCATATGACTGGGATTTCCATGAAAAAGATTGTGGGCCGAAAATGGGAGATCACTGTACATTTCTCTTCTGTTTCCTATTTATATTTCTATTTTACCTTCTCAAGTTAGAATTTTGGACCGCGAAAGACCTAATCTAAAATCTGGACAAAAATATTTTGCCTTCAAATTCATACCGTGATCGTAGCATGCATGAACTCGACTCATATGACTGGGATTTCCATGAAAAAGATTGTGGGCCGAAAATGTGTGATCACTGTACATTTCTCTTCTGTATTCTATTTATATTTATATTTTACTTCCTTCATTTAGCATTATGTACAGGGAAAGACCTAATCTAATTCTTTGCAAAAAAATATTTTGCTTTCAAATTCATACCGTGATCGTAGCATGAATGAACTCGACTCATATGACTGGGATTTCGATGAAAAAGATTGTAGGCAGAAAATGGGTGATCACTGTACATTTCTCTTCTGTTACCTATTTATATTTCTAATTTACCTCCTCAATTTAGCATAATGGACAGGGAAAGACCTAATCTAAGATCTGCAAAAAAATATTTTGCCTTCAAATTCATACCGTGATCGTAGCATGTATGGACTCGACTCATATGACTGGGATTTCCATGAAAAAATTGTGGGCCGAAAATGGGTGATCACTGTACATTTCTCTTCTGTTTCTTATTTATATTTCTATTTTACCTCCTCAATTCAGCATTATGGACAGGGAAAGACCTAATCTAAGATCTGCAAAAAATATTTTGCCTTCAAATTCATACCGGGATCGTAGCATGTATGGACACGGCTCATATGACTGGGATTTCCATGAAAAAGATTGTGGGTAGAAAATCGGTGATCACTGTACATTTCACCTCTGTTTCCTATTTATATTTATATTTTACTTCCTTCATTTAGCATTATGGACAGGGAAAGACCTAATCTAATTTTTTGCAAGAAAATATTTTGCCTTCAAATTCATACCGTGATCGTAGCATGCATGGACTCGTCTCATATGACTGGGATTTCCATGAAAAAGATTGTGGGCCGAAAATGGGTGATCACTGTACATTTCCATTCTGTTTCCTATTCATATTTATATTTTACCTCCTCAATTTAGCATTATGGACAGGGAAAGGCCTAATCTAAGATGTGCACAAAAATATTTTGCTTTCAAATTCATACCGTGATCGTGGCATGCATGGACTCGATTCATATGACTGGGATTTCCATGAAAAGATTGTGGGCCGAAAATGGGTGATCAGTGTACATTTCTCTTCTGTTTTCTATTTATATTTATATTTTACCTCCTCTATTTATCATTATGGACAGGGAAAGACCTAATCTAAAATCTGCACAAAAATCTTTTGCCTTCAAATTCATACCGTGATCGTAGGATGCATGGACTAGACTCATATGTCTGGGATTTCCATGAAAAAATTGTGGGACGAAAATGGGTGATCACTGTACATTTCTCTTCTGTTTCCTATTTATATTTCTATTTTATCTCCTCAATTTAGCATTATGGACAGGGAAAGACCTAATCTAAAATCTGCAAAAAAATATTTTGCCTTCAAATTCATCCCGTGATTGTAGCATGCATGGACTCGACACATATGACTTGGATTTCCATGAAAAAGATTGTGGGCCGAAAATGGGTGATCACTGTACATTTCTCTTCTATTTCATATTTATATTTCTATTTACGTCGTCAATTTAGCATTATGGGCAGGGAAAGACCTAATCTATGATTTGCAAAAAAATATTTTGCCTTCAAATTCATACCGTGATCGTAGCATGCATAGACTCGACTCATATGACTGGGATTTCCATGAAAAAGATTGTGGGCCGAAAATGGGTGATCACTGTACATTTCTCTTCTGTTTCATATTTATATTTCTATTTTACGTCGTCAATTTAGCATTATGGACAGGGAAAGGCCTAATCTAAGCTCTGCACAAAAATATTTTGCTTTCAAATTCATACCGTGATCGTGGCATGCATGGACTCGACTCATATGACTGGGATTTCCATGAAAAAGATTGTGGGCCTAAAATGAATGATCACTGTACATTTCTCTTCTGTTTCCTATTCATATTTCAATTTTACCTTCTCAAAATAGCATTATGGTCAGGGAAAGACCTAATCTAAAATCTGCACAAAAATATTTTGCCTTCAAATTCATACCGTGATCGTAGCATGAATGGACTCGACTCATATGACTGGGATTTCCATGAAAAAGTTTCTGGGCCGAAAATGGGTGATCACTGTACATTTCTCTTCTGTTTCCTATTTATATTTATATTTTACCTCCTCAATTTAGCATTATGGACAGGTTAAGACCTAATCTAAAATCTGCACAAAAATATTTTGCTTTCAAATTCATACCGTGATCGTAGCATGCATGGACTCGACTCATATGACTGGGATTTCCATGAAAAAGTTTGTGAGCCGCAAATGGGTGATCACTGTACATTTCTCTTCTGTTTCCTATTTATATTTTTTTTTACCTCCTCAATTTAGCATTATGGACAGGGAAAGACCTAATCTAAAATCTGCACAAAAATATTTTGCCTTAAAATTCATACCGTGATCGTAGCATGCATGGACTCGACTCATATGACTGGGATTTCCATGAAAAAGATTAAGGGCCGAAAATGGGTGATCACTGTACATTTCTCTTCTGTTTCCTATTTATATTTCTATTTTACCTCCTCAATTTAGCATTATAGACAGGGAAAGGCCTAATCTAAGCTCTGCAAAAAATATTTTGTTTTCAAATTCATACCGTGATCGTAGCATGTATGGACATGACTCATATGACTGGGATTTCCATGAAAAAGATTCTGGGCAGAAAATGGGTGATCACTGTACACTTCTCTTCTGTTTCCTATTTATATTTATATTTTACTTCCTTCATTTAGCATTATGGACAGGGAAAGACCTAAACTAAGATCTGCAAAAAAATATTTTGCCTTCAAATTCATACCGTGATCGTAGCATGTATGGAATCGACTCATATGACTGGGATTTCCATGAAAAAGATTGTGGGCCGAAAATGGGTGATCACTGTACATTTCTCTTCTGTTTCCTATTAATATTTATATTTTACCTCCTCAATTTAGCATTATGGACAGGGAAAGACCTAATCTAATCTCTACACAAAAATATTTTGCTTTCAAATTCATACCGTGATCGTAGCATGCATGGACACGACTCATATGACTGGGATTTCCATGAAAAAGTTTGTGGGCCGCAAATGGGTGATCACTGTACATTTCTCTTCTGTTTCCTATTTATATTTTTTTTTACCTCCTCAATTTAGCATTATGGACAGGGAAAGAACTAATCTAAGATCTGCACAAAAATATTTTGCCTTCAAATTCATACCGTGATCGTAGCATGCATGGACTCGACTCATATGACTGGGATTCCAATGAAAAAGATTGTGGGCCGAAAATGGGTGATCACTGTAAATTTCTCTTCTGTTTTCTATTTATATTTCTATTTTACCTCCTCAATTTAGCATTATGGACAGGGAAAGGCCTAATATAAGATGTGCACAAAAATATTTTGCTTTCAAATTCATGCCGTGATCGTGGCATGCATGGACTCGATTCATATGACTGGGATTTCCATGAAAAAGATTGTGGGCCGAAAATGGGTGATCAGTGTACATTTCTCTTCTGTTTTCTATTTATATTTCTATTTTACCTTCTCAATTTAGCATTATGGACAGGGAAAGACCTAATCTATGATCTGCAAAAAAATATTTTGCCTTCAAATTCATACCGTGATCGTAGCATGCATGACTCGACTCATATGACTGGGATTTCCATGAAAAAGAATGTGGGCCGAAAATGGGTGATCACTGTACATTTCTCTTCTGTTTCCTATTTATATTTATATTTTACCTCCTCAATTTAGCATTATGGACAGGGAAAGACCTAATCTAAAATCTGCACAAAATTATTTTGCCCTCAAATTCATACCGTGATCGTAGCATGCATGGACTTGACTCATATGACTGGGATTTCCATGAAAAAGATTGTGGGCCGAAAATGGGTGGTCACTGTACGTTTCTCTTCTGTTTCCTATTTATATTTATATTTTACCTCCTCAATTTAGCATTATGGACAGGGAAAGACCTAATCTAAGATCTGCACAAAAATATTTTGCTTTCAAATTCATACCGTGATCGTGGCATGCATGGACTCGATTCATATGACTGGGATTTCCATGAAAAAGATTTTGGGCCGAAAATGGGTGATCACTATACATTTCTCTCTGTTTCCTATTTATATTTATATTTTACCTCCTCAATTTAGTATTATGGACAGGGAAAGACCTAATCTAAGATCTGCACAAAAATATTTTGCTTTCAAATTCATACCGTGATCGTGGCATGCATGGACTCGATTCATATGACTGGGATTTCCATGAAAAAGATTGTGGGCCGAAAATGGGGGATCACTGTACATTTCTCTTCTGTTTCCTATTTATATTTATATTTTACCTCCTGAATTTAGCATTATGGACACTGAAAGACCTAATGTAAAATCTGCACAAAAATATTTTGCCTTCAAATTCATACCGTGATCGTAGCATGCATGGACTCGACTCATATGACTGTGATTTCCATGAAAAAGATTGTGGGCCGAAAATTGGTGGTCACTGTACGTTTCTCTCTGTTTCCTATTTATATTTATATTTTACCTCCTGAATTTATCATTATGTACAGGGGAAGACCTAATCTAAAATCTGCTCAAAAATATTTTGCCTTCAAATTCATACCGTGATCGTAGCATGCATGGACTCGACTCATATGACTGGGATTTCCATGAAAAAGATTGTGGGCCGAAAATTGGTGGTCACTGTACGTTTCTCTCTGTTTCCTATTTATATTTATATTTTACCTCCTGAATTTAGCATTATGGACAGGGAAAGACCTAATCTAAGATCTGCAAGAAAATATTTTGCCTTCAAATTCATACCGTGATCGTAGCATGCATGGACTCGACTCATATGACTGTGATTTCCATGAAAAAGATTGTGGGCCAAAAATTGGTGGTCACTGTACGTTTCTCTCTGTTTCCTATTTATATTTATATTTTACCTCCTTAATTTATCATTATGGACAGGGAAAGACCTAATCTAAAATCTGCTCAAAAATATTTTGCCTTCAAATTCATACCGTGATCGTAGCATGCATGAACTCGACTCATATGACTGGGATTTCCATGAAAAAGATTGTGGGCCGAAAATGGGTGATCACTGTACATTTCTCTCTGTTTCCTATTTATATTTATATTTTACCTCCTGAATTTAGCATTATGGACAGTGAAAGACCTAATCTAAGATCTGCACAAAAATATTTTGCCTTCAAATTCATACCGTGATCGTAGCATGCATGGACTCAACTCATATGACTGTGATTTCCATGAAATAGATTGTGGGCTGAAAATTGGTGGTCACTGTACGTTTCTCTTCGGTTTCCTGTTTATATTTCTTTTTTACCTCCTCAATTTAGCATTATGGCCAGGGAAAGACCTAATCAAAACTCTGCACAAAAATATTTTGCCTTCAAATTCATACCGTGATCGTAGCATGCATGGACTCGACTCATATTACTGGGATTTCCATGAAAAAGATTTGGGTCCGAAAATGGGTGATCACTGTACATTTCTCTTCTGTTTCCTATTTATATTTATATCTTACCTCCTCAATTTAGCATTATGGACAGGGAAAGACCTAATCTAAGATCTGCACAAAAATATTTTGCTTTCAAATTCATACCGTGATCGTGGCATGCATGGACTCGATTCATATGACTGGGATTTCCATGAAAAAGATTGTGGGCCGAAAATGGGGGATCACTGTACATTTCTCTTCTGTTTCCTATTTATATTTATATTTTACCTCCTGAATTTAGCATTATGGACACTGAAAGACCTAATGTAAAATCTGCACAAAAATATTTTGCCTTCAAATTCATACCGTGATCGTAGCATGCATGGACTCGACTCATATGACTGTGATTTCCATGAAAAAGATTGTGGGCCGAAAATTGGTGGTCACTGTACGTTTCTCTCTGTTTCCTATTTATATTTATATTTTACCTCCTGAATTTATCATTATGTACAGGGGAAGACCTAATCTAAAATCTGCTCAAAAATATTTTGCCTTCAAATTCATACCGTGATCGTAGCATGCATGGACTCGACTCATATGACTGGGATTTCCATGAAAAAGATTGTGGGCCGAAAATTGGTGGTCACTGTACGTTTCTCTCTGTTTCCTATTTATATTTATATTTTACCTCCTGAATTTAGCATTATGGACAGGGAAAGACCTAATCTAAGATCTGCAAGAAAATATTTTGCCTTCAAATTCATACCGTGATCGTAGCATGCATGGACTCGACTCATATGACTGTGATTTCCATGAAAAAGATTGTGGGCCAAAAATTGGTGGTCACTGTACGTTTCTCTCTGTTTCCTATTTATATTTATATTTTACCTCCTTAATTTATCATTATGGACAGGGAAAGACCTAATCTAAAATCTGCTCAAAAATATTTTGCCTTCAAATTCATACCGTGATCGTAGCATGCATGAACTCGACTCATATGACTGGGATTTCCATGAAAAAGATTGTGGGCCGAAAATGGGTGATCACTGTACATTTCTCTCTGTTTCCTATTTATATTTATATTTTACCTCCTGAATTTAGCATTATGGACAGTGAAAGACCTAATCTAAGATCTGCACAAAAATATTTTGCCTTCAAATTCATACCGTGATCGTAGCATGCATGGACTCAACTCATATGACTGTGATTTCCATGAAATAGATTGTGGGCTGAAAATTGGTGGTCACTGTACGTTTCTCTTCGGTTTCCTGTTTATATTTCTTTTTTACCTCCTCAATTTAGCATTATGGCCAGGGAAAGACCTAATCAAAACTCTGCACAAAAATATTTTGCCTTCAAATTCATACCGTGATCGTAGCATGCATGGACTCGACTCATATTACTGGGATTTCCATGAAAAAGATTTGGGTCCGAAAATGGGTGATCACTGTACATTTCTCTTCTGTTTCCTATTTATATTTATATCTTACCTCCTCAATTTAGCATTATGGACAGGGAAAGACCTAATCTAAGCTCTGCACAAAAATATTTTGCCTTCAAATTCATACCGTGATCGTAGCATGCATGGACTCGACTCATAAGACTGGTATTTCCATGAAAAAGATTGTGGGACGAAAATGGGTGATCACTGTACATTTCTCTTCTGTTTCCTATTTATATTTCTATTTTACCTCCTCAATTTAGCATTATGGACAGGGAAAGACCTAATCTAAAATCTGCACAAAATTATTTTGCCCTCAAATTCATACCGTGATCGTAGCATGCATGGACTTGACTCATATGACTGGGATTTCCATGAAAAAGATTGTGGGCCGAAAATGGGTGGTCACTGTACGTTTCTCTTCTGTTTCCTATTTATATTTATATTTTACCTCCTCAATTTAGCATTATGGACAGGGAAAGACCTAATCTAAGATCTGCGCAAAAATATTTTGCTTTCAAATTCATACCGTGATCGTGGCATGCATGGACTCGATTCATATGACTGGGATTTCCATGAAAAAGATTTTGGGCCGAAAATGGGTGATCACTATACATTTCTCTCTGTTTCCTATTTATATTTATATTTTACCTCCTCAATTTAGTATTATGGACAGGGAAAGACCTAATCTAAGATCTGCACAAAAATATTTTGCTTTCAAATTCATACCGTGATCGTGGCATGCATGGACTCGATTCATATGACTGGGATTTCCATGAAAAAGATTGTGGGCCGAAAATGGGTGATCACTGTACATTTCTCTTCTGTTTCCTATTTATATTTATATTTTACCTCCTGAATTTAGCATTATGGACAGTGAAAGACCTAATGTAAAATCTGCACAAAAATATTTTGCCTTCAAATTCATACCG
Organism: Acanthosepion lycidas; assembly: GCA_963932145.1. Classification (NCBI taxonomy): domain Eukaryota; kingdom Metazoa; phylum Mollusca; class Cephalopoda; order Sepiida; family Sepiidae; genus Acanthosepion; species Acanthosepion lycidas. The sequence goes on along the minus strand of OZ010604.1, from coordinate 1,390,775 downwards.
TGATCGTAGCATGCATGGACTCGACTCATATGACTGTGATTTCCATGAAAAAGATTGTGGGCCGAAAATTGGTGGTCACTGTACGTTTCTCTCTGTTTCCTATTTATATTTATATTTTACCTCCTGAATTTAGCATTATGGACAGGGAAAGACCTAATCTAAAATCTGCTCAAAAATATTTTGCCTTCAAATTCATACCGTGATCGTAGCATGCATGGACTCGACTCATATGACTGGGATTTCCATGAAAAAGATTGTGGGCCGAAAATGGGTGATCACTGTACATTTCTCTCTGTTTCCTATTTATATTTATATTTTACCTCCTGAATTTAGCATTATGTACAGGGGAAGACCTAATCTAAAATCTGCTCAAAAATATTTTGCCTTCAAATTCATACCGTGATCGTAGCATGCATGGACTCGACTCATATGACTGGGATTTCCATGAAAAAGATTGTGGGCCAAAAATTGGTGGTCACTGTACGTTTCTCTCTGTTTCCTATTTATATTTATATTTTACCTCATGAATTTAGCATTATGGACAGGGAAAGACCTAATCTAAGATCTGCAAGAAAATATTTTGCCTTCAAATTCATACCGTGATCGTAGCATGCATGGACTCGACTCATATGACTGTGATTTCCATGAAAAAGATTGTGGGCCGAAAATTGGTGGTCACTGTACGTTTCTCTCTGTTTCCTATTTATATTTATATTTTACCTCCTGAATTTATCATTATGGACAGGGAAAGACCTAATCTAAAATCTGCTCAAAAATATTTTGCCTTCAAATTCATACCGTGATCGTAGCATGCATGGACTCGACTCATATGACTGGGATTTCCATGAAAAAGATTGTGGGCCGAAAATGGGTGATCACTGTACATTTCTCTCTGTTTCCTATTTATATTTATATTTTACCTCCTGAATTTTGCATTATGGACAGTGAAAGACCTAATCTAAAATCTGCACAAAAATATTTTGCCTTCAAATTCATACCGTGATCGTAGCATGCATGGACTCGACTCATATGACTGGGATTTCCATGAAAAAGATTGTGGGCCAAAAATGGGTGATCACTGTACATTTCTCTTCTGTTTCCTTTTTATATTTTACCTCCTCAATTTAGCATTATGGACAGGGAAAGACCTAATCTAAAATCTGCACAAAAATATTTTGCCTTCAAATTCATACCTTGATCGTAGCATGCATGGACTCGACTCATATGACTGGGATTTCAATGAAAAAGATTGTGGGCCAAAAATGGGTGATCACTGTACATTTCTCTTCTGTTTCCTATTTATATTTATATTTTACTTCCTCAATTTAGCATTATGGACAGGGAAAGACCTAATCTAAGATCTGCACAAAAATATTTTGCCTTCAAATTCATACCGTGATCGTAGCATGCATGGACTCGACTCATATGACTGGGATTTCCATGAAAAAGATTTGGGCAGGAAATGGGTGATCACTAAACATTTCTCTTCGGTTTCCTATTTATATTTATATTATACTTCCTCAATTTAGCATTATGGACAGGGAACAACCTAATCTAAGCTCTGCACAAAAATATTTTGCCTTCAAATTCATACCGGGATCGTAGTATGCATGGACTCGACTCATATGACTTGGATTTCAATGAAAAAGATTGTGGGCCGAAAATGGGTGACACTGTACATTTCTTTCTGTTTCCTATTTATATTTCTATTTTACCTTCTCAATTTAGCATTATGGACAGGGAAAGACCTAATCTAAAATCTGCACAAAAATATTTTGCCTTCAAATTCATACCGTCTTCGTAGCATGCATGGACTCGACTCATATGACTGGGATTTCCATGAAAAAGATTGTGGGCCGAAAATGGGTGATCACTGTACATTTCTCTTCTGTTTCCTATTTATATTTATATTTTACCTCCTTAATTTAGCATTATGGACAGGGAAAGACCTAATCTAAAATCTGCACAAAAATATTTTGCCTTCAAATTCATACCGTGATCAAAGCATGCATGGACTCAACTGACATGACTGGGATTTCCATGAAAAACATTGTGGCCCGAAAATGGGTGATCACTGTACATTTCTTTTCTGTTTCCTATTTATATTTCTATTTTACCTCCTCAATTTAACATTATGGACAGGGAAAGACCTAATCTAAAATCTGCACAAAAATATTTTGCCTTCAAATTCATACCGTGATCGTAGCATGCATGGACTCGACTCATATGACTGGGATTTCCATGAAAAAGATTGTGGGCCGAAAACGGGTGATCACTGTACATTTCTCTTCTGTTTCCTATTTATATATATATTTTCCCTCCTCAATTTAGCATTATGGAAAGGGAAAGAACTAATCTAAAATCTGCACAAAAATATTTTGCATTCAAATTCATACCGTGAGCGTAGCATGCATGGACTCGACTCATATGACTGGGATTTCCATGAAAAAGATTGTGGGCAGAAAATGGGTGATCACTGTACATTTCTCTTCTGTTTCCTATTTATATTTATATTTTACCTCCTCAATTTAGCATTATGGACAGGGAAAGAACTAATCTAAAATCTGCACAAAAATATTTTGCCTTCAAATTCTTAGCGTGATCGTAGCATGCATGGACTCGACTCATATGACTGGGATTTCCATGAAAAAGATTGTGGTCCGAAAATAGGTGATCACTGTACATTTCTCTTTTGTTTCCTATTTATATTTCTATTTTACCTCCTCAATTTAGCATTATGGACAGGGAATGACCTAATCTAAGATCTGCACAAAAATATTTTGCCTTCAAATTCATACCGTGATCGTAGCATGCATGGACTCGACTCATATGACTGGGATTTCCATGAAAAAGATTGTGGGCCGAAAATGGGTGATCACTGTACATTTCTCTTCTGTTTACTATTTATATTTATATTTTACCTCCTCAATTTTGCATTATGGTCAGCCAAAGACATAATCTAAGCTCTGCACAAAAAATATTTTGCCTTACATTCATACCGTGATCGTAGCATGCATGGACTCGACTCATATGACTGGGATTTCCATGAAAATATTGTGGGCAGAAAATGGGTGATCACTGTACATTTCTCTTCTGTTTACTATTCATATTTATATTTTACCTCCTCAATTTAGCATTATGGACAGGGAAAGACCTAATCTAAGATCTGCAGAAAAATATTTTGCCTTCAACTTCATACCGTGATCGTAGCATGCATGGACTCGACTCATATGACTGGGATTACCATGAAAAAGATTGTTGGCCGAAAATGGGTGATCACTGTACATTTTTCTTCTGTATTCTATTCATATTTATATTTTACCTCCTCAATTTAGCATTATGGACAGGGAAAGACCTAATCTAAAATCTGCACTAAAATATTTTGCCTTCAAATTCATACCGTGATCGTAGCATGCATAGACTCAACTCATATGACTGGGATTTCCATAAAAAAATTGTGGGCAGAAAATGGGTGATCACTGTATATTTCTCTTCTGTTTCCTATTTATATTTATATTTTACTTCCTCAATTTAGCATTATGGACAGGGAAAGACCTAATCTAAGATCTACAAAAAAATATTTTGCCTTCAAATTCATACCGTGATCGTAGCATGCATGGACTCGGCTCATATGACTGGGATTTCCATGAAAAAGATTGTGGGCAGAAAAAGGGTGATCACTGTAGATTTCTCTTCTGTTTCCTATTTATATTTCTATTTTACGTCCTCAATTTAGCATTATGGACAGGGAAAGACATAATCTGAAATCTGCAAAAAAATATTTTGCCTTCAAATTCATACCGTGATCATAGCATGCATGGATTCGACTTATATGACTGGGATTTCCAGGAAAAAGATTGTGGGCAGAAAATGGGTGATCACTGTACATTTCTCTTCTGTTTCCTATTTATATTTATATTTTACCTCCTCAATTTAGCATTATGGACAGGGAAGGACCTAATCTAAGATCTGAGATAAAATATTTTGTTCAAATTCATACCGTGATCGTACCATGAACGGACTCGACTCATATGACTGGGATTTCCATGAAAAAGATTGTGGGCACAAAATGGGTGATCACTGTACATTTCTCTTCTGTTTCCTATTTATTTTTATATTTAATTCCTCAATTTAGCATTATGGACAGGGAAAGACCTAATCTAAGTTCGGCAAAAAAATATTTTGCCTTCAAATTCATACCGTGATCTTAGCATGTATGGACTTGAGTCATATGACAGGTATTTCCATTAAAAAGATTGTGGGCAGAAAATGGGTGATCACTGTACATTTCTCTTCTGTTTCCTATTTATATTTATATTTTACTTCCTTCATTTAGCATTATGGACAGGGAAAGACCTAATCTAAGATCTGCAAAAAAATATTTTGCCTTCAAATTCATACCGTGATCGTAGAATGCATAGATTCGACTCATATGACTGGGATTTCCATGAAGAAGATTGTGGGCAGAAAATGGGTGATCACTGTACATTTCTCTTCTGTTTCCTATTTATATTTATATATCACTTCCTCAAATTAGCATTATGGACAGGGAAAGACCTAATCTAAGCTCTGCAAAAAAATATTTTGGGGTCAAATACATACCGTGATCGTAGCATGCATGGGCTTGGCTCATATGACTGGGATTTCCATGTAAAAGATTGTGGCCAGAAAACGGGTGTTCACTGTACATTTCTCTTCAGTTTCCTTTTTATATTTATATTTAACTCCTCAATTTAGCATTATGTACAGGGAAAGACCTAATCTAAGATCTGCAAAAAAATATTTTTTCTTCAAATTCATACCATGATCGTAGCATGCATAGATTCGACTCATATGACTGGGATTTCCATGAAAAAGATTGTGGGCAGAAAATTGGTGATCACTGTACATTTCTCTTCTGTTTCCTATTTATATTTCTAATTTACCTCCTCAACTTAGCATTATGGACAGGGAAAGACATAATCTAAGCTCTGCAAAAAAATATTTTGCCTTCAAATTCATACCGTGATCGTAGCATGCATGGACTCGATTCATATGACTGGGATTTCCAGGAAAAAATTGTGGGCTGAAAATGGGTGATCACTGTACATTTCTCTTCTGTTTCCTATTTATATTTATATTTTACTTCCTCAATTTAGCATTATGGACAGGGAAAGACCTAATCTAAGCTCTGCAAAAAAATATTTTGCCTTCAAATTCATACCGTGATCGCAGCATGCATGGGTTCGGCTCATATGACTGGGATTTCCATGTAAAAGATTGTGGGCAGAAAACGGGTGATCACTGTACATTTCTCTTCTGTTTCCTATTTATATTTCTATTTTACCTCCTCAATTTAGCATTATGGACAGGGAAAACCTAATCTAAGATCTGCAAAAAAATATATTGCCTTCAAATTCATACCGTGATCGTAGCATGCATGGACTCGACTCATATGACTGGGATTCCCATGAAAAAGATTGTGGGCAGAAAATGGGTGATCACTGTACATTTCAAATCTGTTTCCTATTCATATTTCTATTTTACTTCCTCAATTTAGCATTATGGACAGGGAAAGACCTAATATAAATCTGCAAAAAAATATTTTGCCTTCAAATTCATACCGTGATCGTAGCATGCATGTACACGACTCACATGACTGGGATTTCCATGAAAAAGATTGTGGGCAGAAAATGGGTGATCACTGTACATTTCTCTTCTGTTTCCTATTTATATTTATATTTTACTTCCTTAATTTAGCATTATGGACAGGGAAAGACCTAATCTAATCTCTGCAAAAAAATATTTTGCCTTCAAATTCATACCGTGATCGTAGCATGCACGGAATCGGCTCATATGACTGGGATTTCCATGAAAAAGATTGTGGGCAGAAAATGGGAGATCACTGTACATTTCTCTTCTGTTTCCTATTTATATTTCTATTTTACCTCCTCAATTTAGCATTATGGACAGGGAAAGACCTAATCTAAGATCTGCAAAAAAAATTTTGCCTTCAAATTTATACCGTGATCGTAGCATGCATGGACACGACTCATATGACTAGGATTTCCATGAAAAAGATTGTGGGCAGAAAATGGGTGATCACTGTACATTTCTCTTCTGTTTCCTATTTATATTTATATTTTACCTCCTCAATTTAGCATTATGGACAGGGAAAGACATAATCTAAGATCTGCAAAAAAATATTTTGTTCAAATTCATACCGTGATTGTACCATGCACGGACTCGACTCATATGACTGGGATTTCCATGAAAAAGATTGTGGGCACAAAATGGGTGATCACTGTACATTTCTCTTCTGTTTCCTATTTATATTTATATTTAATTCCTCAATTTAGCATTATGGACAGGCAAGACCTAATCTAAGATCAGCAAAAAAATATTTTGCCTTCAAATTCATACCGTGATCGTAGCATGCATGGATTCGACTCATATGACTGGGATTTCCATGAAAAAGATTGTGGGCAGAGAATGGGTGTACATTTCTCTTCTGTTTCCTATTTATATTTATATTTAATTCCTCAATTTAGCATTATGGACAGGGAAAGACCTAATCTAAGTTCTGCACAAATATATTTTGCCTTCAAATTCATACCGTGATCGTAGCATGCATAGACTCGACTCATATGACTGGGATTTCCATGAAAAAGATTGTGCGCACACAATGGGTGATCACTGAACATTTCTCTTCTGTTTCCTATTTATATTTATATTTTACCACCTTAATTTAGAATTATAAACAGGGAAAGACCTAATCTAACATCTGCAAAAAAATATTTTGCCTTCAAATTCATACCGTGATCGTAGCATGTATGGACTCGAGTCATATGACTGGGATTTCTATCAAAAAGATTGCGCGCACAAAATGGTTGATCCCTGTACATTTCTCTTCTGTTTCCTATTTATATTTATATTTTACCTCCTTAATTTAGCATTATGGACAGGGAAAGACCTAATCTAAGATCTGCAAAAAAATATTTTGCCTTCAAATTCATACCGTGATCGTAACATGCATGGACTCGACTCATATGACTGGGATTTCCATGAAAAATATTGTCGGCAGAAATTGGGTGATCACTGTACATTTCTCTTTTGTTTTTTATTTATATTTCTATTTTACTTCCTCAATTTTGCATTATGGATAGTGAAAGACCTAATCTAAGATCTGCAAAAAAATATTTTGCCTTCAAATTCATACCGTGATCGTAGCATGCATGGACTCGACTCATATGACTGGGATTTCCATGAAAAAGATTGTGGGCAGAAAATGGGTGATCACTGTACATTTTTCTTCTTTTTCTTATTTATATTTATATTTTACTTCCTCAATTTAGCATTATGGACAGGGAAAGACCTAATCTAAGATCTGCACAAAAATATTTTACCTTCAAATTCATACCGTGATCGTAGCATGCATGGACTCGACTCATATGACTGGGATTTCCATGAAAAAGATTGTGGGCCGAAAATGGGTGATCATTGTATTTTTCTCTTCTGATTCCTATTTATATTTCTATTTTACCTCCTCAATTTAGCATTATGGACAGGGAAAGACCTAATCTCAGCTCTGCACAAAAATATTTTGCCTTCAAATTCATACCGTGATCGTAGCATGCATGGACTCGACTCATATGACTGGGATTTCCATGAAAAAGATTGTGGGCCGAAAATGGGTGATCACCGTACATTTCTCTTCTCTTTCCTATTTATATTTCTATTTTACTTCCTTCATTTAGCATTATGGATAGGGAAAGACCTAATCTAAGCTCTGCAAAAAAATATTTTGCCTTCTACTTCATACCGTGATCGAAGCATCCATGGACTCGATTCATATGACTGGGATTTCCATGAAAAAGATTGTGGGCAGAAAATGGGTGATCACTGTACATTTCTCTTCTGTTTCCTATTTATATTTCTATTTTACTTCCTCAATTTAGCATTATGGACAGTGAAAGACCTAATCTAAGATCTGCAAAAAAATATTTTGCCTTCAAATTCATACCGTGATCGTAGCATGCATGGACTCGACTCATATGACTGGGATTTCCATGAAAAAGATTGTGGGCAGAAAACGGGTGATCACTGTACATTTCTCTTCTGTTTCTTATTTATATTTATATTTTACTTCCTCAATTTAGCATTATGGACAGCGAAAGACCTAATCTAAGTTCTGCACAAAAATATTTTGCCTTCAAATTCATACCGTGATCGTAGCATGCATAGACTCGACTCATATGACTGGGATTTCCATGAAAAAGATTGTGCGCACACAATGGTTGATCACTGTACATTTCTCTTCTGTTTCCTATTTATATTTCTATTTTACCTCCTCAATTTAGCATTATGGACAGGGAAAGACCTAATCTAAGATCTGCACAAAAATATTTTGCCTTCAAATTCATACCGTGATCTTAGCATGCATGGACTCGACTCATATGACTGGGATTTCCATGAAAAAGATTGTGGGCCGAAAATGGGTGATCACTGTACATTTCTTTTCTGTTTTCTATTTATATTTCTATTTTACCTCCTCAATTTAGCATTATGGACAGTGAAAGACCTAATCTAAAATCTGCACAAAAACATTTTATTTTGCCTTCAAATTCATACCGTGATCTTAGCATGCATGGACTCGACTCATATGACTGGGATTTCAATGAAAAAGATTGTGGGCAGAAAATGGGTGATCACTGAACATTTCTCTTCTGTTTCCTATTTATATTTATATTTTACCTCCTCAATTTAGCATTATGGACAGGGAAAGACCTAATCTAAAATCTGCACAAAAATATTTTTCCTTCAAATTCATATCATGATCGTAGCATGCATGGACTCGACTCATATGACTGGGATTTCCATGAAAAAGATTGTGGGCCGAAAATGGGTGATCACTGTACATTTCTCTTCTGTTTCCTATTTATATTTATATTTTACCTCCTCAATTTAGCATTATGGACAGGGAAAGACCTAATCTAAGCACTGCAAAAAAATATTTTGCATTCAAATTCATACCGTGATCGTAGCATGCATGGACTGGACTCATATGACTGGGATTTCCATGAAAAAGATTGTGGGCCGAAAATGGGTGATCACGATACATTTCTCTTCTGTTTCCTATTTATATTTTACCTCCTCAATTTAGCATTATGGACAGGGAAAGACCTAATCTAAAATCTGCACAAAAACATTTTATTTTGCCTTCAAATTCATACCGTGATCTTAGCATGCATGGACTCGACTCATATGACTAGGATTTCAATGAAAAAGATTGTGGGCCGAAAATGGGTGATCACTGTACATTTCTCTTCTGTTTCCGATTTATATTTCTATTTTACCCCCTCAATTTTGCATTATGGACAGGGAAAGACCTAATCCAAAACTGCACAAAAATATTTTGCCTTCAAATTCATACCGTGATCGTAGCATGCATGGACTCGACTCATATTACTGGGATTTCCATGATAAAGATTGTGGGCCGAAAATGGGTGATTACTGTACATTTCTCTTCTGTTTCCTATTTATATTTATATTTTACTTCCTCAATTTAGCATTATGGACAGGGAAAGACCTAATCTAAGATCTGCACAAAAATATTTTGCCTTCAAATTCATACCATGATCGTAGCATGCATGGACTCGACTCATATGACTGGGATTTCCATGAAAAAGATTGTGGGTAGAAAATGGGTGATCACTGTATATTTCTCTTCTGTTTCCTATTTATATTTCTATTTTACTTCCTTAATTTAGCATTATGCACAGGGAAAGACCTAATCTAAGCTCTGCAAAAAAATATTTTGCCTTCAAATTCATTCCGTGATCGTAGCATCCATGGACTCGACTCATATGACTGGGATTTCCATGAAAAAGATTGTGGGCCGAAAATGGGTGATCACTGTACATTTCTCTTTTGTTTCCTATTTATATTTCTATTTTACTTCCTTAATTTAGCATTATGCACAGGGAAAGACCTAATCTAAGATCTGCAAAAAAATATTCTGCCTTCATTTTCATACCGTGATCGTAGCATGCATCGACTCGACTCATATGACTGGGATTTCCATGAAAAAGATTGTGGGCAGAAAATGGGGGATCATTGTACATTTCTCTTCTGTGTCCTATTTATATTTATATTTTACTTCCTCAATTTAGCATTATGGACAGTGAAAGATCTAATCTAATATCTGCACAAAAATATATTTCCTTCAAATTCATACCGTGATAGTAGCATGAATGGACTCGACTCATATGACTGGGATTTCCATGAAAAAGATTGTGGGCAGAAAATGGGGGATCACTGTACATTTCTCTTCTGTTTCCTATTTATATTTATATTTTACTTACTCAATTTAGCATTATGGACAGTGAAAGACATAATCTAAGATCTGCACAAAGATATTTTGCCTTCAAATTCATACAGAGATAGTAGCATGAATGGACTCGACTCATATGACTGGGATTTCCATGAAAAAGATTGTGGGCACAAAATGGGTGATCACTGTACATTTCTCTTCTGTTTCCTATTTATATTTCTGTTTTACCTCCTCAATTTACCATTATGGACAGGGAAAGACCAAATCTAAATTCTGCAAAAAAATATTTTGCCTTCAAATTCATACCGTGATCGTAGCATGCATGGAATCGACTCATATGACTGGGATTTCCATGAAAAAGATTGTGGGCAGAAAATAGGTGATCACTGTACATTTCTTTTCTGTTTCCTATTGATATTTCTATTTTACCTCCTTAATTTAGCATTATGGACAGGGAAAGACCAAATCTAAGATCTGCACAAAAATATTTTGCCTTCAAATTCATACCGTGATCGTAGCATGCATGGACTCGACTCATATTACTGGGATTTCCATGATAAAGATTGTGGGCCGAAAATGGGTGATTACTGTACATTTCTCTTCTGTTTCCTATTTATATTTATATTTTACTTCCTCAATTTAGCATTATGGACAGGGAAAGACCTAATCTAAGATCTGCACAAAAATATTTTGCCTTCAAATTCATACCATGATCGTAGCATGCATGGACTCGACTCATATGACTGGGATTTCCATGAAAAAGATTGTGGGTAGAAAATGGGTGATCACTGTATATTTCTCTTCTGTTTCCTATTTATATTTCTATTTTACTTCCTTAATTTAGCATTATGCACAGGGAAAGACCTAATCTAAGCTCTGCAAAAAAATATTTTGCCTTCAAATTCATTCCGTGATCGTAGCATCCATGGACTCGACTCATATGACTGGGATTTCCATGAAAAAGATTGTGGGCCGAAAATGGGTGATCACTGTACATTTCTCTTTTGTTTCCTATTTATATTTCTATTTTACTTCCTTAATTTAGCATTATGCACAGGGAAAGACCTAATCTAAGATCTGCAAAAAAATATTCTGCCTTCATTTTCATACCGTGATCGTAGCATGCATCGACTCGACTCATATGACTGGGATTTCCATGAAAAAGATTGTGGGCAGAAAATGGGGGATCATTGTACATTTCTCTTCTGTGTCCTATTTATATTTATATTTTACTTCCTCAATTTAGCATTATGGACAGTGAAAGATCTAATCTAATATCTGCACAAAAATATATTTCCTTCAAATTCATACCGTGATAGTAGCATGAATGGACTCGACTCATATGACTGGGATTTCCATGAAAAAGATTGTGGGCAGAAAATGGGGGATCACTGTACATTTCTCTTCTGTTTCCTATTTATATTTATATTTTACTTACTCAATTTAGCATTATGGACAGTGAAAGACATAATCTAAGATCTGCACAAAGATATTTTGCCTTCAAATTCATACAGAGATAGTAGCATGAATGGACTCGACTCATATGACTGGGATTTCCATGAAAAAGATTGTGGGCACAAAATGGGTGATCACTGTACATTTCTCTTCTGTTTCCTATTTATATTTCTGTTTTACCTCCTCAATTTACCATTATGGACAGGGAAAGACCAAATCTAAATTCTGCAAAAAAATATTTTGCCTTCAAATTCATACCGTGATCGTAGCATGCATGGAATCGACTCATATGACTGGGATTTCCATGAAAAAGATTGTGGGCAGAAAATAGGTGATCACTGTACATTTCTTTTCTGTTTCCTATTGATATTTCTATTTTACCTCCTTAATTTAGCATTATGGACAGGGAAAGACCAAATCTAAGATCTGCACAAAAATATTTAGCCTTCAAATTCATACCGTGATCGTAGCATGCATGGACTCGACTCATATGACTGGGATTTCCATGAAAATGATTGTGGGCAGAAAATTGGTGATCACTGTACATTTCTCTTCTGTTTCCTATTTATATTTGTATTTTACTTCTTCAATTTAGCCTTATGGACAGGGAAAGACCTAATCTAAGATCTGCAAAAAAATATTTTGCCTTCAAATTCATACCGTGATCTTAGCATGCATGGACTCGTCTCATATGACTGGGATTTCAATGAAAAAGATTGTCGGCCGCAAATTCGTGATCACTGTACATTTCTCTTCTGTTTCCTATTTATATTTCTATTTTACCTCCTCAATTTAGCATTATGGACAGGGAAAGACCTAATCTAAGATCTTCACAAAAATATTTTGCATTCAATTTCATACCGTGATCGTAGCATGCATTGACACGACTCATATGACTGGGATTTCCATGAAAAAGATTGTGGGCCGAAAATGGGTGATCACTGTACATTTCTCTTCTGTTTCCTATTGATATTTATATTTTACCACCTCAATTTAGCATTATGGCCAGGGAAAGACCTAATCTAAGGTCTGCACAGAAATATTTTGCCTTCAAATTCATACCGTGATCGTAGCATGCATGGACTCGACTAATATGACTGGGATTTCCATGAAAAAGATTGTGGGCCCAAAATGGGTCATCACTGTACATTTCTCTTCTGTTTCCTATTTATAATTATATTTTACCTCCTCAATTTAACATTATGGACCGGGAAAGACCTAATCCAGAACTGCACAAAAATATTTTGCCTTCAAATTCATACCGTGATCGTAGCATGCATGGACTCGACTCATATTACTGGGATTTCCATGATAAAGATTGTGGGCCGAAAATGGGTGATTACTGTACATTTCTCTTCTGTTTCCTATTTATATTTATATTTTACTTCCTTCATTTAGCATTATGGACAGTAAAAGACCTAATCTAAGCTCTGCACAAAAATATTTTGCCTTCAAATTCATACCGTGATCGTAGCCTGCACGGACTCGACTCATATGACTGGGATTTCCATGAAAAAGATTGTGGGCCGAAAATCGGTGATCACTGTACATTTCTCTTCTGTTTCTTATTTATATTTCTATTTTACCTCCTCAATTTAGCATTATGGCCAGGGAAAGACCTAATCTAAGCTCTGCACAAAAATATTTTGCCTTCAAATTCATACCGTGATCGTAGCATGCATGGACTCGACTCATATGACTGGGATTTCCATGAAAAAGATTGTGGGCCAAAAATGGGTGATCACTGTACATTTCTCTTCTGTTTCCTATTTATATTTATATTTTACCTCCTCAATTTAGCTTTATGGACAGGGAAAAACCTAATCTAAATCTGCACAAAAATATTTTGCCTTCAAATTCATAACGTGATCGTAGCATGCATGGACTCGACTCATATGACTGGGATTTCCATGAAAAAGATTGTGGGCCGAAAATGGGTGATCACTGTACATTTCTCTTCTGTTTCCTATTTATATTTATATTTTACCTCCTCAATTTAGCATTATGGACAGGGAAAGACCTAATCTAAGATCTGCACAAAAATATTTTGCTTTCAAATTCATACCGTGATCGTAGCATGCATGGACTAGACTCATATGACTGGGATTTCCATGAAAAAGATTGTGGGCCGAATATGGGTTATCACTGTACATTTCCCTTCTGTATTCTATTTATATTTATATTTTACCACCTCAATTTAGCATTATAGCCAGGGAAAGACCTAATCTAAGCTCTGGACAAAAATATTTTGCCTTCAAATTCATACCGTGATCGTAGCATGCATGGACTCGACTCATATGACTGGGATTTCCATGAAAAAGTTTGTGGGCCGAAAATGGGTGATCACTGTACATTTCTCTTCTGTTTCCTATTTATATTTCTATTTTACCTCCTCTATTTAGCATTATGCACAGGGAAAGACCTAATCTAAAATCTGCACAAAAATATTTTGCCTTCAAATTCATACCGTGATCGTAGCATGCATGGACTCGACTCATATGACTGAGATTTCCATGAAAAATATTGTGGGCCGAAAGCAGGTGATCACTGTACATTTCTCTCCCGTTTCCTATTTATATTTATATTTTACTTCCTTCATTTAGCATTATGGACAGGGAAAGACCTAATCTAAGATCTGCACAAAAATATTTTGCCTTCAAATTCATACCGTGATCGTAGCATGCATGGACTCGACTCATATGACTGGGATTTCCCTGAAAATGATTGTGGGCAGAAAATGGGTGATCACTGTACATTTCTCTTCTGTTTCCTATTTATATTTATATTTTAGCTCCTCAATTTAGCATTATGGCCAGGGAAAGACCTAATCTAAGCTCTGCACAAAAATATTTTGCTTTCAAATTCATAACGTGATCGTAGGATGCATGAACTCTTCTCATATGACTGGGATTTCCATGAAAAAGATTGTGGGCCGAAAATGGGTGATCACTGTACATTTCTCTTCTGTTTCCTATTTATATTTTTATTTTATCTCCTCAATTTAGCATTATGGCCAGGGAAAGACCTAATCTAAGCTCTGCACAAAAATATTTTGCCTTCAAATTCATAACGTGATCGTAGCATGCATGGACTCGACTCATATGACTGAGATTTACATGAAAAAGATTGTGGGCCGAAAACAGGTGATCACTGTACATTTCTCTCCCGTTTCCTATTTATATTTATATTTTACTTCCTTCATTTAGCATTATGGACAGGGAAAGACCTAATCTAAAATCTGCACAAAAATATTTTGCCTTCAAATTCATAACGTGACCGTAGCATGCATGGACTCGACTCGTATGACTGGGATTTCCCTGAAAAAGATTGTGGGCAGAAAATGGGTGATCACTGTACATTTCTCTTCTGTTTCCTATTTATATTTTTATTTTACCTCCTCAATTTAGCAATATGGCCAGGGAAAGACCTAATCTCAGCTCTGCACAAAAATATTTTGCTTTCAATTTCATACTGTGATCGTAGCATGCATGGACTCGACTCATATGACTGGGATTTCCCTGAAAAAGATTGTGGGCAGAAAATGGGTGATCACTGTACATTTCTCTTCTTTTTCCTATTTATATTTCTATTTTACCTCCTCAATTTAGCATTATGGACAGGGAAAGACCTAACCTAAGATCTGCACAAAAATATTTTGCCTTCAAATTCATACCGTGATCGTAGCATGCATGGACTCGACTCATATGACAGGGATTTCCATGAAAAAAATTGTGGGCCAAAAATGGGTGATCACTGTACATTTCTCTTCTGTTTCCTATTTATATTTATATTTTACTTCCTTCATTTAGCATTATGGACAGGGAAAGACCTAATCTAAGATCTGCACAAAAATATTTTGCCTTCAAATTCATACCGTGATCGTAGCATGCATGAACTCGACTCATATGACAGGGATTTCCATGAAAAAGATAGTGGGCAGAAATTGGTGATCACTGTACATTTCTTTTCTGTTTCCTATTTATATTTCTATTTTACCTCCTCAATTTAGCATTATGGACAGGGAAAGACCTAATCTAAAATCTGCAAAAAAATATGTTGCCTTCAAATTCATACCGTGATCGTAGCATGCATTGACTCGACTGATATGACTGGGATTTCCATGAAAAAGATTGTTGGCCAAAAATGGGTTGTCACTGTATATTTCTCTTCTGTTTCCTATTTATATTTATATTTTACCTCCTCAATTTAGCATTATGGCCAGAGAAAGACCTAATCTAAGATCTGCACAAAAATATTTTGCCTTCAAATTTATACCGTGATCGTAGAGTGCATGGACTCGACTCATATACTGGGATTTCAATGAAAAAGAATAAGGGCCGAAAATGGGTGATCACTGTACATTTCTCTTCGGTTTCCTATTTATATTTGTATTTTACCTCCTCAATTTAGCATTATGGACAGGGAAAGACCTAATCTAAGATCTGCACAAAAATATTTTAACTTCAAATTCATACCGTGATCGTAGCATGCATGGACTCGACTCATATGACTGGGATTTCCATGAAAAAGATTGTGGGCCGAAAATGGGTGATCACTGTACATTTCTCTTCTGTTTCTTATTTATATTTCTATTTTACCTCCTCAATTTAGCATTATGGACAGGGAAAGACCTAATCTAAGTTCTGCAGAAAAATATTTTGCCTTCAAATTCATACCGTGATCGTATCATGCATGGACTCGACTCATATGACTGGGATTTCCATGAAAAAAATTGTGGGCCGTAAATGAGTGATCACTGTACATTTCTCTTCTGTTTCCTATTTATATTTATATTTTACCTCCTCAATTTAGCATTATGGACAGGGAAAGACCTAATCTAAATCTGCACAAAAATATTTTGACTTCAAATTCATACCGTGATCGTAGCATGCATGAACTCGACTCATATGACTGGGATTTCCATGAAAAAGATAGTGGGCAGAAATTGGTGATCACTGTACATTTCTTTTCTGTTTCCTATTTATATTTCTATTTTACCTCCTCAATTTAGCATTATGGACAGGGAAAGACCTAATCTAAAATCTGCAAAAAAATATGTTGCCTTCAAATTCATACCGTGATCGTAGCATGCATGGACTCGACTCATATGACTGGGATTTCCATGAAAAAGATTGTGGGCCGAAAATGGGTGATCACTGTACATTTCTCTTCTGTTTCCTATTTATATTTCTATTTTACCTCCTCAATTTTGCATTATGGCCAGGGAAAGACCTAATCTAAGCTCTGCACAAAAATATTTTGCCTTCAAATTCATACCGTGATCGTAGCATGCATGGACTCGACTCATATGACTGGAATTTCCATGAAAAAGATTGTGGGCCGAAAATGGGTCATCACTGTACATTTCTCTTCTGTTTCCTATTTATATTTCTATTTTACCTCCTCAATTTAGCATTATGAACAGGGAAAGACCTAATCTAAAATCTGCACAAAAATATTTTGCCTTCAAATTCATAACGTGAACGTAGCATGCATGAACTCTACTCATATGACTGGGATTTCCATGAAAAAGATTGTGGGCCGAAAATGGGTGATCACTGTACATTTCTCTTCTGTTTCCTATTTATATTTTTATTTTACCTCCTCAATTTAGCAATATGGCCAGGGAAAGACCTAATCTAAGAACTGCACAAAAATATTTTGCCTTCAAATTCATACCGTGATCGTAGCATGCATGGACTCGACTCATATGACTGGGATTTCCATGAAAAAGATTGTGGGCCGAAAATGGGTGATCACTGTACATTTCTCTTCTGTTTCCTATTTATATTTATATTTTACCTCCTCAATTTAGCATTATGGACAGGGAAAGACCTAATCTAAGATCTGCATAAAAATATTTTACCTTCAAATTCATACCGTGATCGTAGCATGCATGGACTCGACTCATATGACTGGGATTTCCATGAAAAAGATTGTGGGCGGAAAATGGGTGATCACTGTACATTTCTCTTCTGTTTCCTATTTATATTTATATTTTACCTCCTCAATTTAGCATTATGGACAGGGAAAGACCTAATCGAAGATCTGCACAAAAATATTTTGCCTTCAAATTCATACCGTGATCGTAGCATGCATGGACTCGACTCATATGACTGGGATTTCCATGAAAAAGATTGTGGGCCGAAAATGGGTGATCACTGTACATTTCTCTTCTGTTTCCTATTTATATTTATATTTTACCTCCTCAATTTTGCATTATGGCCAGGGAAAGACCTAATCTAAGCTCTGCACAAAAATATTTTGCCTTCAAATTCATAACATGATCGTAGCATGCATGGACTCGACTCATATGACTGGGATTTCCATGAAAAAGATTATGGGCCGAAAATGGGAGATCACTGTACATTTCTCTTCTGTTTCCTATTTATATTTCTATTTTACCTCCTCAATTTAGCATTATGGACACGGAAAGACCTAATCTAAGCTCTGCACAAAAATATTTTGCCTTCAACTTCATACCGTGATCGTAGCATGCATGAATTCTACTCATACGACTGGGATTTCCATGAAAAAGATTGTGGGCCGAAAATGGGTGATCACTGTACATTTCTCTTCTGTTTCCTATTTATATTTATATTTTACCTCCTCAATTTAGCATTATGGCCAGGGAAAGACCTAATCTAAGCTCTGCACAAAAATATTTTGCCTTCAAATTCATACCGTGATCGTAGCATGCATGGACTCGACTCATATGACTGGGATTTCCATGAAAAAGATTGTGGGCCGAAAATGGGTGATCACTGTACATTTCTCTTCTGTTTCCTATTTATATTTTTATTTTACCTCCTCAATTTAGCATTATGGCCAGGGAAAGACCTAATCTAAGCTCTGCACAAAAATATTTTGCCTTCAAATTCATACCGTGATCGTAGCATGCATGGACTTGACTCATATGACTGGGATTTCCATGAAAAAGATTGTGGGCCGAAAATGGGTGATCACTGTACATTTCTCTTCTGTTTCCAATTTATATTTCTATTTTACCTCCTCAATTTAGCATTATGGACAAGGAAAGACCTAATCTAAATCTGCACAAAAATATTTTGACTTCAAATTCATACCGTGATCGTAGCATGCATGAACTCGACTCATATGACTGGGATTTCCATGAAAAAGATTTTGGGCCGAAAATGGGTGATCACTGTACATTTCTCTTCTGTTTCCTATTTATATTTATATTTTACCTCCTCAATTTTGCATTATGGCCAGGGAAAGACCTAATCTAAGCTCTACACAAAAATATTTTGCCTTCAAATTCATAACGTGATCGTAGCATGCATGGACTCGACTCATATGACTGGGATTTCCATGAAAAAGATTGTGGGCCGAAAATGGGTGATCACTGTACATTTCTCTTCTGTTTCCTATTTATATTTTTATTTTACCTCCTCAATTTACCAACATGGCCAGGGAAAACCTAATCTAAGCTCTGCACAAAAATATTTTGCCTTCAACTTCATACCGTGATCGTAGCATGCATGAACTCTACTCATATGACTGGGATTTCCATGAAAAAGATTGTGGGCCGAAAATGGGTGATCACTGTACATTTCTCTTCTGTTTCCTATTTATATTTCTATTTTACCTCCTCAATTTAGTATTATCGACAGGGAAAGACCTCATCTAAGATCTGCACAAAAATATTTTGCCTTCAAATTCATACCGTGATCGTAGCATGCATGGACTCTACTCATATGACTGGGATTTCCATGAAAAAGATTGTGGGCCAAAAATGGGTGATCACTGTACATTTCTCTTCTGTTTCCTATTTATATTTCTATTTTACCTCCTCAATTTAGCATTATGGACAGGGAAAGACCTAATCTAAGATCTGCACAAAAATATTTTGCCTTCAAATTCATACCGTGATCGTAGCATGCATGGACTCGGCTCATATGACTGGGATTTCCATGAAAAAGATTGTGGGCCGAAAGTGGGTGATCACTGTACATTTCTCTTCTGTTTCCTATTTATATTTATATTTTATCTCCTCAATTTAGCATTATGGACAGGGAAAGACCTAATCTAAGCTCTGCACAAAAATATTTTGCCTTCAAATACATACCGTGATCGTAGCATGCATGGACTCGACTCATATGACTGGGATTTCCATTAAAAATATTGTGGGCCGAAAATGGGTGATCACTGTACATTTCTCTTCTGTTTCCTATTTATATTTATATTTTACCTCCTCAATTTAGCATTATGGACAGGGAAAGACCTAATCTAAGCTCTGCACAAAAATATTTTGGCTTCAAATTCATTCTGTGATCATAGCATGCATGGACTCGGCTCATATGACTGGGATTTCCATGTAAAAGATTGTGGGCCGAAAATGGGTGATCACTGTACATTTCTCTTCTGTTTCCTATTTATATTTCTATTTACCTCCTCAATTTAGCATTATGGACAGGGAAAGACCTAATCTAAGATCTGCATGAAAATATTTTGCCTTCAAAATCATACCGTGATCGTAGCATGCATGGACTCGGCTCATATGACTGGGATTTCCATGAAAAAGATTGTGGGCCGAAAATGGGTGATCACTGTACATTTCTCTTCTGTTTCCTCTTTATATTTCTATTTTACCTCCTCAATTTAGCATTATGGACAGGGAAAGACCTCATCTAAGATCTGCACAAAAATATTTTGCCTTCAAATTCATACCGTGATCGTAGCATGCATGGACTCGACTCATATGACTGGGATTTCCATGAAAAAGATTGTGGGCCGAAAATGGGTGATCACTGTACATTTCTGTTCTGTTTCCTATTTATATTTCTATTTTACCTCCTCAATTTAGCATTATGGACAGGGAAAGACCTAATCTAAGATCTGCACAAAAATATTTTGCCTTCAAATTCATACCGTGATCGTAGCATGCATGCACTCGGCTCATATGACTGGGATTTCCATGAAAAAGATTGTGGGCCGATAATGGGTGATCACTGTACATTTCTCTTCTGTTTCCTATTTATATTTATATTTTACCTCCTCAATTTAGCATTATGGACAGGGAAAGACCTAATCTAAGATCTGCACAAAAATATTTTGCCTTCAAATTCATACCATGATCGTAGCATGCATGGACTCGACTCATATGACTGGGATTTCCATGAAAAAGATTGTAGGCCGAAAATGGGTGATCACTGTACATTTCTCTTCTGTTTCCTATTTATATTTCTATTTTACCTCCTCAATTTAGCATTATGGACAGGGAAAGACCTCATCTAAGATCTGCACAAAAATATTTTGCCTTCAAATTCATACCGTGATCGTAGCATGCATGGACTCGACTCATATGACTGGGATTTCCATGAAAAAGATTGTGGGCCGAAAATGGGTGATCACTGTACATTTCTCTTCTGTTTCCTATTTATATTTATATTTTACCTCCTCAATTTAGCATTATGGACAGGGAAAGACCTAATCTAAGATCTGCACAAAAATATTTTGCCTTCAAATTCATACCGTGATCGTAGCATGCATGGACTCGGCTCATATGACTGGGATTTCCATGAAAAAGATTGTGGGCCGATAATGGGTGATCACTGTACATTTCTCTTCTGTTTCCTATTTATATTTCTATTTTACCTCCTCAATTTAGCATTATGGACAGGGAAAGACCTAATCTAAGATCTGCACAAAAATATTTTGCCTTCAAATTCATACCGTGATCGTAGCATGCATGGACTCGACTCATATGACTTGGATTTCCATGTAAAAGTTTGTGGGCAGAAAATGGGTGATCACTGTACATTTCTCTTCTGTTTCCTATTTATATTTATATTTTACATCCTCAATTTAGCATTATGGACAGG
This sequence comes from Acanthosepion lycidas, assembly GCA_963932145.1. Classification (NCBI taxonomy): domain Eukaryota; kingdom Metazoa; phylum Mollusca; class Cephalopoda; order Sepiida; family Sepiidae; genus Acanthosepion; species Acanthosepion lycidas. The sequence goes on along the minus strand of OZ010604.1, from coordinate 1,369,163 downwards.
GAAAGACCTAATCTAAGCTCTGCACAAAAATATTTTGTCTTCAAATTCATACCGTGATCGTAGCATGTATGGACTCGACTCATATGACTGGGATTTCCTTGAAAAACGTTGTGGGCCGAAAGTGGGTGATCACTGTACATTTCTCTTCTATTTCTATTTATATTTCTATTTTACATCCTCAATTTAGCATTATGGACAGGGAAAGACCTAATCTAAGATCTGCACAAAAATATTTTGCCTTCAAATTCTTACCGTGATCGTAGCATGCATGGGCTCAACTCATATGACTGTGATTTCCATGAAAAAGATTTTGGGCCGTAAATGGGTGATCACTGTACATTTCTCTTTGGTTTCCTATTTATATTTCTATTTTACCTACTCAATTTAGCATTATGGACAGGGAAAGACCTAATCTAAGATCTGCACAAAAATATTTTGCCTTCAAATTCATACCTTGATCGTAGCATGCATGGACTCGACTCATATGACTGGGATTTCCATGAAAAAGATTTTGGGCCGAAAATGGGAGATCACTGTACATTTCTCTTCTGTTTCCTATTTATATTTCTATTTTACCTCCTGAATTTCGCATTATGGACAGGGAAAGACCTAATCTAAGATCTGCACAAAAATATTTTGCCTTCAAATTCATACCTTGATCGTAGCATGCATGGACTCGACTCATATGACTGTGATTTCCATGAAAAAGATCGTGGGCCGAAAATGGGTGATCACGGTACATTTCTCTTCTGTTTCCTATTTATATTTCTATTTTACCTACTCAATTTAGCATTATGGCCAGGGAAAGACCTAATCTAAGCTCTGCACAAAAATATTTTGTCTTCAAATTCATACCGTGATCGTAGCATGTATGGACTCGACTCATATGACTGGGATTTCCTTGAAAAAGTTTGTGGGCCGAAAGTGGGTGATCACTGTACATTTCTCTTCTATTTCCTATTTATATTTCTATTTTACCTCCCCAATTTAGCATTATGGACAGGAAAGACCTAATCTAAGATCTGCAAAAAAATATTATGTCTTCAAATTCATACCGTGATCGTAGCATGTATGGACTCGACACATATGACTGGGATTTCCTTGAAAAACATTGTGGGCCGAAAGTGGGTGATCCCTGTACATTTCTCTTCTGTTTCCTATTTATATTTCTATTTTACCTCTTCAATTTAGCATTATGGACTGGTAAAGACCGAATCTAAGCTCTGCACAAAAATATTATGTCTTCAAATTCATACCGTGATCGTAGCATGTATGGACTCGACTCATATGACTGGGATTTCCTTGAAAAACGTTGTGGGCCGAAAATGGGTGATCACTGTACATTTCTCTTCTGGTTCCTATTTATTTTACATCCTCAATTTAGTATTATGGACAGGGAAAGACCTAATCTAATATCTGCACAAAAATATTTTGCCTTCAAATACATACCGTGATTGTAGGATGCATGGACTCGATTCATATGACGGGGATTTCCATGAAAAAGATTGTGGGCCGAAAATGGGTGATCACTGTACATTTCTCTTCTGTCTCCTATTTATATTTATATTTTACATCCTCAATTTAGTATTATGGACGGGGAAAGACATAATCTAAGATCTGCACAAAAATATTTTGCCTTCAAATTCATACCGTGATCGTAGCATGCATGGACTCGACTCAGATGACTGGGATTTCCATGAAAAAGATTGTGGGCAGAAAATGGGTGATCACTGTATATTTCTCTTCTGTTTCCTATTTATATTTATATTTTACATCCTCAATTTATCATTATGGACAGGGAAAGACCTAATCTAAGATCTGCAAAAAAATATTTTGCCTTCAAATTCATACCGTGATCGTAGCATGCATGGACTCGACTCAGATGACTGGGATTTCCATGAAAAAGATTGTGGGCAGAAAATGGGTGATCACTGTATATTTCTCTTCTATTTCCTATTTATATTTCTATTTTACATCCTCAATTTAGCATTATGGACAGGGAAAGACCTAATCTAAGATCAGCGCAAAAATATTTTGCCTTCACATTCATACCGTGATCGTAGCATGCATGGACTCGACTCATATGACTGGGATTTCCATGAAAAAGATTGTGGGCCGAAAATGGGTGATCACTGTACATTTCTCTTCTGTTTCCTATTTATATTTCTATTTTACCTCCTCAATTTAGCATTATGTACAGAGAAAGACCTAATCTAAGATCTGCACAAAAATATTTTGCCTTCAAATTCATACTGTGATCGTAGCATGCATGGACTCGACTCATATGACTGGGATTTCCATGAATAAGATTGTGGGCCGAAAATGGGTGATCACTGTACATTTCACTTCTGTTTCCTATTTATATTTATATTTTACATCCTCAATTTAGTATTATGGACAGGGAAAGACATAATCTAAGATCTGCACAAAAATATTTTGCCTTCAAATTCATACCATGATCGTAGCATGCATGGACTCGACTCATATGACTGGGATTTCCATGAAAAAGATTGTGGGCAGAAAATGGGTGATCACTGTATATTTCTCTTCTATTTCCTATTTATATTTCTATTTTACATCCTCAATTTAGCATTATGGACAGGGAAAGACCTAATCTAAGATCAGCGCAAAAATATTTTGCCTTCACATTCATACCGTGATCGTAGCATGCATGGACTCGACTCATATGACTGGGATTTCCATGAAAAAGATTGTGGGCCGAAAATGGGTGATCACTGTACATTTCTCTTCTGTTTCCTATTTATATTTATATTTTACATCCTCAATTTAGTATTATGGACAGGGAAAGACATAATGTAAGTTCTGCACAAAAATATTTTGCCTTCAAATTCATACCGTGATCGTAGCATGCATGGACTCGACTCATATGACTGGGATTTCCATGAAAAAGATTGTGGGCAGAAAATGAGTGATCACTGTATATTTCTCTTCTGTTTCCTATTTATATTTCTATTTTACCTCCTGAATTTCGCATTATGGACAGGGAAAGACCTAATCTAAGATCTGCACAAAAATATTTTGCCTTCAAATTCATACCGTGATCGTAGCATGCATGGACTCGACTCATAAGACTGGGATTTCCATGAAAAAGTTAGCGGGCTGAAAATGGGTGATCACTGTACATTTCTCTTCTGTTTCCTATTTATATTTATATTTTACATCCTCAATTTAGCATTATGGACAGGGAAAGACCTAATCTAAAATCTGCACAAAAATATTTTGCCTTCAAATTCATACCGTGATCGTAGCATGCATGGACTCAACTCACAGGACTGGGATTTCCATGAAAAACATTGTGGCCCGAAAATGGGTGATCACTGTACATTTCTTTTCTGTTTCCTATTTATATTTATATTTTAACTCCATATTTTAGCATTATGGACAGGGAAAGGCCTAATCTATGATCTGCACAAAAATATAATGCTTTCAAATTCATACCGTGATTGTGGCATGCATGGACTCGATTCAAATGACTGGGATTTCCATGAAAAAGATTGTGGGCCGAAAATGGGTGGTCACTGTACGTTTCTCTTCTGTTTCCTATTTATATTTATATTTTACCTCCTCAATTTAGCATTATGGACAGGGAAAGACCTAATCTAAAATCTGCACAAAAATATATTGCCTTCAAATTCATACCGTGATCGTGGCATGCATGGACTCGACTCATATGACTGGGATTTCCATGAAAAAGATTGTGGGCCGAAAATGGGTGATCACTGTACATTTCTCTCTGTTTCCTATTTATATTTATATTTTACCTCCTCAATTTAGCATTATGGACAGTGAAAGACATAATCTAAGATCTGCACAAAAATATTTTGCTTTCAAATTCATACCGTGATCGTGGCATGCAAGGACTCGATTCATATGACTGGGATTTCCATGAAAAAGATTGTGCGCCGAAAATGGTTGATCACTGTACATTTCTCTCTGTTTCCTATTTATATTTCTATTTTACCTCCTCAATTTAACATTATGGACAGGGAAAGACCTAATCTAAAATCTGCACAAAAATATTTTGCCTTCAAATTTATACCGTGATCGTAGCATGCATGGACTCAACTCACATGACTGGGATTTCCATGAAAAAGATTGTGGCCCGGAAATGGGTGATCACTGTACATTTCTTTTCTGTTTCCTATTTATATTTATATTTTACCTCCTCAATTTAGCATTATGGACAGGGAAAGGCCTAATCTAAGATCTGCACAAAAATATTTTGCTTTCAAATTCATACCGTGATCGTGGCATGCATGGACACGATTCATATGACTGGGATTTCCATGAAAAAATTTGTGGGCTGAAAATGGGTGATCACTGTACATTTCTCTTCTGTTTCATATTTATATTTATATTTTACCTCCTCAATTTAACATTATGGACAGGGAAAGACCTAATCTAAAATCTGCACGAAAATATTTTGCCTTCAAATTCATACCGTGATCGTAGCATGCATGGACTCGACTCATATGACTGAGATTTCCATGAAAAAGATTGTGGCCCGAAATGGGTGATCACTGTACATTTCTTTTCTGTTTCCTATTTATATTTATATTTTACCTCCTCAATTTCGCATTATGGAAAGGGAAAAACCTAATCTAAAATCTGCACAAAACTATTTTGCCTTCAAATTCATACCGTGATCGTAGCATGCATGGACTCGACTCACATGACTGGGATTTCCATGAAAACATTGTGGCCCGAAAATGGGTGATCACTGTACATTTCTCTTCTGTTTCCTTTTTATATTTATATTTTACCTCCTCAATTTCGCATTATGGACAGGGAAAGACCTAATCTAAGATCTGCACAAAACTATTTTGCCTTCAAATTCATACCGTGATCGTAGCATGCATGGACTCGACTCAGATGACTGGGATTTCCATGAAAAAGATTGTGGGCCGAAAATGGGTGATCACTGTACATTTCTCTTCTGTTTCCTATTTATATTTTACCTCCTCAATTTAGCATTATGGACAGGGAAAGACCTAATGTAAAATCTGCACAAAAATATTTTGCCTTCAAATTCATACCGTGATCGTAGCTTGCATGGACTCAACTCACATGACTGGGATTTCCATGAAAAACATTGTGGCCAGAAAATGGGTGATCACTGTACATTTCTTTCCTGTTTCCTATTTATATTTATATTTTACCTCCTCAATTTAGCATTATGGACAGGGAAAGACCTAATCTAAAATCTGCACAAAAATATTTTGCTTTCAAATTCATACCATGATCGTAGCATGCATGGACTCAACTCACATGACTGGGATTTCCATGAAAAACATTGTGGGCCGAAAATTGGTGATCACTGTACATTTCTTTCTGTTTCCTATTTATATTTATATTTTACCTCCTCAATTTAGCATTATGGACAGGGAAAGACCTAATCTAAAATCTGCACAAAAATATTTTGCCTTCAAATTCATACCGTGATCGTAGCATGCATGGACTCAACTCACATGACTGGGATTTCCATGAAAAACATTGTGGGCCGAAAATGGGTGATCACTGTACATTTCTTTCTGTTTCCTATTTATATTTATATTTTACCTTCTCAATTTAGCATTATGGACAGGGAAAGACCTAATCTAAAATCTGCACAAAAATATTTTGCCTTCAAATTCATACCGTCATCGTAGCATGCATGGACTCGACTCATATGACTGGGATTTCCATGAAAAAGATTCTGGGCCGACAATTGGTGATCACTGTACATTTCTCTTCTGTTTCCTATTTATATTTTTATTTTACCTCCTCAATTTAGCATTATGGACAGGAAAAGATATAATCTAAAATCTGCACAAAAATATTTTGCCTTCTAATTCATACCGTGATCGTAGCATGCATTGAATCGACTCATATGACTGGGATATCCATGAAAAAGTTTGTGGGCCGAAAATAGGTGATCAATGTACATTTCTTTTCTGTTTACTATTTATATTTATATTTTACCTCCTCAATTTAGCATTATGGACAGGGAAAGACCTAATCTAAGCTCTTCACAAAAATATTTTGCCTTCAAATTCATACCGTGATTGGAGCATGCATGGAATCGACTCATATGACTGGGATTTCCATGAAAAAGATTGTGTGCCGAAAATGGGTGATCACTGTACATTTCTGTTCTGTATTCTATTTATATTTCTATTTTACCTCCTAAATTTAGCATTATGGCCAGGGAAAAACCTAATCTAAGCTCTGCACAAAAATATTTTGCCTTCAAATTCATACCGTGATCGTAGCATGCATGGACTCGACTCATATGACTGGGATTTCCATGAAAAAGATTGTGAGCCGAAAATGGGTGATCACTGTACATTTCTCTTCTGTTTCCTATTTATATTTCTATTTTACCTCCTCAATTTAGCATTATGGACAGGGAAAGACCTAATCTAAGATCAGCACAAAAATATTTTGTCTTCAAATTCATACCCTGATCGTAGCATGCATGGACTCGACTCATATGATTGGGATTTCCATGAAAAAGATTGTGGGCCGAAAATGCGTGAACACAGTACATTTCTCTGCTGTTTCCAATTTATATTTCTATTTTACCTCCTCAATTTAGCATTATGGCCAGGGAAAGACCTAATCTAAGCTCTGCACAAAAATATTTTGCCTTCAAATTCATACCGTGATCGTAGCATGCATGGAGTCGCCTCATATGACTGGGATTTCCATGAAAAAGATTGTGGGCGGAAAATGGGTGATCACTGTACATTTCTCTTCTGTTTCCTATTTATATTTATATTTTACCTCCTCAATTTAGCATTATGGACAGGGAAAGACCTAATCTAAGATCTGCACAAAAATATTTTGCCTTCAAATTCATACCGTGATCGTAGCATGCATGGACTCGACTCATATGACTGTCATTTCCATGAAAAAGATTGTGGGCCGAAAATGCGTGATCACTGTACATTTCTCTTCTGTTTCCTATTTATATTTCTATTTTACCTCCTCAATTTAGCATTATGGACAGGGAAAGACCTAATCTAAGATCAGCACAAAAATATTTTGCCTTCAAAATCTTAGCGTGATCGTAGCATGTATGGACTCGACTCATATGACTGGGATTTCCATGAAAAAGATTGTGGGCCGAAAATGGGTGATCACTGAACATTTCTCTTCTGTTTCCTATTTATATTTATATTTTACTTTCTCAATTTAGCATTATGGACAGGGAAAGACCTAATGTAAGCTCTGTACAAAAATATTTTGCCTTCAAATTCATACCGTGATCGTAGCATGCATGGACTCGACTCATATGATTGGGATTTCCATGAAAAAGATTGTGGGCCGAAAATGGGTGATCACTATACATTTCTCTACTGTTTCCTATTTATATTTATATTTTACCTCCTCAATTTAGCATTATGGACAGGGAAAGACCTAATCTAAGCTCTGCACATAAATATTTTGCCTTCAAATTCATACCGTGATCGTAGCATGCATGTACTCGACTCATATGACTGGGATTTCCATGAAAAAGATTGTGGGCCGAAAATGGGTGATCACTGTACATTTCTCTTCTGTTTCCTATTTATATGTCTATTTTACTTTCTCAATTTAGCATTATGGACAGGGAAAGACCTAATCTAAAATCTGCACAAAAATATTTTGCCTTCAAATTCATACCGTGATCATAGCATGCATGGACTCGACTCATATGACTGGGATTTCCATGAAAAAGATCGTGGGCCGAAAATGGGTGATCACTGTACATTTCTCTTCTGTTTCCTATTTATATTTATATTTTACTTTCTCAATTTAGCATTATGGCCAGGGAAAGACCTAATCTAAGCTCTGCACAAAAATATTTTGCCTTCAAATTCATACCGTGATCGTAGCATGCATGGACTCGACTCATATGATTGGGATTTCCATGAAAAAGATTGTGGGCCGAAAATGGGTGATCACTGTACATTTCTCTTCTGTTTCCTATTTATATTTATATTTTACCTCCTAAATTTAGCATTATGGAGAGTGAAAGACCTAATCTAAGCTCTGCACAAAAATATTTTGCCTTCAAATTCATACCGTGATCGTAGCATGCATGGACTCGACTCATATGACTGGGATTTCCATGAAAAAGATTGTGGGCCGAAAATGGGTGATCACTGTACATTTCTCTTCTGTTTCCTATTTATATTTCTATTTTACATCCTCAATTTAGCATTATGGACAGGGAAAGACCTAATCTAAGCTCTGCACAAAAATATTTTGCCTTCAAATTCATACCGTGATCGTAGCATGCATGGACTCGACTCATATGATTGGGATTTCCATGAAAAAGATTGTGGGCCGAAAAAGGGTGATCACTAAACATTTCTCTACTGTTTCCTATTTATATTTATATTTTACCTCCTCAATTTAGCATTATGGCCAGGGAAAGACCTAATCTAAGCTCTGCACAAAAATATTTTGCCTTCAAATTCATACCGTGATCGTAGCATGCATGTAATCGACTCATATGACTGGGATTTCCATGAAAAAGATTGTGGGCCGAAAATGGGTGATCACTGTACATTTCTCTTCTGTTTCCTATTTATATTTATATATTACCTCCTCAATTTAGTATTATGGCCAGGGAAAGACCTAATCTAAGATCTGCACAAAAATATTTTGCCTTCAAATTCATACCGTGATCGTAGCATGCATGGACTCGACTCATATGACTGGGATTTCCATGAAAAAGATTGTGGGCCGAAAATGGGTGATCACTGTACATTTCTCTTCTATTTCCTATTTATATTTATATTTTACCTCCTCAATTTAGCATTATGGACAGGGAAAGACCTAATCTAAGCTCTGCACAAAAATATTTTGCCTTCAAATTCATACCGTGATCGTAGCATGCATGGGCTTGACTCATATGACTGGGATTTCCATGAAATATATTGTGGGCCGACAATAGGTGATCACTGTACATTTCACTTCTGTTTCCTATTTATATTTCTATTTTACCTCCTCAATTTAGCATTATGGACAGGGAAAGATCTAATGCAAGCTCTGCAAAAAATATTTTGCCTTCAAATTCATACCGTGATCGTAGCATGCATGGACTCGACTCATATGACTGGGATTTCCATGAAAAAGATTGTGGGCAGAAAATGGGTGATCACTGTACATTTCTCTTCTGTTTCCTATTTATATTTATATTTTACCTCCTCAATTTAGCATTATGGACAGGGAAAGACCTTATGCAAGCTCTGCAAAAAATATTTTGCCTTCAAATTCATACCGTGATCGTAGCATTCATGGACTCGACTCATATGACTGGGATTTCCATGAAAAAGATTGTGTGCCGAAAATGCGTGATCACTGTACATTTCTCTTCTGTTTCCTATTTATATTTATATTTTACCTCCTAAATTTAGCATTATGGACAGGGAATGACCTACACTATGCTCTGCAAAAAATATTTTGCCTTCAAATTCATACCGTGATCGTACCATGCATGGACTCGTCTCATATGACTGGGATTTCCATGAGAAAGTTTGTGGGCCGAAAATGGGTGATCACTGTACATTTCACTTCTGTTTCCTATTTATATTTCTATTTTACCTCCTCAATTTAGCATTATGGACAGGAAAGACCTAATCTAAGATCTGCAAAAAAATATTTTGCCTTCAAATTCATACATGAACGTAGTATGCATGGACTCGTCTCATAAGACTGGGATTTCCATGAAAAAGATTGTGGGCAGAAAATGGGTGATCACTGTACATCTCTATTCTGTTTCCTATTTATATTTATTTTTTACTTCCTCAATTTAGCATTATGGACAGGGAAAGACCTAATCTAAGATCTGCACAAAAATATTTAGCCTTCAAATTCATACCGTGATCGTAGCATGGATGGACTCGTCTCATATGACTGGGATTTCCATGAAAAAGATTGTGGGCAGAAAATGGGTGATCACTGTAGATTTCTCTTCTGTTTCCTATGTATATTTATATTTTACTTCTTTAATTTAACATTATATACAGGGAAAGACCTAATCTAATATCAGCAAAAAAATATTTTGACTTCAAATTCATACCGTTATCGTAGCATGCATGGACTCGACATATATGCCTGGGATTTCCATGAAAAAGATTGTGGGCAGAAAATGGGTGATCACTGTACTTATCTCTTCTGTTTCGTATTTATATTTCTATTTTACCTGCTTAATTTAGAATTATGGACAGGGAAAGATCTAATCTAAAATCTGCAAAAAAATATTTTGCCTTCAAATTCATACCGTGATCGTAGCATGCATGGACTCGACTCCTATGACTGGGATTTCCATGAAAAACATTGTGGACAGAAAATCGGTGATCACTGTACATTACTCATCTGTTTCCTATTCATATTACTATTTTACTTCCTTAATTTAGCATTATGGACAGGGAAAGACCTAATCTAAGATCTGCAAAAAAATATTTAGCCTTCAACTTCATATCGTGATTGTAGCATGCATGGACTCGACTCATATGACTGGGATTTCCATGAAAAAGATTGTCGGCAGCAAATGGGTGATCACTGTAGATTTCTCTTCTGTTTCCTATTTATATTTATATTTTCCTTCCTGAATGGAGCATTATGGATAGTGAAAGACCTAATCTAAGATCTGCAAAAAATATTTTACCTTCAAATTCATACCGTGATCGTAGCATGCATGGACTCGAAGCATATGACTGGGATTTCAATGAAAAAGATTGTGGGCAGAAAATGGGTGATCACTGTACATTTCTCTTCTTTTTCCTATTTATATTTCTATTTTACTTCCTCAATTTACCATTATGGACAGGGAAAGACCTAATCTAAGATCTGCAAAAAAATATTTTGCCTTCAAATTCATACCGTGATCGTAGCATGCATGGTCCCAACTCATATGACAAGGATTTCCATGAAAAAGATTGTGGGCATAAAAAGGGTGATCACTGCAAATTTCTCTTCTGTTTCTTATTTATATTTACATTATACTTCCTCAATTTAGCATTATGGACAGGGAAAGACCTAATCTAAGATCTGCAAAAACATAATTTGCCTTCAAATTCATACCGTGATCGTAGCATGCATGGACTCGACTCATATGACTGGGATTTCCATGAAAAAGATTGTGGGCAGAAAATGGGTGATCACTGTAGATTTCTCTTCTGTTTCCTATGTATATTTATATTTTACTTCTTTAATTTAACATTATATACAGTGAAAGACCTAATCTAATATCAGCAAAAAAATATTTTGACTTCAAATTCATACCGTTATCGTAGCATGCATGGACTCGACATATATGACTGGGATTTCCATGAAAAAGATTGTGGGCAGAAAATGGGTGCTCACTGTACTTATCTCTTCTGTTTCGTATTTATATTTCTATTTTACCTGCTTAATTTAGAATTATGGACAGGGAAAGATCTAATCTAAAATCTGCAAAAAAATATTTTGCCTTCAAATTCATACCGTGATCGTAGCATGCATGGACTCGACTCCTATGACTGGGATTTCCATGAAAAACATTGTGGACAGAAAATCGGTGATCACTGTACATTACTCATCTGTTTCCTATTCATATTACTATTTTACTTCCTTAATTTAGCATTATGGACAGGGAAAGACCTAATTTAAGATCTGCAAAAAAATATTTAGCCTTCAACTTCATATCGTGATTGTAGCATGCATGGACTCGACTCATATGACTGGGATTTCCATGAAAAAGATTGTGGGCAGAAAATGGGTGATCACTGTAGATTTCTCTTCTGTTTCCTATTTATATTTATATTTTACTTCTTTAATTTAGCATTATAAACAGGAAAAGACCTAATCTAAGATCTGCAAAAAAATATTTAGCCTTCAAATTCATACCGTGATTGTAGCATGCATGGACTCGACTCATATGACTGGGATTTCCATGAAAAAGATTGTCGTCAGCAAATGGGTGATCACTGTAGATTTCTCTTCTGTTTCCTATTTATATTTATATTTTACTTCCTCAATTTAGCATTATGGATAGGGAAAGACCTAATCTAAGATCTGCAAAAAATATTTTACCTTCAAATTCATACCGTGATCGTAGCATGCATGGACTCGACTCATATGACTGGGATTTCCATGAAAAAGATTGTGGGCCGAAAATCGGTGATCACTGTCCATTTCTCTTCTGTTTCCTATTTATATTTATATTTTCCTTCCTGAATGGAGCATTATGGATAGTGAAAGACCTAATCTAAGATCTGCAAAAAATATTTTACCTTCAAATTCATACCGTGATCGTAGCATGCATGGACTCGAAGCATATGACTGGGATTTCAATGAAAAAGATTGTGGGCAGAAAATGGGAGATCACTGTACATTTCTCTTCTGTTTCCTATTTATATTTATATTTTACTTCCTCAATTTAGCATTATGGACAGGGAAAGACCTAATCTAAGATCTGCAAAAACATATTTTGCCTTCAAATTCATACCGTGATTGTAGCATGTATGGACTGGACTCATATGAATGGGATTTCCATGAAAAAGATTGTGGGCAGAAAATGGGTGATCACTGTACATTTCTCTTCTTTTTCCTATTTATATTTCTATTTTACTTCCTCAATTTACCATTATGGACAGGGAAAGACCTAATCTAAGATCTGCAAAAAAATATTTTGCCTTCAAATTCATACCGTGATCGTAGCATGCATGGTCCCAACTCATATGACAAGGATTTCCATGAAAAAGATTGTGGGCATAAAAAGGGTGATCACTGTAAATTTCTCTTCTGTTTCTTATTTATATTTACATTATACTTCCTCAATTTAGCATTATGGACAGGGAAAGACCTAATCTAAGATCTGCAAAAACATAATTTGCCTTCAAATTCATACCGTGATCGTAGCATGCATGGACTCGACTCATATGACTGGGATTTCCATGAAAAAGATTGTGGGCAGAAAATGGGTGATCACTGTAGATTTCTCTTCTGTTTCCTATGTATATTTATATTTTACTTCTTTAATTTAACATTATATACAGGGAAAGACCTAATCTAATATCAGCAAAAAAATATTTTGACTTCAAATTCATACCGTGATCGTAGCATGCATGGTCCCAACTCATATGACAAGGATTTCCATGAAAAAGATTGTGGGCAGAAAAAGGGTGATCACTGTACATTTCTCTTCTGTTTCTTATTTATATTTACATTATACTTCCTCAACTTAGCATTATGGACAGGGAAAGACCTAATCTAAGATCTGCAAAAACATAATTTGCCTTCAAATTCATACCGTGATCGTAGCATGCATGGACTCGACTCATATGACTGGGATTTCCATGAAAAAGATTGTGGGCAGAAAATTGGTGATCACTGAATATTTTTCTTCTGTTTCCTATTCATATTTCTATTTTACTTCCTTCATTTAGGATTATGGACAGGGGAAGACCAATTCTAAGATCTGCAAAAAAATATTTTGCCTTCAAATCCATACCGTGATCGTAGCATGCATGGACTCGACTCATATGACTGGGATTTCCATGAAAAAGATTGTGGGAAGAAAATGGGTGATCACTGTACATTTCTTTTCTGTTTCCTATTTATATTTATATTTTACTTCCTTCATTTAGCATTATGGACAGTGAAAGACCTAATCTAAGATCTGCAAAAAAATATTTTGCCTTCAAATTGATACCGTGATCGTAGCATGCATGGACTCGACTCATATGACTGGGATTTCCATGAAAAAGATTGTGGGCAGAAAATGGGTGATCATTGTACATTTCTCTTCTGTTTCCTATTTATATTTATATTTTACCTCCTCAATTTAGTATTATGGACAGGGAAAAACGTAATCTAAGATCTGCTCAAAAATATTTTGCCTTCAAATTCATACCGTGATCGTAGCATGCATGGACTCGACTCATAGGACTGGAATTTGCATGAAAAAGATTGTGGGCCGAAAATGGGTGATCACTGTACATTTCTCTTCTGTTTCCTATTTTATTTCTATTTTACGTCCTCAATTTAGCATTATGGACAGGGAAAGACCTAATGTAAGCTCTGTACAAAAATATTTTGCCTTTAAATTCATACCGTGATCGTAGCATGCATGGACTCGACTCATATGACTGGGATTTCCATGAAAGAGATTGTGGGCCGAAAATCGGTGATCACTGTACATTTCTCTTCTGTTTCCTATTTATATTTCTTTTTTACCTCCTCAATTTAGCATTATGGACAGGGAAAGACCTAATCTAAGATCTGCACAAAAATATTTTGCCTTGAAATTCATACCGTGATCGTAGCATGCATGGACTCGTCTCATATGACTGGGATTTCCATGAAAAAGATTGTGGGCGGAAAATGCATGAACACTGTACATTTCTCTTCTGTTTCCTATTTATATTTATATTTTACCTCCTCAATTTAGCATTATGGACAGGGAAAGACCTAATCTAAAATCTGCACAAAATTATTTTGCATTCAAATTCATACTGTGATCATAGCATGCATGGACTCGACTCATATGACTGGGATTTCCATGAAAAAGATTGTGGGGCGAAAATCGGTGATCACTGTACATTTCTCTTCTGTTTCCTATTTATATTTCTATTTTACATCCTCAATTTAGCATTATGGACAGGGAAAGACCTAATCTAAAATTTGCACGAAAATATTTTGCCTTCAAATTCATACCGTGATCGTAGCATGCATGGACTCGAATCATATGGCTGGGATTTCCATGAGAGAGATTGTTGGCCGAAAATAGGTGATCACTGTACATTTCTCTTCTGTTTCCTATTTATATTTCTTTTTTACCTCCTCAATTTAGCATTATGGACAGGGAAAGACCTAATCTAGGATCTGCACAAAAATATTTTCCCTTCAAATTCATACCGTGATCATAGCATGGATGGATTCGACTCATATGACTGGGATTTCCATGGAAAAGATTGTGGGCTGAAAATGGGTGATCACTGTACATTTCTCTTCTGTTTCCTATTTATATTTATATTTTAACTCCTCAATTTAGCATTATGGACAGGGAAAGACCTAATCTAAGATCTGCACAAAAATATTTTGCCTTCAAAATCATACCGTGATTGTAGCATGCATGGACTCGACACATATGACTGGGATTTCCACGAAAAAGATTGTGGGCCGAAAATGGATGATCACTGTACATTTCTCTTCTGTTTCCTATTTATATTTATATTTTACCTCCTCAATTTAGCATTATGGACAGGGAAAGAACTAATCTAAAATCTGCACAAAAATATTTTGCCTTCAAATTCATACCGTGATCGTAGCATGCATGGACTCGAATCATATGACTGGGATTTCCATGGAAAAGATTGTGGGCGGAAAATGGGTGATCACTGTACATTTCTCTTCTGTTTCCTATTGATATTTCTATTTTAACTCCTCAATTTTGCATTATGGGCAGGGAAAGACCTAATCTGAAATCTGCACAAAAATATTTTGCCTTCAAATTCATACCGTGATCGTAGCATGAGTTGAATCGACTAATATGACTGGGATTTCCATGAAAAAGTTTGTGGGCCGAAAATGGGTGATCACTGTACATTTCTCTTCTGTTTCCTATTTATAATTATATTTTATCTCCTCAATTTAGCATTATGGACAGGGAAAGACCTAATCTAAAATCTGCACAAAAATATTTTTCCTTCAAATTCATACCGTGATCGTAGCATGCATGGAAGCGACTCATATGACTGGGATTTCCATGTAAAAGATTGTGGGCCGAAAATGGGTGATCACTGTACATTTGTCTTCTATTTCCTATTTATATTTCTATTTTAGCTTCTCAATTTAGTATTATGGAAAATTAAAGTCCTAATCTAAAATCTTCACAAAAATATTTTGCTTTCAAATTCATACCGTGATCGTAGCATGCATAGACTCGACTGATATGACTGGGATTTCAATGAAAAAGATAGTGGGCAGAAAATGGGTGATCACTGTACATTTCTCTTCTGTTTCCTATTTATATTTATATTTTACCTCCTTAATTTGGAATTATGGACCGGGAAAGACCTAATCTAAAATCTGCACAAAAATATTTTGCCTTCAAATTCATACCGTGATCGTAGCATGCATGAACTCGACTCATATCACTGGGATTTCCATGAAAAAGATAGTGGGCCGAAAATGGGTGATCACTGTACATTTCTCTTCTGTATTCTATTTATATTTATATTTTACCTCCTCACTTCAGCATTATGGACAGTGAAAGACCTAATCTAAAATCTGCACAAAAATATTTTGCCTTCAAATTCATACCGTGATCGTAGCAGGCATGACTTGACTCATATGACTGGGATTTCCAGGAAAAAGATTGTGGGCCGCAAATGGGTGATCACTGTACATTTCTCTTCTGTTTCCTATTTATATTTCTATTTTATCTCCTCAATTTAGCATTATGGACAGGGAAAGAGCTAATCTAAAATCTGCACAAAAATATATTGCCTTCAAATTCATACCGTGATCGTAGCATGCATGGACTCGACTCATATGACTGTGATTTCCATGAAAAAGTATGTGGGCAGAAAATGGGTGATCACTGTACATTTCTCTTCTGTTTACTATTTATATTTCTATTTTACCTCCTCAATTTAGCATTATGGACAGAGAAAGATATAATCTAAAATCTGCACAAAAATATTTTGCCTTCAAATTCATACCGTGATCGTAGCATGCATTGAATCGACTAATATGACTGGGATTTCCATGAAAAAGTTTGTGGGCCGAAAATGGGTGATCACTGTACATTTCTCTTCTGTTTCCTATTTATAATTATATTTTATCTCCTCAATTTAGCATTATGGACAGGGAAAGACCTAATCTAAAATCTGCACGAAATATTTTGACTTCAAATTCATACCGTGATCGTAGCATGCATGGAAGCGACTCATATGACTGGGATTTCCATGTAAAAGATTGTGGGCCGGAAATGGGTGATCACTGTACATTTGTCTTCTATTTCCTATTTATATTTCTATTTTTGCTTCTCAATTTAGTATTATGGAAAAGGAAAGTCCTAATCTAAAATCTTCACAAAAATATTTTACTTTCAAATTCATACCATGATCGTAGCATGCATGGACTCGACTCATATGACTGGGATTTCCATGAAAAAGATTGTAGGCCGAAAATGGGCGATCACTGTACATTTCTCTTCTGTTTCTTAGTTATATTTATATTTTACCTCCTAAATTTAGCATTTTGGTCCGGGAAAGACGTAATCTAAAATCTGCACAAAAATATTTTGCCTTCAAATACATACCGTGATCGTAGCATGCATAGACCCGACTGATATGACTGGGATTTCAATGAAAAAGATAGTGGGCCGAAAATGGGTGATCACTGTACATTTCTCTTCCGTTTCCTATTTATATTTCTATTTTACCTCCTCAATTTAGCATTATGGACAGGGAAAGAGCTAATCTAAAATCTGCACAAAAATATTTTGCCTTCAAATTCATACCGTGAGCGTAGCATGCATAGAATCGACTCATATGACAGTGATTTCCATGAAAAAGTTTGTGGGCCGAAAATGGGCGATCACTGTACATTTCTCTTCTGTTTCCTAGTTATATTTATATTTTACCTCCTCAATTTAGCATTATGGACAGGGAAAGACCTAATCTAAAATCTGCACAAAAATATTTTGCCTTCAAATTCATACCGTGATCGTAGCATGCATGGACTCGACTCATATGACTGGGATTTCCATGAAAAAGATTGTGGGCAGAAAATGGGTGATCACTGTACATTTCTCTTCTGTTTCCTATTTATATTTATATTTTACCTCCTCAATTTAGCATTATGGACATGGAAAGACCTAATCTAAGTTCTGCACAAAAATATTTTGCCTTCAAATTCATACCGTGATCGTAGCATGCATGGTCTCGACTCATATGACTGGGATTTCCATGAAAAAGATAGTGGGCCGAAAATGGGTGATCACTGTACATTTCTCTTCTGTTTCCTATTTATATTTCAATTTTACCTCCTCAATTTAGCATTATGGACAGGGAAAGACCTAATCTAAGATCTGCACAAAAATATTTTGCCTTCAAATTCATACCGTGATCGTAGCATGCATGGACTCGACTCATATGACTGGGATTTCCATGAAAAAGTTTGTGGGCCGAAAATGGGTGATCACTGTACATTTCTCTTCTGTTTCCTATTCATAATTATATTTTATCTCCTCAATTTAGCATTATGGACAGGGAAAGACCTAATCTAAAATCTGCACAAAAATATTTTTCCTTCAAATTCATACCGTGATCGTAGCATGCATGGAAGCGACTCATATGACTGGGATTTCCATGTAAAAGATTGTGGGCCGAAAATGGGTGATCACTGTACATTTGTCTTCTATTTCCTATTTATATTTCTATTTTACCTCCTCAATTTAGCTTTATGGACAGGGAATGACCTAATCTAAGATCTGCACAAAAATATTTTGCCTTCAAATTCATACCGTGATCGTAGCATGCATGGACTCGACTCATATGACTGGGATTTGCATGAAAAAGATTGTGGGCCAAAAATGGGTGATCATTGTACATTTCTCTTCTGTTTCCTCTTTATATTTCTATTTTACCTCCTCAATTTAGCATTATGGACAGGGAAAGACCTAATCTAAGATCTGCACAAAAATATTTTGCTTTCAAATTCGTACCGTGATCATAGCATGCATGGACTCGACTCATATGACAGGGATTTCCATGAAAAAGATTGTGGGCCGAAAATGGGTGATCACTGTACATTTTTCTTCTGTTTCCTATTTATATTTATATTTTACCTCCTCAATTTAGCTTTATGGACAGGGAAAGACCTAATCTAAAATCTGCACAATAATATTTTGCCTTCAAATTCATACCGTGATCGTAGCATGCATGGACTCGACTCATATGACTGGGATTTCCATGAAAAAGATTGTGGGAAGAAAATGGGTGATCACTGTACATTTCTCTTCTGTTTCCTAGTTATATTTCTATTTTACCTCCTCAATTTAGCATTATGGACAGGGAATGACCTAATCTAAAATCTGCACAAAAATATTTTGCCTTCAAATTCATACCGTGATCGTAGCATGCATGGACTCGATTCATATGACTGGGATTTCCATGAAAAAGATTGTGGGCCGAAAATGGGTGATCACTGTACATTTCACTTCTGTTTCCTATTTATATTTCTATTTTACCTCCTCAATTTAGCATTATGGACAGGGAAAGACCAAATCTAAGATCTGCACAAAAATATTTTGCCTTCAAATTCATACCGTGATCGTAGCATGCATGGACTCGACTCATATAACTGGGATTTCCATGAAAAAGATTGTGGGCCGAAAATGGGTGATCACTGTACATTTCTCTTCTGTTTCTTATTTATATTTCTATTTTACCTCCTCAATTTAGCTTTATGGACAGGGAAAGACCTAATCTAAAATCTGCACAATAATATTTTGCCTTCAAATTCATACCGTGATCGTAGCATGCATGGACTCGACTCATATGACTGGGACTTCCATGAAAAAGATTGTGGGCCGAAAATGGGTGATCACTGTACATTTCTCTTCTGTTTCCTATTTATATTTATATTTAACCTCCTCAATTTAGCATTATGGACAGGAAAAGACCCAATCTAAAATCTGCACAAAAATATTTTGTCTTCAAATTCATACCGTGATCGTAGCATGCATGGACTCGACTCATATGACTGGGATTTCCATGAAAAAGATTGTGGGCCGAAAATGGGTGATCACTGTACATTTCTCTTCTGTTTCCTATTTATATTTCTCTTTTACCTCCTCAATTTAGCATTATAGACTGGGAAAGACCTAATCGAAGATCTGCACAAAAATATTTTGGCTTCAAATTCATGCCGTGAACGTAGCATGCATGGACTCGATTCATATGACTCGGATTTCCATGAAAAAGATTGTGGGCCAAAAATGGGTGATCACTGTACATTTCTCTTCTGTTTCCTATTTATATTACTATTTTACCTCCTCAATTTAGCATTATGTACAGGGAATGACCTAATCTAAGATCTGCACAAAAATATTTTGCCTTCAATTTCATACCGTGATCGTAGCATGCATGGACTCGACTCATATGGCTGGGATTTCCATGAAAAAGATTGTGGGCCGAAAATGGGTGATCTTTGTACATTTCTCTTCTGTTTCCTATTTATATTTCTATTTTACCTCCTCAATTTAGCATTATGGACAGGGAAAGACCTAATCTAAGATCTGCACAAAAATATTTTGCTTTCAAATTCATACCGTGATCATAGCATGCATGGACACGACTCATATGACAGGGATTTCCATGAAAAAGATTGTGGGCCGAAAATGGGTGATCACTGTACATTTCTCTTCTGTTTCCTATTTATATTTATATTTTACCTCCTCAATTTAGCATTATGGACAGGGAAAGACCCAATCTAAAATCTGCACAAGAATATTTTGACTTCAAATTCATACCGTGATCGTAGCATGCATGGACTCGACTCATATGACTGGGATTTCCATGCAAAAGATTGTGGGCCGAAAATGGGTGATCACTGTACATTTCTCTTCTGTTTCCTATTTATATTTCTATTTTACCTCCTCAATTTAGCATTATGGACAGGGAAAGATCTAATCTAAAATCTGCACAAAAATATTTTGCCTTCAAATTCATACCGTGATCGTAGCATGCATGGACTCGACTCATATGACTGCGATTTCCATGAAAAAGATTGTGGGCCGAAAATGGCTGATCACTGTACATTTCACTTCTGTTTCCTATTTATATTTCTATTTTACCTCCTCAATTTAGCATTATGGACAGGGAAAGACCAAATCTAAGATCTGCACAAAAATATTTTGCCTTCAAATTCATACCGTGATCGTAGCATGCATGGACTCGACTCATATGACTGGGATTTCCATGAAAAAGATTGTGGGCCGAAAATGGGTGATGACTGTACATTTCTCTTCTGTTTCCTATTTATATTTCTATTTTACCTCCTCAATTTAGCTTTATGGACATGGAATGACCTAATCTAAGATCTGCACAAAAATATTTTGCCTTCAAATTCATACCGTGATCGTAGCATGCATGCACTCGACTCATATGACTGGGATTTGCATGAAAAAGATTGTGGGCCGAAAATGGGTGATCATTGTACATTTCTCTTCTGTTTCCTATTTATATTTCTATTTTACCTCCTCAATTTAGCATTATGGACAGGGAAAGACCAAATCTAAGATCTGCACAAAAATATTTTGCCTTCAAATTCATACCGTGATCGTAGCATGCATGGACTCGACTCATATGACTGGGATTTCCATGAAAAAGATTGTGGGCCGAAAATGGGTGATCACTGTACATTTCTCTTCTGTTTCATATTTATATTTCTATATTACCTCCTCAATTTAGCATTATGGACAGGGAAAGACCTAATCGAAGATCTGCACAAAAATATTTTGCCTTCAAATTCATGCCGTAATCGTAGCATGCATGGACTCGACTCATATGACTGGGATTTCCATGAAAAAATTGTGGGCCGAAAATGGGTGATCACTGTACATTTCTCTTCTGTTTCCTATTTATATTTATATTTTATCTCCTCAAATTTAGCTTTATGGACAGGGAATGACCTAATCTAAGATCTGCACAAAAATATTTTGCCTTCAAATTCATACCGTGATCGTAGCATGCATGGACTCGACTCATATGACTGGGATTTGCATGAAAAAGATTGTGGGCCGAAAATGGGTGATCATTGTACATTTCTCTTCTGTTTCCTATTTATATTTCTATTTTACCTCCTCAATTTAGCATTATGGACAGGGAAAGACCTAATCTATGATCTGCACAAAAATATTTTGCTTTCAAATTCATACCGTGATCATAGCATGCATGGACTCGACTCATATGACAGGGATTTCCATGAAAAAGATTGTGCGCCGAAAATGGGTGATCACTGTACATTTCTCTTCTGTTTCCTATTTATATTTATATTTTACCTCCTCAATTTAGCTTTATGGACAGGGAAAGACCTAATCTAAAATCTGCACAAAAATATTTTGCCTTCAAATTCATACCGTGATCGTAGCATGCATGGACTCGACTCATATGACTGGGATTTCCATGAAAAAGATTGTGGGCCGAAAATGGGTGATCACTGTACATTTCTCTTCTGTTTCCTATTTATATTTCTGTTTTACCTCCTCAATCTAGCATTATGGACAGGGAAAGACATAATCTAAAATCTGCACAAAAATATTTTCCCTTCAAATTCATACCGTGATCGTAGCATGCATGGACTCGACTCATATGACTGGGATTTCCATGAAAAAGATTGTGGGCTGAAAATGGTTGATCAGTGTACATTTCTCTTCTGGTTCCTATTTATATTTATATTTTACCTCCTCAATTTAGCATTATGGACAGGGAAATACCTAATCTAAAATCTGCACAAAAATATTTTGCCTTCAAATTTATACCGTGATCGTAGCATGCATGGACTCGACTCATATGACTGGGATTTCCATGAAAAAGATTGTGGGCCGAAAATAGGTGATCACTGTACATTTCTCTTCTATTTCCTATTTATATTTCTATTTTACCTCCTCAATTTAGCATTATGGACAGGGAAAGACCTAATCTAATATCTGCACAAAAATATTTTGCCTTCAAATTCATACCGTGATCGTAGCATGCATGGACTCGACTCATATGACTGGGATTTCCATGAAAAAGATTGTGGGCCGAAAAAAGGTGATCACTGTACATTTCTCTTCTGTTTCCTATTTATATTTCGATTTTACATCCACAATTTAGCATTATGGACAGGGACAGACCTAATCTAAAATCTGCACTAAAATATTTTGCCTGCAAATTCATACCGTGATCGTAGCATGCATGGACTCGACTCATATGACTGGGATTTCCATGAAAAAGATTGTGGGTCGAAAAAAGGTGATCACTGTACATTTCTCTTCTATTTCCTATTTATATTTCTATTTTACCTCTTCAATTTAGCATTATGGACAGGGAAAGACCAAATCTAAGATCTACACAAAAATATTTTGCCTTCAAATTCATACCGTGATAGTAGCATGCATGGACACGACTCATATGACTGGGATTTCCATGAAAAAGAATGTGGGCCGAAAATGGGAGATCACTGTACATTTCTCTTCTGTTTCCTATTTATATTTCTATTTTACCTCCTCAATTTAGCATTATGGACAGGGAAAGACCTAATCTGAAATCTGCACAAAAATATTTTGCCTTCAAATTCATACCGTGATCGTAGCATGCATGGACAAGACTCATATAACTGGGATTTCCATGAAAAAGATTCTGGGCCGAAAATGGGTGATCACTGTACATTTCTCTTCTGTTTCCTATTTATATTTATATTTTAACTCCTCAATTTAGCATTATGGACATGGAAAGACCTAATCTAAAATCTGCACAAAAATATTTTGCCTTCAAATTCATACCGTGATCGTAGCATGCATGGACTCGACTCATATGACTGGGATTTCCATGAAAAAGATTGTGGGCCGAAAATGGGTGATCACTGTACATTTCTCTTCTGTTTCCTATTTATATTTATATTTTACCTCCTCAATTTAGCATTATGGACAGGGAAAGACCTAATCTAAAATCTGCACAAAAATATTTTGCCTTCAAATTCATACCGTGATCGTTGCATGCATGGACTCGACTCATATGACTGGGATTTCCATGAAAAAGATTGTGGGCCGAAAATGGGTGATCACTGTATATTTCTCTACTGTTTCCTATTTATATTTATATATTACCTCTCAATTTAGCATTATGGCCAGGGAAAGACCTAATCTAAGATCTGCACAAAAATATTTTGCCTTCAAATTCATACCGTGATCGTAGCATGCATGGACTCGACTCATATGACTGGGATTTCCATGAGAAAGATTGTGGGCCGACAATGGGTGATCACTGTACATTTCTCTTCTGTTTCCTATTTATATTTATATTTTACCTCCTCAATTTAGCATTATCGCCAGTGAAAGACCTAATCTAAGCTCTGCACAAAAATATTTTGCCTTCAAATTCATACAGTGAACGTAGCATGCATGGACACGACTCATATGACTGGGATTTCCATGGAAAAGGTTTTGGGCGGAAAATGGGTGATCAATGTACATTTCTCTTCTGTTTCCTATTGATATTTCTTTTTTAACTCCTCAATTTAGCATTATGGACAGGGAAAGACATAATCTAATCTCTGCACAAAAATATTTTGCCTTCAAATTCATACCGTGATCGTAGCATGCATGGACTCGACTCATATGACTGGGATTTCCATGAAAAAGATTGTGGGCTGAAAATGGGTGATCACTGTACATTTCTCTGCTGTTTCCTATTTATATTTCTATTTTACCTCCTCAATTTAGCATTATGGACAGGGAAAGAACTAATCTAAAATCAGCACTCATACCGTGATCGTAGCATGCATTGACTCGACTCATATGACTGGGATTTCCATGAAAAAGATTGTGGGCCGAAAATGGGTGATCACTGTACATTTCTCTTCTGTTTCCTATTTATATTTATATTTTACCTCCTCAATTTAGCATTATGGACAGGGAAAGACCAAATCTAAAATCTGCACAAAAATATTATGCCTTCAAATTCATAGCGTGATCGTAGCATGCATGGACTCGACTCATATGACTGGGATATCCATAAAAAAGATTGTGCGCCGAAAATGGGTGATCACTGTACATTTCTGTTCTGTTTCGTATTCATATTTCTATTTTACCTACTCAATTTAGCATTATGGCCAGGGAAAGACGTAATCTAAGC
The DNA here is from genome assembly GCA_963932145.1 of Acanthosepion lycidas. Lineage (NCBI taxonomy): Eukaryota > Metazoa > Mollusca > Cephalopoda > Sepiida > Sepiidae > Acanthosepion > Acanthosepion lycidas. The sequence continues at coordinate 1,344,276 of OZ010604.1, read as the reverse complement.
TCTGCACAAAAATATTTTGCCTTCAATTTCATACCGTGATCGTAGCATGCATGGACTCGACTCATATGACTGGGATTTCCATGAGAAAGATTGTGGGCCGACAATGCGTGATCACTGTACATTTCTCTTCTGTTTCCTATTTATATTTATATTTTACCTCCTCAATTTAGCATTATCGCCAGTGAAAGACCTAATCTAAGCTCTGCACAAAAATATTTTGCCTTCAAATTCATACCGTGAACGTAGCATGCATGGACACGACTCATATGACTGGTATTTCCATGAAAAAGATTGTGGGCCGAAAATGGGTGGTCACTGTACATTTCTCTTCTGTTTCCTATTTATATTTATATTTTACCTCCTTAATTTAGCATTATGGACAGGGAAAGACCAAATCTAAGATCTGCACAAAAATATTTTGCCTTCAAATTCATACCGTGATCGTAGCATGCATGGACTCGACTCATATGACTGGGATTTCCATGGAAAAGGTTTTGGGCGGAAAATGGGTGATCAATGTACATTTCTCTTCTGTTTCCTATTGATATTTCTTTTTTAACTCCTCAATTCAGCATTATGGACAGGGAAAGACCTAATCTAAAATCTGCACAAAAATATTTTTCCTTCAAATTCATACCGTGATCATAGCATGCATGGACTCGACTCATATGACTGGGATTTCCATGAAAAAGATTGTGTGCGGAAAATGGGTGATCACTGTACATTTCTCTTCTGTTTCCTATTTATATTTCTAATTTACCTCCTCAATTTAGCATTATGGACAGGGAAAGACCTAATCTAAAATCTGCACAAAAATATTTTGCCTTCAAATTCATACCGTGATCGTAGAATGCATGGACTCGACTCATATGACTGGGATTTCCATGAAAAAGATTGTGGGCCGAAAATGGGTGATCACTGTACATTTCTCTTCTGTTTCGTATTCATCTTTCTGTTTTAAATCCTCAATTTAGCATTATGGACAGGGAAAGACATAATCTAATCTCTGCACAAAAATATTTTGCCTTCAAATTCATACCGTGATCGTAGCATGCATGGACTCGACTCATATGACTGGGATTTCCATGAAAAAGATTGTGGGCTGAAAATGGGTGATCACTGTACATTTCTCTGCTGTTTCCTATTTATATTTCTATTTTACCTCCTCAATTTAGCATTATGGACAGGGAAAGAACTAATCTAAAATCAGCACTCATACCGTGATCGTAGCATGCATTGACTCGACTCATATGACTGGGATTTCCATGAAAAAGATTGTGGGCCGAAAATGGGTGATCACTGTACATTTCTCTTCTGTTTCCTATTTATATTTATATTTTACCTCCTCAATTTAGCATTATGGACAGGGAAAGACCAAATCTAAAATCTGCACAAAAATATTATCCCTTCAAATTCATACCGTGATCGTAGCATGCATGGACTCGACTCACATGACTGGGATTTCCATGAAAAAGATTGTTGGCCGAAAATGGGTGATCACTGTACATTTCTCTTCTGTTTCCTATTTATATTTCTATTTTACCTCCTCAATTTAGCATTATGGACAGGGAAAGACCTAATCTAAAATCTGCACAAAAATATTTTGCCTTCAAATTCATAGCGTGATCGTAGCATGCATGGACTCGACTCATATGACTGGGATATCCATAAAAAAGATTGTGCGCCGAAAATGGGTGATCACTGTACATTTCTGTTCTGTTTCGTATTCATATTTCTATTTTACCTACTCAATTTAGCATTATGGCCAGGGAAAGACGTAATCTAAGCTCTGCACAAAAATATTTTGCCTTCAAATTCATACCGTGATCGTAGCATGCATGGACTCGACTCATATGACTCGGATTTCCATGAAAAAGATTGTGGCCCGAAAAAGGGGTATCACTGTACATTTCTCTTCTGTTTCCTATTTATATTTCTGTTTTACCTCCTCAATTTAGCATTATGGACAGGGAAAGACCTAATCTAAGATCTGCACAAAAATATTTTGCCTTCAAATTCATACCGTGATCGTAGCATGCATGTACTCGACTCATATGACTGGGATTTCCATGAAAAAGATTGTGGGCCGAAAATGGGTGATCACTGTACATTTCTCTTCTGTTTCCTATTTATATTTCTATTTTACTTTCTCAATTTAGCATTATGGACAGGGAAAGACCTAATCTAAAATCTGCACAAAAATATTTTGCCTTCAAATTCATACCGTGATCGTAGCATGCATGGACTCGACTCATATGATTGGGATTTCCATGAAAAAGATTGTGGGCCGAAAATGGGTGATCACTGTACATTTCTCTTCTGTTTCCTATTTATATTTATATTTTACCTCCTAAATTTAGCATTATGGACAGGGAAAGACCTAATCTAAGATCTGCACAAAAATATTTTGCCTTCAAATTCATTCCGTGATCGTAGCATGCATGGACTCGACTCATATGATTGGGATTTCCATGAAAAAGATTGTGGGCCGAAAATGGGTGATCACTATACATTTCTCTACTGTTTCCTATTTATATTTCTATTTTACCTCCTCAATTTAGCATTATGGACAGGTAAAGACCAAATCCAAGATCTGCACAAAAATATTTTGCCTTCAAATTCATACCGTGATCGTAGCATGCATGGACTCGACTCATATGACTGGGATTTCCATGAAAAAGATTGTGGGCTGAAAATGTGAGATCACTGTACAGTTCTCTTCTGTTTCCTATTTATATTTATATTTTCCCTCCTCAATTTAGCATTATGGACAGGGAAAGACCTAATCTAAAATCTGCACAAAAATATTTTGCCTTCAAATTCATACCGTGATCGTAGCATGCATGGACTCGACTCATATGACTGGGATTTCCATGGAAAAGATTGTGGGCCGAAAATGGGTGATCACTGTACATTTCTCTTCTGTTTCCTATTTATATTTATATTTTACCTCCTTAATTTAGCATTATGGACAGGGAAAGATATGATCTAAAATCAGCACAAAAATATTTTTCCTTCAAATTCATACCGTGATCGTAGCATGCATGGACTCGACTCATATGACTGGGATTTCCATGAAAAAGATTGTGGGCCGAAAATATGTGATCACTGTACATTTCTCTTCTGTTTCCTATTTATATTTCTATTTTACCTCCTCAATTTAGCATTATGGGCAGGGAAAGTAATTATCTAAGTTCTGCACAGAAATATTTTGCATTCAAATTCATACCGTGATCGTAGCATGCATGGACTCGACTCATATGACTGGGATTTCCATGAAAAATTTTGTGGGGCGAAAATTGGTGCTCACTGTACATTTCTCTTCTGTTTCCTATTCATATTTATATTTTCCCTCCTCAATTTAACATTATGGACAGGGAAAGACGTAATCTAAAATCTGCACAAAAATATTTTGCCTTCAAATTCATACCGTGATCGTAGCATGCATGGACTCGACTCATATGACTGGGATTTCCATGAAAAAGATTGTGGGCCGAAAATGGGTGATCACTGTACATTTCTCTTCTGTTTCCTATTTATATTTCTATTTTACCTCCTCAATTTAGCATTATGGACAGGGAAAGAACTAATCTAAGATCTGCACAAAAATATTTTGCCTTCAAATTCATACCGTGATCGTAGCATGCATGGACTCGACTCATATGACTGGGATTTCCATGAAAAAGATTGTGGGCCGAAAATGGGTGATCACTGTACATTTCTCTTCTGTTTCCTATTTATATTTCTGTTTTACCTCCTCAATCTAGCATTATGGACAGGGAAAGACCTAATCTAAGATCTGCACAAAAATATTTTGCCTTCAAATTCATACCGTGATCGTAGCATGCATGGACTCGACTCATATGACTGGGATTTCCATGAAAAAGTTTGTGGGGCGAAAATGGGTGATCACTGTACATTTCTCTTCTGTTTCCTATTTATATTTATATTTTCCCTCCTCAATTTAGCATTATGGGCAGGGAAAGTAATTATCTAAGCTCTGCACACAAATATTTTGCCTTCAAATTCATACCGTGATCGTAGCATGCATGGATTCGACTCATATGACTGGGATTTCCATGAAAAAGATTGTGGGCCGAAATTGGGTGATCACTGTACATTTCTCTTCTGTTTACTATTTATATTTCTATTTTACCTCCTCAATTTAGCATTATGGACAGGGAAAGACCTTATCTAAGATCTGCACAAAAATATTTTGCCTTCAAATTCATACCGTGATCGTAGCATGCATGGACTCGACTCATATGACTGGGAGTTCCATGAAAAAGATTGTGGGAGGAAAAATGGGTGATCACTGTACTTTTCTCTTCTGTTTCCTATTTATATTTCTATTTTACCTCCTCAATTTAGCATTATGGACCAGGAAAGATCAAATCTAAGAACTGCACAAAAATATTTTGCCTTCAAATTCATACCGTGATCGTAGCATGCATGGACTCGACTCATATGACCGGGAGTTCCATGAAAAAGATTGTGGGCCGAAAATGGGTGATCACTATACATTTCTCTTCTGTTTACTATTTATATTTCTATTTTACCTCCTCAATTTAGCATTATGGACAGGGAAAGATATAATCTAAAATCTGCACAAAAATATTTTGCCTTCAAATTCATACCGTGATCGTAGCATGAGTTGAATCGACTAATATGACTGGGATTTCCATGAAAAAGTTTGTGGGCCGAAAATGGGTGATCACTGTACATTTCTCTTCTGTTTCCTATTTATAATTATATTTTATCTCCTCAATTTAGCATTATGGACAGGGAAAGACCTAATCTAAAATCTGCACAAAAATATTTTTCCTTCAAATTCATACCGTGATCGTAGCATGCATGGAAGCGACTCATATGACTGGGATTTCCATGTAAAAGATTGTGGGCCGAAAATGGGTGATCACTGTACATTTGTCTTCTATTTCCTATTTATATTTCTATTTTAGCTTCTCAATTTAGTATTATGGAAAATTAAAGTCCTAATCTAAAATCTTCACAAAAATATTTTGCTTTCAAATTCATACCGTGATCGTAGCATGCATAGACTCGACTGATATGACTGGGATTTCAATGAAAAAGATAGTGGGCAGAAAATGGGTGATCACTGTACATTTCTCTTCTGTTTCCTATTTATATTTATATTTTACCTCCTTAATTTGGAATTATGGACCGGGAAAGACCTAATCTAAAATCTGCACAAAAATATTTTGCCTTCAAATTCATACCGTGATCGTAGCATGCATGAACTCGACTCATATCACTGGGATTTCCATGAAAAAGATAGTGGGCCGAAAATGGGTGATCACTGTACATTTCTCTTCTGTATTCTATTTATATTTATATTTTACCTCCTCACTTCAGCATTATGGACAGTGAAAGACCTAATCTAAAATCTGCACAAAAATATTTTGCCTTCAAATTCATACCGTGATCGTAGCAGGCATGACTTGACTCATATGACTGGGATTTCCAGGAAAAAGATTGTGGGCCGCAAATGGGTGATCACTGTACATTTCTCTTCTGTTTCCTATTTATATTTCTATTTTATCTCCTCAATTTAGCATTATGGACAGGGAAAGAGCTAATCTAAAATCTGCACAAAAATATATTGCCTTCAAATTCATACCGTGATCGTAGCATGCATGGACTCGACTCATATGACTGTGATTTCCATGAAAAAGTATGTGGGCAGAAAATGGGTGATCACTGTACATTTCTCTTCTGTTTACTATTTATATTTCTATTTTACCTCCTCAATTTAGCATTATGGACAGAGAAAGATATAATCTAAAATCTGCACAAAAATATTTTGCCTTCAAATTCATACCGTGATCGTAGCATGCATTGAATCGACTAATATGACTGGGATTTCCATGAAAAAGTTTGTGGGCCGAAAATGGGTGATCACTGTACATTTCTCTTCTGTTTCCTATTTATAATTATATTTTATCTCCTCAATTTAGCATTATGGACAGGGAAAGACCTAATCTAAAATCTGCACGAAATATTTTGACTTCAAATTCATACCGTGATCGTAGCATGCATGGAAGCGACTCATATGACTGGGATTTCCATGTAAAAGATTGTGGGCCGGAAATGGGTGATCACTGTACATTTGTCTTCTATTTCCTATTTATATTTCTATTTTTGCTTCTCAATTTAGTATTATGGAAAAGGAAAGTCCTAATCTAAAATCTTCACAAAAATATTTTACTTTCAAATTCATACCATGATCGTAGCATGCATGGACTCGACTCATATGACTGGGATTTCCATGAAAAAGATTGTAGGCCGAAAATGGGCGATCACTGTACATTTCTCTTCTGTTTCCTATTTATATTTATATTTAACCTCCTCAATTTAGCATTATGGACAGGAAAAGACCCAATCTAAAATCTGCACAAAAATATTTTGTCTTCAAATTCATACCGTGATCGTAGCATGCATGGACTCGACTCATATGACTGGGATTTCCATGAAAAAGATTGTGGGCCGAAAATGGGTGATCACTGTACATTTCTCTTCTGTTTCCTATTTATATTTCTCTTTTACCTCCTCAATTTAGCATTATAGACTGGGAAAGACCTAATCGAAGATCTGCACAAAAATATTTTGGCTTCAAATTCATGCCGTGAACGTAGCATGCATGGACTCGATTCATATGACTCGGATTTCCATGAAAAAGATTGTGGGCCAAAAATGGGTGATCACTGTACATTTCTCTTCTGTTTCCTATTTATATTACTATTTTACCTCCTCAATTTAGCATTATGTACAGGGAATGACCTAATCTAAGATCTGCACAAAAATATTTTGCCTTCAATTTCATACCGTGATCGTAGCATGCATGGACTCGACTCATATGGCTGGGATTTCCATGAAAAAGATTGTGGGCCGAAAATGGGTGATCTTTGTACATTTCTCTTCTGTTTCCTATTTATATTTCTATTTTACCTCCTCAATTTAGCATTATGGACAGGGAAAGACCTAATCTAAGATCTGCACAAAAATATTTTGCTTTCAAATTCATACCGTGATCATAGCATGCATGGACACGACTCATATGACAGGGATTTCCATGAAAAAGATTGTGGGCCGAAAATGGGTGATCACTGTACATTTCTCTTCTGTTTCCTATTTATATTTATATTTTACCTCCTCAATTTAGCATTATGGACAGGGAAAGACCCAATCTAAAATCTGCACAAGAATATTTTGACTTCAAATTCATACCGTGATCGTAGCATGCATGGACTCGACTCATATGACTGGGATTTCCATGCAAAAGATTGTGGGCCGAAAATGGGTGATCACTGTACATTTCTCTTCTGTTTCCTATTTATATTTCTATTTTACCTCCTCAATTTAGCATTATGGACAGGGAAAGATCTAATCTAAAATCTGCACAAAAATATTTTGCCTTCAAATTCATACCGTGATCGTAGCATGCATGGACTCGACTCATATGACTGCGATTTCCATGAAAAAGATTGTGGGCCGAAAATGGCTGATCACTGTACATTTCACTTCTGTTTCCTATTTATATTTCTATTTTACCTCCTCAATTTAGCATTATGGACAGGGAAAGACCAAATCTAAGATCTGCACAAAAATATTTTGCCTTCAAATTCATACCGTGATCGTAGCATGCATGGACTCGACTCATATGACTGGGATTTCCATGAAAAAGATTGTGGGCCGAAAATGGGTGATGACTGTACATTTCTCTTCTGTTTCCTATTTATATTTCTATTTTACCTCCTCAATTTAGCTTTATGGACATGGAATGACCTAATCTAAGATCTGCACAAAAATATTTTGCCTTCAAATTCATACCGTGATCGTAGCATGCATGCACTCGACTCATATGACTGGGATTTGCATGAAAAAGATTGTGGGCCGAAAATGGGTGATCATTGTACATTTCTCTTCTGTTTCCTATTTATATTTCTATTTTACCTCCTCAATTTAGCATTATGGACAGGGAAAGACCAAATCTAAGATCTGCACAAAAATATTTTGCCTTCAAATTCATACCGTGATCGTAGCATGCATGGACTCGACTCATATGACTGGGATTTCCATGAAAAAGATTGTGGGCCGAAAATGGGTGATCACTGTACATTTCTCTTCTGTTTCATATTTATATTTCTATATTACCTCCTCAATTTAGCATTATGGACAGGGAAAGACCTAATCGAAGATCTGCACAAAAATATTTTGCCTTCAAATTCATGCCGTAATCGTAGCATGCATGGACTCGACTCATATGACTGGGATTTCCATGAAAAAATTGTGGGCCGAAAATGGGTGATCACTGTACATTTCTCTTCTGTTTCCTATTTATATTTATATTTTATCTCCTCAAATTTAGCTTTATGGACAGGGAATGACCTAATCTAAGATCTGCACAAAAATATTTTGCCTTCAAATTCATACCGTGATCGTAGCATGCATGGACTCGACTCATATGACTGGGATTTGCATGAAAAAGATTGTGGGCCGAAAATGGGTGATCATTGTACATTTCTCTTCTGTTTCCTATTTATATTTCTATTTTACCTCCTCAATTTAGCATTATGGACAGGGAAAGACCTAATCTATGATCTGCACAAAAATATTTTGCTTTCAAATTCATACCGTGATCATAGCATGCATGGACTCGACTCATATGACAGGGATTTCCATGAAAAAGATTGTGCGCCGAAAATGGGTGATCACTGTACATTTCTCTTCTGTTTCCTATTTATATTTATATTTTACCTCCTCAATTTAGCTTTATGGACAGGGAAAGACCTAATCTAAAATCTGCACAAAAATATTTTGCCTTCAAATTCATACCGTGATCGTAGCATGCATGGACTCGACTCATATGACTGGGATTTCCATGAAAAAGATTGTGGGCCGAAAATGGGTGATCACTGTACATTTCTCTTCTGTTTCCTATTTATATTTCTGTTTTACCTCCTCAATCTAGCATTATGGACAGGGAAAGACATAATCTAAAATCTGCACAAAAATATTTTCCCTTCAAATTCATACCGTGATCGTAGCATGCATGGACTCGACTCATATGACTGGGATTTCCATGAAAAAGTTTGTGGGCTGAAAATGGTTGATCAGTGTACATTTCTCTTCTGGTTCCTATTTATATTTATATTTTACCTCCTCAATTTAGCATTATGGACAGGGAAATACCTAATCTAAAATCTGCACAAAAATATTTTGCCTTCAAATTTATACCGTGATCGTAGCATGCATGGACTCGACTCATATGACTGGGATTTCCATGAAAAAGATTGTGGGCCGAAAATAGGTGATCACTGTACATTTCTCTTCTATTTCCTATTTATATTTCTATTTTACCTCCTCAATTTAGCATTATGGACAGGGAAAGACCTAATCTAATATCTGCACAAAAATATTTTGCCTTCAAATTCATACCGTGATCGTAGCATGCATGGACTCGACTCATATGACTGGGATTTCCATGAAAAAGATTGTGGGCCGAAAAAAGGTGATCACTGTACATTTCTCTTCTGTTTCCTATTTATATTTCGATTTTACATCCACAATTTAGCATTATGGACAGGGACAGACCTAATCTAAAATCTGCACTAAAATATTTTGCCTGCAAATTCATACCGTGATCGTAGCATGCATGGACTCGACTCATATGACTGGGATTTCCATGAAAAAGATTGTGGGTCGAAAAAAGGTGATCACTGTACATTTCTCTTCTATTTCCTATTTATATTTCTATTTTACCTCTTCAATTTAGCATTATGGACAGGGAAAGACCAAATCTAAGATCTACACAAAAATATTTTGCCTTCAAATTCATACCGTGATAGTAGCATGCATGGACACGACTCATATGACTGGGATTTCCATGAAAAAGAATGTGGGCCGAAAATGGGAGATCACTGTACATTTCTCTTCTGTTTCCTATTTATATTTCTATTTTACCTCCTCAATTTAGCATTATGGACAGGGAAAGACCTAATCTGAAATCTGCACAAAAATATTTTGCCTTCAAATTCATACCGTGATCGTAGCATGCATGGACAAGACTCATATAACTGGGATTTCCATGAAAAAGATTCTGGGCCGAAAATGGGTGATCACTGTACATTTCTCTTCTGTTTCCTATTTATATTTATATTTTAACTCCTCAATTTAGCATTATGGACATGGAAAGACCTAATCTAAAATCTGCACAAAAATATTTTGCCTTCAAATTCATACCGTGATCGTAGCATGCATGGACTCGACTCATATGACTGGGATTTCCATGAAAAAGATTGTGGGCCGAAAATGGGTGATCACTGTACATTTCTCTTCTGTTTCCTATTTATATTTATATTTTACCTCCTCAATTTAGCATTATGGACAGGGAAAGACCTAATCTAAAATCTGCACAAAAATATTTTGCCTTCAAATTCATACCGTGATCGTTGCATGCATGGACTCGACTCATATGACTGGGATTTCCATGAAAAAGATTGTGGGCCGAAAATGGGTGATCACTGTATATTTCTCTACTGTTTCCTATTTATATTTATATATTACCTCTCAATTTAGCATTATGGCCAGGGAAAGACCTAATCTAAGATCTGCACAAAAATATTTTGCCTTCAAATTCATACCGTGATCGTAGCATGCATGGACTCGACTCATATGACTGGGATTTCCATGAGAAAGATTGTGGGCCGACAATGGGTGATCACTGTACATTTCTCTTCTGTTTCCTATTTATATTTATATTTTACCTCCTCAATTTAGCATTATCGCCAGTGAAAGACCTAATCTAAGCTCTGCACAAAAATATTTTGCCTTCAAATTCATACAGTGAACGTAGCATGCATGGACACGACTCATATGACTGGGATTTCCATGGAAAAGGTTTTGGGCGGAAAATGGGTGATCAATGTACATTTCTCTTCTGTTTCCTATTGATATTTCTTTTTTAACTCCTCAATTTAGCATTATGGACAGGGAAAGACATAATCTAATCTCTGCACAAAAATATTTTGCCTTCAAATTCATACCGTGATCGTAGCATGCATGGACTCGACTCATATGACTGGGATTTCCATGAAAAAGATTGTGGGCTGAAAATGGGTGATCACTGTACATTTCTCTGCTGTTTCCTATTTATATTTCTATTTTACCTCCTCAATTTAGCATTATGGACAGGGAAAGAACTAATCTAAAATCAGCACTCATACCGTGATCGTAGCATGCATTGACTCGACTCATATGACTGGGATTTCCATGAAAAAGATTGTGGGCCGAAAATGGGTGATCACTGTACATTTCTCTTCTGTTTCCTATTTATATTTATATTTTACCTCCTCAATTTAGCATTATGGACAGGGAAAGACCAAATCTAAAATCTGCACAAAAATATTATGCCTTCAAATTCATACCGTGATCGTAGCATGCATGGACTCGACTCACATGACTGGGATTTCCATGAAAAAGATTGTTGGCCGAAAATGGGTGATCACTGTACATTTCTCTTCTGTTTCCTATTTATATTTCTATTTTACCTCCTCAATTTAGCATTATGGACAGGGAAAGACCTAATCTAAAATCTGCACAAAAATATTTTGCCTTCAAATTCATAGCGTGATCGTAGCATGCATGGACTCGACTCATATGACTGGGATATCCATAAAAAAGATTGTGCGCCGAAAATGGGTGATCACTGTACATTTCTGTTCTGTTTCGTATTCATATTTCTATTTTACCTACTCAATTTAGCATTATGGCCAGGGAAAGACGTAATCTAAGCTCTGCACAAAAATATTTTGCCTTCAATTTCATACCGTGATCGTAGCATGCATGGACTCGACTCATATGACTGGGATTTCCATGAGAAAGATTGTGGGCCGACAATGCGTGATCACTGTACATTTCTCTTCTGTTTCCTATTTATATTTATATTTTACCTCCTCAATTTAGCATTATCGCCAGTGAAAGACCTAATCTAAGCTCTGCACAAAAATATTTTGCCTTCAAATTCATACCGTGAACGTAGCATGCATGGACACGACTCATATGACTGGTATTTCCATGAAAAAGATTGTGGGCCGAAAATGGGTGGTCACTGTACATTTCTCTTCTGTTTCCTATTTATATTTATATTTTACCTCCTTAATTTAGCATTATGGACAGGGAAAGACCAAATCTAAGATCTGCACAAAAATATTTTGCCTTCAAATTCATACCGTGATCGTAGCATGCATGGACTCGACTCATATGACTGGGATTTCCATGGAAAAGGTTTTGGGCGGAAAATGGGTGATCAATGTACATTTCTCTTCTGTTTCCTATTGATATTTCTTTTTTAACTCCTCAATTCAGCATTATGGACAGGGAAAGACCTAATCTAAAATCTGCACAAAAATATTTTTCCTTCAAATTCATACCGTGATCATAGCATGCATGGACTCGACTCATATGACTGGGATTTCCATGAAAAAGATTGTGTGCGGAAAATGGGTGATCACTGTACATTTCTCTTCTGTTTCCTATTTATATTTCTAATTTACCTCCTCAATTTAGCATTATGGACAGGGAAAGACCTAATCTAAAATCTGCACAAAAATATTTTGCCTTCAAATTCATACCGTGATCGTAGAATGCATGGACTCGACTCATATGACTGGGATTTCCATGAAAAAGATTGTGGGCCGAAAATGGGTGATCACTGTACATTTCTCTTCTGTTTCGTATTCATCTTTCTGTTTTAAATCCTCAATTTAGCATTATGGACAGGGAAAGACATAATCTAATCTCTGCACAAAAATATTTTGCCTTCAAATTCATACCGTGATCGTAGCATGCATGGACTCGACTCATATGACTGGGATTTCCATGAAAAAGATTGTGGGCTGAAAATGGGTGATCACTGTACATTTCTCTGCTGTTTCCTATTTATATTTCTATTTTACCTCCTCAATTTAGCATTATGGACAGGGAAAGAACTAATCTAAAATCAGCACTCATACCGTGATCGTAGCATGCATTGACTCGACTCATATGACTGGGATTTCCATGAAAAAGATTGTGGGCCGAAAATGGGTGATCACTGTACATTTCTCTTCTGTTTCCTATTTATATTTATATTTTACCTCCTCAATTTAGCATTATGGACAGGGAAAGACCAAATCTAAAATCTGCACAAAAATATTATCCCTTCAAATTCATACCGTGATCGTAGCATGCATGGACTCGACTCACATGACTGGGATTTCCATGAAAAAGATTGTTGGCCGAAAATGGGTGATCACTGTACATTTCTCTTCTGTTTCCTATTTATATTTCTATTTTACCTCCTCAATTTAGCATTATGGACAGGGAAAGACCTAATCTAAAATCTGCACAAAAATATTTTGCCTTCAAATTCATAGCGTGATCGTAGCATGCATGGACTCGACTCATATGACTGGGATATCCATAAAAAAGATTGTGCGCCGAAAATGGGTGATCACTGTACATTTCTGTTCTGTTTCGTATTCATATTTCTATTTTACCTACTCAATTTAGCATTATGGCCAGGGAAAGACGTAATCTAAGCTCTGCACAAAAATATTTTGCCTTCAAATTCATACCGTGATCGTAGCATGCATGGACTCGACTCATATGACTCGGATTTCCATGAAAAAGATTGTGGCCCGAAAAAGGGGTATCATTGTACATTTCTCTTCTGTTTCCTATTTATATTTCTGTTTTACCTCCTCAATTTAGCATTATGGACAGGGAAAGACCTAATCTAAGATCTGCACAAAAATATTTTGCCTTCAAATTCATACCGTGATCGTAGCATGCATGTACTCGACTCATATGACTGGGATTTCCATGAAAAAGTTTGTGGGCCGAAAATGGGTGATTACTGTACATTTCTCTTCTGTTTCCTATTTATATTTCTATTGTACCTCCTCAATTTAGCATTATGGACAGGGAAAGACATAATCTAAAATCTGCACAAAAATATTTTCCCTTCAAATTCATACCGTGATCGTAGCATGCATGGACTCGACTCATATGACTGGGATTTCCATGAAAAAGATTGTGGGCGGAAAATGGGTGATCAGTGTACATTTCTCTTCTGTTTCCTATTTATATTTATATTTTACCTCCTCAATTTAGCATTATGGACAGGGAAATACCTAATCTAAAATCTGCACAAAAATATTTTGCCTTCAAATTCATACCGTGATCGTAGCATGCATGGACTCGACTCATATGACTGGGATTTCCATGAAAAAGATTGTGGGCCGAAAATAGGTGATCACTGTACATTTCTCTTCTATTTCCTATTTATATTTCTATTTTACCTCCTCAATTTAGCATTATGGACAGGGAATGACCTAATCTAAAATCTGCACAAAAATATTTTGCCTTCAAATTCATACCGTGATCGTAGCATGCATGGACTCGACTCATATGACTGGGATTTCCATGAAAAAGATTTTGGGAAGAAAATGGGTGATCAATGTAAAATTTCTCTTCTGTTTCCTATTTATATTTCTATTTTACCTCCTCAATTTAGCATTATGGACAGGGAAAGACCTAATCTAAAATCTGCACAAAAATATTTTGCCTTCAAATTCATACCGTGATCGTAGCATGAATGTACTCGACTCATATGACTGGGATTTCCATGAAAAAGTTTGTGGGCCGAAAATGGGTGATCACTGTACATTTCTCTTCTGTTTCCTATTTATATTTCTATTGTACCTCCTCAATTTAGCATTATGGACAGGGAAAGACATAATCTAAAATCTGTACAAAAATATTTTCCCTTCAAATTCATACCGTGATCGTAGCATGCATGGACTCGACTCATATGACTGGGATTTCCATGAAAAAGATTGTGTGCGGAAAATGGGTGATCAGTGTACATTTCTCTTCTCTTTCCTATTTATATTTCTATTTTACCTCCTCAATTTAGCATTATGGACAGGGAAAGACCCAATCTAAGTTCTGCAAAAAAATATTTTGCTTTCAAATTCATACCGTGATCGTAGCATGCATGGACTCGACTCATATGACTGGGATTTCCATGATAAAGATTGTGGGCAGAAAATGGGTGATCTCTGTACATTTCTCTTCTATTTCCTATTTATATTTCTATTTTACTTCCTTAATTTAGCATTATGAACAGGGAAAAACCTAATCTATGTTCTGCAAATATATATTTTGCCTTCAAATTCATACCATGATCGTAGCATGCATGGACTCGACTCATATGACTGGGGTTTCCATGAAAAATATTGTGGGCCGAAAATGCGTGATCACTGTGCATTTCTCTTCTGTTTCCTATGTATATTTCTATTTTACTTCCTTAATTTAGCATTATGGAAAGGGAAAGACCTAATCTAAGATCTGCAAAAAAATATTTTGCCTTCAAATTCATACCGTGATCGTAGCATGCATGGACTCGACTCATATGACTGGGATTTCCATGAAAAAGATTGTGGGCACAAAATGGGTGATCTCTGTGCATTTCTCTTCTGTTTCTTATTTATATTTATATTTTACTTCCTTAATTTAGCATTATGGACAGGTAAAGACCTAATGTAAGATCTGCAAAAAAATATTTTGCCTTCAAATTCATACCGTGATCGTCCCATGCATGGACTCGACTCAGATGACTGGGATTAACATGAAAAACATTGTGGGCAGAAAATGGGTGAACACTGTACATTTCTCTTCTGTTTCGTATTTATATTTCTATTTTACTTCCTTAATTTAGCATTATGGACAGGGAAAGATCTAATGTAAAATCTGGAAAAAAATATTTTGCCTTCAAATTCATACCGTGATCGTAGCATGCATGGACTCGACTCATATGACTGGGATTTCCATGAAAAAGATTGTGGACAGAAAATGGGTGATATCTTTGCATTTCTCTTCTGTTTCTTATTTATATTTCTATTTTACTTCCTTAATTTATTATTGTCGACAGGAAATGACCTAATCTAAGATCTGCAAAAAAATATTTTGCCTTCAAATTCATACCGTGATCGTAGCATGCATGGACTCGACTCATATGACTGTGATTTCCATGAAAAAGATTGTGGGCAGAAAATGGTGATCTCTGTGCATTTCTCTTCTGTTTCCTATTTATATTTCTATTTTACTTCCTTAATTTAGCATTATCGACAGGGTAAAATCTAATCTAAGATCTGGAAAAAAATATTTTGCCTTCAAATTCATACCGTGATCGTAGCATGGATGGACGCGACACATATGACCGGGATTTCCATGAAAAAGATTGTGGGCAGAAAATGGTTGATCTCTGTTTCTATTTTACTTCCTTAATTTAACATTATGGACTGGGAAAGACCTAATCTAAGATCTGCAAAAAAATATTTTCCCTTCAAATTCATACTGTGATCGTAGCATGAATTGAATCGACTCATATGACTGGGATTTCCATGAAAATATTGTCGGCAGAAAATGGGTGATCACTGTACATTTATCTTCTGTTTCCTATTTATATTTATATTTCACTTCCTCAATTTAGCATTATGGACAGGGAAAGACCTAATCTAAGATCTGCAAAAAAAATTTTGCCTTCAAATTCATACCGTGATCGTAGTATGCATGGACTCGACTCATATGACTGGGATTTCCATGAAAATATTTTGGGCAGAAAATGGGAGATCACTATACATTTCTCTTCTGTTTCCTATTACTATTTTATTTTACTTCCTTAATTTAGCATTATGGACAGGGAAGGACCTAATCTAAGATCTGCAAAAAAATACTTTGCCTTCAAATTTGTACCATGATCGTAGCATGCATGGACTCGACTAATATGACTGGGATTTCCATGAAAAAGATTGTGGGCAGAAAATGGGTGATCACTGTATATTTCTCTTGTGTTTCCTATTACTATTTCTATTTTTCTTCCTGAATTTAGCATTATGGACAGGGAAAGACCTAATCTAAGATCTGCAAAAAAATATTTTGCCTTCACATTTTTTCTTTTTTTGGTTGCTTAGAATAATACTTGCTCCTATATGCTTTCCTTTTCTCTTTGAAGTATTTGTTTCTCTATCCATTTGTCCAGATTCAAATGTCTGTCCAAAAGAATTGGAAATGGTCAAGAGACATGGTGCTAGTCTTTGACAGACCAAGGTTTGCTGATCCAGATGAAGTAACTGAACCTGTATTCTCAATAATGGTACCCTAGTGGGTTGACAACTCTAAAACTCTGTAGAATGCAGTGTGTATTATACAATGCACTGGCTGATAGGTTGAGTAGCACTGGCATTGAATTACATTGCCTTTCATTGTATCATTCTCATCATTTTATGTTGCCAGCAGACTCATTCATACATTACATTCGAGGTAACAACAGTTTCATGATGTTTTTTTCCTTTTTTTTTTTTTTTTGGAATATTGTTAACCCTGTGCAAGGCTCAAAAGCCACTCAGTTTATGAGGATATATGGGGAAGATAACTGTTGACTCTAGACTCAAACAGGTTAAGCTTGTTGGGATTGGGTAAGCATTCTCTTGTGAGTCAAATCAACAAAGCAACATTTCATGGCATCTACAGCTAGACTTTTACATATTTTGTATTATGAGATATCTGACAGAGTCCTTTTCCACAAGTGCGGGAGGGTGAAATCATGCAGTGTACTGTTTATTCTAATGGTATTGGCAATTAATTATCACCATTATACTATTCTCACTCCCAAAGAAGGAAACCATCCACTATCCTATCCCAAATGTGTCAGTAATATCACAGTTTTATCTAATGGGTTACTAAGGAGTTTCTTGAATTAATCCAATATCCATGTGACTAATATAAATTAAGTTCTCTCTTATTGATATAGATTTGGTTAAAAGAGAATCCATTTTTCTGATGATGCTATTTCATTTTTTTCACTATTTTATCAAGTTCTTCCCATGCTAATGCTGGAAGTGGCTTCAGACTTTTGAATATATATATATATATATATATTACAAGTAGATAAAATTCAATACCCCATAGGATAAAGAGCCATTTTACCCAGAACCAGCTTGTCAACACCAAGAAGTTAGATAAAGAAATGAATCAATGTTTTTGTAAATACGAAGAAAGAGGGGGGAAATTAACAACTAGGAGTAAATGTATTTAAAAAGACAAGCCCATTGTGGGTGAAATGGCTATATATCATATGGGGTATTGAATTTTATCTACAGTAATTCCTGTTTGCTTTATAATAAATATATTGAGATCTCTTCTGTGGATCAGTCTTAATATTTTATATTACGAGGATTCACATGGATTACTTACTATATATATATATATATTTAAAGTATGCTATATTTATGAGCTATAACTGCCTCAGCAAGTTGGCATAGTACTCACCATTGATGGTAACTCCTAAACCGTATTTGTCTGCAAACATTTATTGGTATTTTTTAAATAATCGTGTACATTTACACCAGAATGGAAATTTTCATTACAATTGGTTTCTGGGGCTTAATATGCAAATTTACTGAAAAATGACCCTGGATCTTTACTGACTGAGCATAAAAACACAATAATATTTGACTAATTAATTTAATGAAATTACTTATTATTCAACATTCTAGTATTATCACTTAATAAACATTAAAGAATTTAACACTGAAAAATGATGAGACCTCAAAAAACAGAAACGTGATTCTACAGAAGGATACTGAGGATACCAAGGACTGAATATGTAAGCAACAAGTAAGAATTAAGTTTTAAAGAAAATGGAAACCAGAAGGAAACTTATACTTAACATATGTTGATAGTTGAAATTTCCTTGGCACATAATGAGTAAAGAGGGCTTGGCAAATCTGATACTCGTATGAAGGCAAGAGGAAAACAATGTATAACCTATTTAGCAAGCTTGAGTAAATAGAACAAGGTTTAGGAGAAATAACAAAAAGAATAATTATTAAGAACTATGAAGGATAGGAAGTTGTGGAGAGCCATGATTGCCTACATTGTGAAGAGAGGAAATCAGCTTTTAAGACATCCCTTTTGCTATTAACTTCTTTCAAGGAATCTTTGAGTAGATTGTAACTTATAGCTTTATCATTTATTATTTCAGATCCTTGTTTCCCAGTTGGTGCTTTCATTCACATCAATGTTCCCTGAAAGAAAACAAGGTGTGCCCCCCATTAACAGGACAGTAATTTATGGATCATTTTTATATTTAAAAAAATCTTTCTTTTTAAAAGTTAAAGACACCAAGCAATGTAATGTCTAAAAAAAAGAAATTAATGCTTATTTCAGGAGACCTCTGTATTATTTTCCTATTTTCAAATTTCATGATTAATGATTTCCTTATTAAAATTTAAAGTATGCCCCAGAATTTCAGTTATTCTACAAGTGTGTCCTGAATTAAAAAAAAAATGTTTGTGAAATACAAAGAGTTTAGATTGGATTAAAGCTAAAAGTAACAAGACCTCAACAGAATCCAGAGATGGAAATAGGATATGATGGGTCCTGATCTGGCATCTCATCTACTGTCAATTTCTCACAGATGTACCTTTGCTTCCCTCTGTCTTTTCTACAAGTATTTTCACAGCAACTGCTCTGATGAACTACTTTCTCTGGTTCCCAAACTGCATGAATTCAAGCATGCTACTAGGTTGAAATGATTAAATATAGCCGTCTCTTCTACTCGAATAGCTTCTTATCTTGCACTTCCCATCTGTGGAACTCCCTTCCTCTTAGTTGCTTCCCTAATAGCTACAATCTTCAAATATGCATATGTCAATAGACATGTTCTAATGCTTTGTTTCCCGTCTTTCTCTTTCTTCTTTCCTCAAACACACCACTTTACTCTTGCTCTCATTCACTGTACCACCTACGTGCTAGTAGGACTTCCACCTTGCATGGAGTGAAATGCTAAAAAAAAAAAAAAAAAAAACATACCCACCTTACAAGACACCAACATGCAGAGTCACCTGTCACTTTATTTTCTGATTGTATACACCAGCAAACATTTTCATGAAGAGGAGATGAGATGGTCGGATGAGCAAATCAAAACTGAAAATGCCATAAACAAAGGAAATTATTCAATTAATATTCTAGTATTAAAAAATCAAACTGCTGGATACATTCATCAAAATCAATAAATGGAACAGATCAATAGTTATATATGGTATCAGACTATTGATAAATGCAGGGCTAATATCATTCTTCAGTCAAACAAATTGCTAACAAAAATTGATTTCAATTGCTTCATCAATTTAGTTTTTGATTTTGGATTATTTTTATAATTATTTCAATTACATAACATTGTGTTTAATAAAATTCTAAATGTCAAATTTACCATTTATTTTTCATCTTGTAATTTAAATATGAATGTAATGACTGCTATTTTTTCTGTGACTTTCTTTATTTACAAAGTGTATTCCTTTTCCACAACTGTTCCTAAGTGATTCTGGTAATGCTTTGCAATTGCAAAGACAAGTTTGTCAGATGAACGACTACTTATTTCTCTACATATTTAACTATCCTGCTCAATTTCCCCCCACCCCACCCCATTGGTGGCACTCACAGAAGATCAGACAGGAAGAGTCTGATGCCTTGCTGTATGATTGCTACAAATTCATGGGTATAAATTGGATGCTAAAAATAAATGGTTATCATTCAGAGAAAAATAGATATTTTTTTTTTTAGTGATGTGTATATAGTCCAAAAGGATATTAATATGCATACAAAATTTGATTAACCAATGATTAGCTGAGACAGCTTCTCTGTTGACCAATCAGAGAACAGAATTATGTAACTTTATCTTATACATGAATGTCCAGGTGCTACAACGTTATCAGCAGAGAAAATAGAATTAAAAAGTCAATTTGGTTCGGTTGTTTTTTTATGAGTCAAATGGCTTGTTTAATATCAAAATCTAAATATTAAAAATTCAAATCATGAAATAAATGTATTTAAATGTATTCACTTTTGAATTATTTATAAATTAAAGAGAATGATTTTATTTCATGGTTAAATTATAATTACGTATCTGCATTTTTGAAACAAATAACCTAACAAAATCAAATAAGAAGTAAAAACTTGTTTCTCTTTTCAATAAATGAAATTAATCATACCAAATTGTTTTGTTTTTTTTTAAATTTTTAAAATCTTTTTTGACAATCTGTGCCATGTTTTCAATTTTGCTATATGACCCGGAGGATAAATTTTTATTAATTTTACTATAAATATGTATCTTTCATACTTTTTTTTATGAAAATATATTGTTTGTGACCTTATGTATAAAGTACAGCTATACAGGGGAGTTAACCATTTTTACCTATTCTTCTTGCATGCCTCAACTTCAAACAGTAACCCTCTACATTGAGTAGCTCTTGAGCCTTGTTTTAGGTGAACAATTAGTTAAAAAAAATAATGTTAACAATAATTCAAATAAATTCAGTTCTTTCTTTAAATTATTTATGGAAGATTAAGCCATTTCATAAATACCAATGAAGGCAGCTAACATTTCTTCAGAAATATCAGTGTACATGTAGCCTGGTTTTTTAAGCTCCATTAAGTACCACATGGTTTATGGTTGAGTTTTCTTTTCATTCAACAGCAAAAACAAATGCCAACTGAATGTTTTATGCAATTTTTGTAGCACAAATCAATATTCTTTGCAAAAGTATATTGAGGAATATAAGTGGAAGAGAATTTGCTTTTTTATCAAATGAAGGATTGTCAACAATTAATTTCCAATCCATTTTGTTTAATTCTAATCAGAGACTAACATTCAAAATACTTGTTTTGAAAAGCAAGTCAAATTAAGATGAAACAAAAAGAGGAAAACTAGAATTTTCAATGTTTAATAAAAATTCAATATTAATACTAATACTACTTGATGAAAAACAATAGAAATTAAATAAGTCAAAATTGACTAATGACTGTCGATGCTTCATCTTATAAAAATTCCAGATAATATTACTACAAATACTAAGAGAGAAAAAAGCTGACAGAAATATTGTGGAGAAATTAACTGTTGGTCAGACAGCAAAGGAGAAGAGTATTTACCTTGTGTTGTTCAAATGCTTACTAAACAAAAGCTTGTTATTTTCTGTACTATCCCTTTAGAGTTACAGTGGTCACATGACAGGTTTACTATGTGATCCCTGAAGTTGCATAAAAAGAAGGGAAAAATCTTTTTTTTATTGCTAAATTTACCTTCTATATTTATACATCACAGAGAAGTGGCAATATATTTTGCAACTTGAGATAAGTGCTATTGCTCCCCCCTCTCTGCTCAACCTGACTAGTCTCCATTCGTTTGGGGGATTGGGAGCATTTTCTCAACAGTACTAATCAAAAATTAATATTGGTTGACAATATTTTATCTAATAAAGAATAAATCAATATTACCACCACCACTGCTAATACTAATAATAATAGTGGTAAAAATAATCGCAAATATGGCATCAAACATCCAAGGGGAAAATGTAAAAGTTTAATGGTTAAACTGGGTCTTTTGCCAACCACAAAAGTCCCAGCAGCTTAATCTGTAGAGCAGCAGCTGAACATAGATTTCCTCAAGTAAAAAGGTTGAAAGTAATATCTCACCTGGAGTCTATTCCTTATTTCCATTCCGTATTGTTTACTGCTGTGGTGAAAAGTAACATCAGATATCTATCAAAAATTAATAAAAGATAACATTCCTAAACATAATGCTTGAACTGAAAGTTTGAAACATAAACGGCATCTACTGATTTGCATATTTATGAAAAATTTCAAATGAAAAAGAGCCACTTGGTTAGATGGGCTGTAGACAGTGCAGAAAACAACTATCAACCACCGAGACTCTAAAAGTAATGTTTTTCTCCAAATGTTGTTTTTCATATTCCATAGATGTTAATATCACAAATCAATAGCAATAATGGATCTTTGTTTCTACCAGAAAATATCATCAGATGTTTAACAAGAATAGTGCTAGCACAGTTACTTTAATAGCTTCTGAAGAAATTTAAAATATTTGCTTCATTTATGACTTGTAAAGGATTTTTATAGACGGTTTAAGAGCCATTCGAAGTAGAGGATTACTGAACGGTTGAAGGGTGTTACTGTTATCACTAACATTTTTTGTCAAGATTTACAAACTATGTTTCATTCAATTTTGCAAACTACCGTAATTCCCCACGTATAATACGACTTCATCCATAATACGCACCCCTAAAATTTTGACTGAAAATGTGGGGAAAATGCTTCTACACACGTAGAATACGCACCCCTTGTTTGGTAATCAAACGGTCTAGGTACCTCCACTTTTTCGCGGGAAAACAGCATAGCGTAATAAAAAAATGCCACAAACTTAACGAAAATAAAGTTTTATCGTCAAAATGCTTATGTTATTATTAAGATGAAAGACCAAAGTATTTTTTAATTATTTTTTGAAATTTTTAAATATTTTCTCAGACGCTCGAAATTTTGGTTAAAGTCTTCTTTTTTTTACGTCATCGCGGTGCTGTTAAAATAACATTGTTTTTTTTTTTTGCGCTTTTTTCCCGTTGAAAACACATTGATTTGGAAATTCTTGTAAAATTAAAGTAATTGTCCGATTTTAATGAAATTTTCGGGACTTATTCACAAATGAATGAAATTAGTTTTGAAATATTTCTTTTTAGTAAATTTTGGTAACAAATATTTTTTTTTAAATATGTTACACCCCATTTACTTTTTTTTTGTTTAAAGTAAGAGTCATTAGAGATGGTAAATCACCTACTTTTTTTTTTCAACTTTGTGCTAACTGAAAATCTGCTCTGAAGTGAAAAATAATGAATCCAATAAAACTATGATATTACTTAATTAGAAAAGCTTTTAATTGTTTTTGTAAATAAGTAATATTAAGGTCATTATTGCCTGAAGAAATAAATTTTTTTCTGATGAATAATTAAATTTTACAAGAATTTTTTATTTGTTTTACATTTTAATTATAATAATTTATAATAGTTTAAAAATCGTGCAAAATGCTGTATTAGCCTATTTCCTTGTGATAATTAGTAATTAAGTAGAAACAAAATTTACGAGTTCAAAATTGCAAAGTTTAATAAATTTAGTGATTCCATTTTTTTTCAAATCATTTTTTATGTTGTATTTTTCTACTTAATACGTTCCTTATTTCTATGTACGGTAGACTGAAATTGCCATTATTACAAAAAGAGTTTTGTCCTAATACGTGCTAGCACCGTTACTTGAAGAAATTTAAAATATTTGCTTCATTTATGACTTGTAAAGGATTTTTATAGACGGTTTAAGAGCCATTCGAAGGGTGTTATCACTAACATTTTTGTCAAGATTTACAAACTATGTTTCATTCAATTTTGCAAACTAACGTAATTCCCCACATATAATATAAGTACCTCCACGAGATTGCTAAAAAAAGCATGATGAAAAAGACGCCAAACTTGACGAAAACAAAATTTTATCGTCTAAACGTTTGTTATTATTAAGAAGAAAGATCAAAGTAATTTTGGGGTATTTTTTACATTTTATAATCGTTCATAGCACGTCCGAAATTTTCGTTAAAAATCTAGTTTTTTTTTTTTTTGAGTCAGCAAAATTGACCATTTTTTCCATTTAAAAAAAAAACTAGAAATCTCACTTTGAAATTCTTTTAAATATCAATTATCATTTTTTCAAAACTTATTTTAAAAAATCCGACATTATAATGTTTATTTAAAATATTTTGAACCAAACTTAACTTAGCTTTTGTGTCAAGAAGATGTAATTTGAAAATAAAACAAAGCCGGTCAAACTTTCGCGTCTCTTGACAGGTGATGAATGACATATTTACGAATTCCATGAGGCTAATTTATTCTACGGAAGGAGAAAAGTGAAATAATTTACATTTAAGCGAACAAATTATTTACCTCGTTATTTTAACGAAAACTTTCAGCGGTCTAATTTTTTTTTTTGTACTTAGCTTTCACCTTTACGTTTATGATGCTTTATGGAAAGTATATTATAAAGAAATTAAAATAAGACTGTTAAGAGTGACATTAAATTTCATATTTCCTAAGAAATGTGTCTAATTCATTTATAGGTACCTTTCTTATGAAATTTTATCAGAACTGTACATAAAATACTACAATTTTATGTACATTTATTACATTTTACTGTTATTTGTATTTGCATTCATTTTATTAATTTTGATATTTCATTTATGGAAAAATGTCATAACTGAGATTAATATAAAAATAAGATCATATAAATTTCATAAGATGATACTGATACTTGTAGGTACCCTTTTCAGTTGAAATTGAAAAATCAAATTAACTTCTCCACACGTGTTCCGCAAAAGTAAAGGCCTTAACAGCGGAGAATAACGCAACTTAATTATATTCTGGTTGGTCTTCCGTACTTTATAATTACAGCCCGGTTATAAGCACAAAATTACATTTCTTAATTACTGTGGATCTTCTGATTAGTCAAAATGATACAATTTACAACGCGCTAAAAAAGATCTATCTCATAAGGACACTTAGGAAAATCGATGGGGCTTTTAACTAATTTTATAATATTTTAATGTAAATCTATTATAACTAATAACTTTTAACTAATTTTATAATATTTAAATGTAAAATCTATTATCATTAAAGAAATAAATAATTGTATTAAAAATTCATTTTTCATCGAAAAAATTTTTTTGCTTACAGGATTTATTGTCCATATTCATAAAAACAACTAAAAGAAATAAAAGCATTTGAAATTAAATAATATCTTTGTTTTATTGGGTTTTGTATGTTACAATTCAGAGCTGATTTTCAGGTACGTTGGCTCCAATTAAAAACAAAAAAAGACATGCTTTGCATTCCTCAAAGCCCTGTGCTTTTAATTTTTGTAATCACTAAACCCGATGCGATCGAATTTCTAGCGTTTTCATAAAATTAGTTGGGGGGGGGGGTAATAAATATTTAAAAAAAATATTTCTACCATGACCTTAATAAAAAAAAACATTTATAATAATTTCGATCATCTGTGAATAGTTCCTGAAAGTTTCATTAACATCCGACAATTATTTCTATTTTTGCACGATTTTTCAAATTAATGTGTGTCATACCAAAAAAAACGTGCTAAAAATTGTCTGTTATTTACTAGTTCCGCTGATACAAACAGAAACAAAGTTTTTTAATCAAAATTTAGTATGTTCTAAAAAGAAGGAAACATTTTTAAAAATAAAAAAAAAACTTTGGTCTTTCCTCTTAATAACATTTAGACAATAAAATTTTGTTTTCGGCAAGATTGGCGTCTTTTTCATCAAGCTATGATCTTTTTTTTAGCGATTTCGTGGAGGTACATAGTATAATACGACTTCATCCATAATACGCACCCCTAAAATTTTGGCTGAAAATGTGGGGAAAATGCTTCTACAAACGTAGAATACGCACCCCTTGTTTGGTAATCAAACCCCATAAACTGTACCTCCCCAATTTCATTACGGCCAGCGTTTCCTACTCTTATTAACAAAATGGTTTTAGAATAATATTCTAATTTAGTTTTATAATAATTCTTATTTTATTTTACATTTCTAAGTATTGTTAGGTACATATGATTGTATTTAACATCCTTATGCGGTCGCAATCGCCGAATGTTTTTGTCAAATTGACGTCTGTTTGTGGTGAATAGTCATTTCGTAACTAAAATCAACCTATGAAAACGCAAATTTTAAAGATTCTTTTTGTTGCTGCGCATAATACGGACTCCTAATTTTGCTTAATTTTTTTTAGAAAAAAATGCGTATTATACATGGGGGAAATTTGAATAAATTGATTTCTTTGGAAAAACCCTCTTTGTCAAAAACCCTACTTTGTGGTTATATAATTTCTCTAATTTTAGGACTTCATGGCAAACAATTTTTAACAGCGACGAATAAAAAATTCAACGCTGTTAATAACAAGAGGAACTAGATGATCAAATGTCTATGAAGTGTATTTAAAGTTTCAATTTTAAACAGTAATATTCAAAATTTAAAGAAAGGAAAAGAAGTTCGGTTACCTTTCGCAGTTGAAATTAAGTCTTTTTTCTGATCTCTCTTTTACTTGTTTTGATTTTTTCGTCTTCTCTTTTCTCAGCAAATAAAAACACCAGTTGAGGTTTGTTTTTGGTTTGATTTTTTCGGTTTTTTTTTTTTGTTTTTGTTTTTTAGTGGGGGGAGAGGGGGGTGGCTTATGACGAGTGACAAAGATTCCCCCGGCAACTCAAAAAAGTTTAACGAGAGAGGAAAAGTCTTGTCTTTTATACAGCTTCTATGGATGATCTTATTTCAGTCAACAGGGGTGACATTTGCACAAAGTCAGTAAGAGCTGACATCGCTAGCTCGTTAACTGAATGCTGTAAGTTCAATCCTTGCGCTAGGCAGTACATTTTATTATTTTTCTCTTCAACATCACATTCTATAATATTTCAAAATAAACAACATGTTCAGCAAGACATCAATTTTCTAAATTTCCTTTTACCATTATGAAAAGTCCATTTGAATTTCAAACTTTTAGACATTAATACATCGGAGTTACCATGTAAAAAAAAAAAAAACAACTAATGTTTGTTATTTACTCCGAATTGTTATTTACTACAACAAATAATTTTATTTTTAAAATTTGCTGTTTTTCATCTGTTTAAAATAAATAATTCGGTACAGGCAGTTTTCACAGAATCTACATTATTTTTATTTATTTAGATAATTCTGTAGAACTTTTTCGGTTCCGCTTGACGTTAGTAGTGTAGTAATGGCAGGCGAGAACAATTGTTTTGAAGAAATATGAAATAAGTTCGTTAACTAATAATATCAGTCCTAAAATATAGAAATTTATAACAAAAATAATATTTCTAAATTATTTAAACCCGCTTCTAAAAAAGGAGCTTATTCTTAGAAACCCAAATTCTTACATTTACTTTACGTAGATGACCCCTTCATACTCTGGTCAACCCAGGAAGAAGTCCAATTTCTCCTGAACCAAGTGAACTCAATAAGATCATCGAAACAGTTCCCAGTGGACAGAAAAAACGACATCAAACTCGCAAACTGCACTAATATCTCGAACAGAGCATAGCTTCAAGACATCTCTATTCACCGACCTATACCTCAACTTCAACTCCTAACAGGCATACAGTGTAAAGAAAGGAGTTGTCCCCTGCTTACAACATCGAGCAAAAGTCATAAGTGGTGATTCAGAGACATATGACCAAGAAATGGTCAGTAGAAGCAGTACTCTACAACGTAACAACTTATCTAGGTACATGACAGCAGCTCCTACAAACTGGGATAGAAGGATACAAGAGGATAACTATATTCAGAAAACAGCTTCGGTCAACTTATGTGAAGGGATTATCGGAAAAAAAATACAAAAGATCTGAGATCTATATAACATCTGGACGACCTTCAAAAGTTTTTGAAAACTTCGCAGACACGTCTTTCGGTTAAGAAATAGAGGAGAACTTGATTGAGGACTATGTGTTCACCATCCCCTGCAGTTTTGGTAAGAAAGGAAAAACGGGCTGCTCCCTTAAGACTGCAAGAACATCGTAAAACCATAACACGAGGGGAAATAGAAAAATCAGGCGCAGCTGACCACATATGAAGGAAAAAGTGAGATCACCGCCCCTTGTTGTTTTACTTTTAAATGTAATTTTTTATCACAACATTTGTTGAAGCATGCGGCCCCCCAAAAAGTTTGGGAACCACTGCTCTAGCGGAACAAAACTTGTTAACAAAAAAGGAAAGGCCAGATAAACAGAATAAAGAAATATATATAAATATATATATATAACAATCAAGAATGATCTTAAACTGCAAATCACCACCATACCAATTTATTTTTTAATAACTTACCAACTTACCAGATACATTTTTGGTTTCCTTATTTTTATCAGATAGAAAAGAATGAAAGAATCTTTCTTGTTGGCCGTATTCAATATATTTATATATATATATATATATATACACATACATACATATATATATATTATATTGTTCGGGCTGTTGTCCTGATCTTTATTGCTATATTCACGAGGTTTCGGACGTTGTACGCTCGGGCCTTCTTCAGGTGATATACGCTAGAATTTCGAGCCAAACCACTTATTTAATCCATGGGGATATATTGTTCTAATTCCACGTGTCATGAGTTGGGATATTAATTCGCAAGCCTCCAAGTTTGTTTTTATTTATTTATTTATTTTTCCTCTTTTGGATCCCTTAACCAACACTTTTATCCACACACAGGTGCCCTTAGAGACTTCAGAGAATTAATTTTGCGGACTTATAAACGTAATTGTACAATAAATACATACGCACACACATATATATATATTAGGTTGGTGCAAAAATAATTTCGTTTTCTAACATATGTTACTATGTGAGAAAACGAAATTATTTTTGCACCAACCAAATATATATATATATATATATATATATATATTACCAGAGCGCATATACAATTTTGTTATTGTTGTTTTTCACCAGCTCTCTGTATTACTGGTTCCCATATTTCATTCATGTCTATGCTTGACCGAGATTTTTGTAGTCTGGCGCTGATTCCTTAAGTTTTTTGTATTTTCACTAATGTTCTCTATTATATCAAGTTAATCCCACAGAGGCAGGGATCTCCCTCTTTCCTTCATATATGATCAGCCATGCCTGATCTTCTTATTTTCCCTCGTGTTATGTCCTGACGGTGTTCCTGTAGTCTTATCTTCAGGCGACGGCCTGTTTGTCCTTCATATTTCTTGCCACAATTCCACGGGGTGATGTTACGCACAGTCCTTAATCTTGTTCTCCTTTATAGGTGGTCTTACTCGAAAGAGGTGTTTACGTAGTGTTGAACCACACCGGAAGGTTGCTCTAATGATATACAGACCACAGATCCTTTATACCTTTCCCAATAAACCATTTACATAGGGTGGGAAGACCGAGATTGGTTTCTGAGTGTTGTTATCATTTTGTACACTTCTTTCCCAGTTTATGGGGGATTTTTTCATCTACCCAAGGTAGTTATTACAC
Organism: Acanthosepion lycidas; assembly: GCA_963932145.1. NCBI lineage: Eukaryota > Metazoa > Mollusca > Cephalopoda > Sepiida > Sepiidae > Acanthosepion > Acanthosepion lycidas. The sequence continues at coordinate 1,314,248 of OZ010604.1, read as the reverse complement.
TTTAGGCTACTGTTTATACTGACCATTTCTTGTTCATATGTCTCTGGATCGCCACATGGCTTTTACTCGATATTGTAGGTTACTTTGTTGGGGGTCGAAGTTGAGGTATAGTTCGGTGAATGTTGGCTTGCGATAAAGGGATATCTTGAACCCAGGTTCTGATAAAGATATTAGTACATCCATCAATGCTAGTCTTTTTTGTTGATTTCTCTCTCCATTGTAAATTATATCAATGCATTTTTAGTCCACATGGCCAGCAGTATCTCTCTTGTCGACCTCTCTGCCTCCGAGCGAGAGAAACCCAGACGAGACTATGCCAAACGGCAAAGTATCGTCTAGGGAAGCAGACAACTTCCCGACCCCGAGTATGCAAGGTCTACGAGTAATTTTTGCCCAAACATACCCTCTCGGAGAGTCCCATGTTAAAAACCGACCTTGCACCACATCACACCTCGTGGTCGTGGTCGTGGTCGTGGTGGTGGTGGGGGGGTCTCCGATAAATGTCGAAGCAGTCGAATCGATCAGAGGATGGGTTTTCCCGTTGGAGGAGATGCTGCTGTAGTATCTATTCCGTGCTGGTGACTGTCCTCTCCCCACTGCCTGGACAGAATCCTCGAACTTGTTCCGTAAAATCTGTTCTGTAGTGGTGGGATAACCGACTATAACTAGCTCAGACCAGTTTTATCTAGTGGCCCGAGTGTTGACACACAAGTCCCCACGTTAAAACAAACTGACCTTGTGTCACATTTTGATTCAGTGGTGAGTCAAACGTAAATGCCCACAGGACTCTTAGAGTTTGTCGACCTTTCTATCTTCGGGCAGAATAGAACCTACGCCGAAGAGATAGAGAGCAACCCAAGCCCGTGTATAAGGGGTCTATGAGTAATTTTTACCCGAGCCTATGGGTTCGGAAAACTCCATGTAAAAAAGGCCTTGAGCTGCATATATATATATATATATATATATTCTATTTTTGTAAATTTTTTAATAAAAATATTTTGTTTTAAATATATTTTTTCATAAAATAGTAAATGATAAATATCACATTGTAATTGGATCATATACTTTTATATTCTTATAAATAAACATTACTGAGTGAGTAGAAAGTGTATTCATTAATCGTGGCGTCAAAGGAATAACAGCTCTTTTGACCTCCCAGCAGACACCATCTTGATTCAGGGCAGCACTACTTCTTGAAGTAGGCCTCCGTGTCGAGTCTGATGTTCTTTTCTTATCAGAACAATCAGAGTTAATTTTTTGAGCTGCTGTGCCTTTGTAATCACAATTAGATTCATCCAACTCTTTCGGAATCCTCTGCACTGTCTTCAGATTGACATCTAAACACCATGAAATGTTCGTACTGAAGCTTCTGGTGCAAATGCCAAGCAATACATATTTCTGGCTGAGTGGATTGCGTCATGGTGCTCTTTTTCTCACTGGAAGTAGCCCTCATTAACATCGGGGAAAGCTAAAACAATATGCGAGTCCTTACGAAGTTGGTTCTTTATGTACGGTGCACCGGAGGAGATATCGTCGGATGGAAGAACGCAATTTGACTCCCAAAAATACAATTCGTTCCTTAAGGATTAGGGAATAAAAAAAAAAAAATACATATCATCAGTACATTACCCTCAAAGTAATGGACGAGAGCAGAAGTGGTGATATTACCCGTCGTAGATATGCCAGACTACCAGACATCACAACCGCTTCCATCGATGACGAACCACCATACACCGCACTGAAAAGTATGGAAATAGACGAGCCGGGATGCGACGACAGGGTCTTGGACAAAATGGAAGTGGACGGAAGACAACCCACAATCGTATAACTGCCAACAAATCAGGGTCTACGGCGTAGTACAAAGGTATCACAACCACCTAGATTATTAACCCAACAAATGCGAGGACCGGCACATGATTACCCGTCCTATGAACACAATTCATAGGCCTTGTGGTCATGGGAGGGGGAGCATGTCGGGAAGAGAGGCCCACCGAAAAGATGAAATGAATAAAGTGATCACTGGTAAGAAAACCGGTGAAGGAAAAACAATGTAAATACCAAACAAGCAGCACTTACGAACATTCTGTTTGAACGACCGTCAAGAGAACAATACTCATGCTACATAGCTTTAATGGTGGCATGACCCACATGTACTCGCGTCCAGGGCTCCATTTCCTTTGGCCACAAGTGAATTTTAGTTTGCCTAAATTTCTTTATTTCTGCACACTTTGGGGTTTTTTTTTACCATGTTCTTCCACCCTCTTGAATAGCCTGACCACCATGCTTACAATGTTAAACACATATGCGTAACCAATATACTTCCATGTATATCGTTGTGCACGTCTTTAATTAATTCTTTTCTCGGAGACTGTGGAGGTACTAGGATATCTTCATTACACATAATTTCTTTTTCTATCGTTGTGTCTTGATTCTTTAAAAGGTCTCTCGGTCATACAGCAATTCTTCCATGTATTTCTCTTTATTTCTACCCATAATTCTATTCAACACTGGTCCCTGTCTATTTCCCAGCCTAAGCCCTTTTAAGGATAATACATCCATTTCTATCTAGTACAAAAAACTATCCGCAATATTTCCGATTACTTCAATATTTTTACTCCCAAACTTTAACCAAGATAATGCATCAACATACGGAATAGTATTTCCTTTAATATATACAATGTCAAAGTCAAACGACATCAGCCTAATCGTCCATATTAATATCCTTGCAGATTTGACATTTGGGAACTCTCTTCTGGTGTTGAATATAAATTCCAAAGGCTTATGATCAGATTTCAATAGAAATGTCCTACCCAGCAAAAAAAAAAAAAAAAAAAATCTAGCTCTTTCTTTGCTCCACACAATCGCTATTTCCTCCTCCTTGTCAATATTTAAATAATTCGCCTCCGTCAATGTTAGTTTTCCGGATAAGTACATTACAAGGTAATAACCCCATGTGACAACATTGCGGCTATAGCACAGTCACTGACATCAGTAGTTAACGTCAATTTTTTCGCCGAGTCCAAAATTTTAACAACTCCTTTGTTTACGAGTGTTTTATTTTTTAATTTCTCGAAAGCAACCTCCTGTCTTTTTGTCCATTGAAATTCGGTATTCTTCTTCCTTATTTTGTTAAATCGTTCCACTATATCGCGGTAGATATCTGTTATAGAAATTGGTTAATCACAAAAAAGATTCTGACTCTTATTTCTGGGTGCAGCTCTCTCTCAAATCTTACGAGTTTATCATCCAGCAATATACCATCTTTGGATATTTGATATCCTAAGTATGATTTTCCCAATTAAACTTGCATTTATCACGATTAATTGTCATACAGTCCTATTTAATTTTCTCAAACTTGCCCCGTTTTACTGTTTAGCGCTTCTTTTCTGCAAGCACCAATGCCAATATTGTCCTCATATACAATTATATTTTTAATCACCTCTAAAACATTTTCGATCGTTTTTTTGATTTTGTGTTTTAAATTTTTAACTCCAAACGTCCTTCTGTTTAATCCAATAATATGTTCATTTTGGTGACTTCTTGAAACTTGCTATCAATTGTTATCTGATTATATGCTGACTTGAAGTTAACTTTAGCAAATTATTTAATACCAGCAAACTCATGGTACGTTATTTCAGTGTTTGGCAGTGGCAATGAATCAGAACAGTTTTGGTGATTCACGCCAATCTTATAATTGCCACAAATTCTTAAATCTTCATTGTACTTGCATATCAGCACAGTGGATGAATCCTAACTGCTACCATCCTGGCTGACTTTTTCTAATATTCCTTGTTCCAACACATTTTCAGCTTAGTAACAACCAAGGGTAACATATGAGCATGAACTTTTCGGGCTTGAAAATACATTGGTTGATTGCTTTCTTTAAGCCGAATTCTCGTCTGTATCACTTTAATAATCCAGTATCCGCTTCTAGAATTCATGGAACTTATCAGCTTCGATGTATCCACTCTTCAATACCTAAAAGACCGTGAATTTTGATGTTTTCCACCCATCAAAAAATACCCTTTGGTATGACAGGGAAGATATTACGGAATAAAAAAAGAGAAAGAGACTTAAAAAGAAAGAAAAAAAAACATAAAAAATTTAGTGCCTTTGATTAATTTTAAAAAAATTATCACATGTAGACACCATCCCTTCTTCCGACAGATTCCAAGGATTATGTCTGAAAATAATGTATCAATTTATATTTTCAAAAATATTCCTTTTTCAAGTCCGAACTTCTTTTTCTAAAGAGGGAAATAATTTTACCTTGCAAGATCAGCGTAGACAGATAACTCATTTTTAAGACTTTCTTTTAATCTCTCATCTCTGGATATGATTAAAAATTAGAAAAGTTTTATACACAACAATTAAATAAAATCCTTGCTGATAACTTTTATTTCGATTTTAATTTTTGCAAGTAGGTAAAAATGAAGCATAATAAAAGATCTTAAATAATTTGTAAAAAAGGAAATAATCTCATTAGAGTCCAATTTGGGCCACAATTCCATTTATTATCTTTTTGAAGAATGCACAACTCCAAAGTATCTATTGTATCTGAACTATGTCTGGTTTTACAGGTCCTGAACTGGCATCTCCGTATTCAGAAATGATAAGCTAAGCTCCCTATGCAATAATGGATCTGAAATGTTTTTAAAGTCATTATAATTGCACATTTAAAGAAGATAAAAAATATTTGATTGCTATTTCAACTTTTCACATCATAAACGTTTAATTCATTTCAAATTTGTTTTCGTTTTCTTGACGTTCAACTGATGTTTTAAAAATACAAACGAAAAACTAACGTATTTAAACTTATTGTTTTAAATATACATTTCTGACATGCTTTAAGTTTGGGCATCAAATATCTCGGAATTTTGTTTACTGTCTAAGCCTAAGAATAACTTATCCTTGATGACTGGCATCACATCACGTACATTTGAGTAGCGAAATTAAACCTCCTTTAACTTTTACAATTTAAAAAAGCATTGAAACTTATCCATCTAATCACGCAAGGGTTATTTAATGGAAACAGTTGTTACCTGCCTTCCGCCAGACAACTTGGCTAGGTTCAAAGACCTTGTTGGTATCCAGATAATTTGAACTCCGGATTACCTGATACATATTGCTGATCTCGATCTTCTTAATAAACACGTCAGTCAGATATGTGCCATGCATGATACACGTTTAGGCGATCATGTACCTATCGATACATGACTGATGAGGCAAATTTTTTTCTCGCAGTAGGTTGCCATTTCTTTCTGCAGTAGATCAGATGCCATCCAAGGCTATAGAACCCGGTCTGTACTGATATTTACCCATAGCTTGGGAAGAAAAAGTGCATTCATAACTTTCGCAAGGGAATTAACACGTAAGCGAATGTAATGGATTCAACCGGGAATTCGAGCTCGGTCCTCCGATTCAGTTAAGTGCCATGTGCGATACACTTTTAGGCGATCATGTATCTTTCGATACATGACTGATGAGGCATATTTTTTTTCTCGCAGTAGGTTGCCATTTCTTTTTGCAGTAGACCAGATGCCATCCAGGAATATAGAACCCGGTCTGTACTGCTATTTAACCATAGATGGTGAGAAGAAGAGGATTCATATCTTTTCCAAGGGAATTCGAACTTGGCTCCAAGCCGCTATCAAATACTTCACCGTGCCTCTTGACTTATTACCAATATGACTGTTTCATTATTTAATTTTTCTTTTCCTTTCATTTTCCGATTTTTATTTCAGAAAAAGTTCTACAAAATTATTTTAAATAGAATTTTTGCTGTCGCAGGAAATGAAACCAAAAAAAACATCTTTATTAACTGAAATGAAATTTTGATACTTTAAATCAGGTGAACAAATATTGGTATGGTCAGATTTTATTATCAAAGTCAATGTTTTCTCCTTGAAATTCGTGTTAACCAACCAATGTTGGTAAGTTTCGGCATATGAATTTCAGTCTATGTAAAATGAACATTCTTTCATATCAACATATTTAATTAATAATTAATTAAATAAAGGTAAAAATAAATAAACAAAAATAAATAAATAAAGGGAAAAATAGATTACTTTACTTTCCTGGTTTTATCCGAAATAAATACTGCAGTCTGCATAGTTCTTAGATATTTTCCAAATAAATCAATCTCTAGATAGAAGGATAAAGAGCATCACGAAAATATCTATAATTAAATGGAACGGTGTATGATCCAAGAAAATAGATTTCTTCTCCTAATTATAGACTGGAATTTTTTGTAAAATCCTCCTGACCAATAAGTTTCAAAGATTTGATTTTAATCGAATATGTGGATGCGTGTCAGAATTTAAAATTATCAAGAATCTATTTCAAGATGAATTTGTCCCATGTTTTGCTTAGATGATGAAAAATATATAAATAGAAAATACTAAAGTTAAGAAAAGCTTACTACTGAAATGTTGTGCAGTTGTTCTGACACATTAACAAAAGTAAAAGAAATGTTGAAACTTTCAGCGCAATAGCAAACATGTTGGTTTTGATAAACTGTAAGACTGAACACACATTAAATGATTTTTGTAAAAAGGAATTTGAAAATTGCAAATCTATGGTGCGATATGTTTCAGGTAGTGAAAGAATGCACTAAAACTTAGCCTGCCTCCACTTTGTTTAATAATTGGAAGGGGTTGACTTCCTCACAGCCACAGTACTGAAGATAACTTGATGACTTTTAGGTATCTGACCAATTTGGTTCGACACAAGAATTTTCTTTATCAGAACAAGAGTTTAATATATATACACTTTATATGCCTACCTTCTATATGAAGTGAAATGTTTGGGCCCAAAATGAAAGACGTAATACAGTGGCAATAAGAAAGTTCACATCTATTCAGTTTTAAACTATGTATTAACAAAAACGTATTTTCCATATACAAGTAAATTGTTTGAAAACGAAAGATGTGCTACAAATCAGGCAACTGATAAATTAACGCAATTTGAAAACTTAATTTGTGCACTATATATTGTTGAAACATAATAAAATATCGAACGGTTTAAATATTCGTAATCATTTAAAATACATTGTATAATAATTGTTGAAACTAAAATAATTTTCACTCACCATTTACGATATTCCGACACAGAAATCTTTTATCGGTAAACTCTAATATTCCTTCTTAGGTGGTACTTCAAAGAGCTAATGAGTGTAACAAAGAAAATAACATGAACCAGCAAAGAACCTCCCGTCAAGAGTTGAGTTTTTACGTGTGGATATTAGCGAATTGAAGCCAAGTGTGATTTTTTAAAATCTTTGTTAGTGGTTTGAACTTTTTACCCCTCCCATCTTTTTTTTTTTTAGTTTTGTTTTCCGCTTCAAGCCGCATACCATTTTTTTCTATTTGACTTACTTTTTAATTTTTTAGTCAAATTCTAATTTTCACCCTCCTCCCACTTTAGTTTCTGGCTTTTTTAAGCAGAACTTTCATTTTTTGGTTTGTCTTATTTTCTTTTTCTTATTCTTTTTGCGTTTTTACGTGTGACTTGTTTTTTGGCATAGCCAAGCTTTGTTGAATTTTATTTGGTTTCTTGGCCCGTTTTTCTTGAGTTTTGTTGTAATGCAAATTAAAGAAAAGAAAATTACATTAACAGCACTAAGGTCGTGCTGCTAATGAGGGACTCTGAAAAATCACCGCCGGTAAAGAAACGGACCGGGCTGAAAACGGGCCAAAGAAAAGCCGCACCCTGTTTTTCTTGCGAGTTTTAGTACGTCGATTAGGGGTGGAGAGTTGCCAGCAATAATGGCAAATCCAACGCCGATAAGATCTCCAACGGACGCACAGGAATAATTGATTTCCCGTACAACTAACCATTAGTATGGGTTGCTTGCCAGAATTGAACATGTAACAGCAAGTCCATTTTTTCTCAGACATACCGCTACCTTATAGATTTTTATTGACTTATAAACCTAATGTTTGTTGGCATGGTCTGTTGTAAGAAAAATGTAACATAGCCGCGAGTCTGGCACGATCCTACAATCAGAGATTTCGTGGGTAGAGATCTTACCACTGAACCATTATCGCCGCCTTACAAATTCTTACCTAATAATTGAACTTGAAGTGGGGACTCTTTGGAATTGAAACCGCAAACTATGAGTCTGATTAACTTCGCCTCGGAACATATTAATCCTCATTTCAACTTTGACATTCACTAGGAAATTATTTCTAAATAGAATGATGAAAATTCATATTTGTTTCAAAGGTATATTTATTCTTAAGACTTTTTAAACCAGCCAACCAAAGTCTCAAAGTTTTATTATTGTTATGTAATTATTTTGAATTTAACTTCGACGTGTCAAAATATTCCCGCCGCTTCTGGGGTCTGGGGTTAATTTTTTTTAAGGATATAGTTTATATGGTTAACTGGTTATTGCACTTCTTTATTTTGAACATGGCCCGTTTAGACCGTTACAAAGTTAAAGTTATCATTTCTAATCGAATAGTAAGGATTACATGGGTCATTTATTGATTTATTAGCTAGCAGGTTTGAAAAGGCGGGTACAAAAAAGACTGATGACGTGCGGACAGGGGCGAATTCGACATGATCTTCTGTACTTGGCCCTATCAAACCAAATCCTTGGAGAAATGGAAGGACTGAGACATTCCGCACAATTTAATACCAATTTTGAAGAGATTTCATCCACTGTAAAAAAATTACAAAGAAGTGAATTCTGAGCGATCCCCCAGTTTTGGACCGCAAGAAATTCCAACAAATTCACTAGCACAAGGTACCTCATTTTCGAATGTCACTCCTTCCCTACACAAGAGACTGAAATAATTCATTGACTCAAGGATTAAGCAGGAAATTCTGCAGAAACTGATATCAATTTCATAAGGATTCCCTGGAGAGGAAAAGTTCAAATGCGATCTCATCGAGAAAACTGCCTTTCCGACACCGTAATTTGTCAACGGGCACAGCAGCGACACGGTCGAAGCTGAACTTTGCCCTATAAAACCAAATGGAAAAATCATTCTAGACATGGATGGACTGAGAAATTCCGCACAATTTAATACCAATTTTGAAGAGATTTCAGTTAATGTAAAAAAGTCCTAAAGAAGTGAAAGGTGAGTGATCTCTCAGTTTCGGTCTGCATGAAAATTCCAACAAATTCACTAGCACAAGGGCCTGTATAGTCGAAGGTTACTCCCTCCCTACACAAGCGACTGAAATAATTCTTTAACACATGGATTCAGCAGGAAATTCCTCACAATTTGATACCTATTTCATGAAGATCGCCTAGAGAGGACAAAGTTAGAGGCTTCCATTATTACTAGGGCCTAAAACTGCAATGTTCGATGTCTGATTTAAGGCATATGTCTTGCACGAAAAGGACTGCAATTGCTTTTTTCTTTTCTTATGCATCAAACTGTATCGGAATCAATAATAAAATGTGTACAAATAAGAAATTTTCGAAATTGGCATTTTTGAGGATTCTATTACTACTAGGGCCTAAAACTGCAATGTTCGATGACTGATTTTAGGTGTATGTCTTGCACGAAAAGGACTGCAATTGCTTTTTACTATTATTATGCATCAAACTGTATAGGAATCAATAATAAAATGTGTAAAAAAAAATATTTTAGAAATTGGCATTTTGGAGACTTCTATTACTACTAGTGCCTAAAAGTGCTATGTGCGATGTCTGATGTAAGTCATGTCTTGCACGAAATGGGCTGCAATTGCTTTTTTGTTTCTTATGCATCAACTTCTATAGGAATCAAAAATTAAATGTGTACAAATAAAACATTTTGGAAATTGGCATTTTTGAGGGTTCTAGTACTGCTAGGGCCTAAAACTACAATGTTCGATGATTGATTTAAGGCATATGTCTTGCACGAAAAGGACTGCAATTGCTTTTTTCTTTTCTTATGCACCAAACCGTATAGGAGACAATAATAAAATGTGTACAAATAAGAAATTTTGGAAATTGGAAATTTTGAGGCTTCTATTACTACTAGGGCCTAAAACTGCAATGTTCGATGTCTGATTTAAGGTATATGTCTTGTACGAAAAGGACAGCAATAGCTTTTTTCTTTTCTCATGCATCAAACTGTATAGGAATCAATAAAAAAATTTTAAAAAATAAGAAATTATGGAAATTGGCATTTCTGAGGCTTCTATTACTTGTATGGTCTTAAAGTGCAATGTTCGATGTCTGATTTATGCCATGTTTCTTGCACAAACAGGACTGGAATTGCTTTTTTCTTTTTTTATTCATCAAACTGTATAGGAATCAATAACAAAATGTGTACAAAAAAACATTTTGGAAATTGATATTTTTGTGGCTTCTATTACAACTACGGCCTAAAACTGCAATGTTCGATGTCAGATTTAAGGCATTTTTCTTGCACGAAAATGACTGCAATTGATTTTTTTTATGCATCAAACTGTATAGGAATCAATAAAAAAAATGTGTACAAATAAGAAATTTTGGAATTTGGCATTTTTGAGGCTTCTATTACTACTATGCGTAAAACTGAAATGTTCGATGTCAGATTTAAGGGTTATGTCTTGCACGAAAAGGACTGCAATTGCTTATTTATTTTCTCATGAGTCAAACTGTATAGGAATCAATAAAAAAAATGTGTACAATTAATAAATTTTGGAAATTGGCATTTTTGAGTCTTCTATTACTACTAGGGCCTAAAACTGCAATGTTCAATGTCTGATTTAAGGCATATGTCTTGCACGAAAAGGACTGCAATTGCTTTTCTCTTTTCTCATGCATCAAACTGTATAGGAATCAATAATAAAATTAGTACAAATAAAACATTTTGGAAATTGGCATTTTTGAGGCTTCTATTACTACTACGGACTAAAGTGCATTGTTCGATGTCTTATTTAAAGCATATGTCTTGCACAAAAAGGACTGCAATTGCTTTTTTCTTTTCTTATGCATCAAACTGTATAGGAATCAGAAATAAAATGTGTACAAATAAGAAATTTTAGAAATTGGCATTTTTGAGGCTTCTATTACTACTAGGGCCTTAAACTGCAATGTTCGATGACTGATTTAAGGCATTTGTCTTGCAGGAAATGGACTGTAATTGCTTTTTTCTTTTCCCATGCATCAAATTGTATAGGAATCAATAATAAAATGTGAAGAAATAAGAAATGTTGGAAATTGGCATTTTTGAGGCTCCTATTACTACTAGGGCCTAAAACTGCAATGTTCGATATCTGGTTTAAGGCATATATCTTGCACGAAAAGGACTGCAATTGCTTTTTTCTATTCTTATGCATCAAACTGTATAGGAATCAATAATACAATGTGAAGAATTAAGAATTGTTGGAAATTGGCATTTTTGAGGCTTCAATTACTACTAGGGCCTAAAACTGCAATGTTCGATATCTGATTTAAGCCATATGTCTTGCAGGAAAAGGACAGCTTTTGCTTTTTTCTTTTCTTATGCATCAAACTGTATCGGAATCAATAATAAAATGTGTACACATACAACATTTTGGAAATTGGCATTTCTGAGCCTTCTATTACTTCTAGGGACTAAAACTGCAATGTTCGATATCTAATTTAAGGCATATGTTTTGCACGGAAAGGACTACAATTGCTTTTTTCTTTTCTTATGCATCAAACTGTATAGGAATAAATAATAAAATGTGTACAAATAAGAAATTTTGGAAATTAGCATTTTTGAGGCTACTATTACTACTAGGGCCTAAAACTGCAATGTTCAATGTCAGATTTAAGGCATATATCTTGCACGGAAAGGACAGCAATTGCTTTTTTCTTTTCTAATTCATCAAACTGTATAGGAATCAATAATAAAATGTGTACAAACAAAAAATCTTGGAAATTGGCATTTCTGAAGCTTCTAGGGCCTAAAACTGCATTGTTCGCAGTCTTAAAAAGATTTAATTCATATGTCTAGCACGAAAAGGAATGCAATTGCTTTTTTCTTTTCTCATGCATCAAACTCTATAGGAATGAATAGTAAAATGTGTACAAATAAAAAAAATTGGAAATTGGCATTTTAAGGCTTCTATTACAATTTATAAAGCACTGAATTGGGGGAGGACCCCAGTTTTGGTCCGCATGAAAATTCCAACAAATTCACTAACGCTAGGTCCCGAATTGTCGAAGGTCACTCCCTCCCCACACAAGCGACTGAAATAATTCTTTGACCGATGGAGTCAGCAGGAAATTCCCCAAAATCTGACATCTATCTCATGAGGATCCCCTAGAGAGGAAAAAGTTGAAATGCGATCTCCTCAAGCAAACCGCTTTTCGGACACCGTAAATTGCCAACGGTGACTGCAGCGACATGGTCGAAACTGCATTTTCCCGCCTAACAGCGAATGAAAAATGCTTGTAGCCATGCACAGAGTGAGAGATTCCGCACAATTTACTCCCAATTTTGAAGAGATTTCATCTACTGGAAAAAAGTTATAAAGAAGTTAAATGTGAGTGATCCTCCTGTTTTGGTCTGCTTGAAAATTCCAACAAATTCACTAACACAAGGCCCCGTATCATTGAAGGTCACTTTCTCCCCACACAAGTGACTGAAATAATTCTTTGACCCATGGAGTAAGCAGGAAATTCCACACAATGATATCTATTTCATGAGGATTCCCTAGAGAGGACAAAGTGGAAATGTGATCTCATCGAGCCAACCTTAAATTGCCAACGTTCACAGCAGCGACATTGTCGAAGGTGCACGTTTCCCTATAAATCCGAATTAAATATCCTTGTATAAGTGGATGTATTGATAAATTTCCTACAATACTAATTTTTTAAATATTTCATTTAATGGAAAAAAATTAAAAAGAATTGAAACTTTACTGATCCCCCAGGTTTGGGCCGTATTAAAATTCTATCAAATCCCTTATCAGAAGTCCTATTCAAATGCCTGAAAAAAATTTTTTTCAACATGGATTAAGCAAGAAATTCCCTAACATTTGATATCAATTTGATAACTATTCTATAGACGCGGAAAAGTTGAAATACGGAGTCCTCAATCAAACCGGTTTTTGGATGTCGTAAATTTTCAAAGAATGCACCAAAGACATGGTTGCACCTCCAGTTTGCTCTATTCAACAAAATGTATAATCTTTGTAGACATGGATTAATTAATAAATATCCTACAATTTAATACTAATTTTTAAATTATTTCATTCAATGTAAAAATATAAAAAGTGAAATATGACTGATCCCCCACTTTTGGGCTGTACTAAAAATTCCCACAAATCCCCTAACAAGTTGCCACTTCATCCAATCACACGTTGTCCTTATTCAACTGACTGAAAAAAATTTTTAACCCTGGTTTAAGGAAAATATCCATCACATTTGATATCAATTTTATAAGTATTCTATAGAAACGAAAAAGTGGTATTCCAGATTCATCGAGCAAACCGTTTTTTGTATGCCTTTAATTTTCAAAGTACACGACAGAAATCATATGACTGGGATTTGCATGAAAAAGATTGTGGGCAGAAAATGGGTGATCACTGTATATTTCTCTTCTGTTTCCTATTTATATTTCTATTTTACTTCCTCAATTTAGCATTATGGATCAGGAAAGACCTAATCTAAGATCTGCAAAAAAAATATATTGCCTTCAAATTCATACCGTGATCGTAGCATGCATGGATTCGACTCATATGACTGGGATTTCCATGAAAAAGATTGTGGGCAGAAAATGGGTGATCACTGTACATTTCTCTTCTATTTCCTATTTATATTTATATTTTACTTTGTTAATTTACCATTATGGACCAGGAAAGACCTAATCTAAGATCTGCAAAAAAATATTTTCCCTTCAAATTCATACCGTGATCGTAGCATGCATGGACTCGACTCGTATGACTGGGATTTCCATGAAAAAGATTGTGTGCAGAAAATGGGTGATTACTGTACATTTCTCTTCTGTTACCTATTTATATTTATATTTTACTTCCTCAATTTAGCATTATGGAGAGGGAAAGAACTAATCTAAGATCTGCAAAAAAATATTTTGCCTTCAAATTCATACCGTGATCGTAGCATGCATGGACTCGACTCATATGACTGGGATTTCCATGAAAAAGATTGTGGGCAGAAAATGGGTGAACACTGTACATTTCTCTTCTGTTTCCTATTTATATTTCTGTTTTACTTCCTTAATTTATCGTTATGGACAGGGAAAGACCTAACCTAAGATCTGCAAAAAATATTTTGCCTTCAAATGCATACCGTGATCGTAGCATGCATGGACTCAACTCATATGACTGGGATTTCCATGAAAAAGATTGTGTGCAGAAAATGGGTGATCACTGTACATTTTTCTATGGTTTCCTATTTATATTTATATTTTACTTACTTAATTTAGCATTATGGACAGGGAAAGACCTAATCGAAGATCTGCAAAAAATATTTTGCCTTCAAAATCATACCGTGATCGCAGGATGTATGGACTCGACTCATATGACTGGGATTTCCATGAAAAAGATTGTGGGCCGAAAATGGGTGATCACTGTACATTTCTCTTCTGTTTCCTATATATATTTATATTTTACTTCCTTAATTTAGCATTATGGACAGGGAAAGACCTAATCTAAGATCTGCACAAAAATATTTTGCCTTCAAATTCATACCGTGATCGTAGAATGCATGGACTCGACTCATATGACTGGGATTTCCACGAAAAAGATTGTGGGCCGAAAATGGATGATCACTGTACATATCACTTCTGTTTCCTATTTATATTTCTATTTTACCTCCTCAATTTAGCATTATGGACAGGGAAAGACCTAATCTAAAATCTGCACAAAAATATTTTGCCTTCAAATTCATACCGTGATCGGAGCATGCATGGACTCGACTCATATGACTGGGATTTCCATGAAAAAGATTGTGAGCAAAAAATGGGTGATCACTGTACATTTCTTTTCTGTTTCCTATTTATATTTCTATTTTACCTCCTCAATTTAGCATTATGGATAGGGAAAGACCAAATCTAAGATCTGCAAAAAAATATATTGCCTTCAAATTCATACCGTGATCGTAGGATGAATGGACTCGACTCATATGACTGGGATTTCCATGAAAAAGATTGTTGGCCGAAAATGGGTGATCACTGTACATTTCTCTTCTGTTTCCTATTTATATTTATATTTTACCTCATCAATTTAGCATTATGAACAGGGAAAGACGTAATCTAAGCTCTGCACAACAACATTTTGCCTTCACATTCATACCGTGATTGTAGCATGCACGGACTCCACTCATATGACTGGGATTTCCATGAAAAAGATTGTGGTCAGAAAATCGGTGATCACTGTACATTTCTCTTCTATTTTCTATTTATATTTCTATTTTACCTCCTCAATTTAGCATTATGGATAGGGAAAAACCTAATCTAAAATCTGCACAAAAATATTTTGCTTTCAAATTCATACCGTGATCGTAGCATTCATGGACTCGACTCATATGACTGGGATTTCCATGAAAAAGATTGTGGGACGAAAATGGGTGATCACAGTACATTTCTCTTCTGTTTCCTATTTATATATTTATTTTACCTCCTCAATTTAGCATTATGGACAGGGAAAGACCTAATCAAAAATCTGCACAAAAATATTTTGCCTTCAAATTCATACCTTGAACGTAGCCTGCATGGACTCGACTCATATGACTGGGATTTCCATGAAAAAGATTGTGGGCCGAAAATGGGTGATCACTGTACATTTCTCTTCTTTTTCCTATTTATATTTATATTTTACCTCCTCAATTTAGCATTATGGACAGGGAAAGACCTAATCTAAAATCTGCACAAAAATATTTTGCCTTCAAATTCATACCGTGATCGTAGCATGCATGGACTCGACTCATATGACTGGGATTTCCATGAAAAAGATTGTGGGCCGAAAATGGGTGATCACTGTACATTTCTCTTCTGTTTCCTATTTATATTTATATTTTACCTCCTCAATTTAGAATTATGGACAGGGAAAGACATAATCTAAAATCTGCACAAAAATATTTTGCCTTCAAATTCATACCGTGATCGTAGCATGCATGGACTTGACTCATATGACAGGGATTTCAATGAAAAAGATTGTGGGCCTAAAATGGCTGATCACTGTACATTTCTCTTCTGTTTCCTATTTATATTTCTATTTTACCTTCTCAAAATAGCATTATAGAAGGGAAAGACCTAATCTAAAATCTGCACAAAAATATTTTGCCTTCAAATTCATACCGTGATCGTAGCATGCATGGACTCGACTCGTATGACTGGGATTTCCATGAAAAAGATTGTGGGCCGAAAATGGGTGATCACTGCACATTTCTCTTCTGTTTACTATTTATATTTATATTTTACCTAATCAATTTAGCATTATCTACAGGGAAAGACCTAATCTAAAATCTGCACAAAAATATTTTGCCTTCAAATTCATACCGTGATCGTAGCATGCATGGACACGACTCGTATGACTGGGATTTCCATGAAAAAGATTGTGGGCCGAAAATGGGTGATCACTGTACATTTCTCTTCTGTTTCCTATTTATATTTATATTTTACCTCCTCAATTTAACATTATGGACAGGGAAAGACCTAATCTAAAATCTGCACAAAAATATTTTGCTTTCAAATTCATACCGTGATCGTAGCATGCATGGACTCGACTCATATGACTGGGATTTCCATGAAAAAGATTGTGGGCCGAAAATGGGTGTTCACTGTACATTTCTCTTCTGTTTCCTATTCATATTTATATTTTACCTCCTCAATTTAGCATTATGGACAGGGAAAGACCTAATCTAAAATCTGCACAGAAATATTTTGCCTTCAAATTCATACCGTGATCGTAGCATGCATGGACTTGACTCATATGACAGGGATTTCCATGAAAAAGTTTGTGGGACGACAATGGGTGATCACAGTACATTTCTCTTCTGTTTCCCTTTTACATATTTATTTTACCTCCTCAATTTAGCATTATGGACAGGGAAAGACCTAATCTAAAATCTGCACAAAAATATTTTGCCTTCAAATTCATACCGTGATCGTAGCATGCATGGACTCGACTCATATGACTGGGATTTCTATGAAAAAGATTGTGGGCCGAAAACGGATGATCACTGTACATTTCTCTTCTGTTTCCTATTTATATTTATATTTTACCTCCTCAATTTAGCATTATGGACAGGGAAAGACCTAATCTAAAATCTGCACAAAAATATTTTGCCTTCAAATTCGTACCGTGATCGTAGCATGCATGGACTCGACTCATATGACTTGGATTTCCATGAAAAAGATTGTGGGCCGAAAATGGGTGATCACTGTACATTTCTCTTCTGTTTCCTATTTATATTTATATTTTACCTCCTCAATTTAGAATTATGGACAGGGAAAGACCTAATCTAAAATCTGCACAAAAATATTTTGCCTTCAAATTCATACCGTGATGGTAGTATGCATGGACTCGACTCATATGACTAGGATTTCCATGAAAAAGATTGTGGGCCGAAAATGGGTGATCACTGTACATTTCTCTTCTGTTTCCTATTTCTATTTCTATTTTACCTTCTCAAAATAGCATTATGGACAGGGAAAGACCTAATCTAAAATCTGCACAAAAATATTTTGCCTTCAAATTCATACCGTGATTGTAGCATGCATGGACTCGACTCATATGACTGGGATTTCCATGAAAAAGATTGTGGGCCGAAAATGGGTGATCACTGTACATTTCTCTTCTGTTTCCTATTTATATTTATATTTTACCTCCTCAATTTAGCATTATGGACAGGGAAAGACCTAATCTAAAATCTGCACAAAAATATTTTGCCTTCAAATTCATACCGTGGTCGTAGCATGCTTGGACTCGACTCATATGACTGGGATTTCCATGAAAAAGATTGTGGGCCGAAAATGGGTGATCACTGTACATTTCTCTTCTGTTTCCTATTTATATTTATATTTTACCTCCTCAATTTAGCATTATGGACAGGGAAAGACCTAATCTAAGATGTGCACAAAAATATTTTGCTTTCAAATTCATACCGTGATCGTGGCATGCATGGACTCGATTCATATGACTGGGATTTCCATGAAAAAGATTGTGGGCCGAAAATGGGTGATCACTGTACATTTCTCTTCTGTTTCCTATTTCTATTTCTATTTTACCTTCTCAAAATAGCATTATGGACAGGGAAAGACCTAATCTAAAATCTGCACAAAAATATTTTGCCTTCAAATTCATACCGTGGTCGTAGCATGCTTGGACTCGACTCATATGACTGGGATTTCCAGGAAAAAGGTTGTGGGCCGAAAATGGGTGATCACTGTACATTTCTCTTCTGTTTCCTATTTATATTTCTATTTTACCTCCTCAATTTAGCATTATGGACAGGTAAAGACCTAATCTAAAATCTGCACAAAAATATTTTCCCTTCAAATTCATACCGTGATCGTAGCATGATTGGACTCGACTCATATGACTGGGATTTCCATGAAAAAGATTGTGGGCCGAAAATGGGTGATCACTGTACATTTCTCTTCTGTTTCCTATTTATATTTCTATTTTACCTCCTCAATTTAGCATTATGAACAGGGAAAGACCTAATCTAAAATCTGCACAAAAATATTTTGCCTTCAAATTCATACCGTGATCGTAGCATGCATGGACTCGACTCATATGACTGGGATTTCCATGAAAAAGATTGTGGGCCGACAATGGGTGATCACTGTACATTTCTCTTCTGTTTCCTATTCATATTTCTATTTTACCTCCTCAATTTAGCATTATGGACAGGGAAAGACCTAATCTAAAATCTGCACAAAAATATTTTGCCTTCAAATTCATACCGTGATCGTAGCATGCATGGACTCGACTCATATGACTGGGATTTCCATGAAAAAGATTGTGGGCCGAAAATGGGTGACCACTGTACATTTCTCTTCTGTTTGCTATTTATATTTATATTTTACCTCCTCAATTTAGCATTATGGACAGGGAAAGACCTAATCTAAAATCTACACAAAAATATTTTGCCTTCAAATTCATACCGTGATCGTAGCATGCATGGACTCGACTCATATGACTGGGATTTCCATGAAAATGTTTGTGGGCCGAAAATGGGTGATCACTGTACATTTCTCTTCTGTTTCCTATTTATATTTATATTTTACCTCCTCAATTTAACATTATGGACAGGGAAAGACCTAATCTAAAATCTGCACAAAAATATTTTGCTTTCAAATTCATACCGTGATCGTAGCATGCATGGACTCGACTCATATGACTGGGATTTCCATGAAAAAGATTGTGGGCCGAAAATGGGTGTTCACTGTACATTTCTCTTCTGTTTCCTATTCATATTTATATTTTACCTCCTCAATTTAGCATTATGGACAGGGAAAGACCTAATCTAAAATCTGCACAGAAATATTTTGCCTTCAAATTCATACCGTGATCGTAGCATGCATGGACTTGACTCATATGACAGGGATTTCCATGAAAAAGTTTGTGGGACGACAATGGGTGATCACAGTACATTTCTCTTCTGTTTCCCTTTTACATATTTATTTTACCTCCTCAATTTAGCATTATGGACAGGGAAAGACCTAATCTAAAATCTGCACAAAAATATTTTGCCTTCAAATTCATACCGTGATCGTAGCATGCATGGACTCGACTCATATGACTGGGATTTCTATGAAAAAGATTGTGGGCCGAAAACGGATGATCACTGTACATTTCTCTTCTGTTTCCTATTGATATTTATATTTTACCTCCTCAATTTAGCATTATGGACAGGGAAAGACCTAATCTAAAATCTGCACAAAAATATTTTGCCTTCAAATTCGTACCGTGATCGTAGCATGCATGGACTCGACTCATATGACTTGGATTTCCATGAAAAAGATTGTGGGCCGAAAATGGGTGATCACTGTACATTTCTCTTCTGTTTCCTATTTATATTTATATTTTACCTCCTCAATTTAGAATTATGGACAGGGAAAGACCTAATCTAAAATCTGCACAAAAATATTTTGCCTTCAAATTCATACCGTGATGGTAGTATGCATGGACTCGACTCATATGACTAGGATTTCCATGAAAAAGATTGTGGGCCGAAAATGGGTGATCACTGTACATTTCTCTTCTGTTTCCTATTTCTATTTCTATTTTACCTTCTCAAAATAGCATTATGGACAGGGAAAGACCTAATCTAAAATCTGCACAAAAATATTTTGCCTTCAAATTCATACCGTGATTGTAGCATGCATGGACTCGACTCATATGACTGGGATTTCCATGAAAAAGATTGTGGGCCGAAAATGGGTGATCACTGTACATTTCTCTTCTGTTTCCTATTTATATTTATATTTTACCTCCTCAATTTAGCATTATGGACAGGGAAAGACCTAATCTAAAATCTGCACAAAAATATTTTGCCTTCAAATTCATACCGTGGTCGTAGCATGCTTGGACTCGACTCATATGACTGGGATTTCCATGAAAAAGATTGTGGGCCGAAAATGGGTGATCACTGTACATTTCTCTTCTGTTTCCTATTTATATTTATATTTTACCTCCTCAATTTAGCATTATGGACAGGGAAAGACCTAATCTAAGATGTGCACAAAAATATTTTGCTTTCAAATTCATACCGTGATCGTGGCATGCATGGACTCGATTCATATGACTGGGATTTCCATGAAAAAGATTGTGGGCCGAAAATGGGTGATCACTGTACATTTCTCTTCTGTTTCCTATTTATATTTATATTTTACCTCCTCAATTTAGCATTATGGACAGGTAAAGACCTAATCTAAAATCTGCACAAAAATATTTTCCCTTCAAATTCATACCGTGATCGTAGCATGATTGGACACGACTCATATGACTGGGATTTCCATGAAAAAGATTGTGGGCAGAAAATGGGTGATCACTGTACATTTCTCTTCTGTTTATTATTTATATTTATATTTTACCTCCTCAATTTAGCATTATGGACAGGGAAAGACCTAATCTAAGATCTGCACAAAAATATTTTGCTTTCAACTTCATACCGTGATCGTAGCATGCATGGACTCGACTCATATGACTGGGATTTCCATGAAAAAGATTGTGGGCAGAAAATGGGTGATCACTGTACATTTCTCTTCTGTTTCCTATTTCTATTTCTATTTTACTTCCTTCATTTAGCATTATGGACATGGAAAGGCCTAATCTAAGATCTGCAAAAAAATATTTTGCCTTCAAATTCATACCGTGATCGTAGCATGCATGGACTCGACTCATATGACTGGGATTTCCATGAAAAAGATTGTGGGCCGAAAATGGGTGATCACTGTACATTTCTCTTCTGTTTCCTATTTATATTTATATTTTACATCCTCAATTTAGCATTATGGACAGGGAAAGACCTAATCTAAGCTCTGGACAAAAATATTTTGCCTTCAAATTCATACCGTGGTCGTAGCATGCATGGACTCGACTCATATGACTGGCATTTCCATGAAAAAGATTGTGCGCCGAAAATGGGTGATCACTGTACATTTCTCTTCTGTTTCCTATTTATATTTATATTTTACCTCCTCAATTTAGCATTATGGACAGGGAAATACCTAATCTAAAATCTGCACAAAAATATTTTGCCTTCAAATTCATACCGTGATCGTAGCATGCATGGACTCGACTCATATGACTGGGATTTCCATGAAAAAGATTGTTGGCCGCAAATGGGTGATCACTGTACATTTCTCTTCTGTTTCCTATTTATATTTATATTTTACCTCCTCAATTTAGCATTATGGACAAGGAAAGACATAATCTAAAATCTGCACAAAAATATTTTGCCTTCAAATTCATACCGTGATCGTAGCATGCATTGACTCGACTCATATGACTGGGATTTCCATGAAAAAGATTGTGGGCCGAAAATGGGTGATCACGGTACATTTCTCTTCTGTTTCCTATTTATATTTATATTTTACCTCCTCAATTTAGCATTATGGACAGGGAAAGACCTAATCTAAAATCTGCACAAAAATATTTTGCCTTCAAATTCATACCGTGATCGTAGCATGCATGATTCGACTCATATGACTGGGATTTCCATGAAAAAGAATGTGGGCCGAAAATGGGTGATCACTGTACATATCTCTTCTGTTTCCTATTTATATTTATATCTTACCTCCTCAATTTAGCATTATGGACAGGTAAAGACCTAATCTAAAATCTGCACAAAAATATTTTCATTCCAAATTCATACCGTGAACGTAGCATGCATGGACTCGACTCATATGACTGGGATTTCCATGAAAAAGATTGTGGGCCTAAAATGGGTGATCACTGTACATTTCTCTTCTGTTTCCTATTTATATTTATATTTTACCTCCTCAATTTAGCATTATGGACAGGGAAAGACCTAATCTAAAATCTGCACAAAAATATTTTGCTTTCAAATTCATACCGTGATCGTAGCATGCATGGACTCGACACATATGACTGGGATTTCCATGAAAAGGTTGTGGGCCGAAAATGGGTGATCACTGTACATTTCTCTTCTGTTTCATATTTATATTTATATTTTACCTCCTCAATTTAGCATTAAGGACAGTGAAAGACCTAATCTAAAATCTGCACAAAAATATTTTGCCTTCAAATTCATACCGTGATCGTAGCATGCATGGACTCGACTCATATGACTTGCATTTCCATGAAAAAGATTGTGCGAAGAAAATGGGTGATCACTGTACATTTCTCTTCTGTTTCCTATTTATATTTCTATTTTACCTCGTCAATTTAGCATTATGGACAGGGAAAGACCTAATCTAAAATCTGCACAAAAATATTTTGCTTTCAAATTCACCCGTGATCGTAGCATGCATGACTCGACTCATATGACTGGGATTTCCATGAAAAAGATTGTGGGCCGAAAATGGGTGATCACTGTACATTTCTCTTCTGTTTCCTCTTTATATTTATATTTTACCTTCTCAATTTAGCATTATGGACAGGGAAAGACATAATCTAAAATCTGCACACAAATATTTTGCCTTCAAATTCATGCCGGCATCGCAGCATGCATTGACTCGACTCATATGACTGGGATTTCCATGAAAAAGATGGTGGGCCGAAAATGGGTGATCACTGTACATTTCTCTTCTGTTTCCTATTGATATTTATATTTTACCTCCTCAATTTAGCATTATGGACAGGGAAAGACCTAATCTAAGCTCTACACAAAAATATTTTGCCTTCAAATTCATACCGTGATCGTAGCATATATGGACTCGACTCATATGTCTGGCATTTCCATGAAAAAGATTGCGGGCCGAAAATGGGTGATCACTGTACATTTCTCTTCTGTTTCCTATTTCTATTTTACCTCCTCAATTTAGCATTATGGACAGGGAATGACCTAATCTAAGATCTGCACAAAATATTTTGCCTCCAAATTCATACCGTGAATGTAGCATGCATGGACTCGACTCATATGACTGTGATTTCCATGAAAACATTGTCGGCCGAAAATGGGTGGTCACTGTACATTTCTCTTGTTTCCTATTTATATTTATATTTTACCTCCTCAATTTAGCATTATGGACAGGGAAAGACATAATCTAAAATCTGCACAAAAATATTTTGCCTTCAAATTCATACCGAGATGGTAGCATGCATGGACTTGACTCATATGACTGGGATTTCCATGAAAAAGATTGTGGGCCGAAAATGGGTGATCACTGTACATTTCTCTTCTGTTTCCTATTTATATTTATGTTTTACCTCCTCAATTTAGCATTATGGACAGGGAAAGACCAAATCTAAGATCTGCACAAGAATATTTTGCCTTCAAATTCATACCGTGATCGTAACATGCATGGACTCGACTCATATGACTGGGATTTCCATGAAAAAGATTGTGGGCCGAAAATGGGTGATCACTGTACATTTCTCTTGTTTCCTATTTATATTTCTATTTTACCTCTTCAATTTAGCATTATGGACAGGGAAAGACCTAATCTAAAATCTGCACAAATATATTATGCCTTCAAATTCATACCGTGATTGTAGCATGCATGGACTCGACTCATATGACTGGGATTTCCATAAAAAAGATTGTGCGCCGAAAATGGGTGATCACTGTACATTTCTGTTCTGTTTCGTATTCATATTTCTATTTTACCTCCTCAATTTAGCATTATGGACAGGGAAAGACCTAATCTAAAATCTGCACAAAAATATTATGCCTTTAAATTCATACCGTGATTGTAGCATGCATGGACTCGACGCATATGACTGGGATTTCCATGAAAAAGATTGTGCGCTGAAAATGGGTGATCACTGTACATTTCTCTTCTGTTTCCTATTTATATTTATATTTTACCTCCTCAATTTAGCATTATGGACAGGGAAAGACATAATCTAAGCTCTGCTCAAAAATATTTTGCCTTCAAATTCATACCGTGATTGTAGCATGCATGGACTCGACTCATATGACTGGGATTTCCATGAAAAATATTGTGGGCGGAAAATGGGTGATCACTGTACATTTCACTTCTGTTTCCTATTTATATTTCTATTTTACCTCCTCAATTTAGCATTATGGACAGGGAAAGACCTAATCAAAAATCTGCACAAAAATATTTTGACTTCAAATTCATACCGTGATCGTAGCATGCATGGACTCGACTCATATGACTGGGATTTCCATGAAAAAGGTTGTAGGCAGAAAATGGGTGATCACTGTACATTTTTCTTCTGTTTCCTATTTATATTTATATTTTACCTCCTCAATTTAGCATTATGGACAGGGAAAGACCAAATGTAAGATCTGCACAAAAATATTTTGCCTTCAAATTCATACCGTGATCGTAGCATGCATGGACTCGACTCATATGACTGGGATTTCCATGAAAAAGACTGTGGGCCGAAAATGGGTGATCACTGTACATTTCTCTTCTGTTTCCTATTTATATTTCTATTTTAGCTCCTCAATTTAGCATTATGGACAGGGAAAGACCTAATCTAAAATCTGCACAAAAATATTATGCCTTCAAATTCATACCGTGATTGTAGCATGCATGGACTCGACTCATATGACTGGGATTTCCATAAAAAAGATTGTGCGCGAAAATGGGTGATCACTGTACATTTCTGTTCTGTTTCGTATCCATATTTCTATTTTACCTCCTCAATTTAGCATTATGGACAGGGAAAGACCTAATCTAAAATCTGCACAAAAATATTATGCCTTCAAATTCATACCGTGATTGTAGCATGCATGGACTCGACGCATATGACTGGGATTTCCATGAAAAAGATTGTGCGCCGAAAATGGGTGATCATTGTATATTTCTCTTCTGTTTCCTATTTATATTTATATTTTACCTCCTCAATTTAGCATTATGGACAGGGAATGACCTAAGCTAAGATCTGCACAAAATATTTTGCCTCCATATTCATACCGTGATCGTAGCATGCATGGACTCGACTCATATGACTGGGATTTCTATGAAAAAGATTGTGGGCCGAAAATGGGTGGTCACTGTACATTTCTCTTCTGTTTCCTATTTATATTTATATTTTACCTCCTCAATTTAGCATTATGGACAGGGAAAGACCAAATGTAAGATCTGCACAAAAATATTTTGCCTTCAAATTCATACCGTGATCGTAGCATGCATGGACTCGACTCATATGACTGGGATTTCCATGAAAAAGATTGTGGGCCGAAAATGGTTGCTCACTGTACATTTCTCTACTGTTTCCTAATTATATTTATATTTTACCTCCTCAATTTAGCATAATGGCCAGGGAAAGACCTAATCTAAGCTCTGCACAAAAATATTTTACCTTCAAATTCATATCGTGAACGTAGCATTCATGGACTCGACTCATATGACTGGGATTTCCATGAAAAAGACTGTGGGCCGAAAATGGGTGATCACTGTACATTTCTCTTCTGTTTCCTATTTATATTTATATTTTAGCTCCTCAATTTAGCATTATGGACAGGGAAAGACCTAATCAAAAATCTGCACAAAAATATTTTGCCTTCAAATTCATACCGTGATCGTAGCATGCATGGACTCGACTCATATGACTGGGATTTCCATGAAAAAGATTGTGGGCAGAAAATGGGTGATCACTGTACATTTCTCTTCTGTTTTCTATTTATATTTCTATTTTATCTCCTCAATTTAGCATTATGGACAGGGAAAGACCAAATGTAAGATCTGCACAAAAATATTTTGCCTTCAAATTCATAACGTGATCGTAGCATGCATGGACTCGACTCATATGACTGGGATTTCCATGAAAAAGACTGTGGGCCGAAAATGGGTGATCACTGTACATTTCTCTTCTGTTTCCTATTTATATTTATATTTTAGCTCCTCAATTTAGCATTATGGACAGGGAAAGACCTAATCTAAAATCTGCACTAAAATATTATGCCTTCAAATTCATACCGTGATTGTAGCATGCATGGACTCGACTCATATGACTGGGATTTCCATAAAAAGATTGTGCGCCCAAAATGGGTGATCACTGTACATTTTTGTTCTGTTTCCTATTTATATTTATATTTTACCTCCTCAATTTAGCATTATGGACAGGGAAAGACCAAATCTGAAATCTGCACAAAAATATTTTGCCTTCAAATTCATACCGTGATCGTAGCATGCATGGAATCGACTCATATGACTGGGATTTCCATGAAAATGTTGTGGGCGGAAAATGGGTGATCACTGTACATTTCTCTTCTGTTTCCTATTCATATTTATATTTTACCTCCTCAATTTAGCATTATGGACAGGGAAAGACCAAATCTAAGATCTGCACAAAAATATTTTCCCTTCAATTTCATACCGTGAACGTAGCATGCATTGACTCGACTCATATGACTGGGATTTCCATGAAAAAGATTGTGGGCAGAAAATGGGTGATCACTGTACATTTCTCTTCTGTTTCCTATTTATATTTATATTTTACCTCCTCAATTTAGCATTATTGACAGGGAAAGAACTAATCTAATATCTGCACAAAAATATTTTGCCTTCAAATTCTTAGCGTGATCGTAGCATGCATGGACTCGACTCATATGACTGGGATTTCCATGAAAAAGATTGTAGGCCAAAAATGGGTGATCACTGTACATTTCTCTTCTGTTTCCTATTTATAATTATATTTTACCTCCTTAATTTAGCATTGTAGACAGGGAAAGACCTAATCTAAGATCTGCACTAAAATATTTTGCCTTCAAATTCATACTGTTATCGTAGCATGCATGGACTCGACTCATATGACTGGGATTTCCATGAAAACGATTGTGGGCCAAAAATGGGTGATCACTGTACATTTCTGTTCTGTTTCGTATTCATATTTCTATTTTACCTCCTCAATTTAGGTTTATGGAGAGGGAAAGTCCTAATCTAAAATCTGCACAAAAATATTATGCCTTCAAATTCATACCGTGATTGTAGCATGCATGTACTCGACTCATATGACTGGGATTTCCATGAAAAAGATTGTGGGCGGAAAATGGGTGATCACTGTACATTTCTCTTCTTTTTCCTATTTATATTTCTATTTTACCTCCTCAATTTAGCATTATGACCAAGGAAAGACCAAATCTAAGATCTGCACAAAAATATTTTGCCTTCAAATTCATACCGTGAACGTAGCATCCATGGACTCGTCTCATATCACTGGGATTTCCATGAAAAACATTGTGGGCCGAAAATGAGTGATAAATGTATATTTCTCTTTTGTTTCCTATTCATATTTCTATTTTACCTCCTCAATTTAGCATTATGGACAGGGAAAGACCTAATCTAAAATCTGCACGAAAATATTTTGCCTTCAAATTCATACCGTGATCGTAGCATACATATACTCGACTCATATGACTGGGATTTCCATGAAAAAGATTGTTTGCCGAAAATGTGTGATCGCTGTACATTTCTCTTCTGTTTCCTATTTATATTTATATTTTACCTCCTCAATTTAGCATTTTGGACCGGGAAAGACCAAATCTAAGATCTGCACAAAAATATTTTCCCTTCAATTTCATACCGTGAACGTAGCATGCATTGACTCGACTCATATGACTGGGATTTCCATGAAAAAGATTGTGGGCCAAAAATGGGTGATAACTGTACATTTCTCTTCTGTTTCCTATTCATATTTATATTTTACCTCCTCAATTTAGCATTATGGACAGGGAAAGACCAAATCTAAGATCTGCACAAAAATCTTTTCCCTTCAATTTCATACCGTGAACGTAGCATAAATTGACTCGACTCATATGACTGGGATTTCCATGAAAAAAATTGTGGGCCGAAAATGGGTGATCACTGTACATTTCTCTTCTGTTTCCTATTTATATTTCTATTTTACCTCCTCAATTTAGCATTATGACCAGGGAAAGACCAAATCTAAGATCTGCACAAAAATATTTTGCCTTCAAATTCATACCGTGAACGTAGCATGCATGAACTCGACTCATATCACTGGGATTTCCATGAAAAACATTGTGGGCCGAAAATGCGTGATAAATGTATATTTCTCTTTTGTTTCCTATTCATATTTCTATTTTACCTCCTCAATTTAGCATTATGGACAGGGAAAGACCTAATCTAAGATCTGCACAAAAATATTTTGCCTTCAAATTCATACCGTGATCGTAGCATGCATGGACTCGACTCATATGACTCGGATTTCCATGAAAAAGATTGTGGGCCGCAAATGGGTGATAACTGTATATTTCTCTTCTGTTTCCTATTCATATTAATATTTTACCTCCACAATTTAGCATTATGGACAGGGAAAGACCTAATCTAAGCTCTGCACAAAAATATTTTGCCTTCAAATTCATACCGTGATCGTAGCATGCATGGACTCGACACATATGACTGGGATTTCCATGAAAAAGATTGTGGGCCGAAAATGGGTGATCACTGTACATTTCTCTTCTGTTTCCTATTTATATTTCTTTTTTACCTCCTCAATTTAGCATTATGGCCAGGGAAAGACCTAATCTAAGCTCTGCACAAAAATATTTTGCCTTCAAATTCATACCGTGATCGTAGCATGCATGGACACGACTTATATGACTGGGATTTCCATGAAAAGATTGTGGGCCGAAAATGGGTGATCACTGCACATTTCTCTTCTGTTTCCTATTTATATTTATATGTTACCTCCTCAATTTATCATTATGGCCAGGAAAGACCTAATCTAAGCTCTGCACAAAAATATTTTGCCTTCAAATTCGTACCGTGATCGTAGCATGCATGGACTCGACTCATATGACTGGGATTTCCATGAAAAAGATTTTGGGCCGAAAATGTGTGATCACTGTACATTTCTCTTCTGTTTCCTATTTATATTTATATTTTACCTCCTCAATTTAGCATTAAGGCCAGGGAAAGACCAAATCTAAGATCTGCACAAAAATATTTTGCCTTCAAATTCATACCGTGATCGTAGCATGCATGGACTCGACTCATATGACTGGGATTTTTATGAAAAAGATTGTGGGCCGAAAATGCGTGATCACTGTACATTTCTCTTCTGTTTCCTATTTATATTTCTATATTACCTCCTCAATTTAGCATTATGGACAGGGAATGACCTTATCTAAGCTCTGCAAAAAAATATTTTGCCTTCAAATTCATACCGTGATCGTAGCATGCATGGACTCGACTCATATGACTGGGATTTCCATGAAAAAGATTGTGAGCCGAAAATGGGTGGTCACTGTACATTTCTCTTCTGTTTCCTATTTATATTTATATTTTACCTCCTCAATTTAGCATTATGGACAGGGAAACACCAAATCTAAGATCTGCACAAAAATATTTTGCCTTCAAATTCATACCGTGATCGTAGCATGCATGGCCTCGACTCATATGACTGGGATTTCCATGAAAAAGATTGTGGGCCGAAAATGCGTGATCGATGTATGTTTCTCTTTTGTTTCCTATTTATATTTATATTTTACCTCCTAAATTTAGCATTATCGACAGTGAAAGACCTAATCTAAGATCTGCACAAAAATATTTTACTTTCAAATTCATACCGTGATCGTAGCATGCAAGGACTCATATGACTGGTATTTCCATGAAAAAGATTGTGGGCAGAAAATGGGTGATCACTGTACATTTTTCTTCTGTTTCCTATTTATATTTCTATTTTACCTCCTCAATTTAGCATTATGGACAGGGAAAGACCTAATCTAAAATCTGCACAAAAATATTTTGCCTTCAAATTCATACCGTGATCGTAGCATGCATGGACTCGACTCATATGACTGGGATTTCCATGAAAAAGATTGTGGGCCGAGAATGGGTGATCACTGTACATTTCTCTTCTGTTTCCTATTTATATTTCTATTTTACCTCCTCAATTTAGCATTATGGACAGTGAAAGACCTAATCTAAGATCTGCACAAAAATATTTTGCTTTCAAATTCATACCGTGATCGTAGCATGCATGGACTCATATGACTGGGATTTCCATGAAAAAGATTGTGGGCCGAAAATGGGTGATCACTGAAGATTTCTCTTCTATTTCCTATTTATATTTCTATTTTACCTCCTCAATTTAGCATTATGGACAGGGAAAGACCTAATCAAGATCTGCACAAAAATATTTTGCCTTCAAATTCATACCTTGATCGTAGCATGCATGGACTCGACTCATATGACTGGGATTTCCATGAAAAAGATTGTAGGGCGAAAATGGGTGATCACTGTACATTTCTCTTCTGTTTCCTATTTATATTTATATTTTACCTCCTCATTTTAGCATTATGGACAGGGAAAGATATTATCTAAGCTCTGCACACAAATATTTTGCCTTCAAATTCATACCGTGATCGTAGCATGCATGCACTCAACTCATATGACTGGGATTTCCATGAAAAACATTGTGGGCCGAAAATGGGTGATCACTGTACATTTCTCTTCTGTTTCATATTTATATTTATATTTTACCTCCTAAATTTAGCATTATGGACAGGGAAAGAACTAATCTAAAATCTGCACAAAAATATTTTGCCTTCAAATTCATACCCTGATCGTAGCATGTATGGAATCGACTCATATGACTGGGATTTCCATGAAAAAGATTGTTGGCCGAAAATGGGTGATCACTGTACATTTCTCTTCTGTATTCTATTTATATTTATATTTTACCTCCTCAATTCAGCATTATGGCCACGAAAGACCTAATCTAAGCTCTGCACGAAAATATTTTGCCTTCAAATTCATATCGTGATCGTAGCAAGCATGGACTCGACTCATATGACTGGGATTTCCATGAAAAAGATTGTGGGCCGAAAATGGGTGATCACTGTACATTTCTCTTCTGTTTCCTATTTATATTTCTATTTTACCTCCTCAATTTAGCATTATCGCCAGTGAAAGACCTAATCTACGCTCTGCAGAAAAATATTTTGCCCTGAAATTGATACCATGATCGTAGCATGCATGGACTCGACTCATATGACTGGGATTTCCATGAAAAAGATTGTGCGCCGAAAATGGGTGATCACTGTACATTTCTGTTCTGTTTCGTATTCATATTTCTATTTTACCTCCTCAATTTAGCATTATGGACAGGGAATGACCTAATCAAAACTCTGCACAAAAATATTATGACTTCAAATTCATACCGTGATTGTAGCATGCATGGACTCGACTCATATGACTGGGATTACCATGAAAAAGATTGTGCGCCGAAAATCGGTGATCACTGTACATTTCTCTTCTGTTTCCTATTTATATTTCTATTTTACCTCCTCAATTTAGCATTATGGACAGGGAAAGACATAATCTAAGCTCTGCACAAAAATATTTTGCCTTCAAATTCATACCGTGATCGTAGCATGCATGGACTCGACTCATATGACTGGGATTTCCATGAAAAAGATTGTGGGGCGAAAATGGGTGATCACTGTACATTTCTCTTCTGTTTCCTATTTATATTTATATTTTACCTCCTCAATTTAGCATTATGGCCAGGAAATGACCTAATCTAAAATCTGCACAAAAATATTTTGCCTTCAAATTCACACCGTGATCGTCGCATGCATGGACGCGACTCATATGAATGGGATTTCCATGAAAAAGATTGTGGGCCGAAAATGGGTGATCACTGTACATTTCTCTTCTGTTTCTTATTTATATTTATATTTTACCTCCTCAATTTAGCATTATGGACCAGGAAAGACCTAATCTAAGCTCTGCACAAAAATATTTTGCCTTCAAATTCATACTGTGATCGTAGCATGCATGGACTCGACTCATATGACTGGGATTTCCATGAAAAATATTGTGGGCAGAAAATGGGTGATCACTGTACATTCCTCTTCTGTTTCCTATTTATATTTATATTTTACCTCCTCAATTTAGCATTATGGACAGGGAAAGACATTATCTAAGCTCTGCACAGAAATATTTTGCCTTCAAATTCATACCGTGATCGTAGCATCCATGGACTCGACTCATATGACAGGTATTTCCATGAAAAAGATTGTGGGCCGAAAATGGGTGATCACTGTACATTTCTCTTCTGTTTCCTATTTATATTTCTATTTTACCTCCTTAATTTAGCATTATGGCCAGGAAATGACCTAATCTAAAATCTGCACAAAAATATTTTCCCCTCAAATTCATACCGTGATCTTAGCATGCATGGACGCGACGCATATGACTGCGATTTCCATGAAAAAGATTGTGGGCCGAAAATAGGTGATCACTGTACATTTCTCTTCTGTTTCCTATTTATATTTCTATTTTACCTACTCAATTTAGCATTATGGACAGGGAAAGACCTAATCTAAGCTCTGCACACAAATATTTTGCCTTCAAATTAATACCGTGATAGTAGCATGCATGGACTCGACTCATATCACTGGGATTTCCATGAAAAAGATTGTGGGACGAAAATGGGTGATCACTGTACATTTCTCTTCTGTTTCTTATTTATATTTCTATTTTACCTCCTCAATTTAGCATTATGGACCAGGAAAGACCTAATCTAAGCTCTGCACACAAATATTTTGCCTTCAAATTCATACTGTGATCGTAGCATGCAGGGACTCGACTCATATGACTGGGATTTCCATGAAAAATATTGTGGGCAGAAAATAGGTGATCACTGTACATTCCTCTTCTGTTTCCTATTTATATTTATATTTTACCTCCTCAATTTAGCATTATGGACAGGGAAAGACATTATCTAACCTCTGCACAGAAATATTTTGCCTTCAAATTCATACCGTGATCGTAGCATGCATGGACTCGACTCATATGACTGGTATTTCCATGAAAAAGATTGTGGGCCGAAAATGGGTGATCACTGTACATTTCTCTTCTCTTTCCTATTTATATTTCTATTTTACCTCCTCAATTTAGCATTATGGACAGGGAAAGACATTATCAAAGCTCTGCACACAAATATTTTGCCTTCAAATTCATACCGTGATCGTGGCATGCATGGACTCGACTCATATGACTGGTATTTCCATGAAAAAGATTGTGGGCCGAAAATGGGTGATCACTGTACATTTCTCTTCTGTTTCCTATTTATATTTATATTTTACCTCCTCAATTTAGCATTATGGACAGGGAAAGACATTATCTAAGCTCTGCACAGAAATATTTTGCCTTCAAATTCATACCGTGATCGTAGCATGCATGGACTCGACTCATATGACTGGTATTTCCATGAAAAAGATTGTGGGCCGAAAATGGGTGATCACTGTACATTTCTCTTATCTTTCCTATTTATATTTCTATTTTACCTCCTCAATTTAGCATTATGGACAGGGAAAGACATTATCAAAGCACTGCACACAAATATTTTGCCTTCAAATTTATACCGTGATCGTAGCATGCATGGACTCGACTCATATGACTGGTATTTCCATGAAAAAGATTGTGGGCCCAAAATGGGTGATCACTGTACATTTCTCTTCTGTTTCCTATTTATATTTTACCTCCTCAATTTAGCATTATGGACAGGGAAAGACATTATCTAAGCTCTGCACAGAAATATTTTCCCTTCAAATTCATACCGTGATCGTAGCATGCATGGACTCGACTCATATGACTGGGATTTCCATGAAAAAGATTGTGGGGCGAAAATGGGTGATCACTGTATATTTCTCTTCTGTTTCCGATTTATATTTATATTTTACCTCCTCAATTTAGCATTATGGACAGGGAAAGACCTAATCTAAAATCTGCACAAAAATATTTTGCCTTCAAATTCATACTGTGATCGTAGCATGCATGGACTCGACTCATATGACTGGGATTTCCATGAAAAATATTGTGGGTGGGCAGAAAATGGGTGATCACTGTACATTCCTCTTCTGTTTCCTATTTATATTTATATTTTACCTCCTCAATTTAGCATTATGGACAGGGAAAGACATTATCTAACCTCTGCACAGAAATATTTTGCTTTCAAATTCATACCGTGATCGTAGCATGCATGGACTCGACTCATATGAATGGGATTCCATGAAAAAGATTGTGGGCCGAAAATGGGTGATCACTGTACATTTCTCTTCTCTTTCCTATTTATATTTCTATTTTACCTCCTCAATTTAGCATTATGGACAGGGAAAGACCTAATCTAAAATCTGCACAAAAATATTTTGCTTTCAAATTCATACCGTGATCTTAGCATGCATGGACTCGACTCATACGACTGGGATTTCCATGAAAAAGATTGTGGGCCGAAAATGGGTGATCACTGTACATTTCTCTTCTGTTTCCTATTCATATTTCTATTTTACCTCCTCAATTTAGCATTATGGCCAGGAAATGACCTAATCTAAAATCTGCACAAAAATATTTTGCCTTCAAATTCATACCATGATCGTAGCATGCATGGACGCGACTCATATGACTGCGATTTCCATGAAAAAGATTGTGGGCCGAAAATGGGTGATCACTGTACATTTCTCTTCTGTTTCTTATTTATATTTCTATTTTACCTCCTCAATTTAGCATTATGGACCAGGAAAGACCTAATCTAAGCTCTGCACAAAAATATTTTGCCTTCAAATTCATACTGTGATCGTAGTATGCATGGACTCGACTCATATGACTGGGATTTCCATGAAAAATATTGTGGGCAGAAAATGGGTGATCACTGTACATTCCTCTTCTGTTTCCTATTTATATTTATATTTTACCTCCTCAATTTAGCATTATGGAAAGGGAAAGACATTATCTAAGCTCTGCACAGAAATATTTTGCCTTCAAATTCATACCGTGATCGTAGCATCCATGGACTCGACTCATATGACAGGTATTTCCATGAAAAAGATTGTGGGCCGAAAATGGGTGATCACTGTACATTTCTCTTCTGTTTCCTATTTATATTTCTATTTTACCTCCTCAATTTAGCATTATGGACTGGGAAAGACCTAATCTAAAATCTGCAAAAAAATATTTTGCCTTCAAATTCATACCGTGATCGTAGCATGCATGGACTCGACTCATATGACTGGGATTTCCATGAAAAAATTGTGGGCTGAAAATGGGTGATCACTGTACATTTCTCTTCTTTTTCCTATTTATATTTATATTTTACTTCCTCAATTTAGCATTATGGACAGGGAAAGACCTAATCTAGGCTCTGCACAAAAATATTTTGCCTTCAAATTCATACCGTGATCGAAGCATGCACTGACACGACTCATATGACTGGGATTTCCATGAAAAAGATTGTGGGGAGAAAATGGGTGATCACTGTATATTTCTCTTCTGTTTCCTATTTATATTTATATTTTACCTCCTCAATTTAGCATTATGGACAGGGAAAGACATTATCTAAGCTCTGCACACAAATATTTTGCCTTCAAATTCATACCGTGATCGTAGCATGCATGGACTCGACTCATATGACTGGTATTTCCATGAAAAAGATTGTGGGCCGAAAATGGGTGATCACTGTACATTTCTCTTCTGTTTCCTATTTATATTTATATTTTACCTCCTCAATTTAGCATTATGGACAGGGAAAGACATTATCTAAGCTCTGCACAGAAATATTTTGCCTTCAAATTCATACCGTGATCGTAGCATGCATGGACTTGACTCATATGACTGGGATTTCCATGAAAAAGATTGTGGGGCGAAAATGGGTGATCACTGTACATTTCTCTTCTGTTTCCTATTTATATTTATATTTTACCTCCTCAATTCAGCATTATGGACAGGGAAAGACCTAATCTAGGCTCTGCACAAAAATATTTTGCCTTCAAATTCATACCGTGATCGAAGCATGCACTGACACGACTCATATGACTGGGATTTCCATGAAAAAGATTGTGGGGAGAAAATGGGTGATCACTGTATATTTCTCTTCTGTTTCCTATTTATATTTATATTTTACCTCCTCAATTTAGCATTATGGACAGGGAAAGACATTATCTAAGCTCTGCACACAAATATTTTGCCTTCAAATTCATACCGTGATCGTAGCATGCATGGACTCGACTCATATGACTGGTATTTCCATGAAAAAGATTGTGGGCCGAAAATGGGTGATCACTGTACATTTCTCTTCTGTTTCCTATTTATATTTATATTTTACCTCCTCAATTTAGCATTATGGACAGGGAAAGACATTATCTAAGCTCTGCACAGAAATATTTTGCCTTCAAATTCATACCGTGATCGTAGCATGCATGGACTTGACTCATATGACTGGGATTTCCATGAAAAAGATTGTGGGGCGAAAATGGGTGATCACTGTACATTTCTCTTCTGTTTCCTATTTATATTTATATTTTACCTCCTCAATTCAGCATTATGGACAGGGAAAGACCTAATCTAAAATCTGCCCAAAAATATTTTGCTTTCAAATTCATACCGTGATCGTAGCATGCATGGACTCGACTCATATGAATGGGATTTCCATGAAAAAGATTGTGGGCCGAAAATGGGAGATCACTGTACATTTCTCTTCTGTTTCCTATTTATATTTCTATTTTACCTCCTCAATTTAGCATTATGGACAGGGAAAGACCTAATCTAAAATCTGCACAAAAATATTTTGCTTTCAAATTCATACCGTGATCTTAGCATGCATGGACTCGACTCATATGACTGGGATTTCCATGAAAAAGATTGTGGGCCGAAAATGGGTGATCACTGTACATTTCTCTTCTGTTTCCTATTTATATTTCTATTTTACCTCCTCAATTTAGCATTATGGACAGGGAAAGACCTAATCTAAAATCTGGAAAAAAATATTTTGCCTTCAAATTCATACCGTGATCGTAGCATGCATGGACTCGAGTCATATGACTGGGATTTCCATG
This sequence comes from Acanthosepion lycidas, assembly GCA_963932145.1. Lineage (NCBI taxonomy): Eukaryota > Metazoa > Mollusca > Cephalopoda > Sepiida > Sepiidae > Acanthosepion > Acanthosepion lycidas. Next base: position 1,276,912 of record OZ010604.1, on the reverse strand, counting down.
AAAAAGATTGTGGGCCGAAAATGGGTGATCACTGTACATTTCTCTTCTATTTCCTATTTATATTTCTATTTTACCTACTCAATTTAGCATTATGGACAGGAAAAGACCTAATCTAAGCTCTGCACACAAATATTTTGCCTTCAAATTCATACCGTGATCGTAGCATGCATGGACTCAACTCATATCACTGTGATTTCCATGAAAAAGATTGTGGGACTAAAATGGGTGATCACTGTACATTTCTCTTCTGTTTCTTATTTATATTTCTATTTTACCTCCTCAATTTAGCATTATGGACCAGGAAAGACCTAATCTAAGCTCTGCACAAAAATATTTTGCCTTCAAATTCATACTGTGATCGTAGCATGCAAGAACTCGACTCATATGACTGGGATTTCCATGAAAAATATTGTGGGCCGAAAATGGGTGATCACTGTACATTCCTCTTCTGTTTCCTATTCATATTTATATTTTACCTCCTCAATTTTGCATTATGGACAGGGAAAGACATTATCTAAGCTCTGCACAGAAATATTTTGCCTTCAAATTCATACCGTGATCGTAGCATGCATGGACTGGACTCATCTGACTGGTATTTCCATGAAAAAGATTGTGGGCCGAAAATGGGTGATCACTGTACATTTCTCTTCTGTTTCCTATTTATATTTATATTTTACCTCCTCAATTTAGCATTATGGACAGGGAAAGACATTATCTAAGCTCTGCACAGAAATATTTTGCCTTCAAATTAAATACCGTGATCGTAGCATGCATGGACTCGACTCATATGACTGGGATTTCCATGAAAAAGATTGTGGGGCGAAAATGGGTGATCACTGTACATTTCTCTTCTGTTTCCGATTTATATTTATATTTTACCTCCTCAATTTAGCATTATGGACAGGGAAAGACCTAATCTAAAATCTGCACAAAAATATTTTGCTTTCAAATTCATACCGTGATCGTAGCATGCATGGACTCGACTCATATGAATGGGATTTCCATGAAAAAGATTGTGGGCCGAAAATGGGTGATCACTGTACATTTCTCTTCTGTTTCCTATTTATATTTCTATTTTACCTCCTCAATTTAGCATTATGGACAGGGAAAGACCTAATCTAAAATCTGCACAAAAATATTTTGCTTTCAAATTCATACCGTGATCTTAGCATGCATGGACTCGACTCATATGACTGGGATTTCCATGAAAAAGATTGTGGGCCGAAAGTGGGTGATCACTGTACATTTCTCTTCTGTTTCCTATTCATATTTCTATTTTACCTCCTCAATTTAGCATTATGGACCAGGAAAGACCTAATCTAAGGTCTGCACAAAAATATTTTGCCTTCAAATTCATACTGTGATCGTAGCATGCATGGACTCGACTCATATGACTGGGATTTCCATGAAAAATATTGTGGGCAGAAAATGGGTGATCACTGTACATTCCTCTTCTGTTTCCTATTTATATTTATATTTTACCTCCTCAATTTAGCATTATGGACAGGGAAAGACCTAATCTAGGCCCTGCACAAAAATATTTTGCCTTCAAATTCATACCGTGTACGAAGCATGCACTGACACGACTCATATGACTGGGATTTCCATGAAAAAGATTGTGGGGAGAAAATGGGTGATCACTGTATATTTCTCTTCTGTTTCCTATTTATATTTATATTTTACCTCCTCAATTTAGCATTATGGACAGGGAAAGACCAAATCTAAGATCTGCACAAAAATATTTTGCTTTCAACTTCATACCGTGATCGTAGCATGCATGGACTCGACTCATATGAAGGGATTTCCATGAAAATGATTGTTGGCAGATAATGGGTGATCACTGTATATTTCTCTTCTGTTTCCTATTTATATTTATATTTTACTTCCTACATTTAGCATTATAGACAGGGAAAGACCTAATCTAAGATCTGCAAAAAAATTATTTTGCCTTCAAATCCATACCGTGATCGTAGCATGCATCGACTCGACTGATATGACTGGGATTTCCATGAAAATATTGTGGGCAAAAAATGGGTGATCTCTGTACATTTCTCTTCTGTTTCCTATTTATATTTCTATTTTATTTCCTTAATTTAGCATTATGGACTGTGAAAGACCTAATCTAAGATCTGCAAAAAAATATTTTGCCTTCAAATTCATACAGTGATCGTAGCATGCATGGACTCGACTCATATGACTGGGATTTCCATGAAAAAGATTGTGGGCAGAAAATGGGTGATCACTGTACATTTCTGTTTCCTATTTCTATTTCTATTTTACTTCCTTCATTTAGCATTATGGACAGGGAAAGGTCTAATCTAAAATCTGCACAAAAATATATTGCCTTCAAATTCATACCGTGATCGTAGCATGCATTGACTCGACTCATATGACTGGGATTTCCATGAAAAAGATTGTGGGCCGAAAATGGGTGATCACTGTACATTTCTCTTCTGTTTCCTATTTATATTCATATTTTACCTCCTCAATTTAGCATTATGGACAGGGAAAGACCCAATCTAAGATCTGCACAAAAATATTTTGCTTTCAACTTCATAACATGATCGTAGCATGCATGGACTCGACTCATATGACTGGGTTTTTCATGAAAAAGATTGTGGGCAGAAAATGGGTGATCACTGTACATTTCTCTTCTGTTTCCTATTTATATTTCTATTTTACCTCCTCAATTTAGCATTATGTACAGGGAAAGATCAAATCTAAAATCTGCACAAAAATATTTTGCCTTCAAATTCATACCGTGATCGTAGCATGCATGGACTCGACTCATATGACTGGGATTTCCATGAAAAAGATTGTGGGCCGAAAATGGGTGATCACTGTACATTTCTCTTCTGTTTCCTATTTATATTTCTATTTTACCTCCTCAATTTAGCATTATGGACAGGGAAAGACCTAATCTAAAATCTGCACAAAAATATTTTGCCTTCAAATTCCTACCATGATCGTAGCATGCATGGACTCGACTCATATGACTGGGATTTCCATGAAAAAGATTGTGGGCCGAAAATGGATGATCACTGTACATTTCTCTTCTGTTTCCTATTTATATTTCTATTTTACCTCCTTAATTTAGCATTATGGACAGGGAAAGAACTAATCTAAAATCTGCACAAAAATATTTTGCCTTCAAATTCATACCGTGATGGTAGCTTGCATGGACACGACTCATATGACTGGGATTTCCATGAAAAAGATTGTGGGCAGAAAATGGGTGATCACTGTACATTTCTCTACTGTTTCCTATTTATATTTATATTTTACTTCCTTCATTTAGTATTATGGACAGGGAAAGACCTAAGCTAAGCTCTGCACAAAAATATTTTGCCTTCAAATTCATACCGTGATCGTAGCATGCATGGACTCGACTCATATGACTGGGATTTCCATGAAAAAGTTTGTGCGGCGAAAATGGATGATCACTGTACATTTCTCTCCTGTTTCCTATTTATATTTCTATTTTACCTCCTCAATTTAGCATTATGGACAGGGAAAGACCTAATCTAAGATGTGCAAAAAAATATTTTCCCTTCAAATTCATACCGTGATCGTAGCATGCATGGACTCGACTCATATGACTGGGATTTCCATGAAAAAGATTCTGGGCCGAAAATGGGTGATCACTGTACATTTCTCTTCTGTTTCCTATTCATCTTTCTATTTTACCTCCTCAATTTAGCATTATGGCCAGGGAAAGACCTAATATAAGCTCTGTACAAATATATTTTGCCTTCAAATTCATACCGTGATCGTAGCATGCATGGACTCGACTCATATGACTGGGATTTCCATGAAAAAATTGTGGGCTGAAAATGGGTGATCACTGTACATTTCTCTTCTTTTTCCTATTCATATTTATATTTTACTTCCTCAATTTAGCATTATGGACAGGGAAAGACCTAATCTAGGCTCTGCACAAAAATATTTTGCCTTCAAATTCATACCGTGGTCGAATCATGCACTGACACGACTCATATGACTGGGATTTCCATGAAAAAGATTGTGGGGAGAAAATGGGTGATCACTGTACATTTCTCTTCTGTTTCCTATTTATATTTCTATTTTACCTCCACAATTTAGCATTATGGCCAGGAAATGACCTAATCTAAAATCTACACAAAAATATTTTGCCTTCAAATTCATACCGTGATCGTAGCATGCATGGACTCGACTGATATGACTGGGATTTCCATGAAAAAGATTGTGGGCCGAAAATGGGTGATCACTGTACATTTCTCTTCTGTTTCTTATTTATATTTCTATTTTACCTCCTCAATTTAGCATTATGGACCAGGAAAGACCTAATCTAAGCTCTGCACAAAAATATTTTGCCTTCAAATTCATACTGTGATCGTAGCATGCATGGACGCGACTCATATGACTGGGATTTCCATGAAAAAGATTGTGGGCAGAAAATGGGTGATCACTGTACATTTCTCTTCTGTTTTCTATTTATATTTCTATTTTACTTTCTCAATTTAGCATTATGGACAGGGAAAGACCTAATCTAAGTTCTGCAAAAAAGTATTTTGCCTTCAAATTCATACCGTGATCGTAGCATGCATGGACTCGACTCATATGACTGGGATTTCCATGAAAAAGATTGTGGGCAGAAAATGGGTGATCACTGTACATTTCTCTTCTGTTTTCTATTTATATTTCTATTTTACTTTCTCAATTTAGCATTATGGACAGGGAAAGACCAAATCTAAGTTCTGCAAAAAAGTATTTTGCCTTCAAATTCATACCGTGATCGTAGCATGCATGGACTCGACTCATATGACTGGGATTTCCATGAAAAAGATTGTGGGCCGAAAATTGGTGATCACTGTACATTTCTATTCTGTTTCCTATTTATATTTCTATTTTACCTCCTCAATTTAGCATTATGGACAGGGAAAGACCTAATCTAAGATGTGCATAAAAATATTTTCTTCAAATTCATACCGTGATCGTAGCATGCATGGACTCGACTCATATGCCTGGGATTTCCATGAAAACTTTGTGGGCCGAATCTGGGTGATCACTGTACATTTCTCTTCTGTTTCCTATTTATATTTATATTTTACCTCCTCAATTTAGCATTATGGACAGGAAAAGACCTAATCTAAGATCTGCACTAAAATATTTTGCCTTCAAATTCATACCGTGATCAGAGCATGCATTGACTCGACTCATATGACTGGGATTTCCATGAAAAAGATTGTGGGCCGAAAATGGGTGATCACTGTACATTTCTCTTCTGTTTCCTATTTACATTTCTATTTTACCTCCTCAATTTAGCATTATGGACAGTGAAAGACCTAATCTAAGCACTGCACAAAATTATTTTGCCTTCAAATTCATACCGTGATCGTAGCATGCATGGACACGACTCATATGACTGGGATTTCCATGAAAAAGATTGTGGGCCGAAAATGGGTGATCACTGTACATTTCTCTTCTCTTTCCTATTTACATTTCTATTTTACCTCCTCAATTTAGCAGTATGGCCAGGTAAAGACCTAATCTAAGACCTGCACAAAAATATTTTGCATTCAAATTCATACCGTGATCGTAGCATGCATGGATTCGACTCATATGACTGGGATTTCCATGGAAAAGATTGTCGGCCGAAAATGGGTGATCACTGTACATTTCTCTTCTGTTTCCTATTTACATTTCTATTTTACCTCCTCAATTTAGCATTATGGCCAGGGAAAGAGCTAATCTAAGATCTGCAAAAAATTATATTTTGCCTTCAAATTCATACCGTGATCGTAGCATGCAAGGACTCGACTCATATGACTGGGATTTCCATGAAAAAGATTGTGGGCCCAAAATGGTTGATCACTGTACATTTCTCTTCTGTTTCCTATTTATATTTGTATTCAACCTCCTCAATTTAGCATTATGGATAGGGAAAGACCTAATCTAAGATCTGCAAGAAAATATATTGCCTTCAATTAAATACCGTGATCGTAGCATGCGTGGACTCGACTCATATGAATGGGATTTCCATGAAAAAGATTCTGGGCACAAAATGGGTGATCACTGTACATTTCTCTTCTGTTTCCTATTTATATTTCCTTCATTTAGCATTATGGACAAGGAAAGACCTAATCTAAGCTCTGCACAAAAAGATTTTGCCTTCAAATTCATACCGTGATCATAGCATGCATGGACTCGACTCATATGACTGGGATTTCCATGAAAAAGATTGTGGGCAGATAATGGTTGATCACTGTACATTTCTCTTCTGTTTCCTATTTATATTTCTATTTTACTTCCTCAATTTAGCATTATGGACAGGGAAAGGCCTAATATAAGATCTGCAAAAAAATAGTTTGCCTTCAAATTCATACCGTGATCGTAGCATGCATGGACTCGACTCATATGACTGGGATTTCCATGAAAAACATTGTGGGCAGAAAATGGGTGATCACTGTACATTTCTCTTCTGTTTCCTATTTATATTTATATTTTACTTCCTTCATTTAGCATTATGGACAAGGAAAGACCTAATCTAAGCTCTGCACAAAAATATTTTGCCTTCAAATTTATACCGTGATCGTAGCATGCATGGTCTCGACTCATATGACAGGGATTTCCATGGAAAAGATTGTGGGCCGAAAATGGGTGATCACTGTACATTTCTCTTCTGTTTCATATTTATATTTATATTTTACATCGTCAATTTAGCATTATGGACAGGGAAAGACCTAATCTAAGCTCTGCACAAAAATATTTTGCCTTCAAATTCATTCCGTGATCGTAGCATGCATGGACTCGACTCATATGACTGGGATTTCCATGTAAAAGATTGTGGGCCGAAAATGGGTGATCACTGTACATTTCTCTTCTGTTTCCTATTTACATTTCTATTTTACCTCCTCAATTTAGCATTATGGTCAGTGAAAGACCTAATCTAAGCACTGCACAAAAATATTTTGCCTTCAAATTCATACCGTGATCGTAGCATGCATGGACTCGACTCATATGAATGGGATTTCCATGAAAAAGATTGTGGGCCGAAAATGGGTGATCACTGTACATTTCTCTTCTGTTTCCTATTTATATTTCTATTTTACCTCCTCAATTTAGCATTATGTCCAGGTAAAAACCTAATCTAAGACCTGCACAAAAATATTTTGCCTTCAAATTCATACCGTGATCGTAGCATGCATGGACTCGACTCATATGACTGGGATTTCCATGAAAAAGATTGTGGGCCGAAAATGGGTGATCACTGTACATTTCTCTTCTGTTTCCTATTTATATTTCTATTTTACTTCATTCATTTAGCATTATGGACAAGGAAAGACCTAATCTAAGCTCTGCACAAAAATATTTTGCCTTCAAATTCATACCGTGATCGTAGCATGCATGGACTCGACTCATATCACTGGGATTTCCATGAAAAAGATTGTGGGCCGAAAATGGGTGATCACTGTACATTTCTCTTCTGTTTCTTATTTATATTTATATTTTACCTCCTCAATTTAGCATTATGGACCAGGAAAGACCTAATCTAAGCTCTGCACAAAAATATTTTGCCTTCAAATTCATACCGTGATCGTAGCATGCATGGACTCGACTCATATGACTGGGATTTCCATGAAAAATATTGTGGGCCGAAAATGGGTGATCACTGTACATTTCTCTTCTATTTCCTATTTATATTTCTATTTTACCTCCTCAATTTAGCATTATGGACAGGGAAAGACCTAATCTAAGCTCTGCACAAAAATATTTTGCCTTCAAATTAATACCGTGATCGTAGCATGCATGGACTGGACTCATGTCATTGGGATTTCCATGAAAAAGATTGTGGGATGAAAATGGGTGATCACTGTACATTTCTCTTCTGTTTCTTATTTATATTTCTATTTTACCTCCTCAATTTAGCATTATGGACAGGGAAAGACCTAATCTAAAATCTGCACAAAAATATTTTGCTTTCAAATTCATACCGTGATCGTAGCATGCATGGACTCGACTCATATGAATGGGATTTCCATGAAAAAGATTGTGGGCCGAAAATGGGTGATCACTGTACATTTCTCTTCTGTTTCCTATTCATATTTCTATTTTACCTCCTCAATTTAGCATTATGGACAGTGAAAGACGTGATCTAAGCTTTGCACAAAAATATTTTGCCTTCAAATTCATACCGTGATCGTAGCATGCATGGACTCGACTCATATGACTGGGATTTCCATGAAAAAGATTGTGGGCCGAAAATGGGTGATCACTGAAGATTTCTCTTCTATTTCCTATTTATATTTCTATTTTACCTCCTCAATTTAGCATTATGGACAGGAAAAGGCCTAATTTAAGATCTGCACAAAAATATTTTGCCTTCAAATTCATACCGTGATCGTAGCATGCATGGACTCGACTCATATGACTGGGATTTCCATGCAAAAGATTGTCAGCAGAAAATGGGTGATCACTGTACATTTCTCTTCTGTTTCCTATTTAAATTTATATTTTACCTCTTCAATTTAGCATTATGGACTGGGAAAGACAAAATCGAAGATCTGCAAAAAAATATTTTGCCTTCAAATTCATACCGTGATGGTAGCATGCATGGACTCGACTCATATGACTGGGATTTCCATGAAAAAATTGTGGGCTGAAAATGGGTGATCACTGTACATTTCTCTTCTTTTTCCTATTTATATTTATATTTTACTTCCTCAATTTAGCATTATGGACAGGGAAAGACCTAATCTAGGCTCTGCACAAAAATATTTTGCCTTCAAATTCATACCGTGATCGAAGCATGCACTGACACGACTCATATGACTGGGATTTCCATGAAAAACATTGTGGGGAGAAAATGGGTGATCACTGTACATTTCTCGTCTGTTTCCTATTTATATTTATATTTTACCTCCTCAATTTAGCATTATGGACAGGGAAAGACCTAATCTAAAATCTGCAGAAAAATATTTTGCTTTCAAATTCATACCGTGATCGTAGCATGCATGGACTCGACTCATATGACTGGGATTCCCATGAAAAACATTTTGTCCCGAAAATGGGTGATCACTGTACATTTCTCTTCTGTTTCCTATTTATATTTCTATTTTACCTCCTCAATTTAGCATTATGGACAGGGAAAGACATAATCTAAAAACTGCACAAAAATATTTTGCCTTGAAATTCATACCGTGATCGTAGCATGAATGGAATCGACTCATATGACTGTGATTTCCATGAAAAATATTGTGGGCGGAAAATTGGTGATCACTGTACATTTCTCTTCTGTTTCCTATTTATATTTCTATTTTACCTCCTCAATTTAGCATTATGGACAGGGAAAGACATAATCTAAAAACTGCACAAAAATATTTTGCCTTCAAATTCATACCGTGATCGTAGCATGCGTGGACTCGATTCATATGACTGGGATTTCCATGAAAAAGATTGTGGGCGGAAAATTGGTGATCACTGTACATTTCTCTTCTGTTTCCTATTTATATTTATATTTTACCTCCTCAATTTAGCATTATGGACTGGGAAAGACCTAATCTAAAATCTGCACAAAAATATTTTGCCTTCAAATTCATACCGTGATCGGAGCATGCATGGACTCGACTCATAGGACTGGGATTTCCATGAAAAATATTGTGGGCCAAAAATGGGTGATCACTGTACATTTCTCTTCTGTTTCCTATTTAAATTTATATTTTACCTCCTCAATTTAGCATTATGGACTGGGAAAGACCAAATCGAAGATCTGCAAAAAAATATTTTGCCTTCAAATTCATACCGTGATGGTAGCATGCATGGACTCGACTCATATGACTGGGATTTCCATGAAAAAATTGTGGGCTGAAAATGGGTGATCACTGTACATTTCTCTTCTTTTCCTATTTATATTTATATTTTACTTCCTCAATTTAGCATTATGGACAGGGAAAGACCTAATCTAGGCTCTGCACAAAAATATTTTGCCTTCAAATTCATACCGTGATCGAAGCATGCACTGACACGACTCATATGACTGGGATTTCCATGAAAAACATTGTGGGGAGAAAATGGGTGATCACTGTACATTTCTCGTCTGTTTCCTATTTATATTTATATTTTACCTCCTCAATTTAGCATTATGGACAGGGAAAGACCTAATCTAAAATCTGCACAAAAATATTTTGCTTTCAAATTCATACCGTGATCGTAGCATGCATGGACTCGACTCATATGACTGGGATTCACATGAAAAACATTTTGTCCCGAAAATGGGTGATCACTGTATATTTCTCTTTTGTTTCCTATTTATATTTATATTTTACCTCCTCAATTTAGCATTATGGACAGGGAAAGACATAATCTAAGATCTGTACAAAAATATTTTGCCTTCAAATTCATACCGTGATCGTAGCATGCATGGACTCGACTCATATGACTGGGATTTCCATGAAAAAGATTGTGGGCCGAAAATGGGTGATCACTGTACATTTCTCTTCTGTTTCCTATTTATATTTCTATTTTACCTACTCAATTTAGCATTATGAACAGGGAAAGCCCTAATCTAAAATCTGCACAAAAATATTTTGCCTTCAAATTCATACCGTGATCGTAGCATGCATGGACTCGATTCATATGACTGGGATTTCCATGAAAAAGATTGTGGGCGGAAAATTGGTGATCACTGTACATTTCTCTTCTGTTTCCTATTTATATTTCTATTTTATCTCCTCAATTTAGCATTATGGACAGGGAAAGACCTAATCTAAAATCTGCACAAAAATATTTTGCCTTCAAATTCATACCTTGATCGTAGCATGCATGGACTCGACTCATATGACTGAGATTTCCATGAAAAAGATTGTGGGCCGAAAATGCGTGATCACTGTATATTTCTCTTTTGTTTCCTATTTATATTTATATTTTACCTCCTCAATTTAGCATTATGGACAGGGAAAGACCTAATCTAAAATCTGCACAAAAATATTTTGCCTTCAAATTCATACCGTGATCGTAGCATGAATGGAATCGACTCATATGACTGGGATTTCCATGAAAAAGATTGTGGGCGGAAAATTGGTGATCACTGTACATTTCTCTTCTGTTTCCTATTTATATTTCTATTTTACCTCCTCAATTTAGCATTATGGACAGGGAAAGACATAATCTAAAAACTGCACAAAATTATTTTGCCTTCAAATTCATACCGTGATCGTAGCATGCATGGACTCGATTCATATGACTGGGATTTCCATGAAAAAGATTGTGGGCGGAAAATTGGTGATCACTGTACATTTCTCTTCTGTTTCCTATTTATATTTATATTTTACCTCCTATATTTAGCATTATGGACAGGGAAAGACCTAATCTAAAACCTGCACAAAAATATTTTGCCTTCAAATTCATACCGTGATCGTAGCATGCATGGACTCGACTCATATGACTGGGATTTCCATGAAAAAGTTTGTGGGCCGAAAATGGGTGATCACTGTACATTTCTCTTCTGTTTCCTATTTATATTTCTATTTTACCTCCTCAATTTAGCATTATGGCCAGGGAAAGACCTAATCTAAAACCTGCACAAAAATATTTTGCCTTCAAATTCATACCGTGATCGTAGCATGCATGGACTCGACTCATATGACTGGGATTTCCATGAAAAAGATTGTGGGCCGAAAATGGGTGATCACTGTACATTTCTCTTCTGTTTCCTATTTATATTTCTATTTTACCTCCTCAATTTAGCATTATGGACAGGGAAAGACCTAATCTAAAATCTGCACAAAATATTTTGCCTTCAAATACATACCGTGATCGTAGCATGCATGGACTCGACTCATATCACTGGGATTTCCATGAAAAAGATTGTGGGCAGAAAATGGGTGATCACTGTACATTTCTCTTCTGTTTCCTATTTATATTTATATTTTACCTCCTCAATTTAGCATTATGGACAGGGAAAGACCTAATCTAAGCTCTGCACAAAAATATTTTGCCTTCAAATTCATACTGAGATCGTAGCATGCATGGACTCGACTCATATGACTGGGATTTCCATGAAAGAGATTGCGGCCCGAAAATGGGTGATCTCTGTACATTTCTCTTCTGTTTCGTATTTATATTTCCATTTTACCTCCTCAATTTAGCATTATAGACAGGGAAAGACCTAATCTAAAATCTGCACAAAAATATTTTGCCTTCGAATTCATACCGTGATCGTAGCATGCATGGACTCGACGAATATGACTGGGAATACCATGAAAAAGATTGTTGGCCGAAAATGGGTGATCACTGTACATTTCTCTTCTGTTTCCTATTTATATTTATATTTATATTTTACCTCCTCAATTTAGCATTAAGCCCAGGAAAGACCTAATCTAAGCTCTGCACAAAAACATTTTGCCTTCAAATTCATACCGTGATCGTAGCATGCATGGACTTGACTCATATGACTGGGATTTCCATGAAAAAGTTTTTGTGCCGAAAATGGGTGATCACTGTACATTTCTCTTCCGTTTCCTAGTTATATTTATATTTTACCTCCTCAATTTAGCATTATGGACAGGGAAAGATATAATCTAAAATCTGCACAAAAATATTTTGACTTCAAATTCATACCGTGATCGTAGCATGCATGGTCTCGACTCATATGACTGGGATTTCCATGAAGAAGATTGTGGGCCGAAAATGGGTGATCACTGTACATTTCTCTTCTGTTTTCTATTTATATTTTTATTTTGCCTCCTCAATTTAGCATTATGGACAGGGAAAGACCTAATCAAAATCTGCACAAAAATATTTTGCTTTCAAATTCATACCGTGATCGTAGCATGCATGGACTCGACTCATATGACTGGGATTTCCATGAAAAAGATTCTGGGCCGAAAATGGGAGATCACTGTACATTTCTCTTCTGTTTCCTATTTATATTTATATTTTACCTCCTCAATTTAGCATTATGGACAGGGAAAGGTATAATCAAAAATCTGCACAAAAATATTTTGCCTTCTAATTCATACCGTGATCGTAGCATGCATTGAATCGACTCATATGACTGGGATTTCCATGAAAAAGTTTGTGGGCCGAAAATGGGTGATCACTGTACATTTCTTTTCTGTTTCATATTTATATTTATATTTTACCTCCTCATTTCAGCATTATGGCCAGGGAAAGACCTAATCTAAGCTCTGCACAAAAATATTTTGCCTTCAAATTCATACCGTGATCGTAGCATGCATGGACTCGACTCATATGACTGGGATTTCCATGAAAAAGATGCTGGGCCGAAAATTGGTGATCACTGTACATTTCTCTTCTGTTTCCTATTTATATTTCTATTTTAACTCCTCAATTTAGCATTATGAAGAGGGAAAAACCTAATCTAAAATCTGCACAAAAATATTTTGCCTTCAAATTCATACCGTGATTGTAGCATGCATGGACTCGACTCACATGACTGGGATTTCCATGAAAAAGATTGTGCGTCGAAAATGGGTGATCACTGTACATTTCTGTTCTGTTTCGTATTCATATTTCTATTTTACCTCCTTAATTTAGCATTATGGACAGGGAAAGACATAATCAAAAAATCTGCACAAAAATATTATGCCTTCAAATTCATACCGTGATTTTAGCATGCATGGACTCGACTCATATGACTGGGATTTTCATGAAAAAGATTTTTAGCCGAAAATGGGTAATCACTGTACATTTCTCGTCTGTTTCCAGTTTATATTTCTATTTTACCTCCTCAATTTAGCATTATGGACAGGGAAAGACCTAATCTAAGATCTGCACAAAAATATTTTACCTTCAAATTCATACCGTGATAGTAGGATGCACGGACTCGACTCATATGATTGGGATTTCCATGAAAAAGATTGTGGGCCGAAAATGGGTAATCACTGTACATTTCTCTTCTGTTTCCTATTTATATTTCTATTTTACCTACTCAATTTAGCATTATGGACAGGGAAAGACCTGTGTTCGCTCTGTACAAAAATATTTTGCCTTCAAATTCATACCTCGATCGTAGCATGCATGGACTCGACTCATATGACTGGGATTTCCATGAAAAAGTTTGTAAGCCGAAAATTGGTGTTCACTGTACATTTCTCTTCTGTTTCCTATTTATATTTCTTTTTTACCTCCTCAATTTAGCATTATGGACAGGGAAAGACCTAATCTAAGATCTGCACAAAAATATTTTGCCTTCAAATTTATACCGTGATCGTAGCATGCATGGACTCGACTCATATGCCTGGGATTTCCATGAAAAAGATTGTGGGCCGAAAATGGGTGATCACTGTACATTTCTCTTCTGTTTCCTATTTATATTCATATTTTACCTCCTCAATTTAGCATTATGGACAGGGAAAGAGCTAATCTAAGCTCTGCACAAAAATATTTTGCCTTGAAATTCATACCGTGATCGTAGCATGCATGGACACGACTCATATGACTGGGATTTCCATGAAAAAGATTGTGGGCCGAAAATGGGTGATCACTGTACATTTCTCTTCTGTTTCCTATTTATATTTCTTTTTTACCTCCTCAATTTAGCATTATGGACAGGGAAAGACCTGTGTAACATCTGTACAAAAATATTTTGCCTTCAAATTCATACCTCGATCGTAGCATGCATGGACTCGACTCATATGACTGGGATTTCCATGATAAAGTTTGTAAGCCGAAAATGGGTGTTCACTGTACATTTCTCTTCTGTTTCCTATTTATATTTCTTTTTGACCTCCTCAATTTAGCATTATGGACAGGGAAAGACCTAATCTAAGATCTGCACAAAAATATTTTGCCTTCAAAGTTATGCCGTGATCGTAGCATGCATGGACTCGACTCATATGCCTGGGATTTCCATGAAAAAGATTGTGGGCCGAAAATGGGTGATCACTGTACATTTTTCTGCTGTTTCCTATTTATATTCATATTTTACCTCCTCAATTTAGCATTATGGACAGGGAAAGACCTAATCTAAGATCTGCACAAAAATATTTTGCCCTCAAATTCATACCGTGATCGTAGCATGCATGGACTCGTCTCATATGCCTGGGATTTCCATGAAAAACTTTGTGAGCCGAAAATGGGTGATCACTGTACATTTCTCTTCTGTTTCCTATTTATATTTCTATTTTACCTCCTTAATTTAGCATTATAGACAGGGAAAGACCTAATCTAAGTCCTGCACAAAAATATTTTGCCTTCAAATTCATACCGTGATCGTAGCATGCATGTACTCGACTCATATGACTGGGATTTCCATGAAAAAGATTGTGGGCCGAAAATGGGTGATCACTGTACATTTCTCTTCTGTTTCCTATTGATATTTCTATTGTACCTCCTCAATTTAGCATTATGGACAGTGAAAGACCTAATCTAAAATCTGCACAAAAATATTTTGCCTTCAAATTCATACCGTGATTGTAGCATGCATGGACTCGACTCATATCACTGGGATTTCCATGAAAAAGATTGTGGGCAGAAAATGGGTGATCATTGTACATTTTTCTTCTGTTTCCTATTTATATTTATATTTTACCTCCTCAATTTAGCATTATGGCCAAGGAAAAACCTAATCTAAGCTCTGCACAAAAATATTTTGCCTTAAAATTTATACCGTGATCGTAGCATGCATGGACTCGACTCATATGACTGGGATTTCCATGAAAAATATTGTGGGCTGAAAATGGGTGGTCACTGTACATTTCTCTTCTATTTCCTATTTATATTTATATTTTACGTCATCAATTTAGCATTATGGCCAGGGAAAGACCTAATCTAATCTCTGCACAAAAATATTTTGCCTTCAAATTCATACCGTGATCGTAGCATGCATGGACTCGACTCATATGACTGGGACTTCCATGAAAAAGATTGTGGGCTGAAAATGGGTGATCACTGTACATTTCTCTACTCTTTCCTATTTATATTTCAATTTTACCTCCTCAATTTAGCAATATGGCCAGGGAAAGACCTAATCTAAGCTCTGCACGAAAATATTTTGCCTTCAAATTCATACCGTGATCGTGGCATGCATGGACTCGACTCATATGACTGTGATTTCCATGAAAAAGATTGTGGGCCGAAAATGGGTGATCACTGTACATTTCTCTTCTGTTTCCTATTTATATTTCTTTTTTACCTCCTCAATTTAGCATTATGGCCAGGGAAAGACCTAATCTAAGCTCTGCACAAAAATATTTTGCCTTCAAATTCATACCGTGATCGTAGCATGAATTGAACTCGACTCATATGACTGGGATTTCCATGAAAAAGATTGTGGGCCGAAAATGGGTGATCACTGTACATTTCTCTTCTGTTTCCTATTTATATTTCTTTTTTACCTCCTCAATTTAGCATTATGGCCAGGGAAAGACCTAATCTAAAATCTGCACAAAAATATTTTGCCTTCAAATTCATACCGTGATCGTAGCATGCATGGACTCGACTCATATGACTGGGATTTCAACGAAAAAGATTGTGGGCCTAAAATGGATGATCACTGTACATTTCTCTTCTGTTTCCTATTGATATTTCTATTTTACCTCCTCAATTTAGCATTATGGACAGGGAAAGACCTAATCTAAGATCTGCAAAAAATATTTTGCCTTCAAATTCATACCGTGATCGTAGCATGCATGGAATCGACTCATATGACTGGGATTTCCATGAAAAAGTTTGTGGGCCGAAAATGCGAGATCACTGTACATTTCTCTTCTGTTTCCTATTTATATTTCTATTGTACCTCCTCAATTTAGCATTATGGCCAGGGAAAGACTTAATCTAAGCTGTGCACAAAAATATTTTGGCTTCAAATTAATACCGTGATCGTAGCATGCATGGACTCGACTCATATGACTGGGATTTACATGAAAAACATTGTGGGCACAAAATGGGTGGTCACTGTACATTTCTCTTCTGTTTCCTATTGATATTTCTATTGTACCTCCTCAATTTAGCTTTATGGACAGGGAAAGACCTAATCTAAAATCTGCACAAAAATATTTTGCCTTCAAATTCATACCGTGATCGTAGCATGCATGGACTCGACTCATATGACTGGGATTTCCATGAAAAATATTGTGGGCAGAAAATGGGTGATCATTGTACATTTCTCTTCTATTTACTACTTATATATCTATTTTACCTCCTCAATTTAGCATTATGGACAGGGAGAGACCTAATCTAAAATCTGCACAAAAATATTTTGCCTTCAAATTCATACCGTGATCGTAGCATGCATGGACTCGACTCATATGACTGGGATTTCCACAGAAAAGATTGTGGGCCGAAAATGGATGATCACTGTACATTTCTCTTCTGTTTCCGATTTATATTTATATTTTACCTCCTCAATTTAGCATTATGGCCAGGGAAAGACATAATCTAAGCTCTGCACAAAAATATTTTGCCTTCAAATTCATACCGTGATCGTAGCATGCATGGACTCGACTCATATAACTGGGATTTCCATGAAAAACATTGTGGGCACAAAATGGGTGGTCACTGTACATTTCTCTCCTGTTTCCTATTGATATTTCTATTTTACCTCCTCAATTTAGCATTATGGACAGGGAGAGACCTAATCTAAAATCTGCACAAAAATATTTTGCCTTCAAATTCATACCGTGATTGTAGCATGCATGGACTCGACTCATATGACTGGGATTTCCATGAAAAAGATTGTGGGCACAAAATGGGTTGTCACTGTACATTTCTCTTCTGTTTCCTATTTATATTTATATTTTACCTCCTCAATTTAGCATTATGGCCAGGGAAAGACCTAATCTAAGCTCTGCACAAAAATATTTTGCCTTCAAATTCATATCGTGATCGTAGCATGCATGTACTCGACTCATATGACTGGGATTTCCATGAAAAAGATTGTGGGCCGAAAATGGGTGATCACTGTACATTTCTCTTCTGTTTCCTATTTATATTTCTATTGTACCTCTTCAATTTAGCATTATGGACAGGGAAAGACCTAATCTAAGGTCTGCAAAAAATATTTTCCCTTCAAATTCATACCGTGATCGTAGCATGCATGTACTCGACTCATATGACTGGGATTTCCATGAAAAAGATTGTGGGCAGAAAATGGGTGATCATTGTACATTTTTCTTCTGTTTCCTATTTATATTTATATTTTACCTCCTCAATTTAGCATTATGGCCAGGGAAAAACCTAATCTAAGCTCTGCACAAAAATATTTTGCCTTAAAATTTATACCGTGATCGTAGCATGCATGGACTCGACTCATATGACTGGGATTTCCATGAAAAATATTGTGGGCCGAAAATGGGTGGTCACTGTACATTTCTCTTCTGTTTCCTATTTATATTTATATTTTACCTCCTCAATTTAGCATTATGGCCAGGGAAAGACCTAATCTAAGCTCTGCACAAAAATATTTTGCCTTCAAATTCATACCGTGATCGTAGCATGCATGGACTCGACTCATATGACTGGGATTTCCATGAAAAAGATTGTGGGCCGAAAATGGGTGATCACTGTACATTTCTCTACTCTTTCCTATTTATATTTCTATTTTACCTCCTCAATTTAGCAATATGGCCAGGGAAAGACCTAATCTAAGCTCTGCACGAAAATATTTTGCCTTCAAATTCATACCATGATCGTGGCATGCATGGACTCGACTCCTATAACTGTGATTTCCATGAAAAACATTGTGGGCCGAAAATGGGTGATCACTGTACATTTCTCTTCTGTTTCCTATTTATATTTCTTTTTTACCTCCTCAATTTAGCATTATGGACAGGGAAAGACCTGTGTAAGCTCTGTACAAAAATATTTTGCCTTCAAATTCATACCGCGATCGTAGCATGCATGGACTCGACTCACATGACTGGGATTTCCACGAAAAAGATTGTGGGCCGAAAATGGATGATCACTGTACATTTCTCTTCTGTTTCCGATTTATATTTATATTTTACCTCCTCAATTTAGCATTATGGCCAAAGAAAGACTTAATCTAAGCTCTGCACAAAAATATTTTGCCTTCAAATTCATACCGTGATCGTAGCATGCATGGACTCGACTCATATGACTGGGATTTCCATGAAAAAGATTGTGGGCGGAAAATGTGTGATCACTGAACATTTCTCCCCTGTTTCCTATTTATATTTATATTATAACTCCTCAATTTAGCATTATGGACAGGGAAAGACCGAATCTAAAATCTGCACAAAAATATTTTGCTTCAAATTCATACCGTGATCGTAGCATGCATGGACTCGACTCATATGACTGGGCTTTCCATGCAAGAGATTGTGGGCCGAAAATGGGTGATCACTGTACATTTCTCTTCTGTTTCCTATTTATATTTCTTTTTTACCTCCTCAATTTAGCATTATGGACACTGAAAGACCTAATCTAAGATCTGCACAAAAATATTTTGCCTTCAAATTCATACCGTGATCGTAGCATGCATGGATTCGACTCATGTGACTGGGATTTCTATGAAAAAGATTGTCGGCCGAAAATGCGTGATCACTCTATATTTCTCTTTTGTTTCCTATTTATATTTATATTTTACCTCCTCAATTCAGCATTATGGACAGGGAAAGACCTAATCTAAAATCTGCACAAAAATATTTTGCCTTCAAATTCATAGCGTGATCGTAGCATGCATGGACTCGACTCATATGACTGGGATTTCCATGAAAAAGATTGTGGGCCGAAAATAGGTGATCACTGTACATTTCTCTTCTGTTTCCTATTTATATTTCTATTTTACCTCCTCAATTTAGCATTATGGACAGGGAATGACCTAATCTAAGATCTGCACAAAAATATTTTGCCTTCAAATTCATACCGTGATCGTAGCATGCATGGACTCGACTCATATGACTGGGATTTCCATGAAAAAGATTGTGGGCCGAAAATGTGTGATCACTGTATATTCCTCTTTTGTTTCCTATTTATATTTTTATTTTACCTCCTCAATTTAGCATTATGGACAGGGAAAGACCTAATCTAAGATCTGCACAAAAATATTTTGCCTTCAAATTCATACCGTGATCGTAGCATGCATGGACTCGACTCATATGACTGGGATTTCCATGAAAAAGATTGTGGGCGGAAAATGGGTGATCACTGTACGTTTCTCTTCTGTTTCCTATTTATATTTCTATTTTACCTCCTCAATTTGGCATTATGGACAGGGAAAGACCTAATCTAAAATCTGCACAAAAATATTTTGCCTTCAAATTCATACCGTGATCGTAGCATGCATGGACTCGACTCATATGACTGGGATTTCCATGAAAAAGATTCTGGGCAGAAAATGGGTGATCCCTGTACATATCTCTTCTGTTTCCTATTCATATTTCTATTTTACCTCCTCAATTTAGCATTATGGACAGGGAAAAACCTAATCTAAAATCTACACAAAAATATTTTGCCTTCAAATTCATACCGTGATCGTAGCATGCATGGACTCGACTCATATGACTGGGATTTCCATGAAAAAGATTGTGGGCCGAAAATGGGTGATCACTGTACATTTCTCTTCTGTTTCCTATTTATATTTATATTTTACTTCCTTCATTTAGCATGATGGACAGGGAAAGACCTAATCTAAGACCTGCAAAAAAATATTTTGCCTTCAAATTTATACCGTGATCGTAGCATGCATGGACTCGACTCATATGACTGGGATTTCCATGAAAAAGATTGTGGGCAGAAAATCGGTGATCACTGTACATTTCTCTTCTGTTTCCTATTTATATTTATATTTTACTTCCTTCATTTAGCATTATGGACAGGGAAAGACCTAATCTAACATCTGCAAAAAAATATTTAGCCTTCAAATTCATACCGTGATCGTAGCATGCATGGACTCGACTCATATGACTGGGATTACCATGAAAATATTGTCTGCAGAAAACGGGTGATCACTGTATATTTCTCTTCTGTTTCCTATTTATATTTATATTTTACTTTCTCAATTTAGCATTATGGACAGGGAAAGACCTAATCTAAGCTCTAAAAAAAATATTTTGCCTTCAAATTCATACCGTGATCGTAGCATGCATGGACTCGACTCATATGACTGGGACTTCCATGAAAAAGATTCTGGGCGGAAAATGGGAGATCACTGTACTTATCTCTTCTGTTTCCTATTCATATTTCTATTTTACCTCCTCAATTTAGCATTATGGATAGGGAAAGACCTAATCTAAAATCTGCACAAAAATATTTTGCCTTCAAATTCATACCGTGATCGTAGCATGCATGGACTCGACTCATATGACTGGGATTTCCATGAAAAAGATTGTGGGCAGAAAATGGGTGATCACTGTACATTTCTCTTCTGTTTCCTATTCATATTTATAATTTACCTACTATATTTAGCATTGTGGACAGGGAAAGACCTAATCTAAGATCTGCAAAAAAATATTTTGCCTTCAAATTCATACCATGATCCTAGCATGCATGGACTGGACTCATATGACTGGGATTTCCATGAAAATATTGTGGGCCGAAAATGGATGATCACTGTACATTTCTCTTCTGTTTCCGATTTATATTTATATCTTACCTCCTCAATTTAGCATTATGGCCAAAGAAAGACTTAATCTAAGCTCTGCACAAAAATATTTTGCCTTCAAATTCATACCGTGATCGTAGCATGCATGGACTCGACTCATATGACTGGGATTTCCATGAAAAAGATTGTGGGCGGAAAATGTGTGATCACTGTACATTTCTCCCCTGTTTCCTATTTATATTTATATTATAACTCCTCAATTTAGCATTATGGACAGGGAAAGACCGAATCTAAAATCTGCACAAAAATATTTTGCTTCAAATTCATACCGTGATCGTAGCATGCATGGACTCGACTCATATGACTGGGATTTCCATGCAAGAGATTGTGGGCCGAAAATGGGTGATCACTGTACATTTCTCTTCTGTTTCCTATTTATATTTCTATTTTACTTCCTTCATTTAGCATTATGGACAAGGAAAGACCTAATCTAAGCTCTGCACAAAAATATTTTGCCTTCAAATTCATACCGTGATCGTAGCATGCATGGACTCGACTCATATGACAGGGATTTCCATGGAAAAGATTGTGGGCACAAAATGGATGTTCGCTGTACATTTGTTTTCTGTTTTCTACTTATATTTATATTTTACTTCCTTAATTTAGCATTATGGATAGGTAAGACCTAATCTAAGATCTGCAAAAAAATATTTTGCCTTCAAATTCATACCGTGAACGTAGCATGCATGGAATTGACTCATCTGACTGGGATTTCCATGTAAAAGATTGTGGGCCGAAAATGGGTGATCACTGTACATTTCTTTTCTGTTTCCTATTTATATTTATATTTTACCTCCTCAATTTAGCATTATGGACAGGGAAAGACCTAATCTAAGATGTGCACGAAAATATTTTGCCTTCAAATTCATACCGTGATAGTAGCATGCATGGACTCGACTCATATGACTGGGATTTCCATGAAAAAGATTGTGGGCACAAAATGCGTGATCACTGTACATTTCTCTTCTGTTTCCTATTTATATTTCTATTTTACCTCCTCAATTTAGCATTATCGCCAGTGAAAGACCTAATCTAAGCTCTGCACAAAAATATTTTGCCTTCAAATTCATACCGTGAACGTAGCATGCATGGACTCGACTCATATGACTGGGATTTCCATGAAAAAGATTGTGGGCCGAAAATTGGTGATCACTGTACATTTCTCTTCTGTTTCCTATTTATATTTCTATTTTACCTCCTCAATTTAGCATTATGGACAGGGAAAGACCTAATCTAAGATCTGCACAAAAATATTTTGCCCTCAAATTCATACCGTGATCGTAGCATGCATGGACTCGACTCATATGCCTGGGATTTCCATGAAAAACTTTGTGGGCCGAAAACGGGTGATCACTGTACATTTCTCTTCTGTTTCCTATTTATATTTCTATTTTACCTCCTCAATTTAGCATTATGGACAGGGAAAGACCTAATCTAAGATGTGCACAAAAATATTTTGCCTTCAAATTCATACCGTGATCGTAGCATGCATGTACTCGACTCATATGACTGGGATTTCCATGAAAAAGATTGTGGGCAGAAAATGGGTGATCACTGTACATTTCTCTTCTATTTCCTATTTGTATTTTTATTATACTTCCTTCATTTAGCATTATGGACAGGGAAAGGACTAATCTAAAATCTGCACAATAATATATTGCCTTCAAATTCATACCGTGATCGTAGCATGCATTGACTCGACTCATATGACTGGGATTTTCATGAAAAAGATTGTGGGCAGAAAATGGGTGATCACTGTACATTTCTCTTCTGTTTCCTATTTCTATTTCTATTTTACCTCCTCAATTTAGCATTATGTACAGGGAAAGATCTAATCTAAAATCTGCACAAAAATATTTTGCCTTCAAATTCATACCGTGATCGTAGCATGCATGGACTCGACTCATATGACTGGCGTTTCCATGAAAAAGATTGTGGGCCGAAAATGGGTGATCACTGTACATTTCTCTTCTGTTTCTTATTTATATTTATATTTTACCTCCTCAATTTAGCATTATGGACAGGGAAAGACCTAATCTAAAACCTGCACAAAAATATTTTGCCTTCAAATTCATACCGTGATCGTAGCATGCATGGACTCGACTCATATTACTGGGATTTCCATGAAAAAGATTGTGGGCCGAAATTGGGTGATCACTGTACATTTCTCTTCTGTTTCCTATTTATATTTCTATTGTACCTCCTCAATTTAGCATTATGGACAGGGAAAGACCTAATCTAAAATCTGCACAAAAATATTTTGCCTTCAAATTCATACCGTGATCGTAGCATGCATGGACTCGACTCATATGACAGGGATTTCCATGTAAAAGATTGTGGGCCGAAAATGGGTGATCACTGTACATTTCTCTTCTGTTTCCTATTTATATTTCTATTGTACCTCCTCAATTTAGCATTATGGACAGGGAAAGACCTAATCTAAAATCTGCACAAAAATATTTTACCTTCAAATTCATACCGTGATAGTAGCATGCAAGGACTCGACTCATATGACTGGGATTTCCATGAAAAAGATTGTGGGCACAAAATGGGTGATCACTGTACATTTTTCTTCTGTTTCCTATTTATATTTATATTTTACCTCCTCAATTTAGCATTATGGACAGGGAAAGACCAAATCTAAGATCTGCACAAAAATATTTTGCTTTCAACTTCATACCGTGATCGTAGCATGCATGGACTCGACTCATATGACTGGGATTTCCATGAAAAAGATTGTGCCCCGAAAATGGGTGATCACTGTACATTTCTCTTCTGTTTCCTATTTATATTTATATTTTACTTCCTACATTTAGCATTATGGACAGGGAAAGACCTAATCTAAGATCTGCAAAAAAATTATTTTGCCTTCAAATACATACCGTGATCGTAGCAGGCATGGACTTGACTCATATGACTGGGATTTCCATGAAAGAGATTGTGGGCAGAAAATGGGCGATCACTGTATATTTCTCTTCTGTTTCCTATTTATATTTATATTTTACTTCCGCAATTTAGCATTATGGACAGGGAAAGACCTAATCTAATCTCTGCAAAAAAATATTTTGCCTTCAAATTCATACCGTGATCGTAGCATGCATCGACTCGACTCATATGACTGGGATTTCCATGAAAATATTGTGGGCAAAAAATGGGTGATCTCTGTACACTTCTCTTCTGTTTACTATTTATATTTCTATTTTATTTCCTCAATTTAGCATTATGGACAGGGAAAGACCTAATCTAAGATCTGCAAAAAAATATTTTGCCTTCAAATTCATACAGTGATCGTAGCATGCATGGACTCGACTCATATGACTGGGATTTCCATGAAAAAGATTGTGGGCAGAAAATGGGTGATCACTGTACATTTCTCTTCTATTTCCTATTTGTATTTTTATTATACTTCCTTCATTTAGCATTATGGACAGGGAAAGACCTAATCTAGGCTCTGCACAAAAATATTTTGCCTTCAAATTCATACCGTGGTCGAAGCATGCACTGACACGACTCATATGACTGCGATTTCCATGAAAAAGATTGTGGGCCGAAAATGGGTGATCACTGTACATTTCTCTTCTGTTTCCTATTTATATTTCTATTTTACCTCCTCAATTTAGCATTATGGACAGGGAAAGACCTAATCTAAAATCTGCACAAAAATTTTTTGCCTTCAAATTCATACCGTGATCGTAGCATGCATGGACTCGACTGATATGACTGGGATTTCCATGAAAAAGATTGTGGGCCGAAAATGGGTGATCACTGTACATTTCTCTTCTGTTTCTTATTTATATTTCTATTTTACCTCCTCAATTTAGCATTATGGACCAGGAAAGACCTAATCTAAGCTCTGCACAAAAATATTTTGCCTTCAAATTCATACTGTGATCGTAGCATGCATGGACTCGACTCATATAACTGGGATTTCCATGAAAAAGATTGTGGGCAGAAAATGGGTGATCACTGTACATTTCTCTTCTGTTTCCTATTTATATTTATATTTTACCTCCTCAATTTAGCATTATGGACAGGGAAAGACCTAATCTAAAATCTGCACAAAAATATTTTGCTTTCAAATTCATACCGTGATCGTAGCATGCATGGACTCGACTCATATGACTGGGATTTCCATGAAAAAGATTGTGGGCCGAAAATGGGTGATCACTGTACATTTCTCTTCTGTTTCTTATTTATATTTCTATTTTACCTCCTCAATTTAGCATTATGGCCCAGGAAAGACCTAATCTAAGCTCTGCACAAAAATATTTTGCCTTCAAATTCATACTGTGATCGTAGCATGCATGGACTCGACTCATATGACTGGGATTTCCATGAAAAAGATTGTGGGCCGAAAATGGGTGATCACTGTACATTTCTCTTCTCTTTCTTATTTATATTTCTATTTTACCTCCTCAATTTAGCATTATGGACCAGGAAAGACCTAATCTAAGCTCTGCACAAAAATATTTTGCCTTCAAATTCATACTGTGATCGTAGCATGCATGGACTCGACTCATATGACTGGGATTTCCATGAAAAAGATTGTGGGCAGAAAATGGGGGATCACTGTACATTTCTCTTCTGTTTCCTATTTATATTTCTATTTTACCTCCTCAATTTAGCATTATGGACAGGGAAAGACCTAATCTAAAATCTGCACAAAAATATTTTGCCTTCAAATTCATACCGTGATCTTAGCATGCATGGACTCGACTCATATGACTGGGATTTCCATGAAAAAGATTGTGGGCCGAAAATGGGTGATCACTTTACATTTCTCTTCTGTTTCCTATTTATATTTCTATTTTACCTCCTCAATTTAGCATTATGGACAGGGAAAGACCTAATCTAAAATCTGCACAAAAATATTTTGCCTTCAAATTCATACCGTGATCGTAGCATGCATGGACTCGACTCACATCACTGGGATTTCCATGAAAAATATTGTGGGCAGAAAATGGGTGATCACTGTACATTCCTCTTCTGTTTCCTATTTATATTTATATTTTACCTCCTCAATTTAGCATTATGGACAGGGAAAGACATTATCTAAGCTCTGCACAGAAATATTTTGCCTTCAAATTCATACCGTGATCGTAGCATGCATGGACTGGACTCATATGACTGGTATTTACATGAAAAAGATTGTGGGCCGAAAATGGGTGATCACTGTACATTTCTCTTCTGTTTCCTATTTATATTTATATTTTACCTCCTCAATTTAGCATTATGGACAGGGAAAGACATTATCTAAGCTCTGCACAGAAATATTTTGCCTTCAAATTAAATACCGTGATCGTAGCATGCATGGACTCGACTCATATGACTGGGATTTCCATGAAAAAGATTGTGGGGCGAAAATGGGTGATCACTGTACATTTCTCTTCTGTTTCCGATTTATATTTATATTTTACCTCCTCAATTTAGCATTATGGACAGGGAAAGACCTAATCTAAAATCTGCACAAAAATATTTTGCCTTCAAATTCATAACGTAATCGTAGCATGCATGGACTCGACTCATATGACTGGGATTTCCATGAAAAAGATTGTGGGCCGGAAATGGGTGATCACTGTACATTTCTCTTCTGTTTCCTATTTATATTTATATTTTACTTCCTCAATTTAGCATTATCGACAGGGAAATATCTAATCTAAAATCTGCACAAAAATTTTTTGCCTTCAATTTCATACCGTGATCGTAGCATGCATGGACTCGACTCATATGACTGGGATTTCCATGAAAAAGATTGTGGGCCGAAAATGGGTGATCACTGTACATTTCTCTTCTGTTTCTGATTTATATTTCTATTTTACCTCCTCAATTTAGCATTATGGACCAGGAAAGACCTAATCTAATCTCTGCACAAAAATATTTTTCCTTCAAATTCATACCGTGATCGTAGCATGCATGGACTCGACTCATATGACTGGGATATCCATGAAAAAGATTGTGGGCCGAAAATGGGTGATCACTGTACATTTCTCTTCTGTTTCCTATTTATATTTATATTTTACCTCCTCAATTTAGCATTATGGCCAGGGAAAGACCTAATCTAAAACCTGCACAAAAATATTTTGCCTTCAAATTCATAACGTGATCATAGCATGCATGAACTCGACTCATATGACTGGGATTTCCATGAAAAAGATTGTGGGCCGAAAATGGGTGATCACTGTACATTTCTCTTCTGTTTCCTATTTATATTTTTATTTTATCTCCTCAATTTAGCATTATGGTCAGGGAAAGACCTAATCTAAGAACTGCACAAAAATATTTTGCCTTCAAATTCATACCGTGATCGTAGCATGCATGGACTCGACTCATATGACTGGGATTTCCATGAAAAAGATTGTGGGCCGAAAATGGGTGATCACTGTACATTTCTCTTCTGTTTCCTATTTATATTTCTGTTTTACCTCCTCAATTTAGCATTATGGACAGGGAAAGACCTAATCTAAGTACTGCACAAAAATATTTTGCCTCCAAATTCATACCGTGATCGTAGCATGCATGGACTCGACTCATATGACTGGGATTTCCATGAAAAAGATTGTGGGC
This sequence comes from Acanthosepion lycidas, assembly GCA_963932145.1. NCBI lineage: Eukaryota > Metazoa > Mollusca > Cephalopoda > Sepiida > Sepiidae > Acanthosepion > Acanthosepion lycidas. Next base: position 1,248,783 of record OZ010604.1, on the reverse strand, counting down.
CGAAAATGGGTGATCACTGTACATTTCTCTTCTGTTTCCTATTTATATTTCTATTTTACCTCCTCAATTTAGCATTATGGACAGGGAAAGACCTAATCTAAAATCTGCACAAAAATATTTTGCCTTCAAATTCATAACGTGATCATAGCATGCATGAACTCTACTCATATGACTGGGATTTCCCTGAAAAAGATTGTGGGCCGAAAATGGGTGATCACTGTACATTTCTCTTCTGTTTCCAATTTATATTTTTATTTTAACTCCTCAATTTAGCAATATGGCCAGGGAAAGACCTAATCTAAGCTCTGCAAAAAAATATTTTGCTTTCAAATTCATACCGTGATCGTAGCATGCATGGACTCGACTCATATGACTGGGATTTCCTTGAAAAAGATTGTGGGCAGAAAATGGGTGATCACTGTACATTTCTCTTCTGTTTCCTATTTATATTTGTATTTTACCTCCTCAATTTAGCATTATGGACAGGGAAAGACCTAATCTAATATCTGCACAAAAATATTTTGCCTTCAAATTCATACCGTGATCGTAGCATGCATGAACTCTACTCATATGACTGGGATTTCCATGAAAAAGATTGTGGGCAGAAAATGTGTGATCACTGTACATTTCTCTTCTGTTTCCTATTTATATTTCTTTTTTACCTCCTCAATTTAGCATTATGGCCAGGGAAAGACCTAATCTAAGCTCTGCACAAAAATATTTTGCCTTCAAATTCGTACCGTGATCGTAGCATGCATGGACTCGACTCATATGACTGGGATTTGCATGAAAAAGATTGTGGGCCGAAAATGGGTGATCACTGTACATTTCTCTTCTGTTTCTAATTTATATTTATATTTTACCTCCTCAATTTAGCATTATGGCCAGGGAAAGACCTAATCTAAGCTCTGCACAAAAATATTTTGACTTCAAATTCATAACGTAATCGTAGCATGCATGGACACGACTCATATGACTGGGATTTCCATGAAACGATTGTGGGCCGAAAATGGGTGATCACTGTACATTTCTCTTCTGTTTCCTATTTATATTTATATTTTACCTCCTCTATTTAGCATTATGCACAGGTAAAGACCTAATGTAAAATCTGCACAAAAATATTTTGCCTTCAAATTCATACCGTGATCGTAGCATGCATGGACTCGACTCATATGACTGGGATTTCCATGAAAAAGATTGTGGGCCGAAAATGGGTGATCACTGTACATTTCTCTTCATTTTTATATTTATATTTATATTTTAGCTCCTCAATTTAGCATTATGGCCAGGGAAAGACCTAATCGAAGCTCTGCACAAAAATATTTTGCCTTCAAATTCATACCGTGATCGTAGCATGCTTGGAATCGACTCATATGACTGGGATTTCCATGAAAAAGATTGTAGGCCGAAAATGGGTGATCATTGTACATTTCTCTTCTGTTTCCTATTTATATTTCTATTTTACCTCCTCTATTTAGCATTATGTACAGGGAAAGACCTAATCTAAGAACTGCACAAAAATATTTTGCCTTCAAATTCATACCGTGATCGTAGCATGCATGGACTCGACTCATATGACTGGGATTTCCATGAAAAAGACTGTCGGCCGAAAATGGGTGATCACTGTACATTTCTCTTCTGTTTCCTATTTATATTTATATTTTACATGCTCAATTTAGCATTATGGACAGGGAAAGACCTAATCTAAGCTCTGCACAAAAATATTTTGCCTTCAAATTCATACCGTGATCGTAGCATGCATGGACTCGATTCATATGACTGGGATATCCATGAAAAAGATTGTCGGCCGAAAATGGGTGATCACTGTACATTTCTCTTCTGTTTCCTATTTATATTTATATTTTATCTCCTCAATTTACCATTATGGACAGGGAAAGATCCAATCTAAGATCTGCACAAAAATATTTTGCCTTCAAATTCATACCGTGATCGTAGCATGCATGGACTCGACTCATATGACTGGGATTTCCATGAAAAAGATTGTGGGCCGAAAATGGGTGATCACTGTACATTTCTTTTCTGTTTCCTATTTATATTTATATTTTACCTCCTCAATTTAGCATTATGGACAGGGATAGACTTAATCTAAAATCTGCACAAAAATATTTTGCCTTTAAATTCATACCGTGATCGTAGCATGCATGGACTCGACTCATATGACTGGGATTTCCATGAAAAAGATTGTGGGCCCAAAATGGGTGATCACTGTACATTTCTCTTCTGTTTCCTATTTATATTTATATTTTACCTCCTCAATTTAGCATTACGGACAGGGAAAGACCTAATCTAAGATCTGGACAAAAATATTTTGCCTTCAAATTCATACCGTGATCGTAGCATGCATGGAATCGACTCATATGACTGGGATTTCCATGAAAAAGACTGTGGGCCGAAAATGGGTGATCACTGTACATTTCTCTTCTGTTTCCTATTTATATTTATATTTTACCTCCTCAATTTTGCATTATGGCCCGAGAATGACCGAATCTAAAATCTGCTGAAAAATATTTTGCCTTCAAATTCATACCGTATCGTAGCATGCATGGACTCGACTCATATGACTGGGATATCCGAGAAAAAGATAGTGGGCCGAAAATGGGAGATCACTGTACATTTCCATTCTGTTTCCTATTTATATTTCTATTTTACCTCCTCAATTTAGCATTATGGACAGGGAAAGACCTAATCTAAAATCTGCACAAAAATATTTTGCCATCAAATTCATACCGTGATCGTAGCATGCATGGACTCGACTCATATGACTGGGATTTCCATGAAAAAGATTGTGGGCCGAAAATGGGTGATCCCTGTACATTTCTCTTCTGTTTCCTATTTATATTTATATTTTACCTCCTCAATTTAGCATTATGGACAGGGATAGATCTAATCTGAAATCTGCACAAAAATATTTTTCCTTCAAATTCATACCGTGATCGCAGCATGCATGGACTCGACTCATATGACTGGGATTTCCATGTAAAAGATTGTGGGCCGAAAATGGGTGATCACTGTACATTTCTCTTCTGTTTCATATTTATATTTCTATTTTACCTCCTCAATTTAGCATTATGGCCAGGGAAATACCTAATCTAAGATCTGGACAAAAATATTTTGCCTTTAAATTCATACCGTGATCGTAGCATGCATGGACTCGACTCATATGACAGGGATTTGTATGAAAAAGATTGTGGGCCCAAAATGGGTGATCACTGTACATTTCTCTTCTGTTTCCTATTTATATTTATATTTTATCTCCTCAATTTACCATTATGGACAGGGAAAGATCCAATCTAAGATCTGCACAAAAATATTTTGCCTTCAAATTCATACCGTGATCGTAGCATGCATGGACTCGACTCATATGACTGGGATTTCCATGAAAAAGATTGTGGGCCGAAAATGGGTGATCACTGTACATTTCTTTTCTGTTTCCTATTTATATTTATATTTTACCTCCTCAATTTAGCATTATGGACAGGGATAGACCTAATCTAAAATCTGCACAAAAATATTTTGACTTCAAATTCATAACGTAATCGTAGCATGCATGGACACGACTCATATGACTGGGATTTCCATGAAACGATTGTGGGCCGAAAATGGGTGATCACTGTACTTTTCTCTTCTGTTTCCTATTTATATTTATATTTTACCTCCTCTATTTAGCATTATGCACAGGTAAAGACCTAATCTAAAATCTGCACAAAAATATTTTGCCTTCAAATTCATACCGTGATCGTAGCATGCATGGACTCGACTCATATGACTGGGATTTCCATGAAAAAGATTGTGGGCCGAAAATGGGTGATCACTGTACATTTCTCTTCATTTTTATATTTATATTTATATTTTAGCTCCTCAATTTAGCATTATGGCCAGGGAAAGACCTAATCGAAGCTCTGCACAAAAATATTTTGCCTTCAAATTCATACTGTGATCGTAGCATGCTTGGAATCGACTCATATGACTGGGATTTCCATGAAAAAGATTGTAGGCCGAAAATGGGTGATCATTGTACATTTCTCTTCTGTTTCCTATTTATATTTCTATTTTACCTCCTCTATTTAGCATTATGTACAGGGAAAGACCTAATCTAAGAACTGCACAAAAATATTTTGCCTTCAAATTCATACCGTGATCGTAGCATGCATGGACTCGACTCATAATGACTGGGATTTCCATGAAAAAGACTGTCGGCCGAAAATGGGTGATCACTGTACATTTCTCTTCTGTTTCCTATTTATATTTATATTTTACATGCTCAATTTAGCATTATGGACAGGGAAAGACCTAATCTAAGCTCTGCACAAAAATATTTTGCCTTCAAATTCATACCGTGATCGTAGCATGCATGGAGTCGATTCATATGACTGGGATATCCATGAAAAAGATTGTCGGCCGAAAATGGGTGATCACTGTACATTTCTCTTCTGTTTCCTATTTATATTTGTAGTTTACCTCCTCAATTTAGCATTATGGACAGGGAAAGATCTAATCTAAGATCTGCACAAAAATATTTTGTCTTCAAATTCATAACGTGATTGTAGCATGCATGGACACGACTCATATGACTGGGATTTCCATGAAAAAGATTGTGGGCGTAAAATGGGTGATCACTGTACATGTCTCTTCTGTTTCCTATTTATATTTCTATTTTACCTCCTCAATTTAGCATTATGGACAGGGAAAGACCTAATCTGAAATCTGCACAAAAATATTTTGCCTTCAAATACATACCGTGATCGTAGCATGCATGGACTCGACTCATATGACTGGGATTTGCATGAAAAAAAATTGTGGGCAGAAAATGGGTGTTCACTGTACATTTCTCTTCTGTTTCCTATTTATATTTCTATTTTACCTCCTCAATTTAGCATTATGGACAGAGAAAGACCAAATCTAAGATATGCACAAAAATATTTTGCCTTCAAATTTTTACCGTGATCATAGCATGCATGGACTCGACTCATATGACAGGGATTTGCATGAAAAAGATTGTGGGCCCAAAATGGGTGATCACTGTACATTTCTCTTCTGTTTCCTATTTATATTTATATTTTATCTCCTCAATTTACCATTATGGACAGGGAAAGATCCAATCTAAGATCTGCACAAAAATATTTTGCCTTCAAATTCATACCGTGATCGTAGCATGCATGGACTCGACTCATATGACTGGGATTTCCATGAAAAAGATTGTGGGCCGAAAATGGGTGATCACTGTACATTTCTTTTCTGTTTCCTATTTATATTTATATTTTACCTCCTCAATTTAGCATTATGGACAGGGATAGACCTAATCTAAAATCTGCACAAAAATATTTTGCCTTTAAATTCATACCGTGATCGTAGCATGCATGGACTCGACTCATATGACTGGGATTTCCATGAAAAAGATTGTGGGCCCAAAATGGGTGATCACTGTACATTTCTCTTCTGTTTCCTATTTATATTTATATTTTACCTCCTCAATTTAGCATTACGGACAGGGAAAGACCTAATCTAAGATCTGGACAAAAATATTTTGCCTTCAAATTCATACCGTGATCGTAGCATGCATGGAATCGACTCATATGACTGGGATTTCCATGAAAAAGACTGTGGGCCGAAAATGGGTGATCACTGCACATTTCTCTTCTGTTTCCTATTTATATTTATATTTTACCTCCTCAATTTTGCATTATGGCCCGAGAATGACCGAATCTAAAATCTGCTCAAAAATATTTTGCCTTCAAATTCATACCGTATCGTAGCATGCATGGACTCGACTCATATGACTGGGATATCCGAGAAAAAGATAGTGGGCCGAAAATGGGAGATCACTGTACATTTCCATTCTGTTTCCTATTTATATTTCTATTTTACCTCCTCAATTTAGCATTATGGACAGGGAAAGACCTAATCTAAAATCTGCACAAAAATATTTTGCCATCAAATTCATACCGTGATCGTAGCATGCATGGACTCGACTCATATGACTGAGATTTCCATGAAAAAGATTGTGGGCCGAAAATGGGTGATCCCTGTACATTTCTCTTCTGTTTCCTATTTATATTTATATTTTACCTCCTCAATTTAGCATTATGGACAGGGATAGATCTAATCTGAAATCTGCACAAAAATATTTTTCCTTCAAATTCATACCGTGATCGCAGCATGCATGGACTCGACTCATATGACTGGGATTTCCATGAAAAAGATTGTGGGCCGAAAATGGGTGATCACTGTACATTTCTCTTCTGTTTCATATTTATATTTCTATTTTACCTCCTCAATTTAGCATTATGGCCAGGGAAATACCTAATCTAAGATCTGGACAAAAATATTTTGCCTTTAAATTCATACCGTGATCGTAGCATGCATGGACTCGACTCATATGACAGGGATTTGCATGAAAAAGATTGTGGGCCCAAAATGGGTGATCACTGTACATTTCTCTTCTGTTTCCTATTTATATTTATATTTTATCTCCTCAATTTACCATTATGGACAGGGAAATATCCAATCTAAGATCTGCACAAAAATATTTTGCCTTCAAATTCATACCGTGATCGTAGCATGCATGGACTCGACTCATATGACTGGGATTTCCATGAAAAAGATTGTGGGCCGAAAATGGGTGATCACTGTACATTTCTTTTCTGTTTCCTATTTATATTTATATTTTACCTCCTCAATTTAGCATTATGGACAGGGATAGACGTAATCTAAAATCTGCACAAAAATATTTTGCCTTCAAATTCATACCGTGATCGTAGCATGAATGGACACGACTCATATGACTGGGATTTCCATGAAAAAGATTTTGGGCCGAAAATGGGTGATCACTGTACATTTCTCTTCTGTTTCCTATTTATATTTCTATTTTATCTCCTCAATTTAGCATTATGGACAGGGAAAGACCTAATCTAAAATCTGCACAAAAATATTTTGCTTTCAAATTCATACAGTGATCGTAGCATGCATGGACTCGACTCATATCACTGGGATTTCCATGAAAAAGATAGTGGGCCGAAAATGGGTGATCACTGTACATTTCTGTTCTGTTTCCTATTTTTTTTTCTATTTTACTTCTTCAATTTAGCATTATGGACAGGGAAAGACGAAATCTAAAATCTGTACAAAAATATTTTGCCTTCAAATTAATACCGTGATCGTAGCATGCATGGACTCGACTCATATGACTGGTATTTCCATGAAAAAGATTGTGGGCCGAAAATGGGTGATCACTGTACATTTCTCTTCTGTTTCCTCTTTATATTTATATTTTACCTCCTCAATTTAGCATTATGGACAGGGAAAGACCTAATCTAAAATCTGCACAAAAATATTTTACTTTCAAATTCATACCGTGATTGTAGCATGCATGGACTCGACTCATATGACTGGGATTTCCATGAAAAAGTTTGTTGCCCGAAAATGGGTGATCACTGTACATTTCTCTTCTGTTTCCTATTTATATTTATATTTTACCTCCTCAATTTAGCATTATGGACAGGGAAAGACCTAATCTAAAATCTGCACAAAAATATTTTGCATTCAAATTCATACCGTGATGGTTGCATGCATGGACTCGACTCATATGACTGGGATTTCCATGAAAAAGACTCTGGGCCGAAAATGGGTGATCACTGTACATTTCTCTTCTGTTTCCTATTTATATTTATATTTTACCTCCTCAATTTAGCATTATGGACAGGGAAAGACCTAATCTAAAATCTGCACAAAAATATTTTGCCTTTAAATTCATACCGTGATCGTAGCATGCATGGACTCGACTCATATGACTGGGATTTCCATGAAAAAGATTGTGGGCGGAAAATGGGTGATCACTGTACATTTCTCTTCTGTTTCCTATTTATATTTATATTTTACCTCCTCAATTTAGCATTATGGACAGGGAAAGACCTAATCTAAGATCTGGACAAAAATATTTTGCCTTCAAATTCATACCGTGATCGTAGCATGCATGGAATCGACTCATATGACTGGGATTTCCATGAAAAAGACTGTGGGCCGAAAATGGGTGATCACTGCACATTTCTCTTCTGTTTCCTATTTATATTTATATTTTACCTCCTCAATTTTGCATTATGGCCCGAGAAAGACCGAATCTAAAATCTGCTCAAAAATATTTTGCCTTCAAATTCATACCGTATCGTAGCATGCATGGACTCGACTCATATGACTGGGATAACCGAGAAAAAGATAGTGGGCCGAAAATGGGAGATCACGGTACATTTCCATTCTGTTTCCTATTTATATTTCTATTTTACCTCCTCAATTTAGCATTATGGACAGGGAAAGACCTAATCTAAAATCTGCACAAAAATATTTTGCCATCAAATTCATACCGTGATCGTAGCATGCATGGACTCGACTCATATGACTGGGATTTCCATGAAAAAGATTGTGGGCCGAAAATGGGTGATCCCTGTACATTTCTCTTCTGTTTCCTATTTATATTTATATTTTACCTCCTCAATTTAGCATTATGGACAGGGATAGATCTAATCTGAAATCTGCACAAAAATATTTTGCCTTCAAATGTTTACCGTGATCATAGCATGCATGGACTCGACTCATATGACAGGGATTTGCATGAAAAAGATTGTGGGCCCAAAATGGGTGATCACTGTACATTTCTCTTCTGTTTCCTATTTATATTTATATTTTACCTCCTCAATTTAGCATTATGGACAGGGAAAGACCTAATCTAAAATCTGCACAAAAATATTTTGCTTTCAAGTTCATACCGTGATCGTAGCATGCATGGACTCGACTCATATGACTGGGATTTCCATGAAAAAGATTGCGGGCTTAAAATGGGAGATCACTGTACATTTCTCTTCTGTTTCCTATTTATATTTCTATTTTACCTCCTCAATTTAGCATTATGGACTGGGAGAGACGTAATCTAAAATCTGCACAAAAATATTTTGCCTTCAAATTCATACTGTGATCGTAGCATGCATGGACTCGACACATATCACTGGGATTTCCATGAAAAAGATTGTGGGATGAAAATGGGTGATCACTGTACATTTCTCTTCTGTTTCCTATTTATATTTCTATTTTACCTCCTCAATTTAGCATTATGTACAGGGAAAGACCTAATCTAAAATCTGCACAAAAATATTTTGCTTTCAAATTCATACCGTGATCGTAGCATGCATGGACTCGACTCATATGAATGGGATTTCCATGAAAAAGATTGTGGGGCGAAAACGGGAGATCACTGTACATTTCTCTTCTGTTTCCTATTTATATTTATATTTTACCTCCTCAATTTAGCATTATGGACAGGGAAAGACCTAATCTAAAATCTGCACAAAAATATTTTGCCTTCAAATTCATACCGTGAACGTAGCATGCATGGACTCGACTCATATGACTGGGATTTCCATGAAAAAGATTGTGGGCCGAAAACTGGTGATCACTGTACATTTCTCTTCTGTTTCCTATTTATATTTATATTTTACCTCCTCAATTTAGCATTATGGACAGGGAAAGACCTAATCTAAAATCTGCACAAAAATATTTTGCCTTCAAATTCATACCGTGATCGTAGCATGCATGGTCTCGACTTATATCACTGTGATTTCCATGAAATAGATTGTGGGACCGAAAATGGGTGATCACTGTACGTTTCTCTTCTGTTTCCTATTTATATTTATATTTTACCTCCTCAATTTAGCATTATGGACAGGGAAAGACCTAATCTAAAATCTGCACAAAAATATTTTGCCTTCAAATTCATACCGTGATCGTAGCATGCATGGACTCGACTCATATGACTGGGATTTCCATGAAAAAGATTGTGGGCCGAAAATGGGTGATCACTGTACATTTCTCTTCTGTTTCCTATTTATATTTATATTTTACCTCCTCAATTTAGCATTATGGACTGGGAAAGACCTAATCTAAAATCTGCACAAAAATATTTTACCTTCAAATTCATACCGTGAGCGTAGCATGCATGGACTCGCCTCATATGACTGGGATTTCCATGAAAAAGATTGTGGGCCGAAAATGGGTGATCACTGTACATTTCTCTTCTGTTTCCAATTTATATTTATATTTTACCTCCTCAATTTAGCATTATGGACAGGGAAAGACCTAATCTAAAATCTGCACAAAAATATTTTGCCTTTAAATTCATACCGTGATCGTAGCATGCATGGACTCGACTCATATGACGGGGATTTCCATGAAAAAGATTGTAGGCCGAAAATGGGTGATCACTGTACATTTCTCTTCTGTTTCCTATTTATATTTCTATTTTACCTCCTCAATTTAGCATTATGGACAGGGAAAGACCTAATCTAAAATCTGCACAAAAATATTTTGCTTTCAAATTCACACCGTGATCGTAGCATGCATGGACTCGACTCATATGACTTGGATTTCCATGAAAAAGATTGTGGGCCGAAAATGGGTGATCACTGTACATTTCTCTTCTTTTTCCTATTTATATTTCTATTTTACCCCCTCAATTTAGCATTATGGACAGGGAAAGACCTAATCAAAAATCTGGACAAAAATATTTTGCCTTCAAATTCATACCGGGATCGTAGCATGCATAGACTCAACTCATATGACTGGGATTTCCATGAATAAGATTGTGGGCCGAAAATGGGTGATCACTGTACATTTCTCTTCTGTTTCCTATTTATATTTATATTTTACCTCCTCAATTTAGCATTATGGACAGGGAAAGAACTAATCTAAAATCTGCACAAAAATATTTTGCCTTCAAATTCATACCGTGTTCGTAGCATGCATGGACTCGACTCATATGACTGGGATTTCCATGAAAAAGATTGTCGGTAGAAAATGGGTGATCACTGTACATTTCTCTTCTGTTTCCTATTTATATTTCTATTTTACCTTCTCAATTTAGCATTATGGACAGGGAAAGACCTAATCTAAGATCTGGACAAAAATATTTTGCCTTTAAATTCATACCGTGATCGTAGCATGCATGGACTCGACTCATATGACTGGGATTTCCATGAAAAAGATTGTGGGCCGAAAATGGGTGATCACTGTACATTTCTCTTCTGTTTCCTATTTATATTTATATTTTACCTCCTCAATTTAGCATTATGGACAGGGAAAGACCTAATCTGAAATCTGCGCAAAAATATTTTGCCTTCAAATACATACCGTGATCGTAGCATGCATGGACTCGACTCATATGACTGGGATTTCCATGAAAAAAAATTGTGGGCAGGAAATGGGTGATCACTGTACATTTCTCTTCTGTTTCCTATTTATATTTCTATTTTACCTCCTCAATTTAGCATTATGGACAGGGAAAGACCTAATCTAAAATCTGTACAAAAATATTTTGCCATCAAATTCATACCGTGATCGTAGCATGCATGGACTCGACTCATATGACTGGGATTTCCATGAAAAATATTGTGGGCCGAAAATGGGTGATCACTGTACATTTCTCTTCTGTTTCCTATTTATATTTCTATTTTACCTCCTAAAATTAGCATTATGGACAGGGATAGACCTAATCTGAAATCTGCACAAAAATATTTTTCCTTCAAATTTTTACCGTGATCGCAGCATGCATGGACTCGACTCATATGACTGGGATTTCCATGAAAAAGATTGTGGGCCGAAAATGGGTGATCACTGTACATTTCTCTTTCGTTTCCTATTTATATTTCTATTTTACCTCCTCAATTTAGCATTATGGACAGGGAAAGACCTAATCTAAAATCTGTAGAGAATATTTTGCCTTCAAATTCATACCGTGATCGTAGCATGCATGGACTCGACTCATATGGATGGGATTTCCATGAAAAAGGTTGTGGACCGAAAATGTGATCACTGTACATTTCTCTTTTGTTTCCTATTTATATTTCTATTTTACCTCCTCAATTTAGCATTATGGACAGGGAATGACCTAATGTAAGATCTGCACAAAAATATTTTGCCTTCAAATTCATACCGTGAACGTAACATGCATGGACTCGACTCATATGACTGGGATTCCCATGAAAAAGATTGTGGGCCGAAAATGGGTGATCACTGTACATTTCTCTTCTGTTTCCTATTTATATTTCTATTTTACTTCCTCAATTTAGCATTATGTACAGGGAAAGACCGAATCTAAGCTCTGCACAAAAATATTTTGCCTTCAAATTCATACCGTGATCGTAGCATGGATTGACTCGACTCATATGACTGGGATTTCCATGAAAAAGATTGTGGGCCGAAAATGGGTAATCACTATACATTTCTTTTCTGTTTCCTATATATATTTCTATTTTACCTCCTCAATTTAGCATTATGGACAGGGAATGACCTAATGTAAGATATGCACAAAAATATTTTGCCTTCAAATTCATACCGTGATCATAGCATACATGGACTCGACTCATATGACTGGGATTTGCATGAAAAAGATTGTGGGCCGAAAATGGGTGATCACTGTACATTTCTCTTCTGTTTCCTATTTATATTTCTATTTTACTTCCTCAATTTAGCATTATGGACAGGGAAAGACCTAATCTAAAATCTGCACAAAAATATTTTGCCTTCAAATTCATACCGTGATCGTAGCATGCATGGACTCGACTCATATGACTGGGATTTCCATGAAAAAGATTGTGGGCAGAAAATGGGTGATCACTGTACATTTCTCTTCTGTTTCCTATTTATATTTCTATTTTACCTCCTCAATTTAGCATTATGGACAGGGAAAGACCTAATCTAAAATCATCACAAAAATATTTTGCCTTCAAATTCATACCGTGATCGTAGCATGCATGGACTCGACTCATATGACTGGGATTTCCATGAAAAAGATGGTGAGCCGAAAATTGGTGATCACTGTATATTTCTCTTCTGTTTCCTATTTATATTTATATTTTACCACCTCAATTTAGCATTATGGACAGGGATAGACCTAATCTAAGATCTGCACAAAAATATTTTGCCTTCAAATTCATACCGTGAACGTAGCATGCATGGACTCGACTCATATGACTGGGATTTCCATGAAAAAGATTGTGGGCCGAAAATGGGTGATCACTGTACATTTCTCTTCTGTTTCCTATTTATATTTCTATTTTACCTCCTCAATTTAGCATTATGGACAGGGAAAGAACTAATCTAAAATCTGCACAAAAATATTTTGCCTTCAAATTCATACCGTGATCGTAGCATGCATGGACTCGACTCATATGACTGGGATTTCCATGAAAAAGATTGTGGGCCGAAAATGGGTGATCACTGTACATTTCTCTTCTGTTTCCTGTTTATATTTATATTTTACCTCCTCAATTTAGCATTATGGACAGGGAAAGACCTAATCTGAAATCTGCACAAATATATTTTGCCTTCAAATTCATACCGTGATCGTAGCATGCATGGACTCGACTCATATGACTGGGATTTCCATGAAAAAGATTGTGGGCAGAAAATGGGTGATCACTGTACATTTCTCTTCTGTTTCCTATTTATATTTATATTTTACCTCCTCAATTTAGCATTATGGACAGGGAAAGACCTAATCTAAAATCTGCACAAAAATATTTTGCCTTCAAATTCATACCGTGATCATAGCATGCATGGACTCGACTCATATGACTGGGATTTGCAGAAAAAAGATTGTGGGCCGAAAATGGGTGATCACTGTACATTTCTCTTCTGTTTCCTATTTATATTTATATTTTATCTCCTCAATTTACCATTATGTACAGGGAAAGACCCAATCTAAGATCTGCACAAAAATATTTTGCCTTCAAATTCATACCGTGATCGTAGCATGCATGGACTCGACTCATATGACTGGGATTTCCATGAAAAAGATTGTGAGCCGAAAATGGGTGATCACTGTACATTTCTCTTCTGTTTCCTATTTATATTTATATTTTACCTCCTCAATTTAGCATTATGGACAGGGAAAGACCTAATCTAAAATCTGCACAAAAATATTTTGCCTTCAAATTCATACCGTGATCATAGCATGCATGGACTCGACTCATATGACTGGGATTTGCATGAAAAAGATTGTGGGCCGAAAATGGGTGATCACTGTACATTTCTCTTCTGTTTCCTATTTATATTTATATTTTATCTCCTCAATTTACCATTATGGACAGGGAAAGAACTAATGTAAAATCTGCACAAAAATATTTTGCCTTCCAATTCATACCGTGATCGTAGCATGCATGGACTCGATTCATATGACTGGGATTTCCATGAAAAAGATGGTTGGCCGAAAATGGGTGATCACTGTACATTTCTCTTTTGTTTCCTATTTATATTTATATTTTACCTCCACAATTTAGCATTATGGACAGGGAAAGACCTAATCTAAGATCTGGACAAAAATATTTTGCCTTTAAAGTCATACTGTGATCGTCGCATGCATGGACTCGACTCATATGACTGGGATTTGCATGAAAAAGATTGTGGGCTGAAAATGGGTGATCACTGTACATTTCTCTTCCGTTTCCTATTTATATTTATATTTTACCTCCTCAATTTAGCATTATGGACAGGGAAAGATCTAATCTTAAATCTGCACAAAAATATTTTTCCTTCAAATTCATACCGTGATCGTAGCATGCATGGACTCGACTCATATGACTGGCATTTCCATGAAAAAGATTGTGGGCCGAAAATGGGTGATCACTGTACATTTCTCTTCTGTTTCCTATTTATATTTATATTTTACCTCCTTAATTTAGCATTATGGAAAGGGAAAGACCTAATCTAAAATCTGCACCAAAATATTTTGCCGTCAAATTCATACCGTGATCGTAGCATGCATGGACTCGACTCATATGACTGGGATTTCCATGAAAAAGATTGTGGGCCGAAAATGGGTGATCACTGTACATTTCTCTTCTGTTTCCTATTTATATTTATATTTTACTTCCTCAATTTAGCATTATGGACAGGGAAAGGCCTAATCTAAGCTCTGCACAAAAATATTTTGCCTTCAAATTCATACCGTGATTGTAGCATGCATGGACTCGACTCATATGACTGGGATTTCCATGAAAAAGATTGTGGGCCGAAAATGGGTGATCACTGTACATTTCTCTTCTGTTTCCTATTTATATTTCTATTTTAACTCCTCAATTTACCATTATGGACAGGGAAAGACCCAATCTAAGATCTGCACAAAAATATTTTGCCTTCAAATTCATACCGTGATCGTAGCATGCTTGGACTCGACTCATATGACTGGGATTTCCATGAAAAAGATTGTGGGCAGAAAATGGGTGATCACTGTACAATTCTCTTCTGTTTCCTATTTATATTTGTATTTGTATTTTACCTCCTCAATTTAGCATTATGGACTGGGAAAGACCTAATATAAGATCTGCACAATAATATTTTGCCTTCAAATTCATACCGTGATCGTAGCATGCATGAACTCGACTCATATGACTGGGATTTAAATGAAAAATATTGTGGGCACAAAATGGGTGATCACTGTACATTTCTCTTCTGTTTCCTATTCATATTTCTATTTTACCTCCTAAATTTAGCATTATGAACAGGGAAAGACCTAATCTAAGATCTGCACAAAAATATTTTGCCTTCAAATTCATACCGTGATCGTAGCATGCATGGACTCGACTCATATGACTGGGATTTCAATGGAAAAGTTTGTGGGCAGAAAATGGGTGATCACTGTACATTTCTCTTCTTTTTTGTATTTATATTTCTATTTTACTTCCTTAATTTAGCATTATGGACAGGGAAAGACCTAATCTAAGATCTGCACAAAAATATTTTGCCTTCAATTTCATACCGTGATCGTAGCATGCATGGAGTCGACTCATATGACTGGGATTTCCATGAATTATATTGTGGGCACTAAATGGGTGATCACTGTACATTTCTCTTCTGTTTCCTATTTATATTTATATTTTACCTCCTCAATTTAGCATTATGGACAGTGAAAGACATAATCTAAGATCAGCACAAAAATATTTTGCCTTCAAATTCATACCTTGATCGTAGCATGCATGGACTCGACTCATATGTCTGGGATTTCCATGAAATAGATTGTGGGCAGAAAATGGGTGATCACGGTACATTTCTCTTCTGTTTCCTATTTATTTTTCTTTTTTACCTACTCAATTTAGCATTATGGACAGTGAAAAACCTAATCTAAGTTCTGCAAAAAAATATTTTGCCTTCAAATTCATACCGTCATCGTAGCATGCATGGACTCGACTCATATGACTGGGATTTCCATGAAAAAGTTTGTGGGCACAAAATGGGTGATCACAGTACTTTTCTCTTCTGTCTCATCTTTATATTTCTATTTTACTTCCTCAATTTAGCATTATGGACAATGAAAGACGTAATCTATGCTGACCGAAAAAATATTTTGCCTTCAAATTCATACCGTGATCGTAGCATACATGGACTCGACTCATATGACTGGGATTTCCATGAAAAAGATTCTGGGCAGAAAATGGCTTATCACTGTACCTTTCTCTTCTGTTTCCTATTTATATTTATATTTTACCTCCTCAATTTAGCTTTAAGGACAGGGAAATACCTAATCTAAGCTCTGCACAAAAATATTTTGCCTTCAAATTCATACCGTGTCCATAGCATGCATGGATTCGACTCATATGACTGGGATTTCCATGAAAAAGATTGTGGGCAGAAAATGGGTGATCACTGTACATTTCTCTTCTGTTTCCTATTTATATATCTGTTTTACCTCCTCAATTTAGCATTATGGACAGTGAAAGACCTAATCTATGATCTGCAAAAATTATTTTGTCTTCAAATTCATACTGTGATCGTAGCATGCATAGACTCGACTCATATGACAGGGATTTCCATGAAAAAGATTGTGGGCCGAAAATGGGTGATCACTGCACATTTCTCTTTTGTTTCCAATTTATATTTCTATTTTACTTTCTTCAATTTAGCATTATGGTCAGGGAAAGACCTAATCTAAGCTCTGCAAATAAATATTTTGCCTTCAAATTCATACCGTGATCGTAGCATGCATGGACTCGACTCATATGACTGGGATTTCCATGAAAAAAGATTGTGGGCCGAAATTGGGTGATCACTGTACATTTCTCTTCTGTTTCCTATTTATATTTCTATTTTACCTCCTCAATTTATCATTATGGACAGGGAAAGACCTAATCTAAGCTCTGCACAAAAATATTTTGTCTTCAAATTCATACCGTGATCGTAGGATGCATGGACTCGACTCATATGACTGGGATTTCCATTAAAAAGATTGTGGGCAGAAAATAGGTGATCACTGTACATTTCTCTTCTGTTTCCTATTCATATTTCTATTTTACCTCCTTAATTTAGCATTATGGACAGGGAAAGACCTAATCTAAAATCTGCACAAAAATATTTTGCCTACAAATTCATACCGAGATCGTAGCATGCATGGACTCGACTCATATGACTGGGATTTCAATGAAAAAGATTGTGGGCAGAAAATGGGTGATCACTGTACATTTCTCTTCTGTTTCCTATTTATATTTCTATTTTACCTCCTCAATTTAGCATTATGGACAGGGAAAGAACAAATCTAAGATCTGCAAAAAAATATTTTGCCTTCAAATTCATACCGTGATCGTAGCATCCGTGGACTCGACTCATATGACTGAGATTTCCATGAAAAAGTTTGTGGGCACAAAATGGGTGATCACTGTACATTTCTCTTCTGTTTCCTATTTATATTTCTATTTTACCTCCTCAATTTAGCATTATGGACACGGAAAGACCTAATCTAAGATCTGCACAAAAATTTTTTTCCTTCAAATTGATACCGTGTTCGTAGCATGCATGCACTCGACTCATATGACTGGGATTTCCATGAAAAAGTTTGTGAGCACAAAATGGGTGATCACTGTACATTTCTCTTCTGTTTCCTATTTATATTTATATTTTACCTCCTCAATTTAGCATTATGGACAGGGAAAGACCTAATCTAAGATCTGCACAAAAATTTTTTGCCTTCAAATTCATACCGTGTTCGTAGCATGCATGCATTCGACTCATATGACTGGGATTTCCATGAAAATGATTGTGGGCAGAAAATGTGTGATCACTGTACATTTCTATTCTGTTTCCTATTTATATTTCTATATTACCTCCTCAATTTAGCATTATGGACAGGGAAAGACCTAATCTAAGATCTGCAAAATATATTTTGCCTTCCAATTCCTACCGTGATCGTAGCATGCATGGACTCGACTCATATGGATGGGATTTCCATGAAAAAGATTGTGGGCCGAAAATGGGTGATCACTGTACATTTCTCTTCTGTTTCCTATTTATATTTCTTTTTTACTTCCTTCATTTAGCATTATGGACAGGGAAAGACCTAATCTAAGATCTGCAAAAAAAATATTTTGCCTTCAAATTCATACCGTGATCGTAGCATGCATGGACTCGACTCATATGACTGGTTGGTTGGTTGGTTGTTGGATTTAACGGCATGTCAACTCCTATTTGGGTCAATTTATGCCGAAGCCTTATTAATTTATGAATTTAAGTTGGTTATTTTGTATAAAAGGTTGAGAGGCTGTTGGGTTTCATAATCTGTGTTTTTTGGGATTACTTTTTCTTGTGACTATTTCTGATTGTGTATTTTAATATTTACATTCGTACATGCATATATATGTCTATAAGCACATACATATACATTATTTGAAAGGATTATATTTTATTGAGGATCTTTATTTCCCTGAGAAAACTGTATATATTTTCTGTGTCTGTATTTTTGAATATTTCTTTTAACCCTTTTCCATTGAGATATTTTTGTCTTGTTCCGGTTATGATTTTGCATTCCAATAGAATATGTTTAATTGTGATTAAGCTTCCACATCTACATTTTGGTGGATTTGTCTTTTTTAATATATAAGAATGGGTTAAGTATGTGTGTCCTATATGTATTCTGGTTATGACGACTTGTTTTTTCCGAGTATTTCCAATATTATTTCCCCATTTTCCTATTTTAGGTTTAATTTGAAATAGTTTATTTCCGGTTTGGTTTTTCCATGAATTTTGCCACTTGTTTCTTATGTATTTATTTATTTTAGATTTTAAGTCTGTATATGGAATTTGAAGATTTTCGTCTATTGTCATTTTTAAAGATGATTTAGCAGCAATATCTGCCCTATCTCCTCCTCGGATGCCGACATGGCTAGGAATCCAGCAGAAGATGATATTTTTGCTTTTTTCCATTGAATGTAGTTTATATAGAAGACTTTGTATTAATGGATTTTCCAGTCTTTTCCCTTTTAGGGATTTTAATACAGATAATGAATCTGAGAAAATAATGTAGTTTTCTCCTTTGTTTTTTGATATGAAATTTAGTGCTAGTTTTATTGCGTAGGCTTCTGCACTGAAAATAGATGCTTCATTTGGCAACCGTTTTTTGATAATTGTTTTTTTAATTATTGCTGCGCTGCCTGTTTTTTCTTCGTCTTTTGAGCCGTCCGTGTAAATACTTTCGTAGTTTTGATATTTTTCTTTTATTTTTGAGAATTTTTCAATGTATATTGTGGGGTGTGTTTTTGATTTTGATAATTTGTTTAAACTTAATATTATGTTTGGATTTTTGATTATCCATGGTGGTATGTTTGATTGGTTGGTTTTAAGTATTTGATTAGATTGTATATTATTTTCTTGGATGATTCCTTCTATTCGGAATCCTAATGTTTTGATTTTATTTGTGTTAAGATTAAATTTCTCTTTGTGATTTGGTGTAAGTACACAATCGTGTATGGGGTTAGAAGGACAGGAAGAGAGTTTTAGATAGTATTGAGTTGCTAGTTTCTCCATTCTTAGTTGTAATGGGGGTTCGTTTGCCTCTACATGTAGACTCTCTATAGGTGAGGTGGGATAGGCTCCTAGAGCTATCCGAAGGCCTTCATGGTGTATTGTGTTTATTGTTTTCAGATAAGACTTTCTAGTTGATTGGTAGACCATGCTGCCATAGTCCAGTTTGGAGCGGATCAATGTTCTATAAAGTTTAAGAAGGGTTTCTTTGCTAGCTCCCCATTCTGTATGGGCTAATGTTCGCAGTAGTTGGAGAGCTTTAAAACATTTTATTTTTAGATAATTGATATGTGGTCTGAAGGTCAGTTTGCTGTCAAAGATCATTCCTAGAAATTTATATTGCTGAACTACAGGTATTTCTTCATTTCCTAGTTTTAGAGTTGGGTTATTGTGTAATTTTTTCATTTGACAGAAGTGTACAGATTTTGTTTTTGTTTTTGATATTTTAAAACCGTTTTCGAGTGTCCATTTGTTTATTTGATGTAAGCATTGTTGAAGTTGTCTTTCTGCTGTGTTGAGGTTTCTCGATCTGTAATATATTGTAAAATCATCAACATAAAGGCTACAGTGTATTCCTGATTTGATGTTTTTTATTATGTCATTTATTTTTACTTTGAAAAGTGTAGGGGAGAGTACACTTCCCTGTGGTACTCCCTCTTCTTGCTTTTGATAATCAGAACGTGTAGCATCTATTTGTACTTGGAAGAGTCTATCTGTTAAAAATCCTTTTACAAAGTTTGGTAGTCGACCTCTTAATCCTAGTTTATGCAGATCTTTCATTATACCATGTTTCCAGGTTTGATCAAATGCTTTTTCTATATCAAAGAATATAGCTATTAGATGTTGTTTGTTTAAATTGGCCTCTCTTATGGCTGTTTCTAGTCTTATTATGTGATCTATTGTACTTCTTCCTTTATTATATCCGCATTGATATTTTGATATGTGTTTTCCTTCTTCTAGAAACCAACTCAATCTGGCGTTGACCATTCGCTCCATTGTCTTACATAGACAGCTTGTTAATGCTATTGGTCGGTAACTTTGTGGGTTGTTTCCCTCTCTTCCTTCTTTGAGTATGGGAATAATTACTGATTCTCTCCATATTTTGGGAAATTTCCCAGTAGTCCAAATATTGTTAAAAATATTCAAAAGGTATTTCAGCGATTCTTGTGGTAGTTGTTTAATAAATTCATAGTGGATTTGGTCTGGGCCTACTGCTGTATTATGGGATTTTTTTAAGGCTTCTATTAGTTCTGCTTCGGTGAATAGATTGTTGTAGGCTTCTGTATTTTTAGATGTAAAATTTAGTTGGTTATTTATATCTTTTTGTTTACACTTTTGTAGGTTTTGATTTTTGCTCATTTTAGAGTTTTCTGCAAATGTCTCTGCTAGCAGATTTGCTATCTCTTTTTTGCTAGTTACTTTACTGTTGTCCTTTTTAAGATGTATTATTGGGTATATTTGATTTTTCCCAGCTATTTTTCTCATCATTTCCCATATTGTCTTGGTTTTGGAATGTGTATTTAGGCTATTTACATATTTTTTCCAACATTCCCTTTTTGCTTCTTTAACAGTTTTCCGTGCTACTGCTTTGAGTTTTTTCATTTCAATCAAATTTTGGGTTGTGGGTTCCTTTTTGAATTTTCGCAATGCTGCTTCCCGGTTTCTGACTGCTTTTTGGCAGTTTTTGTCAAACCAGGGTTTAGTTTTTTTATAATTATTTTGCTTTTTTGGTATATTTTCTGAGGCAATGGTTATTAATGTTTTGGTAAAATATTCTATCGAGTTGTCTGTGTCTTTTGACTGTATCAGTAATTGTTTACATTTGTTTTTGAAACCCTCCCAGTTGGCTCTTTTCAGTTTCCATCTGACGGGGCCTATCTTTTCTTCCTTGGCAGGCTTTTGATTTTCTAGAATGATCGGGTAATGATCACTGCCACATGTGTCGCTATGTGTTTTCCATGTATAATCCATACAAATTTCTGGATCGCATATACTTAAGTCTATTGACGATTCTGTTCCATTGGAGGGATTAAGGTAGGTTGAGGATTTATGATTTAATAGACATAAGTTATGGGTGTTAATTATTTCTTCCATTATTTTACCTTTAGTATCTATTTTTTTGCTATTCCATATAGGATTATGACTGTTAAAGTCTCCTAGTAAGATTCTGGGTTTAGGGAGTTGCACCATCAAGTTGTTTATTTCTGTTGTATTTATTGGTTCCTGTGGGGGTATATAGATGGAAAGAATTGTGATGGTTTTATCTAGTGTCACTTGTGTTGCTATTGCTTGTAATTTAGTTTTAATGTGTACTTTACTTTGCGGTATGTCATTTCTAATCAATATTGACACTCCTCCATTAGCTCTATATCCTGTATTGTGGTTATAGTGGTATTGTTTATAATTTTTAATTTTTAAGTTGGCATTTTCTTGTAAAAAAGTTTCCTGTAAGCAGATGACGGCTGGATACAGTAGTGACATAAGTATGAGTAGGTCATTGTAATTAGATTTTATTCCACGACAGTTCCATTGCAGGATCTTATGTGCCATGATTATACTTTCATTTTTTGGGGGTAAAGTTACCTGCTAGGTTTATATCATTTGTCCTCTCTAGTTTTTTTCCATCTCTTGAGTTTTTAGAAGCTTTGTCTTCAACTGCTTGTGGTATCCTTCGGTCAGATTTTTGGTTTTGTTTTGAATTTTGTTTGTTTTCTTTCTCTTCTATTTCCATATATTCCATAGGCTCAAATTTATTTTCATTTGATATATTGATTCTTGATTTTGAATTAGATCTTGATCGGGTGCTTTCTTGCTCTGTTGTCATTTTTTTTTCTTTTTGTTTATTTTTCATTTTCTTAGTTTGGGAAGAAGAGGGTTCGCTGGAGTTTTGTTCTATGTTTTCTTTCCAAAGTTTTTTGCCTTCTTCTGGGTTTATTCCATTTGATCTGGATTGTTGAGTTTGATTTTGATCCAATTTAAGTTCAATTAAAAAGGTTTTTAATTCTTCGAGGAAAGCTTTTAATTCTTTGCATAAATTTGTTATTTCAACTGAACCTTTTATTTTATCTTCATTGTTTATTTTATTTGCTTTTTGTGCCATGGAAGCATAGGTGTTTTCTTTTATGTTATTTTTAACTTCCTTTCGTGCTTCTATGAAAGATATATTTTTTTTGTATTTTATTCTAATTATTTCTTTCTCCTGTTTATATATACTGCATTGTTTTGAAAGAGCAGAGTGGTTTCCCAAACAGTTTGAGCATAGGCTCTCATTTGGGCAGTTCTCTTCTTTATGTTCAGGTTCTTTTTCATTACATTTTCCACATATTCTTTTATTTCTACAGGAATCTCTGTGATGCCCAAATTTGTGGCATCTATAGCATTGAAGAGGGTTTGGTACGTATTGTTCTACTTTTATACTTTCATATTCAATTTTAATTGTTGTTGGAATTTGGGGTGAGTTGAAAGTTATAATGTAGGTATTAGTTTGTATCTCTACTTCATTTTTCTTTATTGTTATTCTTTTAACATTTGTAACTCCTTGAGTTTGGAGTTCTATTTTTATCTCCTCTAGAGTTCACAGGGAGAGCTCTTTGCTTTTTACTACTCCCTTTGAGAAATTTAGGGTTCGGTGTGGGTAGGCTTTTATTTCTATTTCTTGTAGTTTTTTTTGTCTTATTAATGTGTCCGCATATATCTTTTTTTCTACTTCTACTAGTAGTGTTCCATTTTGTAATTTTTTTACATTTTTTGGTATAATGATATTTGATATTGCTTTTTGTATTTTAAATGGTGAAATTTCTGTTAATGCTTTTTTGCTTATTGCTTCAAGTACAATAAATCGTGGAAAGTTTTCGCTGTCATTTTCTGTTTCCGAGTCGTTATCTACATGTGGTCTCTTGGAAGATTTCTTTTTTTCCATTGATTGTTTTTATTTTTTTTCATCATTCTCGCTCCCTATCCACCACGGAGTCCAGTATTGGGGCATGACAAGGGGGAAACCCATTCGCCTTGCCATGTCGGGGCTACGTGAATGATATACTCTCTTTGGGAGGAGTCTATGAGCACGCGTGTTCCTTTGTTTCCGTTTTCCAAGTATTACGGCTGTGAAGGTTTAGCAAGTGTGTCAGATCCTTTTTTTTCTCCCAAATTGATTGAACCTCAGCCATCGCCTTCCATCACATATTTAGGGTTAAGTGTTAGTTTTGGTTGGGAAGAGGAGTGTCAGTTATAAGTTTGGGATGGATTATATATGATGGGGCTTGACATGACCAGCCGATTGATCGGATCAGGCCTCTCCGACCGCCCGTGTAGCCCAGGTAAGGGCCAAAGTGGTGTGTTACAGGATTGTGACTACTTTACACCTGCGTTACAACTTGCTCAACCACCAGGATCCCGTCCCCAGACATTACGGGTCGCCACCCACGGCCAACAGGTGGCCCAATTGAGGGACTTTTACTCCCTGCAGGGGGGCAGTCGGAGTATTCTGATGCCCCAGCAACTGGGCCTCATATGACTGGGATTTCCATGAAAAAGATTGTGGGCAGAAAATGGGTGATCACTGTACATTTCTCTTCTGTTTCCTATTTATATTTATATTTTACTTCCTTCATTTAGCATTATGGACACGGAAAGACCTAATCTAAGATCTGCAAAAAAATATTTGTCCTTCAAATTCATACCGTCATCGTAGCAGGCATGGACTCGACTCATATGACTGGGATTTCCATGAAAAAGATTGTGGGCAGAAAATGGGAGATCACTCGACGTTTCACTTCTATTTCCTGTTTATATTTCTCTTTTACCTCCTCAATTTAGCATTATGGACAGGGAAAGACCTAAACTAAGATCTACAAAAATATATTTTGCCCTCAAATTCATACCGTGATCGTAGCATGGATGGACTCGACTCATATGACTGGGATTTCCATGTAAAAGATTGTGCGCCGAAAATGGGTGATCACTGTACATTTCTCTTCTGTATTCTATTTATATTTCTATTTTACCTCCTCAATTTAGCATTATGGACAGGGAAAGAACTAATCTAAAATCTACACAAAAATATTTTGGTTTCAAATTCATACCGTGATCGTAGCATGCATGTACTCGACTCATATGACTGGGATTTCCATTAAAACGATTGTGGGCAGAAAATGGGTGATCACTGTACATTTCACTTCTGTTTCCTATTTATATTTGTATTTTACCTCCTCAATTTTGCATTATGAACACGGAAAGACCTAATCTAAGCTCTGCACAAAAATATTTTGCCTTCAAATTCATACCGTGATCGTAGCATGCATGGTCTCGACTCATATGACTGGGATTTCCATGAAAAAGATAGTGGGCCGAAAATGGGAGATCACTCTACATTTCTCTTGTGTTTCCTATTTATATTTATATTTTACTTCCTCAATTTAGTATTATGGACGGGGAAAGACCTAATCTAAGATCTGCAAAAAAATATTTTGCCTTCAAATTCATACCGTGATCGTAGCATGCATGGACTCGACTCATATGACTGGGATGTCCATGAAAAATATTGTGGGCACAAAATGGGTGATCACTCTACATTTCTCCTCTGTTTCCGATTTATATTTCTATTTTACCTCCTTAATTTAGCATTATCGCCAGGGAAAGACCTAATCTAAGCTCTGCACAAAAATATTTTGCCTTCAAATTCATACCGTGAGGGTAGCATGCATGGACTCGTCTCATATGACTGGTATTTCCATGTAAAAGATTGTGGGCCGAAAATGGGTGATCACTGTACATTTCTCTTCTGTTTCCTATTTGAATTTTTTATTTTACCTCCTCAATTTAGCATTATGGACAGGGAAAGATCTAATCTAAGCTCTGCACAAAAATATTTTGCCTTCAAATTCATAGCGTGATCGTAGCATGCATGGACTCGACTCATATGACGGGGATTTCCATGAACAAGTTCGTGGGCCAAAAATGGGTGATCACTGTA
Source organism: Acanthosepion lycidas (assembly GCA_963932145.1). Lineage (NCBI taxonomy): Eukaryota > Metazoa > Mollusca > Cephalopoda > Sepiida > Sepiidae > Acanthosepion > Acanthosepion lycidas. The sequence continues at coordinate 1,222,967 of OZ010604.1, read as the reverse complement.
CATTTCTCTTCTGTTTCCTATTTATATTTAACCTCCTCAATTTAGCATTATGGACAGGGAAAGACCTAATCTAAAATCTACACAAAAATATTTTGCCTTCAAATTCATTCCGTGATCGTAGCATGCATGAACTCGACTCATATGACTGGGATTTCCATGAAAAAGATTGTGGGCCGAAAATGGGTGATCACTGTACATTTCTCTTCTGTATTCTATTTATATTTCTATTTTACCTTCTCAATATAGCATTATGGCCAGGGAAAGACCTCATCTAAGCTCTGCACAAAAATATTTTGCCTTCAAATTCCTACCGTGATCGTAGCATGCATGGACTCGACTCATATGACGGGGATTTCCATGAAAAAGATTGTGGGCCAAAAATGGGTGATCACTGTACATTTCTCTTCTGTTTCCTATTTATATTTATATTTTACCTCCTTAACTTAGCATTATGGACAGGGAAAGACATAATCTAAGCTCTGCACAAAAATATTTTGCCTTCAAATTCATAGCGTGATCATAGCATGCATGGACTCGACTCATATGACAGGGATTTCCATGAAAAAGATTGTGGGTCGAAAATGGGTGATCACTGTACATTTCTCTTCTGTTTCCTATTTATATTTATATTTTACCTCCTCAATTTAGCATTATGGACAGGGAAAGACCTAATCTAAAATCTGCACAAAAATATTTTGCCTTCAAATTCATACCGTGATCGTAGCATGCATGGACTCGACTCATATGACTGGGATTTCCATGAAAAAGATTGTGGGCCGAAAATGGGTGATCACTGTACATTTCTCTTCTGTTTCCTATTTATATTTATATTTTACTTCCTCAATTTAGAATTATGGACAGGGAAAGACCTAATCTAATATATGCACAAAAATATTTTGCTTTAAAATTCATACCGTGATCGTAGCATGCATGGACTCGACTCATATGACTGGGATTTCCATGAAAAATATTGTGGGCCGAAAATGGGTGATCACCGTACATTTCTCTTCTGTTTCCTATTTATATTTCTATTTTACCTCCTCAATTTAGCATTAAGGCCAGGGAAAGACCTAATCTAAGCTTTGCACAAAAATATTTTGCCTTCAAATTCATACCGTGATCGTAGCATGCATGGACTCGACACATATGACTGGGATTTCCATGAAAAATTTCTATGCCGAAAATGGGTGATCACTGTACATTTCTCTTCTGTTTCCTATTTATATTTGTATTTTACCTCCTCACTTAACATTATGGACAGGGAAAGACCTAATCTACGATCTGCACAAAAATATTTTGCCTTCAAATTCATACCGTGATCGTAGCATGCATGGACTCGACTCATATGACTGGGATTTCCATGAAAAAGATTGTGGGCCAAAAATGGGTGATCACTGTACATTTCTCTTCTGTTTCCTATTTATTTTATATCCTCAATTTAGCATTATGGACAGGGAAAGACCTAATCTAAAATCTGCACAAAAATATTTTGCCTTCAAATACATACCGTGATTGTAGCATGCATGGACTCGACTCATATGACTGGGATTTCCATTAGAAAGATTGTGGGCCGAAAATGGGTGATCACTGTACATTTCTCTTCTGTTTCCTATTTATATTTATATTTTACCTCCTCAATATTGCATTATGGACAGGGAAAGACCTAATCTAAGATCTGCACAAAAATATTTTGCCTTCAAATTCATACCGGGATCATAGCAGACATGGACTCGACTCATATGACTGGGATTTCCATGAAAAAGGTTGTGGGCAAAAAAATGAGGGATCACTGTACATTTCTCATCTGTTTCTTATTTATATTTCTATTTTACCTCCTCAATTTAGCATTACGGATAGGGAAAGACCTAATCTAAGATCTGCACAAAAATATTTTGCCTTCAAATTCATACCGTGATCGTAGCATGCATGGACTGGACTCATATGACTGGGATTTCCATGAAAAAGATTTTCGGACGCAAAATGGTGATCACTGTACATTTCTCTTCTGTTTCCTATTTATATTTCTATTTTACCTCCTCAATTTAGCATTATGGACAGGGAAAGACCTAATCTAAAATCTGCACAAAAATATTTTGCCTTCAAATTCAAACCGTGATCGTAGCATGCGTGGACTCGACTCATATGACTGGGATTTCCATGAAAAAGGTTGTGGGCCGAAAATGGGTGATCACTGTACATTTCTCTTCTGTTTCCTATTTATATTTCTATTTTACTTCCTTCATTTAGCATTATGGACAGAGAAAGACCTAATCTAAGCTCTGCACAAAAATATTTTGCCTTCAAATTCATACCGTGATCGTAGCATGCATGGACTCGACTCATATGACTGGGATTTCCATGAAAAAGATTGTGGGCAGAAAATGGGTGATCACTATACATTTCTCTTCTGTTTCCTATTTATATTTCTATTTTAATTCCTCAATTTAGCATTATGGACAGGGAAAGACCTAATCTAAGCTCTGCACAAAAATATGTTGCCTTCAAATTCATAACGAGATCATAGCATGCATGGACTCGACTCATATGACTGGGAGATCCATAAAAAAGATTGTGGGCCGAAAATCGGTGATCACTGTACATTTCTCTTCTGTTTCCTATTTATATTTCTATTTTATATCCTCAATTTACCATTATGGACAGGGAAAGACCTAATCTAAGTTCTGCACAAAAATATTTTGCCTTCAAATTCTTACCGTGATCGTAGCATGCATGGACTGGACTCATATGACTGGGATTTCCATGAAAAAGATTGTCGGCCAAAAATGGGTGATCACTGTACATTTCTCTTCTGTTTCCTATTTATATTTCTATTTTACTTCCATCATTTAGCATAATGGATAGGGAAAGACCTAATCTAAGATCTGCAAAAAAATATTTTGCCTTCAAATTCATACCGTGATCGTAGCATGCATGGACGCGACTCATATGACTGGGATTTCCATGAAAAAGATTGTGGGCCGAAAATGGGTGATCACTGTAGATTTCTCTTCTGTTTCCTATTTATATTTATATTTTACATCCTCAATTTAGCATTATGGACAGGGAAAGACCTAATCTAAGATCTGCACAAAAATATTTTGCCTTCAAATTCATACCGTGATTGTAGCATACATGGACTCGACTCATATGACTGGGATTTCCATGAAAAAGATTGTGGGCCGAAAATGGGTCATCACTGTACATTTCTCTTCTGTTTCCTATTTATATTTTACCTCCTCAATTTAGCATTATATTCAGGGAAAGACCTAATGTAAGTTCTGCACAAAAATATTTTGCCTTCAAATTCATACCGTGATCGTAGCATGCATGGACTCGACTCATATGACTGGGATTTCCATGAAAAAGATTGTGGGCGGAAAATGGGTGATCACTGTACGTTTCTCTTCTGTTTCCTATTTATATTTATATTTTACCTCCTCAATTTAGCATTATGGACAGGGAAAGACCTAATCTAAAATCTGCACAAAAATATTTTGCCTTCAAATTCATACCGTGATCGTAGCATGTATGGATTCCACTCATATGCCTGGGATTTCCATGAAAAATATTTTGGGCAGAAAATGGGTGATCACTGAACATTTCTCTTCTGTTTCCTATTTATATTTCTTTTTACCTCCTCAGTTTAGCATTATGGACAGGGAAAGACCTAATCTAAAATCTGCACAAAAATATTTTGCCTTCAAATTCATACCGTGATCGTAGCATGGATGCACTCGACTCATATGACTGGGATTTCTATGAAAAAGATTGTGGGCCGAAAATGGGTGATCACTGTACATTTCTCTTCTGATTCCTATTTATATTTATATTTTACCTCCTTAATTTAGCATTATAGACAGGGAAAGACCTAATCTAAGATCTGCAAAAAAATATTTGTCCTTCAAATTCATACCGTCATCGTAGCATGCATGGACTCGACTCATATGACTGGGATTTCCATGAAAAAGATTGTGGGCAGAAAATGGGAGATCCCTCGACGTTTCACTTCTATTTCCTGTTTATATTTCTATTTTACCTCCTCAATTTAGCATTATGGACAGGGAAAGACCTAATCTAAGATCTACAAAAATATATTTTGCCTTCAAATTCATAACGTGATCGTAGCATGGATGGACTCGACTCATATGACTGGGATTTCCATAAAAAAGATTGTGGGCCGAAAATGGGTGATCATTCTACATTTCTCTTTTGTTTCCTATTTATATTTATATTTTACTTCCTCAATTTAGTATTATGGACGGGGAAAGACCTAATCTAAGATCTGCAAAAAAATATTTTGCCTTCAAATTCATACCGTGATCGTAGCATGCATGGACTCGACTCATATGACTGGGATGTCCATGAAAAATATTGTGGGCACAAAATGGGTGATCACTCTACATTTCTCCTCTGTTTCCTATTTATATTTATATTTTACTTCCTCAATTTAACATTATGGACAGGGAAAGACATAATCTAAGCTCTCCACAAAAATATTTTGCCTTCAAATTCATACCGTGATCGTAGCATGCATGGACTCGACTCATATGACTGGGATTTCCATGAAAAAGATTGTGGACACAAAATGGGTGATCACTGTACATTTCTCTTCTGTTTCCTATTTACTTTTCTATTTTACCTCCTCAATTTAGCATTAGGGAATGGGAAAGACTTAATCAAAGATCTGCACAAAAATATTTTGTCTTCAAATTCATAACGTGATCGTAGCATGCATAGACTCGACTCATATGACTGGGATTTCCATTAAAAAGATCGTGGGCCGAAAATGGGTGATCACTGTACATTTCTCTTCTGTTTCCTATTTATATTTATATTTTACTTCCTTCATTTCGCATTATGGACAGGGAAAGACCTAATCTAAGCTCTGCACAAAAATATTTTGCCTTCAAATTCGTACCGTGATCGTAGCATGCATGGACTCGACTCATATGACTGGGATTTCCATGTAAAAGATTGTGCGCCGAAAATGGGTGATCACTGTACATTTCTCTTCTGTTTCCTATTTATATTTCTATTTTACCTCCTCAATTTAGCATTATGGACAGGGAAAGAACTAATCTAATATCTACACAAAAATATTTTGCCTTCAAATTCATACCGTGATCGTAGCATGCATGGACTCGACTCATACGACTGGGATTTCAATGAAAAAGACTGTTGGCAGAAAATGGGTGATCACTGTACATTTCTCTTCTGTTTCCTATTTATATTTGTATTTTACCTCCTCAATTTAGCATTATGAACACGGAAAGACATAATCTAAGCTCTGCACAAAAATATTTTGCCTTCAAATTCATACCGTGATCGTAGCATGCATGGACTCGACTCATATGACTGGGATTTCCATGAAAAAGATTGTGGGCCGAAAATGTATGATCACTGTACATTTCACTTCTGTTTCCTATTTATATTTATATTTTACCTCCTAAATTTAGCATTATGGCCAGGGAAAGACCTGATCTAAGATCTGCACAAAAATATTTTGCCTTCAAATTCATGCCGTGATCGTAGCATGCATGGACTCGACTCATATGACTGGCATTTCCATGAAAAAGATTGTAGCCCGAAAATAGGTGATCACTGTACATTTCTCTTCTGTTTCCTATTCATATTTCTATTTTATCTCCTCAATTTAGCATTATGGCCAGGGAAAGACCTAATCTAAGCTCTGCACAAAAATATTTTGCCTTCAAATTCATACCGTGATCGTAGCATGCATGGACACGACTCATATCACTGGGATTTCCATGAAAAAGATTGTGGGCCGAAAATGGGTGATCACTGTACATTTCTCTACTGTTTCCTATTTATATTTGTATTTTACCTTCTCAATTTAGCATTATGGACAGGGAAAGACCTAATCTAAGCTCTGCACAAAAATATTTTGCCTTCAAATTCATACCGTGATCGTAGCATGCATGGACACGACTCATATCACTGGGATTTCCATGAAAAAGATTGTGGGCCGAAAATGGGTGATCACTGTACATTTCTCTACTGTTTCCTATTTATATTTGTATTTTACCTTCTCAATTTAGCATTATGGACAGGGAAAGACTTAATCAAAGATCTGCACAAAAATATTTTGTCTTCAAATTCATACCGTGATCGTAGCGTGCATGGACTCGACTCATATGACTGGGATTTCCATGAAAAAGGTTGTGGGCAGAAAATGGGTGATCACTGTACATTTTTCTTCTGTTTCCTATTTATATTTATATTTAACTCCTCAATTTAGCATTATGGATAGGGAAAGACCTTATCTAAGGTCTGCAAAAAATATTTTGTCTTCAAATTCATACCGTGATCGTAGCATGCATAGACTCGACTCATATGACTGGGATTTCCATTAAAAAGATTGTGGGCACAAAATGGGTGATCACTGTACATTTCTCTTCTGTTTCCGATTTATATTTCTATTTTACCTTCTCAATTTAGCATTATGGACAGGGAAAGACCAAATCTAAAATCAGCACAAAAATATTTTGCCTTCAAATTCATACCGTGATCGTAGCATGCATGGACGCGTCTCATATGACTGGTATTTCCATGAAAAAGATTGTGGGCCGAAAATGGGTGATCACTGTACATTTCTCTTCTGTTTCCTATTTATATTTATATTTTACTTCTTCAATTTAGCATTATGGACAGGGAAAGACCAAATCTAAGATCTGCAAAAAAATATTTTGCCTTCAAATTCATGTTGTAATCGTAGCATGCATGGACTCGTCTCATATGACTGGGATTTCAATGAAAAAGAATGTCAGCCGCAAATGTGTGATCACTGTACATTTCTCTTCTGTTTCCTATTTATATTTCTATCTTACTTCCTTCATTTAGCATTATGGACAGGGAAAGATCTAATCTAAGATCTGCAAATAAATATTTTGCCTTCAAATTCATACCGTGATCGTATCATGCATGGACTCGACTCATATGACTGGGATTTCCATGAAAAAGGTTGTGGGCAGAAAATGGGTGATCACTGTACATTTCACTTCTGTTTCATATTTATATTTCTAATTTACCTCCTCAATTTAGCATTATGGACAGGGAAAGACCTAATCTAAAATTTGAAAAAAAGATTTTGCCTTCAAATTCATACCGTGATCGTAGCATGCATGGACTCGACTCATATGACTGGGATTTCCATGAAAAAGTTTGTGGGCAGAAAATGAGTGATCACTGTACATTTCTCTTCTGTTTCCTATTTATATTTATATTTTACTTCTTCAATTTAGCATTATGGACAGGGAAAGACCAAATCTAAGATCTGCAAAAAATTATTTTGCCTTCAAATTCATACCGTGATCGTAGCATGCATGGACTCGATTCATATGACTGGGATTTCCATGTAAAAGATTGTGGTTCGAAAATGGGTGATCTGTGTACATTTCTCTTCTGTTTTCTATTTATATTTCTACTTTACCTCCTCATTTTAGCATTATGGACAGGGAAAGACCTAATCTAAAATCTGCACAAAAATATTTTGCCTTCAAATTCATACCGTGATCGTAGCATGCATGGACTCGACTCATATGACTGGGATTTCCAGAAAAAGATTGTGGGCCGAAAATGGGTGATCACTGTACATTTCTCTTCTGTTTCCTATTTATATTTTACCTCCTCAATTTAGCATTATGGACAGGGAAAGACCTAATCTAAAATCTGCACAAAAATATTTTGCCTTCAAATTCATACCGTGATCGTAGCATGCATGGACTCGACTCATATGACTGGGATTTCCATGAAAAAGATTGTGGGCCGAAAATGGGTGGTCACTGTACATTTCTCTTCTGTTTCCTATTCATATTTATATTTTACCTCCTCAATTTAGCATTATGGACAGGGAAAGGCCTAATCTAAGATGTGCACAAAAATATTTTGCTTTCAAATTCATACCGTGATCGTGGCATGCATGGACTCGATTCATATGACTGGGATTTCCATGAAAAGGATTGTGGGCCGAAAATGGGTGATTGCTGTACATTTCTCTTCTGTTTTCTATTTATATTTATATTTCACCTCATCAATTTAGCATTATGGACAGTGAAAGACCTAATCTAAGATCTGCACAAAAATATTTCGCCTTCAAATTCATACCGTGATCGTAGCATGCATGGACTCTACTCATATGACTGGGATTTCCATGAAAAAGATTGTGTGCCGAAAATGGGTGATCACTGTACATTTCTCTTCTGTTTCCTATTTATATTTATATTTTACCTCCTCAATTTAGCATTATGGACAGGGAAAGACCTAATCTAAGCTCTGCACAAAAATATTTTACCTTCAAATTAATACCGTGATCGTAGCATGCATGGACTCGACTCATATGACTGGGATTTCCATGAAAAAGAATGTGGCCGAAAATGGGTGATCAATGTACATTTCTCTTCTGTTTCTTATTTATATTTCTATTTTACTTCCTTCATTTAGCATTATGGACAGGGAAAGACCTAATCTAAGCTCTGCACAAGAATATTTTGCCTTCAAATTCATACCGTGATCGTAGCATGCATGGACTCGACTCATATGACTGGGATTTCAATGAAAAAGATTGTGGGCCGAAAATGGGTGATCACTGTACATTTCTCTTCTTTTTCCTATTTATATTTCTATTTAACTCCTCAATTTAGCATTATGGACAGGAAAAGACCTAATCTAAAATCTGCACAAAAATATTTTGCCTTCAAATTCATACCGTGAACGTACCATGCATGGACTCGACTCATATGACTGGGATTTCCATGAAAAAGATTGTGGGCCTAAAATGAGTGATCACTGTACATTTCTCTTCTGTTTCCTATTTATATTTCAATTTTACCTTCTCAAAATAGCATTATGGTCAGGGAAAGACCTAATCTAAAATCTGCACAAAAATATTTTGCCTTCAAATTCATACCGTGATCGTAGCATGAATGGACTCGACTCATATGACTGGGATTTCCATGAAAAAGATTGTGGGCCGAAAATGGGTGATCACTGTACATTTCTCTTCTGTTTCCTATTTATATTTCTATTTTACCTCCTCAATTTAGCATTATGGACAGGGAAAGACGTAATCTAAAATCTGCACAAAAATATTTTGTTTTCAAATTCATAACGTGATCGTAGCATGTATGGACACGACTCATATGACTGGGATTTCCATGAAAATATTGTGGGCAGAAAATCGGTGATCACTGTATATTTTTCGTCTCTTTCCTATTCATATTTCTATTTTACCTTCTCAATTTAGCATTATGGACAGGGAAAGACCTAATCTAAGATCTGAAAAAAATATTTTGCTTTCAACTTCATGCCGTGATCGTAGCATGCACGGACTCGACACATAAGACTGGGATTTCCATGAAAAAGATTGTTGGCCGAAAATGGGTGATCACTGTACATTTCTCTTCTGTTTCCTATTCATATTTCTATTTTACCTCCTCAATTTAGCATTATGGACAGGGAAAGACCTAATCTAAGATCTGCACAAAAATATTTTGCCTTCAAATTCATACCGTGATCGTAGCATGCATTGACTCGACTCATATGACTGGGATTTCCATGAAAAAGATTGTGGGACGAAAATGGGTGATTGCTGTACATTTCTCTTCTGTTTCCTATTTATATTTCTATTTTACCTCCTCAATTTAGCATTATGGACAGTGAAAGACCTAATCTAAGATCTGCACAAAAATATTTCGCCTTCAAATTCATACCGTGATCGTAGCATGCATGGACTCTACTCATATGACTGGGATTTCCATGAAAAAGATTTTGGGCCGAAAATGGGTGATCACTGTACATTTCTCTTCTGTTTCCTATTTATATTTATATTTTCCCTCCTCAATTTAGCATTATGGACAGGGAAAGACCTAATCTAAAATCTGCACAAAAATATTTCGCCTTCAAATTCATACCGTGATCGTAGCATGCATGGATTCTACTCATATGACTGGGAGATCCATGAAAAAGATTGTGTGCTGAAAATGGGTGATCACTGTACATTTCTCTTCTGTTTCCTATTTATATTTATATTTTACCTCCTCAATTTAGCATTATGGACAGGGAAAGACCTAATCTAAGCTCTGCACAAAAATATTTTACCTTCAAATTAATACCGTGATCGTAGCATGCATGGACTCGACTCATATGACTGGGATTTCCATGAAAAAGAATGTGGCCGAAAATGGGTGATCACTGTACATTTCTCTTCTGTTTCCTATTTATATTTCTATTTTACTTCCTTCATTTAGCATTGTGGACAGGGAAAGACCTAATCTAAGCTCTGCACAAGAATATTTTGCCTTCAAATTCATACCGTGATCGTAGCATGCATGGAATCGACTCATATGACTGGGATTTCAATGAAAAAGATTGTGGGCCGAAAATGGGTGATCACTGTACATTTCTCTTCTGTTTCCTATTTATATTTCTATTTTACCTCCTCAATTTAGCATTATGGACAGGGAAAGACCTAATCTAAAATCTGGACAAAAATATTTTGCTTTCAAATTCATACCGTGATCGTCGCATGCATGACTTGACTCATATGACTGGGATTTCCATGAAAAAGATTGTAGGCCGAAAATGGGTGATCACTGTACATTTCTCTTCTGTTTCCTATTTATATTTATATTTTCCCTCCTCAATTTAACATTATGGACAGTGACAGACCTAATCTAAGATCTGCACAAAAATATTTCGCCTTCAAATTCATACCGTGATCGTAGCATACATAGACTCTGCTGATATGACTGGGATTTCCATGAAAAAGATTGTGGGCCGAAAATGGTTGATCACTGTACATTTCTCTTCTGTTTCCTATTTATATTTATATTTTCCCTCCTCAATTTAGCATTATGGACAGGGAAAGACCTAATCTAAAATCTGCACAAAAATATTTTGCCTTCAAATTCATACCGTGATCGTAGCAAGCATGGACTCGACTCATATGACTGGGATTTCCATGAAAAAGATTTGTGGCCGAAAATGGGTGATCACTGTACATTTCTCTTCTGTTTCCTATTTATATTTTACCTCATCAATTTAGCATTATGGACAGGGAAAGACCTAATCTAAGCTCTGCACAAAAATATTTTGCCTTCAAATTCATACCGTTGTCGGAGCATGCTTGGACTCGACTCATATGACTGGGATTTACAGGAAAAATGTGGTGGGCCGAAAATGCGTGATCACTGTACATTTCTCTTCTGTTTCCTATTTATATTTTATTTTACATCCTCAATTTAGCATTATGGACAGGGAAAGACCTAATCTAAGATGTGCACAAAAATATATTGCTTTCAAATTCCTACCGTGATCGTGGCATGCATGGACTCGATTCATATGACTGGGATTTCCATGTAAAAGATTGTGGTTCGAAAATGGGTGATCTGTGTACATTTCTCTTCTGTTTTCTATTTATATTTCTATTTTACCTCCTCAATTTAGCATTATGGACAGGGAAAGACCTAATCTAAAATCTGCACAAAAATATTTTGCCTTCAAATTCATACAGTGATCGTAGCATGAATGGACTCGACTCATATGACTGGAATTTCCATGAAAAAGATTGTGGGCCGAAAATGGGTGATCACTGTACATTTCTCTTCTGTTTCCTATTTATATTTCTATTTTACCTCCTCAATTTAGCATTATGGACAGGGAAAGACCTAATCTAAAATCTGCACAAAAATATTTTGCCTTCAAATTCATACCGTGATCGTAGCATGCATGGACTCGACTCATATGACTGGGATTTCCATGAAAAAGATTGTGGGCCGAAAATGGGTGATCACTGTACATTTCTCTTCTGTTTCCTATTTATATTTATATTTTACCTGCTCAATTTAGCATTATGGACAGGGAAAGACCTAATCTAAGATGTGCACAAAAATATTTTGCTTTCAAATTCATACCGTGACCGTGGCATGCATGGACTCGATTCATATCACTGGGATTTCCATGAAAAAGATTGTGGGCCGAAAATGGGTGATCAGTGTACATTTCTCTTCTGTTTTCTATTTATATTTATATTTTACCTCCTCTATTTATCATTATGGACAGGGAAAGACCTCATCTAAGCTCTGCACAAAAATATTTTGCCTTCAAATTCATACTGTGATTGTAGCAAGCATGGACTCGACTCATATGACTGGGATTTCCATGAAAAAGATTGTGGGCCGAAAATGGGTGATCACTGTACATTTCTCTTCTGTTTGCTATTTATATTTATATTTTACTTCATCAATTTAGCATTATGGACAGGGAAAGACCTAATCTAAGCTCTGCACAAAAATATTTTGCCTTCAAATTCATACCGTGATCGTAGCATGATTGGACTCGACTCATATGACTGGGATTTCCAGAAAAAGATTGTGGGCCGAAAATGGGTGATCACTGTACATTTCTCTTCTGTTTCCTATTTCTATTTTACCTCCTCAATTTAGCATTATGGGCAGGGAAAGTAATTATCTAAGCTCTGCACACAAATATTTTGCCTTCAAATTCATATCGTCATCGTAGAATGCATGGATTCGACTCATATGACTGGGAATTCCATGAAAAAGATTGTGGGCCGAAAATGGGTGATCACTGTACATTTCTCTTCTGTTACCTATTTATATTTCTATTTTACCTCCTCAATTTAGCATTATGGACAGGGAAAGACCTAATCTAAAATCTGCACAACAATATTTTGCCTTCAAATTCATACCGTGATCGTAGCATGCATGGACTCAAATCATATGACTGGGATTTCCATGAAAAAGTTTGTGGGCCGAAAATGGGTGATCACTGTTCATTTCTCTTCTGTTTCCTATTTATATTTCTATTTTACTTCCTCAATTTAGCATTATGGGCAGGGAAAGTAATTATCTAAGCTCTGCACACAAATATTTTGCCTTCAAATTCATACCGTGATCGTAGCATGCATGGACTCGACTCATATGACTGGGATTTCCATGAAAAAGATTGTGGGCCGAAAATGGGTGATCACTGTACATTTCTGTTCTGTTTCGTATTCATATTTCTATATTACCTCCTCAATTTAGCATTATGGACAGGGAAAGACATAATCTAAAATCTGCACAAAAATATTTTGTCTTCAAATTAATACCGTGACCGTAGCATGCATTGAATCGAGTCATATGACTGGGATTTCCATGAAAAAGTTTGTGGGGCGAAAATGGGTGATCACTGTACATTTCTCTTCTGTTTCCTATTTATATTTATATTTTACTTCCTCAATTTAGCATTATGGACAGGGAAAGACCAAATCTAAGCTCTGCACAAAAATATTTTGCCTTCAAATTCATACCGTGATCGTAGCATGCATGACTCGACTCATATGACTGGGATTTCCATGAAAAAGATTGTGGGCCGAAAATGGGTGATCACTGTACATTTCTCTTCTATTTCCTTTTTATATTTATATTTTACCTCCTCAATTTAGCATTATGGACAGCGAAAGACCAAATCTAAGATCTGCACAAAAATATTTTGCCTTCAAATTCATACCGTGATCGTAGCATGCATGACTCGACTCATATGACTGGGATTTCCATGAAAAAGATTGAGGGCTGAAAATGGGTGATCACTGTACATTTCTCTTCTGTTTCCTATTTATATTTCTATTTTACCTCCTCAATTTAGCGTTATGGACAGGGAAAGACCTAATCTAAAATCTGCACAACAATATTTTGCCTTCAAATTCATACCGTGATCGTAGCAACCATGGATTCTACTCATATGACTGGGATTTCCATGAAAAAGATTGTGGGCCGAAAATGGGTGATCACTGTACATTTCTCTTCTATTTCCTATTTATATTTATATTTTACCTCCTCAATTTAGCATTATGGGCAGGGAAAGTAATTATCTAAGCTCTGCATACAAATATTTTGTCTTCAAATTCATACCGTGATCGTAGCATGCATGGACTCGACTCATATGACTGGGATTTCCATGAAAAACATTGTGGGGCGAAAATTGGTGATCACTGTACATTTCTCTTCTGTTTCCTATTTATATTTATATTTTACTTCCTCAATTTAGCATTATGGACAGGGAAAGACCAAATCTAAGCTCTGCACAAAAATATTTTGCCTTCAAATTCATACCGTGATCGTAGAATGCATGACTCGACTCATATGACTGGGATTTCCATGAAAAAGATTGTGGGCCGAAAATGGGTGATCACTGTACATTTCTGTTCTGTTTCGTATTCATATTTCTATTTTACCTCCTCAATTTAGCATTATGGACAGGGAAAGACATAATCTAAAATCTGCACAAAAATATTTTGTCTTCAAATTAATACCGTGATCGTAGCATGCATTGAATCGAGTCATATTACTGGGATTTCCATGAAAAAGTTTGTGGGGTGAAAATGTGTGATCACTGTACATTTCTCTTCTGTTTCCTATTTATATTTATATTTTACTTCCTCAATTTAGCATTATGGGCAGGGAAAGTAATTATCTAAGCTCTGCATACAAATATTTTGTCTTCAAATTCATACCGTGATCGTAGCATTCATGGACTCGACTCATATGACTGAGATTTCCATGAAAAAGTTTGCGGGGCGAAAATGGGTGATCACTGTACATTTCTGTTCTGTTTCCTATTTATATTTATATTTTCCCTCCTCAATTTAGCATTATGGGCAGGGAAAGTAATTATCTAAGCTCTGCACACAAATATTTTGCCTTCAAATTCATACCGTGATCGTAGCAACCATGGATTCGACTCATATGACTGGGATTTCCATGAAAAAGATTGTGGGCCGAAAATGTGTGATCACTGTACATTTCTCTTTTGTTTCCTATTTATATTTATATTTTACCTCCTCAATTTAGCATTATGGGCAGGGAAAGTAATTATCTAAGCTCTGCATACAAATATTTTGTCTTCAAATTCATACCGTGATCGTAGCATGCATGGACTCGACTCATATGACTGGGATTTCCATGAAAAAGATTGTGGGGCGAAAATGGGTGATCACTGTACATTTCTCTTCTGTTTCCTATTTATATTTATATTTTACCTCCTCAATTTAGCATTATGGGCAGCGAAAGTAATTATCTAAGCTCTGCATACAAATATTTTGCCTTCAAATTCATACCGTGATCGTAGCATGCATGGACTCGACTCATATGACTGGGATTTCCATGAAAAAGTTTGTGGGGCGAAAATGGGTGATCACTGTACATTTCTCTTCTGTTTCGTATTCATATTTATATTTTACCTCCTCAATTTAGCATTAAAGGCAGGGAAAGTAATTATCTAAGCTCTGCATACAAATATTTTGTCTTCAAATTCATACCGTGATCGTAGCATGCATGGACTCGACTCATATGACTGGGATTTCCATGAAAAAGTTTGTGGGGCGAAAATGGGTGATCACTGTACATTTCTCTTCTGTTTCCTATTTATATTTCTATTTTACCTCCTCAATTTAGCATTATGGGCAGGGAAAGTAATTATCTAAGCTCTGCATACAAATATTTTGTCTTAGAATTCATACCGTGATCGTAGCATGCATGGACTCGACTCATATGACTGGGATTTCCATGAAAAAGTTTGTGGGGCGAAAATGGGTGATCACTGTACATTTCTCTTCTGTTTCCTATTTATATTTATATTTTCCCTACTCAATTTAGCATTATGGGCAGGGAAAGACCTAATGTAAGCTCTGTACAAAAATATTTTGCCTTCAAATTCATACCGTGATCGTAGCATGCATGGACTCGACTCATATGACTGGGATTTCCATGAAAAAGATTGTGGGCCGAAAAAGGGGGATCACTGTACATTTCTCTTCTGTTTCCTATTTATATTTATATTTTACCTCCTCAATTTAGCATTATGGACAGGGAAAGACCTAATTTAAGATCTGCACAAAAATATTTTGCCTTCAAATTCATACCAAGATCGTAGCATGTATGTACTCGACTCATATGACTGGGATTTGCATGAAAAAGATTGTGGGCCGAAAATGGGTCATCACTGTACATTTCTCTTCTGTTTCCTATTTATATTTCTATTGTACATCGTCAATTTAGCATTATGGACAGGGAAAGACCTAATCTAAGATCTGCACAAAAATATTTTGCCTTCAAATTCATACCGTGATGGTAGCATGCATGGACTCGACTCATATGACTGGGATTTCCATGAAAAAGATTGTGGGCCGAAAATGGGTGATCACTGTACATTTCTCTACTGTTTCCTATTTATATTTCTATTTTACCTCCTCAATTTAGCATTATGGACAGGGAAAGACCTAATCTAAAATCTGCACAAAAATATTTTGCCTTCAAATTCATACCGTGATCGTAGCATGCATGGACTCGACTCATATGATGGGTTTTCCATGAAAAAGATTGTGGGCTGAAAATGGGTGATCACTGTACATTTCTCTTCTGTTTCCTATTTACATTTATATTTTACTTCCTCAATTTAGCATTATGGACAGGGAAAGACATAATCTAAGCTCTGCACAAAAATATTTTGCCTTCAAATTCATACCGTGATCGTAGCATGCATGGACTCGACTCATATGACTGGGATTTCCACGAAAAAGATTGTGGGCCGAAAATGGATGATCACTATACATTTCTCTTCTGTTTCCTATTTATATTTATATTTTACCTCCTCAATTTAGCATTATTGACAGGGAAAGAACTAATCTAAAATCTGCACAAAAATATTTTGCCTTCAAATTCCTACCGTGATCGTAGCATGCATTGACTCGACTCATATGACTGGGATTTCCATGAAGAAGATTGTGGGCGGAAAATGGGTTTATCACTGTACATTTCTCTTCTGTTTCCTATTTATATTTCTATTTTACCTCCTCAATTTAGAATTATGGACGGGGAAAGACCTATTCTAAAATCTGCACAAAAATATTTTGCATTCAAATTCATACCGTGATCGTCGCATGCATGGACTTGATTCATATGACTGGGATTTCCATGAAAAAGATTGTGGGCCGAAAATGGATGGTCACTGTACATTTCTCTTCTGTTTCCTATTTATATTTATAATTTACCTCCTCAATTTAGCATTATGGCCAGGGAAAGACCTAATCTAAGATCTGCACAAAAATATTTTGCCTTCAAATTCATACCGTGATCGTAGCATGCATGGACTCGACTCATATGACTGGGATTTCCATGAAAAAGATTGTGGGCCGAAAATGGGTGTTCACTGTACATTTCTGTTCTGTTTACTATTTATATTTCTATTTTACCTCCTCAATTTAGCATTATGGACAGGGAAAGACTTAATCTAAAATCTGCACAAAAATATTTTGCCTTTAAATTTATACCGTGATCGTAGCATGCATGGACTCGACTCATATGACTGGGATTTCCATGAAAAAGATTGTGGGCCGAAAATGGGTGATCACTGTACATTTCTCTTCTGTTTCCTATTTATATTTATAATTTACCTCCTCAATTTAGCATTATGAACAGGGAAAGACCAAATCTAAGATCTGCACAAAAATAATTTGCCTTCAAATTCCTACCGTGATCGTAGCATGCATTGACTCGACTCATATGACTGGGATTTCTATGAAAAAGATTGTGGGCCGAAAATGGGTGATCACTGTACATTTCTCTTCTGTTTCCTATTTATATTTATATTTTACCTCCTCAATTTAGCATTATGGACAGGGAAAGACCTAATCTAAAATCAGCACAAAAATATTTTGGTTTCAAATTCATACCGTGATCGTAGCATGAATGGACTCGACTCATATGACTGGGATATCCATGAAAAAGATTGTGGGCGGAAACTGGGTGATCACTGTACATTTCTCTTCTGTTTCCTATTTATATTTCTATTTTACCTCCTCAATTTAGTATTATGGGCAGGGAAACACCTAATCTAAGATCTGCACAAAAATATTTTGCCCTCAAATTCATACCGTGATCGTAGCATGCATGGACTCGACTCATATGCCTGGGATTTCCATGAAAAACTTTGAGGGCCGAAAACGGGTGATCACTGTACATTTCTCTTCTGTTTCCTATTTATATTTATATTTTACCTCCTCAATTTAGCATTATGGACAGGGAAAGACCTAATCTAAGATCTGCACAAAAATATTTTGCCTTCAAATTCATACCGTGATCGTAGCATGCATGTACTCGACTCATATGACTGAGATTTCCATGAAAAAGATTGTGGGCCGAAAATGGGTGATCACTGTACATTTCTCTTCTGTTTCCTATTTATATTTCTATTGTACCTCCTCAATTTAGCATTATGGACAGGGAAAGACCTAATCTAATATCTGCACAAAAATATTTTGCCTTCAAATTCATACCGTGATCGTAGCATGCATGGACTCGACTCATATGACTGGGGATTTACATGAAAAAGATTGTGGGCCGAAAATGGGTGATCACTGTACATTTCTCTTCTGTTTCCTATTTATATTTATATTTTACCTCCTCAATTTAGCATTATGGACAGGGAAAGACCTAATCTAAAATCTGCACAAAAATATTTTGCCTTCAAATTCATACCGAGATCGTAGCATGCATGGACTCGACTCATATGACTGGGATTTCCATGAAAAAGATTGTGGGCGGAAAATGGGTGATCACTGTACATTTCTCTTCTGTTTCCTATTTATATTTCTATTTTACCTCCTCAATTTAGAATTATGGACAGGGAAAGACCTAATCTAAAATCTGCACAAAAATATTTTGCATTCAAATTCATACCGTAATCGTAGCATGCATGGACTCGACACATATGACTGGGATTTCCATGAAAAAGATTGTGGTCCGAAAATCGGTGATCACTGTACATTTCTCTTCTGTTTCCTATTTATATTTCTATTTTACCTCCTAAATTTAGCATTATGGACAGGGAAAGACCTAATCTAAAATCTGCACAAAAATATTTTGCCTTCAAATTCATACCGTGATCGTAGCATGCATGGACTCGAATCATATGACTGGGATTTCCATGGAAAAGATTGTGGGCGGAAAATGGGTGATCACTGTACATTTCTCTTCTGTTTCCTATTGATATTTCTATTTTAACTCCTCAATTTTGCATTATGAACAGGGAAAGTCCTAATCTAAAATTTGCACAAAAATATTTTGCCTTCAAATTCCTACCGTGATCGTAGCATGCATTGACTCGATTCATATGACTGGGATTTCCATGAAAAAGATTGTGGGCGGAAAATGGGTGATCACTGTACATTTCTCTTCTGTATCCTATTTATATTTATATTTTACCTCCTCAATTTAGAATTATGGGCAGGGAAACACCTAATCTAAGATCTGCACAAAAATATTTCGCCTTCAAATTCATACCGTGATCGTAGCATGCATGTACTCAACTCATATGACTGAGATTTCCATGAAAAAGATTGTGGGCCGAAAATGGGTGATCACTGTACATTTCTCTTCTGTTTCCTATTTATATTTCTATTGTACCTCCTCAATTTAGCATTATGGACAGGGAAAGACTTAATCTAAAATCTGCACAAAAATATTTTGCCTTTAAATTTATACCGTGATCGTAGCATGCATGGACTCGACTCATATGACTGGGATTTCCATGAAAAAGATTGTGGGCCGAAAATGGGTGATCACTGTACATTTCTCTTCTGTTTCCTATTTATATTTATAATTTACCTCCTCAATTTAGCATTATGAACAGGGAAAGACCAAATCTAAGATCTGCACAAAAATAATTTGCCTTCAAATTCCTACCGTGATCGTAGCATGCATTGACTCGACTCATATGACTGGGATTTCTATGAAAAAGATTGTGGGCCGAAAATGGGTGATCACTGTACATTTCTCTTCTGTTTCCTATTTATATTTATATTTTACCTCCTCAATTTAGCATTATGGACAGGGAAAGACCTAATCTAAAATCAGCACAAAAATATTTTGGTTTCAAATTCATACCGTGATCGTAGCATGAATGGACTCGACTCATATGACTGGGATATCCATGAAAAAGATTGTGGGCGGAAACTGGGTGATCACTGTACATTTCTCTTCTGTTTCCTATTTATATTTCTATTTTACCTCCTCAATTTAGTATTATGGGCAGGGAAACACCTAATCTAAGATCTGCACAAAAATATTTTGCCCTCAAATTCATACCGTGATCGTAGCATGCATGGACTCGACTCATATGCCTGGGATTTCCATGAAAAACTTTGAGGGCCGAAAACGGGTGATCACTGTACATTTCTCTTCTGTTTCCTATTTATATTTATATTTTACCTCCTCAATTTAGCATTATGGACAGGGAAAGACCTAATCTAAGATCTGCACAAAAATATTTTGCCTTCAAATTCATACCGTGATCGTAGCATGCATGTACTCGACTCATATGACTGAGATTTCCATGAAAAAGATTGTGGGCCGAAAATGGGTGATCACTGTACATTTCTCTTCTGTTTCCTATTTATATTTCTATTGTACCTCCTCAATTTAGCATTATGGACAGGGAAAGACCTAATCTAATATCTGCACAAAAATATTTTGCCTTCAAATTCATACCGTGATCGTAGCATGCATGGACTCGACTCATATGACTGGGGATTTACATGAAAAAGATTGTGGGCCGAAAATGGGTGATCACTGTACATTTCTCTTCTGTTTCCTATTTATATTTATATTTTACCTCCTCAATTTAGCATTATGGACAGGGAAAGACCTAATCTAAAATCTGCACAAAAATATTTTGCCTTCAAATTCATACCGAGATCGTAGCATGCATGGACTCGACTCATATGACTGGGATTTCCATGAAAAAGATTGTGGGCGGAAAATGGGTGATCACTGTACATTTCTCTTCTGTTTCCTATTTATATTTCTATTTTACCTCCTCAATTTAGAATTATGGACAGGGAAAGACCTAATCTAAAATCTGCACAAAAATATTTTGCATTCAAATTCATACCGTAATCGTAGCATGCATGGACTCGACACATATGACTGGGATTTCCATGAAAAAGATTGTGGTCCGAAAATCGGTGATCACTGTACATTTCTCTTCTGTTTCCTATTTATATTTCTATTTTACCTCCTAAATTTAGCATTATGGACAGGGAAAGACCTAATCTAAAATCTGCACAAAAATATTTTGCCTTCAAATTCATACCGTGATCGTAGCATGCATGGACTCGAATCATATGACTGGGATTTCCATGGAAAAGATTGTGGGCGGAAAATGGGTGATCACTGTACATTTCTCTTCTGTTTCCTATTGATATTTCTATTTTAACTCCTCAATTTTGCATTATGAACAGGGAAAGTCCTAATCTAAAATTTGCACAAAAATATTTTGCCTTCAAATTCCTACCGTGATCGTAGCATGCATTGACTCGATTCATATGACTGGGATTTCCATGAAAAAGATTGTGGGCGGAAAATGGGTGATCACTGTACATTTCTCTTCTGTATCCTATTTATATTTATATTTTACCTCCTCAATTTAGAATTATGGGCAGGGAAACACCTAATCTAAGATCTGCACAAAAATATTTCGCCTTCAAATTCATACCGTGATCGTAGCATGCATGTACTCAACTCATATGACTGAGATTTCCATGAAAAAGATTGTGGGCCGAAAATGGGTGATCACTGTACATTTCTCTTCTGTTTCCTATTTATATTTCTATTGTACCTCCTCAATTTAGCATTATGGACAGGGAAAGACCTAATATAAAATCTGCACAAAAATATTTTGCCTTCAAATTCATACCGTGATCGTAGCATGCATGGACTCGACTCATATGACTTGGGATTTACATGAAAAAGATTGTGGGCCGAAAATGGGTGATCACTGTACATTTCTCTTCTGCTTCCTATTTATATTTATATTTACCAACTCAATTTAGCATTATGGACAGGGAATGACCTAATCTAAGATCTGCAAAAAAATATTTTCCCTTAAAATTCATACCGTGATCGTAGCATGCATGGACTCGACTCATAAGACTGGGATTTCCAAGAAAAAGATTGTGGGCTGAAAATGGGTGATCACTGTACATTTCTCTTCTGTTTCCTATTTATATTTATATTTTACCTCCTCAATTTAGCATTATTGACAGGGAAAGAACTAATCTAAAATCTGCACAAAAATATTTTGCCTTCAAATTCATACCGTGATCGTAGCATGCATGGACTCGAATCATATGACTGGGATTTCCATGGAAAAGATTGTGGGCAGAAAATGGGTGATCACTGTATATTTCTCTTCTGTTTCCTATTGATATTTCTATTTTAACTCCTCAATTTTGCATTATGGACAGGGAAAGACCTGATCTAAAATTTGCACAAAAATATTTTGCCTTCAAATTCCTACCGTGATCGTAGCATGCATTGACTCGACTCATATGACTGGGATTTCCATGAAAAAGATTGTGGGCGGAAAATGGGGTTATCACTGTACATTTCTCTTCTGTTTCCTATTTATATTTCTATTTTACCTCCTCAATTTAGAATTATGGACGGGGAAAGACCTATTCTAAAATCTGCACAAAAATATTTTGCCTTCAAATTCATACCGTGATCGTAGCATGCATGGACTCGACTCATATGACTGGGATTTCCATGAAAAAGATTGTGAGCAGAAAATGGGTGATCACTGTATATTTCTCTTCTGTCTTCTATTCATATTTCTATTTTACCTCCTTAATTTAGCATTGTTGACAGGGAAAGTCCTAATCTAAGATCTGCAAAAGAATAGTTTGCCTTCAAATTCATACCGTGATCGTAGCATGCATGGACTCGACTCATATGACTGGGATTTCCATGAAAAAGATTGTGGGCAGAAAATGGGTGATCGCTGTACATTTCTCTTCTGTCTTCTATTCATATTTCTATTTTACCTCCTCAATTTAGCATTGTGGACAGGGAAAGACCTAATCTAAGCTCTGCAAAAAAATATTTTGCTTTCAAATTCATACCGTGATCGTAGCATGTATGGACTCGACTCATATTACTGGGATTTCCATGAAAAAGATTGTGGGCAGAAAATGGGTAATCACTGTATATTTCTCTTCCGTTTCCTATTTATATTTCTATTTTACTTCCTCAATTTAGCATTATGGACAGGGAAAGACCTAATCTAAGATCTGCAAAGAAATATTTTGCCTACAAATTCATACCAGATTCGTAGCGTGCATGGATTCGACTCATATGACTGGGATTTCCATGAAAAAGATTCTGGCCAAAAAATGGGTGACCACTGTACATTTCTCTTCTGTTTCCTATTTATATTTCTATTTTACTTCCTCAATTTAGCATTATGGACAGGGAAAGACCTAATCTAAGATCTGCAAAGAAATATTTTGCCTACAAATTCATAACAGATTCGTAGCGTGCATGGACTCGACTCATATGACTGGGATTTCCATGAAAAAGATTCTGGCCAAAAAATGGGTGAACACTGTACATTTCTCTTCTGTTTCCTATTTATATTTCTATTTTACTTCATCAATTTAGCATTATGGACAGGGAAAGACCTAATCTAAGATCTGCAAAGAAATATTTTGCCTACAAATTCATACCAGATTCGTAGCGTGCATGGACTCGACTCATATGACAGGGATTTCCATGAAAAAGATAGTGGGCAGAAAATGGGTGATCACTGTACATTTCTCTTCTGTTTCCTATTTATATTTATATTTTACTTCCTTCATTTAGCATTATGGACATGGAAATACCTAATCTAAGATCTGCAAAAAAATATTTTGCCTTCAAATTCATACCGTGATCGTAGCATGCATGGACTCGACTCATATGACTGGGATTTCCATGAAAAAGATTGTGGGCCGAAAATGGGTGATCACTGTAAATTTCTCTTCTGTTTCCTATGTATATTTCTATTTTACCTCCTCAATTTAGCATAATGGACAGGGAAAGACCTAATCTAAAATCTGCACAAAAATATTTTGCCTTCAAATTCATACTGTGATCGTAGCATGCATGGACTCAACTCATATGACTGGGATTTCCATGAAAAAGATTGTGGGCCGAAAATGGGTGATCACTGTACATTTCTCTTCTGTTTCCTATTTATATTTATATTTTACCTCCTCAATTTAGCATTATGGACAGGGAAAGACCTAATGTAAGTTCTGCACGAAAATATTTTGCCTTCAAATTCATACCGTGATCGTAGCATGCATGGACTCGATTCATATGACTGGGATTTCCATGAAAAAGATTGTGGGCACAAAATGGGTAATCACTATACATTTCTCTTCTGTTTCCTATTTATATTTATATTTTACCTCCTCAATGTAGCATTATCGCCAGTGAAAGACCTAATCTAAGCTCTGCACAAAAATATTTTGCCTTCAAATTCATACCGTGATCGTAGATTGCATGGACTCGACTCATATGACTGGGATTTCCATGAAAATATTTTGGGCCGAAAATGCGTGATCACTGTACATTTCTCTTCTGTTTCCTATTTATATTACTATTTTACCTCCTCAATTTAGCATTATGGACAGGGAAAGACCTAATCTAAGATCTGCACAAAAATGTTTTGCCTTCAAATTCATACCGTGATCGTAGCATGCATGGACTCGACTCATATGACTGGGATTTCAATGAAAAAGATTGTGGGCAGAAAATGGGTGATCACTGTACATTTCTCTTCTGTTTCCTATTTATATTTCTATTTTACCTCCTCAATTTAGCATTATGGACAGGGAAAGAACTAATCTAAGATCTGCACAAAAATATTTTGCCTTCAAATTCATACCGTAATTGTAGCATGCATGGACACGACTCATATGACTGGGATTTCCATGAAAAAGATTGTGGGCCGAAAATGGCTGATCACTGTACATTTCTCTTCTGTTTCCTATTTATATTTCTATTTTACCTCCTCAACTTAGTATTATGGCCAGGGAAAGACCTAATCTAAGCTCTGTACAAAAATATTTTGCCTTCAAATTCATACCGTAATTGTAGCATGCATGGACACGACTCATATGACTGGGATTTCCATGAAAAAGATTTTGGGCCGAAAATGGCTGATCACTGTACATTTCTCTTCTGTTTCCTATTTATATTTATATTTTACCTCCTCAATTTAGTATTATGGACAGGGAAAGACCTAATCTAAGCTCTGCACAAAAATATTTTGCCTTCAAATTCATACCGTGATCGTAGCATGCATGGACTCGACTCATAAGATAGGGATTACCATGAAAAACATTGTGGGCCGAAAATGGTTGATCACTGTACATTTCTCTTCTGTTTCCTATTTATATTTATATTTTACCTCCTCAATTTAGCATTATGGACAGGGAAAGACCTAATCTAAAATCTGCACAAAAATATGTTGCAATCAAATTCATACCGTGATCGTAGCATGCATGGACTCGATAGATATGACTGGGATTTATATGAAAATGATTGTGGGCCGAAAATGGGTGGTCACTGTACATTTCTCTTCTGTTTCCTATTTATATTTATATTTTACCTCCTCAATTTAGCATTATGGCCAGGGAATGACATAATCTAAGCTCTGCACAAAAATGTTTTGCCTTCAAATTCGTACCGTGATCGTAGCATGCATGGACTCGACTCATATGACTGGGATTTCCATGAAAAAGATTTTGGGCCGAAAATTGGTGATCACTGTACATTTCTCTTCTGTTTCCTATTTATATTACTATGTTACCTCCTAAATTTAGCATTATGGACAGGGAAAGACCTAATCTAAGATCTGCACAAAAATATTTTGCCTTCACATTCATACCGTGGTCGTAGCATGCATGGAATCCACTCATATGACTGGGATTTCCATGAAAAAGATTGTGGGCCGAAAATGGGTGATCACTGTACATTTCTCTTCTGTTTCCTATTTATATTTCTATTTTACCTCCTCAATTTAGCATTATGGACTGGGAAAGACATAATCTAAGATCTGCATAAAAATATTTTGCCCTCAATTCATACCGTGATCGTAGCATGCATGGACTCGACTCATATGCATGGGATTTCCATGAGAAAATTTGTGGGACGAAAATGGGTTATCACTGAACATTTCTCATCTGTTTCCTATTTATATTTCTATTTTACCTCCATAATTTAGCATTATGGACAGGGAAAGACCTAATCTAAGCTCTGCACAAAAATATTTTGCCTTCAAATTCATACCGTGATCGTAGCATGCATGGACTCGACTCATATGACTGGGATTTCCATGAAAAATTTTGTGGGCCGAAAATGGGTGATCACTGTACATTTCTGTTCTGTTTACTATTTATATTTCTATTTTACCTCCTCAATTTAGCATTATGGCCAGGGAAAGACCTAATCTAAGCTCTGCACAAAAATGTTTTGCCTTCAAATTCGTACCGTGATCGTAGCATGCATGGACTCGACTCATATGACTGGGATTTCCATGAAAAAGATTTTGGGCCGAAAATGGGTGATCACTGTACATTTCTCTTCTGTTTCCTATTTATATTTCTATTTTACCTCCTCAATTTAGCATTATGGCCAGGGAAAGACCTAATCTAAGCTCTGCACAAAAATGTTTTGCCTTCAAATTCATACCGTGATCGTAGCATGCATGGACTCGACTCATATGCCTGGGATTTCCATGAGAATCTTTGTGGGACGAAAATGGGTGATCACTGTACATTTCTCTTCTGTTTCCTATTTATATTTCTATTTTACCTCCATAATTTAGCATTTTGGACAGGGAAAACCTTATCTAATCCCTGCACACAAATATTTTGCCTTCAAATTCATACCGTGATCGTAGCATGCATGGACTCGACTCATATGACTGGGATTTCCATGAAAAAGATAGTCGGCCGAAAATCGGTGATCACTGTACATTTCTCTTCTGTTTACTACTTATATTTATATTTTACCTCCCCAATTTAACATTATGGACAGTGAAAGACCTAATCTAAAATCTGCACAAAAATATTTTGCCTTCAAATTCATACCGTGATCGTAGCATGCATGGACACGACTCATATGACTGGGATTTCCATGAAAAAGATTTTGGGCCGAAAATGGGTGATCACTGTACATTTCTCTTCTGTTTCCTATTTATATTACTATTTTACCTCCTCAATTTAGCATTATGGACAGGGAAAGACCTAATCTAAGGTCTGCACAAAAATGTTTTGCCTTCAAATTCATACCGTGATCGTAGCATGCATGGACTCGATTCATATGACTGGGATTTACATGAAAATGATTGTGGGCCGAAAATGGGTGATCACTGTACATTTCTCTTCTGTTTCCTATTTATATTACTATTTTACCTCCTCAATTTAGCATTATGGACAGGGAAAGACCTAATCTAAGATCTGCACAAAAATATTTTGCCTTCAACTTCATACCGTGGTCGTAGCATGCATGGAATCGACTCATATGACTGGGATTTCCATGAAAAAGATTGTGGGCCGAAAATGCGTGAACACTGTACATTTCTCTTCTGTTTCCTATTTTTATTTCTATTTTATCTACTCAATTTAGCATAATGGCCAGGGAAAGACCTACTCTAAGGTCTGCACAAAAATATTTTGCCTTCCAATTCATACCGTGATCGTAGCATGAATGGACTCGACTCATATGACTGGGATTTCCATGAAAAATTTTGTGGGCCGACAATGGGTGATCACTGTACATTTCTCTTCTGTTTCCTATTTATATTGATATTTTACCTCCTCAATTTAGCATTATGGCCAGGTAAAGACATAATCTAAGCTCTGCACAAAAATATTTTGCCTTCAAATTCATACCGTGAACGTAGCATGCATGGACTTGACTCATATGACAGGGATCTCCATGAAAAAGATTGTGGGCCAAAAATGGGTGATCACTGTACATTTCTCTTCTGTTTCCTATTTATATTTATATTTTACCTCCTCAATTTAGCATTATGGACAGTGAATGACCTAATGTAAGATCTGCACAAAAATATTTTGCCTTCAAATTCATACCGTGATCGTAGCATGCATGGACTCGACTCATAGGACTGGGTTTCCATGAAAAAGATTGTGGGCCGAAAATGGGTGATCACTGTACATTTCTCTTCTGTTTCCTATTTATATTTCTATTTTACGTACTCAATTTAGCATTATGGACAGGGAAAGACATAATGTAAGATCTGCACAAAAATATTTTGCCTTCAAATTCATACCGTGATCGTAGCATGCATGGCCTCGACTCATATGACTGGGATTTCCATGAAAAAGATTGTGGGCCGAAAATGGGTGATCACTGTACATTTATCTTCCGTTTCCTATTTATATTTATATTTTACCTCCTCAATTTAGCATTATGGTTAGGGAAAGACCTAATCTAAGATCTGCAAAAAAATATTTTGGCTTCAAATTCATACCGTGATCGTAGCATGCATGAACTCGACTCACATGACTGGGATTTCCATGAAAAAGATTGTGGGCACAAAATGGGTGATCACTATACATTTCTCTTCTGTTTCCTATTTATATTTATATTTTACCTCCTCAATGTAGCATTATCGCCAGTGAAAGACCTAATCTAAGCTCTGCACAAAAATATTTTGCCTTCAAATTCATACCGTGATCGTAGCTTGCATGGACTCGACTCATATGACTGGGATTTCCATGAAAAAGATAGTGGGCCGAAAATGGGTGATCACTGTACATTTCTCTTCTGTTTTCATATTTATATTTATATTTTGACTCCTCAATTTAGCATTATGGACAGGGAAAGACCGAATCTAAAATCTGCACAAAAATATTTTGCCTTCAAAATCATACCGTGACCGTAGCATGCATGGACTCGACTCATATGACTGGGATTTCCATGAAAAAGATTGTGGGCCGAAAATGGGTGATCACTGTACATTTCTCTTCTGTTTCCTATTTATATTTCTATTTTACCTCCTCAATTTAGCATTATGGCCAGGGAAAGACCTAATCTAAGCTCTGTACAAAAATATTTTGCCTTCAAATTCATACCGCGATCGTAGCATGCATGGACACGACTCATATGACTGGGATTTCCATGAAAAAGATTATGGGCCGAAAATGGGTTATCACTGTACATTTCTCTTCTGTTTCCTATTTATATTTCTATTTTACCTCCTCAATTTAGCATTATGGCCAGGGAAAGACATAATCTAAGCTCTGCACAAAAATGTTTTGCCTTCAAATTCGTACCGTGATCGTAGAATGCATGGACTTGACTCATATGACTGGGATTTCCATGAAAATATTTTGGGCCGAAAATGGGTGATCACTGTACATTTCTCTTCTGTTTCCTATTTATATTTCTATTTTACCTCCTCAATTTAGCATTATGGACAGGGAAAGAACTAATCTAAGATCTGCACAAAAATATTTTGCCTTCAAATTCATACCGTGATCGTAGCATGCATGGACTCGATAGATATGACTGGGATTTACATGAAAATGATTGTGGGCCGAAAATGGGTGGTCACTGTACATTTCTCTTCTGTTTCCTATTTATATTTATATTTTACCTCCTCAATTTAGCATTATGGCCAGGGAATGACATAATCTAAGATCTGCACAAAAATGTTTTGCCTTCAAATTCGTACCGTGATCGTAGCATGCATGGACTCGACTCATATGACTGGGATTTCCATGAAAAAGATTTTGGGCCGAAAATTGGTGATCACTGTACATTTCTCTTCTGTTTCCTATTTATATTACTATGTTACCTCCTAAATTTAGCATTATGGACAGGGAAAGACCTAATCTAAGATCTGCACAAAAATATTTTGACTTCACATTCATACCGTGGTCGTAGCATGCATGGAATCCACTCATATGACTGGGATTTCCATGAAAAAGATTGTGGGTCGAAAATGCGTGAACACTGTACATTTCTCTTCTGTTTCCTATTTATATTTCTATTTTACCTCCTCAATTTAGCATTATGGACAGGTAAAGACCTAATCTGAAATCTGCACAAAAATATTTTGCCGTCAAATTCATACCGTGATCGTAGCATGCATGGACTCGACTCATATGACTGGGATTTCCATGAAAAAGATTGTGGGCCGAAAATGGGTGATCACTGTACATTTCTCTTCTGTTTCCTATTTATATTTATATTTTACCTCCTCAATTTAGCATTATGGACAGGGAAAGACCTAATCTAAAATCTGCACGAAAATATTTTGCCTTCAAATTCATACTGAGATCGTAGCATGCATGGACTCGACTCATATGACTGGGATTTGCATGAAAAAGATTGTGACATGAAAATGGGTGATCACTGTACATTTCTCTTCTGTTTCCTATTTATATTTCTATTTTACCTCCTCAATTTAGCATTATGGACAGGGAAAGACCTAATCTAAAATCTGCACAAAAATATTTTGCCTTCATATTCATACCGTGATCGTAGCATGCATGGACTCGACATATGACTGGGATTTCCATGAAAAAGATTGTGGGCCGAAAATAAGTGATCACTGTACATTTCTCTTCTGTTTCGTATTCATATTTCTATTTTAACTCCTCAATTTAGCATTATGGACAGGGAAAGACCTAATCTAAAATCTGCACAAAAATATTTTGCCTTCAAATTCATACCATGATCGTAGCATGCATGGACTCGACTCATATGACTGGGATTTACATGAAAAAGATTGTGGGCCGAAAATGGCTGATCACTGTACATTTCTCTTCTGTTTCCTATTTATATTTATATTTTACCTCCTTAATTTAGCATTATAGACAGGGAAAGACCTAATCTAAGATCTGCACAAAAATATTTTGCCTTCAAATTCATACCTTGATCGTAGAATGCATGGACTCGACTCATATGACTGGGATTTCCATGAAAATGTTTGTGGGCCGAAAATGGGTGATCACTGTACATTTCTCTTCTGTTTCATATTCATATTTCTATTTTAACGCCTCAATTTAGCATTATGGACAGGGAAAGACCTAATCTAAAATCTGCACAAAAATATTTTGCCTTCA
Source organism: Acanthosepion lycidas (assembly GCA_963932145.1). Taxonomy (NCBI): domain Eukaryota; kingdom Metazoa; phylum Mollusca; class Cephalopoda; order Sepiida; family Sepiidae; genus Acanthosepion; species Acanthosepion lycidas. The sequence continues at coordinate 1,191,964 of OZ010604.1, read as the reverse complement.
AATTCATACCGTGATCGTAGAATGCATGGAATCGACTCATATGACTGGGATTTCCATGAAAAAGGTTGTGGGCCGAAAATTGGTGATCACTGTACATTTCTCTTCTGTTTCGTATTCATATTTCTATTTTACCTCCTCAATTTAGCATTATGGACAGGGAAAGACCTAATCTAAAATCTGCACAAAAATATTTTGCCTTCAAATTCATACCGTGATTGTAGCATGCATGGACTAGACTCATATGACTGGGATTTCCATGAAAAAGATTGTGGGCTGAAAATGGGAGATCACTGTACATTTCTCTTCTGTTTCCTATTTATATTTATATTTTACCTCCTCAATTTAGCATTATGGACAGGGAAAGACCTAATCTAATATCTGCACAAAAATATTTAGCCTTCAAATTCATACCGTGATCGTAGCATGCATTGACTCGACTCATATGACTGGGATTTCCATGAAAAAGATTGTGGGGCGAAAATGGGTGATCACTGTACATTTCTCTTCTGTTTCCTATTTATATTTATATTTTACCTCCTCAATTTAGCATTATGGACAGGGAAAGACCTAATCTAAGATCTGCACAAAAATATTTTGCATTCAAATTCATACCATGAACGTAGCATGCATGGACTCGACTCATATGACCGGGATTTCCATGAAAAAGATTGTGGGCCGAAAATGGGTGGTCACTGTACATTTCTCTTCTGTTTCCCTATTTATATTTCTATTTTACCTCCTCAATTTAGCATTATGGACAGGGAAAGACCAAATCTAAGATCTGCACAAAAATATTTTCCCTTCAAATTCATACCGTGATCGTAGCATGCATGGACTCGACTCATATGACTGGGACTTTCATGAAAAAGATTGTGGGTCGAAAATGGGTGATCACTGTACATTTCTCTACTGTTTCCTATTTATATTTCTATTTTACCTCCTCAATTTAGCATTATGGCCAGGGAAAGACCTAATCTAAGATCTGCACAAAAATATTTTGCCCTCAAATTCATATCGTAGCATGCATAGACTCGACTCATATGCCTGGAATTTCCATGAAAAACTTTGTGGGCCGAAAACGGGTGATCACTGTACATTTCTCTACTGTTTCCTATTTATATTTCTATTTTACCTCCTCAATTTAGCATTATGGACAGGGAAAGACCTAATCTAAGATCTGCACAAAAATATTTTGCCTTCAAATTCATACCGTGATCGTAGCATGCATGTACTCGACTCATACGACTGGGATTTCCATGAAAAAGATTGTGGGCCGAAAATGGGTGATCACTGTACATTTCTCTTCTGTTTCCTATTTATATTTCTATTGTACCTCTTCAATTTAGCATTATGGACAGGGAAAGACCTAATCTAAGCTCTGCACAAAAATATTTTGCCTTCAAATTCATACCGTGACCGTAGCATGCATGGACTCGACTCATATGACTGGGATTTCCATGAAAAAGATTGTGGGCCGAAAATGGGTGATCACTGTACATTTCTCTTCTGTTTCCTATTTATATTTCTTTTTTACCTCCTCAATTTTGCATTATGGAAAGGGAAAGACCTGTGTAAGCTCTGTACAAAAATATTTTGCCTTCAAATTCATACCGCGATCGTAGCATGCATGGACTCGACTCATATGACTGGGATTTCCATGAAAAACATTGTGGGCACAAAATGGTTGGTCACTGTACATTTCTCTTCTCTTTCCTATTTATATTTATATTTTACCTCCTCAATTTAGCATTATGGCCAGTGAAAGACATAATCTAAGCTCTGCACAAAAATATTTTGCCTTCAAATTCATACCGTGATCGTAGCATGCATAGACTTGACTCATAAGACTGGGATTTCCATGAAAAAGATTGTGGGCCAAAAATGGGTGATCACTGTACATTTCTCTTCTGTTTCCTATTTATATTTCTATTTTACCTCCTCAATTTAGCATTATGGACAGGGAAAGACCTAATCTAAGATCTGCACAAAAATATTTTGCCTTCAAATTCATACGGTGATCGTAGCATGCATGGACTCGACTCATATGACTGGGATTTCCATGAAAGAGATTGTGGGCCGAAAATGGGTGATCACTGTACATTTCTCTTCTGTTTCCTATTTATATTTATATTTTACCTCCTCAATTTAGCATTATGGCCAGGGAAAGACTTAATCTAAGCTCTGCACAAAAATATTTTGCCTTCAAATTCATACCGTGATCGTAGCATGCATGGACTCGACTCATAAGACTGGGATTTCCATGAAAAAGATGGTGGGCCGAAAATGGGTGATCACTGTACATTTCTCTTCTGTTTCCTATTTATATTTCTTTTTTACCACCTCAATTTAGCATTATGGCCAGGGAAAGACCTAATCTAAGCTCTGCACAAAAATATTTTGCCTTCAAATTCATACCGTGATCGTAGCATGCATGTACTCGACTCATATGACTGGGATTACCATGAAAAAGATTGTGGACAGAAAATGGGTGATCACTGTACATTTCTCTTCTGTTTCCTATTTCTATTTCTATTTTACGTCCTCAATTTAGCATTATGGACAGGGAAAGTCCAAATGTAATCTCTGTACAACAATATTTTGCCTTCAAATTCATAACGTGACTGTAGCATGCATGGACTCGAGTCATATGACTGGGATTTCCATGAAAGAGATTGTGGGCCGAAAATGGGTGATCACTGTACATTTCTCTTCTGTTTCCTATTTATATTTCTATTTTACCTCCTCAATTTAGCATTATGGCCAGGGAAAGACCTAATCTAAACTCTGCACAAAAATATTTTGCCATCAAATTCATACCGTGATCGTAGCATGCATGGACTCGACTCATATGACTGGGATTTCCATGAAAAAGATTGTGGGCCGAAAATGGGTGATCACTGTACATTTCTCTTCTGTTTCCTATTTATATTTCTTTTTTAGTTCCTTCATTTAGCATTATGGCCAGGGAAAGACCTAATCTAAGCTCTGCACAAAAATATTTTGCCTTCAAATTCATACCGTGATCGTAGCATGCATGGACTCGAATCATATGACTGGGATTTCCAGGAAAAACATTGTGGGCCGAAAATGGGTGGTCACTGTACATTTCTGTTCTGTTTACTATTTATATTTATATTTTACCTCCTCAATTTAGCATTATGGACAGGGAAAGAACTAATCTAAAATCTGCACAAAAATATTTTGCATTCAAATTCATACCGTGATCGTAGCATGCATGGACTCGACTCATATGACTGGGATTTCCATGAAAAAGTTTGTGTGCCAAAAATGGGTGATCACTGTACATTTCTCTTGTGTTTCCTATTTATATTTATATTTTACCTCCTCAATTTAGCATTATGGACAGGGAAAGACCTAATCTAAGCTCTGCACAAAAATATTTTGCCTTCAAATTCATACCGTGATCGTAGCATGCATGGACTTGACTCATATGAATGGGATTTCCATGAAAAAGATTGTGGGCCAAAAATGGGTGATCACTGTACATTTCTCTTCTGTTTCCTATTTATATTTCTATTTTACCTCCTCAATTTAGCATTATGGCCAGTGAAAGACTTAATCTAAGCTCTGCACAAAAATATTTTGCCTTCAAATTCATACTGTGATCGTAGCATGCATGGACTCGACTCATATGACTGGGATTTCCACGAAAAAGATTGTGGGCCGAAAATGGATGATCACTGTACATTTGTCTTCTGTTTCCTATTTATATTTATATTTTAGCTCCTCAATTTAGCATTATGGCCAGGGAAAGACTTAATCTAAGCTCTGCACAAAAATATTTTGCCTTCAAATTCATACCGTGATCGTAGCATGCATGTACTCGACTGATATGACTGGGATTACCATGAAAAAGATTGTGGGCCGAAAATGGGTGATCACTGTACATTTCTCTTCTGTTTCCTATTTATATTTCTATTTTACCTCCTCAATTTAGCATTATGGACAGGGAAAGACCTAATCAAGATCTGCACAAAAATATTTTGCCTTCAAATTCATACCGTGATCGTAGCATGCATGGGCACGACTCATATGACTGGGATTTCCATGAAAAATATTGTGGGCCGACAATGGGTGATCACTGTACATTTCTCTTCTGTTTCCTATTTATATTTCTATTTTACCTCCTCAATTTATCATTATGGCCAGGGAAAGACCTAATCTAAGCTCTGCACAAAAATATTTTGCCATCAAATTCATACCGTGATCGTAGCATTCATGGACTCGACTCATATGACTGGGATTTCCATGAAAAAGATTGTGGGCCGAAAATGGGTGATCACTGTACATTTCTCTTCTGTTTCCTATGTATATTTCTTTTTTACCTCCTCAATTTAGCATTATGGCCAGTGAAAGACCTAATCTAATCTCTGCACAAAAATATTTTGCCTTCAAATTCATACCGTGATCGTAGCATGCATGGACTCGACTCATATGACTGGGATTACAATGAAAAAGAATGTGGACCGAAAATGGGTGATCACTGTACATTTCTCTTCTGTTTCCTATTTATATTTCTATTTTACCTCCTCAATTTAGCATTATGGACAGGGAAAGACCTAATCAAGATCTGCACAAAAATATTTTGCCTTCAAATTCATACCGTGATCGTAGCATGCATGGGCTCGACTCATATGACTGGGATTTCCATGAAAAATATTGTGGGCCGACAATGGGTGATCACTGTACGTTTCTCTTCTGTTTCCTATTTATATTTATATTTTACCTCCTCAATTTAGCATTATGGCCAGGTAAAGACCTAATCTAAGATCTGCACAAAAATATTTTGCCTTCAAATTCATACCGTGATCGTAGCATGCATGGACTCGACTCATATGACTGGGATTTCCATGAAAAAGATTGTGGGCCGAAAATGGATGATCACTGTACATTTCTCTTCTGTTTCCTATTTATATTTCTATTTTACCTCCTCAATTTAGTATTATGGCCAGGGAAAGACCTAATCTAAGCTCTGCAAAAAAATATTTTGCCTTCAAATTCATACCGTGATCGTAGCATGCATGGACTCGACTCATATGCCTGGGATTACCATGAAAAAGATTGTGGGCCGAAAATGGGTGATCACTGTACATTTCTCTTCTGTTTCCTATTTATATTTCTATTTTACGTCCTCAATTTAGCATTATGGACAGGGAAAGACCAAATGTAATCTCTGTACAAAAATATTTTGCCTTCAAATTCATACCGTGATCGTAGCATGCATGGACTCGACTCATATGACTGGGATTTGGTTTGGTTGTTGGATTTAACGGCATGTCAACTCCTATTTGGGTCAATTTATGCCGAAGCCTTATTAATTTATGAATTTAAGTTGGTTATTTTGTATAAAAGGTTGAGAGGCTGTTGGGTTTCATAATCTGTGTTTTTTGGGATTACTTTTTCTTGTGACTATTTCTGATTGTGTATTTTAATATTTACATTCGTACATGCATATATATGTCTATAAGCACATACATATACATTATTTGAAAGGATTATATTTTATTGAGGATCTTTATTTCCCTGAGAAAACTGTATATATTTTCTGTGTCTGTATTTTTGAATATTTCTTTTAACCCTTTTCCATTGAGATATTTTTGTCTTGTTCCGGTTATGATTTTGCATTCCAATAGAATATGTTTAATTGTGATTAAGCTTCCACATCTACATTTTGGTGGATTTGTCTTTTTTAATATATAAGAATGGGTTAAGTATGTGTGTCCTATATGTATTCTGGTTATGACGACTTGTTTTTTCCGAGTATTTCCAATATTATTTCCCCATTTTCCTATTTTAGGTTTAATTTGAAATAGTTTATTTCCGGTTTGGTTTTTCCATGAATTTTGCCACTTGTTTCTTATGTATTTATTTATTTTAGATTTTAAGTCTGTATATGGAATTTGAAGATTTTCGTCTATTGTCATTTTTAAAGATGATTTAGCAGCAATATCTGCCCTATCTCCTCCTCGGATGCCGACATGGCTAGGAATCCAGCAGAAGATGATATTTTTGCTTTTTTCCATTGAATGTAGTTTATATAGAAGACTTTGTATTAATGGATTTTCCAGTCTTTTCCCTTTTAGGGATGTTAATACAGATAATGAATCTGAGAAAATAATGTAGTTTTCTCCTTTGTTTTTTGATATGAAATTTAGTGCTAGTTTTATTGCGTAGGCTTCTGCACTGAAAATAGATGCTTCATTTGGCAACCGTTTTTTGATAATTGTTTTTTTAATTATTGCTGCGCTGCCTGTTTTTTCTTCGTCTTTTGAGCCGTCCGTGTAAATACTTTCGTAGTTTTGATATTTTTCTTTTATTTTTGAGAATTTTTCAATGTATATTGTGGGGTGTGTTTTTGATTTTGATAATTTGTTTAAACTTAATATTATGTTTGGATTTTTGATTATCCATGGTGGTATGTTTGATTGGTTGGTTTTAAGTATTTGATTAGATTGTATATTATTTTCTTGGATGATTCCTTCTATTCGGAATCCTAATGTTTTGATTTTATTTGTGTTAAGATTAAATTTCTCTTTGTGATTTGGTGTAAGTACACAATCGTGTGTGGGGTTAGAAGGACAGGAAGAGAGTTTTAGATAGTATTGAGTTGCTAGTTTCTCCATTCTTAGTTGTAATGGGGGTTCGTTTGCCTCTACATGTAGACTCTCTATAGGTGAGGTGGGATAGGCTCCTAGAGCTATCCGAAGGCCTTCATGGTGTATTGTGTTTATTGTTTTCAGATAAGACTTTCTAGTTGATTGGTAGACCATGCTGCCATAGTCCAGTTTGGAGCGGATCAATGTTCTATAAAGTTTAAGAAGGGTTTCTTTGCTAGCTCCCCATTCTGTATGGGCTACTGTTCGCAGTAGTTGGAGAGCTTTAAAACATTTTATTTTTAGGTAATTGATATGTGGTCTGAAGGTCAGTTTGCTGTCAAAGATCATTCCTAGAAATTTATATTGCTGAACTACAGGTATTTCTTCATTTCCTAGTTTTAGAGTTGGGTTATTGTGTAATTTTTTCATTTGACAGAAGTGTACAGATTTTGTTTTTGTTTTTGATATTTTAAAACCGTTTTCGAGTGTCCATTTGTTTATTTGATGTAAGCATTGTTGAAGTTGTCTTTCTGCTGTGTTGAGGTTTCTCGATCTGTAATATATTGTAAAATCATCAACATAAAGGCTACAGTGTATTCCTGATTTGATGTTTTTTATTATGTCATTTATTTTTACTTTGAAAAGTGTAGGGGAGAGTACACTTCCCTGTGGTACTCCCTCTTCTTGCTTTTGATAATCAGAACGTGTAGCATCTATTTGTACTTGGAAGAGTCTATCTGTTAAAAATCCTTTTACAAAGTTTGGTAGTCGACCTCTTAATCCTAGTTTATGCAGATCTTTCATTATACCATGTTTCCAGGTTTGATCAAATGCTTTTTCTATATCAAAGAATATAGCTATTAGATGTTGTTTGTTTAAATTGGCCTCTCTTATGGCTGTTTCTAGTCTTATTATGTGATCTATTGTACTTCTTCCTTTATTATATCCGCATTGATATTTTGATATGTGTTTTCCTTCTTCTAGAAACCAACTCAATCTGGCGTTGACCATTCGCTCCATTGTCTTACATAGACAGCTTGTTAATGCTATTGGTCGGTAACTTTGTGGGTTGTTTCCCTCTCTTCCTTCTTTGAGTATGGGAATAATTACTGATTCTCTCCATATTTTGGGAAATTTCCCAGTAGTCCAAATATTGTTAAAAATATTCAAAAGGTATTTCAGCGATTCTTGTGGTAGTTGTTTAATAAATTCATAGTCGATTTGGTCTGGGCCTACTGCTGTATTATGGGATTTTTTTAAGGCTTCTATTAGTTCTGCTTCGGTGAATAGATTGTTGTAGGCTTCTGTATTTTTAGATGTAAAATTTAGTTGGTTATTTATATCTTTTTGTTTACACTTTTGTAGGTTTTGATTTTTGCTCATTTTAGAGTTTTCTGCAAATGTCTCTGCTAGCAGATTTGCTATCTCTTTTTTGCTAGTTACTTTACTGTTGTCCTTTTTAAGATGTATTATTGGGTATATTTGATTTTTCCCAGCTATTTTTCTCATCATTTCCCATATTGTCTTGGTTTTGGAATGTGTATTTAGGCTATTTACATATTTTTTCCAACATTCCCTTTTTGCTTCTTTAACAGTTTTCCGTGCTACTGCTTTGAGTTTTTTCATTTCAATCAAATTTTGGGTTGTGGGTTCCTTTTTGAATTTTCGCAATGCTGCTTCCCGGTTTCTGACTGCTTTTTGGCAGTTTTTGTCAAACCAGGGTTTAGTTTTTTTATAATTATTTTGCTTTTTTGGTATATTTTCTGAGGCAATGGTTATTAATGTTTTGGTAAAATATTCTATCGAGTTGTCTGTGTCTTTTGACTGTATCAGTAATTGTTTACATTTGTTTTTGAAACCCTCCCAGTTGGCTCTTTTCAGTTTCCATCTGACGGGGCCTATCTTTTCTTCCTTGGCAGGCTTTTGATTTTCTAGAATGATCGGGTAATGATCACTGCCACATGTGTCGCTATGTGTTTTCCATGTATAATCCATACAAATTTCTGGATCGCATATACTTAAGTCTATTGACGATTCTGTTCCATTGGAGGGATTAAGGTAGGTTGAGGATTTATGATTTAATAGACATAAGTTATGGGTGTTAATTATTTCTTGCATTATTTTACCTTTAGTATCTATTTTTTTGCTATTCCATATAGGATTATGACTGTTAAAGTCTCCTAGTAAGATTCTGGGTTTAGGGAGTTGCTCCATCAAGTTGTTTATTTCTGTTGTATTTATTGGTTCCTGTGGGGGTATATAGATGGAAAGAATTGTGATGGTTTTATCTAGTGTCCCTTGTGTTGCTATTGCTTGTAATTTAGTTTTAATGTGTACTTTACTTTGCGGTACGTCATTTCTAATCAATATTGACACTCCTCCATTAGCTCTATGTCCTGTATTGTGGTTATAGTGGTATTGTTTATAATTTTTAATTTTTAAGTTGGCATTTTCTTGTAAAAAAGTTTCCTGTAAGCAGATGACAGCTGGATACAGTAGTGACATAAGTATGAGTAGGTCATTGTAATTAGATTTTATTCCACGACAGTTCCATTGCAGGATCTTATGTGCCATGATTATACTTTCATTTTTTGGGGGTAAAGTTACCTGCTAGGTTTATATCATTTGTCCTCTCTAGTTTTTTCCATCTCTTGAGTTTTTAGAAGCTTTGTCTTCAACTGCTTGTGGTATCCTTCGGTCAGATTTTTGGTTTTGTTTTGAATTTTGTTTGTTTTCTTTCTCTTCTATTTCCATATATTCCATAGGCTCAAATTTATTTTCATTTGATATATTGATTCTTGATTTTGAATTAGATCTTGATCGGGTGCTTTCTTGCTCTGTTGTCATTTTTTTTTCTTTTTGTTTATTTTTCATTTTATTAGTTTGGGAAGAAGAGGGTTCGCTGGAGTTTTGTTCTATGTTTTCTTTCCAAAGTTTTTTGCCTTCTTCTGGGTTTATTCCATTTGATCTGGATTGTTGAGTTTTATTTTGATCCAATTTAAGTTCAATTAAAAAGGTTTTTAATTCTTCGAGGAAAGCTTTTAATTCTTTGCATAAATTTGTTATTTCAACTGAACCTTTTATTTTATCTTCATTGTTTATTTTATTTGCTTTTTGTGCCATGGAAGCATAGGTGTTTTCTTTTATGTTATTTTTAACTTCCTTTCGTGCTTCTGAGAAAGATATATTTTTTTTGTATTTTATTCTAATTATTTCTTTCTCCTGTTTATATATACTGCATTGTTTTGAAAGAGCAGAGTGGTTTCCCAAACAGTTTGAGCATAGGCTCTCATTTGGGCAGTTCTCTTCTTTATGTTCAGGTTCTTTTTCATTACATTTTCCACATATTCTTTCATTTCTACAGGAATCTCTGTGATGCCCAAATTTGTGGCATCTATAGCATTGAAGAGGGTGTGGTACGTATTGTTCTACTTTTATACTTTCATATTCAATTTTAATTGTTGTTGGAATTTGGGGGGAGTTGAAAGTTATAATGTAGGTATTAGTTTGTATCTCTACTTCATTTTTCTTTATTGTTATTCTTTTAACATTTGTAACTCCTTGAGTTTGGAGTTCTATTTTTATCTCCTCTAGAGTGCACAGGGAGAGCTCCTTGCTTTTTACTACTCCCTTTGAGAAATTTAGGGTTTGGTGTAGGTAGGCTTTTATTTCTATTTCTTGTAGTTTTTTTTGTCTTATTAATGTGTCCGCATATATCTTTTTTTCTACTTCTACTAGTAGTGTTCCATTTTGTAATTTTTTTACATTTTTTGGTATAATGATATTTGATATTGCTTTTTGTATTTTAAATGGTGAAATTTCTGTTAATGCTTTTTTGCTTATTGCTTCAAGTACAATAAATCGTGGAAAGTTTTCGCTGTCATTTTCTGTTTCCGAGTCGTTATCCACATGTGGTCTCTTGGAAGATTTCTTTTTTTCCATTGATTGTTTTTATTTTTTTTCATCATTCTCGCTCCCTATCCACCACGGAGTCCAGTATTGGGGCATGACAAGGGGGAAACCCATTCGCCTTGCCATGTCGGGGCTACGTGAATGATATACTCTCTTTGGGAGGAGTCTATGAGCACGCGTGTTCCTTTGTTTCCGTTTTCCAAGTATTACGGCTATGAAGGTTTAGCAAGTGTGTCAGATCCTTTTTTTTTCTCCCAAATTGATTGAACCTCAGCCACCGCCTTCCATCACATATTTAGGGTTAAGTGTTAGTTTTGGTTGGGAAGAGGAGTGTCAGTTATAAGTTTGGGATGGATTATATATGATGGGGCTTGACATGACCAGCCGATTGATCGGATCAGGCCTCTCCGACCACCCGTCTAGCCCAGGTAAGGGCCAAAGTGGTGTGTTACAGGATTGTGACTGCTTTACACCTGCGTTACAACTTGCTCAACCACCAGGATCCCGTCCCCAGACATTACGTGTCGCCACCCACGGCCAACAGGTGGCCCCATTGAGGGACTTTTACTCCCTGCAGGGGGGCAGTCGGAGTATTCTGATGCCCCACCAACTAGGCCTCATATGACTGGGATTTCCATGAAAAAGATTTGGGACAGAAAATGGGTGATCACTGTACATTTCTCTTCTGTTTCCTATTTATATTTATATTTTACCTCCTCAATTAAGCATTATGGACAGTGAAAGACCTAATCTAAGTTCTGCAAAAAAATATTTTTCCTTCAAATTCATACCGTGATCGTAGCATGCATGGACTCGTCTCATATGACTGGGATTTCCATGAAAAAGTTTGTGGGCCGAAAATGGGTGATCACTGTACATTTCACTTCTGTTTCCTATTTATATTTCTATTTTACCTCCTCAATTTAGCATTATGGACAGGGAAAGACCTAATCTAATATCTGCCCAAAAATATTTTGCCTTCAAATTCATAGTGATCGTAGCATGCATGGACTCGACTCATATGACTGGGATTTCCATGAAAATATTGTGGGCCGAAAATGGGTGATCACTGTAGATTTTTCTCGTTTCCCATTTATATTTCTATGTTACCTCCTCAATTTAGCATTATGGACAGGGAAAGGCCTAATCTAAGCTCTGCAAAAAAATATTTTGCTTTCAAATACATACCGTGATCGTAGCATGTATGGACTCGACTCATATGACAGGGATTTCCATGAAAAAGATTGTGGGCCGAAAATGGGTGATCACTGTACATTTCTCTTCTGTTTCCTATTTATATTTATATTTACCTCCTCAATTTAGCATTATGGCCAGGGAAAGACCTAATCTAAAATCTGCACAAAAATATTTTGCCTTCAAATTCATACCGTGATCGTAGCATGCATGGACTCGACTTATATGACTGGGATTTACATGAAAAAGATTGTGGGCCGAAAATGGGTGATCACTGTACATTTCTCTTCTATTTCCTATTTATATTTCTATTTTATCTCCTCAATTTAGCATTATGGACAGGGAAAGACCAAATCTAAGATCTGCACAAAAATATTTTGCCTTCAAATTCATACCGTGATCGTAGCATGCATGGACTCGACTCATATGCCTGGGATTTCTATGCAAAAGATTGTGAGCCGAAAATGCGTGTTCACTGTACATTTCTCTTCTGTTTCCTATTTTACCTCCTCAATTTAGCATTATTTACAGGGAAAGACATAATCTAAGATCTGCACAAAAATATTTTGCCTTCAAATTCATACCGTGATCGTGGCATGCATGGACTCGACTCATATGACTGGGATTTCTATGAAAAAGATTGTGGGCCGAAAATGGGTGATCACTGTATATTTCTCTTCTGTTTCCTATTTATATTTCTATTTTACCTCCTCAATTTAGCATTATGGATAGGAAAGACCTAATCTAAGATCTGCACAAAAATATTTTGCCTTCAAATTCATACCGTGATCGTAGCATGCATGGACTCGACTCATATGACTGGGATTTCCATGAAAAAGATTGTGGGCAGTAAAGGGGTGATCACTGTACATTTCTCTTCCGTTTCCTATTTATATTTATATTTAACTTCCTTAATTTAGCATTATGGACAGAGAAAGACCTAATCAAATCTCTGCAAAAAAATATATTGCTTTCAAATTCATGCCGTGATCGTAGCATGCATGGACTGGACTCATATGTCTGGGGTTTCCATGAAAAAGATTGTCGGCAGAAAATGGGTGATCACTGTACATTTCTCTTCTGTTTCCTATTTCTATTTCTATTTTACTTCCTTCATTTAGCATTATGGACAGGGAAAGACCTAAACTAAATTCTGCAAAAAAATATTTTGCCTTCAAATTCATACCGTGATCGTAGCAGGCATGGACTCGACTCATATGTCTGGGATTTCCATGAAAAAGATTGTCGGCTGAAAATGGGTGATCACTGTACATTTCTCTTCTGTTTACTATTTATATTTCTGTTTTACTTCCTCAATTTAGCATTATGGACAGGGAAATACCTAATCTAAGTGCTGAAAAAAAATATTTTGCCTTCAAATTCATACCGTGATCGTAGCATGCATGGACTCGACTCATATGTCTGGGATTTCCATGAAAAAGATTGTGGGCCGAAAATGGGTGATCACTGTACATTTCTCTTCTGTTTCATATTTATATTTCTATTATACTTCCTCAATTTAGCATTATGGACAGGGAAAGACCTAATATAAGATCTGCAAAAATATATTTTGCCTTCAAATTCATACCGTGATCGTAGCATGCATGGATTCGACTCTTATGACTGGGATTTCCATGAAAAAAATTGTGGGCCGAAAATGGGTGATCACTGTACATTTCTCTTCTGTTTCATATTTATATTTCTATTTTACCTCCTCAATTTAGCATTATAGACAGGGAAATACCTAATCTAAGATCTGCAAAAAAATATTTTGCCTTCAAATTCATACTGTGATCGTAGCATGCATGGACTCGACTCATATGACTGGGATTTCCATAAAAAAGATTGTGGGCAGAAAATGGGTGATCACTGTATATTTTTTTTCTGTTTCTTATTTATATTTCTATTTTACTTCCTCCATTTAGCATTATGGACAGGGAAAGACCTAATCTAAGATCTGCAAAAAAATATTTTGCCTTCAAATTCATACCGTGATCGTAGCATGCATGGGCTCGACTCATATGACTGGGATTTCCATGAAAAAGATTGTGGGCAGAAAATTGGTGATCACTGTACATTTCTCTTCTGCTTCCTATTTATATTTCTATTTTACCACCTCAATTTAGCATTATCGACAGGGAAAGGCCTAATCTAAGATCTGCAAAAAAATATTTTGCCTTCAAATTCATACCGTGATCGTAGCATGCATGGACTCGACTCATATGACTGGGATTTCTATGAAAAAGATTGTGGGCAGAAAATGGGTGATCACTGTATATTTCTCTTCTGTTTCCTATTCATATTTCTATTTTACCTCCTCAATTTTGCATTATGGACAGGTCAAGACCTAATCTAAGATCTTCAAAAAAATATTTTGCCTTCAAATTCATACCGTGATCATAGCATCCATGGACTTGACTCATCTGACTGGGATTTCCGTGAAAAAGATTGTGGGCCGAAAATGGGTGATCACTGTACATTTCTCTTCTGTTTCCTATTTATATTTATATTTTACTTCCTCAATTTAGCATTATGGACAGGGAAAGACCTAATCTAAGATCTGCAAAAAATATTTTCCTTCAAATTCATACCGTGATCATAGCATGCATGGACTCGACTCATATGTCTGGGATTTCCATGAAAAAGATTGTCGGCAGAAAATGGGTGATCAGTGTACATTTCTCTTCTGTTTCCTATTTATATTTCTATTTTACTTCCTTCATTTAGCATTATGGACAGGGAAAGACCTAATCTAAGATCTGCACAAAAATATTTTGCCTTCAAATTCATACCGTGATCGTAGCATGCATGGACTCCACTCATATGACTGGGATTTCCATGAAAAAGATTGTGGGCAGAAAATGGGTGATCACTGTACATTTTTCTTCTGTTTCTTATTTATATTTATATTTTACTTCCTCAATTTAGCATTATGGACAGGGAAAGACCTAATCTAAGATCTGCAAAAAAATATTTTGCCTTCAAATTCATACCGTGATCGTAGCATGCATGGACTCGACTCATATGACTGGGATTTCTATGAAAATATTGTGGGCCGAAAATGGGTGATCACTGTACATTTCTCTTCTTTTTCCTATTTATGTTTATATTTTACCTCCTCAATTTAGCATTATGGACAGGGAAAGACCTAATCTAAGATCTGCACAAAAATATTTTGGCTTCAAATTCATACCGTGATCATAGCATGCATGGACTCGACTCATATGACTGGGATTTCCATGAAAAAGATTCTCGGCCGAAAATGGATGATCACTGTTCATTTCTCTTCTGTTTCCTATTTATATTTCTATTTTACCTCCTCAATTTAGCATTATGGACAGGGAAAGATCTAATCTAAGATCTGCACAAAAATATTTTGCCTTCAAATTCATACCGTGATCATAGCATGCATGGACTCGACTCATATGACTGGGATTTCCATGAAAATATTGTGGGCCGAAAATGGGTGATCACTGTACATTTCGCTTCTGTTTCCTATTTATATTTATATTTTACCTCCTCAATTTAGCATTACGGAGGGGGAAAGACATAATTTAAGATCTGCACAAAAATATTTTGCCTTCAAATTCATACCGTGATCGTGGCATCCATGGACTCGACTCATATGACTGGGATTTCCATGAAAAAGATTGTGGGCCGAAAATGGGTGATCACTGTATATTTCTCTTCTGTTTCCTATTTATATTTCTATTTACCTCCTCAATTCAGCATTATGGACAGGGAAAGACCTAATCTAAAATCTGCACAAAAATATTTTGCCTTCAAATTCATACCGTGATCGTAGCATGCATGGACTCGACTTATATGACTGGGATTTACATGAAAAAGAGTGTGGGCCGAAAATGGGTGATCACTGTACATTTCTCTTCTGTTTCCTATTTATATTTCTATTTTACCACCTCAATTTAGCATTATTGACAGGGAAAGACATAATTTAAGATCTGCACAAAAATATTTTGCCTTCAAATTCATACCGTGATCGTGGCATCCATGGACTCGACTCATATGACTGGGATTTCCATGAAAAAGATTGTGGGCCGAAAATGGGTGATCACTGTATATTTCTCTTCTGTTTCCTATTTATATTTCTATTTTACCTCCTCAATTTAGCATTATGGATAAGGAAGACCTAATCTAAGATCTGCACAAAAATATTTTGCCTTCAAATTCATACCGTGATCGTAGCATGCATGGACTCGACTCATATGACTGGGATTTCCATGAAAAAGATTGTGGGCCGAAAATGGGTGATCACTGTACATTTCTCTTCTGTTTCCTATTTATATTTCTATTTACCTCCTCAATTTAGCATTATGGACAGGGAAAGACCTATTCTCAAATCTGCACAAAAATATTTTGCCTTCAAATTCATACCGTGATCGTAGCATGCATGGACTCGACTTATATGACTGGGATTTCCATGAAAAAGATTGTGGGCCGAAAATGGGTGATCACTGTACATTTCTCTTCTGTTTCCTATTTATATTTCTATATTACTTCCTTCATTTAGCATTATGGATAGGGAAAGACCTAATGTAAGATCTGCAAATAAATATTTTGCTTTCAAATTCATACCGTGATCGTAGCATGTATGGACTTGACTCATATGACTGGGATTTCCATCAAAATATTGTGGGCCGAAAATGGGTGATCACTGTACATTTCTCTTCTGTTTCATATTTATATTTCTATTATACTTCCTCAATTTAGCATTATGGACAGGGAAAGACCTAATCTAAGATCTGCAAAAATATATTTTGCCTTCAAATTCATACCGTGATCGTAGGATGCATGGACTCGACTCATATGACTGGGATTTCCATGAAAAAGATTGTGGGAAGAAAATGGGTGATCACTGTACATTTCTCTTGTGTTTCCTATTTCTATTTTTATTTTACCTCCTCAATTTAGCATTACGGAGGGGGAAAGACATAATTTAAGATCTGCAAAAAAATATTTTGCCTTCAAATTCATACTGTGATCGTAGCATGCATGGACTCGACTCATATGACTGGGATTTCCATGAAAAAGATTCTGGGCCGAAAATGGGTGATCACTGTACATTTCTCTTCTGTTTCCTATTTATATTTCTATATTACTTCCTTCATTTAGCATTATGGATAGGGAAAGACCTAATGTAAGATCTGCAAATAAATATTTTGCTTTCAAATTCATACCGTGATCGTAGCATGTATGGACTTGACTCATATGACTGGGATTTCCATCAAAATATTGTGGGCCGAAAATGGGTGATCACTGTACATTTCTCTTCTGTTTCATATTTATATTTCTATTATACTTCCTCAATTTAGCATTATGGACAGGGAAAGACCTAATCTAAGATCTGCAAAAATATATTTTGCCTTCAAATTCATACCGTGATCGTAGGATGCATGGACTCGACTCATATGACTGGGATTTCCATGAAAAAGATTGTGGGAAGAAAATGGGTGATCACTGTACATTTCTCTTGTGTTTCCTATTTCTATTTTTATTTTACCTCCTCAATTTAGCATTACGGAGGGGGAAAGACATAATTTAAGATCTGCAAAAAAATATTTTGCCTTCAAATTCATACTGTGATCGTAGCATGCATGGACTCGACTCATATGACTGGGATTTCCATGAAAAAGATTCTGGGCCGAAAATGGGTGATCACTGTACATTTCTCTTCTGTTTCCTATTTATATTTCTATATTACTTCCTTCATTTAGCATTATGGATAGGGAAAGACCTAATCTAAGATCTGCAAAAAAATATTTTGCCTTCAAATTCATACCGTGATCGTAGCATGCATGGACTCGACTAATATGTCTGGGATTTCCATGAAAAAGATTGTGGGCAGAAAATGGGTGATCACTGCAAATTTCTCTTCTGTTTCCTATTTATATTTCTATATTACTTCCTTCATTTAGCATTATGGACAGGGAAAGGCCTAATCTAAGCTCTGCAAAAAAATATTTTGCTTTCAAATACATACCGTGATCGTAGCATGTATGGACTCGACTCATATGACTGGAATTTCCATGAAAAAGATAGTGGGCCGAAAATGGGTGATCACTGTACATTTCTCTTCTGTTTCCTATTTATATTTCTATTTTACTTCCTTCATTTAGCATTATGGATAGGGAAAGACCTAATGTAAGATCTGCAAAAAAATATTTTGCTTTCAAATTCATACCATGATCGTAGCATGTATGGACTCGACTCATATGACTGGGATTTCCATCAAAATATTGTGGGCAGGAAATGGGTGATCACTGTACATTTCTCTTCTGTTTCCTATTTATATTTCTATTTTACTTCCTCAATTTAGCATTATGGACAGGGAAAGACCAAATCTAAGATCTGCACAAAAATATTTTGCCTTCAAGTTCATACCGTGTTCGTAGCATGCATGGACTCGACTCATATGACTGGGATTTCCATGAAAAAGATTGTGGGCCGAAAATGGGTGATCACTGTACATTTCTCTTCTGTTTCCTATTTATATTTATATTTTACTACCTCAATTTAGCATTATGGATAGCTAAAGACCTAATCTAAGTGCTGCAAAAAAATATTTTGCCTTCAAATTCATACCGTGATCGTAGCATGCATGGACTCGACTCATATGACTGGGATTTCCATGAAAAAGATTGTGGGCCGAAAATGGGTGATCACTGTACATTTCTCTTCTGTTTCCTATTTATATTTCTATTTTACCTCCTCAATTTAGCATTATGGACAGGGAAAGAACTATTCTAAAATCTGCACAAAAATATTTTGCCTTCAAATTCATACCGTGATCGTAGAATGCATGGACTTGACTCATATGACTGGGATTTTCATGAAAAAGATTGTGGGCCGAAAATGGGTGATCACTGTACATTTCTCTTCTGTTTCCTATTTATATTTATCTTTTACCTCCTCAATTTAGCATTATGGACAGGGAAAGACCTAATCTAAAGTCTGCACGAAAATATTTTGCATTCAAATTCATACCATGATCGTAGCATGCATGGACTCGACTCATATGACTGGGATTTGAACGAAAAAGATTGTGGGCTGAAAATGGGTGATCACTGTACATTTCTATTGTGTTTCCTATTTATATTTATATTTTACCTCCTCAATTTAGCATTATCGCCAGTGAAAGACCTAATCTAAGCTCTGCACAAAAATATTTTGACTTCAAATTCATACCGTGATCGTAGCATGCGTGGACTCGACTCATATGACTGGGATTTCCATGAAAAAGATTGTGGGCCGAAAATGGGTGATCACTGTACATTTATCTTCTGTTTCCTTTTTATATTTATAATTTAGTTCCTCAATTTAGCATTATGGGCAGGGAAAGATCTAATATAAGATCTGCACAAAAATATTTTGCCTTCAAATTCATACCGTGATCGTAGCATGCATGGACTTGACTCGTATGACTGGGATTTCCATGAAAAAGATTGTGGGCACAAAATGGTTGATCACTGTATATTTCTCTTCTGTTTCCTATTTCTATTTCACTTCTTTAATTTAGCATTATGGACAGGGAAAGACCTAATCTAAAATCTGCAAAAAAATATTTTGCCTTCAAATTCATACTGTGATCGTAGCATGAATTGACTCGACTCATATGACTGGGATTTCCATGAAAAAGATTGTCGGCAGAAAATGGGTGATCACTGTACATTTCTCTTCTGTTTCCTATTACTATTTCACTTCCTCAATTTAGCATTATGGACAGGGAAAGACGTAATCTAAAATCTGAAAAAAAATATTTTGCATTCAAATTCATACCGTCATCGTAGCATGCATGGACTCGACTCATATGACTGGGATTTCTATGAAAAAGATTGTTAGCAGAAAATGGGTGATCACTGTATATTTCTTTCCTGTTTCCTATTTATATTTATATTTTACTTCCTTAATTTAGCATTATGGACAGGGAAAGACCTAATCTAAGATCTGCAAAAAAATATTTTGCCTTCAAATTCATGCCGTTATCTTTGCAGACACCGTAAAGTGACAACGGTGACAGCATTGACATGGTCGAAGCTGCTGTTTGCCGCAGGAAAGCGAACGAATAATGCTTGTAGCCATGGACAGAATGAGAGATTCCACACAATTTGATACCAATTTGCAAAAGATTCCAGCTACTGGAAAAAATTCATAATGCAATGAATTAGGGGAGGCCCCCCCTAGTTTTGGTGCGCATAAAATTCCAACAAATTCACTAACGCTAGGTCCCGAATCGTCGAAGGTCACTCCCTTCCCACACAAGCGACTGAAATAAACCTTTGACTGATGGAGTCAGCAGGAAATTCCACACAATCTGACATCTATATCATGAGGATCCCCTTGAGTGGAAAAAGTAGATATGCGATCTCTTCGGGCTAACCGCTTTTCAGAAACTGTAAAGTGCCAACGGTGACAGCAGTGACATGGTCGAAGCTGCAGTTTACCGCATGAAAGCGAACGAAAAATGCTTGTAGCCATGCACAGAGTGAGAGATTCCACACAATTTGACACCAATTTGTAAGAGATTCCAGCTACTGGAAAAAATTGTAAAGCAATGTATTGGGGTAGCCCCCCAGGTTTGGTGCGCATGAAAATACCAACAAACTCACTAACGCTATGTTCCGAATCGTCGAAAGTAACTTCCTCCCCACACAAGCGACTGAAATAAACCTATGACTGATGGAGTCAGCAGGAAATTCCCCACAATCTGACATCTATCTCATGAGGATCCCCTAGAGAGCGAAAAATAGAGATGCCATCTCTTCGAGGAATCCGCTTTTCGGACACCGTACAGTGCCAACGGTGACAGCAGCGACATGGTCAAAGCTGCAGTTTGCCGCATGAAAGCAAATGAAAAATGCTTTTAGCCATGCAGAGAGTGAGAGATTCAACACAATTTCATTCCAATTTGGAAGAGAATCCAGCTACTTGAAAAAATTTATAAAGCAATGATTTGAGGGATTCCCCGCCAATGTTGGTGTGCATGAATATTCTAACAAATTTACTAACGCTAAGTCACGAATCGTCGAAGGTCACTCCTTGCCCACACAATCGACTGAAATAAACCTTTGACTGATGGAGTCACCAGGAAATTCCCGACAATCTGACATCTATCTCATGAGGATCCCCTAGAGAGGTAAAAATAGAAATGCGATCTCTTCGAGCAAAACGCTTTTCGGACACCGTAAAGTGCCAACGGTGACAGCAGTAACATGGTCGAAGGTGCAGTTTGCCGCATGAAAGCGATCGAAAAATGCTTGTAGCCATTCACAGTGTGAGAGATTCCACACAATTTGATACCAATTTGGAAGAGATTCCATCTACTGGAAAAAATTTATAAAGCAATGAATTGGGGGCTTCACCCCCAGTTTTGGGGGCGCATGAAAATTACAACAAATTTACTAACGCTAGGTCCCGAATAGTCGAAGGTCACTCCCTCCCCACACGAGCAACTGAAATAAACCTTTGAATGATGGAGTCAGCAGGAAATTCCCCACAATCTGACATCTATCTCCTGAGGATCCCCTGGAGAGGAAAAAACTGAAATGTGATCTCTTTGAGCAAACCGCTTTTCGGACACCGTACGGTGACAGCAGTGACATGGTCGAAGCTGCAGTTTGCCGCATGAAAGCGAACAAATAATGCTTGTAGCCATGGACAGAGTGAGAGATTCCAAACAATTTGATACCAATTTGGAAGATATTCCAGCTACTGGAAAAAAATTTATAAAGCAATGAATTGGGGGAACCCCCGCCCAGTTTTGATGCGTATTGAAATACCAACAAATTCACTAACGCTAGGTCCCGAATCGTCGAAGGTCACTCCCTCCCCACTCAAGCGACTGAAATAAACCTTTGACTGATGGAGTCAACAGGAAATTCCCCACAATCTGACATCTCATGAGGATACCCAAGAGAGGAAAAAGTAGAAATGGGATCTCTGCGAGCAAACCGCTTTTCAGACACCATAAAGTGCCAACGGTGACAGCAGTGACATGGTCGAAGCTGCAGTTTGCCGAATGAAAGCGAACGAAAAATGCTTGTAGCCATGCACAGAGTGAGAGATTTCACACAATTTGATACCTATTTGGAAGAGATTCCAGCTACTGGAAAAAAATTATAAAGCAATGAATTGGGGGAGGTCCCCCCCCCAGTTTTGGTGCGCATGAAAATTCCAACAAATTCACTAACGCTAGGTCCCGAATCGTCGAAGGTCACTCCCTCCCCACACAAGCGACTGAAATAAACATTTGACTGATGTAGTCAGCAGGAAATTCCCCACAATCTGACATCTATCTGATGAGGATCCCCTGGAGAGGAAAAAATAGAAATGCGATCTCTTCGAGCAAACCGCTTTTCGGACACCGTACTGTGACAGCAGTGACATGGTCGAAGCTACAGTTTGCCGCATGAAAGTGAATGAAAAATGCTTGTAGCCATGCACAGAGTGAGAGATTCCGCAGAATTTGATACCAATTTGGAAGAGATTCCAGCTACTGGAAAAAATTTATAATGCAATGTATTGGGCGTGGCCCCCCAATTTTGGTCCGCTTCCAACAAATTCACTAACGGTAGGTCCCGAATCGTTGAAGTTCACTCTCTCCCCACGCAATCGACTTAAATAATTATTTGACTCATGGATTAAGCAAGAAATTCCTCATAATTTGATATCAATTTCATGAGGGTGCCCAAGAGTGGAGAAAGTTGAAATCTGATCTCTTCGAGAAAACTGCTTTTCGGACACCGTAAATTGCCAGCGGTGACAGCTGCGGCAAGTTCGAAGCTAGACTTTGCCCTGTAAAAGCTACTTAGAAATGCTTGTTGGCATGGACTGAGTCAGAGACTTCGCACAATTTAATACCAAGTTTGAAGAGATTTCATCTGCTGGAAAAAAAGTTATAAAGCAGGGAAATGGTGAGGGATCCCCCAGTTTTGGTCCACTTCAAAATTCCGACAAATTCACTACATGAGGTCCCGTATCGTTGAACGTCACTCCCTCCCTACACAAGGGACTGAAATAATTCTTTGACTCATTGAGTTAGCAGGAAATTCCTCACAATCTGATATCTATTTCATGAGGATCCCCTCGAGAGGAAAAACTGGAAATGGGATCTCCTTGAGCAAACCGCTTTTCGGACACTGTAAATTGCCCACGGTGACACCAGCGACACACTCGAAGCTACACTTTGCACTATAAAAGCAAATGAAAAATGCTTGTAGACATCGACAGAGTGAGAGATTTCGCACAATTTAATACCAATTTTGAAGAGATTTCATCTGCTGGAAAAAAGTTATAAAGCAGGGATATGGTGAGAGATCCCCCAGTTTTTGGTCCGCATGAAAATTCCAACAAATTCAATAACACAAGGTCCCGTATCCTCGAACATCACTCCCTCCCTACAGAAGTGACTGAAATAATTCTTTGACTCCTGCATTAAGCAGGAAATTCCACACAATGTGATATCTATTTTATGAGGGTTCCTTAGATGGGAAAAATTTGTATTGCAATCTTATCGAGCAAACCGGTTTCCGAACACTGTCAGTTATCAAAGGCCACAGCATCTACATGGTCGTTGCTGTATCGTGTCTATTAAACCTATTTTAAAATCATTCTAGACAGGCCTGTGTCGAGACATTCAGCCCAATTTAATATCAAAAATTGAAGTTATTTCACTTACTGGATAAAAGTTAAGTAGTGAAAATGTGTGATCACCCAGTTACGGTCTGCATGAAAAATCCCACAATTCTACTAACCCAAGTTACCGTATCATCTAAGGCCTTCTCTCCCTACTCAATCTACTTAAATAATTCTTTCATACATGGATTAAGCAAGAAATTCCGCTCAATCTCATATCTATTTTATGAGGGCTCCATAGAGGGGCAAAGTTCAAATGCAATCTTTCGGACACTGTAAACTTTGAAAGGGCACAGCAGCGACATGGTCGATGCTTTACTTTGCTCTATTAAGCCAAATTTTAAATCCTTCAAGACAGGCATGAGTCGACAAATTCTGCACAATTTAATACTTGCACTAAAAGATTGCAATTGTTTTTTTTATTTTCTCATGTATCAAACTACATTAGAATCAATAATAAAATCAATATGAATAAAAATTTTGGAAAATACCATTTTTGAGGTTTCTATTACTAGTCTGATTTAAGGCTTATATCTTGCAAAAAATGATTGCCATTGTTTTTTTCTTTTCTTACCCATCAAACCACATAAGAATCAATAATAAAATCCCAAAATAAAAAGTTTTGGAAAATGGTATTTTTGAGGCTTCTCTTACTACTAGGGGCTAAAACCACTATCTTCGATGTCTGATTTAAGGCATATATAAGGATTGCTATTGTTTTTTTTTCTTTTCTTACTCATCTAACTACATTAGAATCAATAATAAAATGAATATGAATAAAAAGTTTTGGAAATTGGCATTTTTGAGGCTTCTATTACTATGAGGGTTTAAAACCGCTATCTTCCATGTCTTATTTAAGGCATATATCTTGCACGAATAGGATTGCAATTGTTTTTTTCTTATCTTATGCATCTAACTACATAAGAATTAATAATAAAATCAATATGAATAAAAAATTTTGATCCCCCAGTTTTGGGCCTCATGAAAATCCCAACAAATCCACTAACACAAGTCGACGTATCATCAAACGCCACATTGTCCATACTTAAGCAACTGGAAAAATTCTTTTATACATGGATTAAGCAAGAAATTAAGAAGAAATGCAGACCCATTGAGCAAACCGGTTTTCGGACATCTTAATTGTTAAAGGACACAACAGTGACATTGTCAAAGCTGCACTTTGCTCGATTCAACCAAATGAAAAATCCTTGTAGACATGGATGTATTGATAAATTTCCTACAATACTAATTTTTAAAATATTTCATTTAATGGAAAAAGTGGGTTGACAACTCTAAAACTCTGTAGAATGCAGTGTGTATTATACAATGCACTGGCTGATAGGTTGAGTAGCACTGGCATTGAATTACATTGCCTTTCATTGTATCATTCTCATCATTTTATGTTGCCAGCAGACTCATTCATACATTACATTCGAGGTAACGATTGGGTAAGCATTCTCTTGTGAGTCAAATCAACAAAGCAACATTTCATGGCATCTACAGCTAGACTTTTACATATTTTGTATTATGAGATATCTGACAGAGTCCTTTTCCACAAGTGCGGGAGGGTGAAATCATGCAGTGTACTGTTTATTCTAATGGTATTGGCAATTAATTATCACCATTATACTATTCTCACTCCCAAAGAAGGAAACCATCCACTATCCTATCCCAAATGTGTCAGTAATATGACAGTTTTATCTAATGGGTTACTAAGGAGTTTCTTGAATTAATCCAATATCCATGTGACTAATATAAATTAAGTTCTCTCTTATTGATATAGATTTGGTTAAAAGAGAATCCATTTTTCTGATGATGCTATTTCATTTTTTTCACTATTTTATCAAGTTCTTCCCATGCTAATGCTGGGAGTGGCTTCAGACTTTTGAATATATATATATATATATATATTACAAGTAGATAAAATTGAATACCCCATAGGATAAAGAGCCATTTTACCCAGAACCAGCTTGTCAACACCAAGAAGTTAGATAAAGAAATTAATCAATGTTTTTGTAAATACGAAGAAAGAGGGGGGGAATTAACAACTAGGAGTAAATGTATTTAAAAAGACAAGCCCATTGTGGGTGAAATGGCTATATATCATATGGGGTATTGAATTTTATCTACAGTAATTCCTGTTTGCTTTATAATAAATATATTGAGATCTCTTCTGTGGATCAGTCTTAATATTTTATATTACGAGGATTCACATGGATTACTTACTATATATATATATATATATTTAAAGTATGCTATATTTATGAGCTATAACTGCCTCAGCAAGTTGGCATAGTACTCACCATTGATGATAACTCCTAAACCGTATTTGTCTGCAAACATTTATTGGTATTTTTTAAATAATCGTGTACATTTACACCAGAATGGAAATTTTCATTACAATTGGTTTCTGGGGCTTAATATGCAAATTTACTGAAAAATGATCCTGGATCTTTACTGACTGAGCATAAAAACACAATAATATTTGACTAATTAATTTAATGAAATTACTTATTATTCAACATTCTAGTATTATCACTTAATAAATATTAAAGAATTTAACACTGAAAAATGATGAGACCTCAAAAAACAGAAACGTGATTCTACAGAAGGATACTGAGGATACCAAGGACTGAATATGTAAGCAACAAGTAAGAATTAAGTTTTAAAGAAAATGGAAACCAGAAGGAAACTTATACTTAACATATGTTGATAGTTGAAATTTCCTTGGCACATAATGAGTAAAGAGGGTTTGGCAAATCTGATACTCGCAAGAAGGCAAGAGGGACAGAGGAAAACAATGTATAACCTATTTAGTAAGCTTGAGTAAATGGAACAAGGTTTAGGAGAAATAACAAAAAAATGAATTATTAAGAGCTATGAAGGATAGGAAGTTGTGGAAAGCCATGATTGCCTACATCATGAAGAGAGAAAGTCAGCTTT
The DNA here is from genome assembly GCA_963932145.1 of Acanthosepion lycidas. Classification (NCBI taxonomy): domain Eukaryota; kingdom Metazoa; phylum Mollusca; class Cephalopoda; order Sepiida; family Sepiidae; genus Acanthosepion; species Acanthosepion lycidas. The sequence continues at coordinate 1,165,646 of OZ010604.1, read as the reverse complement.
TAAGACATCCATTTTGCTATTAACTTCTTTCAAGGAATCTTTGAGTAGATTGTAACTTATAGCTTTATCATTTATTATTTCAGATCCTTGTTTCTCAGTTGGTGTTTTCATTCACATCAATGTTCCCTGAAAGAAAACAAGGTGTGCCCCACATTAACAGGACAATAATTTATGGATCATTTTTATATTTAAATAAAACTTTCTTTTTAAAAGTTAAAGACACCAAGCAATGTAATGTCTAAAAAAAAGAAATTAATGCTTATTTCAGGAGACCTCTGTATTATTTTCCTATTTTCAAATTTCATGATTAATGATTTCCTTATTAAAATTTAAAGTATGCCCCAGAATTTCAGTTATTCTACAAGTGTGTCCTGAATTAAAAAAAAAAAATGTTTGTGAAATACAAAGAGTTTAGATTGGATTAAAGCTAAAAGTAACAAGACCTCAACAGAATCCAGAGATGGAAATAGGATATGATGGGTCCTGATCTGGCATCTCATCTACTGTCAATTTCTCACAGATGTACCTTTGCTTCCCTCTGTCTTTTCTACAAGTATTTTCACAGCAACTGCTCTGATGAACTACTTTCTCTGGTTCCCAAACTGCATGAATTCAAGCATGCTACTAGGTTGAAATGATTAAATATAGCCGTCTCTTCTACTCGAATAGCTTCTTATCTTGCACTTCCCATCTGTGGAACTCCCTTCCTCTTAGTTGCTTCCCTAATAGCTACAATCTTCAAATATGCATATGTCAATAGACATGTTCTAATGCTTTGTTTCCCGTCTTTCTCTTTCTTCTTTCCTCAAACACACCACTTTACTCTTGCTCTCATTCACTGTACCACCTACGTGCTAGTAGGACTTCCACCTTGCATGGAGTGAAATGCTAAAAAAAAACAACAAAAAAACATACCCACCTTACAAGACACCAACATGCAGAGTCACCTGTCACTTTATTTTCTGATTGTATACACCAGCAAACATTTTCATGAAGAGGAGATGAGATGGTCGGATGAGCAAATCAAAACTGAAAATGCCATAAACAAAGGAAATTATTCAATTAATATTCTAGTATTAAAAAATCAAACTGCTGGATACATTCATCAAAATCAATAAATGGAACAGATCAATAGTTATATATGGTATCAGACTATTGATAAATGCAGGGCTAATATCATTCTTCAGTCAAACAAATTGCTAACAAAAATTGATTTCAATTGCTTCATCAATTTAGTTTTTGATTTTGGATTATTTTTATAATTATTTCAATTACATAACATTGTGTTTAATAAAATTCTAAATGTCAAATTTACCATTTATTTTTCATCTTGTAATTTAAATATGAATGTAATGACTGCTATTTTTTCTGTGACTTTCTTTATTTACAAAGTGTATTCCTTTTCCACAACTGTTCCTAAGTGATTCTGGTAATGCTTTGCAATTGCAAAGACAAGTTTGTCAGATGAACGACTACTTATTTCTCTACATATTTAACTATCCTGCTCAATTTTCCCCACCCCCCACCCCATTGGTGGCACTCACAGAAGATCAGACAGGAAGAGTCTGATGCCTTGCTGTATGCTTGCTACAAATTCATGGGTATAAATTGGATGCTAAAAATAAATGGTTATTATTCAGAGAAAAATAGATATTTTTTTTTAGTGATGTGTATATAGTCCAAAAGGATATTAATATGCATACAAAATTTGATTAACCAATGATTAGCTGAGACAGCTTCTCTGTTGACCAATCAGAGAACAGAATTATGTAACTTTATCTTATACATGAATGTCCAGGTGCTACAACGTTATCAGCAGAGAAAATAGAATTAAAAAGTCAATTTGGTTCGGTTGTTTTTTTATGAGTCAAATGGCTTGTTTAATATCAAAATCTAAATATTAAAAATTCAAATCATGAAATAAATGTATTTAAATGTATTCACTTTTGAATTATTTATAAATTAAAGAGAATGATTTTATTTCATGGTTAAATTATAATTACGTATCTGCATTTTTGAAACAAATAACCTAACAAAATCAAATAAGAAGTAAAAACTTGTTTCTCTTTTCAACAAATGAAATTAATCATACCAAATTGTTTGTTTATTTTAAATTTTAAAAATCTTTTTTGACAATCTGTGCCATGTTTTCAATTTTGCTATATGACCCGGAGGATAAATTTTTATTAATTTTACTATAAATATGTATCTTTCATACTTTTTTTTATGAAAATATATTGTTTGTGACCTTATGTATAAAGTACAGCTATACAGGGGAGTTAACCATTTTTACCTATTCTTCTTACATGCCTCAACTTCAAACAGTAACCCTCTACATTGAGTAGCTCTTGAGCCTTGTTTTAGGTGAACAATTAGTTAAAAAAATAATGTTAACAATAATTCAAATAAATTCAGTTCTTTCTTTAAATTATTTATGGAAGATTAAGCCATTTCATAAATACCAATGAAGGCAGCTAACATTTCTTCAGAAATATCAGTGTACATGTAGCCTGGTTTTTTAAGCTCCATTAAGTACCACATGGTTTATGGTTGAGTTTTCTTTTCATTCAACAGCAAAAACAAATGCCAACTGAATGTTTTATGCAATTTTTGTAGCACAAATCAATATTCTTTGCAAAAGTATATTGAGGAATATAAGTGGAAGAGAATTTGCTTTTTTATCAAATGAAGGATTGTCAACAATTAATTTCCAATCCATTTTGTTTAATTCTAATCAGAGACTAACATTCAAAATACTTGTTTTGAAAAGCAAGTCAAATTAAGATGAAACAAAAAGAGGAAAACTAGAATTTTCAATGTTTAATAAAAATTCAATATTAATACTAATACTACTTGATGAAAAACAATAGAAATTAAAGAAGTCAAAATTGACTGATGACTGTCGATGCTTCATCTTATAAAAATTCCAGATAATATTACTACAAATACTAAGAGAGAAAAAAGCTGACAGAAATATTGTGGAGAAATTAACTGTTGGTCAGACAGCAAAGGAGAAGAGTATTTACCTTGTGTTGTTCAAATGCTTACTAAACAAAAGCTTGTTATTTTCTGTACTATCCCTTTAGAGTTACAGTGGTCACATGACAGGTTTACTATGTGATCCCTGAAGTTGCATAAAAAGAAGGGAAAAATCTTTTTTTTATTGCTAAATTTACCTTCTATATTTATACATCACAGAGAAGTGGCAATATATTTTGCAACTTGAGATAAGTGCTATTGCTCCCCCCTCTCTGCTCAACCTGACTAGTCTCCATTCGTTTGGGGGATTGGGAGCATTTTCTCAACAGTACTAATCAAAAATTAATATTGGTTGACAATATTTTATCTAATAAAGAATAAATCAATATTACCACCACCACTGCTAATACTAATAATAATAGTGGTAAAAATAATCGCAAATATGGCATCAAACATCCAAGGGGAAAATGTAAAAGTTTAATGGTTAAACTGGGTCTTTTGCCAACCACAAAAGTCCCAGCAGCTTAATCTGTAGAGCAGCAGCTGAACATAGATTTCCTCAAGTAAAAAGGTTGAAAGTAATATCTCACCTGGAGTCTATTCCTTATTTCCATTCCGTATTGTTTACTGCTGTGGTGAAAAGTAACATCAGATATCTATCAAAAATTAATAAAAGATAACATTCCTAAACATAATGCTTGAACTGAAAGTTTGAAACATAAACGGCATCTACTGATTTGCATATTTATGAAAAATTTCAAATGAAAAAGAGCCACTTGGTTAGATGGGCTGTAGACAGTGCAGAAAACAACTATCAACCACCGATTTTTCTCCAAATGTTGTTTTTCATATTCCATACATGTTAATATCACAAATCAATAGCAATAATGGATCTTTGTTTCTACCAGAAAATATCATCAGATGTTTAACAAGAATAGTGCTAGCACAGTTACTTTAATAGCTTCTGAAGAAATTTAAAATATTTGCTTCATTTATGACTTGTAAAGGATTTTTATAGACGGTTTAAGAGCCATTCGAAGTAGAGGATTACTGAACGGTTGAAGGGTGTTATCACTAACATTTTTTGTCAAGATTTACAAACTATGTTTCATTCAATTTTGCAAACTACCGTAATTCCCCACGTATAATACGACTTCATCCATAATACGCACCCCTAAAATTTTGACTGAAAATGTGGGGAAAATGCTTCTACACACGTAGAATACGCACCCCTTGTTTGGTAATCAACAAATTAACTTCTCCACACGTGTTCCGCAAAAGTAAAGGCCTTAACAGCGGAGAACAATGCTTAACCCAAATAACGCAACTTAATTATATTCTGGTTGGTCTTCCGTACTTTATAATTACAGCCCGGTTATAAGCACAAAATTACATTTCTTAATTACTGTGGATCTTCTGATTAGTCAAAATGATATAATTTACAACGCGCTAAAAAAGATCTATCTCATAAGGACACTTAGGAAAATCGATGGGGCTTTTAACTACTTTTATAATATTTTAATGTAAATCTATTATAACTAATAACTTTTAACTAATTTTATAATATTTAAATGTAAAATCTATTATCATTAAAGAAATAAATAATTGTATTAAAAATTCATTTTTCATCGAAAAAATTTTTTTTGCTTACAGGATTTATTGTCCATATTCATAAAAACAACTAAAAGAAATAAAAGCATTTGAAATTAAATAATATCTTTGTTTTATTGGGTTTTGTATGTTACAATTCAGAGCTGATTTTCAGGTACGTTGGCTCCAATTAAAAACAAAAAAAGACATGCTTTGCATTCCTCAAAGCCCTGTGCTTTTAATTTTTGTAATCACTAAACCCGATGCGATCGAATTTCTAGCGTTTTCATAAAATTAGTTGGGGGGGGGTAATAAATATTTAAAAAAAATATTTCTACCATGACCTTAATAAAAAAAAACATTTATAATAATTTCGATCATCTGTGAATAGTTCCTGAAAGTTTCATTAACATCCGACAATTATTTCTATTTTTGCACGATTTTTCAAATGAATGTGTGTCATACCAAAAAAACGTGCTAAAAATTGTCTGTTATTTACTAGTTCCGCTGATACAAACAGAAACAAAGTTTTTTAATCAAAATTTAGTATGTTCTAAAAAGAAGGAAACATTTTTAAAAATAAAAAAAAAAACTTTGGTCTTTCCTCTTAATAACATAAGCATTTAGACAATAAAATTTTGTTTTCGGCAAGATTGGCGTCTTTTTCATCAAGCTATGCTCATTTTTTTTAGCGATTTCGTGGAGGTACATAAATACGACTTCATCCATAATACGCACCCCTAAAATTTTGGCTGAAAATGTTGGGAAAATGCTTCTACAAACGTAGAATACGCACCCCTTGTTTGGTAATCAAACCCCATAAACTGTACCTCCCCAATTTCATTACGGCCAGCGTTTCCTACTCTTATTAACAAAATGGTTTTAGAATAATATTCTGATTTAGTTTTATAATAATTCTTATTTTATTTTACATTTCTAAGTATTCTTAGGTACATATGATTGTATTTAACATCCTTATGCGGTCGCAATCGCCGAATGTTTTTGTCAAATTGACGTCTGTTTGTGGTGAATAGTCATTTCGTAACTAAAATCAACCTATGAAAACGCAAATTTTAAAGATTCTTTTTGTTGCTGCGCATAATACGGACTCCTAATTTTGCTTAATTTTTTTTAGAAAAAAATGCGTATTATACATGGGGAAATTTGAATAAATTGATTTCTTTGGAAAAACCCTCTTTGTCAAAAACCCTACTTTGTGGTTATATAATTTCTCTAATTTTAGGACTTCATGGCAAACAATTTTTAACAGCGACGAATAATAAATTCAACGCTGTTAATAACAAGAGGAACTAGATGATCAAATGTCTATGAAGTGTATTTAAAGTTTCAATTTTAAACAGTAATATTCAAAATTTAAAGAAAGGAAAAGAAGTTCGGTTACCTTTCGTAGTTGAAATTAAGTCTTTTTTCTGATCTCTCTTTTACTTGTTTTGATTTCTTCGCCTTCTCTTTTCTCAGCAAATAAAAACACCAGTTGAGGTTTGTTTTTGGTTTGATTTTTTCGGGGTTTTTTTTTCGTTTTTGTTTTTGTTTTTTTAGTGGGGAGAGAGGGGGGTGGCTTATGACGAGTGACAAAGATTCCCCCGGCAACTCAAAAAAGTTTAACGAGAGAGGAAAAGTCTTGTCTTTTATACAGCTTCTATGGATGATCTTATTTCAGTCAACAGGGGTGACATTTGCACGAAGTCAGTAAGAGCTGACATCGCTAGCTCGTTAACTGAATGCTGTAAGTTCAATCCTTGCGCTAGGCAGTACATTTTATTATTTTTCTCTTCAACATCACATTCTATAATATTTCAAAATAAACAACATGTTCAGCAAGACATCAATTTTCTAAATTTCCTTTTACCATTATGAAAAGTCCATTTGAATTTCAAACTTTTAGACATTAATACATCGGAGTTACCATGTAAAAAAAAAAAAAAACAACTAATGTTTGTTATTTACTCCGAATTGTTATTTACTACAACAAATAATTTTATTTTTAAAATTTGCTGTTTTTCATCTGTTTAAAATAAATAATTCGGTACAGGCAGTTTTCACAGAATCTACATTATTTTTATTTATTTAGATAATTCTGTAGAACTTTTTCGGTTCCGCTTGACGTTAGTAGTGTAGTAATGACAGGCGAGAACAATTGTTTTGAAGAAATATGAAGTAAGTTCGTTAACTAATAATATCAGTCCTAAAATATAGAAATTTATAACAAAAATAATATTTCTAAATTATTTAAACCCGCTTCTAAAAAAGGAGCTTATTCTTAGAAACCCAAATTCTTACATTTACTTTACGTAGATGACCCCTTCATACTCTGGTCAACCCAGGAAGAAGTCCAATTTCTCCTGAACCAAGTGAACTCAATAAGATCATCGAAACAGTTCCCAGTGGACAGAAAAAACGACATCAAACTCGCAAACTGCACTAATATCTCGAACAGAGCATAGCTTCAAGACATCTCTATACCGCAAGCCAACATTCACCGACCTATACCTCAACTTCAACTCCTAACAGGCATACAGTGTAAAGAAAGGAGTTGTCCCCTTCTTACAACATCGAGCAAAAGTCATAAGTGGTGATTCAGAGACATATGACCAAGAAATGGTCAGTAGAAGCAGTACTCTACAACGTAACAACTAATCTAGGTACATGACAGCAGCTCCTACAAACTGGGATAGAAGGATACAAGAGGATAACTATATTCAGAAAACAGCTTCGGTCAACTTATGTGAAGGGATTATCGGAAAAAAATACAAAAGATCTGAGATCTATATAACATCTGGACGACCTTCAAAAGTTTTTGAAAACTTCGCAGACACGTCCTTTCGGTTAAGAAATAGAGGAGAACTTGATTGAGGACTATGTGTTCACCATCCCCTGCAGTTTTGGTAAGAAAGGAAAAACGGGCTGCTCCCTTAAGACTGCAAACACATCGTAAAACCATAACACGAGGGGAAATAGAAAAATCAGGCGGAGCTGACCACATATGAAGGAAAAAGTGAGATCACCGCCCCTTGTTGTTTTACTTTTAAATGTAATTTTTTATCACAACATTTGTTGAAGCATGCGGCCCCCCAAAAAGTTTGGGAACCACTGCTCTAGCGGAACAAAACTTGTTAACAAAAAAGAAAAGGCCAGATAAACAGAATAAAGAAATATATATAAATATATATATATATAACAATCAAGAATGATCTTAAACTGCAAATCACCACCATACCAATTTATTTTTTAATAACTTACCAACTTACCAGATACATTTTTGGTTTCCTTATTTTTATCAGATAGAAAAGAATGAAAGAATCTTTCTTGTTGGCCGTATTCAATATATATATATATATATATATATATATATATATATATATATATATATATATATATATATATACACATACATACATATATATATATTATATTGTTCGGGCTGTTGTCCGGATCTTTATTGCTATATTCACGAGGTTTCGGACGTTGTACGCTCGGGCCTTCTTCAGGTGATATACGCGAGAATTTCGAGCCAAACCACTTATTTAATCCATGGGGATATATTGTTCTAATTCCACGTGTCATGAGTTTGGATATTAATTCGCAAGCCTCCAAGTTTGTTTTTATTTATTTATTTATTTATTTTCCCTCTTTTGGATCCCTTAACCAACACTTTTATCCACACACAGGTGCCCTTAGAGACTTCAGAGAATTAATTTTGCGGACTTATAAACGTAATTGTACAATAAATACATACACACACATATATATATTAGGTTGGTGCAAAAATAATTTCGTTTTCTAACATATGTTACTATGTGAGAAAACGAAATTATTTTTGCACCAACCAAATATATATATATATATATATATATATATATATATATTACCAGAGCGCATATACAATTTTGTTATTGTTGTTTTTCACCAGCTCTCTGTATTACTGGTTCCCATATTTCATTCATGTCTATGCTTGGCCGAGATTTTTGTAGTCTGGCGCTGATTCCTTAAGTTTTTTGTATTTTCACTAATGTTCTCTGTCATATCAAGTTAATCCCACAGAGGCAGGGATCTCCCTCTTCCCTTCATATATGATCAGCCATGCCTGATCTTCTTATTTTCCCTCGTGTTATGTCCTGACGGTGTTCCTGTAGTCTTATCTTCAGGCGACGGCCTGTTTGTCCTTCATATTTCTTGCCACAATTCCACGGGATGATGTTACGCACAGTCCTTAATCTTGTTCTCCTTTATAGGTGGTCTTACTCGAAAGAGGTGTTTACGTAGTGTTGAACCACACCGGAAGGTTGCTCTAATGATATACAGACCACAGATCCTTTATACCTTTCCCAATAAACCATTCACCTAGGGTGGGAAGACCGAGATTGTTTTCTGAGTGTTGTTATCATTTTGTACACTTCTTTCCCAGTTTATGGGGGATTTTTTTCATCTACCCAGGGTAGTTATTACACTTTAGGCTACTGTTTATACTGACCATTTCTTGTTCATATGTCTCTGGATCGCCACATGACTTTTACTCGATATTGTAAGTTACTTTGTTGGGGGTCGAAGTTGAGGTATAGTTCGGTGAATGTTGGCTTGCGATAAAGGGATATCTTGAACCCAGGTTCTGATAAAGATATTAGTACATCCATCAATGCTAGTCTTTTTTGTTGATTTCTCTCTCCATTGTAAATTATATCAATGCATTTTTAGTCCACATGGCCAGCAGTATATCTCTTGTCGACCTCTCTGCCTCCGAGCGAGAGAAACCCAGACGAGACTATGCCAAACGGCAAAGTATCGTCTAGGGAAGCAGACAACTTCCCGGCCCCGAGTATGCAAGGTCTACGAGTAATTTTTGCCCACACATACCCTCTCAGAGAGTCCCATGTTAAAAACCGACCTTGCACCACATCCCACCTCGTGGTGGTGGTGGTGGGGGGGTCTCGGATAAATGCCGAAGCAGTCGAATCGATCAGAGGATGGGTTTTCCCGTTGGAGGAGATGCTGCTGTCGTAGTATCTATTCCGTGCTGGTGACTGTCCTCTCCCCACTGCCTGGACAGAATCCTCGAACTTGTTCCGTAAAATCTGTTCTGTAGTGGTGGGATAACCAACTATATCTAGCTCAGACCAGTTTTATCTAGTGGCCCGAGTGTTGACACACAAGTCCCCACGTTAAAACAAACTGACCTTGTGTCACATTTTGATTCAGTAGTGAGTCAAACGTAAATGCCCACAGGACTCTTAGAGTTTGTCGACCTTTCTATCTTCGGGCAGAATAGAACCTACGCCAAAGAGATAGAGAGCAACCCAAGCCCGTGTATAAGGGGTCTATGAGTAATTTTTACCCGAGCCTATGGGTTCGGAAAACTCCATGTAAAAAAGGCCTTGAGCTGCATATATATATATATATATATATATATATATTCTATTTTTGTAAATTTTTTAATAAAAATATTTTGTTTTAAATATATTTTTTCATAAAATAGTAAATGATAAATATCACATTGTAATTGGATCATATACTTTTATATTCTTATAAATAAACATTACTGAGTGAGTAGAAAGTGTATTCATTAATCGTGGCGTCAAAGGAATAACAGCTCTTTTGACCTCCCAGCAGACACCATCTTGATTCAGGGCAGCACTACTTCTTGAAGTAGGCCTCCGTGTCGAGTCTGATGTTCTTTTCTTATCAGAACAATCAGAGTTAATTTTTTGAGCTGCTGTGCCTTTGTAATCACAATTAGATTCATCCAACTCTTTCGGAATCCTCTGCACTGTCTTCAGATTGACATCTAAACACCATGAAATGTTCGTACTGAAGCTTCTGGTGCAAATGCCAAGCAATACATATTTCTGGCTGAGTGAATTGCGTCATGGTGCTCTTTTTCTCACTAGAAGTAGCCCTCATTAACATCGGGGAAAGCTAAAACAATATGCGAGTCCTTACGAAGTTGGTTCTTTATGTATGGTGCACCGGAGGAGATATCGTCGGATGGAGGAACGCAATTTGACTCCCAAAAAAACAATTCGTTCCTTAAGGATTAGGGAATAAAAAAAAAACACATATCATCAGTACATTTCCCTCAAAGTAATGGACGAGAGCAGAAGTGGCGATATTACCCGTCGTAGATATGCCAGACTACCGGACATCACAACCGCTTCCATCGATGACGAACCACCATACACCGCACTGAAAAGTATGGAAATAGACGAGCCGGAATGCGACGACAGGGTCTTGGACAAAATGGAAGTGGACGGAAGACAACCCACAATCGTATAACTGCCAACAAATCAGGGTCTACGGCGTAGTACAAAGGTATCACAACCACCTAGATTATTAACCCAACAAATGCGAGGACCGGCACATGATTACCCGTCCTATGAACACAATTCATAGGCCTTGTGGTCATGGGAGGGGGAGCATGTCGGGAAAAGAGGCACACCGAAAAGATGAAATGAATAAAGTGATCACTGGTAAGAAAACCGGTGAAAGAAAATACAATGTAAATACAGGCCAAGCGGCACTTACGAACATTCTGTTTGAACGACCGTCAAGAGAACAATACTCATGCTACATAGCTTTAATGGTGGCATGACCCACATGTACTCGCGTCCAGGGCTCCATTTCCTTTGGCCACAAGTGAATTTTAGTTTGCCTAAATTTCTTTATTTCTGCACACTTTGGGTTTTTTTTTTTACCATGTTCTTCCACCCTCTTGAATAGCCTGGCCACCATGCTTACAATGTTAAACACATATGCGTAACCAATATACTTCCATGTATATCGTTGTGCACGGCTTTAATTAATTCTTTTCTCGGAGACTGTGGAGGTACTAGGATATCTTCATTACACATAATTTCTTTTTCTATCGTTGTTTCTTGATTCTTTAAAAGGTCTCTCGGTCATACAGCAATTCTTCCATGTATTTCTCTTTATTTCTATCCAGAATTCTATTCAACACTGGTCCCTGTCTATTTCCCAGCCTAAGCCCTTTTAAGGATAATACACCCGTTTCTATCTAGTACAAAAAACTATCCGCAATATTTCCGATTACTTCAATATTTTTACTCCCAAACTTTAACCAAGATAATGCATCAACACACGGAATAGTATTTCCTTTAATATATACAATGTCAAAGTCAAACGACATCAGCCTAATCGTCCATATTAATATCCTTGCAGATTTGACATTTGGGAACTCTCTTCTGGTGTTGAATATAAATTCCAAAGGCTTATGATCAGATTTCAATAGAAATGTCCTACCCAGCAAAAAAAAAAAAATAAATAAATAAATAAAAAATCTAGCTCTTTCTTTGCTCCACACAATCGCTATTTCCTCCTCTTTGTCAATATTTAAATAATTCGCCTCCGTCAATGTTAGTTTTCCGGATAAGTACATTACAAGGTAATACCCCCTGTGACAACACTGCGGCTATAGCACAGTCACTGACATCAGTTTGTTAACGTCAATTTTTTCGCCGAGTCCAAAATTTTAACAACTGCTTTGTTTACGAGTGTTTTATTTTTTAATTTCTCGAAAGCAACCTCCTGTATTTTTGTCCATTGAAATTCGGTATTCTTCTTCCTTATTTTGTTAAATCGTTCCACAAGGTCACTATATCGCGGTAGATATCTGTTATAGAAATTGGTTAATCACAAAAAAGATTGTGACTCTTTCTTATTTCTGGGTGCAGCTATCTCTCATATCTTACGAGTTTATCATCCAGCAACATACCATCTTTGGATATTTGATATCCTAAGTATGATTTTCCCAATTAAACTTGCATTTATCACGATTAAGTCCTATTTGATTTTCTCAAACTTGTCCCGTTTTACTGTTTAGCGCTTCTTTACTGCAAGCACCAATGCCAATATTGTCCTCATATATAATTATATTTTTAATCACCTCTAAAACATTTTCGATGGCTTTTTTGATTTTGTGTTTTAAATTTTTAACTCCAAACGTCCTTCTGTTTAATCCAATAAGATGTTCATTGTGGTGACTTCTTGAAACTTGCTATCAATTGTTATCTGATTATATGCTGACTTGAAGTTAATTTTAGCAAATTATTTAATACCAGCAAACTCATGGTACGTTATTTCAGTGTTTGGCAGTGGCAATGAATCAGAACAGTTTTGGTGATTCACGCCAATCTTATAATTGCCACAAATTCTTAAATCTTCATTGTACTTGCATATCAGCACAGTGGATGAATCCTAACTACTACCATCCTGGCTGACTTTTTCTAATATTCCTTGTTCCAACACATTTTCAGCTTAGTAACAACCAAGGGTAACATATGACCATGAACTTTTCGGGCTTGAAAATACATTGGTTGATTGCTTTCTTTAAGCCGAATTCTCGTCTGTATCATTTTAATAATCCAGTATCCGCTTCTAGAATTCATAGAACTTATCAGCTTCGATGTATCCACTCTTCAATTCCTAAAAGACTGTGAATTTTGATGTTTTCCACCCCTCAAAAAATACCCTTTGGTATGACAGGGAAGATATTACGGAATAAAAAAAAAGAGAAAGAGACTTAAAAAAAAAGAGAAAAAAAAACATAAAAAATTTAGTGCCTTTGATTTATTTTAAAAAAATTATCACATGTAGACACCATCCCTTCTTCCAACAGATTCCAAGGATTATGTCTGAAAATAATGTATCAATTTATATTTTCAAAAATATTCCTTTTTCAAGTCCGAACTTCTTTTTCTAAAGAGGGAAATAATTTTACCTTGCAAAATCAGCGTAGACAGATAACTCATTTTTAAGACTTTCTTTTAATCTCTCATCTCTGGATATGATTAAAAATTAGAAAAGTTTTATACACAACAATTAAATAAAATCCTTGCTGATAACTTTTATTTCGATTTTAATTTTTGCAAGTAGGTAAAAATGAAGCATAATAAAAGATCTTAAATAATTTGTAAAAAAGGAAATAATCTCATTAGAGTCCAATTTGGGCCACAATTCCATTTATTATCTTTTTGAAGAATGCACAACTCCAAAGTATCTATTGTATCTGAACTATGTCTGGTTTTACAGGTCCTGAACTGGCATCTCCGTATTCAGAAATGTTAAGCTAAGCTCCCTATGCAATAATGGATCTGAAATGTTTTTAAAGTCATTATAATTGCACATTTAAAGAAGATAAAAAATATTTGATTGCTATTTCAACTTTTCACATCATAAACGTTTAATTCATTTCAAATTTGTTTTCGTTTTCTTGACGTTCAACTGATGTTTTAAAAATACAAACGAAAAACTAACGTATTTAAACTTATTGTTTTAAATATACATTTCTGATATGCTTTAAGTTTGGGCATCAAATATCTCGGAATTTTGTTTACTGTCTAAGCCTAAGAATAACTTATCCTTGATGACTGGCATCACATCACGTACATTTGAGTAGCGAAATTAAACCTCCTTTAACTTTTACAATTTAAAAAAGCATTGAAACTTATCCATCTAATCACGCAAGGGTTATTTAATGGAAACAATTGTTACCTGCCTTCCGCCAGACAACTTGGCTGGGTTCAAAGACCTTGTTGGTATCCAGATAATTTGAACTCCGGATTACCTGATACATATTGCTGATCTCGATCTTCTTAATAAACACGTCAGTCAGATATGTGCCATGCATGATACACGTTTAGGCGATCATGTACCTATCGATACATGACTGATGAGGCAAATTTTTTTCTCGCAGTAGGTTGCCATTTCTTTCTGCAGTAGATCAGATGCCATCCAAGGCTATAGAACCCGGTCTGTACTGATATTTACCCATAGCTTGGGAAGAAAAAGTGCATTCATACCTTTCGCAAGGGAATTAACACGTAAGCGAATGTAATGGATTCAACCGGGAATTCGAGCTCGGTCCTCCGATTCAGTTAAGTGCCATGTGCGATACACTTTTAGGCGATCATGTATCTTTCGATACATGACTGATGAGGCATATTTTTTTCTCGCAGTAGGTTGCCATTTCCTTTTGCAGTAGACCAGATGCCATCCATGAATATAGAACCCGGTCTGTACTGCTATTTAACCATAGATGGTGAGAAGAGGAGGATTCATATCTTTTCCAAGGGAATTCGAACTTGGCTCCAAGCCGCTATCAAATACTCCACCGTGCCTCTTGACTTATTACCAATATGACTGTTTCATTATTTAATTTTTCTTTTCCTTTCATTTTCCGATTTTTATTTCAGAAAAAGTTCTATAAAATTATTTTAAATAGAATTTTTGCTGTCGCAGGAAATGAAACAAAAAAAACATCTTTATTAACTGAAATGAAATTTTGATACTTTAAATCAGGTGAACAAATATTGGTACGGTCAGATTTTATTATCAAAGTCAATGTTTTCTCCTCGAAATTCGTGTTAACCAACCAATGTTGGTAAGTTTCGGCATATGAATTTCAGTCTATGTAAAATGAACATTCTTTCATATCAACATATTTAATTAATAATTAATTAAATAAAGGTAAAAATAAATAAACAAAAATAAACAAATAAAGGTAAAAATAGATTACTTTACTTTCCTGGTTTTATCCGAAATAAATACTCCAGTCTGCATAGTTCTTAGATATTTTCCAAATAAATCAATCTCTAGATAGAAGGATAAAGAGCATCACGAAAATATCTATAATTAAATAGAACGGTGTATGATCCAAGAAAATAGATTTCTTCTCCTAATTATAGACTGGAATTTTTTTAAAAATCCTCCTGACCAATAAGTTTCAAAGATTTGATTTTAATCGAATATGTGGATGCGTGTCAGAATTTAAAATTATCAAGAATCTATTTCAAGATGAATTTGTCCCATGTTTTGCTTAGATTATGAAAAATATATAAATAGAAAATACTAAAGTTAAGAAAAGCTTACTACTGAAATGTTGTGCAGTTGTTCTGACACATTAACAAAAGTAAAAGAAATGTTGAAACTTTCAGCGCAATAGCAAACATGTTGGTTTTGATAAACTGTAAGACTGAACACACATTAAATGATTTTTGTAAAAAGGAATTTGAAAATTGCAAATCTATGGTGCGATATGTTTCAGGTAGTGAAAGAATGGACTAAAACTTAGCCTGCCTCCACTTTGTTTAATAATTGGAACGGGTTGACTTCCTCACAGCCACAGTACTGAAGATAACTTGATGACTTTTAGGTATCTGACCAATTTGGTTCGACACAAGAATTTTCTTTATCAGAACAAGAGTTTAATATATATACACTTTATATGCCTACCTTCTATATGAAGTGAAATGTTTGGGCCCAAAATGAAAGACGTAATACAGTGGCAATAAGAAAGTTCACATCTATTCAGTTTTAAACTATGTATTAACAAAAACGTATTTTCCATATACAAGTAAATTGTTTGAAAACGAAAGATGTGCTACAAATCAGGCAACTGATAAATTAACGCAATTTGAAAACTTAATTTGTGCACTATATATTGTTGAAACATAATAAAATATCGAACGGTTTAAATATTCGTAATCATTTAAAATACATTGTATAATAATTGTTGAAACTAAAATAATTTTCACTCACCATTTACCATATTCCGACACAGAAATCTTTTATCGGTAAACTCTAATATTCCTTCTTAGGTGGTACTTCAAAGAGCTAATCAGTGTAACAAAGAAAATAACATGAACCAGCAAAGAACCTCCCGTCAAGAGTTGAGTTTTTACGTGTGGATATTAGCGAATTGAAGCCAAGTGTGATTTTTTAAAATCTTTGTTAGTGGTTTGAACTTTTTACCCCTTCCATCTTTTTTTTTTTTAGTTTTGTTTTCCGCTTCAAGCCGCATACCATTTTTTTCTATTTGACTTACTTTTTAATTTTTTAGTCAAATTCTAATTTTCACCCTCCTCCCACTTTAGTTTCTGGCTTTTTTAAGCAGAACTTTCATTTTTTGGTTTGTCTTATTTTCTTTTTCTTATTCTTTTTGCGTTTTTACTTGTGACTTGTTTTTTGGCATAGCCAAGCTTTGTTGAATTTTATTTGGTTTCTTGGCCCGTTTTTCTTGAGTTTTGTTGTAATGCAAATTAAAGAAAAGAAAATTACATTAACAGCACTAAGGTCGTGCTGCTAATGAGGGACTCTGAAAAATCACCGCCGGTAAAGAAACGGACCGGGCTTAAAACGGGCCAAAGAAAAGCCGCACCCTGTTTTTCTTGCGAGTTTTAGTACGTTGATTAGGAGTGGAGAGTTGCCAGCATCGGATTTGCCAATAATGGCAAATCCAACGCCGATAAGATCTCCAACGGACGCACAGGAATAATTGATTTCCCGTACAACTAACCATTAGTATGGGTTGCTTGCCAGAATTGAACATGTAACAGCAAGTCCATTTTTTCTCAGACATACCGCTACCTTATAGATTTTTATTGACTTATAAACCTAATGTTTGTTGGCATGGTCTGTTGTAAGAAAAATGTAACATAGCCGCGAGTCTGGCACGATCCTACAATCAGAGATTTCGTGGGTAGAGATCTTACCACTGAACCATTATCGCCGCCTTACAAATTCTTACCTAATAATTGAACTTGAAGTGGGGACTCTTTGGAATTGAAACCGCAAACTATGAGTCTGATTAACTTCGCCTCGGAACATATCAATTTTCATTTCAACTTTGACATTCACTAGGAAATTATTTCTAAATAGAATGATGAAAATTCATATTTGTTTCAAAGGTATATTTATTCTTAAAGACTTTTTAAACCAGCCAACCAAAGTCTCGAAGTTTTATTATTGTTATGTAATTATTTTGAATTTAACTTCGACGTGTCAAAATATTCCCGCCGCTTCTGGGGTTAATTTTTTTTAAGGATATAGTTTATATGGTTAACTGGTTATTGCACTTCTTTATTTTGAACATGGCCCGTTTAGACCGTTACAAAGTTAAAGTTATCATTTCTAATCGAATAGCAAGGATTACATGGGTCATTTATTGATTTATTAGCTAGCAGGTTTGAAAAGGCGGGTACAAAAATGACTGATGACGTGCGGACAGGGGCGAATTCGACATGATCTTCTGTACTTGGCCCTATCAAACCAAATCCTTGGAGAAATGGAAGGACTGAGACATTCCGCACAATTTAATACCAATTTTGAAGAGATTTCATCCACTGTAAAAAAATTACAAAGAAGTGAATTCTGAGCGATCCCCCAGTTTTGGACCGCAAGAAATTCCAACAAATTCACTAGCACAAGGTACCGCATTTTCGAATGTCACTCCTTCCCTACACAAGAGACTGAAATAATTCATTGACTCAAGGATTAAGCAGGAAATTCTGCAGAAACTGATATCAATTTCATAAGGATTCCCTGGAGAGGAAAAGTTCAAATGCGATCTCATCGAGAAAACTGCTTTTCCGACACCGTAATTTGTCAACGGGCACAGCAGCGACACGGTCGAAGCTGAACTTTGCCCTATAAAACCAAATGGAAAATCATTCTAGACATGGATGGACTGAGAAATTCCGCACAATTTAATACCAATTTTGAAGAGATTTCAGTTAATGTAAAAAAGTTCTAAAGAAGTGAAAGGTGAGTGATCTCTCAGTTTCGGTCTGCATGAAAATTCCAACAAATTCACTAGCACAAGGTCCCCTATCATCGAAGGTCAATTGTCCCTACACAAGAGAGTTAAATAATTCTTTGATGCATAGTTTACGCAGGAAATACTGCACAATCTGATATCAATTTCATAAGAATTCCCTGGAGAGGAAAAAGTTGAAATGCGATCTCATCGAGCAAACCGCTTCTCGGACACCATAAATTGCAAAGAGTCACAGCAGAGACAAGGTCGAAGTATTACTTTGCTTATAAAACCAAATAAAAAAAAACATGTAGACATGGATATACTGAGATAGTTGGCACATTTTAATATCAAATTTGAAGATATTTCAGCTAAAAATTTATAAAGGAGTGAAATGTGAGTGTTCCCCCGGTTTACGTAAACATGAAAATTCCAACAAATTCACTAGCACAAGGGCCTGTATAGTCGAAGGTTACTCCCTCCCTACACAAGCGACTGAAATAATTCTTTAACACATGGATTCAGCAGGAAATTCCTCACAATTTGATACCTATTTCATGAAGATCGCCTAGAGAGGACAAAGTTAGAGGCTTCCATTATTACTAGGGCCTAAAACTGCAATGTTCGATGTCTGATTTAAGGCATATGTCTTGCACGAAAAGGACTGCAATTGCTTTTTTCTTTTCTTATGCATCAAACTGTATCGGAATCAATAATAAAATGTGTACAAATAAGAAATTTTCGAAATTGGCATTTTTGAGGCTTCTATTACTACTAGGGCCTAAAACTGCAATGTTCGATGTCTGATTTAAGGCATATGTCGTGTACGAAAAGGACTGCAATTGCAAATTTTTTTCTCATGCATCAAACTGTATAGGAATCAAAAATAAAATGTGTAACAATAACAAATTTTGGAAATTGTCATTTTTGAGTCTTCTATTACTACTACGGCCTAAAACTACAATGTTCGATGTTTGATTTAAGGCATATGTCTTGCACGAAATGGACTGCAATTGCTTTTCTCTTTTCTTGTGCATCAAACTCTATAGGAATCAATAATAAAATGTGTACAAATAAGAAATTTTGGAAATTGTCTTTTTCTGTCTTCTATTACTACTAGGGCCTAAAACTACAATGTTCGATGTCTGATTTAAGGTATACGTCTTTCACGAAAAGGACTGCAATTGCTTTTTTCTTTTCTCATGCATCAAACTGTATAGGAATCAATAATGAAATGTGTACAAATAAGAAATTTTGGAAATTGGAATTTTTCATGCTTCTATTACTACTAGGGGCTAAAACTGCAATGTCTGATTTAAGGCATATCTCTTGCACGAAATGGACAGCAATTGCTCTTTTCTTTTGTTATGCATCAAACTGTAAAGGAATCAATAATAAAATGTGTAAAAAAAAATATTTTAGAAATTGGCATTTTTGAGGGTTCTAGTACTACTAGGCCCTAAAACTACAATGTTCGATGATTGATTTAAGTCATATGTTTTCCACGAAAAGAACTGGAATTGCTTTTTTCTTTTCTTATGCATCAAACTGTATAGGAATCAATAATAAAAATTTTTTAAAATAAGAAATTATGGAAATTGGCATTTCTGAGGCTTCTATTACTTGTATGGTCTTATAGTGCAATGTTCGATGTCTGATTTATGCCATGTTTCTTGCACAAACAGGACTGGAATTGCTTTTTTCTTTTTTTATTCATCAAACTGTATAGGAATCAATAACAAAATGTGTACAAAAAACATTTTGGAAATTGGTATTTTTGAGTCTTCTATTACTAGTAGGGATTAAAACTGCAATGTTCGATGTCAGATTTAAGGCATATGTCTTGCACAAAAAGGACTGCAATTGCTTTTTTCTTTTCTTATGCATCAAACTCTATAGGAATCAGTAACAAAATGTGTACAAATAAGAAATTTTGGAAATTAGCATTTTTGAGGCTACTATTACTACTAGGGCCTAAAACTGCAATGTTCAATGTCAGATTTAAGGCATATATCTTGCACGGAAAGGACAGCAATTGCTTTTTTCTTTTCTAATTCATCAAACTGTATAGGAATCAATAATAAAATGTGTACAAATAAAAAATCTTGGAAATTGGCATTTCTGAGGCTTCTAGGGCCTAAAACTGCATTGTTCGAAGTCTTAAAAAGATTTAATTCATATGTCTAGCACGAAAAGGAATGCAATTGCTTTTTTCTTTTCTCATGCATCAAACTCTATAGGAATAAATAGTAAAATGTGTACAAATAAAAAAAATTGGAAATTGGCATTTTAAGGCTTCTATTACAATTTATAAAGCACTGAATTGGGCGAGGACCCCAGTTTTGGTCCGCATGAAAATTCCAACAAATTCACTAACGCTAGGTCCCGAATTGTCGAAGGTCACTCCCTCCCTACACAAGCGACTGAAATAATTCTTTGACCGATGGAGTCAGCAGGAAATTCCCCAAAATCTGACATCTATGTCATGAGGATCCCCCAGAGGGGAAAAAGTTGAAATGCGATCTCCTCCAGCAAACCGCTTTTCAGACACCGTAAATTGCCAACGGTGACAGCAGCGACATGGTCGAAACTGCATTTTCCTGCCTAAAAGCGAATGAAAAATGGCTACAGCCATGCACAGAGTGAGAGATTCCGCACAATTTACTCCCAATTTTGAAGAGATTTCATCTACTGGAAAAAAGTTATAAAGAAGTTAAATGTGAGTGATCCTCCTGTTTTGGTCTGCCTGAAATTTCCAACAAACACAAGGCCCCGTATCATTGAAGGTCACTTTCTCCCCACACAAGTGACTGAAATAATTCTTTGACCCATGGAGTAAGCAGGAAATTCCACACAATGATATCTATTTCATGAGGATTCCCTAGAGAGGACAAAGTGGAAATGTGATCTCATCGAGCCAACCTTAAATTGCCAACGTTCACAGCAGCGACATTGTCGAAGGTGAACGTTTCCCTATAAATCTGAATTAAATATCCTTGTATAAGTGGTTGTATTGATAAATTTCCTACAATACTAATTTTGTAAATATTTCATTTAATGGAAAAAAATTAAAAAGAATTGAAACTTTTGGTTTGGGCCGTATTAAAATTCTATCAAATCCCTTATCAGAAGTCCTATTCAAACGCCTGAAAAAATTTTTTTCCAACATGGATTAAGCAAGTAATTCCCTAACATTTGATATCAATTTGATAACTATTCTATAGATGCGGAAAAGTTGAAATACGGAGTCCTCAATCAAACCGGTTTTTGGATGCCGTAAATTTTCAAAGAATGCACCAAAGACAAGGTTGCACCTCCAGTTTGCTCTATTCAACAAAATGTATAATCTTTGTAGACATGGATTAATTAATAAATATCCTACAATTTAATACTAATTTTTAAATTATTTCATTCAATGTAAAAATATAAAAAGTGAAATATGACTGATCCCCCACTTTTGGGCTGTAATAAAAATTCCAACAAATCCTGTAACAAGTTGCCACTTCATCCAATCCCACGTTGTCCTTATTCAACTGAATGAAAAAAATTTTTAACGCTGGTTTAAGGAAAATATCCATCACATTTGATATCAATTTTATAAGTATTCTATAGAAACGAAACGGTGGTATTCCAGATTCATCGAGCAAACTGTTTTTTGTATGCCTTTAATTTTCAAAGTAGACGACAGAAATCATATGACTGGGATTTCCATTAAAAAGATTGTGGGCAGAAAATGGGTGATCACTGTACATTTCTCTTCTTTTTCCTATTTATATTTCTATTTTACTTCCTCAATTTAGCATTATGGACAGGGAAAGACCTAATCTAAGATCTGCAAAAAATATTTTGACATGAAATTCATACCATGAACGTAGCATGCATGGACTCGACTCATATGACTGGGATTTCCATGAAAAAGATTGTGGGTAGAAAATGGGTGATCACTGAACATTTCTCTTCTGTTTCCTATTTATATTTATATTCTACTTCCTCAATTTAGCATTATGAAAAGGAAAGACCTAATCTAAGATCTGCAAAAAAATATTTTGCCTTCAAATTCATACCGTGATCATAGCATGCATGGATCCGACTCATATGACTGGGATTTCCATGAAAGAGATTGTGGGCAGAAAATGGGTGATCACTGTACATTTCTCTTCTGTTTCCTATTTATATTTATATTTTACTTCCTCAATTTAGCATTATGGACAGGGAAAGACCTAATCTACGATCTGCAAAAAAATATTTTGCCTTCAAATTCATACCGTGATCGTAGCATGCATGGATATGACTCATATAGCTGGGATTTCCATGATAAAGATTGTGGGCAGAAAATGGGTGATCACTGTATATTTCTCTTCTATTTCCTATTTATATTTCTATTTTAATTCCTTAATTTAGCATTATGGACAGGGAAAGTCCTAATCTAATATCTGCAAAAAATAATTTGCTTTCAAATTTATACAGTGATCGTAGCATGCATGGAATCGAATCATATGACTGGGATTTCCATGAAAAAGGTAGTGGGCACAAAATGGGTGATCACTGTATATTTCTCTTCTGTTTGCTATTTATATTTATATTTTACTTCCTCAATTTAGCATTATGGACTGGGAAAGACCTAATCTAAGATCTGCAAAAAATATTTTGCCATGAAATTCTTACCATGATCGTAGCATGCATGGACTTGACTCATATGACTGGGATTTCCATGAAAAAGATTGTGGGTAGAAAATGGGCGATCACTATACATTTCTCTTCTGTTTCCTATTGATATTTATATTTTACTTCCTTAATTTAGCATTGTGGACAGGGAAAGACCTAATCTACGATCTGCAAAAAAATATTTTGCCTTCAAATTCATACCGTGATCGTAGCATGCATGGATACGACTCATATAACTGGGATTTCCATGATAAAGATTGTGGGCAGAAAATGGGTGATCACTGTATATTTCTCTTCTATTTCCTATTTATATTTCTATTTTACTTCCTTAATTTGACAGTATGGTCAGGGAAAGACCTAATCTAAAATCTGAAAAAAAATATTTTGCCTTCAAATTCATACCGTGAACGTAGCATGCATGGACTCGACTCATATGACTGGGATTTCCATGAAAAAGATTGTGGGCACAAAATGGGTGATCACGGTATATTTCTCTTCTGTTTCCTATTTATATTTCTATTTTACTTCCTCAATTTAGCTTTATGGAGAGGGAAAGACCTAATCTAAGATCTGCAAAAAAATATTTTGCCTTCAAATTCATACCGTGATCGTAGCATGTCTGGACTCGACTCATATGACTGGGATTTCCATGAAAAAGATTGTGGGCAGAAAATGGGAGATCACTGTATATTTCTCTTCTGTTTCCTATTTATATATCTATTTTACTTCCTCAATTTAGTATCATGGACAGGGAAAGACCTAATCAAGATCTGCAAAAAAATATTTTGCCATGAACTTCATTCCGTGAACGTAGGATGCATGGACTCGACTCATATGACTGGGATTTCCATAAAAAAGATTGTGGGCAGAAAATGGGTGATCACTGTATATTTCTCTTCGGTTTCCTATTTATATTTCTATTTTACTTCCTTAATTTAGCATTATGAACAGGGAAAGACCTAATCTAAGATCTGCAAAAAAATATTTTGCCTTCAAATTCATACCGTGATCGTAGCATGCATGGACTTGACTCAGATGACTGGGATTTCCATGAAAAAGATTGTGGGCAGAAAATGGGTGATCACTGTACACTTCTCTTCTGTTTCCTATTTATATTTCTATTTTACTTCCTCAATTTAGCATTATGAACAGGGAAAGACCTAATCTAAAATCTGCAAAAAAATATTTTGCCTTTTTCGTGATCATAGCATGCATGGACTTGACTCATATGACTGGGATTTCCATGAAAAAGATTGTGGGCAGAAAATGGGTGATCACTGTACATTTCTCTTCTGTTTCCTATTTATATTTGAATTTTACTTCCTAAATTTAGCATTATGGACAGGGAAAGACCTAATCTAAAATCTGCAAAAAAATATTGTGCCTTCAAATTCATACCGTGATCGTAGCATGTATGGACTCGACTCATATGAGTGGGATTTCCATGAAAAAGATTGTGGGCAAAAAATGGGTGATCACTATCTTTCTGTTGTTTCCTATTTGTATTTATATTTTACTTCCTAAATTTAGCATTATGGACAGGGAAAGACCTCATCTAAAATCTACAAAAAAATATTTTACCTTCAAATTCATACCGTGATCATAGCATGCATGGATCCGACTCATATGACTGGGATTTCCATGGAAGAGATTGTGGGCAGAAAATGGGTGATCGCTGTACATTTCTCTTCTGTTTCCTATTTATATTTATATTTTACTTCCTTAATTTAGCATTATGGGAAGGGAAAGACCTAATCTACGATCTGCAAAAAAATATTTTGCCTTCAAATTCATACCGTGATCGTAGCATGCATGGATATGACTCATATAGCTGAGATTTCCATGATAAAGATTGTGGGCAGAAAATGGGTGATCACTGTATATTTCTCTTCTGTTTCCTTTTCATATTTATATTTTACTTCCTCAATTTAGTATTATGGACAGGGAAAGACCCAATCTAAGATCTGCAAAAAAATATTTTGCTTCAAATTCATACCGTGATCATAGCATGCATGGATCCGACTCATATGACTGGGATTTCCATGAAAGAGATTGTGGGCAGAAAATGGGTGATCACTGTACATTTCTCTTCTGTTTCCTATTTATATTTATATTTTACTTCCTCAATTTAGCATTATGGACAGGGAAAGACCTAATCTACGATCTGCAAAAAAATATTTTGCCTTCAAATTTATACCGTGATCGTAGCATGCATGGATATGACTCATATAGCTGGGATTTCCATGATAAAGATTGTATGCAGAAAATGGGTGATCACTGTACATTTCTCTTCTGTTTCCTATTTATATTTATATTTTACTTCCTCAATTTAGCATTATGGACAGGGAAAGACCTAATCTAATATCTGCAAAAAAATAATTTGCTTTCAAATTTATACCGTGATCGTAGCATGCATGGAATCGAATCATATGACTGGGATTTCCATGAAAAAGGTAGTGGGCACAAAATGGGTGATCACTGTATATTTCTCTTCTGTTTGCTATTTATATTTATATTTTACTTCCTCAATTTAGCATTATGGACTGGGAAAGACCTAATCTAAGATCTGCAAAAAATATTTTGCCATGAAATTCTTACCATGATCGTAGCATGCATGGACTTGACTCATATGACTGGGATTTCCATGAAAAAGATTGTGGGTAGAAAATGGGCGATCACTATACATTTCACTTCTGTTTCCTATTGATATTTATATTTTACTTCCTTAATTTAGCATTGTGGACAGGGAAAGACCTAATCTACGATCTGCAAAAAAATATTTTGCCTTCAAATTCATACCGTGATCGTAGCATGCATGGATACGACTCATATAACTGGGATTTCCATGATAAAGATTGTGGGCAGAAAATGGGTGGTCACTGTATATTTCTCTTCTATTTCCTATTTATATTTCTATTTTACTTCCTTAATTTAGCAGTATGGTCAGGGAAAGACCTAATCTAAAATCTGAAAAAAAATATTTTGCCTTCAAATTCATACCGTGAACGTAGCATGCATGGACTCGACTCATATGACTGGGATTTCCATGAAAAAGATTGTGGGCACAAAATGGGTGATCACGGTATATTTCTCTTCTGTTTCCTATTTATATTTCTATTTTACTTCCTCAATTTAGCTTTATGGAGAGGGAAAAACCTAATCTAAGATCTGCAAAAAAATATTTTGCCTTCAAATTCATACCGTAATCGTAGCATGCATGGACTCGACTCATATGACTGGGATTTCCATGAAAAAGATTGTGGGCAGAAAATGGGAGGTCACTGTATATTTCTCTTCTGTTTCCTATTTATATATCTATTTTACTTCCTCAATTTAGTATCATGGACAGGGAAAGACCTAATCAAGATCTGCAAAAAAATATTTTGCCATGAACTTCATTCCGTGAACGTAGGATGCATGGACTCGACTCATATGACTGGGATTTCCATAAAAAATATTGTGGGCAGAAAATGGGTGATCACTGTATATTTCTCTTCGGTTTCCTATTTATATTTCTATTTTACTTCCTTAATTTAGCATTATGAACAGGGAAAGACCTAATCTAAGATCTGCAAAAAAATATTTTGCCTTCAAATTCATACCGTGATCGTAGCATGCATGGACTTGACTCAGATGACTGGGATTTCCATGAAAAAGATTGTGGGCAGAAAATGGGTGATCACTGTACACTTCTCTTCTGTTTCCTATTTATATTTCTATTTTACTTCCTCAATTTAGCATTATGAACAGGGAAAGACCTAATCTAAAATCTGCAAAAAAATATTTTGCCTTTTTCGTGATCATAGCATGCATGGACTTGACTCATATGACTGGGATTTCCATGAAAAAGATTGTGGGCAGAAAATGGGTGATCACTGTACATTTCTCTTCTGTTTCCTATTTATATTTGAATTTTACTTCCTAAATTTAGCATTATGGACAGGGAAAGACCTAATCTAAAATCTGCAAAAAAATATTTTGCCTTCAAATTCATACCGTGATCGTAGCATGTATGGACTCGACTCATATGAGTGGGATTTCCATGAAAAAGATTGTGGGCAAAAAATGGGTGATCACTATCTTTCTGTTGTTTCCTATTTGTATTTATATTTTACTTCCTAAATTTAGCATTATGGACAGGGAAAGACCTCATCTAAAATCTACAAAAAAATATTTTACCTTCAAATTCATACCGTGATCGTAGGATGCATAGTCTCGACTCATATGACTGGGATTTCCATGAGAAAGTTTGTGGGTACAAAATGGGTGATCACTGTATATTTCTCTTCTGATTCCTATTTATATTTATATTTTACTTTCTTAATTTAGCCTTATGGACAGGGAAATACCTAATCTAAGATCTGGAAAAAAATATTTTGCCTTCAAATTCATACCGTGATCGTAGCATGCATGGACTCGACTCATATGACTGGGATTTTAATGAAAAAGATTGTGTGCAGAAAATGGGTGATGTCTGTGCATTTCTCTTCTGTTTCCTATTTATATTTATATTTTACTTCCTTAATGTAGCATTATGGACAGGGAAGGACCTAATCTAAGATCTGCAAAAAATATTTTGCCTTCAAATTCATACCGTGATCGTAGCATGCATGAACTCGACTCACATGACTGGGATTTCCATGAAAAAGATTGTGGGCATATAATGGGTGATGTCTGTGCATTTCTCTTCGGTTTCCTATTTATATTTCTATTTTACTTCCTTAATTTAGCCTTATGGACAGGGAAAGACCTAATCTAAGATCTGCAAAAAAATATTTTGCCTTCAAATTCATATCGTGATCGTAGCATGCATGGACTCAACTCATATGACTGGGATTTCCATGAAAAAGTTTGTGGGCACAAAATGGGTGATCACTGTACATTTCTCTTCTGTTTCCCATTACTATTTCTATTTTAATTCCTCAATTTAGCATTATGGACAGGGAAAGACCTAATCTAAAATCTGCAGGAAAATATTTTGCCTTCAAATTCATGCCGTGATCGTAGCATGCATGGACTCGACTCATATGACTTGGATTTCCATGAAAAAGATTGTGGGCAGAAAATGGGTGATCACTGTACATTTCTCTTCTGTTTCCTATTCATATTTTTATTTTACTTCCTAAATTTGGCATTATGGACAGGGAAAGACCTAATCTAAGATCTGCAAAAAAATATTTTGCCTTCAAATTCATATCGTGATCGTATCATGCATGGACTCGACTCATATGACTGGGATTTCCATGAAAAAGATTGTGGGCACAAACTGGTGATCACTTTACATTTCTCTTCTGTTTCCTATTTATATTTCTATTTAACTCCTCAATTTAGCATTATGGACAGGGAAAACCTAATATAAGATCTGCACAAAAATATTTTGCCGTCCAATTCATACCGTGATCGTAGCATGTATGGACTCGACTCATATGACTGGGATTTCCATGAAAAAGATTGTGGGCACAAAATGGGTGATCACTTTACATTTTTCTTCTGTTTCCCATTACTATTTCTATATAACTTCCTCAATTTATCATTATGGCCAGGGAAAGACCTAATCTAAAATCTGCAAAAAAATATTTGGCCTTCAAATTCATATCATGATTGTATCATGCATAGACTCGACTCATATGACTGGGATTTGCATGAAAAAGATTGTGGACACAAAATGGGTGATCACTGTACATTCCTCTTCTTATTTTTTATTCATATTTCTATTTTACGTCCTTAATTTAGCATTATGGACAGGGAAAGACATAATCTAAGACCTGCAAAAAAATATTTTGCCTTCAAATTCATACCTTGATTGTAGCATGCATGGACTCGACTCATATGACTGGGATTTTCCATGAAAAAGATAGTGGGCACAAAATGGGTGATCACTGTATATTTCTCTTCTGTTTCCTATTTATATTTATATTTTACTTCCTTAATTTAGCATTATGGACAGGGAAAGACCTAATCTAAGATCTGCAAAAAAAAATTTTGCCTTCAAATTCATTCCAAGAACGTAGCGTGCATGGACTCGACTCATATGACTGGGATTTCCATGAAAAAGATTGTGGGCATAAAATGGTTGATGTCTGTGCATTTCTCTTCTGTTTCCTATTTATATTTATATTTTACTTCCTTAATTTAGCCTTATGGACAGGGAAATACCTAATCTAAGATCTGGAAAAAAATATTTTGCCTTCAAATTCATACCGTGATCGTAGCATGCATGGACTCGACTCATATGACTGGGATTTTAATGAAAAAGATTGTGTGCAGAAAATGGGTGATGTCTGTGCATTTCTCTTCTGTTTCCTATTTATATTTCTATTTTACTTCCTTAATGTAGCATTATGGACAGGGAAGGACCTAATCTAAGATCTGCAAAAAATATTTTGCCTTCAAATTCATACCGTGATCGTAGCATGCATGAACTCGACTCATATGACTGGGATTTCCATGAAAAAGATTGTGGGCATATAATGGGTGATGTCTGTGCATTTCTCTTCTGTTTCCTATTTATATTTCTATTTTACTTCCTTAATTTAGCCTTATGGACAGGGAAAGACCTAATCTAAGATCTGCAAAAAAATATTTTGCCTTCAAATTCATATCGTGATCGTAGCATGCATGGACTCGACTCATATGACTGGGATTTCCATGAAAAAGATTGTGGGCACAAACTGGTGATCACTTTACATTTCTCTTCTGTTTCCTATTTATATTTCTATTTAACTCCTCAATTTAGCATTATGGACAGGGAAAGACCTAAACTAAGATCAGCAAAAAATATTTTGCCTTCAAATTCATACCGTGATCGTAGCATGTATGGACTGGACTCATATGACTGGGATTTCCATGAAAAAGACTGTGGGCACAAAATGGGAGATCACTGTACATTTCTCTTCTGTTTCCTATTTATATTTATATTTTACCTCCTCAAATTAGCATTATGGACAGGGAAAGACCTAATATAAGATCTGCACAAAAATATTTTGCCGTCCAATTCATACCGTGATCGTAGCATGTATGGATTCGACTCATATGACTGGGATTTCAATGAAAAAGATTGTGGGCCGAAAATGGGTGATCACTGTACATTTCTCTTCTGTTTCCTATTTATATTTATATTTAACTTCATTAATTTAGCATTGTGGACAAGGAAAGACCTACTCTATGATCTGCAAAAAAATATTTTGCCTTCAAATTCATACCGTGATCGTAGCATGCATGGACTATATTCATATGACTGGGATTTCCATGAAAAATATTGTGGGCAGAAAATGGGTGATCACTGTATATTTCTCTTCGGTTTCCTATTTATATTTATATTTTACTTCCTCAATTAAGCATTATGGAACGTGAAAGACCTAATCTAAGCTCTGCAAAAAAATATTTTGCCTTCAAATTCATACCGTGATCGTAGCATGCATGGACTTGACTCATCTGACTGGGATTTCCATGAAAAAGATTATGGGCAGAAAATCGGTTATCACTGCACATTTCTCTTCTGTTTCCTATTTATATTTCTATTTAACTTCCTTAATTTAGCATTATGGACAGGGAAAGACCTAATCTAAGATCTGCAAAAAAATATATTGCCTTCAAATTCATACCGTGATCGTAGCATGCATGGACTCGACTCATATGACTGGGATTTCCATGAAAAAGATTGTGGGCAGAAAATGGGTGATCTCTGTGCATTTCTCTTCTGTTTCCTATTTATATTTCTATTTTACTTCCTTAATTTAGCATTATGGACAGGGAAAGACCTAATCTAAGATATTCAAAAAAATATTTTTCTTTCTACTTCATACCGTGATCGTAGCTTGCATGGACTAGATTCATATAACTGCGATTTCCATGAAAAAGATTGTGGGCAGAAAATGGGTGATCTCTGTGCATTTCTCTTCAGTTTCCTATTTATATTTCTATTTTACTTCCTTAATTTAGCATGATGGACAGGGAAAGACCTAATCTAAGATATTCAAAAAAATATTTTGCCTTCAAATTCATACCGTGATCGTAGCATGCATCGACTCGAATCATATGACTGGGATGTCCATGAAAAAGATTGTGGGCAGAAAATGGGTGATCTCTTTTCATTTCTCTTCTGTTTCCTATTTCTATTTCTATTTTACTTCCTTAATTTAGCATTGTGGATAGGGAAAGACCTAATCTAAGATCTGCAAAAAAATATTTTGCCTTCAAACTTATACCGTGATCGTAGCATGCATGGACTTGATTCATATGACTGGGATTTACATGAAAAAGATTGTGGGCAGAAAATGGGTGATCTCTGTGCATTTCTCTTCTGTTTCATATTTATATTTCCATTTACCTTCCTTAATTTAGCATTATGGACAGGCAAATATCTAATCTAAAATCTGGAAAAAAATATTTGTTCTTCAAATTCATACCGTGATCCTAGCATGCATGGACTCGACTCATATGACTGGGATTTCCATGAAAAAGATTTTGGGTAGAAAATGGGTGATCTCTGTGCATTTCTCTTGTGTTTCCTATTTATATTTATATTTTACTTCCTTAATTTAGCATTATGGACAGGGAAAGACTTAATCTAAGTTCTGCAAAAAAATATTTTGCCTTCAAATTCATACCGTGATCGTAGCATGCATGGACTAGACTCATATGACTGGGATTTCCATGAAAAAGATTGTGGGCAGAAAATGGGTGATCTCTGTGCATTTCTCTTCTGTTTCCTATTTATATTTCTATTTTACTTCCTTAATTTAGTATTGCGGACAGGGAAAGACCTAATCTAAGATCTGCAAAAAAATATTTTCCCTTCAAACTCATACCGTGATCGTAGCATGCATGGACTTGACTCATATGACTGGGATTTCCATGAAAAAGATTGTGGGCAGAAAATGGGTGATCTCTGTGCATTTCTCTTCTGTTTCATATTTATATTTCTATTTACCTTCCTTAATTTAGCATTTTGGACATGGAAAGATCTAATCTAAAATCTGGAAAAGAATATTTTTCCTTCAAATTCATACCGTGATCGTAGCATGCATGGACTCGACTCATATGACTGGCATTTCCAATAAAAAGATTGTGGGCCGAAAATGGGTGATCACTGTACATTTCTCTACTGTTTCCTATTTATATTTCTATTTTACCTCCTCAATTTAGTATTATGGACAGGGAAAGACCTAACCTAAGATCTGCACAAAAATATTTTGCCTTCAAATTCATACCGTGATCGTAGCATGCATGGACTCGACTCATACGACTGGGATTTCCATGAAAAAGATTGTGGGCCAAAAATGTCTGATCACTGTACATTTCTCTTCTGTTTCCTATTTATATTTATATTTTGCCTCCTCAATTTAGCATTATGGACAGGGAAAGACCTAACCTAAGATCTGCACAAAAATATTTTGCCTTCAAATTCATACCGTGATCGTAGCATGCATGGACTTGACTCATATAACTGGGATTTCCATGAAAAAGCTTGTGGGCAGAAAATGGGTGATCACTGTACATTTCTCTTCTGTTTCCTATTTATATTTATATTTTACTTCCTTCATTTAGCATTATGGACAGGGAAAGTCCTAAACTAAGATCTGCATAAAATATTTTGCCTTCAAATTCATACCGTGATCGTAGCATGCATGGACTCGACTCATATGACTGGTATTTCTATGAAAGGTTTGTGGGCAGAAAATGGGTGATCACTGTACATTTCTCTTCTGTTTCCTATTCATATTTCTATTTTACTTCCTTCATTTAGCATTATGGACAGGGAAAGACCTAATCTAAGATCTGCAAAAAAATATTTTGCCTTCAAATTCATACCGTGATCGTAGCATGCATGGAGTCGACTCATATGACTGGGATTTCCATGAAAAAGATTGTAGGCAGAAAATGGGTGATTACTGTCTATTTCTCTTCTCTTTCCTATTTATATTTCTATTTTACTTCCTTAATTTAGCATTAAGTACAGGGAAAGATCTAATCTAAAATATGGAAAAAAATATTTTACCTTCAAATTCATACCGTGATCCTAGCATGCATGGACTCGACTCATATGACTGGGATTTCCATGAAAAAGATTGTGGGCAGAAAATGGGTGATATCTTTGCATTTCTCTTCCGTTTCTTATTTATATTTCTATTTTACTTCCTTAATTTAGCATTGTCGACAGGGAAAGACCTAATCTAAGATCTGCAAAAAAATATTTTGCCTCAAAATTCATACCGTGATCGTAGCATGCATGGACTCGACTCATATGACTGGGATTTCCATGAAAAAGATTGTGGGCAGAAAATAGGTGATCTCTGTGCATTTCTCTTCTGTTTCCTATTTATATTTATTTTTTACTTCTTTAATTTAGCATTATGGACAGGGAAAGACCTAATCTAAGATCTGCAAAAAAAAATTTTGCCTTCAAATTCATACCGTGATCGTAGCATGCATGGACTCGACTCATATGTCTGGGATTTCCATGAAAAAGATTGTGGGCAGAAAATGGGTGATCTCTTTTCATTTCTCTTCTGTTTCCTATTTATATTTCTATTTTACTTCCTTAATTTAGCATTGTGGACAGGGAAAGACCTAATCTAAGATCTGCAAAAAAATATTTTGCCTTCAAATTCATACCGTGATCGTAGCATGCATGGACTCGAATCATATGACTCGGATGTCCATGAAAAAGATTGTGGGCAGAAAATGGGTGATCTCTTTTCATTTCTCTTCTGTTTCCTATTTATATTTCTATTTTACTTCCTTAATTTAGCATTGTGGACAGCGAAAGACCTAATCTAAAATCTGCAAAAAAATATTTTCCCTTCAAATTCATACCGTTATCGTAGCATGCATGGACTCGACTCATATGACTGGGATTTCCATGAAAAAGATTGTGGGCAGAAAATGGGTGATCTCTGTGCATTTCTCTTCTGTTTCCTATTTATATTTCTATTTTACTTCGTTAATTTAGCATTATGGACAGGGAAAGATCTAATCTAAGATCTGCAAAAAAATATTTTGCCTTCAAATTCATACCGTGAGCGTAGAGTGCATGGACTCCAATCATATGACTGGGATTTCCATGAAAAAGATTGTGGGCATAAAATGGGTGATCTCTTTTCATTTCTCTTCTGTTTCCTATTTCTATTTCTATTTTACTTCCTTAATTTAGCATTGCGGACAGGGAAAGACCTAATCTAAGATCTGCAAAAAAATATTTTCCCTTCAAACTCATACCGTGATCGTAGCATGCATGGACTTGACTCATATGACTGGGATTTCCATGAAAAAGATTGTGGGCAGAAATTGGGTGATCTCTGTCTATTTCTCTTCTGTTTCCTATTTATATTTCTATTTACCTTCATTAATTTAGCATTTTGGACAGGGAAAGACCTAATCTAAGATCTGCAAAAAAATATTTTGCCTTCAAACTCATACCGTGATCCTAGCATGCATGGACTTGACTCATATAACTGGGATTTCCACGAAAAAGATTGTGGGCAGAAAATGGGTGATCTCTGTGCATTTCTCTTCTGTTTCCTATTTATATTTCTATTTACCTTCCTTAATTTAGCATTATGGACAGGGAAAGACCTAATCTAAGATCTGCAAAAAAATATTTTGCCTTCAAATTCATACCGTGATCGTAGCATGCATGGACTCGACTCATATGACTAGGATTTCCATGAAAAAGATTGTGGGCAGAAAATGGGTGATCTCTTTCCATTTCTCTTCTGTTTCCTATTTATATTTCTATTTTACTTCCTTAATTTAGCATTATGGACAGGGAATGACCTAATCTAAGATCTGCAAAAAAATATTTTCCCTTCAAACACATACCGTGATCGTAGCATGCATGGACTTGACTCATATGACTGGGATTTCCATGAAAAAGATTGTGGGCAGAAAATAGGTGATATCTGAGCATTTTTCTTCTGTTTCCTATTTATATTTCTATTTTACTTCCTCAATTTACCATTATGGACAGGGAAAGATCTAATCTAAGATCTGGAAAAAAATAT
The DNA here is from genome assembly GCA_963932145.1 of Acanthosepion lycidas. Lineage (NCBI taxonomy): Eukaryota > Metazoa > Mollusca > Cephalopoda > Sepiida > Sepiidae > Acanthosepion > Acanthosepion lycidas. The sequence continues at coordinate 1,130,843 of OZ010604.1, read as the reverse complement.
TTTGCCTTCAAATTTATACCGTGATCGTAGCATGCATGGACTCGAATCATATGACTCGGATGTCCATGAAAAAGATTGTGGGCAGAAAATGGGTTATATCTTTGCATTTCTCTTCTGTTTCCTATTTATATTTGTATTTAAATTCCTTAATTTAGCATTGTGAACAGGGAAAGACCTAATCTAAGATCTGCAAAAAAATATTTTGCCTTCAAATTCATACCGTGATCGTAGCATGCATGGACTCGACTCATATGACTGGGATTTCCATGAAAAAGATTGTGGGCAGAAAATGGGTGATCTCTGTGCATTTCTCTTTTGTTTCCTATTTATATTTCTATTTTACCTCCTTAATTTAGCATTATGGACAGGGAAAGACCTCATCTAAGATCTGCAAAAAAATATTTTGCCTTCAAACTCATACCGTGATCGTAGCATGCATGGACTTGATTCATATGACTGGGATTTCCATGAAAAAGATTGTGGGCAGAAAATGGGTGATCTCTGTGCATTTCTCTTCTGTTTCCTATTTATATTTCTATTTACCTTCCTTAATTTAGCATTTTGGACAGGGAAAGATCTAATCTAAATCTGGAAAAAAATATTTTGCCTTCAAATTCATACCGTGATCCTAGCATGAATGGACTCGACTCATATGACTGGGATTTCCATGAAAAAGATTGTGGGCAGAAAATGTGTTATATCTTTGCATTTCTCTTCTGTTTCCTATTTATATTTATATTTAAATTCCTTAATTTAGCATTGTGAACAGGGAAAGACCTAATCTAAGATCTGCAAAAAAATATTTTGCCTTCAAATTCATACCGTGATCGTAGCATGCATGGACTCGAATCATATGACTGGGATTTCCATGAAAAAGATTGTGGGCAGAAAATGGGTGATCTCTGTGCATTTCTCTTTTGTTTCCTATTTATATTTATATTTACCTTCCTTAATTTAGCATTATGGACAGGGAAAGATCTAATCTAAAATATGGAAAGAAATATTTTGCCTTCAAATTCATACCGTGATCCTAGCATTCATGGACTCGACTCATATGACTGGGATTTCCATGAAAAAGATTGTGGGCAGAAAATGTGTGATATCTTTGCATTTCTCTTCTGTTTCTTATTTATATTTCTATTTTACCTCCTTAATTTAGCATTGTCAACAGGGAAAGACCTAATCTAAGATCTGCAAAAAAATATTTTCCCTTCAAACTCATACCGTGATCGTAGCATGCATGGACTTGACTCATATGACTGGGATTTCCATGAAAAAGATTGTGAGCAGAAAATGGGTGATCTCTGTCTATTTCTCTTCTGTTTCCTATTTATATTTCTATTTTACTTCCTTAATTTAGCATTATGGACAGGGAATGACCTAATGTAAGATCTGGAAAAAAATATTTTGCCTTCAAATTCATACCGTGATCCTAGCATGCATGGACTCGACTCATATGACTGGGATTTCCATGAAAAAGATTGTGGGCAGAAAATGGGTTATATCTTTGCATTTCTCTTCTGTTTCCTATTTATATTTATATTTTACTTCCTTAATTTAGCATTATGGACAGGGAAAGACCTAATCTAAAATCTGCACAAAAATATTTTGCCTTCAAATTCATACCGTTATCGTAGCATGCATGGACTCGACTCATATGACTGGGATTTCCATGGAAAAGATTGTGTGCCGAAAATGGGTGATCACTGTACATTTCTCTTCTGTTTCCTATTTATATTTCTGTTTTACCTCCTAAATTTAGCATTATGGACAGGGAAAGACCTAATCTAAGCTCTGCACAAAAATATTTTGCCTTCAAATTCATACCGTGATCGTAGCATGCATGGACTCAACTCATATGACTGGGATTTGCATGAAAAAGTTTGTGGGCCGAAAATGGGTGATCACTGTACATTTCTCTTCTGTTTCCTATTAATATTTATATTTGACTTCCTTCATTTAGCATTATGGACAGGGAAAGACCTAATCTAAGATCTGTCAAAAAATGTTTTGCCTTCAAACTCATACCGTGATCGTAGCATGCATGGACTTGACTCATATGACTGGGATTTCCACGAAAAAGATTGTGGGCAGAAAATGAGTGATCTCTGTGCATTTCTCTTCTGTTTCCTATTTATATTTCTATTTACCTTCCTTAATTTAGCATTATGGACAGGGAAAGATCTAATCTAAAATATGGAAAAAAATATTTTGCCTTCAAATTCATACCGTGATCCTAGCATGCATGGACTCGACTCATATGACTGGGATTTCCATGAAAAAGATTGTGGGCAGAAAATGTGTGATATCTTTGCATTTCTCTTCTGTTTCTTATTGATATTTCTATTTTACTTCCTTAATTTAGCATTGTCGACAGGGAAAGACCTAATCTAAGATCTGCAAAAAAATATTTTGCCTTCAAATTCATACCGTGATCGTAGCATGTATGGACTCGACTCATATGACTGGGATTTCCATGAAAAAGATTGTTGGCAGAAAATGGGTCATCTCTTTTCATTTCTCTTCTGTTTCCTATTTATATTTCTATTTTACTTCCTTAATTTAGCATTGTGGACAGGGAAAGACCTAATCTAAGATCTGCAAAAAAATATTTTGCCTTCAAACTCATACTGTGATCTTAGCATGCATGGACTTGACTCATATGACTGGGATTTCCATGAAAAAGATTGTGGGCAGAAAATGGGTGATCTCTGTGCATTTCTCTTCTGTTTCCTATTTATATTTATATTTACCTTCCTTAATTTAGCATTAAGGACAGGGAAAGATCTAATCTAAAATATGGAAAAAAATATTTTACCTTCAAATTCATACCGTGATCGTAGCATGTATGGACTCGACTCATATGACTGGGATTTCCATGAAAAAGATTGTGGGCAGAAAATGGGTGATCTCTGTCTATTTCTCTTCTGTTTCCTATTTATATTTCTATTTTACTTCCTTAATTTAGCATTATGGACAGGAAATGACCTAATGTAAGATCTGGAAAAAAATATTTTGCCTTCAAATTCATACCGTGATCCTAGCATGCATGGACTCGACTCATATGACTGGGATTTCCATGAAAAAGATTGTGGGCAGAAAATGGGTTATATCTTTGCATTTCTCTTCTGTTTCCTATTTATATTTCTATTTTACTTCCTTAATTTAGCATTATGGACAGGAAAAGACCTAATCTAAAATCTGCACAAAAATATTTTGCCTTCAAATTCATACCGTTATCGTAGCATGCATGGACTCGACTCATATGACTGGGATTTCCATGGAAAAGATTGTGCGCCGAAAATGGGTGATCACTGTACATTTCTCTTCTGTTTCCTATTTATATTTCTCTTTTACCTCCTAAATTTAGCATTATGGACAGGGAAAGACCTAATCTAAGCTCTGCACAAAAATATTTTGCCTTCAAATTCATACCGTGATCGTAGCATGCATGGACTCAACTCATATGACTGGGATTTGCATGAAAAAGTTTGTGGGCCGAAAATGGGTGATCACTGTACTTTTCTCTTCTGTTTCCTATTAATATTTATATTTGACTTCCTTCATTTAGCATTATGGACAGGGAAAGACCTAATCTTAGTTCTGCAAAAAATATATTGCCTTCAAATTCATACCACGATCGTAGCATGGATGGACTTGAATCATATGACTTGGATTTCCATGAAAAAGATTGTGTGCAGAAAATGGGTGATCACTGTACATTTCTCTTCTGTTTCCTATTTATATTTATATTTTACCTCCTCAATTTAGCATTATGGACAGGGAAATACCTAATCTAAGATCTGTCAAAAAATGTTTTGCCTTCAAACTCATACCGTGATCGTAGCATGCATGGACTTGACTCATATGACTGGGATTTCCACGAAAAAGATTGTGGGCAGAAAATGAGTGATCTCTGTGCATTTCTCTTCTGTTTCCTATTTATATTTCTATTTACCTTCCTTAATTTAGCATTATGGACAGGGAAAGATCTAATCTAAAATATGGAAAAAAATATTTTGCCTTCAAATTCATACCGTGATCCTAGCATGCATGGACTCGACTCATATGACTGGGATTTCCATGAAAAAGATTGTGGGTAGAAAATGGGTGATCTCTGTGCATTTCTCTTCTGTTTCCTATTTATATTTCTATTTTACTTCCTTAATTTAGCATTATGGACAGGGAAAGACATAATCTAAGTTCTGCAAAAAAATATTTTGCCTTCAAATTCATACCGTGATCGTAGCATGCATGGACTAGACTCATATGACTGGGATTTCCATGAAAAAGATTGCGGGCAGAAAATGGGTGATCTATGTGCATTTCTCTTCTGTTTCCTATTTATATTTCTATTTTACTTCCTTAATTTAGCATTATGGACAGGGAAAGTCCTAATCTAAGATCTTCAAAAAAATATTTTGCCTTCAAATTCATACGGTGATCGTAGAGTGCATGGACTCGAATCATATGACTGGGATTTCCATGAAAAAGATTGTGGGCAGAAAATGGGTGATCTCTGTGCATTTCTCTTCTGTTTCCTATTTATATTTCTATTTTACTTCGTTAATTTAGCATTATGGACAGGGAAAGATCTAATCTAAGATCTGCAAAAAAATATTTTGCCTTAAAATTCATACCGTGATCGTAGAGTGCATGGACTCGAATCATATGACTGGGATTTCCATGAAAAAGATTGTGGGCAGAAAATGGGTGATCTCTTTTCATTTCTCTTCTGTTTCCTATTTCTATTTCTATTTTACTTCCTTAATTTAGCATTGCGGACAGGGAAAGACCTAATCTAAGATCTGCAAAAAAATATTTTCCCTTCAAATTCATACCGTGATCGTAGCATGCATGGACTTGACTCATATGACTGGGATTTCCATGAAAAAGATTGTGGGCAGAAAATGGGTGATCTCTGTGCATTTCTCTTCGGTTTCATATTTATATTTCTATTTACCTTCCTTAATTTAGCATTTTGGACAGGGAAAGATCTAATCTAAAATCTGGAAAAAAATATTTTGCCTTCAAATTCATACCGTGATCCTAGCATGCATGGACTCGACTCATATGACTGGGATTTCCATGAAAAAGATTGTGGGCAGAAAATGGGTTATATCTTTGCATTTCTCTTCTGTTTCCTATTTATATTTATATTTAAATTCCTTAATTTAGCATTGTGAACAGGGAAAGACCTAATCTAAAATCTGCAAAAAAATATTTTGCCTTCAAATTCATACCGTGATCGTAGCATGCATGGACTCGACTCATATGACTGGGATTTCCATGAAAAAGATTGTGGGCAGAAAATGGGTGATCTCTGTGCATTTCTCTTTTGTTTCCTATTTATATTTATATTTACCTTCCTTAATTTAGCATTATGGACAGGGAAAGATCTAATCTAAAATATGGAAAAAAATATTTTGCCTTCAAATTCATACCGTGATCCTAGCATGCATGGACTCGACTCATATGACTGGGATTTCCATGAAAAAGATTGTGGGCAGAAAATGTGTGATATCTTTGCATTTCTCTTCTGTTTCTTATTTATATTTCTATTTTACTTCCTTAATTTAGCATTATGGACAGGGAAAGACCTAATCTAAAATCTGCACAAAAATATTTTGCCTTCAAATTCATACCGTTATCGTAGCATGCATGGACTCGACTCATATGACTGGGATTTCCATGGAAAAGATTGTGTGCCGAAAATGGGTGATCACTGTACATTTCTCTTATGTTTCCTATTTATATTTCTCTTTTACCTCCTAAATTTAGCATTATGTACAGGGAAAGACCTAATCTAAAATCTGCACAAAAATATTTTGCCTTCAAATTCATACCGTGATCGTAGCATGCATGGACTCAACTCATATGACTGGGATTTCCATGAAAAAGTTTGTGGGCCGAAAATGGGTGATCACTGTACATTTCTCTTCTGTTTCCTATTAATATTTATATTTGACTTCCTTCATTTAGCATTATGGACAGGGAACGACCTAATCTTAGTTCTGCAAAAAATATATTGCCTTCAAATTCATACCATGATCGTAGCATGGATGGACTTGAATCATATGACTTGGATTTCCATGAAAAAGATTGTGGGCAGAAAATGGGTGATCACTGTACATTTCTCTTCTGTTTCCTATTTATATTTCTAATTTACCTCCTCAATTTAGCATTATGGACAGGGAAAGACCTAATCTAAGATCTGCAAAAAAATATTTTGCCTTCAAATTCATACCGTGATCGTAGCATGCATGGACGCGACTCATATGACTGGGATTTCCATGAAAAAGATTGTGTGCAGAAAATGGGTGATCACTGTACATTTCTCTTCTGTTTCCTATTTATATTTATATTTTACCTCCTCAATTTAGCATTATGGACAGGGAAATACCTAATCTAAGATCTGTCAAAAAATGTTTTGCCTTCAAACTCACACCGTGATCGTAGCATGCATGGACTTGACTCATATGACTGGGATTTCCATGAAAAAATTCTGGGCAGAAAATGAGTGATCTCTGTGCATTTCTCTTCTGTTTCCTATTTATATTTCTATTTACCTTCCTTAATTTAGCATTATGGACAGGGAAAGATCTAATCTAAAATATGGAAAAAAATATTTTGCCTTCAAATTCATACCGTGATCCTAGCATGCATGGACTCGACTCATATGACTGGGATTTCCATGAAAAAGATTGTAGGCAGAAAATGGGTGATCTCTTTTCATTTCTCTTCTGTTTCCTATTTATATTTCTATTTTACTTCCTTAATTTAGCATTGTGGACAGGGAAAGACCTAATCTAAGATCTGCAAAAAAATATTTTGCCTTCAAACTCATACCGTGATCTTAGCATGCATGGACTTGACTCATATGACTGGGATTTCCATGAAAAAGATTGTGGGCAGAAAATGGGTGATATCTTTGCATTTCTCTTCCGTTTCTTATTTATATTTATATTTTACTTCCTTAATTTAGCATTGTCGACAGGGAAAGACCTAATCTAAGATCTGCAAAAAAATATTTTGTCTCCAAATTCATACCGTGATCGTAGCATGCATGGACTCGACTCATATGACTGGGATTTCCATGAAAAAGATTGTGTGCAGAAAATGGGTGATCTCTGTGCATTTCTCTTCTGTTTCCTATTTATATTTATTTTTTACTTCTTTAATTTAGCATTATGGACAGGGAAAGACCTAATCTAAGATCTGCAAAAAAAAATTTTGCCTTCAAATTCATACCGTGATCGTAGCATGCATGGACTCGACTCATATGACTGGGATTTCCATGAAAAAGATTGTGGGCAGAAAATGGGTGATCTCTGTGCATTTCTCTTCTGTTTCATATTTATATTTCTATTTTACTTCCTTAATTTAGCATTATGGACAGGGAAAGTCCTAATCTAAAATCTGGAAAAAAAAATTTTGCCTTCAAATTCATACCGTGATCGTAGCATGCATGGACTTGACTCATATGACTGCGATTTCCATGAAAAAGATTGTGGGAAGATAATGGGTGATCTCTGTGCATTTCTCTTCTGTTTCCTATGTATATTTCTATTTTACTTCCTTAATTTAGCATTATGGACAGGGAAAGACCTAATCTAAGATCTGCAAAAAAATATTTTGCCTTAAAATTCATACCGTGATCGTAGCATGCATTGACTCGACTCATATGACTGGGATTTCCATGAAAAAGATTGTGGGCACAAAATGGGTGATCTCTGTGCATTTCTCTTCTGTTTCCTATTTATCTTCCTTAATTTAGCATTATGGACAGGGAAAGACCTAATCTAAGATCTGCAAAGAAATATTTTGCCTTCAAATTCATACCGTGATCGTAGTATGCATGGACTCGGCTCATATGACTGGGATTTCGATGAAAAAGATTGTGGGCAGAAAATGGGTGATCTCTGTGCATTTCTCTTCTGTTTCCTATTTATCTTCCTTAATTTAGCATTATGGACAGGGAAAGACCTAATCTAAGATCTGCAAAAAAATATTTTCCCTTCAAATTCATACCGTGATCGTAGCATGCATGGACTTGACTCATATGACTGGGATTTCCATGAAAAAAATTGTGGGCAGAAAATGGGTGATCTCTGTGTATTTCTCTTCTGTTTCCTATTTATATTTATATTTTACTTCCTTAATTTAGCATTATGGACAGGTAAAGACCTAATCTAAGATCTGCAAAAAAATATTTTGTCTTCAAATTCATACCGTGATAGTAGCATGCATGACTTGACTCATATGACTGGGATTTCCATGAAAAAGATTTTGGGCAGAAAATGGGTGATCTCTGTGCATTTCTCTTCTGTTTCCTATTTATATTTCTATTTTACTTCCTTAATTTAGCATTATGGACAGGGAAAGACCTAATCTAAGATCTGCAAAAAAATATTTTGCCTTCAAATTCATACCGTGATCGTAGCATGCATGGACTCGACTCATATGACTGGGATTTCCATGAAAAAGATTGTGGGCAGAAAATGGGTGATCTCTGTGCATTTCTCTTCTGTTTCCTATTTATATTTCTATTTTACTTTTTTAATTTAGCATTATGGACAGGTAAAGACCTAATCTAAGATCTGCAAAAAAATATTTTGTCTTCAAATTCATACCGTGATCGTAGCATGCATGGACTTGACTCATATGACTGGGATTTCCATGAAAAAGATTTTGGGCAGAAAATGGGTGATCTCTGTGCATTTCTCTTCTGTTTCCTATTTATATTTCTATTTTACTTCCTTAATTTAGCATTATGGACAGGGAAAGACCAAATCTAAATTCTGCAAAAAAATATTTTGCCTTCAAATTCATACCGTGATCGTAGCATGCATGGACACGACTCATATGACTGGGATTTCCATGAAAAAGATTGTGGGAGGAAAATGGGTGATCTCTGTGCATTTCTCTTCTGTTTTTTATTTATATTTATATTTTACTTCCTTTATTTAGCATTATGGACAGGGAAAGACCTAATCTAAGATCTGCAAAAAAATAGTTTGCCTTCAAATTCATACCGTGATCGTAGCATGCATGGACTCGACTCATATGACTGGGATTTCCATGAAAAATATTGTGGGCACAAAATGGGTGATCTCTGTGCATTTCTCTTCTGTTTCCTATTTATATTTTTATTTTACTTCCTTATTTTTGCATTGTGGACAGGGAAAGACCTAATCTAAGATCTGCAAAAAAATATTTTCCCTTCAAATTCATACCGTGATCGTAGCATGCATGGACTCGACTCATATGACTGGGATTTCCATGAAAAAGATTGTGGGCAGAAAATGGGTGATCTCTGTGCATTTCTCTTCTGTTTCATATTTATATTTCTATTTACCTTCCTTAATTTAGCATTATGGACAGGGAAAGATCTAATCTAAAATCTGGAAAAAAATATTTGGCCTTCAAATTCATACCGTGATCCTAGCATGCATGGACTCGACTCATATGACTGGGATTTCCATGAAAAAGATTGTGGGCAGAAAATGTGTGATATATTTGCATTTCTCTTCCGTTTCTTATTTATATTTATATTTTACTTCCTTAATTTAGCATTGTCGACAGGGAAAGACCTAATCTAAGATCTGCAAAAAAATATTTTGCCTTCAAATTCATACCGTGATCGTAGCATGCATGGACTCGACTCATATGACTGGGATTTCCATGAAAAAGATTGTGGGCAGAAAATGGGTGATCTCTGTGTCTTTCTCTTCTGTTTCCCATTTATATTTATATTTTACTTCCTTAATTTAGCATTATGGACAGGGAAAGACCTAATCTAAGATCTGCAAAAAAATATTTTGCCTTCAAATTCATACCGTGATCGTAGCATGCATGGACTCGACTCATATGCCTGGGATTTCCATGAAAAAGATTGTGGGTAGAAAATGGGTGATCTCTGTCCATTTCTCTTCTGTTTCCTATTTCTATTTCTATTTTACTTCCTTAATTTAGCATTGCGGACAGGGAAAGACCTAATCTAAGATCTGCAAAAAAATATTTTCCCTTCAAACTCATACCGTGATCGTAGCATGCATGGACTTGACTCATATGACTGGGATTTCCATGAAAAAGATTGTGGGCAGAAAATGGGTGATCTCTGTGCATTTCTCTTCGGTTTCATATTTATATTTCTATTTACCTTCCTTAATTTAGCATTTTGGACAGGGAAAGATCTAATCTAATATCTGGAAAAAAATATTTTGCCTTCAAATTCATACCGTGATCGTAGCATGCATGGACTCGACTCATATGACTGGGATTTCCAAGAAAAAGATACTGGGCACAAAATGGGTGATCACTGTACATTTCTCGTCTGTTTAATATTTATATTTATATTTTACTTCCTTAATTTAGCATGATGGACAGGGAAAGACCTAATCTAAAATCTGCAAAAAAATATTTTGCCTTCAAATTCATAGCGTGATCGTAGCATGCATGGACTCGACTCATATGACTGGGATTTCCATGAAAAAGATTGTGTGCAGAAAATGGGTGATCACTGTACATTTCTCTTCTGTTTCCTATTTATATTTCTATTTTACTTCCTTAATTTAGCATTATGGACAGGGAAAGACCTAATCTAAGATCTGCAAAATAATATTTTGCCTTCCAATTCATACCGTGATCCTAGCATGCATGGACTCGACTCATATGACTGGGATTCCCATGAAAAAGATTGTGGGCACAAAATGGTTGATCACTGTACATTTCTCTTCTGTTTCCAATTTACATTTCTATTTTACTTCCTTCATTTAGCATTATGAACGGGGAAAGACATAATCTAAGATCTGCAAAAAAACATTTTGCTTTCAAATTCATACCGTGATCGCAGCATGCATGGACTCAACTCATATGACTGGGATTCCCATGAAAAAGATTGTGGGAAGAAAATGGGTGATCACTGTACATTTCTCTTCTGTTTCCTATTTATATTTCTAATTTACTTCCTTAATTTAGCATTATGGACAAGGAAAGACCTAATCTAAGGTCTGCAAAATAATATTTTGCCTTCCAATTCATACCGTGATCGTAGCATGCATGGACTCGACTCATATGACTGGGATTTCCATGAAAAAGATTGCGTGCAGAAAATGGGTGATCACTGTACATTTCTCTTCTGTTTCCTATTTATATTTCTATTTTACTTCCTTAATTTAGCATTATGGACAGGGAAAGACCTAATCTAAGGTCTGCAAAATAATATTTTGCCTTCCAATTCATACCGTGATCGTAGCATGCATGGACTCGACTCATATGACTGGGATTTCCATGAGAAAGATTGTGGGCAGAAAATGGGTGATCTCTGTACATTTCTCTTCTGTTACCTATTTATATTTATATTTTACTTTCTCAATTTAGCATTATGGACAGGGAAACACCTAATCTAAAATCTGCAAAAAAATATTTTGCCATCAAATTCATACCGTGATTGTAGCATGCATGGACTCGACTCATATGACTGGGATTTCCATGAAAAAGACAGTGGGCACAAAATGGGTGATCACTGTACATTTCTCTTCTGTTTCCTATTTATATTTATATTTTATTTCCTTAATTTAGCGTTATGGACATGGAAAGACCTAATCTAAGATCTGCAAAAAAATATTTTGCCTTCAAATTCATACCGTGATCGTAGCATGCATGGACTCGACTCATATGAATGGGATTTCCATGAAAAAGATTGCGGGCAGAAAATGGGTGATCACTGTACATTTCTCTTCTGTTTCCTATTTATATTTCTAATTTACCTCCTCAATTTAGCATTATGTCCAGGGAAAGACCTAATCTAAGACGTGCAAAAAAATATTTTGCTTTCAAATTCATACCGTGATCGTAGCATGCATGGACTCGACTTATATCACTGGGATTCCCATGAAAAAGATTGTGGGCAGAAAATGGGTGATCACTGTACATTTCTCTTCTGTTTCCTATTTATATTTATATTTTACTTCCTTCATTTAGCATTATGGACAGGGAAAGACCTCATCTAAGATCTACAAAAGTATATTTTCCTTTCAAGTTCATACCGTGATCGTAGCATGCATGGACTCGACTCATATGACTGGGATTCCCATGAAAAAGATTGTGGGCAGAAAATTGGTGATCACTGTACATTTCTCTTCTGTTTCCTATTTATATTTCTATTTTACTTCCTCAATTTAGCATTATGGACAGGGAAAGACCTGATCTAAGATCTGCAAAAAAATATTTTGCCTTCAAATTCATACCGTGATCGTAGCATGTATGGACTCGACTTATATGACTGGGATTTCCATGAAAAAGATTGTGGCCAGAAAATGGGTGATCACTGTACATTTCTCTTCTGTTTCCTATTTATATTTATATTTTACTTTCTTTCATTTAGCATTATGGACAGGGAAAGACCTCATCTAAGATCTACAAAAATATATTTTCCTTTCAAGTTCATACCGTGATCGTAGCATGCATGGACTCGACTCATATGACTGGGATTTCCATGAAAAAGATTGTGGGCAGAAAATGGGTGATCACTGTACATTTCTCATCTGTTTAATATTTATATTTATATTTTATTCCTTATTTTAGCATCATGGACAGGGAAAGACCTAATCTAAAATCTGCAAAAAAATATTTTGCCTTCAAATTCATACCGTGATCGTAGCATGCATGGACTTGACTCATATGACTGGGATTTCCATGAAAAAGATTGTGTGCAGAAAATGGGTGATCACTGTACATTTCTCTTCTGTTTCCTATTTATATTTATATTTTACTTCCATAATTTAGCATTATGGACAGGGAAAGACCTAATCTAAGATCTGCAAAATAATATTTTGCCTTCCAATTCATACCGTGATCGTAGCATGCATGGACTCGACTCATATGACTGGGATTTCCATGAGAAACATTGTGGGCAGAAAATTGGTGATCTCTGTACATTTCTCTTCTGTTTCCTATTTATATTTATATTTTACTTCCTCAATTTAGCATTTTGGACAGGGAAAGACCTAATCTAAGATCTGCAAAAAAATATTTTGCCTTCAAATTCATACCGTGATCGTAGCATGTATGGACTTGACTCATATGACTGGGATTTCCATGAAAAGGATTGTGGGCAGAAAATGGGTGATCACTGTATATTTCTCGTCTGTTTAATATTTATATTTATATTTTACTTCCTTAATTTAGCATCATGGACAGGGAAAGAACTAATCTAAAATCTGCAAAAAAATATTTTGCCTTCAAATTCATACCGTGATCGTAGCATGCATGGACTCGACTCATATGACTGGGATTTCCATGAAAATATTGTGTGCAGAAAATGGGTGATCACTGTACATTTCTCTTCTGTTTGCTATTTATATTTATATTTTACTTCCTTAATTTAGCATTATGGACAGGGAAAGACCTAATCTAAAATCTGCAAAAAAATATTTTGCCTTCAAATTTATACAGTGATCGTAGCATGTATGGACTCGACTTATATGACTGGGATTTCCATGAAAAAGATTGTGGGCAGAAAATAGGTGATCACTGTACATTTCTCTTCTGTTTCCTATTTATATTTATATTTTACTTCCTCAATTTAGCATTATGGACAGGGAAACACCTAATCTAAAATCTGCAAAAAAATATTTTGCCATCAAATTCATACCGTGATCGTAGCATGCATGGACTCGACTCATATGACTGGGATTTCCATGAAAAAGATTGTGTGCAGAAAATGGGTGATCACTGTACATTTCTCTTCTGTTTCCTATTTATATTTATATTTTACTTCCTTAATTCAGCATTATGGACAGGGAAAGACCTAATCTGAGATCTGCAAAATAATATTTTGCCTTCCAATTCATACCGTGATCGTAGCATGCATGGACTCGAATCATATGACTGGGATTTCCATGAGAAACATTGTGGGCAGAAAATAGGTGATCTCTGTACATTTCTCTTCTGTTTCCTATTTATATTTATATTTTACTTCCTTAATTTAGCGTTATGGACATGGAAAGACCTAATCTAAGATCTGCAAAAAAATATTTTGCCTTCAAATTCATACCGTGATCGTAGCATGTATGGACTCGACTTATATGACTGGGATTTCCATGAAAAAGATTGTGGGCAGAAAATTGGTGATCACTGTACATTTCTCTTCTGTTTCCTATTTATATTTCTATTTTACTTCCTCAATTTAGCATTATGGACAGGGAAAGACCTGATCTAAGATCTGCAAAAAAATATTTTGCCTTCAAATTCATACCGTGATCGTAGCATGTATGGACTCGACTTATATGACTGGGATTTCCATGAAAAAGATTGTTGGCAGAAAATGGGTTATCACTGTACATTTCTCTTCTGTTTCCTATTTATATTTATATTTTACTTCCTTCATTTAGCATTTTGGACAGGGGAAAGACCTAATCTAAGATCTGCAAAAAAATATTTTGCCTTCAAATTCATACCGTGATCGTAGCATGCATGGACTTGACTCATATGACTGGGATTCCCATGAAAAAGATTGTGGGTAGAAAATTGGTGATCACTGTACAATTCTCTTCTGTTTTCTATTCATATTTCTATTTTGCTTCCTCAATTTAGCATTATGGACAGGGAAAGACCTAATCTAAAATCTGTACACAAATATTTGGCCTTCAAATTCATACCGTGATCGTAGCATGCATGGACTCGACTCATATGACTGGGATTTCCATGAAAAAGATTGTGGGCAGAAAATGGGTGATCACTGTACATTTCTCTTCTGTTTCCTATTTATATTTCTATTTTACTTCCTCAATTTAGCATTAAGGACAGGGAAAGACCTAATCTAAGATCTGCAAAAAATATTTTGCCTTCTAATTCATACCGTGATCATAGCATGCATGGACTCGACTCATATGACTGGGATTACCATGAAAAAGATTGAGGGCAGAAAATTGGTGATCACTGTACATTTCTCTTCTGTTTCCTATTTATATTTCTATTTTACTTCCTTCATTTAGCATTATGGACAGGGAAAGACCTAATCTAAGCTATGCAAAAAAATATTTTGCCTTCAAATTCATACCGTGATCGTAGCATGTATGGACTCGACTCATATGACTGGGATTTCCATGAAAAAGATTGTGGGCAGAAAATTGGTGATCACTGTACATTTCTCTTCTGTTTCCTATTTATATTTCTATTTTACTTCCTCAGTTTAGCATTATGGACAGGGAAAGACCTGATCTAAGATCTGCAAAAAAATATTTTGCCTTCAAATTCATACCGTGATCGTAGCATGTATGGACTCGACTCATATGACTGGGATTTCCATGAAAAAGATTGTGGGCAGAAAATGGGTGATCACTGTACATTTCTCTTCTGTTTCCTATTTATATTTCTATTTTAGCTTCTCAATTTAGCATTATGGACTGGGAAAGACCTAATCTAAGATCTGCAAAAAATATTTTGCCTTCAAATTCATACCGTGATCGTAGCATGCATGGACTCGACTCATATGACTGGGATTTCCATGAAAAAGATCGTGGGCAGAAAATGGGTGATCAGTGTACATTTCTCTTCTGTTTCCTATTTATATTTCTATTTTACTTCCTCAATTTAGCATTAAGGACAGGGAAAGACCTAATCTAAGATCTGCAAAAAAATATTTTGCCTTCTAATTCATACCGTGATCGTAGCATGCATGGACTCGACTCATATGACTGGGATTACCATGAAAAAGATTGTGGGCAGAAAATGGGTGATCACTGTACATTTCTCTTCTGTTTCCTATTTATATTTATATTTTATCTTCTCAATTTAGCATTATGGACAGGGAAAGACCTAATCTAAGTTCAGCAAAAAAATATTTTGCCTTCAAATTCATAATGTGATCGTAGCATGCATGGACTCGACTCATATGACTGGGATTTCCATGAAAAAGATTGTGGGCAGAAAATGGGTGATCACTGTGCATTTCTCTTCTGTTTCCTATTTAAATTTCTATTTTACTTCCTTCATTTAGCATTATGGACAGGGAAAGAACTAATCTAAGCTCTGCAAAAAAATATTTTACCTTCAAATTCATGCTGTGATCGTAGCATGCATGGACTTGACTCATATGACTGGGATTTCCATGAAAAAGATCGTGGGCAGAAAATGGGTGATCACTGTACATTTCTCCTCTGTTTCCTATTTATATTTCTATTTTACTTCCTCAATTTAGCATTATGGACAGGGAAAGACCTAATCTAAGATCTGCAAAAAAATATTTTGCCTTCAAATTCATACCGTGATCGTAGCATGCATGGACTCGACTCATATGACTGGGATTCCCATGAAAAAGATTGTGGGCAGAAAATTGGTGAACAACTGTACATTTCTCTTCTGTTTCCTATTTATATTTATATTTTACTTCCTCAATTTAGCATTATGGA
Source organism: Acanthosepion lycidas (assembly GCA_963932145.1). Taxonomy (NCBI): domain Eukaryota; kingdom Metazoa; phylum Mollusca; class Cephalopoda; order Sepiida; family Sepiidae; genus Acanthosepion; species Acanthosepion lycidas. The sequence continues at coordinate 1,114,428 of OZ010604.1, read as the reverse complement.
CAGGGAAAGACGTAATCTAAGTTCAGCAAAAAAATATTTTGCCTTCAAATTCATAACGTGATCGTAGCATGCATGGACTCGACTCATATGACTGGGATTTCCATGAAAAAGATTGTGGGCAGAAAATGGGTGATCACTGTACATTTCTCTTCTGTTTCCTATTTATATTTCTATTTTACTTCCTTCATTTAGCATTACGGACAGGGAAAGACCTAATCTAAGATCTGCAAAAAAATATTTTGCCTTCAAATTCATACCGTGATCGTAGCATGGATGGACTCGACTCATATGACTGGGATTTCCATGAAAAAGATTGTGGGCAGAAAATTGGTGATCACTGTACATTTCTCCTCTGTTTCCTATTTATATTTATATTTTACTTCCTTCATTTAGCATTACAGACAGGGAAAGACCTAATCTAAGATCTGCAAAAAAATATTTTGCCTTCAAATTCATACCGTGATCGTAGCATGCATGGACTTGACTCATATGACTGGGATTCCCATGAAAAAGATTGTGGGTAGAAAATTGGTGATCACTGTACAATTCTCTTCTGTTTTCTATTCATATTTCTATTTTGCTTCCTCAATTTAGCATTATGGACAGGGAAAGACCTAATCTAAAATCTGCACACAAATATTTGGCCTTCAAATTCATACCGTGATCGTAGCATGCATGGACTCGACTCATATGACTGGGATTTCCATGAAAAAGATTGTGGGCAGAAAATGGGTGATCACTGTACATTTCTCTTCTGTTTCCTATTTATATTTCTATTTTACTTCCTCAATTTAGCATTAAGGACAGGGAAAGACCTAATCTAAGATCTGCAAAAAATATTTTGCCTTCTAATTCATACCGTGATCATAGCATGCATGGACTCGACTCATATGACTGGGATTACCATGAAAAAGATTGAGGGCAGAAAATTGGTGATCACTGTACATTTCTCTTCTGTTTCCTATTTATATTTCTATTTTACTTCCTTCATTTAGCATTATGGACAGGGAAAGACCTAATCTAAGCTATGCAAAAAAATATTTTGCCTTCAAATTCATACCGTGATCGTAGCATGTATGGACTCGACTCATATGACTGGGATTTCCATGAAAAAGATTGTGGGCAGAAAATTGGTGATCACTGTACATTTCTCTTCTGTTTCCTATTTATATTTCTATTTTACTTCCTCAGTTTAGCATTATGGACAGGGAAAGACCTGATCTAAGATCTGCAAAAAAATATTTTGCCTTCAAATTCATACCGTGATCGTAGCATGTATGGACTCGACTCATATGACTGGGATTTCCATGAAAAAGATTGTGGGCAGAAAATGGGTGATCACTGTACATTTCTCTTCTGTTTCCTATTTATATTTCTATTTGAGCTTCTCAATTTAGCATTATGGACTGGGAAAGACCTAATCTAAGATCTGCAAAAAATATTTTGCCTTCAAATTCATACCGTGATCGTAGCATGCATGGACTCGATTCATATGACTGGGATTTCCATGAAAAAGATCGTGGGCAGAAAATGGGTGATCAGTGTACATTTCTCTTCTGTTTCCTATTTATATTTCTATTTTACTTCCTCAATTTAGCATTAAGGACAGGGAAAGACCTAATCTAAGATCTGCAAAAAAATATTTTGCCTTCTAATTCATACCGTGATCGTAGCATGCATGGACTCGACTCATATGACTGGGATTACCATGAAAAAGATTGTGGGCAGAAAATGGGTGATCACTGTACATTTCTCCTCTGTTTCCTATTTATATTTATATTTTACTTCCTTCATTTAGCATTACAGACAGGGAAAGACCTAATCTAAGATCTGCAAAAAAATATTTTGCCTTCAAATTCATACCGTGATCGTAGCATGCATGGACTTGACTCATATGACTGGGATTCCCATGAAAAAGATTGTGGGTAGAAAATTGGTGATCACTGTACAATTCTCTTCTGTTTTCTATTCATATTTCTATTTTGCTTCCTCAATTTAGCATTATGGACAGGGAAAGACCTAATCTAAAATCTGCACACAAATATTTGGCCTTCAAATTCATACCGTGATCGTAGCATGCATGGACTCGACTCATATGACTGGGATTTCCATGAAAAAGATTGTGGGCAGAAAATGGGTGATCACTGTACATTTCTCTTCTGTTTCCTATTTATATTTCTATTTTACTTCCTCAATTTAGCATTAAGGACAGGGAAAGACCTAATCTAAGATCTGCAAAAAATATTTTGCCTTCTAATTCATACCGTGATCATAGCATGCATGGACTCGACTCATATGACTGGGATTACCATGAAAAAGATTGAGGGCAGAAAATTGGTGATCACTGTACATTTCTCTTCTGTTTCCTATTTATATTTCTATTTTACTTCCTTCATTTAGCATTATGGACAGGGAAAGACCTAATCTAAGCTATGCAAAAAAATATTTTGCCTTCAAATTCATACCGTGATCGTAGCATGTATGGACTCGACTCATATGACTGGGATTTCCATGAAAAAGATTGTGGGCAGAAAATTGGTGATCACTGTACATTTCTCTTCTGTTTCCTATTTATATTTCTATTTTACTTCCTCAGTTTAGCATTATGGACAGGGAAAGACCTGATCTAAGATCTGCAAAAAAATATTTTGCCTTCAAATTCATACCGTGATCGTAGCATGTATGGACTCGACTCATATGACTGGGATTTCCATGAAAAAGATTGTGGGCAGAAAATGGGTGATCACTGTACATTTCTCTTCTGTTTCCTATTTATATTTCTATTTGAGCTTCTCAATTTAGCATTATGGACTGGGAAAGACCTAATCTAAGATCTGCAAAAAATATTTTGCCTTCAAATTCATACCGTGATCGTAGCATGCATCGACTCGATTCATATGACTGGGATTTCCATGAAAAAGATCGTGGGCAGAAAATGGGTGATCAGTGTACATTTCTCTTCTGTTTCCTATTTATATTTCTATTTTACTTCCTCAATTTAGCATTAAGGACAGGGAAAGACCTAATCTAAGATCTGCAAAAAAATATTTTGCCTTCTAATTCATACCGTGATCGTAGCATGCATGGACTCGACTCATATGACTGGGATTACCATGAAAAAGATTGTGGGCAGAAAATGGGTGATCACTGTACATTTCTCTTCTGTTTCCTATTTATATTTATATTTTATCTTCTCAATTTAGCATTATGGACAGGGAAAGACCTAATCTAAGTTCAGCAAAAAAATATTTTGCCTTCAAATTCATAATGTGATCGTAGCATGCATGGACTCGACTCATATGACTGGGATTTCCATGAAAAAGATTGTGGGCAGAAAATGGGTGATCACTGTGCATTTCTCTTCTGTTTCCTATTTAAATTTCTATTTTACTTCCTTCATTTAGCATTATGGACAGGGAAAGAACTAATCTAAGCTCTGCAAAAAAATATTTTACCTTCAAATTCATGCTGTGATCGTAGCATGCATGGACTTGACTCATATGACTGGGATTTCCATGAAAAAGATCGTGGGCAGAAAATGGGTGATCACTGTACATTTCTCCTCTGTTTCCTATTTATATTTCTATTTTACTTCCTCAATTTAGCATTATGGACAGGGAAAGACCTAATCTAATATCTGCAAAAAAATATTTTGCCTTCAAATTCATACCGTGATCGTAGCATGCATGGACTCGACTCATATGACTGGGATTCCCATGAAAAAGATTGTGGGCAGAAAATTGGTGAACAACTGTACATTTCTCTTCTGTTTCCTATTTATATTTATATTTTACTTCCTCAATTTAGCATTATGGACAGGGAAAGACGTAATCTAAGTTCAGCAAAAAAATATTTTGCCTTCAAATTCATAACGTGATCGTAGCATGCATGGACTCTACTCATATGACTGGGATTTCCATGAAAAAGATTGTGGGCAGAAAATGGGTGATCACTGTACATTTCTCTTCTGTTTCCTATTTATATTTCTATTTTACTTCCTTCATTTAGCATTACGGACAGGGAAAGACCTAATCTAAGATCTGCAAAAAAATATTTTGCCTTCAAATTCATACCGTGATCGTAGCATGGATGGACTCGACTCATATGACTGGGATTTCCATGAAAAAGATTGTGGGCAGAAAATTGGTGATCACTGTACATTTCTCCTCTGTTTCCTATTTATATTTATATTTTACTTCCTTCATTTAGCATTACAGACAGGGAAAGACCTAATCTAAGATCTGCAAAAAAATATTTTGCCTTCAAATTCATACCGTGATCGTAGCATGCATGTACTCGACTCATATGACTGGGATTTCCATGAAAAAGATTGTGGGCAGAAAATGGGTGATCACTGTCCATTTCTCTTCTGTTTCCTATTTATATTTATATTTTACCTTCTCAATTTAGCATTATGGACAGGGAAAGACCTAATCTAAGATATGCAAAAAAATATTTTGCCTTCAAATTCATACCGTGATCGTAGAATGCATGGACTCGACTCATATGACTGGGATTTCCATGAAAAAGATTGTGGGCAGAAAATTGGTGATCACTGTACATTTCTCCTCTGTTTCCTATTTATATTTATATTTTACTTCCTTCATTTAGCATTATGGACAGGGAAAGACCTAATCTAAGTTCAGCAAAAAAATATTTTGCCTTCAAATTCATAACGTGATCATAGCATGCATCGTCTCGACTCATATGACTGGGATTTCCATGAAAAAGTTTCTGGTCAGAAAATGGGTGATCACTGTACATTTCTCTTCTGTTTCCTATTTATATTTATATTTTACCTCCTCAATTTAGCTTTATGGACAGGGAAAGACCTAATCTAAGATCTGCAAAAAAATATTTTGCCTTCAAATTCATACCGTCATCGTAGCATGCATGGACTCGACTCATATGAAGGTGAATTCCATGAAAAAGATTGTGGGCCGAAAATGGGTGATCACTGTACATTTCTCTTCTGTTTCCTATTTATATTTCTATTTTACCTCCTCAATTTAGCATTATGGACAGGGAAAGACCTAATCTAAGATCTGCACAAAAATATTTTGCCTTCAAATTCATACCGTCATCGTAGCATGCATGGACTCGACTCATATGACAGGGATTTCCATCAAAAATATTGTGGGCACAAAATGGGTGATCACTGTACATTTCTCTTCTGTTTCCTATTTATATTTCTATTTTACCTCCTCAATTTAGCATTATGGACAGGGAAAGACCTAATCTAAGATCTGCACGAAAATATTTTGCCTTCAAATTCATACCGTCATCGTAGCATGCATGGACTCGACTCATATGAATGGGATTTCCATGAAAAAGATTGTGGGGCGAAAATGGGTGATCACTGTATATTTCTCTTCTGTTTCCTATTTATATTTATATTTTACCTCCTCAATTTAGCATTATGGACAGAGAAAGTCTTAATCTAAGATCTGCACAAAAATATTTAGCCTTCAAATTCATACCGTGATTGTAGCATGCATGGACTCGACTCATATGAATGGGATTTCCATGAAAAAGATTGTGGGCCGAAAATGGGTGATCACTGTGCATTTTTCTTATGTTTCCTATTTATATTTCTATTTTACCTCCTCAATTTAGCATTATGGACAGGGAAAGACATAATCTAAGATCTGCACAAAAATATTTAGCCTTCAAATTCATGCCGTCATTGTAGCATGCATGGACTCGACTCATATCAATGGGATTTCAATGTAAAAGCTTGTGGGCCGAAAATGGTTGATCACTGTACATTTCTCTTCTGTTTCCTATTTATATTTATATTTTACCTCCTCAATTTAGCATTATGGACAGGGAAAGACGTAATCTAAGATCTGCACAAAAATATTTAGCCTTCAAATTCATACCGTCATCGTAGCATGCATGGACTCGACTCATATGACTGGGATTTCCATGAAAAAGATTTTGGGCCGAAAATGTGTGATCACAGTACATTTGTCTTCTGTTTCCTATTTATATTTCTATTTTACCTCCTCAATTTAGCATTATGGACAGGGAAAGACCTAATCTAAGATCTGCACAAAAATATTTAGCCTTCAAATTCATACCGTGATCGTAGCATGCATGGAATCGACTCATATGAATCGGATTTCCATGAAAAAGATTGTGGGGCGAAAATGGGTGATCACTGTACATTTCTCTTCTGTTTCCTATTTATATTTCTATTTTACTTCCTCAATTTAGCATTATGGACAGGGAAAGACCTAATCTAAGATCTGCACAAAAATATTTAGCCTTCAAATTCATACCGTGATCGTAGCATGCATGGACTCGACTCATATGAATGGGATTTCAATGTAAAAGATTGTGGGCCGAAAATGGGTGATCACTGTACATTTCTCTTCTGTTTCCTATTTATATTTATATTTTACCTCCTCAATTTAGCATTATGGACAGGGAAAGACCTAATCTAAGATCTGCACAAAAATATTTAGCCTTCAAATTCATACCGTCATCGTAGCATGCATGGACTCGACTCATAGGAATGGGATTTCCATGAAAAAGATTGTGGGCCGAAAATGGGTGATCACTGTACATTTCTCTTCTGTTTCCTATTCATATTTCTATTTTACCTCCTCAATTTAGCATTATGGACAGGGAAAGACCTAATCTAAGATATGCACAAAAATATTTAGCCTTCAAATTCATACCGTCATCGTAGCATGCATGGACTCGACTCATATGACAGGGATTTCAATGAAAATGATTGTGGGCCGAAAATGGGTGATCACTGTACATTTCTCTTCTGTTTCCTATTTATATTTCTATATTACCTCCTCAATTTAGCATTATGGACAGGGAAAGACCTAATCTAAGATCTGCACGAAAATATTTAGCCTTCAAATTCATACCGTGATCGTAGCATGCATGGACTCGACTCATATGACTGGGATTTCCATGAAAAAGATTGTGGGCTGAAAATGGGTGATCACTGTACATTTCTCTTCTGTTTCCTATTTATATTTATATTTTACCTCCTCAATTTAGCATTATGGAAATGTAAAGACCTAATCTAAGATATGCACAAAAATATTTAGCCTTCAAATTCATACCGTCATCGTAGCATGCATGGACTCGACTCATATGAATCGGATTTCCATGAAAAAGATTGTGGGCCGAAAATGGGTGATCACTGTACATTTCTCTTCTGTTTCCTATTTATATCTATATTTTACCTCCTCAATTTAGCATTATGGACAGGGAAAGACCTAATCTAAGATCTGCACAAAAATATTTCGCCTTCAAATTCATACCGTGATCGTAGCATGCATGGACTCGACTCATATGACTGGGATTTCCATGAAAAATATTGTGGGCAGAAAATGGGTGGTCACTGTACATTTCTCTTCTGTTTCCTATTTATATTTATATTTTACCTCCTCAATTTAGCATTATGGACAGGGAAAGACCTAATCAAAGATCTGCACAAAAATATTTAAACTTTAAATTTATACCGTGGTCGTAGCATGCATGGACTCGACTCATATGACTGGGATTTCCATGAAAAAGATTGTGGGGAGAAAATGGGTGATCACTGTACATTTCTCTTCTGTTTCCTATTTCTATTTCTATTTTACCTCCTCAATTTAGCATTATGGACAGGGAAAGACCTAATCTAAGATCTGCACAAAAATATTTAGCCTGCAAATTCATACCGTGATCGTAGCATGCATGGACTCGACACATATGAATGGGATTTCCATGAAAAACATTGTGGGCCGAAAATGGGTGATCACTGTACATTTCTCTTCTGTTTCCTATTTATATTTCTATTTTACCTCCTCAATTTAGCATTATGGACAGGGAAAACCTAATCTAAGATATGCACAAAAATATTTAGCCTTCAAATTCATACCGTCATCGTAGCATGCATGCACTCGACTCATATGAATGGGATTTCCATGAAAAAGATTTTGGGCCGAAAATGGGTGATCACTGTACATTTCTCTTCTGTTTCCTATTTATATTTATATTTTACCTCCTCAATTTAGCATTATGGACAGGGAAAGAACTAATCTAAGATATGCAAAAAAATATTTTGCCTTCAAATTCATACCGTGATCGTAGCATGCATCGACTCGACTCATATGAATGGGATTTCCATGAAAAATATTGTGGGCAGAAAATGGGTGATCACTGTACATTTCTCTTCTGTTTCATATTCATATCTATATTTTACCTCCTCAATTTAGCATTATGGACAGGGAAAACCTAATCTAAGATATGCACAAAAATATTTAGCCTTCAAATTCATACCGTCATCGTAGCATGCATGCACTCGACTCATATGACAGGGATTTCCATGAAAAAGATTGTGGGCCTAAAATGGGTGATCACTGTACATTTCTCTTCTGTTTCCTATTTATATTTCTATTTTACCTCCTCAATTTAGCATTATGGACAGGGAAAGCCATAATCTAAGATCTGCACTAAAATATTTACCCTTCAAATTCATACCGTGATCGTAGCATGCATGGACTCGACTCATATGAATGGGATTTCCATGAAAAAGATTGTGGGCCGAAAATGCGTGATCACTGTACATTTCTCTTCTGTTTCCTATTTATATTTATATTTTACCTCCTCAATTTAGCATTATGGACAGGGAAAGACCTAATCTAAGATCTGCACAAAAATATTTAGCCTTCAAATTCATACCGTGATCGTAGCATGCATGGACTCGACTCATATGACTGGGAGTTCCATGAAAAATATTGTGGGCAGAAAATGGGTGGTCACTGTACATTTCTCTTCTGTTTCCTCTTTATATTTATATTTTACCTCCTCAATTTAGCATTATGGACAGGGAAAGACCTAATCAAAGATCTGCACAAAAATATTTAAACTTTAAATTTATACCGTGGTCGTAGCATGCATGGACTCGACTCATATGACTGGGATTTCCATGAGAAAGATTGTGGGGAGAAAATGGGTGATCACTGTACATTTCTCTTCTGTTTCCTATTTCTATTTCTATTTTACCTCCTCAATTTAGCATTATGGACAGGGAAAGACCTAATCTAAGATCTGCACAAAAATATTTAGCCTTCAAATTCATACCGTGATCGTAGCATGCATGGACTCGATTCATATGAATGGGATTTCAATGTAAAATATTGTGGGCCGAAAATGGGTGATCACTGTACATTTCTCTTCTGTTTCCTATTTATATTTATATTTTACCTCCTCAATTTAGCATTATGGACAGGGAAAGACCTAATCTAAGATCTGCACAAAAATATTTAGCCTTCAAATTCATACCGTCATCGTAGCATGCATGGACTCGACTCATATGGATGGGATTTCCATGAAAAAGATTGTGTGCCGAAAATGGGTCATCACTGTACATTTCTCTTCTGTTTCCTATTTATATTTCTATCTTACCCCCTCAATTTAGCATTATGGACAGGGAAAGACGTAATCTAAGATCTGCACAAAAATATTTAGCCTGCAAATTCATACCGTCACCGTAGCATGCATGGACTCGACACATATGAATGGGATTTCCATGAAAAACATTGTGGGCCGAAAATGGGTGATCACTGTACATTTCTCTTCTGTTTCCTATTTATATTTCTATTTTACCTCCTCAATTTAGCATTATGGACAGGGAAAGACCTAATCTAAGATATGCACAAAAATATTTAGCCTTCAAACTCATACCGTCATCGTAGCATGCATGGACTCGACTCATATGAATGGGATTTCCATGAAAAAGATTGTGGGCCGAAAATGGGTGATCACTGTACATTTCTCTTCTGTTTCCTATTTATATTTATATTTTACCTCCTCAATTTAGCATTATGGACAGGGAAAGACCTAATCTAAGATCTGCACAAAAATATTTAGCCTTCAAATTCATACCGTGATCGTAGCATGCATGGACTCGACTCATATGTATGGGATTTCCATGAAAAATATTGTGGGCAGAAAATGGGTGATCACTGTACATTTCTCTTCTGTTTCATATTCATATTTCTATTTTACCTCCTCAATTTAGCATTATTGACAGGGAAAGACATAATATAAGATCTGCACAAAAATATTTAGCCTTCAAATTCATGCCGTCATCGTAGCATGCATGGACTCGACTCATAAGAATGGGATTTCAATGTAAAAGATTGTGGGCCGAAAATGGGTGATCACTGTAAATTTCTCTTCTGTTTCCTATTTATATTTCTATTTTACCTCCTCAATTTAGCATTATGGACAGGGAAAGACCTAATCTAAGATATGCACAAAAATATTTAGCCTTCAAATTCATACCGTCATCGTAGCATGCATGGACTCGACTCATATGAATGGGATTTCCATGAAAAAGATTGTGGGCCGAAAATGGGTGATCACTGTACATTTCTCTTCTGTTTCCTATTCATATTTCTATTTTACCTCCTCAATTTTGCATTATGGACAGGGAAAGACATAATATAAGATCTGCACAAAAATATTTAGCCTTCAAATTCATGCCGTCATCGTAGCATGCATGGACTCGACTCATACGAATAGGATTTCAATGTAAAAGATTGTGGGCCGAAAATGGGTGATCACTGTACATTTCTCTTCTGTTTCCTATTTATATTTCTATTTTACCTCCTCAATTTAGCATTATGGACAGGGAAAGACCTAATATAAGATATGCACAAAAATATTTAGCCTTCAAATTCATGCCGTCATCGTAGCATGCATGCACTCGACTCATACGAATGGGATTTCAATGTAAAAGATTGTGGGCCGAAAATGGGTGATCACTGTACATTTCTCTTCTGTTTCCTATTTATATTTATATTTTAACTCCTCAATTTAGCATTATGGACAGGGAAAGACCTAATCTAAGATCTGCACAAAAATATTTATCCTTCAAATTCATACCGTCATCGTAGCATGCATGGACTCGACTCATATGACAGGGATTTCAATGAAAAAGATTGTGGGCCGAAAATGGGTGATCACTGTACATTTCTCTTCTGTTTCCTATTTATATTTCTATTTTACCTCCTCAATTTAGCATTATGGACAGGGAAAGACCTAATCTAAGATCTGCACAAAAATATTTAGCCTTCAAATTCATACCGCGATCATAGCATGCATGGACTCGACTCATATGACAGGGATTTCCATGAAAAAGATTGTGGGCCGAAAATGGGTGATCACTGTAAATTTCTCTTCTGTTTCCTATTTATATTTCTATTTTACCTCCTCAATTTAGCATTATGGACAGGGAAAGACCTAATCTAAGATCTGCACAAAAATATTTAGCCTTCAAATTTATACCGTGATCGTAGCATGCATGGACTTGACTCATATGAATGGGATTTCCATGAAAAAGATTGTGGGCCGAAAATGGGTGGTCACTGTACATTTCTCTTCTGTTTCCTATTTATATTTATATTTTACCTCCTCAATTTAGCATTATGGACAGGGAAAGACCTAATCTAAGATCTGCACAAAAATATTTAGCCTTCAAATTCATACCGTCATCGTAGCATGCATGGACTCGACTCATATGACAGGGATTTCAATGAAAAAGATTGTGGGCCGAAAATGGGTGATCACTGTACATTTCTCTTCTGTTTCCTATTTATATTTCTATTTTACCTCCTCAATTTAGCATTATGGACAGGGAAAGACCTAATCTAAGATCTGCACAAAAATATTTAGCCTTCAAATTCATACCGTGATCATAGCATGCATGGACTCGACTCATATGAATGGGATTTCCATGAAAAAGATTGTGGGCCGAAAATGGGTGATCACTGTACATTTCTCTTCTGTTTCCTATTTATATTTATATTTTACCTCCTCAATTTAGCATTATGGACAGGGAAAGACCTAATCTTAGATCTGCACAAAAATATTTAGCCTTCAAATTCATACCATGATCGTAGCATGCATGGACTCGACTCATATGAATGGGATTGCCATGAAAAAGATTGTGGGCCGAAAATGGGTGATCACTGTGCATTTCTCTTCTGTTTCCTATTTATATTTCTATTTTACCTCCTAAATTTAGCATTATGGACAGGGAAAGACATAATCTAAGATCTGCACAAAAATATTTAGCCTTCAAATTCATGCCGTCATTGTAGCATGCATGGACTCGACTCATATGAATGGGATTTCAATGTAAAAGATTGTGGGCCGAAAATGGGTGATCACTGTACATTTCTCTTCTGTTTCCTATTTATATTTATATTTTACCTCCTCAATTTAGCATTATGGACAGGGAAAGACCTAATCTAAGATCTGCACAAAAATATTTAGCCTTCAAATTCATACCGTCATCGTAGCATGCATGGACTCGACTCATATGAATGGGATTTCCATGAAAAAAATTGTGGGCCGAAAATGGGTGATCACTGTACATTTCTCTTCTGTTTCCTATTTATATTTCTTTTTGACCTCCTCAATTTAGCATTATTGACAGGGAAAGACCTAATCTAAGATCTGCACAAAAATATTTAGCCTTCAAATTCATACCGTCATCGTAGCATGCATGGACTCGACTCATATGACTGGGATTTCCATGAAAAATATTGTGGGCAGAAAATGGGTGATCACTGTACATTTCTCTTCTGTTTCCTATTTATATTTCTATTTTACCTCCTCAATTTAGCATTATGGACAGGGAAAGACCTAATCTAAGATATGCACAAAAATATTTAGCCTTCAAATTCATACCGTGGTCGTAGCATGCATGGACTCGACTCATATGAATGGGATTTCCATGAAAAATATTGTGGGCAAGAAATGGGTGATCACTGTACATTTCTCTTCTGTTTCATATTCATATTTCGATTTTACCTCCTCAATTTAGCATTATGGACAGGGAAAGACCTAATCTAAGATCTGCACAAAAATATTTAGCCTTCAAATTCATACCGTCATCGTAGCATGCATGGACTCGACTCATATGACAGGGATTTCAATGAAAATGATTGTGGGCCGAAAATGGGTGATCACTGTACATTTCTCTTCTGTTTCCTATTTATATTTCTATATTACCTCCTCAATTTAGCATTATGGACAGGGAAAGACCTAATCTAAGATCTGCACGAAAATATTTAGCCTTCAAATTCATACCGTGATCGTAGCATGCATGGACTCGACTCATATGACTGGGATTTCCATGAAAAAGATTGTGGGCTGAAAATGGGTGATCACTGTACATTTCTCTTCTGTTTCCTATTTATATTTATATTTTACCTCCTCAATTTAGCATTATGGAAATGTAAAGACCTAATCTAAGATATGCACAAAAATATTTAGCCTTCAAATTCATACCGTCATCGTAGCATGCATGGACTCGACTCATATGACTGGGATTTCCATGAAAAAGATTGTGGGCCGAAAATGGGTGATCACTGTACATTTCTCTTCTGTTTCCTATTGATATTTCTATTTTACCACCTCAATTTAGCATTATGGACAGGGAAAGACCTAATCTAAGATCTGCACAAAAATATTTAGCCTTCAAATTCATACCGTCAACGTAGCATGCATGGACTCGACTCATATGAATGGGATTTCCATGAAAAAGATTGTGGGCCGAAAATGGGTGATCACTGTACATTTCTCTTCTGTTTCCTATTTATATTTCTATTTTACCTCCTCTATTTAGCATTATGGACAGGGAAAGACCTAATCTAAGATCTGCACAAAAATATTTAGCCTTCAAATTCATACCGTCATCGTAGCATGCATGGACTCGACTCATATGACAGGGATTTCAATGAAAAAGATTGTGGGCTGAAAATGGGTGATCACTGTACATTTCTCTTCTGTTTCCTATTTATATTTCTATTTTACCTCCTCAATTTAGCATTATGGACAGGGAAAGACCTAATCTAAGATCTGCACAAAAATATTTAGCCTTCAAATTCATACCGTGATCATAGCATGCATGGACTCGACTCATATGAATGGGATTTCCATGAAAAAGATTGTGGGCCGAAAATGGGTGATCACTGTACATTTCTCTTCTGTTTCCTATTTATATTTATATTTTACCTCCTCAATTTAGCATTATGGACAGGGAAAGACCTAATCTAAGATCTGCACAAAAATATTTAGCCTTCAAATTCATACCATGATCGTAGCATGCATGGACTCGACTCATATGAATGGGATTTCCATGTAAAAGATTGTGGGCCGAAAATGGGTGATCACTGTACATTTCTCTTCTGTTTCCTATTTATATTTCTATTTGACCTCCTCAATTTAGCATTATGGACAGGGAAAGACCTAATCTAAGATCTGCACAAAAATATTTAGCCTTCAAATTCATACCGTCATCGTAGCATGCATGGACTCGACTCATATGACTGGGATTTCCATGAAAAATATTGTGGGAAGAAAATGGGTGATCACTGTACATTTCTCTTCTGTTTCCTATTTATATTTCTATTTTGCCTCCTCAATTTAGCATTATGGACAGGGAAAGACCTAATCTAAGATATGCACAAAAATATTTAGCCTTCAAATTCATACCGTGAGCGTAGCATGCGTGGACTCGACTCATATGAATGGGATTTCCATGAAAAATATTGTGGGCAAAAAATGGGTGATCACTGTACATTTCTCTTCTGTTTCCTATTCATATTTCGATTTTACCTCCTCAATTTAGCATTATGGACAGGGAAAGACCTAATCTAAGATCTGCACAAAAATATTTAGCCTTCAAATTCATACCGTCATCGTAGCATGCATGGACTCGACTCATATGAATGGGATTTCCATGAAAAAGATTGTGGGCCGAAAATGGGTGATCACTGTACATTTCTCTTCTGTTTCCTATTTATATTTCTATTTTACCTCCTCAATTTAGCATTATGGACAGGGAATGACCTAATCTAAATTCTGCACAAAAATATTTAGCCTTCAAATTCATACCGTGATCGTAGCATGCATGGACTCGACTCAGATGACTGGGATTTCCATGAAAAAGATTGTGGGCAGAAAATGGGTGATCACTGTACATTTCTCTTCTTTTTTTTATTTATATTTCTATTTTACCTCCTCAATTTAGCATTATGGACAGGGAAAGACCTAATCTAAGATCTGCACAAAAATATTATGCCTTCAAATTCATACCGTCATCGTAGCATGCATGGACTCGACTCATATGAATGGGATTTCCATGAAAAAGATTGTGGGCCGAAAATGGGTGATCACTGTACATTTCTCTTCTGTTTCCTATTCATATTTCTATTTTACCTCCTCAATTATCATTATGGACAGGGAAAGACCTAATCTAAGATCTGCACAAAAATATTTAGACTTCAAATTCATACCGTCATCGTAGCATGCATGGACTCGACTCATATGAATGGGATTTCCATGAAAAAGATTTTGGGCCGAAAATGGGTGATCACTGTACATTTCTCTTCTGTTTCCTATTTATATTTCTATTTTACCACCTCAATTTAGCATTATGGACAGGGAAAGACCTAATCTAAGATCTGAAAAAAATATTTAGCCTTCAAATTCATACCGTCATCGTAGCATGCATGGACTCGACTCATATGAATGGGATTTCCATGAAAAAGATTGTGGGCCGAAAATGGGTGATCACTGTACATTTCTCTTCTGTTTCCTATTTATATTTATATTTTACCTCCTCAATTTAGCATTATGGACAGGGAAAGACCTAATCTAAGATCTGCACAAAAATATTTAGCCTTCAAATTCATACCGTCATCGTAGCATACATGGACTCGACTCATATGAATGGGATTTCCATGATAAAGATTGTGGGCCGAAAATGGGTGATCACTGTACATTTCTCTTCTATTTTCTATTTATATTTCTATTTTACCTCCTCAATTTAGCATTATGGACAGGGAAAGACCTAATCTAAGATATGCACAAAAATATTTAACCTTCAAATTCATACCGTGATCGTAGCATGCATGGACTCGACTCATATGACTGGGATTTCCATGAAAAATATTATGGGCAGAAAATGGGTGATCACTGTACATTTCTCTTCTGTTTCCTATTTATATTTATATTTTACCTACTCAATTAAGCATTATTGACAGGGAAAGACCTAATCTAAGATCTGCATAAAAATATTTTGCCTTCAAATTCATATCGTGATCGTAGCATGCATGGACTCGACTCATATGACTGGGATTTCCATGAAAAATATTGTGGGCAGAAAATGGGTGATCACTGTACATTTCTCTTCTGTTTCCTATTTATATTTCTATTTTACCTCCTCAATTTAGCATTATGGACAGGGAAAGACCTAATCTAAGATATGCACAAAAATATTTAGCCTTCAAATTCATACCGTCATCGTAGCATGCATGGACTCGACTCATATGAATGGGATTTCCATGAAAAAGATTGTGGGCCGAAAATGGGTGATCACTGTACATTTCTCTTCTGTTTCCTATTTGTATTTATATTTTACCTCCTCAATTTAGCATTATGGACAGGGAAAGAACTAATCTAAGATCTGCACAAAAATAATTAGCCTTCAAATACATACCGTCATCGTAGCATGCATGGACTCGACTCATATGACTGGGATTTCCAGGAAAAATATTGTGGTCAGAAAATGGGTGATCACTGTACATTTCTCTTCTGTTTCCTATTAATATTTATATTTTACATCCTCAATTTAGCATTATGGACAGGGAAAGACCTAATCTAAGATCTGCACAAAAATATTTTGCCTTCAAATTCATACCGTGATCGTAGCATGCATGGACTCGACTCATATGAATGGGATTTCCATGAAAAAGATTGTGGGCCGAAAATGGGTGATCACTGTACATTTCTCTTCTGTTTCCTATTTATATTTCTATTTTACCTCCTCAATTTAGCATTATGGACAGGGAAAGACCTAATCTAATATCTGCACAAAAATATTTAGCCTTCAAATTCATACCGTCATCGTAGCATGCATGGACTCGACTCATATGAATGCGATTTCCATGAAAAAGATTGTGGGCCGAAAATGGGTGATCACTGTACATTTCTCTTCTGTTTCCTATTTATATTTATATTTTACCTCCTAATTTAGCATTATTGACAGGGAAAGACCTAATCTGAGATCTGCACAAAAATATTTAGCCTTCAAATACATACCGTCAACTTAGCATGCATGGACTCGACTGATATGAATGGGATTTCCATGAAAAATATTGTGGGCCGAAAATGGGTGATCACTGTAGATTTCTCTTCTGTTTCCCATTTATATTTATATTTTACCTCCTCAATTTAGCATTATGGACAGGGAAAGACCTAATCTAATATCTGCACAAAAATATTTAGCCTTCAAATTCATACCGTCATCGTAGCATGCATGGACTCGACTCATATGAATGGGATTTCCATGAAAAAGATTGTGGGCCGAAAATGGGTGATCACTGTACATTTCTCTTCTGTTTCCTATTCATATTTCTATTTTACCTCCTCAATTTAGCATTATGGACAGGGAAAGACCTAATCTAAGATCTGCACAAAAATATTTAGACTTCAAATTCATACCGTCATCGTAGCAGGCATGGACTCGACTCATATGAATGGGATTTCCATGAAAAAGATTTTGGGCCGAAAATGGGTGATCACTGTACATTTCTCTTCTGTTTCCTATTTATATTTCTATTTTACCACCTCAATTTAGCATTATGGACAGGGAAAGACCTAATCTAAGATCTGAAAAAAAATATTTAGCCTTCAAATTCATACCGTCATCGTAGCATGCATGGACTCGACTCATATGAATGGGATTTCCATGAAAAAGATTGTGGGCCGAAAATGGGTGATCACTGTACATTTCTCTTCTGTTTCCTATTTATATTTATATTTTACCTCCTCAATTTAGCATTATGGACAGGGAAAGACCTAATCTAAGATCTGCACAAAAATATTTAGCCTTCAAATTCATACCGTCATCGTAGCATGCATGGACTCGACTCATATGACTGGGATTTCCATGAAAAATATTGTGGGCCGACAATGGGTGATCACTGTACATTTCTCTTCTGTTTCCTATTTATATTTATATTTTACCTCCTCAATTTAGCATTATGGACAGGGAAAGACCTAATCTAAGATCGGCACAAAAATATTTAGCCTTCCAATTCATAACGTCATCGTAGCATGCATGGACTCGACTCATATGAATGGGATTTCCATGAAAAAGATTGTGGGCCGAAAATGGGTGATCACTGTACATTTCTCTTCTGTTTCCTATTTATATTTATATTTTACCTCGTCAATTTAGCATTATGGACAGGGAAAGACCTAATCTAAGATATGCACAAAAATATTTAGCCTTCAAATTCATACCGTCATCGTAGCATACATGGACTCGACTCATATGAATGGGATTTCCATGATAAAGATTGTGGGCCGAAAATGGGTGATCACTGTACATTTCTCTTCTGTTTTCTATTTATATTTCTATTTTACCTCCTCAATTTAGCATTATGGACAGGGAAAGACCTAATCTAAGATATGCACAAAAATATTTAACCTTCAAATTCATACCGTGATCGTAGCATGCATGGACTCGACTCATATGACTGGGATTTCCATGAAAAATATTATGGGCAGAAAATGGGTGATCAATGTACATTTCTCTTCTGTTTCCTATTTATATTTATATTTCACCTCCTCAATTAAGCATTATGGACAGGGAAAGACCTAATCTAAGATATGCACAAAAATATTTAGCCTTCAAATTCATACCGTCATCGTAGCATGCATGGACTCGACTCATATGACTGGGATTTCCATGAAAAATATTGTGGGCAGAAAATGGGTGATCACTGTACATTTCTCTTCTGTTTCCTATTTATATTTATATTTTACCTACTCAATTTAGCATTATTGACAGGGAAAGACCTAATCTAAGATCTGCATAAAAATATTTTGCCTTCAAATTCATATCGTGATTGTAGCATGCATGGACTCGACTCATATGACTGGGATTTCCATGAAAAATATTGTGGGCAGAAAATGGGTGATCACTGTACATTTCTCTTCTGTTTCCTATTTATATTTCTATTTTACCTCCTCAATTTAGCATTATGGACAGGGAAAGAACTAATCTAAGATATGCACAAAAATATTTAGCCTTCAAATTCATACCGTCATCGTAGGATGCATGGACTCGACTCATATGAATGGGATTTCCATGAAAAAGATTGTGGGCCGAAAATGGGTGATCACTGTACATTTCTCTTCTGTTTCCTATTTGTATTTATATTTTACCTCCTCAATTTAGCATTATGGACAGGGAAAGAACTAATCTAAGATCTGCACAAAAATAATTAGCCTTCAAATACATACCGTCATCGTAGCATGCATGGACTCGACTCATATGACTGGGATTTCCAGGAAAAATATTGTGGTCAGAAAATGGGTGATCACTGTACATTTCTCTTCTATTTCCTATTAATATTTATATTTTACATCCTCAATTTAGCATTATGGACAGGGAAAGACCTAATCTAAGATCTGCACAAAAATATTTTGCCTTCAAATTCATACCGTCATCGTAGCATGCATGGACTCGACTCATATGAATGGGATTTCCATGAAAAAGATTGTGGGCCGAAAATTGGTGAATACTGTACATTTCTCTTCTGTTTCCTATTTATATTTCTATTTTACCTCCTCAATTTAGCATTATGGACAGGGAAAGACCTAATCTAATATCTGCACAAAAATATTTAGCCTTCAAATTCATACCGTCATCGTAGCATGCATGGACTCGACTCATATGAATGCGATTTCCATGAAAAAGATTGTGGGCCGAAAATGGGTGATCACTGTACATTTCTCTTCTGTTTCCTATTTATATTTATATTTTACCTCCTAATTTAGCATTATTGACAGGGAAAGACCTAATCTGAGATCTGCACAAAAATATTTAGCCTTCAAATACATACCGTCACCTTAGCATGCATGGACTCGACTCATATGAATGGGATTTCCATGAAAAATATTGTGGGCCGAAAATGGGTGATCACTGTACATTTCTCTTCAGTTTCCCATTTATATTTATATTTTACCTCCTCAATTTAGCATTATGGACAGGGAAAGACCTAATCTAATATCTGCACAAAAATATTTAGCCTTCAAATTCATACCGTCATCGTAGCATGCATGGACTCGACTCATATGAATGGGATTTCCATGAAAAAGATTGTGGGCCGAAAATGGGTGATCACTGTACATTTCTCTTCTGTTTCCTATTTATATTTCTATTTTACCTCCTAATTTAGCATTATTGACAGGGAAAGACCTAATCTGAGATCTGCACAAAAATATTTAGCCTTCAAATTCATACCGTCATCGTAGCATGCATGGACTCGTCTCATATGACTGGGATTTCCATGAAAAAGATTGTGGGCCGAAAATAGGTGATCACAGTGCATTTCTCTTCTGTTTCCTGTTTATATTTCTATTTTACCTCCTCAATTTAGCATTATGGACAGGGAAAGACCTAATCTAAGATCTGCACAAAAATATTTAGCCTTCAAATTCATACCGTCATCGTAGCATGCATGGACTCGACTCATATGAATGGGATTTCCATGAAAAAGATTGTGGGCCGAAAATGGGTGATCACTGTACATTTCTCTTCTGTTTCCTATTCATATTTCTATTTACCTCCTCAATTTAGCATTATGGACAGGGAAAGACCTAATCTAAGATCTGCACAAAAATATTTAGACTCCAAATTCATACCGTCATCGTAGCATGCATGGACTCGACTCATATGAATGGGATTTCCATGAAAAAGATTTCGGGCCGAAAATGGGTGATCACTGTACATTTCTCTTCTCTTTCCTATTTATATTTCTATTTTACCACCTCAATTTAGCATTATGGACAGGGAAAGACCTAATCTAAGATCTGAAAAAAAATATTTAGCCTTCAAATTCATACCGTCATCGTAGCATGCATGGACTCGACTCATATGAATGGGATTTCCATGAAAAAGATTGTGGGCCGAAAATGGGTGATCACTGTACATTTCTCTTCTGTTTCCTATTTATATTTATATTTTACCTCCTCAATTTAGCATTATGGACAGGGAAAGACCTAATCTAAGATCTGCACAAAAATATTTAGCCTTCAAATTCATACCGTCATCGTAGCATTCATGGACTCGACTCATATGAATGGGATTTCCATGAAAAAGATTGTGGGCCGAAAATGGGTGATCACTGTACATTTCTCTTCTGTTTCCTATTTATATTTCTATTTTACCTCCTCAATTTAGCATTATGGACAGGGAAAGACCTAATCTAAGATCTGCACAAAAATATTTAGCCTTGAAATTCATACCGTGATCGTAGCATGCATGGACTCGACTCATATGACTGGGATTTCCATGAAAAATATTTTGGGCCGACAATGGGTGATCACTGTACATTTCTCTTCTGTTTCCTATTTATATTTATATTTTACCTCCTCAATTTAGCATTATGGACAGTGAAAGACCTAATCTAAGATCGGCACAAAAATATTTAGCCTTCCAATTCATAACGTCATCGTAGCATGCATGGACTCGACTCATATGAATGGGATTTCCATGAAAAAGATTGTGGGGGGTAAATGGGTGATCACTGTACATTTCTCTTCTGTTTCCTATTTATATTTATATTTTACCTACTCAATTTAGCATTATTGACAGGGAAAGACCTAATCTAAGATCTGCATAAAAATATTTTGCCTTCAAATTCATATCGTGATCGTAGCATGCATGGACTCGACTCATATGACTGGGATTTCCATGAAAAATATTGTGGGCAGAAAATGGGTGATCACTGTACATTTCTCTTCTGTTTCCTATTTATATTTCTATTTTACCTCCTCAATTTAGCATTATGGACAGGGAAAGACCTAATCTAAGATATGCACAAAAATATTTAGCCTTCAAATTCATACCGTCATCGTAGCATGCATGGACTCGACTCATATGAATGGGATTTCCATGAAAAAGATTGTGGGCCGAAAATGGGTGATCACTGTACATTTCTCTTCTGTTTCCTATTTGTATTTATATTTTACCTCCTCAATTTAGCATTATGGACAGGGAAAGAACTAATCTAAGATCTGCACAAAAATAATTAGCCTTCAAATACATACCGTCATCGTAGCATGCATGGACTCGACTCATATGACTGGGATTTCCAGGAAAAATATTGTGGTCAGAAAATGGGTGATCACTGTACATTTCTCTTCTGTTTCCTATTTATATTTATATTTTACATCCTCAATTTAGCATTATGGACAGGGAAAGACCTAATCTAAGATCTGCACAAAAATATTTTGCCTTCAAATTCATACCGTCATCGTAGCATGCATGGACTCGACTCATATGAATGGGATTTCCATGAAAAAGATTGTGGGCCGAAAATGGGTGATCACTGTACATTTCTCTTCTGTTTCCCATTTATATTTATATTTTACCTCCTCAATTTAGCATTATTGACAGGGAAAGACCTAATCTGTGATCTGCACAAAAATATTTAGCCTTCAAATTCATACCGTCATCGTAGCATGCATGGACTGGATTCATATGACTGGGATTTCCATGAAAAAGATTGTGGGCCGAAAATAGGTGATCACAGTGCATTTCTCTTCTGTTTCCTGTTTATATTTCTATTTTACCTCCTCAATTTAGCATTATGGACAGGGAAAGACCTAATCTAAGATCTGCACAAAAATATTTAGCCTTCAAATTCATACCGTCATCGTAGCATGCATGGACTCGACTCATATGACTGGGATTTCCATGAAAAAGATTGTGGGCCGAAAATGGGTGATCACTGTACATTTCTCTTCTGTTTCCTATTTATATTTCTATCTTACCCCCTCAATTTAGAATTATGGACAGGGAAAGACCTAATCTAAGATCTGCACAAAAATATTTAGCCTTCAAATTCATACCGTGATCGTAGCATGCATGGACTCGACTCATATGACTGGGATTTCCATGAAAAATATTGTGGGCAGAAAATGGGTGATCACTGTACATTTCTCTTCTGTTTTCTATTTATATTTATATTTTACCTACTCAATTTAGCATTATTGACAGGGAAAGACCTAATCTAAGATCTGCACAAAAATATTTTGCCTTCAAATTCATACCGTGATCGTAGCATGCATGGACTCGACTCATATGACTGAGATTTCCATGAAAAATATTGTGGGCAGGAAATGGGTGATCACTGTACATTTCTCTTCTGTTTCCTATTTATATTTCTATTTTACCTCCTCAATTTAGCATTATGGACAGGGAAAGACCTAATCTAAGATCTGCACAAAAATATTTAGCCTTCAAATTCATACCGTCATCGTAGCATGCATGGACTCGACTCATATGAATGGGATTTCCATGAAAAAGATTGTGGACCGAAAATGGGTGATCACTGTACATTTCTCTTCTGTTTCCTATTTATATTTCTATTTTACCTCCTCAATTTAGCATTATGGACAGGGAAAGAACTAATCTAAGATCTGCACAAAAATATTTAGCCTTCAAATTCATACCGTGATCGTAGCATGCATGGACTCGACTCATATGACTGGGATTTCCATGAAAAATATTGTGGGCAGAAAATGGGTGATCACTGTACATTTCTCTTCTGTTTCCTATTTATATTTATATTTTACCTCCTCAATTTAGTATTATGGACAGGGAAAGACCTAATCTAAGATCTGCACAAAAATATTTAGCCTTCAAATTCATACCGTCATCGTAGCATGCATGGACTCGACTCCTATGGATGGGATTTCCATGAAAAAGATTGTGGGCCGAAAATGGGTGATCACTGTACATTTCTCTTCGGTATCCTATTTATATTTCTATTTTACATCCTAATTTAGCATTATTGACAGGGAAAGACCTAATCTGAGATCTGCACAAAAATATTTAGCCTTCAAATTCATACCGTCATTGTAGCATGCATGGACTCGACTCATATGACTGGGATTTCCATGAAAAATATTGTGGGCCGAAAATGGGTGATCACTGTACATTTCTCTTCTGTTTCCTATTTATATTTATATTTTACCTCCTCAATTTAGCATTATGGACAGGGAAAGACCTAATCTAAGATCTGCAGAAAAATATTTAGCCTTCAAATTCATACCATCATCGTAGCATGCATGGACTCGACTCATATTGGTGGGATTTCCATGAAAAAGATTGTGGGCCGAAAATGGGTGATCACTGTACATTTCTCTTCTGTTTCCTATTTATATTTATATTTTACCTCCTCAATTTAGCATTATGGACAGGGAAAGAACTAATCTAAGATCTGCACAAAAATATTTAGCCTTCAAATTCATACCGTCATCGTAGCATGCATGGACTCGACTCATATGGATGGGATTTCCATGAAAAAGTTTGTGGGCCGAAAATGGGTGATCACTGTACATTTCTCTTCTGTTTCCTATTTATATTTATATTTAACTCCTCAATTTAGCATTATGGACAGGGAAAGAACTAATCTAAGATCTGCACAAAAATATTTAGCCTTCAAATTCATACCGTCATCGTAGCATGCATGGACTCGACTCATATGCCTGGGATTTCCATGAAAAATATTGTCGGCAGAAAATGGGTGATCACTGTACATTTCTCTTCTGTTTCCTATTTATATTTCTATTTTACATCCTCAATTTAGCATTATGGACAGGGAAGACCTAATCTAAGATCTGCACAAAAATATTTTGCCTTCAAATTCATACCGTGATCGTAGCATGCATGGACTCGACTCATATGAATGGGATTTCCATGAAAAATATTGTGGGCAGAAAATGGGTGATCACTGTACATTTCTCTTCTGTTTCATATTCATATTTCTATTTTACCTCCTCAATTTAGCATTATGGACAGGGAAAGACCTAATCTAAGATCTGCACAAAAATATTTTGCCTTCAAATTCATACCGTGATCGTAGCATGCATGGACTCGACTCATATGACTGGGATTTCCATGAAAAATATTGTGGGCAGAAAATGGGTGATCACTGTACATTTCTCTTCTGTTTCCTATTTATATTTCTATTTTACCTCCTCAATTTAGCATTATGGACAGGGAAAGACCCAATCTAAGATATGCACAAAAATATTTAGCCTTCAAATTCATACCGTCATCGTAGCATGCATGGACTCGACTCATATGAATGGGATTTCCATGAAAAAGATTGTGGGCCGAAAATGGGTGATCACTGTACATTTCTCTTCTGTTTCCTATTTATATTTATATTTTACCTCCTCAATTTAGCATTATGGATAGGGAAAGAACTAATCTAATATCTGCACAAAAATATTTAGCCTTCAAATTCATACCATCATCGTAGCATGCACGGACTCGACTCATATGACTGGGATTTCCATGAAAATATTGTGGTCAGAAAATGGGTGATCACTGTACATTTCTCTTCTGTTTCCTATTTATATTTCTATTTTACATCCTCAATTTAGCTTTATAGACAGGGAAAGACCTAATCTAAGATCTGCACAAAAATATTTTGCCTTCAAATTCATACCGTGATCGTAGCATGCATGGACTCGACTCATATGAATGGGATTTCCATGAAAAATATTGTGTGCAGAAAATGGGTGATCACTGTACATTTCTCTTCTTTTTCATATTCATATTTCTATTTTACCTCCTCAATTTAGCATTATGGACAGGGAAAGACCTAATCTAAGATCTGCACAAAAATATTTAGCCTTCAAATTCATACCGTCATGGTAGCATGCATGGACTCGACTCATATGGATGGGATTTCCATGAAAAAGATTGTGGGCCGAAAATGGGTGATCACTGTACATTTCTCTTCTGTTTCATATTCATATTTCTATTTTACCTCCTCAATTTAGCATTATGGACAGGGAAAGACCTAATCTAAGATCTGCACAAAAATATTTAAACTTCAAATTTATACCGTGGTCGTAGCATGCATGGACTCGACTCATATGACTGGGATTTCCATGAAAAATATTGTGGGCAGAAAATGGGTGATCACTGTACATTTCTCTTCTTTTTCCTATTTATATTTCTATTTTACCTCCTCAATTTAGCATTATGGACAGGGAAAGACCTAATCTAAGATCTGCACAAAAATATTTAGCCTTCAAATTCATACCGTCATCGCAGCATGCATGGAGTCGACTCATATGAATGGGATTTATATGAAAAAGATTGTGGGTCGAAAATGGGTGATCACTGTACATTTCTCTTCTGTTTCCTATTCATATTTCTATTTTACCTCCTCAATTTAGCATTATGGACAGGGAAAGACCTAATCTAAGATCTGCACAAAAATATTTTGCCTTCAAATTCATACCGTGATCGTAGCATGCATGGACTCGACTCATATGAATGGGATTTCCATGAAAAAGATTGTGGGCCGAAAATGGGTGATCACTGTACATTTCTCTTCTGTTTCCTATTTATATTTCTATTTTACCTCCTCAATTTAGCATTATGGACAGGGAAAGACCTAATCTAAGATCTGCACAAAAATATTTAGCCTTCAAATTCATACCGTCATCGTAGCATGCATGGACTCGACTCATATGACTGGGATTTCCATGAAAAATATTGTGGGCAGAAAATGGGCGATCACTGTACATTTCTCTTCTTTTTCCTATTTATATTTCTATTTTACCTCCTCAATTTAGCATTATGGACAGGGAAAGACCTAATCTAAGATCTGCACAAAAATATTTAGCCTTCAAATTCATACCGTCATCGCAGCCTGCATGGAGTCGACTCATATGATTGGGATTTCCATGAAAAAGATCGTGGGCCGAAAATGGGTGATCACTGTACATTTCTCTTCTGTTTCCGATTTATATTTCTATTTTACCACCTCAATTTAGCATTATGGACAGGGAAAGACCTAATCTAAGATCTGAACAAAAATATTTAGCCTTCAAATTCATACCGTCATCGTAGCAAGCATGGACTCGACTCATATGAATGGGATTTCCATGAAAAAGATTGTGGGGCGAAAATGGGTGATCACTGTACATTTCTCTTCTCTTTCCTATTTATATTTCTATTTTACCTCCTCAATTTAGCATTATGGACAGGGAAAGACCTAATCTAAGATCTGCACAAAAATATTTACCCTTCAAATTCATACCGTCATCGTAGCATGCATGGACTCGACTCATATGACTTGGATTTCCATGAAAAAGATTGTGGGCCGAAAATGGGTGATCACTGTACATTTCTCTTCGGTTTCCTATTTATATTTCTATTTTACCTCCTAATTTAGCATTGTTGACAGGGAAAGACCTAATCTGAGATCTGCACAAAAATATTTAGCCTTCAAATTCATACCGTCATTGTAGCATGCATGGACTCGACTCATATGACTGGGATTTCCATGAAAAAGATTGTGGGGCGAAAATGGGTGATCACTGTACATTTCTCTTCTGTTTCCTATTTATATTTCTATTTTACCTCCTCAATTTAGCATTATGGACAGGGAAAGACCTAATCTAAGATCTGCACAAAAATATTTAGCCTTCAAATTCATACCGTCATCGTAGCATGCATGGACTCGACTCATATGGATGGGATTTCCATGAAAAATATTGTCGGCAGAAAATGGGTGATCACTGTACATTTCTCTTCTGTTTCCTATTCATATTTCTATTTTACCTCCTCAATTTAGCATTATGGACAGGGAAAGACCTAATCTAAGATCTGCACAAAAATATTTTGCCTTCAAATTCATACCGTGATCGTAGCATGCATGGACTCGACTCATATGAATGGGATTTCCATGAAAAAGATTGTGGACCGAAAATGGGTGATCACTGTACATTTCTCTTCTGTTTCCTATTTATATTTATATTTTACCTCCTCAATTTAGCATTATGGACAGGGAAAGACCTAATCTAAGATCTGCACAAAAATATTTAGCCTTCAAATTCATACCGTCATCGTTGCATGCATGGACTCGACTCATATGAATGGGATTTCCATGAAAAAGATTGTGGGCCGAAAATGGGTGATCACTGTACATTTCTCTTCTGTTTCCTATTTATATTTCTATTTTACCTCCTCAATTTAGCATTATGGACAGGGAAAGACCTAATCTAAGATCTGCACAAAAATATTTAAACTTCAAATTTATACCGTGGTCGTAGTATGCATGGACTCGACTCATATGACTGGGATTTCCATGAAAAATATTGTGGGCAGAAAATGGGCGATCACTGTACATTTCTCTTCTTTTTCCTATTTATATTTCTATTTTACCTCCTCAATTTAGCATTATGGACAGGGAAAGACCTAATCTAAGATCTGCACAAAAATATTTAGCCTTCAAATTCATACCGTCATCGCAGCCTGCATGGAGTCGACTCATATGAATGGGATTTCCATGAAAAAGATTGTGGGCCGAAAATGGGTGATCACTGTACATTTCTCTTCTGTTTCCTATTTATATTTATATTTTACCTCCTCAATTTAGCATTATGGACAGGGAAAGAACTAATCTAAGATCTGCACAAAAATATTTTGCCTTCAAATTCATACCGTGATCGTAGCATGCATGGACTCGACTCATATGAATGGGATTTCCATGAAAAAGATTGCGGGCCAAAAATGGGTGATCACTGTACATTTCTCTTCTGTTTCCTATTTTTATTTATATTTTACCTCCACAATTTAGCATTATGGACAGGGAAAGACCTAATCTAAGATCTGCACAAAAATATTTAGCCTTCAAATTCATACCGTGATCGTAGCATGCATGGACTCGACTCATATGACTGGGATTTCCATGAAAAATATTATGGGCAGAAAATGGGTGATCACTATACATTTCTCTTCTGTTTCCTATTCATATTTATATTTTACCTCCTCAATTTAGCATTATGGACAGGGAAAGACCTAATCTAAGATCTGCACAAAAATATTTAGCCTTCAAATTCGTACCGTCATCGTAGCATGCATGGACTCGACTCATATGATTGGGATTTCCATGAAAAAGATTGTGGACCGAAAATGGGTGATCACTGTACATTTCTCTTCTGTTTCCTATTTATATTTCTATTTTACATCCTCAATTTAGCATTATTGACAGGGAAAGACCTAATCTAAGATCTGCACAAAAATATTTAGCCTTCAAATTCATACCGTGATCGTAGCATGCATGGACTCGACTCATATGAATGGGATTTCCATGAAAAAGATTGTGGGCCGAAAATGGGTGATCACTGTACATTTCTCTTCTGTTTCCTATTTATATTTCTATTTTACCTCCTCAATTTAGCATTATGGACAGGGAAAGACGTAATCTAAGATCTACACAAAAATATTTAGCCTTCAAATTCATACCGTCATCGTAGCATACATGGACTCGACTCATATGAATGGGATTTCCATGAAAAAGATTGTGGGCCGAAAATGGGTGATCACTGTACATTTCTCTTCTGTTTCCTATTTATATTTCTATTTTACCTCCTCAATTTAGCATTATGGACCGGGAAAGACCTAATCTAAGATCTGCACAAAAATATTTAGCCTTCAAATTCATACCGTGATCGTAGCATGCATGGAATCGACTCATATGACTGGGATTTCCATGAAAAATATTATGGGCAGTAAATGGGTGATCACTGTACATTTCTCTTCTGTTTCCTATTTATATTTATATTTTACCTCCTCAATTTAGCATTATAGACAGGGAAAGACCTAATCTAATATCTGCACAAAAATATTTAGCCTTCAAATTCATACCGTGATCGTAGCATGCATGGACTCGACTCATATGACTGGGATTTCCATGAAAAATATTGTGGGCAGAAAATGGGTGATCACTGTACATTTCTCTTCTCTTTCCTATTTATATTTCTAGTTTACCTCCTCAATTTAGCATTATGGACAGGGAAAGACCTAATCTAAGATCTGCACAAAAATATTTAGCCTTCAAATTCATACCGTCATCGTAGCATGCATGGACTCGACTCATATGACTGGGATTTCCATGAAAAATATTGTGGGCAGAAAATGGTTGATCACTGTACATTTCTCTTCTCTTTCCTATTTATATTTCTAGTTTACCTCCTCAATTTAGCATTATGGACAGGGAAAGACCTAATCTAAGATCTGCACAAAAATATTTAGCCTTCAAATTCATACCGTCATCGTAGCATGCATGGACTCGACTCATATGAATGGGATTTCCATGAAAAAGATTGTGGGCCGAAAATGGGTGATCACTGTACATTTCTCTTCTGTTTCCTATTTATATTTCTATTTTACCTCCTCAATTTAGCATTATGGACAGGGAAAGACCTAATCTAAGATCTGCACAAAAATATTTATCCTTCAAATTCATACCGTCATCGTAGCATGCATGGACTCGACTCATATGACTGGGATTTCCATGAAAAATATTGTGGGCAGAAAATGGGTGGTCACTGTACATTTCTCTTCTGTTTCCTATTTATATTTCTATTTTACCTCCTCAATTTAGCATTATGGACAGGGAAAGACCTAATCTAAGATCTGCACAAAAATATTTAGCCTTCAAATTCATACCGTGATCGTAGCATGCATGGACTCGCCTCATATGACTGGGATTTCCATGAAAAATATTGTGGGCAGAAAATGGGTGATCACTGTACATTTCTCTTCTGTTTCCTATTTATATTTATATTTTACCTCCTCAATTTAGCATTATGGACAGGGAAAGACCTAATCTAAGATCTGCACAAAAATATTTTTCCTTCAAATTCATACCGTGATCGTAGCATGCATGGACTCGACTCATATGAATGGGATTTCCATGAAAAAGATTGTGGGCCGAAAATGGGTGATCACTGTACATTTCTCTTCTGTTTCCTATTTATATTTATATTTTACTTCCTCAATTTATCATTATTGACAGGGAAAGACATAATCTAAGATCTGCACAAAAATATTTAGCCTTCAAATTCATACCGTGATCGTAGCATGCATGGACTCGACTCATATGACTGGGATTTCCATGAAAAATATTGTGGGCAGAAAATGGGTGATCACTGTACGTTTCTCTTCTGTTTCCTATTTATATTTATATTTTACCTCCTCAATTTAGCATTATGGACAGGGAAAGACCTAATCTAATATCTGCACAAAAATATTTAGCCTTCAAATTCATACCGTGATCGTAGCATGCATGGACTCGACTCATATGACTGGGATTTCCATGAAAAATATTGTGGGCAGAAAATGGGTGATCACTGTACATTTCTCTTCTCTTTCCTATTTATATTTCTAGTTTACCTCCTCAATTTAGCATTATGGACAGGGAAAGACCTAATCTAAGATCTGCACAAAAATATTTAGCCTTCAAATTCATACCGTCATCGTAGCATGCATGGACTCGACTCATATGACTGGGATTTCCATGAAAAATATTGTGGGCAGAAAATGGGTGATCACTGTACATTTCTCTTCTCTTTCCTATTTATATTTCTAGTTTACCTCCTCAATTTAGCATTATGGACAGGGAAAGACCTAATCTAAGATCTGCACAAAAATATTTAGCCTTCAAATTCATACCGTCATCGTAGCATGCATGGACTCGACTCATATGAATGGGATTTCCATGAAAAAGATTGTGGGCCGAAAATGGGTGATCACTGTACATTTCTCTTCTGTTTCCTATTTATATTTCTATTTTACCTCCTCAATTTAGCATTATGGACAGGGAAAGACCTAATCTAAGATCTGCACAAAAATATTTATCCTTCAAATTCATACCGTCATCGTAGCATGCATGGACTCGACTCATATGACTGGGATTTCCATGAAAAATATTGTGGGCAGAAAATGGGTGGTCACTGTACATTTCTCTTCTGTTTCCTATTTATATTTCTATTTTACCTCCTCAATTTAGCATTATGGACAGGGAAAGACCTAATCTAAGATCTGCACAAAAATATTTAGCCTTCAAATTCATACCGTGATCGTAGCATGCATGGACTCGCCTCATATGACTGGGATTTCCATGAAAAATATTGTGGGCAGAAAATGGGTGATCACTGTACATTTCTCTTCTGTTTCCTATTTATATTTATATTTTACCTCCTCAATTTAGCATTATGGACAGGGAAAGACCTAATCTAAGATCTGCACAAAAATATTTTTCCTTCAAATTCATACCGTGATCGTAGCATGCATGGACTCGACTCATATGAATGGGATTTCCATGAAAAAGATTGTGGGCCGAAAATGGGTGATCACTGTACATTTCTCTTCTGTTTCCTATTTATATTTATATTTTACTTCCTCAATTTATCATTATTGACAGGGAAAGACATAATCTAAGATCTGCACAAAAATATTTAGCCTTCAAATTCATACCGTGATCGTAGCATGCATGGACTCGACTCATATGACTGGGATTTCCATGAAAAATATTGTGGGCAGAAAATGGGTGATCACTGTACGTTTCTCTTCTGTTTCCTATTTATATTTATATTTTACCTCCTCAATTTAGCATTATGGACAGGGAAAGACCTAATCTAAGATCTGCACAAAAATATTTAGCCTTCAAATTAATACCGTCATCGTAGCATGCATGGACTCGACTCATATGGCTGGGATTTCCATGAAAAATATTGTGGGCAGAAAATGGGTGGTCACTGTACATTTCTCTTCCGTTTCCTATTTATATTTCTATTTTACCTCCTCAATTTAGCATTATGGACAGGGAAAGACCTAATCTAAGATCTGCACAAAAATATTTAGCCTTCAAATTCATACCGTGATCGTAGCATGCATGGACTCGACGCATATGAATAGGATTTCCATGAAAAAGATTGTGGGCCGAAAATGGGTGATCACTGTACATTTCTCTTCTGTTTCCTATTTATATTTATATTTTACTTCCTCAATTTATCATTATTGACAGGGAAAGACATAATCTAAGATCTGCACAAAAATATTTAGCCTTCAAATTCATACCGTCATCGTAGCATGCATGGACTCGACTCATATGACTTGGATTTCCATGAAAAATATTGTGGGCAGAAAATGGGTGATCACTGTACGTTTCTCTTCTGTTTCCTATTTATATTTATATTTTACCTCCTCAATTTAGCATTATGGACAGGGAAAGACCTAATCTAAGATCTGCACAAAAATATTTAGCCTTCAAATTCATACCGTGATCATAGCATGCATGGACTCGACTCATATGACTGGGATTTCCAAGAAAAATATTGTGGGCAGAAAATGGGTGATCACTGTACATTTCTCTTCTGTTTCTTATTTATATTTCTATTTTACCTCCTCAATTTAGCATTATGGACAGGGAAAGACCTAATCTAAGATCTGCACAAAAATAATTTGCCTTCAAATTCATACCGTGATCAAAGCATTTATGGACTTGTCTCATATGAATGGGATTTCCATGAAAAAGATTGTGGGCAGAAAATGGGTGATCACTGTACATTTCTCTTCTGTTTCCTATTTATATTTATATTTTACCTCCTCGATTTAGCATTATGGACAGGGAAAGACCTAATCTAAGATCTGCACAAAAATATTTAGCCTTCAAATTCATACCGTCATC
The DNA here is from genome assembly GCA_963932145.1 of Acanthosepion lycidas. Classification (NCBI taxonomy): domain Eukaryota; kingdom Metazoa; phylum Mollusca; class Cephalopoda; order Sepiida; family Sepiidae; genus Acanthosepion; species Acanthosepion lycidas. Next base: position 1,080,814 of record OZ010604.1, on the reverse strand, counting down.
GTAGCATGCATGGACTCGACTCATATGACTGGGATTTCCATGAAAAAGATTGTGGGCCGAAAATGGGTGATCACTGTACATTTCTCTTCTGTTTCCTATTTATATTTCTATTTTACCTCCTCAATTTAGCATTATGGACAGGGAAAGACCTAATCTAAGATCTGCACAAAAATATTTAAACTTCAAATTTATACCGTGGTCGTAGCATGCATGGACTCGACTCATATGACTGGGATTTCCATGAAAAATATTGTGGGCAGAAAATGGATGATCACTGTACATTTCTCTTCTTTTTCCTATTTATATTTCTATTTTACCTCCTCAATTTAGCATTATGGACAGGGAAAGACCTAATCTAAGATCTGCACAAAATTATTTAGCCTTCAAATTCATACCGTCATCGCAGCATGCATAGAGTCGACTCATATGAATGGGATTTATATGAAAAAGATTGTGGGTCGAAAATGGGTGATCACTGTACATTTCTCTTCTGTTTCCTATTCATATTTCTATTTTACCTCCTCAATTTAGCATTATGGACAGGGAAAGACCTAATCTAAGATCTGCAGAAAAATATTTTGCCTTCAAATTCATACCGTGATCGTAGCATGCATGGACTCGACTCATATGAATGGGATTTCCATGAAAAAGATTGCGGGCCGAAAATGGGTGATCACTGTACATTTCTCTTCTGTTTCCTATTTTTATTTATATTTTACCTCCACAATTTAGCATTATGGACAGGGAAAGACCTAATCTAAGATCTGCACAAAAATATTTAGCCTTCAAATTCATACCGTGATCGTAGCATGCATGGACTCGACTCATATGACTGGGATTTCCATGAAAAATATTATGGGCAGAAAATGGGTGATCACTGTACATTTCTCTTCTGTTTCCTATTTATATTTATATTTTACCTCCTCAATTTAGCATTATGGACAGGGAAATACCTAATCTAAGATCTGCACAAAAATATTTAGCCTTCAAATTCGTACCGTCATCGTAGCATGCATGGACTCGACTCATATGATTGGGATTTCCATGAAAAAGCTCGTGGACCGAAAATGGGTGATCACTGTACATTTCTCTTCTGTTTCCTATTTATATTTCTATTTTACATCCTCAATTTAGCATTATTGACAGGGAAAGACCTAATCTAAGATCTGCACAAAAATATTTAGCCTTCAAATTCATACCGTGATCGTAGCATGCGTGGACTCGACTCATATGACTGGGATTTCCATGAAAAAGATTGTGGGCCGAAAATGGGTGATCACTGTACATTTCTCTTCTGTTTCCTATTTATATTTCTATTTTACCTCCTAATTTAGCATTATTGACTGGGAAAGACATAATCTAAGATCTGCACAAAAATATTTAGCCTTCAAATTCATACCGTCATCGTAGCATGCATGGACTCGACTCACATGAATGGGATTTCCATGAAAAAGATTGTGGGCCGAAAATGGGTGATCACTGTACATTTCTCTTCTGTTTCCTATTTATATTTATATTTTACCTCCTCAATTTGACATTATGGACAGGGAAAGACATAATCTAATATCTGTACAAAAATATTTAGCCTTCAAATTCATACCGTCATCGTAGCATGCATGGAATCGACTCATATGAATGGGATTTCCATGAAAAAGATTGTGGGCCGAAAATGGGTGATCACTGTACATTTCTCTTCTGTTTCCCATTTATATTTATATTTTACCTCCTCAATTTAGCATTATGGACAGGGATAGACCTAATCTAATATCTGCACAAAAATATTTAGCCTTCAAATTCATACCGTGATCGTAGCATGCATGGACTCGACTCATATGACTGGGATTTCCATGAAAAATATTGTGGGCAGAAAATGGGTGATCACTGTACATGTCTCTTCTGTTTTCTATTTATATTTCTATTTTACCTCCTCAATTTAGCATTATGGACAGGGAAAGACCTAATCTAAGATCTGCACAAAAATATTTAGCCTTCAAATTCATACCCTCATCGTAGCATGCATGGACTCGACTCATATGACTGGGATTTCCATGAAAAATATTGTGGGCAGAAAATGGGTGATCACTGTACATTTCTCTTCTGTTTCCTATTTATATTTCTATTTTACCTCCTCAATTTAGCATTATGGACAGGGAAAGACTTAATCTAAGATCTGCACAAAAATATTTAGCCTTCAAATTCATACCGTCATCGTAGCCTGCATGGAGTTGACTCATATGACTGGGATTTCCATGAAAAAGATTGTGGGCCGAAAATGGGTGATCACTGTACATTTCTCTTCTGTTTCCTATTTATATTTCTATTTTACCTCCTCAATTTAGCATTATGGACAGGGAAAGACCTAATCTAAGATCTGCACAAAAATATTTTGCCTTCAAATTCATACCGTCATCGTAGCATTTATGGACTCGACTCATATGAATGGGATTTATATGAAAAAGATTGTGGGCCGAAAATGGGTGATCACTGTACATTTCTCTTCTGTTTCCTATTTTTATTTATATTTTACCTCCTCGATTTAGCATTATGGACAGGGAAAGACCTAATCTAAGATCTGCACAAAAATATTTAGCCTTCAAATTCATACCGTCATCGTAGCATGCATGGACTCGACTCATATGACTGGGATTTCCATGAAAAAGATTGTGGGCCGAAAATGGGTGATCACTGTACATTTCTCTTCTGTTTCCTATTTATATTTCTATTTTACCTCCTCAATTTAGCATTATGGACAGGGAAAGACCTAATCTAAGATCTGCACAAAAATATTTAAACTTCAAATTTATACCGTGGTCGTAGCATGCATGGACTCGACTCATATGACTGGGATTTCCATGAAAAATATTGTGGGCAGAAAATGGATGATCACTGTACATTTCTCTTCTTTTTCCTATTTATATTTCTATTTTACCTCCTCAATTTAGCATTATGGACAGGGAAAGACCTAATCTAAGATCTGCACAAAATTATTTAGCCTTCAAATTCATACCGTCATCGCAGCATGCATAGAGTCGACTCATATGAATGGGATTTATATGAAAAAGATTGTGGGTCGAAAATGGGTGATCACTGTACATTTCTCTTCTGTTTCCTATTCATATTTCTATTTTACCTCCTCAATTTAGCATTATGGACAGGGAAAGACCTAATCTAAGATCTGCAGAAAAATATTTTGCCTTCAAATTCATACCGTGATCGTAGCATGCATGGACTCGACTCATATGAATGGGATTTCCATGAAAAAGATTGCGGGCCGAAAATGGGTGATCACTGTACATTTCTCTTCTGTTTCCTATTTTTATTTATATTTTACCTCCACAATTTAGCATTATGGACAGGGAAAGACCTAATCTAAGATCTGCACAAAAATATTTAGCCTTCAAATTCATACCGTGATCGTAGCATGCATGGACTCGACTCATATGACTGGGATTTCCATGAAAAATATTATGGGCAGAAAATGGGTGATCACTGTACATTTCTCTTCTGTTTCCTATTTATATTTATATTTTACCTCCTCAATTTAGCATTATGGACAGGGAAATACCTAATCTAAGATCTGCACAAAAATATTTAGCCTTCAAATTCGTACCGTCATCGTAGCATGCATGGACTCGACTCATATGATTGGGATTTCCATGAAAAAGCTCGTGGACCGAAAATGGGTGATCACTGTACATTTCTCTTCTGTTTCCTATTTATATTTCTATTTTACATCCTCAATTTAGCATTATTGACAGGGAAAGACCTAATCTAAGATCTGCACAAAAATATTTAGCCTTCAAATTCATACCGTGATCGTAGCATGCGTGGACTCGACTCATATGACTGGGATTTCCATGAAAAAGATTGTGGGCCGAAAATGGGTGATCACTGTACATTTCTCTTCTGTTTCCTATTTATATTTCTATTTTACCTCCTAATTTAGCATTATTGACTGGGAAAGACATAATCTAAGATCTGCACAAAAATATTTAGCCTTCAAATTCATACCGTCATCGTAGCATGCATGGACTCGACTCACATGAATGGGATTTCCATGAAAAAGATTGTGGGCCGAAAATGGGTGATCACTGTACATTTCTCTTCTGTTTCCTATTTATATTTATATTTTACCTCCTCAATTTGACATTATGGACAGGGAAAGACATAATCTAATATCTGTACAAAAATATTTAGCCTTCAAATTCATACCGTCATCGTAGCATGCATGGAATCGACTCATATGAATGGGATTTCCATGAAAAAGATTGTGGGCCGAAAATGGGTGATCACTGTACATTTCTCTTCTGTTTCCCATTTATATTTATATTTTACCTCCTCAATTTAGCATTATGGACAGGGATAGACCTAATCTAATATCTGCACAAAAATATTTAGCCTTCAAATTCATACCGTGATCGTAGCATGCATGGACTCGACTCATATGACTGGGATTTCCATGAAAAATATTGTGGGCAGAAAATGGGTGATCACTGTACATGTCTCTTCTGTTTTCTATTTATATTTCTATTTTACCTCCTCAATTTAGCATTATGGACAGGGAAAGACCTAATCTAAGATCTGCACAAAAATATTTAGCCTTCAAATTCATACCCTCATCGTAGCATGCATGGACTCGACTCATATGACTGGGATTTCCATGAAAAATATTGTGGGCAGAAAATGGGTGATCACTGTACATTTCTCTTCTGTTTCCTATTTATATTTCTATTTTACCTCCTCAATTTAGCATTATGGACAGGGAAAGACTTAATCTAAGATCTGCACAAAAATATTTAGCCTTCAAATTCATACCGTCATCGTAGCCTGCATGGAGTTGACTCATATGACTGGGATTTCCATGAAAAAGATTGTGGGCCGAAAATGGGTGATCACTGTACATTTCTCTTCTGTTTCCTATTTATATTTCTATTTTACCTCCTCAATTTAGCATTATGGACAGGGAAAGACCTAATCTAAGATCTGCACAAAAATATTTTGCCTTCAAATTCATACCGTCATCGTAGCATTTATGGACTCGACTCATATGAATGGGATTTCCATGAAAAAGATTGTGGGCCGAAAATGGGTGATCACTGTACATTTCTCTTCTGTTTCCTATTTATATTTATATTTTACCTCCTCAATTTAGCATTATGGACAGGGAAAGACCTAATCTAAGATCTGCACAAAATTATTTAGCCTTCAAATTTATACCGTCATCGTAGCATGCATGGACTCGACTCATATGAATGGGATTTCCATGAAAAAGATTGTGGGCCGAAAAAGGGTGATCATTGTACATTTCACTTCTGTTTCCTTTTTATATTTCTATTTTACCTCCTAATTTAGCATTATTGACTGGGAAAGACCTAATCTAAGAGCTGCACAAAAATATTTAGCCTTCAAATTCATACCGTCATCGTAGCATGCATGGACTCGACTCATATGACTGGGATTTCCATGAAAAATATTGTGGTTAGAAAATGGGTGATCACTGTACATTTCTCTTCTGTTTCCTATTTATATTTCTATATTACCTTCTTAATTTAGCATTATGGACAGGGAAAGACCTAATGTAAGATCTGCACAAAAATATTTAGCCTTCAAATTCATACCGTGATAGTAGCCTGCATGGACTCGACTCATATGACTGGGATTTCCATGAAAAATATTGTGGGCCGAAAATGGGTAATCACTGTATATTTTTCTTCTGTTTCCTATTTATATTTATATTTTACCTCCTCAATTTAGCATTATTGACAGGGAAAGACCTAATCTAAGATCTGCACAAAAATATTTAGCCTTCAAATTCATACCGTCATCGTAGCATGCATGGACTCGACTCACATGAATGGGATTTCCATGAAAAATATTGTGGGCCGAAAATGGGTGATCACTGTACATTTCTCTTCTGTTTCCTATTTATATTTATATTTTACCTCCTCAATTTGGCATTATGGACAGGGAAAGACCTAATCTAATATCTGCACAAAAATATTTAGCCTTCAAATTCATACCGTCATCGTAGCATGCATGGAATCGACTCATATGAATTGGAATTCCATGAAAAAGATTGTGGGCCGAAAAAGGGTGATCACTGTACATTTCTCTTCTGTTTCCCATTTATATTTATATTTTACCTCCTCAATTTAGCATTATGGACAGGGAAAGACCTAATCTAAGATCTGCACAAAAATATTTAGCCTTCAAATTCATACCGTGATCGTAGCATGCATGGACTCGACTCATATGACTGGGATTTCCATGAAAAATATATTGGGCAGAAAATGGGTGATCACTGTACATGTCTCTTCTGTTTCCTATTTATATTTATATTTTACCTCCTGAATTTAGCATTATGGACAGGGAAAGACCTAATCTAAGATCTGCATAAAAATATTTAGCCTTCAAATTCATACCCTCATCGTAGCATGCATGGACTCGACTCATATGACTGGGATTTCCATGCAAAATATTGTGGGCAGAAAATGGGTGATCACTGTACATTTCTCTTCTGTTTCCTATTTATATTCCTATTTTACCTCCTCAATTTAGCATTATGGACAGGGAAAGACCTAATCTAAGATCTGCACAAAAATATTTAGCCTTCAAATTCATACCGTCATCGTAGCCTGCATGGAGTCGACTCATATGACTGGGATTTCCATGAAAAAGATTGTGGGCCGAAAATGGGTGATCACTGTACATTTCTCTTCTGTTTCCTATTTATATTTATATTTTAACTCCTCAATTTAGCATTATGGACAGGGAAAGACCTAATCTAAGATCTGCACAAAATTATTTAGCCTTCAAATTTATACCGTCATCGTAGCATGCATGAACTCGACTCATATGAATGGGATTTCCATGAAAAAGATTGTGGGCCGAAAAAGGGTGATCACTGTACATTTCTCTTCTGTTTCCTATTTATATTTCTATTTTACCTCCTAATTTAGCATTATTGACTGGGAAAGACCTAATCTAAGATCTGCACAAAAATATTTAGCCTTCAAATTCATACCGTCATCGTAGCATGCATGGACTCGACTCATATGACTGGGATTTCCATGAAAAATATTGTGGTTAGAAAATGGGTGATCACTGTACATTTCTCTTCTGTTTCCTATTTATATTTCTATTTTACCTTCTTAATGTAGCATTATGGACAGGGAAAGACCTAATCTAAGATCTGCACAAAAATATTTAGCCTTCAAAATCATACCGTGATATTAGCATGCATGGACTCGACTCATATGACTGGGATTTCCATGAAAAATATTGTGGGCCGAAAATGGGTGATCACTGTACATTTCTCTTCTGTTTCCTATTTATATTTCTATTTTACCTCCTGAATTTAGCATTATGGACAGGGAAAGACCTAATCTAAGATCTGCACAAAAATATTTAGCCTTCAAATTCATACCGTCATCGTAGCATGCATGGACTCGACTCACATGAATGGGATTACCATGAAAAAGATTGTGGGCCGAAAATGGGTGATCACTGTACATTTCTCTTATGTTTCCTATTTCTATTTTACCTCCTGAATTTTGCATTATGGACAGGGAAAGACCTAATGTAAGATCTGCACAAAAATATTTAGCCTTCAAATTCATACCGTCATCGTAGCATGCATGGACTCGACTCATATGAATGGGATTTCCATGAAAAAGATTGTGGACCGAAAATGGGTGATCACTGTACATTTCTCTTCTGTTTCCCATTCATATTTATATTTTACCTCCTCAATTTAGCATTATGGACAGGGAAAGACCTAATCTAAGATCTGCACAAAAATATTTAGCCTTCAAATTCACACCGTCATCGGAGCCTGCATGGACTCGACTCATATGACTGGGATTTCCATGAAAATATTGTGGGCCGAAAATGGGGGATCACTGTACATTTCTCTTCTGTTTCCTATTTATATTTATATTTTACCTCCTCAATTTAGCATTATGGACAGGGAAAGACCTAATCTAAGATCTGCACAAAAATATTTAGCCTTCAAATACATACCGACATCGTAGCATGCATGGACTCGACTCATATGAATGGGATTTCCATGAAAAATATTGTGGGCCGAAAATGGGTGATCACTGTACATTTCTCTTCTGTTTGCTATTTATATTTCTATTTTACCTCCTCAATTTAGCATTATGGACAGAGAATGACCTAATCTAAAATCTGCACAAAAATATTTAGCCTTCAAATTCATACCTGATCGTAGCATGCATGGACTCGACTCATATGACTGGGATTTCCATGAAAAATATTGTGGGAAGAAAATGGGTGATCACTGTACATTTCTCTTCTGTTTCCTATTTATATTTCTATTTTACCTCCTCAATTTATCATTATGGACAGGGAAAGACCTAATCTAAGATCTGCACAAAAATATTTAGGCTTCAAATTCATACCGTCATCGTAGCATGCATGGACTAGACTCATATGATTGGGATTTCCATGAAAAATATTGTGGGCAGAAATGGGTGATCACTGTACATTTCTCTTCTGTTTCCTATTTATATTTCTATTTTACCTCTTCAATTTAGCATTATGGACAGGGAAAGACCTAATCTAATATCTTCACAAAATTATTTAGCCTTCAAATTCATACCGTCATCGTAGCATGCATGGACTCGACTCATATGAATGGGATTTCCATGAAAAAGATTGTGGGCCGAAAATGGGTGATCACTGTACATTTCTCTTCTGTTTCCTATTTATATTTCTATTTTACCTCCTAATTTAGCATTATTGACTGGGAAAGACATAATCTAAGATCTGCACAAAAATATTTAGCCTTCAAATTCATACCGTCGTCGTAGCATGCATGGACTCGACTCATATGACTGGGATTTCCATGAAAAATGTTGTGGTTAGAAAATGGGTGATCACTGTACATTTCTCTTCTGTTTCCTATTTATATTTCTATTTTACCTTCTCAATTTAGCATTATGGACAGGGAAAGACCTAATCTAAGATCTGCACAAAAATATTTAGCCTTCAAATTCATACCGTCATCGTAGCATGCATGGACTCGACTCATATGACTGGGATTTCCATGAAAAATATTTAGGGCCGAAAATGGGTGATCACTGTACATTTCTCTTCTGTTTCCTATTTATATTTCTATTTTACCTCCTCAATTTAGCATTATGGACAGGGAAAGACCTAATCTAAGATCTGCACAAAAATATTTAGCCTTCCAATTCATAACGTCATCGTAGCATGCATGGACTCGACTCATATGAATGGGATTTCCATGAAAAAGATTGTGGGCCGAAAATGGTTGATCACTGTACATTTCTCTTCTGTTTCCTATTTATATTTATATTTTACCTCCTCAATTTAGCATTATGGACAGGGAAAGACCTAATCTAAGATCTGCACAAAAATATTTAGCCTTCAAATTCATACCGTCATCGTAGCATACATGGACTCGACTCATATGACTGGGATTTCCATGAAAAATATTATTGGCAGAAAATGGGTGATCACTGTACATTTCTCTTCTGTTTCCTATTTATATTTCTATTTTACCTTCTTAATGTAGCATTATGGACAGGGAAAGACCTAATCTAAGATCTGCACAAAAATATTTAGCCTTCAAATTCATACCGTCATCGTAGCATGCATGGACTCGACTCATATAACTGGGATTTCCATGAAAAATATTGTGGGCCGAAAAAGGGTGATCACTGTACATTTCTCTTCTGTTTCCTATTTATATTTCTATTTTACCTCCTCAATTTAGCATTATGGACAGGGAAAGACCTAATCTAAGATCTGCACAAAAATATTTAGCCTTCCAATTCATAACGTCATCGTAGCATGCATTGACTCGACTCATATGAATGGGATTTCCATGAAAAATATTATGGGCAGAAAATGGGTGATCACTGTACATTTCTCTTCTGTTTCCTATTTATATTTCTATTTTACCTCCTCAATTTAGCATTATGGACAGGGAAAGACCTAATCTAAGATCTGCATAAAAATATTTAGCCTTCAAATTCGTACCGTCATCGTAGCATGCATGGACTCGACTCATATGATTGGGATTTCCATGAAAAAGCTCGTGGACCGAAAATGGGTGATCACTGTACATTTCTCTTCTGTTTCCTATTTATATTTCTATTTTACATCCTCAATTTAGCATTATTGACAGGGAAAGACCTAATCTAAGATCTGCACAAAAATATTTAGCCTTCAAATTCATACCGTGATCGTAGCATGCATGGACTCGACTCATATGACTGGGATTTCCATGAAAAATATTGTGGGCCGAAAATGGGTGATCACTGTACATTTCTCTTCTGTTTCCTATTTATATTTATATTTTACCTCCTCAATTTAGCATTATTGACAGGGAAAGACCTAATCTAAGATCTGCACAAAAATATTTAGCCTTCAAATTCATACCGTGATCGTAGCATGCATGGACTCGACTCATATGACTGGGATTTCCATGAAAAATATATTGGGCAGAAAATGGGTGATCACTGTACATTTCTCTTCTGTTTCCTATTTATATTTCTATTTTACCTCTTCAATTTAGCATTATGGACAGGGAAAGACCTAATCTAATATCTTCACAAAATTATTTAGCCTTCAAATTCATACCGTCATCGTAGCATGCATGGACTCGACTCATATGAATGGGATTTCCATGAAAAAGATTGTGGGCCGAAAATGGGTGATCACTGTACATTTCTCTTCTGTTTCCTATTTATATTTCTATTTTACCTCCTAATTTAGCATTATTGACTGGGAAAGACATAATCTAAGATCTGCACAAAAATATTTAGCCTTCAAATTCATACCGTCGTCGTAGCATGCATGGACTCGACTCATATGACTGGGATTTCCATGAAAAATGTTGTGGTTAGAAAATGGGTGATCACTGTACATTTCTCTTCTGTTTCCTATTTATATTTCTATTTTACCTTCTCAATTTAGCATTATGGACAGGGAAAGACCTAATCTAAGATCTGCACAAAAATATTTAGCCTTCAAATTCATACCGTCATCGTAGCATGCATGGACTCGACTCATATGACTGGGATTTCCATGAAAAATATTTAGGGCCGAAAATGGGTGATCACTGTACATTTCTCTTCTGTTTCCTATTTATATTTCTATTTTACCTCCTCAATTTAGCATTATGGACAGGGAAAGACCTAATCTAAGATCTGCACAAAAATATTTAGCCTTCCAATTCATAACGTCATCGTAGCATGCATGGACTCGACTCATATGAATGGGATTTCCATGAAAAAGATTGTGGGCCGAAAATGGTTGATCACTGTACATTTCTCTTCTGTTTCCTATTTATATTTATATTTTACCTCCTCAATTTAGCATTATGGACAGGGAAAGACCTAATCTAAGATCTGCACAAAAATATTTAGCCTTCAAATTCATACCGTCATCGTAGCATACATGGACTCGACTCATATGAATGGGATTTCCATGAAAAAGATTGTGGGCCGAAAATGGTTGATCACTGTACATTTCTCTTCTGTTTCCTATTTATATTTATATTTTACCTCCTCAATTTAGCATTATGGACAGGGAAAGACCTAATCTAAGATCTGCACAAAAATATTTAGCCTTCAAATTCATACCGTCATCGTAGCATACATGGACTCGACTCATATGAATGGGATTTCCATGAAAAAGATTGTGGGCCGAAAATGGTTGATCACTGTACATTTCTCTTCTGTTTCCTATTTATATTTATATTTTACCTCCTCAATTTAGCATTATGGACAGGGAAAGACCTAATCTAAGATCTGCACAAAAATATTTAGCCTTCAAATTCATACCGTCATCGTAGCATACATGGACTCGACTCATATGACTGGGATTTCCATGAAAAATATTATTGGCAGAAAATGGGTGATCACTGTACATTTCTCTTCTGTTTCCTATTTATATTTCTATTTTACCTTCTTAATGTAGCATTATGGACAGGGAAAGACCTAATCTAAGATCTGCACAAAAATATTTAGCCTTCAAATTCATACCGTCATCGTAGCATGCATGGACTCGACTCATATAACTGGGATTTCCATGAAAAATATTGTGGGCCGAAAAAGGGTGATCACTGTACATTTCTCTTCTGTTTCCTATTTATATTTCTATTTTACCTCCTCAATTTAGCATTATGGACAGGGAAAGACCTAATCTAAGATCTGCACAAAAATATTTAGCCTTCCAATTCATAACGTCATCGTAGCATGCATTGACTCGACTCATATGAATGGGATTTCCATGAAAAATATTATGGGCAGAAAATGGGTGATCACTGTACATTTCTCTTCTGTTTCCTATTTATATTTCTATTTTACCTCCTCAATTTAGCATTATGGACAGGGAAAGACCTAATCTAAGATCTGCATAAAAATATTTAGCCTTCAAATTCGTACCGTCATCGTAGCATGCATGGACTCGACTCATATGATTGGGATTTCCATGAAAAAGCTCGTGGACCGAAAATGGGTGATCACTGTACATTTCTCTTCTGTTTCCTATTTATATTTCTATTTTACATCCTCAATTTAGCATTATTGACAGGGAAAGACCTAATCTAAGATCTGCACAAAAATATTTAGCCTTCAAATTCATACCGTGATCGTAGCATGCATGGACTCGACTCATATGACTGGGATTTCCATGAAAAATATTGTGGGCCGAAAATGGGTGATCACTGTACATTTCTCTTCTGTTTCCTATTTATATTTATATTTTACCTCCTCAATTTAGCATTATTGACAGGGAAAGACCTAATCTAAGATCTGCACAAAAATATTTAGCCTTCAAATTCATACCGTCATCGTAGCATGCATGGACTCGACTCACATGAATGGGATTTCCATGAAAAAGATTGTGGTCCGAAAAAGGGTGATCACTGTACATTTCTCTTCTGTTTCCCATTTATATTTATATTTTACATCCTCAATTTAGCATTATGGACAGGGAAAGACCTAATCTAAGATCTGCACAAAAATATTTAGCCTTCAAATTCATACCGTGATCGTAGCATGCATGGACTCGACTCATATGACTGGGATTTCCATGAAAAATATATTGGGCAGAAAATGGGTGATCACTGTACATGTCTCTTCTGTTTCCTATTTATATTTATATTTTACCTCCTGAATTTAGCATTATGGACAGGGAAAGACCTAATCTAAGATCTGCACAAAAATATTTAGCCTTCAAATTCATACCCTCATCGTAGCATGCATGGACTCGACTCATATGACTGGGATTTCCATGCAAAATATTGTGGGCAGAAAATGGGTGATCACTGTACATTTCTCTTCTGTTTCCTATTTATATTTCTATTTTACCTCCTCAATTTAGCATTATGGACAGGGAAAGACCTAATCTAAGATCTGCACAAAAATATTTAGCCTTCAAATTCATACCGTCATCGTAGCCTGCATGGAGTCGACTCATATGACTGGGATTTCCATGAAAAAGATTGTGGGCCGAAAATGGGTGATCACTGTACATTTCTCTTCTGTTTCCTATTTATATTTATATTTTACCTCCTCAATTTAGCATTATGGACAGGGAAAGACCTAATCTAAGATCTGCACAAAAATATTTAGCCTTCAAATACATACCGTCATCGTAGCATGCATGAACTCGACTCATATGAATGGGATTTCCATGAAAAAGATTGTGGGCCGAAAAAGGGTGATCACTGTACATTTCTCTTCTGTTTCCTATTTATATTTCTATTTTACCTCCTAATTTAGCATTATTGACTGGGAAAGACCTAATCTAAGATCTGCACAAAATATTTAGCCTTCAAATTCATACCGTCATCGTAGCATGCATGGACTCGACTCATATGACTGGGATTTCCATGAAAAATATTGTGGTTAGAAAATGGGTGATCACTGTACATTTCTCTTCTGTTTCCTATTTATATTTCTATTTTACCTTCTTAATGTAGCATTATGGACAGGGAAAGACCTAATGTAAGATCTGCACAAAAATATTATCCTTCAAATTCATACCGTGATAGTAGCCTGCATGGACTCGACTCATATGACTGGGATTTCCATGAAAAATATTGTGGGCCGAAAATGGGTGATCACTGTACATTTCTCTTCTGTTTCCTATTTATATTTATATTTTACCTCCTCAATTTAGCATTATTGACAGGGAAAGACCTAATCTAAGATCTGCACAAAAATATTTAGCCTTCAAATTCATACCGTCATCGTAGCATGCATGGACTCGACTCATATGAATGGGATTTCCATGAAAAAGATTGTGGGCCGAAAAAGGGTGATCACTGTACATTTCTCTTCTGTTTCCTATTTATATTTCTATTTTACCTCCTAATTTAGCATTATTGACTGGGAAAGACCTAATCTAAGTTCTGCACAAAAATATTAAGCCTTCAAATTCATACCGTCATCGTAGCATGCATGGACTCGACTAATATGACTGGGATTTCCATGAAAAATATTGTGGTTAGAAAATGGTTGATCACTGTACATTTCTCTTCTGTTTGCTATTTATATTTCTATTTTACCTCCTCAATTTAGCATTATGGACAGGGAAAGACCTAATCTAAGATCTGCACAAAAATATTTAGCCTTCAAATTCATACCGTCATCGTAGCATGCATGGACTCGACTCACATGAATGGGATTACCATGAAAAAGATTGTGGGCCGAAAATGGGTGATCACTGTACATTTCTCTTATGTTTCCTATTTCTATTTTACCTCCTGAATTTAGCATTATGGACAGGGAAAGACCTAATGTAAGATCTGCACAAAAATATTTAGCCTTCAAATTCATACCGTCATCGTAGCATGCATGGACTCGACTCATATGAATGGGATTTCCATGAAAAAGATTGTGGACCGAAAATGGGTGATCACTGTACATTTCTCTTCTGTTTCCCATTCATATTTATATTTTACCTCCTCAATTTAGCATTATGGACAGGGAAAGACCTAATCTAAGATCTGCACAAAAATATTTAGCCTTCAAATTCACACCGTCATCGTAGCCTGCATGGACTCGACTCATATGACTGGGATTTCCATGAAAAAGATTGTGGGCCGAAAATGGGGGATCACTGTACATTTCTCTTCTGTTTCCTATTTATATTTCTATTTTACCTCCTCAATTTAGCATTATGGACAGGGAAATACCTAATCTAAGTTCTGCACAAAAATATTTAGCCTTCAAATTCATACCGTGATCGTAGCATGCATGGACTCGACTCATATGACTGGGATTTCCATGAAAAATATTGTGGGCCGAAAATGGGTGATCACTGTACATTTCTCTTCTGTTTCCTATTTATATTTCTATTTTACCTCCTCAATTTAGCATTATGGACAGGGAAAGACCTAATCTAAGATCTGCACAAAAATATTTAGCCTTCCAATTCATAACGTCATCGTAGCATGCATGGACTCGACTCATATGAATGGGATTTCCATGAAAAAGATTGTGGGCCGAAAATGGGTGATCACTGTACATTTCTCTTCTGTTTCCTATTTATATTTCTATTTTACCTCCTCAATTTAGCATTATGGACAGGGAAAGACCTAATCTAAGATCTGCACAAAAATATTTAGCCTTCCAATCCATAACGTCATCGTAGCATGCATGGACTCGACTAATATGAATGGGATTTCCATGAAAAAGATTGTGGGCCGAAAATGGGTGATCACTGTACATTTCTCTTCTTTTTCCTATTTATATTTCTATTTTACCTCCTCAATTTAGCATTATGGACAGGGAAAGACCTAATCTAAGATCTGCACAAAAATATTTAGCCTTCAAATTCATACCGTGATCGTAGCATGCATGGACTCGACTCATATGACTGGGATTTCCAAGAAAAAGATTGTGGGCCGAAAATGGGTGATCACTGTACATTTCTCTTCTGTTTCCTATTTATATTTCTATTTTACCTCCTCAATTTAGCATTATGGACAGGGAAGACGTAATCTAAGATCTGCACAAAAATATTTAGCCTTCCAATTCATAACGTCATCGTAGCATGCATGGACTCGACTCATATGAATGGGATTTCCATGAAAAAGATTGTGGGCCGAAAATGGGTGATCACTGTACATTAATCTTCTGTTTCCTATTTATATTTATATTTTACCTCCTCAATTTAGCATTATGGACAGGGAAAGACCTAATCTAAGATCTGCACAAAAATATTTAGCCTTCAAATTCATACCGTGATCGTAGCATGCATGGACTCGACTCATATGACTGGGATTTCTATGAAAAATATTATGGGCAGAAAATGGGTGATCACTGTACATTTCTCTTCTATTTCCTATTTATATTTCTATTTTACCTCCTCAATTTAGCATTATGGACAGGGAAAGACCTAATCTAAGATCTGTCAAAAATATTTGGCCTTCAAATTCATACCGTGATTGTAGCATGCATGGACTCGACTCATATGAATGGGATTTCCATGAAAAAGATTGTGGACCGAAAATGGGTGATCACTGTACATTTCTCTTCTGTTTCCCATTCATATTTATATTTTACCTCCTCAATTTAGCATTATGGACAGGGAAAGACCTAATCTAAGATCTGCACAAAAATATTTAGCCTTCAAATTCACACCGTCATCGTAGCCTGCATGGACTCGACTCATATGAATGGGATTTCCATGAAAAAGATTGTGGGCCGAAAATGGGTGATCACTGTACATTTCTCTTCTGTTTCCTATTTATATTTATATTTTACCTCCTCAATTTAGCATTATGGACAGGGAAAGACCTAATCTAAGTTCTGCACAAAAATATTTAGCCTTCCAATCCATAACGTCATCGTAGCATGCATGGACTCGACTAATATGAATGGGATTTCCATGAAAAAGATTGTGGGCCGAAAATGGGGGATCACTGTACATTTCTCTTCTTTTTCCTATTGATATTTCTATTTTACCTCCTCAATTTAGCATTATGGACAGGGAAAGACCTAATCTAAGATCTGCACAAAAATATTTAGCCTTCAAATTCATACCGTCATCGTAGCATGCATGGACTCGACTCATATGACTGGGATTTCCAAGAAAAAGATTGTGGGCCGAAAATGGGTGATCACTGTACATTTCTCTTCTGTTTCCTATTTATATTTCTATTTTACCTCCTCAATTTAGCATTATGGACAGGGAAAGACCTAATCTAAGATCTGCACAAAAATATTTAGCCTTCAAATTCATACCGTCATCGTAGCATGCGTGGACTCGACTCATATGACTGGGATTTCCATGAAAAATATTGTGGGCCGAAAATGGGTGATCACTGTACATTTCTCTTCTGTTTCCTATTTATATTTCTATTTTACCTCCTCAATTTAGCATTATGGACAGGGAAAGACGTAATCTAAGATCTGCACAAAAATATTTAGCCTTCCAATTCATAACGTCATCGTAGCATGCATGGACTCGACTCATATGAATGGGATTTCCATGAAAAAGATTGTGGGCCGAAAATGGGTGATCACTGTACATTAATCTTCTGTTTCCTATTTATATTTCTATTTTACCTCCACAATTTAGCATTATGGACAGGGAAAGACCTAATCTAAGATCTGCACAAAAATATTTAGCCTTCAAATTCATACCGTGATCGTAGCATGCATGGACTCAACTGATATGACTGGGATTTCCATGAAAAATATTATGGGCAGAAAATGGGTGATCACTGTACATTTCTCTTCTGTTTCCTATTTATATTTCTATTTTACCTCCTCAATTTAGCATTATGGACAGGGAAAGACCTAATCTATGATCTGCACAAAAATATTTAGCCTTCAAATTCATACCGTCATCGTAGCATGCATGGACTCGACTCATATGAATGGGATTTCCATGAAAAAGGTTGTGGGCCGAAAATGGGTGATCACTGTACATTTCTCTTCTGTTTCCCATTTATATTTCTATTTTACCTCTTCAATTTAGCATTATGGACAGGGAAAGACCTAATCTAAGATCAGCACAAAAATATTTAGCCTTCAAATTCATACCGTCATCGTAGCATGCATGGACTCGACTCACATGAATGGGATTTCCATGAAAAAGATTGTGGGCCGAAAATGGGTGATCACTGTACATTTCTCTTCTGTTTCCCATTTATATTTATATTTTACCTCCTAATTTAGCATTATTGACTGGGAAAGACCTAATCTAAGATCTGCACAAAAATATTTAGCCTTCAAATTCATACCGTCATCGTAGCATGCATGGACTCGACTCATATGACTGGGATTTCCATGAAAAATGTTGTGGTTAGAAAATAAGTGATCACTGTACATTTCTCTTCTGTTTCCTATTTATATTTCTATTTTACCTTCACAATTTAGCATTATGGACAGGGAAAGACCTAATCTAAGATCTGCACAAAAATATTTAGCCTTCAAATTCATACCGTGATCGTAGCATGCATGGACTCGACTCATATGACTGGGATTTCCATGAAAAATATTGTGGGCCGAAAATGGGTGATCACTGTACATTTCTCTTCTGTTTCCTATTTATATTTCTATTTTACCTCCTCAATTTAGCATTATGGACAGGGAAAGACCTAATCTAAGATCTGCACAAAAATATTTAGCCTTCAAATTCATACCGTGATCGTAGCATGCATGGACTCGACTCATATGACTGGGATTTCCAAGAAAAAGATTGTGGGCAGAAAATGGGTGATCACTGTACATTTCTCTTCTGTTTCCTATTTATATTTCTATTTTACCTCCTCAATTTAGCATTATGGACAGGGAAAGACGTAATCTAAGATCTGCACAAAAATATTTAGCCTTCCAATTCATAACGTCATCGTAGCATGCATGGACTCGACTCATATGAATGGGATTTCCATGAAAAAGATTGTGGGCCGAAAATGGGTGATCACTGTACATTAATCTTCTGTTTCCTATTTATATTTATATTTTACCTCCTCAATTTAGCATTATGGACAGGGAAAGACCTAATCTAAGATCTGCACAAAAATATTTAGCCTTCAAATTCATACCGTGATCGTAGCATGCATGGACTCGACTCATATGACTGGGATTTCTATGAAAAATATTATGGGCAGAAAATGGGTGATCACTGTACATTTCTCTTCTATTTCCTATTTATATTTCTATTTTACCTCCTCAATTTAGCATTATGGACAGGGAAAGACCTAATCTAAGATCTGTCAAAAATATTTGGCCTTCAAATTCATACCGTGATTGTAGCATGCATGGACTCGACTCATATGAATGGGATTTCCATGAAAAAGATTGTGGACCGAAAATGGGTGATCACTGTACATTTCTCTTCTGTTTCCCATTCATATTTATATTTTACCTCCTCAATTTAGCATTATGGACAGGGAAAGACCTAATCTAAGATCTGCACAAAAATATTTAGCCTTCAAATTCACACCGTCATCGTAGCCTGCATGGACTCGACTCATATGAATGGGATTTCCATGAAAAAGATTGTGGGCCGAAAATGGGTGATCACTGTACATTTCTCTTCTGTTTCCTATTTATATTTATATTTTACCTCCTCAATTTAGCATTATGGACAGGGAAAGACCTAATCTAAGTTCTGCACAAAAATATTTAGCCTTCCAATCCATAACGTCATCGTAGCATGCATGGACTCGACTAATATGAATGGGATTTCCATGAAAAAGATTGTGGGCCGAAAATGGGGGATCACTGTACATTTCTCTTCTTTTTCCTATTGATATTTCTATTTTACCTCCTCAATTTAGCATTATGGACAGGGAAAGACCTAATCTAAGATCTGCACAAAAATATTTAGCCTTCAAATTCATACCGTCATCGTAGCATGCATGGACTCGACTCATATGACTGGGATTTCCAAGAAAAAGATTGTGGGCCGAAAATGGGTGATCACTGTACATTTCTCTTCTGTTTCCTATTTATATTTCTATTTTACCTCCTCAATTTAGCATTATGGACAGGGAAAGACCTAATCTAAGATCTGCACAAAAATATTTAGCCTTCAAATTCATACCGTCATCGTAGCATGCGTGGACTCGACTCATATGACTGGGATTTCCATGAAAAATATTGTGGGCCGAAAATGGGTGATCACTGTACATTTCTCTTCTGTTTCCTATTTATATTTCTATTTTACCTCCTCAATTTAGCATTATGGACAGGGAAAGACGTAATCTAAGATCTGCACAAAAATATTTAGCCTTCCAATTCATAACGTCATCGTAGCATGCATGGACTCGACTCATATGAATGGGATTTCCATGAAAAAGATTGTGGGCCGAAAATGGGTGATCACTGTACATTAATCTTCTGTTTCCTATTTATATTTCTATTTTACCTCCACAATTTAGCATTATGGACAGGGAAAGACCTAATCTAAGATCTGCACAAAAATATTTAGCCTTCAAATTCATACCGTGATCGTAGCATGCATGGACTCAACTGATATGACTGGGATTTCCATGAAAAATATTATGGGCAGAAAATGGGTGATCACTGTACATTTCTCTTCTGTTTCCTATTTATATTTCTATTTTACCTCCTCAATTTAGCATTATGGACAGGGAAAGACCTAATCTATGATCTGCACAAAAATATTTAGCCTTCAAATTCATACCGTCATCGTAGCATGCATGGACTCGACTCATATGAATGGGATTTCCATGAAAAAGGTTGTGGGCCGAAAATGGGTGATCACTGTACATTTCTCTTCTGTTTCCCATTTATATTTCTATTTTACCTCTTCAATTTAGCATTTTGGACAGGGAAAGACCTAATCTAAGATCAGCACAAAAATATTTAGCCTTCAAATTCATACCGTCATCGTAGCATGCATGGACTCGACTCACATGAATGGGATTTCCATGAAAAAGATTGTGGGCCGAAAATGGGTGATCACTGTACATTTCTCTTCTGTTTCCCATTTATATTTATATTTTACCTCCTAATTTAGCATTATTGACTGGGAAAGACCTAATCTAAGATCTGCACAAAAATATTTAGCCTTCAAATTCATACCGTCATCGTAGCATGCATGGACTCGACTCATATGACTGGGATTTCCATGAAAAATGTTGTGGTTAGAAAATGGGTGATCACTGTACATTTCTCTTCTGTTTCCTATTTATATTTCTATTTTACCTCCTCAATTTAGCATTATGGACAGGGAAAGACCTAATCTAAGATCTGCACAAAAATATTTAGCCTTCAAATTCATACCGTCATCGTAGCATGCATGGACTCGACTCATATGAATGGGATTTCCATGAAAAAGATTGTGGGCCGAAAATGGGTGATCACTGTACATTTCTCTTCTGTTTCCTATTTATATTTCTATTTTACCTCCTAATTTAGCATTATTGACTGGAAAAGACCTAATCTAAGATCTGCACAAAAATATTTAGCCTTCAAATTCATACCGTCATCGTAGCATGCATGGACTCGACTCATATGACTGGGATTTCCATGAAAAATGTTGTGGTTAGAAAATAAGTGACCACTGTACATTTCTCTTCTGTTTCCTATTTATATTTCTATTTTACCTTCTCAATTTAGCATTATGGACAGGGAAAGACCTAATCTAAGATCTGCACAAAAATATTTAGCCTTCAAATTCATACCCTGATCGTAGCATGCATGGACTCGACTCATATGACTGGGATTTCCATGAAAAATATTGTGGGCCGAAAATGGGTGATCACTGTACATTTCTCTTCTGTTTCCTATTTATATTTCTATTTTACCTCCTCAATTTAGCATTATGGACAGGGAAAGACCTAATCTAAGATCTGCACAAAAACATTTAGCCTTCAAATTCATACCGTGATCGTAGCATGCATGGACTCGACTCATATGACTGGGATTTCCATGAAAAATATTATGGGCAGAAAATGGGTGATCACTGTACATTTCTCTTCTGTTTCCTATTTATATTTATATTTTACCTCCTCAATTTAGCATTATGGACAGGGAAAGACCTAATCTAAGATCTGCACAAAAATATTTAGCCTTCAAATTCATACCGTCATCGTAGCATGCATGGACTCGACTCATATGAATGGGATTTCCATGAAAAAGGTTGTGGGCCGAAAATGGGTGATCACTGTACATTTCTCTTCTGTTTCCCATTTATATTTCTATTTTACCTCCTCAATTTAGCATTATGGACAGGGAAAGACCTAATCTAAGATCTGCACAAAAATATTTAGCCTTCAAATTCATACCGTCAACGTAGCATGCATGGAGTCGACTCATATGACTGGGATTTCCATGAAAAAGATTGTGGGCCGAAAATGGGTGATCACTGTACATTTCTCTTCTGTTTCCTATTTATATTTATATTTTACCTCCTAATTTAGCATTATTGACTGGGAAAGACATAATCTAAGATCTGCACAAAAATATTTAGCCTTCAAATTCATACCGTCATCGTAGCATGCATGGACTAGACTCATATGACTGGGATTTCGATGAAAAATGTTGTGGTTAGAAAATGGGTGATCACTGTACATTTCTCTTCTGTTTCTTATTTATATTTATATTTTACCTCCTCAATTTAGCATTATGGACAGGGAAAGACCTAATCTAAGATCTTCACAAAAATATTTAGCCTTCAAATTCATACCGTCATCGTAGCATACATGGACTCGACTCATATGACTGGGATTTCCATGAAAAATATTATTGGCAGAAAATGGGTGATCACTGTACATTTCTCTTCTGTTTCCTATTTATATTTATATTTTACCTCCTCAATTTAGCATTATGGACAGGAAAAGAACTAATCTAAGATCTGCACAAAAATATTTAGCCTACAAATTCATACCGTCATCGTAGCATTCATGGACTCGACTCATATGAATGGGATTTCCATGAAAAAGATTGTGGACCGAAAATGGGTGATCACTGTACATTTCTCTTCTGTTTCCTATTTATATTTCTATTTTACCTCCTCAATTTAGCATTATTGACAGGGAAAGACCTAATCTAAGATCTGCACAAAAATATTTAGCCTTCAAATTCATACCGTCATCGTAGCATGCATGGACTCGACTCATATGAATGGGATTTCCATGAAAAAATTGTGTGCCGAAAATGGGTGATCACTGTACATTTCTCTTCTGTTTCCTATTTATATTTCTATTTTACCTCCTCAATTTAGCATTATGGACAGGGAAATACCTAATCTAAGATCTGTACAAAAATATTTAGCCTTCAAAATCATACCGTGATCTTAGCATGCATGGACTCGACTCATATGACTGGGATTTCCATGAAAAATATTGTGGGCCGAAAATGGGTGATCACTGTACATTTCTCTTCTGTTTTCTATTTATATTTCTATTTTACCTCCTCAATTTAGCATTATGGACAGGGAAAGACCTAATCTAAGATCTGCACAAAAATATTTAGCCTTCAAATTCATACCGTGATCGTAGCATGCATGGACTCGACTCATATGACTGGGATTTCCATGAAAAATATTATGGGCAGAAAATGGGTGATCACTGTACATTTCTCTTCTGTTTCCTATTTATATTTCTATTTTACCTCCTCAATTTAGCATTATGGACAGGGAAAGACCTAATCTAAGATCTGCACAAAAATATTTAGCCTTCCAATTCATAACGTCACCGTAGCATGCATGGACTCGACTCATATGATTGGGATTTCCATGAAAAATATTATTGGCAGAAAATGGGTGATCACTGTACATTTCTCTTCTGTTTCCTATTTATATTTATATTTTACCTCCTCAATTTAGCATTATAGACAGGAAAAGAACTAATCTAAGATCTGCACAAAAATATTTAGCCTACAAATTCATACCGTCATCGTAGCATGCATGGACTCGACTCATATGAATGGGATTTCCATGAAAAAGATTGTGGACCGAAAATGGGTGATCACTGTACATTTCTCTTCTGTTTCCTATTTATATTTCTATTTTACCTCCTCAATTTAGCATTATTGACAGGGAAAGACCTAATCTAAGATCTGCACAAAAATATTTAGCCTTCAAATTCATACCGTCATCGTAGCATGCATGGACTCGACTCATATGACTGGGATTTCCATGAAAAATATTATTGGCAGAAAATGGGTGATCACTGTACATTTCTGTTCTGTTTCCTATTTATATTTATATTTTACCTCCTCAATTTAGCATTATGGACAGGAAAAGAACTAATCTAAGATCTGCACAAAAATATTTAGCCTACAAATTCATACCGTCATCGTAGCATTCATGGACTCGACTCATATGAATGGGATTTCCATGAAAAAGATTGTGGACCGAAAATGGGTGATCACTGTACATTTCTCTTCTGTTTCCTATTTATATTTCTATTTTACCTCCTCAATTTAGCATTATGGACAGGGAAATACCTAATCTAAGATCTGTACAAAAATATTTAGCCTTCAAAATCATACCGTGATCTTAGCATGCATGGACTCGACTCATATGACTGGGATTTCCATGAAAAATATTGTGGGCCGAAAATGGGTAATCACTGTACATTTCTCTTCTGTTTTCTATTTATATTTCTATTTTACCTCCTCAATTTAGCATTATGGACAGGGAAAGACCTAATCTAAGATCTGCACAAAAAAATTTAGCCTCCAAATTCATACCGTGATCGTAGCATGCATGGACTCGACTCATATGACTGGGATTTCCATGAAAAATATTATGGGCAGAAAATGGGTGATCACTGTACATTTCTCTTCTGTTTCCTATTTATATTTCTATTTTACCTCCTCAATTTAGCATTATGGACAGGGAAAGACCTAATCTAAGATCTGCACAAAAATATTTAGCCTTCCAATTCATAACGTCACCGTAGCATGCATGGACTCGACTCATATGATTGGGATTTCCATGAAAAATATTATTGGCAGAAAATGGGTGATCACTGTACATTTCTCTTCTGTTTCCTATTTATATTTATATTTTACCTCCTCAATTTCTCATTATGGACAGAAAAAGAACTAATCTAAGATCTGCACAAAACTATTTAGCCTACAAATTCATACCGTCATCGTAGCATGCATGGACTCGACTCATATGAATGGGATTTCCATGAAAAAGATTGTGGACCGAAAATGGGTGATCACTGTACATTTCTCTTCTGTTTCCTATTTATATTTCTATTTTACCTCCTCAATTTAGCATTATTGACAGGGAAAGACCTAATCTAAGATCTGCACAAAAATATTTAGCCTTCAAAATCATACCGTGATCTTAGCATGCATGGACTCGACTCATATGACTGGGATTTCCATGAAAAATATTGTGGGCCGAAAATGGGTGATCACTGTACATTTCTCTTCTGTTTTCTATTTATATTTCTATTTTACCTCCTCAATTTAGCATTATGGACAGGGAAAGACCTAATCTAAGATCTGCACAAAAATATTTAGCCTTCAAATTCATACCGTGATCGTAGCATGCATGGACTCGACTCATATGACTGGGATTTCCATGAAAAATATTATGGGCAGAAAATGGGTGATCACTGTACATTTCTCTTCTGTTTCCTATTTATATTTATATTTTACCTCCTCAATTTAGCATTATGGACAGGGAAAGACCTAATCTAAGATCTGCACAAAAATATTTAGCCTTCCAATTCATAACGTCACCGTAGCATGCATGGACTCGACTCATATGATTGGGATTTCCATGAAAAATATTATTGGCAGAAAATGGGTGATCACTGTACATTTCTCTTCTGTTTCCTATTTATATTTATATTTTACCTCCTCAATTTAGCATTATGGACAGGAAAAGAACTAATCTAAGATCTGCACAAAAATATTTAGCCTACAAATTCATACCGTCATCGTAGCATGCATGGACTCGACTCATATGAATGGGATTTCCATGAAAAAGATTGTGGACCGAAAATGGGTGATCACTGTACATTTCTCTTCTGTTTCCTATTTATATTTCTATTTTACCTCCTCAATTTAGCATTATTGACAGGGAAAGACCTAATCTAAGATCTGCACAAAAATATTTAGCCTTCAAATTCATACCGTCATCGTAGCATGCATGGACTCGACTCATATGAATGGGATTTCCATGAAAAAGATTGTGTGCCGAAAATGGGTGATCACTGTACATTTCTCTTCTGTTTCCTATTTATATTTATATTTTACCTCCTCAATTTAGCATTATGGACAGGGAAATACCTAATCTAAGATCTGTACAAAAATATTTAGCCTTCAAAATCATACCGTGATCTTAGCATGCATTGACTCGACTCATATGACTGGGATTTCCATGAAAAATATTGTGGGCCGAAAATGGGTGATCACTGTACATTTCTCTTCTGTTTTCTATTTATATTTCTATTTTACCTCCTCAATTTAGCATTATGGACAGGGAAAGACCTAATCTAAGATCTGCACAAAAATATTTAGCCTTCAAATTCATACCGTGATCGTAGCATGCATGGACTCGACTCATATGACTGGGATTTCCATGAACAATATTATGGGCAGAAAATGGGTGATCACTGTACATTTCTCTTCTGTTTCCTATTTATATTTCTATTTTACCTCCTCAATTTATCATTATGGACAGGGAAAGACCTAATCTAAGATCTGCACAAAAATATTTAGCCTTCAAATTCATACCGTCATCGTAGCATGCATGGACTCGACTCATATGAATGGGATTTCCATGAAAAATATTGTGGACCGAAAATGGGTGATCACTGTACATTTCTCTTCTGTTTCCTATTTATATTTATATTTTACCTCCTCAATTTAGCATTATGGACAGGGAAAGACCTAATCTAAGATCTGCACAAAAATATTTAGCCTTCAAATTCATACCGTCATCGTAGCATGCATGGACTCGACTCATATGAATGGGATTTCCATGAAAAAGATTGTGGGCCGAAAATGGGTGATCACTGTACATTTCTCTTCTGTTTCCTATTTATATTTATATTTTACCTCCTCAATTTAGCATTATGGACAGGGAAATACCTAATCTAAGATCTGTACAAAAATATTTAGCCTTCAAAATCATACCGTGATCTTAGCATGCATTGACTCGACTCATATGACTGGGATTTCCATGAAAAATATTGTGGGCCGAAAATGGGTGATCACTGTACATTTCTCTTCTGTTTTCTATTTATATTTCTATTTTACCTCCTCAATTTAGCATTATGGACAGGGAAAGACCTAATCTAAGATCTGCACAAAAATATTTAGCCTTCAAATTCATACCGTGATCGTAGCATGCATGGACTCGACTCATATGACTGGGATTTCCATGAAAAATATTATGGGCAGAAAATGGGTGATCACTGTACATTTCTCTTCTGTTTCCTATTTATATTTCTATTTTACCTCCTCAATTTATCATTATGGACAGGGAAAGACCTAATCTAAGATCTGCACAAAAATATTTAGCCTTCAAATTCATACCGTCATCGTAGCATGCATGGACTCGACTCATATGAATGGGATTTCCATGAAAAATATTGTGGACCGAAAATGGGTGATCACTGTACATTTCTCTTCTGTTTCCTATTTATATTTATATTTTACCTCCTCAATTTAGCATTATGGACAGGGAAAGACCTAATCTAAGATCTGCACAAAAATATTTAGCCTTCAAATTCATACCGTCATCGTAGCATGCATGGACTCGACTCATATGAATGGGATTTCCATGAAAAAGATTGTGGGCCGAAAATGGTTGATCACTGTACATTTCTCTTCTGTTTCCAATTTATATTTATATTTTACCTCCTCAATTTAGCATTATGGACAGGGAAAGACCTAATCTCAGATCTGCACAAAAATATTTAGCCTTCAAATTTATACCGTCATCGTAGCATGCATGGACTCGACTCATATAAATGGGATTTCCATGAAAAAGATTGTGGGCCGAAAATGGTTGATCACTGTACATTTCTCTTCTGTTTCCTATTTATATTTCTATTTTACCTCCTCAATTTAGCATTATGGACAGGGAAAGACCTAATCTAAGATCTGCACAAAAATATTTAGCCTTCAAATTCATACCGTCATCGTAGCATGCATGGACTCGACTCATATGACTGGGATTTCCATGAAAAATATTATGGGCAGAAAATGGGTGATCACTGTACATTTCTCTTCTGTTTCCTATTTATATTTATATTTTACCTCCTCAATTTAGCATTATGGACAGGGAAAGACCTAATCTAAGATCTGCACAAAAATATTTAGCCTTCAAATTCATACCGTCATCGTAGCATACATGGACTCGACTCATATGAATGGGATTTCCATGAAAAAGGTTGTGGGCCGAAAATGGGTGATCACTGTACATTTCTCTTCTGTTTCCCATTTATATTTCTATTTTACCTCCTCAATTTAGCATTATGGACAGGGAAAGACCTAATCTAAGATCAGCACAAAAATATTTAGCCTTCAAATTCATACCGTCATCGTAGCATGCATGGAGTCGACTCATATGACTGGGATTTCCATGAAAAAGGTTGTGGGCCGAAAATGGGTGATCACTGTACATTTCTCTTCTGTTTCCTATTTATATTTCTATTTTACCTCTTCAATTTAGCTTTATGGACAGGGAAAGACCTAATCTAAGATCTGCACAAAATTATTTAGCCTTCAAATTCATACCGTCATCGTAGCATGCATGGACTCGACTCATATGAATGGGATTTCCATGAAAAAGATTGTGGGCCGAAAATGGTTGATCACTGTACATTTCTCTTCTGTTTCCAATTTATATTTATATTTTACCTCCTCAATTTAGCATTATGGACAGGGAAAGACCTAATCTAAGATCTGCACAAAAATATTTAGCCTTCAAATTTATACCGTCATCGTAGCATGCATGGACTCGACTCATATGAATGGGATTTCCATGAAAAAGATTGTGTGCCGAAAATGGTTGATCACTGTACATTTCTCTTCTGTTTCCTATTTATATTTATATTTTACCTCCTCAATTTAGCATTATGGACAAGGAAAGACCTAATCTAAGATCTGCACAAAAATATTTAGCCTTCAAATTCATACCGTCATCGTAGCATACATGGACTCGACTCATATGACTGGGATTTCCATGAAAAATATTATTGGCAGAAAATGGGTGATCACTGTACATTTCTCTTCTGTTTCCTATTTATATTTATATTTTACCTCCTCAATTTAGCATTATGGACAGGAAAAGACCTAATCTAAGATCTGCACAAAAATATTTAGCCTACAAATTCATACCGTCATCGTAGCATGCATTGACTCGACTCATATGAATGGGATTTCCATGAAAAAGATTGTGGACCGAAAATGGGTGATCACTGTACATTTCTCTTCTGTTTCTATTTATATTTCTATTTTACCTCCTCAATTTATCATTATTGACAGGGAAAGACGTAATCTAAGATCTGCACAAAAATATTTAGCCTTCAAATTCATACCGTCATCGTAGCATGCATGGACTCGACTCATATGAATGGGATTTCCATGAAAAAGATTGTGGGCCGAAAATGGGTGATCACTGTACATTTCTCTTCTGTTTTCTATTTATATTTCTATTTTACCTCCTCAATTTAGCATTATGGACAGGGAAAGACCTAATCTAAGATCTGCACAAAAATATTTAGCCTTCAAATTCATACCGTGATCGTAGCATGCATGGACTCGACTCATATGACTGGGATTTCCATGAAAAATATTATGGGCAGAAAATGGGTGATCACTGTACATTTCTCTTCTGTTTCCTATTTATATTTCTATTTTACCTCCTCAATTTATCATTATGGACAGGGAAAGACCTAATCTAAGATCTGCACAAAAATATTTAGCCTTCAAATTCATACCGTCATCGTAGCATGCATGGACTCGACTCATATGAATGGGATTTCCATGAAAAATATTGTGGACCGAAAATGGGTGATCACTGTACATTTCTCTTCTGTTTCCTATTTATATTTCTATTTTCCTCCTCAATTTAGCATTATGGACAGGGAAAGACCTAATCTAAGATCTGCACAAAAATATTTAGCCTTCAAATTCATACCGTCATCGTAGCATGCATGGACTAGACTCATATGAATGGGATTTCCATGAAAAAGATTGTGGGCCGAAAATGGTTGATCACTGTACATTTCTCTTCTGTTTCCAATTTATATTTATATTTTACCTCCTCAATTTAGCATTATGGACAGGGAAAGACCTAATCTCAGATCTGCACAAAAATATTTAGCCTTCAAATTTATACCGTCATCGTAGCATGCATGGACTCGACTCATATGAATGGGATTTCCATGAAAAAGATTGTGGGCCGAAAATGGTTGATCACTGTACATTTCTCTTCTGTTTCCTATTTATATTTCTATTTTACCTCCTCAATTTAGCATTATGGACAGGGAAAGACCTAATCTAAGATCTGCACAAAAATATTTAGCCTTCAAATTCATACCGTCATCGTAGCATACATGGACTCGACTCATATGACTGGGATTTCCATGAAAAATATTATTGGCAGAAAATGGGTGATCACTGTACATTTCTCTTCTGTTTCCTATTTATATTTATATGTTACCTCCTCAATTTAGCATTATGGACAGGAAAAGACCTAATCTAAGATCTGCACAAAAATATTTAGCCTACAAATTCATACCGTCATCGTAGCATGCATTGACTCGACTCATATGAATGGGATTTCCATGAAAAAGATTGTGGACCGAAAATGGGTGATCACTGTACATTTCTCTTCTGTTTCTATTTATATTTCTATTTTACCTCCTCAATTTATCATTATTGACAGGGAAAGACGTAATCTAAGATCTGCACAAAAATATTTAGCCTTCAAATTCATACCGTCATCGTAGCATGCATGGACTCGACTCATATGACTGGGATTTCCATGAAAAAGATTGTGGGCCGAAAATGGGTGATCACTGTACATTTCTCTTCTGTTTCCTATTTATATTTATATTTTACCTCCTCAATTTAGCATTATGGACAGGGAAATACCTAATCTAAGATCTGTACAAAAATATTTAGCCTTCAAAATCATACCGTGATCTTAGCATGCATGGACTCGACTCATATGACTGGGATTTCCATGAAAAATATTGTGGGCCGAAAATGGGTGATCACTGTACATTTCTCTTCTGTTTTCTATTTATATTTCTATTTTACCTCCTCAATTTAGCATTATGGACAGGGAAAGACCTAATCTAAGATCTGCACAAAAATATTTAGCCTTCAAATTCATACCGTGATCGTAGCATGCATGGACTCGACTCATATGACTGGGATTTCCATGAAAAATATTATGGGCAGAAAATGGGTGATCACTGTACATTTCTCTTCTGTTTCCTATTTATATTTCTATTTTACCTCCTCAATTTATCATTATGGACAGGGAAAGACCTAATCTAAGATCTGCACAAAAATATTTAGCCTTCAAATTCATACCGTCATCGTAGCATGCATGGACTCGACTCATATGAATGGGATTTCCATGAAAAATATTGTGGACCGAAAATGGGTGATCACTGTACATTTCTCTTCTGTTTCCTATTTATATTTCTATTTTCCTCCTCAATTTAGCATTATGGACAGGGAAAGACCTAATCTAAGATCTGCACAAAAATATTTAGCCTTCAAATTCATACCGTCATCGTAGCATGCATGGACTCGACTCATATGAATGGGATTTCCATGAAAAAGATTGTGGGCCGAAAATGGTTGATCACTGTACATTTCTCTTCTGTTTCCAATTTATATTTATATTTTACCTCCTCAATTTAGCATTATGGACAGGGAAAGACCTAATCTCAGATCTGCACAAAAATATTTAGCCTTCAAATTTATACCGTCATCGTAGCATGCATGGACTCGACTCATATGAATGGGATTTCCATGAAAAAGATTGTGGGCCGAAAATGGTTGATCACTGTACATTTCTCTTCTGTTTCCTATTTATATTTCTATTTTACCTCCTCAATTTAGCATTATGGACAGGGAAAGACCTAATCTAAGATCTGCACAAAAATATTTAGCCTTCAAATTCATACCGTGATCGTAGCATGCATGGACTCGACTCATATGACTGGGATTTCCATGAAAAATATTATGGGCAGAAAATGGGTGATCACTGTACATTTCTCTTCTGTTTCCTATTTATATTTATATTTTACCTCCTCAATTTAGCATTATGGACAGGGAAAGACCTAATCTAAGATCTGCACAAAAATATTTAGCCTTCAAATTCATACCGTCATCGTAGCATGCATGGACTCGACTCATATGAATGGGATTTCCATGAAAAAGGTTGTGGGCCGAAAATGGGTGATCACTGTACATTTCTCTTCTGTTTCCCATTTATATTTCTATTTTACCTCCTCAATTTAGCATTATGGACAGGGAAAGACCTAATCTAAGATCTGCACAAAAATATTTAGCCTTCAAATTTATACCGTCATCGTAGCATGCATGGACTCGACTCATATGAATGGGATTTCCATGAAAAAGATTGTTGGCGGAAAATGGGTGATCACTGTACATTTCTCTTCTGTTTCCTATTTATATTTCTATTTTACCTCCTCAATTTAGCATTATGGACAGGGAAAGACCTAATCTAAGATCTGCACAAAAATATTTAGCCTTCAAATTCATACCGTCATCGTAGCATGCATGGACTCGACTCATATGAATGGGATTTCCATGAAAAAGATTGTGGACCGAAAATGGGTGATCACTGTACATTTCTCTTCTGTTTCCTATTTATATTTCTATTTTACGTCCTCAATTTAGCATTATGGACAGGGAAAGACCTAATCTAAGATCTGCACAAAAATATTTAGCCTTCAAATTCATACCGTCATCGTAGCATGCATGGACTCGACTCATATGAATGGGATTTCCATGAAAAAGATTGTGGGCCGAAAATGGGGGATCACTGTACATTTCTCTTCTGTTTCCCATTTATATTTCTATTTTACCTCCTCAATTTAGCATTATGGACAGGGAAAGACCTAATCTAAGATCAGCAAAAAATATTTAGCCTTCAAATTCATACCGTCATCGTAGCATGCATGGAGTCGACTCATATGACTGGGATTTCCATGAAAAAGATTGTGGGCAGAAAATGGTTGATCACTGTACATTTCTCTTCTGTATCCTATTTATATTTATATTTTACCTCCTAATTTAGCATTATTGACTGGGAAAGACATAATCTAAGATCTGCACAAAAATATTTAGCCTTCAAATTCATACCGTCATCGTAGCATGCATGGACTAGACTCATATGACTGGGATTTCCATGAAAAATGTTGTGGTTAGAAAATGGGTGATCACTGTACATTTCTCTTCTGTTTCCTATTTATATTTATATTTTACCTCCTCAATTTAGCATTATGGACAGGGAAAGACCAAATCTAAGATCTGCACAAAATATTTAGCCTTCAAATTCATACCGTCATCGTAGCATACATGGACTCGACTCATATGACTGGGATTTCCATGAAAAAGATTGTGGGCCGAAAATGGGTGATCACTGTACATTTCTCTTCTGTTTCCTATTTATATTTATATTTTACCTCCTCAATTTAGCATTATGGACAGGAAAAGAACTAATCTAAGATCTGCACAAAAATATTTAGCCTACAAATTCATACCGTCATCGTAGCATGCATGGACTCGACTCATATGAATGGGATTTCCATGAAAAAGATTGTGGACCGAAAATGGGTGATCACTGTACATTTCTCTTCTGTTTCCTATTTATATTTCTATTTTACCTCCTCAATTTAGCATTATTGACAGGGAAAGACCTAATCTAAGATCTGCACAAAAATATTTAGCCTTCAAATTCATACCGTCATCGTAGCATGCATGGACTCGACTCATATGAATGGGATTTCCATGAAAAAGATTGTGTGCCGAAAATGGGTGATCACTGTACATTTCTCTTCTGTTTCCTATTTATATTTCTATTTTACCTCCTCAATTTAGCATTATGGACAGGGAAATACCTAATCTAAGATCTGTACAAAAATATTTAGCCTTCAAAATCATACCGTGATCTTAGCATGCATGGACTCGACTCATATGACTGGGATTTCCATGAAAAATATTGTGGGCCGAAAATGGGTGATCACTGTACATTTCTCTTCTGTTTTCTATTTATATTTCTATTTTACCTCCTCAATTTAGCATTATGGACAGGGAAAGATCTAATCTAAGATCTGCACAAAAATATTTAGCCTTCAAATTCATACCGTGATCGTAGCATGCATGGACTCAACTCATATGACTGGGATTTCCATGAAAAATATTATGGGCAGAAAATGGGTGATCACTGTACATTTCTCTTCTGTTTCCTATTTATATTTCTATTTTACCTCCTCAATTTAGCATTATGGACAGGGAAAGACCTAATCTAAGATCTGCACAAAAATATTTAGCCTTCCAATTCATAACGTCATCGTAGCATGCATGGACTCGACTCATATGATTGGGATTTCCATGAAAAATATTATTGGCAGAAAATGGGTGATCACTGTACATTTCTCTTCTGTTTCCTATTTATATTTATATTTTACCTCCTCAATTTAGCATTATGGACAGGAAAAGAACTAATCTAAGATCTGCACAAAAATATTTAGCCTACAAATTCATACCGTCATCGTAGCATGCATGGACTCGACTCATATGAATGGGATTTCCATGAAAAAGATTGTGGACCGAAAATGGGTGATCACTGTACATTTCTCTTCTGTTTCCTATTTTTATTTCTATTTTACCTCCTCAATTTAGCATTATTGACAGGGAAAGACCTAATCTAAGATCTGCACAAAAATATTTAGCCTTCAAATTCATACCGTCATCGTAGCATGCATGGACTCGACTCATATGAATGGGATTTCCATGAAAAAGATTGTGTACCGAAAATGGGTGATCACTGTACATTTCTCTTCTGTTTCCTATTTATATTTCTATTTTACCTCCTCAATTTAGCATTATGGACAGGGAAATACCTAATCTAAGATCTGTACAAAAATATTTAGCCTTCAAATTTATACCGTCATCGTAGCATGCATGGACTCGACTCATATGAATGGGATTTCCATGAAAAAGATTGTTGGCGGAAAATGGGTGATCACTGTACATTTCTCTTCTGTTTCCTATTTATATTTCTATTTTACCTCCTCAATTTAGCATTATGGACAGGGAAAGACCTAATCTAAGATCTGCACAAAAATATTTAGCCTTCAAATTCATACCGTCATCGTAGCATGCATGGACTCGACTCATATGAATGGGATTTCCATGAAAAAGATTGTGGACCGAAAATGGGTGATCACTGTACATTTCTCTTCTGTTTCCTATTTATATTTCTATTTTACGTCCTCAATTTAGCATTATGGACAGGGAAAGACCTAATCTAAGATCTGCACAAAAATATTTAGCCTTCAAATTCATACCGTCATCGTAGCATGCATGGACTCGACTCATATGAATGGGATTTCCATGAAAAAGATTGTGGGCCGAAAATGGGGGATCACTGTACATTTCTCTTCTGTTTCCCATTTATATTTCTATTTTACCTCCTAAATTTAGCATTATGGACAGGGAAAGACCTAATCTAAGATCTGCACAAAAATATTTAGCCTTCAATTTCATACCGTCATCGTAGCATGCATGGACTCGACTCACATGAATGGGATTTCCATGATAAAGATTGTGGGCCGAAAATGGGTGATCACTGCACATTCCTCTTCTGTTTCCTATTTATATTTATATTTTACCTCCTCAATTTGGCATTATGGACAGGGAAAGACCTAATCTAAGATCAGCAAAAAATATTTAGCCTTCAAATTCATACCGTCATCGTAGCATGCATGGAGTCGACTCATATGACTGGGATTTCCATGAAAAAGATTGTGGGCAGAAAATGGTTGATCACTGTACATTTCTCTTCTGTATCCTATTTATATTTATATTTTACCTCCTAATTTAGCATTATTGACTGGGAAAGACATAATCTAAGATCTGCACAAAAATATTTAGCCTTCAAATTCATACCGTCATCGTAGCATGCATGGACTAGACTCATATGACTGGGATTTCCATGAAAAATGTTGTGGTTAGAAAATGGGTGATCACTGTACATTTCTCTTCTGTTTCCTATTTATATTTATATTTTACCTCCTCAATTTAGCATTATGGACAGGGAAAGACCAAATCTAAGATCTGCACAAAATATTTAGCCTTCAAATTCATACCGTCATCGTAGCATACATGGACTCGACTCATATGACTGGGATTTCCATGAAAAAGATTGTGGGCCGAAAATGGGTGATCACTGTACATTTCTCTTCTGTTTCCTATTTATATTTATATTTTACCTCCTCAATTTAGCATTATGGACAGGAAAAGAACTAATCTAAGATCTGCACAAAAATATTTAGCCTACAAATTCATACCGTCATCGTAGCATGCATGGACTCGACTCATATGAATGGGATTTCCATGAAAAAGATTGTGGACCGAAAATGGGTGATCACTGTACATTTCTCTTCTGTTTCCTATTTATATTTCTATTTTACCTCCTCAATTTAGCATTATTGACAGGGAAAGACCTAATCTAAGATCTGCACAAAAATATTTAGCCTTCAAATTCATACCGTCATCGTAGCATGCATGGACTCGACTCATATGAATGTGATTTCCATGAAAAAGATTGTGTGCCGAAAATGGGTGATCACTGTACATTTCTCTTCTGTTTCCTATTTATATTTCTATTTTACCTCCTCAATTTAGCATTATGGACAGGGAAATACCTAATCTAAGATCTGTACAAAAATATTTAGCCTTCAAAATCATACCGTGATCTTAGCATGCATGGACTCGACTCATATGACTGGGATTTCCATGAAAAATATTGTGGGCCGAAAATGGGTGATCACTGTACATTTCTCTTCTGTTTTCTATTTATATTTCTATTTTACCTCCTCAATTTAGCATTATGGACAGGGAAAGACCTAATCTAAGATCTGCACAAAAATATTTAGCCTTCAAATTCATACCGTGATCGTAGCATGCATGGACTCAACTCATATGACTGGGATTTCCATGAAAAATATTATGGGCAGAAAATGGGTGATCACTGTACATTTCTCTTCTGTTTCCCATTTATATTTCTATTTTACCTCCTCAATTTAGCATTATGGACAGGGAAAGACCTAATCTAAGATCTGCACAAAAATATTTAGCCTTCAATTTCATACCGTCATCGTAGCATGCATGGACTCGACTCACATGAATGGGATTTCCATGATAAAGATTGTGGGCCGAAAATGGGTGATCACTGCACATTCCTCTTCTGTTTCCTATTTATATTTATATTTTACCTCCTCAATTTGGCATTATGGACAGGGAAAGACCTAATCTAAGATCAGCAAAAAATATTTAGCCTTCAAATTCATACCGTCATCGTAGCATGCATGGAGTCGACTCATATGACTGGGATTTCCATGAAAAAGATTGTGGGCAGAAAATGGTTGATCACTGTACATTTCTCTTCTGTATCCTATTTATATTTATATTTTACCTCCTAATTTAGCATTATTGACTGGGAAAGACATAATCTAAGATCTGCACAAAAATATTTAGCCTTCAAATTCATACCGTCATCGTAGCATGCATGGACTAGACTCATATGACTGGGATTTCCATGAAAAAGATTGTTGGCGGAAAATGGGTGATCACTGTACATTTCTCTTCTGTTTCCTATTTATATTTCTATTTTACCTCCTCAATTTAGCATTATGGACAGGGAAAGACCTAATCTAAGATCTGCACAAAAATATTTAGCCTTCAAATTCATACCGTCATCGTAGCATGCATGGACTCGACTCATATGAATGGGATTTTCATGAAAAAGATTGTGGACCGAAAATGGGTGATCACTGTACATTTCTCTTCTGTTTCCTATTTATATTTCTATTTTACGTCCTCAATTTAGCATTATGGACAGGGAAAGACCTAATCTAAGATCTGCACAAAAATATTTAGCCTTCAAATTCATACCGTGATCGTAGCATGCATGGACTCGACTCATATGAATGGGATTTCCATGAAAAAGATTGTGGGCCGAAAATGGGTGATCACTGTACATTTCTCTTCTGTTTCCCATTTATATTTCTATTTTACCTCCTCAATTTAGCATTATGGACAGGGAAAGACCTAATCTAAGATCTGCACAAAAATATTTAGCCTTCAATTTCATACCGTCATCGTAGCATGCATGGACTCGACTCACATGAATGGGATTTCCATGATAAAGATTGTGGGCCGAAAATGGGTGATCACTGCACATTCCTCTTCTGTTTCCTATTTATATTTATATTTTACCTCCTCAATTTGGCATTATGGACAGGGAAAGACCTAATCTAAGATCAGCAAAAAATATTTAGCCTTCAAATTCATACCGTCATCGTAGCATGCATGGAGTCGACTCATATGACTGGGATTTCCATGAAAAAGATTGTGGGCAGAAAATGGTTGATCACTGTACATTTCTCTTCTGTATCCTATTTATATTTATATTTTACCTCCTAATTTAGCATTATTGACTGGGAAAGACATAATCTAAGATCTGCACAAAAATATTTAGCCTTCAAATTCATACCGTCATCGTAGCATGCATGGACTAGACTCATATGACTGGGATTTCCATGAAAAATGTTGTGGTTAGAAAATGGGTGATCACTGTACATTTCTCTTCTGTTTCCTATTTATATTTATATTTTACCTCCTCAATTTAGCATTATGGACAGGGAAAGACCAAATCTAAGATCTGCACAAAATATTTAGCCTTCAAATTCATACCGTCATCGTAGCATACATGGACTCGACTCATATGACTGGGATTTCCATGAAAAAGATTGTGGGCCGAAAATGGGTGATCACTGTACATTTCTCTTCTGTTTCCTATTTATATTTATATTTTACCTCCTCAATTTAGCATTATGGACAGGAAAAGAACTAATCTAAGATCTGCACAAAAATATTTAGCCTACAAATTCATACCGTCATCGTAGCATGCATGGACTCGACTCATATGAATGGGATTTCCATGAAAAAGATTGTGGACCGAAAATGGGTGATCACTGTACATTTCTCTTCTGTTTCCTATTTATATTTCTATTTTACCTCCTCAATTTAGCATTATTGACAGGGAAAGACCTAATCTAAGATCTGCACAAAAATATTTAGCCTTCAAATTCATACCGTCATCGTAGCATGCATGGACTCGACTCATATGAATGGGATTTCCATGAAAAAGATTGTGTGCCGAAAATGGGTGATCACTGTACATTTCTCTTCTGTTTCCTATTTATATTTCTATTTTACCTCCTCAATTTAGCATTATGGACAGGGAAATACCTAATCTAAGATCTGTACAAAAATATTTAGCCTTCAAAATCATACCGTGATCTTAGCATGCATGGACTCGACTCATATGACTGGGATTTCCATGAAAAATATTGTGGGCCGAAAATGGGTGATCACTGTACATTTCTCTTCTGTTTTCTATTTATATTTCTATTTTACCTCCTCAATTTAGCATTATGGACAGGGAAAGACCTAATCTAAGATCTGCACAAAAATATTTAGCCTTCAAATTCATACCGTGATCGTAGCATGCATGGACTCAACTCATATGACTGGGATTTCCATGAAAAATATTATGGGCAGAAAATGGGTGATCACTGTACATTTCTCTTCTGTTTCCTATTTATATTTCTATTTTACCTCCTCAATTTAGCATTATGGACAGGGAAAGACCTAATCTAAGATCTGCACAAAAATATTTAGCCTTCCAATTCATAACGTCATCGTAGCATGCATGGACTCGACTCATATGATTGGGATTTCCATGAAAAATATTATTGGCAGAAAATGGGTGATCACTGTACATTTCTCTTCTGTTTCCTATTTATATTTATATTTTACCTCCTCAATTTAGCATTATGGACAGGAAAAGAACTAATCTAAGATCTGCACAAAAATATTTAGCCTACAAATTCATACCGTCATCGTAGCATGCATGGACTCGACTCATATGAATGGGATTTCCATGAAAAAGATTGTGGACCGAAAATGGGTGATCACTGTACATTTCTCTTCTGTTTCCTATTTTTATTTCTATTTTACCTCCTCAATTTAGCATTATTGACAGGGAAAGACCTAATCTAAGATCTGCACAAAAATATTTAGCCTTCAAATTCATACCGTCATCGTAGCATGCATGGACTCGACTCATATGAATGGGATTTCCATGAAAAAGATTGTGTACCGAAAATGGGTGATCACTGTACATTTCTCTTCTGTTTCCTATTTATATTTCTATTTTACCTCCTCAATTTAGCATTATGGACAGGGAAATACCTAATCTAAGATCTGTACAAAAATATTTAGCCTTCAAAATCATACCGTGATCTTAGCATGCATGGACTCGACTCATATGACTGGGATTTCCATGAAAAATATTGTGGGCCGAAAATGGGTGATCACTGTACATTTCTCTTCTGTTTTCTATTTATATTTCTATTTTACCTCCTCAATTCAGCATTATGGACAGGGAAAGACCTAATCTAAGATCTGCACAAAAATATTTAGCCTTCAAATTTATACCGTCATCGTAGCATGCATGGACTCGACTCATATGAATGGGATTTCCATGAAAAAGATTGTGGGCCGAAAATGGTTGATCACTGTACATTTCTCTTCTGTTTCCTATTTATATTTATATTTTACCTCCTCAATTTAGCATTATGGACAGGGAAAGACCTAATCCAAGATCTGCACAAAAATATTTAGCCTTCAAATTCATACCGTCATCGTAGCATACATGGACTCGACTCATATGACTGGGATTTCCATGAAAAATATTATTGGCAGAAAATGGGTGATAACTGTACATTTCTCTTCTGTTTCCTATTTATATTTATATTTTACCTCCTCAATTTAGCATTATGGACAGGAAAAGACCTAATCTAAGATCTGCACAAAAATATTTAGCCTACAAATTCATACCGTCATCGTAGCATGCATTGACTCGACTCATATGAATGGGATTTCCATGAAAAAGATTGTGGACCGAAAATGGGTGATCACTGTACATTTCTCTTCTGTTTCCTATTTATATTTCTATTTTACCTCCTCAATTTAGCATTATTGACAGGGAAAGACGTAATCTAAAGATCTGCACAAAAATATTTAGCCTTCAAATTCATACCGTCATCGTAGCATGCATGGACTCGACTCATATGACTGGGATTTCCATGAAAAAGATTGTGGGCCGAAAATGGGTGATCACTGTACATTTCTCTTCTGTTTCCTATTTATATTTATATTTTACCTCCTCAATTTAGCATTATGGACAGGGAAATACCTAATCTAAGATCTGTACAAAAATATTTAGCCTTCAAAATCATACCGTGATCTTAGCATGCATGGACTCGACTCATATGACTGGGATTTCCATGAAAAATATTGTGGGCCGAAAATGGGTGATCACTGTACATTTCTCTTCTGTTTTCTATTTATATTTCTATTTTACCTCCTCAATTTAGCATTATGGACAGGGAAAGACCTAATCTAAGATCTGCACAAAAATATTTAGCCTTCAAATTCATACCGTGATCGTAGCATGCATGGACTCGATTCATATGACTGGGATTTCCATGAAAAATATTATGGGCAGAAAATGGGTGATCACTGTACATTTCTCTTCTGTTTCCTATTTATATTTCTATTTTACCTCCTCAATTTAGCATTATGGACAGGGAAAGACCTAATCTAAGATCTGCACAAAAATATTTAGCCTTCAAATTTATACCGTCATCCTAGCATGCATGGACTCGACTCATATGAATGGGATTTCCATGAAAAAGATTGTTGGCGGAAAATGGGTGATCACTGTACATTTCTCTTCTGTTTCCTATTTATATTTCTATTTTACCTCCTCAATTTAGCATTATGGACAGGGAAAGACCTAATCTAAGATCTGCACAAAAATATTTAGCCTTCAAATTCATACCGTCATCGTAGCATGCATGGACTCGACTCATATGAATGGGATTTCCATGAAAAAGATTGTGGACCGAAAATGGGTGATCACTGTACATTTCTCTTCTGTTTCCTATTTATATTTCTATTTTACGTCCTCAATTTAGCATTATGGACAGGGAAAGACCTAATCTAAGATCTGCACAAAAATATTTAGCCTTCAAATTCATACCGTGATCGTAGCATGCATGGACTCGACTCATATGAATGGGATTTCCATGAAAAAGATTGTGGGCCGAAAATGGGTGATCACTGTACATTTCTCTTCTGTTTCCCATTTATATTTCTATTTTACCTCCTCAATTTAGCATTATGGACAGGGAAAGACCTAATCTAAGATCTGCACAAAAATATTTAGCCTTCAAATTCATACCGTCATCGTAGCATGCATGGACTCGACTCACATGAATGGGATTTCCATGAAAAAGATTGTGGGCCGAAAATGGGTGATCACTGCACATTCCTCTTCTGTTTCCTATTTATATTTATATTTTACCTCCTCAATTTGGCATTATGGACATGGAAAGACCTAATCTAATATCTGCACAAAAATATTTAGCCTTCAAATTCATACCGTCATCGTAGCATGCATGGAATCGACTCATATGAATGGGATTTCCATGAAAAAGATTGTGGGCCGAAAAAGGGGATCACTGTACATTTCTCTTCTGTTTCCCATTTATATTTATATTTTACCTCCTCAATTTAGCATTATGGACAGGGAAAGACCTAATCTAAGATCTGCACAAAAATATTTAGCCTTCAAATTCATACCGTCATCGTAGCCTGCATGGAGTCGACTCATATGACTGGGATTTCCATGAAAAAGATTGTGGGCCGAAAATGGGTGATCACTGTACATTTCTCTTCTGTTTCCTATTTATATTTCTATTTTACCTCCTCAATTTAGCATTATGGACAGGGAAAGACCTAATCTAAGATCTGCACAAAAATATTTTGCCTTCAAATTCATACCGTGATCGTAGCATGCATGGACTCGACTCATATGACTGGGATTTCCATGAAAAATATTGTGGTTAGAAAATGGTTGATCACTGTACATTGCTCTTCTGTTTCCTATTTATATTTATATTTTACCTCCTCAATTTAGCATTATGGACAGGGAAAGACCTAATCTAAGATCTGCACAAAAATATTTAGCCTACAAATTCATACCATCATCGTAGCATGCATGGACTCGACTCATATGAATGGGATTTACATGAAAAAGATTGTGGACCGAAAATGGGTGATCACTGTACATTTCTCTTTGTCTCCTATTAATATTTCTATTTTACCTCCTCAATTTAGCATTATTGACAGGGAAAGACCTAATGTGAGATCTGCACAGAAATATTTAGCCTTCAAATTCATACCGTCATCGTAGCATGCATGGACTCGACTCATATGAATGGGATTTCCATGAAAAAGATTGTGGGCCGAAAATGGGTGATCACTGTACATTTCACTTCTGTTTCCAATTTATATTTTACCTCCTCAATTTGGCATTATGGACAGGGAAAGACCTAATCTAATATCTGCACAAAAATATTTAGCCTTCAAATTCATACCGTGATCGTAGCATGCATGGACTCGACTCATATGACTGGGATTTCCATGAAAAATATTATCTGCAGAAAATGGGTGATCACTGTACATTTCTCTTCTGTTTCCTATTTATATTTCTATTTTACCTCCTCAATTTAGCATTATGGACAGGGAAAGACCTAATCTAAGATCTGTCAAAAATATTTAGCCTTCAAATTCATACCGTGATCGTAGCATGCATGGACTCGACTCATATGAATGGGATTTCCATGAAAAAGATTGTGGACCGAAAATGGGTGATCACTGTACATTTCTCTTCTGTTTCCGATTCATATTTATATTTTACCTCCTCAATTTAGCATTATGGACAGGGAAAGACCTAATCTAAGATCTGCACAAAAATATTTAGCCTTCAAATTCACACCGTCATCGTAGCCTGCATGGACTCGACTCATATGAATGGGATTTCCATGAAAAAGATTGTGGGCCGAAAATGGGTGATCACTGTACATTTCTCTACTTTTTCCTATTTATATATCTATTTTACCTCCTCAATTTAGCGTTATGGACAGGGAAAGACCTAATCTAAGATCTGCACAAAAATATTTAGCCTTCAAATTCATACCTCATCGTAGCATGCATGGATTCTACTCATATGAATGGGATTTCCATGAAAAATATTGTGGACCGAAAATGGGTGATCACTGTACATTTCTCTTCTGTTTCCTATTTATATTTCTATTTTACCTCCTCAATTTAGTATTATTGACAGGGAAAGACCTAATCTAAGATCTGCACAAAAATATTTAGCCTTCAAATTCATACCTCATCGTAGCATGCATGGACTCGACTCATATGAATGGGATTTCCATGAAAAAGATTGTGGGCCGAAAATGAGTGATCACTGTACATTTCTCTTCTGTTTCCTATTTATATTTCTATTTTACCTGCTCAATTTA
Organism: Acanthosepion lycidas; assembly: GCA_963932145.1. NCBI lineage: Eukaryota > Metazoa > Mollusca > Cephalopoda > Sepiida > Sepiidae > Acanthosepion > Acanthosepion lycidas. Next base: position 1,036,122 of record OZ010604.1, on the reverse strand, counting down.
GCATTATTGACAGGGAAAGACCTAATCAAAGATCTGCACAAAAATATTTAGCCTTCAAATTCATACCGTCATCGTAGCATGCATGGACTCGACTCATATGAATGGGATTTCCATGAAAAAGATTGTGGGCCGAAAATGGTTGATCACTGTACATTTCTCTTCTGTTTCCTATTTATATTTATATTTTACCTCCTCAATTTAGCATTATGGACAGGGAAAGAACTAATCCAAGATCTGCACAAAAATATTTAGCCTTCAAATTCATACCGTCATCGTAGCATACATGGACTCGACTCATATGACTGGGATTTCCATGAAAAATATTATTGGCAGAAAATGGGTGATCACTGTACATTTCTCTTCTGTTTCCTATTTATATTTATATTTTACCTCCTCAATTTAGCATTATGGACAGGAAAAGACCTAATCTAAGATCTGCACAAAAATATTTAGCCTACAAATTCATACCGTCATCGTAGCATGCATTGACTCGACTCATATGAATGGGATTTCCATGAAAAAGATTGTGGACCGAAAATGGGTGATCACTGTACATTTCTCTTCTGTTTCCTATTTATATTTCTATTTTACCTCCTCAATTTAGCATTATTGACAGGGAAAGACGTAATCTAAGATCTGCACAAAAATATTTAGCCTTCAAATTCATACCGTCATCGTAGCATGCATGGACTCGACTCATATGACTGGGATTTCCATGAAAAAGATTGTGGGCCGAAAATGGGTGATCACTGTACATTTCTCTTCTGTTTCCTATTTATATTTATATTTTACCTCCTCAATTTAGCATTATGGACAGGGAAATACCTAATCTAAGATCTGTACAAAAATATTTAGCCTTCAAAATCATACCGTGATCTTAGCATGCATGGACTCGACTCATATGACTGGGATTTCCATGAAAAATATTGTGGGCCGAAAATGGGTGATCACTGTACATTTCTCTTCTGTTTTCTATTTATATTTCTATTTTACCTCCTCAATTTAGCATTATGGACAGGGAAAGACCTAATCTAAGATCTGCACAAAAATATTTAGCCTTCAAATTCATACCGTGATCGTAGCATGCATGGACTCGATTCATATGACTGGGATTTCCATGAAAAATAATATGGGCAGAAAATGGATGATCACTGTACATTTCTCTTCTGTTTCCTATTTATATTTCTATTTTACCTCCTCAATTTAGCATTATGGACAGGGAAAGACCTAATCTAAGATCTGCACAAAAATATTTAGCCTTCAAATTTATACCGTCATCCTAGCATGCATGGACTCGACTCATATGAATGGGATTTCGATGAAAAAGATTGTTGGCGGAAAATGGGTGATCACTGTACATTTCTCTTCTGTTTCCTATTTATATTTCTATTTTACCTCCTCAATTTAGCATTATGGACAGGGAAAGACCTAATCTAAGATCTGCACAAAAATATTTAGCCTTCAAATTCATACCGTCATCGTAGCATGCATGGACTCGACTCATATGAATGGGATTTCCATGAAAAAGATTGTGGACCGAAAATGGGTGATCACTGTACATTTCTCTTCTGTTTCCTATTTATATTTCTATTTTACGTCCTCAATTTAGCATTATGGACAGGGAAAGACCTAATCTAAGATCTGCACAAAAATATTTAGCCTTCAAATTCATACCGTGATCGTAGCATGCATGGACTCGACTCATATGAATGGGATTTCCATGAAAAAGATTGTGGGCCGAAAATGGGTGATCACTGTACATTTCTCTTCTGTTTCCCATTTATATTTCTATTTTACCTCCTCAATTTAGCATTATGGACAGGGAAAGACCTAATCTAAGATCTGCACAAAAATATTTAGCCTTCAAATTCATACCGTCATCGTAGCATGCATGGACTCGACTCACATGAATGGGATTTCCATGAAAAAGATTGTGGGCCGAAAATGGGTGATCACTGCACATTCCTCTTCTGTTTCCTATTTATATTTATATTTTACCTCCTCAATTTGGCATTATGGACAGGGAAAGACCTAATCTAATATCTGCACAAAAATATTTAGCCTTCAAATTCATACCGTCATCGTAGCATGCATGGAATCGACTCATATGAATGGGATTTCCATGAAAAAGATTGTGGGCCGAAAAAGGTGATCACTGTACATTTCTCTTCTGTTTCCCATTTATATTTATATTTTACCTCCTCAATTTAGCATTATGGACAGGGAAAGACCTAATCTAAGATCTGCACAAAAATATTTAGCCTTCAAATTCATACCGTCATCGTAGCCTGCATGGAGTCGACTCATATGACTGGGATTTCCATGAAAAAGATTGTGTGCCGAAAATGGGTGATCACTGTACTTTTCTCTTCTGTTTCCTATTTATATTTCTATTTTACCTCCTCAATTTAGCATTATGGACAGGGAAAGACCTAATCTAAGATCTGCACAAAAATATTTTGCCTTCAAATTCATACCGTGATCGTAGCATGCATGGACTCGACTCATATGACTGGGATTTCCATGAAAAATATTGTGGTTAGAAAATGGTTGATCACTGTACATTGCTCTTCTGTTTCCTATTTATATTTATATTTTACCTCCTCAATTTAGCATTATTGACAGGGAAAGACCTAATATGAGATCTGCACAGAAATATTTAGCCTTCAAATTCATACCGTCATCGTAGCATGCATGGACTCGACTCATATGAATGGGATTTCCATGAAAAAGATTGTGGGCCGAAAATGGGTGATCACTGTACATTTCCCTTCTGTTTCCAATTTATATTTTACCTCCTCAATTTGGCATTATGGACAGGGAAAGACCTAATCTAATATCTGCACAAAAATATTTAGCCTTCAAATTCATACCGTGATCGTAGCATGCATGGACTCGACTCATATGACTGGGATTTCCATGAAAAATATTATGGGCAGAAAATGGGTGATCACTGTACATTTCTCTTCTGTTTCCTATTTATATTTCTATTTTACCTCCTCAATTTAGCATTATGGACAGGGAAAGACCTAATCTAAGATCTGTCAAAAATATTTAGCCTTCAAATTCATACCGTGATCGTAGCATGCATGGACTCGACTCATATGAATGGGATTTCCATGAAAAAGATTGTGGACCGAAAATGGGTGATCACTGTACATTTCTCTTCTGTTTCCGATTCATATTTATATTTTACCTCCTCAATTTAGCATTATGGACAGGGAAAGACCTAATCTAAGATCTGCACAAAAATATTTAGCCTTCAAATTCACACCGTCATCGTAGCCTGCATGGACTCGACTCATATGAATGGGATTTCCATGAAAAAGATTGTGGGCCGAAAATGGGTGATCACTGTACATTTCTCTACTTTTTCCTATTTATATATCTATTTTACCTCCTCAATTTAGCATTATGGACAGTGAAAGACCTAATCTAAGATCTGCACAAAAATATTTAGCCTTCAAATTCATGCCGTGATCGTAGCATGCATGGACTCGACTCATATGACTGGGATTTCCATGAAAAATATTGTGGGCCGAAAATGGGTGATCACTGTACATTTCTCTTCTGTTTCCTATTTATATTTCTATTTTACCTCCTCAATTTAGCACTATGGACAGGGAAAGACCTAATCTAAGATCTGCACAAAAATATTTAGCCTTCCAATTCATAACGTCATCGTAGCATGCATGGACTCGACTCATATGAATGGGATTTCCATGAAAAAGATTGTGGGCCGAAAATGAGTGACCACTGTACATTTCTCTTCTGTTTCCTATTTATATTTATATTTTACCTCCTCAATTTAGCATTATGGACAGGGAAAGACCTAATCTAAGATCTGCACAAAAATATTTAGCCTTCAAATTCATACCGTCATCGTAGCATACATGGACTCGACTCATATGACTGGGATTTCCATGAAAAATATTATGGGCAGAAAATGGGTGATCACTGTACATTTCTCTTCTGTTTCCTATTTATATTTATATTTTACCTCCTCAATTTAGCATTATGGACAGGGAAAGACCTAATCTAAGATCTGCACAAAAATATTTAGCCTTCAAATTCATACCGTGATCGTAGCATGCATGGATTCTACTCATATGAATGGGATTTCCATGAAAAATATTGTGGACCGAAAATGGGTGATCACTGTACATTTCTCTTCTGTTTCCTATTTATATTTCTATTTTACCTCCTCAATTTAGTATTATTGACAGGGAAAGACCTAATCTAAGATCTGCACAAAAATATTTAGCCTTCAAATTCATACCTCATCGTAGCATGCATGGACTCGACTCATATGAATGGGATTTCCATGAAAAAGATTGTGGGCCGAAAATGAGTGATCACTGTACATTTCTCTTCTGTTTCCTATTTATATTTCTATTTTACCTGCTCAATTTAGCATTATTGACAGGGAAAGACCTAATCAAAGATCTGCACAAAAATATTTAGCCTTCAAATTCATACCGTCATCGTAGCATGCATGGACTCGACTCATATGAATGGGATTTCCATGAAAAAGATTGTGGGCCGAAAATGGGTGATCACTGTATATTTCTCTTCTGTTTCCTATTTATATTTATATTTTACCTCCTCAATTTAGCATTAAGTACAGGGAAAGACCTAATCTAATATCTGCACAAAAATATTTAGCCTTCAAATTCATACCGTGATCGTAGCATGCATGGACTCGACTCATATGAATGGGATTTCCATGAAAAAGATTGTGGGCCGAAAATGGGTGATCACTGTACATTTCTCTTCTGTTTCCTATTTATATTTATATTTTACCAACTCAATTTAGCATTATGGACAGGGAAAGACCTAACCTAAGATCTGCACAAAATTATTTAGCCTTCAAATTCATACCATCATCGTAGCATGCATGGACTCGACTCATATGAATGGGATTTCCATGAAAAAGATTGTGGGCCGAAAATGGGTGATCACTGTACATTTCTCTTCTGTTTCCTATTTATATTTCTATTTTACCTCCTCAATTTAGCATTATGGACAGGGAAAGACTTAATCTAAGATCTGCACAAAAATATTTAGCCTTCAAATTAATACGGTGATCGTAGCATGCATGGACTCGACTCATATGACAGGAATTTCTCTGAAAAAGATTTTGGGCCGAAAATGGGTGATCACTGTACATTTCTCTTCTGTTTCCTATTTATATTTATATTTTACCTCCTCAATTTAGCATTATGGACAGGGAAAGACCTAATCTAAGATCTGCACAAAAATATTTAGCCTTCAAATTCATACCGTCATCGTAGCATGCATGGACTCGACTCATATGAATGGGATTTCCATGAAAAAGATTGTGGACCAAAAATGGGTGATCACTGTACATTACTCTTCTGTTTCCTATTTATATTTATATTTTACCTCCTGAATTTAGCATTATTGACAGGGAAAGACCTTATCTAAGATCTGCACAAAAATATTTAGCCTTCAAATTCATACCGTCATCGTAGCATGCATGGACTCGACTCATATGAATGGGATTTCCATGAAAAAGATTGTGGGCCGAAAATGGGTGATCACTGTACATTTCTCTTCTGTTTCCTATTCATATTTATATTTTACCTCCACAATTTGGCATTATGGACAGGGAAAGACCTAATCTAATATCTGCACAAAAATTTTTAGCCTTCAAATTAATACCGTGATCGTAGCAGGCATGGACTCGACTCATATGACAGGAATTCCATGAAAAATATTGTGGGCAGAAAATGGGTGATCACTATACATTTCTCTTCTCTTTCCTATTTATTTTTCTATTTTACCTCCTCAATTTAGCATTATGGACAGGGAAAGACCTAATCTAAGATCTGCAAAAAATATTTAGCCTTCAAATTCTTACCGTCATCGTAGCATGCATGGATTCGACTCATATGAATGGGATTTCCATGAAAAAGATTTTGGGCCGAAAATGGGTGATCACTGTACATTTCTGTTCTGTTTCCTATTTATATTTCTATTTTACCTGCTCAATTTAGCATTAATGACAGGGAAAGACCTAATCTAAGATCTGCACAAAAATATTTAGCCTTCAAATTCATACCGTCATCGTAGCATGCATGGACTCGACTCATATGAATGGGATTTCCATGAAAAAGATTGTGGGCCGAAAATGGGTGATCACTGTATATTTCTCTTCTGTTTCCTATTTATATTTATATTTTACCTCCTCAATTTAGCATTATGGACAGGGAAAGACCTAATCTAAGATCTGCACTAAATTATTTAGCCTTCAAATTCATACCGTGATTGTAGCATGCATGGACTCGACTCATATGAATGGGATTTCCATGAAAAAGATTGTGGGCCGAAAATGGGTGATCACTGTACATTTCTCTTCTGTTTCCTATTTATATTTCTATTTTACCTCCTCAATTTAGCATTATGGACAGGGAAAGACCTAATCTAAGATCTGCACAAAAATATTTAGCCTTCAAATTCATACCGTCATCGTAGCATGCATGGACTCGACTCATATGAATGGGATTTCCATGAAAAATATTGTGGGCAGAAAATGGGTGATTACTGTACATTTCTCTTCTGTTTCCTATTTATATTTATATTTTACCTCCTCAATTTAGCATTATGGACAGGGAAAGACCTAATCTAAGATCTGCACAAAAATATTTAGCCTTCAAATTCATACCGTCATCGTAGCATGCATAGACTCGACTCATATGAATGGGATTTCCATGAAAAAGATTGTGGGCCGAAAATGGGTGATCACTGTACATTTCTCTTCTGTTTCCTATTTATATTTATATTTTACCTCCTCAATTTAGCATTATGGACAGGGAAAGACCTAATCTAAGATCTGCACAAAATTATTTAGCCTTCAAATTCATACCGTGATCGTAGCATGCATGGACTCGACTCATATGAATGGGATTTCCATGAAAAAGATTGTGGGCGGAAAAGGGGTGATCACTGTTCATTTCTCTTCTGTTTCCTATTTATATTTCTATTTTACCTCCTCAATTTAGCATTATGGACAGGGAAAGACCTAATCTAAGATCTGCACAAAAATATTTAGCCTTCAGCTTCATACCGTGACCGTAGCATGAATGGACTTGACTCATATGACTGGGAATTACATGAAAAATATTGTGGGCAGAAAATGGGTGATCACTGTACATTTCTCTTCTGTTTCCTATTTATATTTCTATTTTACCTCCTCAATTTAGCATTATGGACAGGGAAAGACCTAATCTAAGATCTGCACAAAAATATTTAGCCTTCCAATTCATACCGTGATCGTAGCATGCATGGACTCGACTCATATGAATGGGATTTCCATTAAAAAGTTTGTGGGCCGAAAATAGGTAATCACTGTATATTTCTCTTCTGTTTCCTATTTATATTTCTATTTTACCTCCTCAATTTAGCATTATTGACAAGGTAAGACCTAATCTAAGATCTGCACAAAAATATTTAGCCTTCAAATTCATTCCGTCATCGTAGCATGCATGGACTCAACTCATATGACTGGGATTTCCATGAAAAATATTGTGGGCAGAAAATGGGTGATCACTGTACATTTCTTTTCTGTTTCCTATTTATATTTCTATTTTACCTCCTCAATTTAGCATTATGGACAGGGAACGACCTAATCTAATATCTGCACAAAAATATATAGCCTTCAAATTCATACCGTGATCGTAGCATGCATGGAGTCGACTCATATGAATGGGATTTCCATGAAAAAGATTGTGGGCCGAAAATGGGTGATCACTGTACATTTCTTTTCTGTTTCCTATTTATATTTCTATTTTACCTCCTCAATTTAGCATTATGGACAGGGAAAGACCTAATCTAATATCTGCACAAAAATATTTAGCCTTCAAAATGATACCGTGATCGTAGCATGCATGGACTCGACTCATATGACTAGGATTTCCATGAAAAATATTGTGGGCAGAGAATGGGTGATCACTGTACATTTCTCTTCTGTTTTCTATTTATATTTATATTTTACCACCTCAATTTAGCATTATGGACAGGGAAAGACCTAATCTAAGATCTGCACAAAAATATTTTGCCTTCAAATTCATACCGTGATCGTAGCATTTATGGACTCGACTCATATGAATGGGATTTCCATGAAAAAGATTGTGGGCCGAAAATGGGTGATCACTGTACATTTCTCTTCTGTTTCCTATTTATATTTATATTTTGCCTCCTCAATTTAGCATTATGGACAGGGAAAGACCTAATGTAAGATCTGCACAAAATTTTTTAGCCTTCAAATTCATACCGTCATCATAGCATGCATGGACTCGACTCATATGAATGGGATTTCCATTAAAAAGATTGTGGGCCGAAAATAGGTAATCACTGTACATTTCTCTTCTGTTTCCTATTTATATTTCTATTTTACCTCCTCAATTTAGCATTATTGACAGGGAAAGACCTAATCTAAGATCTGCACAAAAATATTTAGCCTTCAAATTCATACCGTCATCGTAGCATGCATGGACTCAACTCATATTACTGGGATTTCCATGAAAAATATTGTGGGTAGAAAATGGGTGATCACTGTACATTTCTCTTCTGTTTCCTATTTATATTTCTATTTTACCTCCTCAATTTATCATTATTGACAGGGAAAGACCTAATCTAAGATCTGCACAAATATATTTAACCTTCAAATTCATACCGTGATCGTAGCATGCATGGACTCGACTCATATGACTGGGATTTCCATTAAAAATAGTGTGGGCAGAAAATGGGTGATCACTGTACATTTCTTTTCTGTTTCCTATTTATATTTATATTTTACCTCCTCAATTTAGCATTATGGACAGGGAAAGACCTAATCTAAGATCTGCACAAAAATATTTAGCCTTCAAATTCATACCGTCATCGTAGCATGCATGGACTCGACTCATATGAATGGGATTTCCATTAAAAAGATTGTGGGCCGAAAATAGGTAATCACTGTACATTTCTCTTCTGTTTCCTATTTATATTTCTATTTTACCTCCTCAATTTAGCATTATTGACAAGGTAAGACCTAATCTAAGATCTGCACAAAAATATTCATCCTTCAAATTCATTCCGTCATCGTAGCATGCATGGACGCAACTCATATGACTGGGATTTCCATGAAAAATATTGTGGGTAGAAAATGGGTGATCACTGTACATTTCTCTTCTGTTTCCTATTTATATTTCTATTTTACCTCCTCAATTTAGCATTATTGACAGGGAAAGACCTAATCTAAGATCTGCACAAAAATATTTAGCCTTCAAATTCATACCATCATCATAGCATGCATGGACTAGACTCATATGAATGGGATTTCCATGAAAAAGATTGTGGGCCGAAAATCTATGATCACTGTATATTTCTCTTCTGTTTCCTATTTATATTTATATTTTACCTTCTCAATTTAGCATTATGGACAGTGAAAGACCTAATCTAAGATCTGCAGAAAAATATTTAGCCTTCAAATTCATACCGTCATCGTAGCATGCATGGACTTGACTCATATGATTGGGAATTCCATGAAAAATATTGTGGGCAGAAAATGGGTGATCACTGTACATTTCTCTTCTGTTTCCTATTTATTTTTCTATTTTACCTCCTCAATTTAGCATTATGGACAGGGAAAGACCTAATCTAAGATCTGCAAAAAAACATTTAGTCTTCATTTCATACCGTCATCGTAGCATGCATGGACTCGACTCATATGACTGGGATTTCCATGAAAAATATTGTGGGCAGAAAATGGGTGATCACTGTACATTTCTCTTCTGTTTCCTATTTATATTTATATTTTACCTCTTCAATTTAGCATTATGGACAGGGAAAGACCTAATCTAAGATCTGCACAAAAATATTTAGCCTTCAAATTCATACCGTCATCGTAGCATGCAAGGACTCAACTCATATGACTGGGAATTCCATGAAAAATATTGGGGGCAGAAAATGGGTGATCACTGTACATTTCTCTTCTCTTTCCTATTTATATTTATATTTTACCTCCTCAATTTAGCATTATGGACGGGGAAAGACCTAATCTAAGATCTGTACAAAAATATTTAGCCTTGAAATTCATACCGTCATCGTAGTATGCATGGACTCGACTCATATGAATGGGATTTCCATGAAAAAGATTGGGGGCCGAAAATGGGTGATCACTGTACATTTCTCTTCTGTTTCCTATTCATATTTATATTTTACCTCCTCAATTTAGCATTATGGACAGTGAAAAACCTAATCTAATATCTGCACAAATATATTTAGCCTTCAAATTCATACCGTGATCGTAGCATGCATGGACTCGACTCATATGACTGGGATTTCAATAAAAAATATTGTGGACAGAAAATGGGTGATCACTGTATATTTCTCTTCTGTTTCTTATTTATATTTCTATTTTACCTCCTCAAATTTGCATTATGGACAGGGAAAGACCTAATCTAAGATCTGAACAAAAATATTTAGCCTTCAAATTCATACCGTGATCGTAGCATTTATGGACTCGACTCATATGACTGGGATTTCCATGAAAAATATTGTGGGCCGAAAATGGGTGATCACTGTACATTTCTCTTCTGTTTCCTATTTATATTTATATTTTACCTCCTCAATTTATCATTATTGACAGGGAAAGACCTAATCTAAGATCTGCACAAAAATATTTAACCTTCAAATTCATACCGTCATCGTAGCATGCATGGACTCGACTCATATGAATGGGATTTCCATGAAAAAGATTGTGGGCCGCAAATGGGTGATCACTGTACATTTCTCTTCTGTTTCCTATTTATATTTCTATTTTGCCTCCTCAATTTAGCATTATGGACAGGGAAAGACCTAATCTAAGATCTGCACAAAAATATTTAGCCTTCAAATTCATACCGTGATCGTAGCATGCATGGACTCGACTCATATGAATGGGATTTCCATGAAAAATATTGTGGGCATAAAATGGGTGATCACTGTACATTTCTCTTCAGTTTCCTATTTACATTTCTATTTTACCTCCTCAATTTAGCATTATGGACAGGGAAAGACCTAATCTAAGATCTGCACAAAAACATTTAGTCTTCATTTCATACCGTCATCGTAGCATGCATGGACTCGACTCATATGACTGGGATTTCCATGAAAAATATTGTGGGCAGAAAATGGGTGATCACTGTACATTTCTCTTCTGTTTCCTATTTATATTTCTATTTTACCTCTTCAATTTAGCATTATGGACAGGGAAAGACCTAATCTAAGATCTGCACAAAAATATTTAGCCTTCAAATTCATACCGTCATCGTAGCATGCAAGGACTCAACTCATATGACTGGGATTTCCATGAAAAATATTGGGGGCAGAAAATGGGTGATCACTGTACATTTCTCTTCTCTTTCCTATTTATATTTATAATTACCTCCTCAATTTAGCATTATGGACGGGGAAAGACCTAATCTAAGATCTGCACAAAAATATTTAGCCTTCAAATTCATACCGTCATCGTAGTATGCATGGACTCGATTCATATGAATGGGATTTCCATGAAAAAGATTGGGGGCAGAAAATGGGTGATCACTGTACATTTCTCTTCTGTTTCCTATTTATATTTATATTTTACCTCCTCAATTTAGCATTATGGACAGTGAAAGACCTAATCTAATATCTGCACAAATATATTTAGCCTTCAAATTCATACCGTGATCGTAGCATGCATGGACTCGACTCATATGACTGTGATTTCAATAAAAAATATTGTGGACAGAAAATGGGTGATCACTGTATATTTCTCTTCTGTTTCTTATTTATATTTCTATTTTACCTCCTCAAATTAGCATTATGGACAGGGAAAGACCTAATCTAAGATCTGCACAAAAATATTTAGCCTTCAAATTCATACCGTCATCGTAGCATGCATGGACTCGACTCATATGAATGGGATTTCCATGAAAAATATTGTGGGCAGAAAATGGGTGATCACTGTACATTTCTCTTCAGTTTCCTATTTATATTTCTATTTTACCTCCTCAATTTAGCATTATGGACAGGGAAAGACCTAATCTAAGATCTGAACAAAAATATTTAGCCTTCAAATTCATACCGTGATCGTAGCATGCATGGACTCGACGCATATGACTGGGATTTCCATGAAAAATATTGTGGGCAGAAAATGGGTGATTACTGTACATTTCTCTTCTGTTTCTTTTTTATATTTATATTTTACCTCCTCAATTTAGCATTATGGACAGGGAAAGACCTAATCTAAGATCTGCAAAAAAACATTTAGTCTTCAAATTCATACCGTCATCGTAGCATGCATGGACTCGACTCATATGACTGGGATTTCCATGAAAAATATTGTGGGCAGAAAATGGGTGATCACTGTACATTTCTCTTCTGTTTCCTATTTATATTTCTATTTTACCTCCTCAATTTAGCATTATGGACAGGGAAAGACCTAATCTAAGATCTGCACAAAAATGTTTTGCCTTCAAATTCATACCGTCATCGTAGCATGCATGGACTCGACTCATATGAATGGGATTTCCATGAAAAAGATTGTGGGCCGAAAATGGGTGATCACTGTACATTTCTCTTCTGTTTCCTATTCATATTTCTATTTTACCTCCTCAATTTAGCATTATGGACAGGGAAAGACCTAATCTAATATCTGCACAAAAATATTTAGCCTTCAAATGCATACCGTGATCGTAGCATGCATGGACTCGACTCATATGACTGGGATTTCCATGAAAAATATTGTGGGCAGAAAATGGCTGATCACTGTACATTTCTCTTCAGTTTCCTATTTATATTTCTATTTTACCTCCTCAATTTAGCATTATGGACAGGGAAAGACCTAATCTAAGATCTGCAAAAAAACATTTAGTCTTCATTTCATACCGTCATCGTAGCATGCATGGACTCGACTCATATGACTGGGATTTCCATGAAAAATATTGTGGGCAGAAAATGGGTGATCACTGTACATTTCTCTTCTGTTTCCTATTTATATTTCTTTTTTACCTCTTCAATTTAGCATTATGGACAGGGAAAGACCTAATCTAAGATCTGCACAAAAATATTTAGCCTTCAAATTCATACCGTCATCGTAGCATGCAAGGACTCAACTCATATGACTGGGATTTCCATGAAAAATATTGGGGGCAGAAAATGGGTGATCACTGTACATTTCTCTTCTCTTTCCTATTTATATTTATATTTTACCTCCTCAATTTAGCATTATGGACGGGGAAAGACCTAATCTAAGATCTGCACAAAAATATTTAGCCTTGAAATTCATACCGTCTTCGTTGTATGCATGGACTCGACTCATATGAATGGGATTTCCATGAAAAAGATTGGGGGCCGAAAATGGGTGATCACTGTACATTTCTCTTCTGTTTCCTATTTATATTTATATTTTACCTCCTCAATTTAGCATTATGGACAGTGAAAGACCTAATCTAATATCTGCACAAATATATTTAGCCTTCAAATTCATACCGTGATCGTAGCATGCATGGACTCGACTCATATGACTGGGATTTCAATAAAAAATATTGTGGACAGAAAATGGGTGATCACTGTATATTTCTCTTCTGTTTCTTATTTATATTTCTATTTTACCTCCTCAAATTTGCATTATGGACAGGGAAAGACCTAATCTAAGATCTGAACAAAAATATTTAGCCTTCAAATTCATACCGTGATCGTAGCATTTATGGACTCGACTCATATGACTGGGATTTCCATGAAAAATATTGTGGGCCGAAAATGGGTGATCACTGTACATTTCTCTTCTGTTTCCTATTTATATTTATATTTTACCTCCTCAATTTATCATTATTGACAGGGAAAGACCTAATCTAAGATCTGCACAAAAATATTTAACCTTCAAATTCATACCGTCATCGTAGCATGCATGGACTCGACTCATATGAATGGGATTTCCATGAAAAAGATTGTGGGCCGCAAATGGGTGATCACTGTACATTTCTCTTCTGTTTCCTATTTATATTTCTATTTTGCCTCCTCAATTTAGCATTATGGACAGGGAAAGACCTAATCTAAGATCTGCACAAAAATATTTAGCCTTCAAATTCATACCGTGATCGTAGCATGCATGGACTCGACTCATATGAATGGGATTTCCATGAAAAATATTGTGGGCATAAAATGGGTGATCACTGTACATTTCTCTTCAGTTTCCTATTTACATTTCTATTTTACCTCCTCAATTTAGCATTATGGACAGGGAAAGACCTAATCTAAGATCTGCACAAAAACATTTAGTCTTCATTTCATACCGTCATCGTAGCATGCATGGACTCGACTCATATGACTGGGATTTCCATGAAAAATATTGTGGGCAGAAAATGGGTGATCACTGTACATTTCTCTTCTGTTTCCTATTTATATTTCTATTTTACCTCTTCAATTTAGCATTATGGACAGGGAAAGACCTAATCTAAGATCTGCACAAAAATATTTAGCCTTCAAATTCATACCGTCATCGTAGCATGCAAGGACTCAACTCATATGACTGGGATTTCCATGAAAAATATTGGGGGCAGAAAATGGGTGATCACTGTACATTTCTCTTCAGTTTCCTATTTATATTTCTATTTTACCTCCTCAATTTAGCATTATGGACAGGGAAAGACCTAATCTAAGATCTGAACAAAAATATTTAGCCTTCAAATTCATACCGTGATCGTAGCATGCATGGACTCGACGCATATGACTGGGATTTCCATGAAAAATATTGTGGGCAGAAAATGGGTGATTACTGTACATTTCTCTTCTGTTTCTTTTTTATATTTATATTTTACCTCCTCAATTTAGCATTATGGACAGGGAAAGACCTAATCTAAGATCTGCAAAAAAACATTTAGTCTTCAAATTCATACCGTCATCGTAGCATGCATGGACTCGACTCATATGACTGGGATTTCCATGAAAAATATTGTGGGCAGAAAATGGGTGATCACTGTACATTTCTCTTCTGTTTCCTATTTATATTTCTATTTTACCTCCTCAATTTAGCATTATGGACAGGGAAAGACCTAATCTAAGATCTGCACAAAAATGTTTTGCCTTCAAATTCATACCGTCATCGTAGCATGCATGGACTCGACTCATATGAATGGGATTTCCATGAAAAAGATTGTGGGCCGAAAATGGGTGATCACTGTACATTTCTCTTCTGTTTCCTATTCATATTTCTATTTTACCTCCTCAATTTAGCATTATGGACAGGGAAAGACCTAATCTAATATCTGCACAAAAATATTTAGCCTTCAAATGCATACCGTGATCGTAGCATGCATGGACTCGACTCATATGACTGGGATTTCCATGAAAAATATTGTGGGCAGAAAATGGCTGATCACTGTACATTTCTCTTCAGTTTCCTATTTATATTTCTATTTTACCTCCTCAATTTAGCATTATGGACAGGGAAAGACCTAATCTAAGATCTGCAAAAAAACATTTAGTCTTCATTTCATACCGTCATCGTAGCATGCATGGACTCGACTCATATGACTGGGATTTCCATGAAAAATATTGTGGGCAGAAAATGGGTGATCACTGTACATTTCTCTTCTGTTTCCTATTTATATTTCTTTTTTACCTCTTCAATTTAGCATTATGGACAGGGAAAGACCTAATCTAAGATCTGCACAAAAATATTTAGCCTTCAAATTCATACCGTCATCGTAGCATGCAAGGACTCAACTCATATGACTGGGATTTCCATGAAAAATATTGGGGGCAGAAAATGGGTGATCACTGTACATTTCTCTTCTCTTTCCTATTTATATTTATATTTTACCTCCTCAATTTAGCATTATGGACGGGGAAAGACCTAATCTAAGATCTGCACAAAAATATTTAGCCTTGAAATTCATACCGTCTTCGTTGTATGCATGGACTCGACTCATATGAATGGGATTTCCATGAAAAAGATTGGGGGCCGAAAATGGGTGATCACTGTACATTTCTCTTCTGTTTCCTATTTATATTTATATTTTACCTCCTCAATTTAGCATTATGGACAGTGAAAGACCTAATCTAATATCTGCACAAATATATTTAGCCTTCAAATTCATACCGTGATCGTAGCATGCATGGACTCGACTCATATGACTGGGATTTCAATAAAAAATATTGTGGACAGAAAATGGGTGATCACTGTATATTTCTCTTCTGTTTCTTATTTATATTTCTATTTTACCTCCTCAATTTAGCATTATGGACAGGGACCTAATCTAAGATGTGCACAAAAATATTTTGCCTTCAAATTCATACCGTGATCGTAGAATTTATGGACTCGACTCATATGAATGGGATTTCCATGAAAAAGATTGTGGGCCGAAAATGGGTGATCACTGTACATTTCTCTTCTGTTTCCTATTTATATTTCTATTTTACCTCCTCAATTTATCATTATTGACAGGGAAAGACCTAATCTAAGATATGCACAAAAATATTTAGCCTTCAAATTCATACCGTGATCGTAGCATGCATGGACTCGACTCATATGACTGGGATTTCCATGAAAAATATTGTGGGCAGAAAATGGGTGATTACTGTACATTTCTCTTCTGTTTCTTATTTATATTTATATTTTACCTCCTCAATTTAGCATTATGGACAGGGAAAGACCTAATCTAAGATCTGCAAAAAAACATTTAGTCTTCAAATTCATACCGTCATCGTAGCATGCATGGACTCGACTCATATGACTGGGATTTCCATGAAAAATATTGTGGGCAGAAAATGGATGATCACTGTACATTTCTCTTCTGTTTCCTATTTATATTTCTATTTTACCTCCTCAATTTAGCATTATGGACAGGGAAAGACCTAATCTAAGATCTGCACAAAAATATTTAGCCTTCAAAATCATACCGTGATCGTAGCATGCATGGACTCGACTCATATGACTGGGATTTCCATGAAAAAGAATGTGGGCCGAAAATGGGTGATCACTGTACATTTCTCTTCTGTTTCCTATTTATATTTATATTTTACCTCCTCAATTTAGCATTATGGACAGGGAAAGACCTAATCTAATATCTGCACAAAAATATTTAGCCTTCAAATTCATACCGTCATCGTTGCATGCATGGACTCGACTCATATGATTGGGATTTCCATGAAAAATATTGTGGGCAGAAAATGGGTGATCACTGTACATTTCTCTTCTGTTTCCTATTTATATTTCTATTTTACCTCCTCAATTTAGCATTATGGACAGGGAAAGACCTAATCTAAGATCTGCACAAAAATATTTAGCCATCAAATTCATACCGTCATCGTAGCCTGCATGGACTCGACTCATATGAATGGGATTTCCATGAAAAAGATTGTGGGCCGAAAATGGGTGATCACTGTACATTTCTCTTCTGTTTCCTATTTATATTTATATTTTACCTCCTCAATTTAGCATTATGGACAGGGAAAGACCTAATCTAATATCTGCACAAAAATATTTAGCCTTCAAATTCATACCGTGATCGTAGCATGCATGGACTCGACTCATATGACTGGGATTTCCATGAAAAATATTGTGGGCAGAAAATGGCTGATCACTGTACATTTCTCTTCTGTTTCCTATCCATATGTCTATTTTACCTCCTCAATTTAGCATTATGGACAGGGAAAGACCTTATCTAATATCTGCACAAAAATATTTAGCCTTCAAATTCATACCGTGATCGTAGCATGCATGGACTCGACTCATATGAATGGGACTTCCATGAAAAATATTGTGGGCAGAAAATGGGTGATCACTGTACATTTCTCTTCTGTTTCCTCTTTATATTTATATTTTACCTCCTCAATTAAGCATTATGGACAGGGAAAGACCTAATCTAAGATCTGCACAAAAATATTTAACCTTCAAATTCACACCGTCATCGTAGCATGCATGGACTCGACACATATGAATGGGATTTCCATGAAAAAGATTGTGGGCCGAAATTGGGTGATCACTGTACTTTTCTCTTCTGTTTCCTATTTATATTTCTATTTTGCCTCCTCAATTTAGCATTATTGACAGGGAAAGAAATAATCTAAGATCTGCATAAAAATATTTAGCCTTCAAATTCACACCGTCATCGTAGCATGCATGGACTCGACTCATATGAATGGGATTTCCATGAAAAAGATTGTGGGCCGAAAATGGGTGATCACTGTACATTTCTCTTCTGTTTCCTATTTATATTTCTATTTTACCTCCTCAATTTAGCATTATGGACAGGGAAAGACCTAATCTAAGATCTGCACAAAAATATTTAGCCATCAAATTCATACCGTAATCGTAGCCTGCATTGACTCGACTCATATGAATGGGATTTCCATGAAAAAGATTGTGGGCCGAAAATGGGTGATCACTGTACATTTCTCTTCTGTTTCCTATTTATATTTATATTTTACCTCCTCAATTTACCATTATGGACAGGGAAAGACCTAATCTAAGATCTGCACAAAAATATTTAGCCTTCAAATTCATACCGTGATCGTTGCATGCATGGACTCGACTCATATGACTGGGATTTCCATGAAAAAGATTGTGGGCTGAAAATGGGTGATCACTGTACATTTCTCTTCTGTTTCCTATTTATATTTATATTTTACCTCCTCAATTTAGCATTATGGACAGGGAAAGACCTAATCTAAGATCTGCACAAAAATATTTAGCCTTCAAATTCATACCGTCATCGTAGCATGCATGGACTCGACTCATATGACTGGGATTTCCATGAAAAATATTGTGGGCAGAAAATGGGTGATCACTGTACATTTCTCTTCTGTTTCCTATTTATATTTCTATTTTACCTCCTCAATTTAGCATTATGGACAGGGAAAGACCTAATCTAATATCTGCACAAAAATATTTAGCCTTCAAATTCATACCGTCATCGTAGCCTGCATGGACTCGACTCATATGAATGGGATTTCCATGAAAAAGATTGTGGGCCGAAAATGGGTGATCACTGTACATTTCTCTTCTGTTTCCTATTTATATTTATATTTTACCTCCTCAATTTAGCATTATGGACAGGGAAAGACCTAATCTAAGATCTGCACAAAAATATTTTGCCTTCAAATTCATACCGTGATCGTAGCATGCATGGACTCGAATCATATGAATGGGATTTCCATGAAAAGGATTGTGGGCCGAAAATGGGTGATCACTGTACATTTCTCTTCTGTTTCCTATTTATATTTATATTTTACCTACTCAATTTAGCATTATGGACAGTGAAAGACCTAATCTAAGATCTGCACAAAAATATTTAACATTCAAATTCATACCATCATCGTAGCATGCATGGACTCGACTCATATGAATGGTATTTCCATGAAAATGATTGTGGGCCGAAAATGTGTGATCACTGTACATTTCTCTTCTGTTCCCTATTTATATTTCTTTTTTACCTCCTTAATTTAGCATTATTGACAGGGAAAGACCTAGTCTAATATCTGCACAAAAATATTTACCCTTCAAATTCATAGCGTCATCGTAGCATGCATGGACTCGACTCATATGAATGGGATTTCCATGAAAAAGATTGTGGGCCGAAAATGGGTGATCACTGTACATTTCTCTTCTGTTTCCTATTTATATTTCTATTTTACCTCCTCAATTTAGCATTATAGACAGGGAAAGACCTAATCTAAGATCTGCACAAAAATATTTAGACTTCAAATTCATACCGTCATCGTAGCCTGTATGGACTCGACTCATATGAATGGGATTTCCATGAAAAAGATTGTGGGCCGAAAATGGGTGATCACTGTACATTTCTCTTCTGTTTCCTATTTATATTTCTATTTTACCTCCTCAATTTAGCATTATGGACAGGAAAAGACCTAATCTAAGATCTGCACAAAAATATTTAGCCTTCAAATTCATACCGTCATCGTAGCATGCATGGACTCGACTCATACGAATGGGATTTCCATGAAAAAGATTGTGGGCCGAAATTGGGTGATCACTGTACATTTCTCTTCTGTTTCCTATTTATATTTATATTTTACCTCCTCAATTTAGCATTATGGACAGGGAAAGACCTAATCTAATATCTGCACAAAAATATTTAGCCTTCAAATTCATACCGTGATCGTAGCATGCATGGACTCGACTCATATGACTGGGATTTCCATGAAAAATATTGTGGGCAGAAAATGGCTGATCACTGTACATTTCTCTTCTGTTTCCTATCCATATTTCTATTTTAACTCCTCAATTTAGCATTATGGACAGGGAAAGACCTTATCTAATATCTGCACAAAAATATTTAGCCTTCAAATTCATACCGTGATCGTAGCATGCATGGACTCGACTCATATGAATGGGATTTCCATGAAAAATATTGTGGGCAGAAAATGGGTGATCACTGTACATTTCTCTTCTGTTTCCTATTTATATTTATATTTTACCTCCTCAATTAAGCATTATGGACAGGGAAAGACCTAATCTAAGATCTGCACAAAAATATTTAGCCTTCAAATTCATACCGTCATCGTAGCATGCATGGACTCGACTCATATGAATGGGATTTCCATGAAAAAGGTTGTGGGCCGAAAATGGGTGATCACTGTACATTTCTCTTCTGTTTCCCATTTATATTTCTATTTTACCTCCTCAATTTAGCATTATGGACAGGGAAAGACCTAATTTAAGATCAGCACAAAAATATTTAGCCTTCAAATTCATACCGTCAACGTAGCATGCATGGAGTCGACTCATATGACTGGGATTTCCATGAAAAAGATTGTGGGCCGAAAATGGGTGATCACTGTACATTTCTCTTCTGTTTCCTATTTATATTTATATTTTACCTCCTAATTTAGCATTATTGACTGGGAAAGACATAATCTAAGATCTGCACAAAAATATTTAGCCTTCAAATTCATACCGTCATCGTAGCATGCATGGACTAGACTCATATGACTGGGATTTCGAGGAAAAATGTTGTGGTTAGAAAATGGGTGATCACTGTACATTTCTCTTCTGTTTCTTATTTATATTTATATTTTACCTCCTCAATTTAGCATTATGGACAGGGAAAGACCTAATCTAAGATCTTCACAAAAATATTTAGCCTTCAAATTCATACCGTCATCGTAGCATACATGGACTCGACTCATATGACTGGGATTTCCATGAAAAATATTATTGGCAGAAAATGGGTGATCACTGTACATTTCTCTTCTGTTTCCTATTTATATTTATATTTTACCTCCTCAATTTAGCATTATGGACAGGAAAAGAACTAATCTAAGATCTGCACAAAAATATTTAGCCTACAAATTCATACCGTCATCGTAGCATTCATGGACTCGACTCATATGAATGGGATTTCCATGAAAAAGATTGTGGACCGAAAATGGGTGATCACTGTACATTTCTCTTCTGTTTCCTATTTATATTTCTATTTTACCTCCTCAATTTAGCATTATTGACAGGGAAAGACCTAATCTAAGATCTGCACAAAAATATTTAGCCTTCAAATTCATACCGTCATCGTAGCATACATGGACTCGACTCATATGAATGGGATTTCCATGAAAAAATTGTGTGCCGAAAATGGGTGATCACTGTACATTTCTCTTCTGTTTCCTATTTATATTTCTATTTTACCTCCTCAATTTAGCATTATGGACAGGGAAATACCTAATCTAAGATCTGTACAAAAATATTTAGCCTTCAAAATCATACCGTGATCTTAGCATGCATGGACTCGACTCATATGACTGGGATTTCCATGAAAAATATTGTGGGCCGAAAATGGGTGATCACTGTACATTTCTCTTCTATTTTCTATTTATATTTCTATTTTACCTCCTCAATTTAGCATTATGGACAGGGAAAGACCTAATCTAAGATCTGCACAAAAATATTTAGCCTTCAAATTCATACCGTGATCGTAGCATGCATGGACTCGACTCATATGACTGGGATTTCCATGAAAAATATTATGGGCAGAAAATGGGTGATCACTGTACATTTCTCTTCTGTTTCCTATTTATATTTCTATTTTACCTCCTCAATTTAGCATTATGGACAGGGAAAGACCTAATCTAAGATCTGCACAAAAATATTTAGCCTTCCAATTCATAACGTCACCGTAGCATGCATGGACTCGACTCATATGATTGGGATTTCCATGAAAAATATTATTGGCAGAAAATGGGTGATCACTGTACATTTCTCTTCTGTTTCCTATTTATATTTATATTTTACCTCCTCAATTTAGCATTATGGACAGGAAAAGAACTAATCTAAGATCTGCACAAAAATATTTAGCCTACAAATTCATACCGTCATCGTAGCATGCATGGACTCGACTCATATGAATGGGATTTCCATGAAAAAGATTGTGGACCGAAAATGGGTGATCACTGTACATTTCTCTTCTGTTTCCTATTTATATTTCTATTTTACCTCCTCAATTTAGCATTATTGACAGGGAAAGACCTAATCTAAGATCTGCACAAAAATATTTAGCCTTCAAATTCATACCGTCATCGTAGCATGCATGGACTCGACTCATATGACTGGGATTTCCATGAAAAATATTATTGGCAGAAAATGGGTGATCACTGTACATTTCTCTTCTGTTTCCTATTTATATTTCTATTTTACCTCCTCAATTTAGCATTATGGACAGGGAAATACCTAATCTAAGATCTGTACAAAAATATTTAGCCTTCAAAATCATACCGTGATCTTAGCATGCATGGACTCGACTCATATGACTGGGATTTCCATGAAAAATATTGTGGGCCGAAAATGGGTAATCACTGTACATTTCTCTTCTGTTTTCTATTTATATTTCTATTTTACCTCCTCAATTTAGCATTATGGACAGGGAAAGACCTAATCTAAGATCTGCACAAAAATATTTAGCCTTCAAATTCATACCGTGATCGTAGCATGCATGGACTCGACTCATATGACTGGGATATCCATGAAAAATATTATGGGCAGAAAATGGGTGATCACTGTACATTTCTCTTCTGTTTCCTATTTATATTTCTATTTTACCTCCTCAATTTAGCATTATGGACAGGGAAAGACCTAATCTAAGATCTGCACAAAAGTATTTAGCCTTCCAATTCATAACGTCACCGTAGCATGCATGGACTCGACTCATATGATTGGGATTTCCATGAAAAATATTATTGGCAGAAAATGGGTGATCACTGTACATTTCTCTTCTGTTTCCTATTTATATTTATATTTTACCTCCTCAATTTAGCATTATGGACAGGAAAAGAACTAATCTAAGATCTGCACAAAAATATTTAGCCTACAAATTCATACCGTCATCGTAGCATGCATGGACTCGACTCATATGAATGGGATTTCCATGAAAAAGATTGTGGACCGAAAATGGGTGATCACTGTACATTTCTCTTCTGTTTCCTATTTATATTTCTATTTTACCTCCTCAATTTAGCATTATTGACAGGGAAAGACCTAATCTAAGATCTGCACAAAAATATTTAGCCTTCAAATTCATACCGTCATCGTAGCATGCATGGACTCGACTCATATGAATGGGATTTCCATGAAAAAGATTGTGTGCCGAAAATGGGTGATCACTGTACATTTCTCTTCTGTTTCCTATTTATATTTCTATTTTACCTCCTCAATTTAGCATTATGGACAGGGAAATACCTAATCTAAGATCTGTACAAAAATATTTAGCCTTCAAAATCATACCGTGATCTTAGCATGCATGGACTCGACTCATATGACTGGGATTTCCATGAAAAATATTGTGGGCCGAAAATGGGTGATCACTGTACATTTCTCTTCTGTTTTCTATTTATATTTCTATTTTACCTCCTCAATTTAGCATTATGGACAGGGAAAGACCTAATCTAAGATCTGCACAAAAATATTTAGCCTTCAAATTCATACCGTGATCGTAGCATGCATGGACTCGACTCATATGACTGGGATTTCCATGAAAAATATTATGGGCAGAAAATGGGTGATCACTGTACATTTCTCTTCTGTTTCCTATTTATATTTATATTTTACCTCCTCAATTTAGCATTATGGACAGGGAAGACCTAATCTAAGATCTGCACAAAAATATTTAGCCTTCCAATTCATAACGTCACCGTAGCATGCATGGACTCGACTCATATGATTGGGATTTCCATGAAAAATATTATTGGCAGAAAATGGGTGATCACTGTACATTTCTCTTCTGTTTCCTATTTATATTTATATTTTACCTCCTCAATTTAGCATTATGGACAGGAAAAGAACTAATCTAAGATCTGCACAAAAATATTTAGCCTACAAATTCATACCGTCATCGTAGCATGCATGGACTCGACTCATATGAATGGGATTTCCATGAAAAAGATTGTGGACCGAAAACGGGTGATCACTGTACATTTCTCTTCTGTTTCCTATTTATATTTCTATTTTACCTCCTCAATTTAGCATTATTGACAGGGAAAGACCTAATCTAAGATCTGCACAAAAATATTTAGCCTTCAAATTCATACCGTCATCGTAGCATGCATGGACTCGACTCATATGAATGGGATTTCCATGAAAAAGATTGTGTGCCGAAAATGGGTGATCACTGTACATTTCTCTTCTGTTTCCTATTTATATTTCTATTTTACCTCCTCAATTTAGCATTATGGACAGGGAAATACCTAATCTAAGATCTGTACAAAAATATTTAGCCTTCAAAATCATACCGTGATCTTAGCATGCATTGACTCGACTCATATGACTGGGATTTCCATGAAAAATATTGTGGGCCGAAAATGGGTGATCACTGTACATTTCTCTTCTGTTTTCTATTTATATTTCTATTTTACCTCCTCAATTTAGCATTATGGACAGGGAAAGACCTAATCTAAGATCTGCACAAAAATATTTAGCCTTCAAATTCATACCGTGATCGTAGCATGCATGGACTCGACTCATATGAATGGGATTTCCATGAAAAATATTGTGGACCGAAAATGGGTGATCACTGTACATTTCTCTTCTGTTTCCTATTTATATTTCTATTTTACCTCCTCAATTTAGCATTATGGACAGGGAAAGACCTAATCTAAGATCTGCACAAAAATATTTAGCCTTCAAATTCATACCGTCATCGTAGCATGCATGGACTCGACTCATATGAATGGGATTTCCATGAAAAAGATTGTGGGCCGAAAATGGTTGATCACTGTACATTTCTCTTCTGTTTCCAATTTATATTTATATTTTACCTCCTCAATTTAGCATTATGGACAGGGAAAGACCTAATCTCAGATCTGCACAAAAATATTTAGCCTTCAAATTTATACCGTCATCGTAGCATGCATGGACTCGACTCATATAAATGGGATTTCCATGAAAAAGATTGTGGGCCGAAAATGGTTGATCACTGTACATTTCTCTTCTGTTTCCTATTTATATTTCTATTTTACCTCCTCAATTTAGCATTATGGACAGGGAAAGACCTAATCTAAGATCTGCACAAAAATATTTAGCCTTCTAATTCATACCGTCATCGTAGCATGCATGGACTCGACTCATATGACTGGGATTTCCATGAAAAATATTATGGGCAGAAAATGGGTGATCACTGTACATTTCTCTTCTGTTTCCTATTTATATTTATATTTTACCTCCTCAATTTAGCATTATGGACAGGGAAAGACCTAATCTAAGATCTGCACAAAAATATTTAGCCTTCAAATTCATACCGTCATCGTAGCATACATGGACTCGACTCATATGAATGGGATTTCCATGAAAAAGGTTGTGGGCCGAAAATGGGTGATCACTGTACATTTCTCTTCTGTTTCCCATTTATATTTCTATTTTACCTCCTCAATTTAGCATTATGGACAGGGAAAGACCTAATCTAAGATCAGCACAAAAATATTTAGCCTTCAAATTCATACCGTCATCGTAGCAAGCATGGAGTCGACTCATATGACTGGGATTTCCATGAAAAAGGTTGTGGGCCGAAAATGGGTGATCACTGTACATTTCTCTTCTGTTTCCTATTTATATTTCTATTTTACCTCTTCAATTTAGCTTTATGGACAGGGAAAGACCTAATCTAAGATCTGCACAAAATTATTTAGCCTTCAAATTCATACCGTCATCGTAGCATGCATGGACTCGACTCATATGAATGGGATTTCCATGAAAAAGATTGTGGGCCGAAAATGGTTGATCACTGTACATTTCTCTTCTGTTTCCAATTTATATTTATATTTTACCTCCTCAATTTAGCATTATGGACAGGGAAAGACCTAATCTAAAATCTGCACAAAAATATTTAGCCTTCAAATTTATACCGTCATCGTAGCATGCATGGACTCGACTCATATGAATGGGATTTCCATGAAAAAGATTGTGGGCCGAAAATGGTTGATCACTGTACATTTCTCTTCTGTTTCCTATTTATATTTATATTTTACCTCCTCAATTTAGCATTATGGACAAGGAAAGACCTAATCTAAGATCTGCACAAAAATATTTAGCCTTCAAATTCATACCGTCATCGTAGCATACATGGACTCGACTCATATGACTGGGATTTCCATGAAAAATATTATTGGCAGAAAATGGGTGATCACTGTACATTTCTCTTCTGTTTCCTATTTATATTTATATTTTACCTCCTCAATTTAGCATTATGGACAGGAAAAGACCTAATCTAAGATCTGCACAAAAATATTTAGCCTACAAATTCATACCGTCATCGTAGCATGCATTTACTCGACTCATATGAATGGGATTTCCATGAAAAAGATTGTGGACCGAAAATGGGTGATCACTGTACATTTCTCTTCTGTTTCTATTTATATTTCTATTTTACCTCCTCAATTTATCATTATTGACAGGGAAAGACGTAATCTAAGATCTGCACAAAAATATTTAGCCTTCAAATTCATACCGTCATCGTAGCATGCATGGACTCGACTCATATGAATGGGATTTCCATGAAAAAGATTGTGGGCCGAAAATGGGTGATCACTGTACATTTCTCTTCTGTTTCCTATTTATATTTATATTTTACCTCCTCAATTTAGCATTATGGACAGGGAAATACCTAATCTAAGATCTGTACAAAAATATTTAGCCTTCAAAATCATACCGTGATCTTAGCATGCATGGACTCGACTCATATGACTGGGATTTCCATGAAAAATATTGTGGGCCGAAAATGGGTGATCACTGTACATTTCTCTTCTGTTTTCTATTTATATTTCTATTTTACCTCCTCAATTTAGCATTATGGACAGGGAAAGACCTAATCTAAGATCTGCACAAAAATATTTAGCCTTCA
The DNA here is from genome assembly GCA_963932145.1 of Acanthosepion lycidas. Classification (NCBI taxonomy): domain Eukaryota; kingdom Metazoa; phylum Mollusca; class Cephalopoda; order Sepiida; family Sepiidae; genus Acanthosepion; species Acanthosepion lycidas. The sequence continues at coordinate 1,008,754 of OZ010604.1, read as the reverse complement.
AATTCATACCGTGATCGTAGCATGCATGGACTCGACTCATATGACTGGGATTTCCATGAAAAATATTATGGGCAGAAAATGGGTGATCACTGTACATTTCTCTTCTGTTTCCTATTTATATTTATATTTTACCTCCTCAATTTAGCATTATGGACAGGGAAAGACCTAATCTAAGATCTGCACAAAAATATTTAGCCTTCCAATTCATAACGTCACCGTAGCATGCATGGACTCGACTCATATGATTGGGATTTCCATGAAAAATATTATTGGCAGAAAATGGGTGATCACTGTACATTTCTCTTCTGTTTCCTATTTATATTTATATTTTACCTCCTCAATTTAGCATTATGGACAGGAAAAGAACTAATCTAAGATCTGCACAAAAATATTTAGCCTACAAATTCATACCGTCATCGTAGCATGCATGGACTCGACTCATATGAATGGGATTTCCATGAAAAAGATTGTGGACCGAAAATGGGTGATCACTGTACATTTCTCTTCTGTTTCCTATTTATATTTCTATTTTACCTCCTCAATTTAGCATTATTGACAGGGAAAGACCTAATCTAAGATCTGCACAAAAATATTTAGCCTTCAAATTCATACCGTCATCGTAGCATGCATGGACTCGACTCATATGAATGGGATTTCCATGAAAAAGATTGTGTGCCGAAAATGGGTGATCACTGTACATTTCTCTTCTGTTTCCTATTTATATTTCTATTTTACCTCCTCAATTTAGCATTATGGACAGGGAAATACCTAATCTAAGATCTGTACAAAAATATTTAGACTTCAAAATCATACCGTGATCTTAGCATGCATTGACTCGACTCATATGACTGGGATTTCCATGAAAAATATTGTGGGCCGAAAATGGGTGATCACTGTACATTTCTCTTCTGTTTTCTATTTATATTTCTATTTTACCTCCTCAATTTAGCATTATGGACAGGGAAAGACCTAATCTAAGATCTGCACAAAAATATTTAGCCTTCAAATTCATACCGTGATCGTAGCATGCATGGACTCGACTCATATGACTGGGATTTCCATGAAAAATATTATGGGCAGAAAATGGGTGATCACTGTACATTTCTCTTCTGTTTCCTATTTATATTTCTATTTTACCTCCTCAATTTATCATTATGGACAGGGAAAGACCTAATCTAAGATCTGCACAAAAATATTTAGCCTTCAAATTCATACCGTCATCGTAGCATGCATGGACTCGACTCATATGAATGGGATTTCCATGAAAAATATTGTGGACCGAAAATGGGTGATCACTGTACATTTCTCTTCTGTTTCCTATTTATATTTCTATTTTACCTCCTCAATTTAGCATTATGGACAGGGAAAGACCTAATCTAAGATCTGCACAAAAATATTTAGCCTTCAAATTCATACCGTCATCGTAGCATGCATGGACTCGACTCATATGAATGGGATTTCCATGAAAAAGATTGTGGGCCGAAAATGGTTGATCACTGTACATTTCTCTTCTGTTTCCAATTTATATTTATATTTTACCTCCTCAATTTAGCATTATGGACAGGGAAAGACCTAATCTCAGATCTGCACAAAAATATTTAGCCTTCAAATTTATACCGTCATCGTAGCATGCATGGACTCGACTCATATAAATGGGATTTCCATGAAAAAGATTGTGGGCCGAAAATGGTTGATCACTGTACATTTCTCTTCTGTTTCCTATTTATATTTCTATTTTACCTCCTCAATTTAGCATTATGGACAGGGAAAGACCTAATCTAAGATCTGCACAAAAATATTTAGCCTTCAAATTCATACCGTCATCGTAGCATGCATGGACTCGACTCATATGACTGGGATTTCCATGAAAAATATTATGGGCAGAAAATGGGTGATCACTGTACATTTCTCTTCTGTTTCCTATTTATATTTATATTTTACCTCCTCAATTTAGCATTATGGACAGGGAAAGACCTAATCTAAGATCTGCACAAAAATATTTAGCCTTCAAATTCATACCGTCATCGTAGCATACATGGACTCGACTCATATGAATGGGATTTCCATGAAAAAGGTTGCGGGCCGAAAATGGGTGATCACTGTACATTTCTCTTCTGTTTCCCATTTATATTTCTATTTTACCTCCTCAATTTAGCATTATGGACAGGGAAAGACCTAATCTAAGATCAGCACAAAAATATTTAGCCTTCAAATTCATACCGTCATCGTAGCATGCATGGAGTCGACTCATATGACTGGGATTTCCATGAAAAAGGTTGTGGGCCGAAAATGGGTGATCACTGTACATTTCTCTTCTGTTTCCTATTTATATTTCTATTTTACCTCTTCAATTTAGCTTTATGGACAGGGAAAGACCTAATCTAAGATCTGCACAAAATTATTTAGCCTTCAAATTCATACCGTCATCGTAGCATGCATGGACTCGACTCATATGAATGGGATTTCCATGAAAAAGATTGTGGGCCGAAAATGGTTGATCACTGTACATTTCTCTTCTGTTTCCAATTTATATTTATATTTTACCTCCTCAATTTAGCATTATGGACAGGGAAAGACCTAATCTAAGATCTGCACAAAAATATTTAGCCTTCAAATTTATACCGTCATCGTAGCATGCATGGACTCGACTCATATGAATGGGATTTCCATGAAAAAGATTGTGGGCCGAAAATGGTTGATCACTGTACATTTCTCTTCTGTTTCCTATTTATATTTATATTTTACCTCCTCAATTTAGCATTATGGACAAGGAAAGACCTAATCTAAGATCTGCACAAAAATATTTAGCCTTCAAATTCATACCGTCATCGTAGCATACATGGACTCGACTCATATGACTGGGATTTCCATGAAAAATATTATTGGCAGAAAATGGGTGATCACTGTACATTTCTCTTCTGTTTCCTATTTATATTTATATTTTACCTCCTCAATTTAGCATTATGGACAGGAAAAGACCTAATCTAAGACCTGCACAAAAATATTTAGCCTACAAATTCATACCGTCATCGTAGCATGCATTGACTCGACTCATATGAATGGGATTTCCATGAAAAAGATTGTGGACCGAAAATGGGTGATCACTGTACATTTCTCTTCTGTTTCTATTTATATTTCTATTTTACCTCCTCAATTTATCATTATTGACAGGGAAAGACGTAATCTAAGATCTGCACAAAAATATTTAGCCTTCAAATTCATACCGTCATCGTAGCATGCATGGACTCGACTCATATGAATGGGATTTCCATGAAAAAGATTGTGGGCCGAAAATGGGTGATCACTGTACATTTCTCTTCTGTTTCCTATTTATATTTATATTTTACCTCCTCAATTTAGCATTATGGACAGGGAAATACCTAATCTAAGATCTGTACAAAAATATTTAGCCTTCAAAATCATACCGTGATCTTAGCATGCATGGACTCGACTCATATGTCTGGGATTTCCATGAAAAATATTGTGGGCCGAAAATGGGTGATCACTGTACCTTTCTCTTCTGTTTTCTATTTATATTTCTATTTTACCTCCTCAATTTAGCATTATGGACAGGGAAAGACCTAATCTAAGATCTGCACAAAAATATTTAGCCTTCAAATTCATACCGTGATCGTAGCATGCATGGACTCGACTCATATGACTGGGATTTCCATGAAAAATATTATGGGCAGAAAATGGGTGATCACTGTACATTTCTCTTCTGTTTCCTATTTATATTTCTATTTTACCTCCTCAATTTATCATTATGGACAGGGAAAGACCTAATCTAAGATCTGCACAAAAATATTTAGCCTTCAAATTCATACCGTCATCGTAGCATGCATGGACTCGACTCATATGAATGGGATTTCCATGAAAAATATTGTGGACCGAAAATGGGTGATCACTGTACATTTCTCTTCTGTTTCCTATTTATATTTCTATTTTCCTCCTCAATTTAGCATTATGGACAGGGAAAGACCTAATCTAAGATCTGCACAAAAATATTTAGCCTTCAACTTCATACCGTCATCGTAGCATACATGGACTCGACTCATATGACTGGGATTTCCATGAAAAATATTATTGGCAGAAAATGGGTGATCACTGTACATTTCTCTTCTGTTTCCTATTTATATTTATATTTTACCTCCTCAATTTAGCATTATGGACAGGGAAAGACCTAATCTCAGATCTGCACAAAAATATTTAGCCTTCAAATTTATACCGTCATCGTAGCATGCATGGACTCGACTCATATGAATGGGATTTCCATGAAAAAGATTGTGGGCCGAAAATGGTTGATCACTGTACATTTCTCTTCTGTTTCCTATTTATATTTCTATTTTACCTCCTCAATTTAGCATTATGGACAGGGAAAGACCTAATCTAAGATCTGCACAAAAATATTTAGCCTTCAACTTCATACCGTCATCGTAGCATACATGGACTCGACTCATATGACTGGGATTTCCATGAAAAATATTATTGGCAGAAAATGGGTGATCACTGTACATTTCTCTTCTGTTTCCTATTTATATTTATATTTTACCTCCTCAATTTAGCATTATGGACAGGAAAAGACCTAATCTAAGATCTGCACAAAAATATTTAGCCTACAAATTCATACCGTCATCGTAGCATGCATTGACTCGACTCATATGAATGGGATTTCCATGAAAAAGATTGTGGACCGAAAATGGGTGATCACTGTACATTTCTCTTCTGTTTCTATTTATATTTCTATTTTACCTCCTCAATTTATCATTATTGACAGGGAAAGACGTAATCTAAGATCTGCACAAAAATATTTAGCCTTCAAATTCATACCGTCATCGTAGCATGCATGGACTCGACTCATATGACTGGGATTTCCATGAAAAAGATTGTGGGCCGAAAATGGGTGATCACTGTACATTTCTCTTCTGTTTCCTATTTATATTTATATTTTACCTCCTCAATTTAGCATTATGGACAGGGAAATACCTAATCTAAGATCTGTACAAAAATATTTAGCCTTCAAAAACATACCGTGATCTTAGCATGCATGGACTCGACTCATATGACTGGGATTTCCATGAAAAATATTGTGGGCCGAAAATGGGTGATCACTGTACATTTCTCTTCTGTTTTCTATTTATATTTATATTTTACCTCCTCAATTTAGCATTATGGACAGGGAAAGACCTAATCTAAGATCTGCACAAAAATATTTAGCCTTCAAATTCATACCGTGATCGTAGCATGCATGGACTCGACTCATATGACTGGGATTTCCATGAAAAATATTATGGGCAGAAAATGGGTGATCACTGTACATTTCTCTTCTGTTTCCTATTTATATTTCTATTTTACCTCCTCAATTTATCATTATGGACAGGGAAAGACCTAATCTAAGATCTGCACAAAAATATTTAGCCTTCAAATTCATACCGTCATCGTAGCATGCATGGACTCGACTCATATGAATGGGATTTCCATGAAAAATATTGTGGACCGAAAATGGGTGATCACTGTACATTTCTCTTCTGTTTCTTATTTATATTTCTATTTTCCTCCTCAATTTAGCATTATGGACAGGGAAAGACCTAATCTAAGATCTGCACAAAAATATTTAGCCTTCAAATTCATACCGTCATCGTAGCATGCATGGACTCGACTCATATGAATGGGATTTCCATGAAAAAGATTGTGGGCCGAAAATGGTTGATCACTGTACATTTCTCTTCTGTTTCCAATTTATATTTATATTTTACCTCCTCAATTTAGCATTATGGACAGGGAAAGACCTAATCTCAGATCTGCACAAAAATATTTAGCCTTCAAATTTATACCGTCATCGTAGCATGCATGGACTCGACTCATATGAATGGGATTTCCATGAAAAAGATTGTGGGCCGAAAATGGTTGATCACTGTACATTTCTCTTCTGTTTCCTATTTATATTTCTATTTTACCTCCTCAATTTAGCATTATGGACAGGGAAAGACCTAATCTAAGATCTGCACAAAAATATTTAGCCTTCAAATTCATACCGTGATCGTAGCATGCATGGACTCGACTCATATGACTGGGATTTCCATGAAAAATATTATGGGCAGAAAATGGGTGATCACTGTACATTTCTCTTCTGTTTCCTATTTATATTTATATTTTACCTCCTCAATTTAGCATTATGGACAGGGAAAGACCTAATCTAAGATCTGCACAAAAATATTTAGCCTTCAAATTCATACCGTCATCGTAGCATGCATGGACTCGACTCATATGAATGGGATTTCCATGAAAAAGGTTGTGGGCCGAAAATGGGTGATCACTGTACATTTCTCTTCTGTTTCCCATTTATATTTCTATTTTACCTCCTCAATTTAGCATTATGGACAGAGAAAGACCTAATCTAAGATCTGCACAAAAATATTTAGCCTTCAAATTTATACCGTCATCGTAGCATGCATGGACTCGACTCATATGAATGGGATTTCCATGAAAAAGATTGTTGGCGGAAAATGGGTGATCACTGTACATTTCTCTTCTGTTTCCTATTTATATTTCTATTTTACCTCCTCAATTTAGCATTATGGACAGGGAAAGACCTAATCTAAGATCTGCACAAAAATATTTAGCCTTCAAATTCATACCGTCATCGTAGCATGCATGGACTCGACTCATATGAATGGGATTTCCATGAAAAAGATTGTGGGCCGAAAATGGGTGATCACTGTACATTTCTCTTCTGTTTCCCATTTATATTTCTATTTTACCTCCTCAATTTAGCATTATGGACAGGGAAAGACCTAATCTAAGATCTGCACAAAAATATTTAGCCTTCAAATTCATACCGTCATCGTAGCATGCATGGACTCGACTCACATGAATGGGATTTCCATGAAAAAGATTGTGGGCCGAAAATGGGTGATCACTGCACATTCCTCTTCTGTTTCCTATTTATATTTATATTTTACCTCCTCAATTTGGCATTATGGACAGGGAAAGACCTAATCTAAGATCAGCAAAAAATATTTAGCCTTCAAATTCATACCGTCATCGTAGCATGCATGGAGTCGACTCATATGACTGGGATTTCCATGAAAAAGATTGTGGGCAGAAAATGGTTGATCACTGTACATTTCTCTTCTGTATCCTATTTATATTTATATTTTACCTCCTAATTTAGCATTATTGACTGGGAAAGACATAATCTAAGATCTGCACAAAAATATTTAGCCTTCAAATTCATACCGTCATCGTAGCATGCATGGACTAGACTCATATGACTGGGATTTCCATGAAAAATGTTGTGGTTAGAAAATGGGTGATCACTGTACATTTCTCTTCTGTTTCCTATTTATATTTATATTTTACCTCCTCAATTTAGCATTATGGACAGGGAAAGACCAAATCTAAGATCTGCACAAAAATATTTAGCCTTCAAATTCATACCGTCATCGTAGCATACATGGACTCGACTCATATGACTGGGATTTCCATGAAAAATGTTGTGGTTAGAAAATGGGTGATCACTGTACATTTCTCTTCTGTTTCCTATTTATATTTATATTTTACCTCCTCAATTTAGCATTATGGACAGGAAAAGACCAAATCTAAGATCTGCACAAAAATATTTAGCCTACAAATTCATACCGTCATCGTAGCATGCATGGACTCGACTCATATGAATGGGATTTCCATGAAAAAGATTGTGGACCGAAAATGGGTGATCACTGTACATTTCTCTTCTGTTTCCTATTTATATTTCTATTTTACCTCCTCAATTTAGCATTATTGACAGGGAAAGACCTAATCTAAGATCTGCACAAAAATATTTAGCCTTCAAATTCATACCGTCATCGTAGCATGCATGGACTCGACTCATATGAATGGGATTTCCATGAAAAAGATTGTGTGCCGAAAATGGGTGATCACTGTACATTTCTCTTCTGTTTCCTATTTATATTTCTATTTTACCTCCTCAATTTAGCATTATGGATAGGGAAATACCTAATCTAAGATCTGTACAAAAATATTTAGCCTTCAAAATCATACCGTGATCTTAGCATGCATGGACTCGACTCATATGACTGGGATTTCCATGAAAAATATTGTGGGCCGAAAATGGGTGATCACTGTACATTTCTCTTCTGTTTTCTATTTATGTTTCTATTTTACCTCCTCAATTTAGCATTATGGACAGGGAAAGACCTAATCTAAGATCTGCACAAAAATATTTAGCCTTCAAATTCATACCGTGATCGTAGCATGCATGGACTCAATTCATATGACTGGGATTTCCATGAAAAATATTATGGGCAGAAAATGGGTGATCACTGTACATTTCTCTTCTGTTTCCTATTTATATTTCTATTTTACCTCCTCAATTTAGCATTATGGACAGGGAAAGACCTAATCTAAGATCTGCACAAAAATATTTAGCCTTCCAATTCATAACGTCATCGTAGCATGCATGGACTCGACTCATATGATTGGGATTTCCATGAAAAATATTATTGGCAGAAAATGGGTGATCACTGTACATTTCTCTTCTGTTTCCTATTTATATTTATATTTTACCTCCTCAATTTAGCATTATGGACAGGAAAAGAACTAATCTAAGATCTGCACAAATATATTTAGCCTACAAATTCATACCGTCATCGTAGCATGCATGGACTCGACTCATATGAATGGGATTTCCATGAAAAAGATTGTGGACCGAAAATGGGTGATCACTGTACATTTCTCTTCTGTTTCCTATTTTTATTTCTATTTTACCTCCTCAATTTAGCATTATTGACAGGGAAAGACCTAATCTAAGATCTGCACAAAAATATTTAGCCTTCAAATTCATACCGTAATCGTAGCATGCATGGACTCGACTCATATGAATGGGATTTCCATGAAAAAGATTGTGTACCGAAAATGGGTGATCACTGTACATTTCTCTTCTGTTTCCTATTTATATTTCTATTTTACCTCCTCAATTTAGCATTATGGACAGGGAAATACCTAATCTAAGATCTGTACAAAAATATTTAGCCTTCAAAATCATACCGTGATCTTAGCATGCATGGACTCGACTCATATGACTGGGATTTCCATGAAAAATATTGTGGGCCGAAAATGGGTGATCACTGTACATTTCTCTTCTGTTTTCTATTTATATTTCTATTTTACCGCCTCAATTCAGCATTATGGACAGGGAAAGACCTAATCTAAGATCTGCACAAAAATATTTAGCCTTCAAATTTATACCGTCATCGTAGCATGCATGGACTCGACTCATATGAATGGGATTTCCATGAAAAAGATTGTGGGCCGAAAATGGTTGATCACTGTACATTTCTCTTCTGTTTCCTATTTATATTTATATTTTACCTCCTCAATTTAGCATTATGGACAGGGAAAGACCTAATCCAAGATCTGCACAAAAATATTTAGCCTTCAAATTCATACCGTCATCGTAGCATACATGGACTCGACTCATATGACTGGGATTTCCATGAAAAATATTATTGGCAGAAAATGGGAGATCACTGTACATTTCTCTTCTGTTTCCTATTTATATTTATATTTTACCTCCTCAATTTAGCATTATGGACAGGAAAAGACCTAATCTAAGATCTGCACAAAAATATTTAGCCTACAAATTCATACCGTCATCGTAGCATGCATTGACTCGACTCATATGAATGGGATTTCCATGAAAAAGATTGTGGACCGAAAATGGGTGATCACTGTACATTTCTCTTCTGTTTCCTATTTATATTTCTATTTTACCTCCTCAATTTAGCATTATTGACAGGGAAAGACGTAATCTAAGATCTGCACAAAAATATTTAGCCTTCAAATTCATACCGTCATCGTAGCATGCATGGACTCGACTCATATGACTGGGATTTCCATGAAAAAGATTGTGGGCCGAAAATGGGTGATCACTGTACATTTCTCTTCTGTTTCCTATTTATATTTATATTTTACCTCCTCAATTTAGCATTATGGACAGGGAAATACCTAATCTAAGATCTGTACAAAAATATTTAGCCTTCAAAATCATACCGTGATCTTAGCATGCATGGACTCGACTCATATGACTGGGATTTCCATGAAAAATATTGTGGGCCGAAAATGGGTGATCACTGTACATTTCTCTTCTGTTTTCTATTTATATTTCTATTTTACCTCCTCAATTTAGCATTATGGACAGGGAAAGACCTAATCTAAGATCTGCACAAAAATATTTAGCCTTCAAATTCATACCGTGATCGTAGCATGCATGGACTCGACTCATATGACTGGGATTTCCATGAAAAATATTATGGGCAGAAAATGGGTGATCACTGTACATTTCTCTTCTGTTTCCTATTTATATTTCTATTTTACCTCCTCAATTTAGCATTATGGACAGGGAAAGACCTAATCTAAGATCTGCACAAAAATATTTAGCCTTCAAATTTATACCGTCATCCTAGCATGCATGGACTCGACTCATATGAATGGGATTTCCATGAAAAAGATTGTTGGCGGAAAATGGGTGATCACTGTACATTTCTCTTCTGTTTCCTATTTATATTTCTATTTTACCCCCATCAATTTAGCATTATGGACAGGGAAAGACCTAATCTAAGATCTGCACAAAAATATTTAGCCTTCAAATTCATACCGTCATCGTAGCATGCATGGACTCGACTCATATGAATGGGATTTCCATGAAAAAGATTGTGGACCGAAAATGGGTGATCACTGTACATTTCTCTTCTGTTTCCTATTTATATTTCTATTTTACGTCCTCAATTTAGCATTATGGACAGGGAAAGACCTAATCTAAGATCTGCACAAAAATATTTAGCCTTCAAATTCATACCGTGATCGTAGCATGCATGGACTCGACTCATATGAATGGGATTTCCATGAAAAAGATTGTGGGCCGAAAATGGGTGATCACTGTACATTTCTCTTCTGTTTCCCATTTATATTTCTATTTTACCTCCTCAATTTAGCATTATGGACAGGGAAAGACCTAATCTAAGATCTGCACAAAAATATTTAGCCTTCAAATTCATACCGTCATCGTAGCATGCATGGACTCGACTCACATGAATGGGATTTCCATGAAAAAGATTGTGGGCCGAAAATGGGTGATCACTGCACATTCCTCTTCTGTTTCCTATTTATATTTATATTTTACCTCCTCAATTTGGCATTATGGACAGGGAAAGACCTAATCTAATATCTGCACAAAAATATTTAGCCTTCAAATTCATACCGTCATCGTAGCATGCATGGAATCGACTCATATGAATGGGATTTCCATGAAAAAGATTGTGGGCCGAAAAACGGGATCACTGTACATTTCTCTTCTGTTTCCCATTTATATTTATATTTTACCTCCTCAATTTAGCATTATGGACAGGGAAAGACCTAATCTAAGATCTGCACAAAAATATTTAGCCTTCAAATTCATACCGTCATCGTAGCCTGCATGGAGTCGACTCATATGACTGGGATTTCCATGAAAAAGATTGTGGGCCGAAAATGGGTGATCACTGTACATTTCTCTTCTGTTTCCTATTTATATTTCTATTTTACCTCCTCAATTTAGCATTATGGACAGGGAAAGACCTAATCTAAGATCTGCACAAAAATATTTTGCCTTCAAATTCATACCGTGATCGTAGCATGCATGGACTCGACTCATATGACTGGGATTTCCATGAAAAATATTGTGGTTAGAAAATGGTTGATCACTGTACATTGCTCTTCTGTTTCCTATTTATATTTATATTTTACCTCCTCAATTTAGCATTATGGACAGGGAAAGACCTAATCTAAGATCTGCACAAAAATATTTAGCCTACAAATTCATACCATCATCGTAGCATGCATGGACTCGACTCATATGAATGGGATTTACATGAAAAAGATTGTGGACCGAAAATGGGTGATCACTGTACATTTCTCTTTGTCTCCTATTAATATTTCTATTTTACCTCCTCAATTTAGCATTATTGACAGGGAAAGACTTAATGTGAGATCTGCACAGAAATATTTAGCCTTCAAATTCATACCGTCATCGTAGCATGCATGGACTCGACTCATATGAATGGGATTTCCATGAAAAAGATTGTGGGCCGAAAATGGGTGATCACTGTACATTTCACTTCTGTTTCCAATTTATATTTTACCTCCTCAATTTGGCATTATGGACAGGGAAAGACCTAATCTAATATCTGCACAAAAATATTTAGCCTTCAAATTCATACCGTGATCGTAGCATGCATGGACTCGACTCATATGACTGGGATTTCCATGAAAAATATTATGGGCAGAAAATGGGTGATCACTGTACATTTCTCTTCTGTTTCCTATTTATATTTCTATTTTACCTCCTCAATTTAGCATTATGGACAGGGAAAGACCTAATCTAAGATCTGTCAAAAATATTTAGCCTTCAAATTCATACCGTGATCGTAGCATGCATGGACTCGACTCATATGAATGGGATTTCCATGAAAAAGATTGTGGACCGAAAATGGGTGATCACTGTACATTTCTCTTCTGTTTCCGATTCATATTTATATTTTACCTCCTCAATTTAGCATTATGGACAGGGAAAGACCTAATCTAAGATCTGCACAAAAATATTTAGCCTTCAAATTCACACCGTCATCGTAGCCTGCATGGACTCGACTCATATGACTGGGATTTCCATGAAAAAGATTGTGGGCCGAAAATGGGTGATCACTGTACATTTCTCTTCTGTTTCCTATTTATATTTCTATTTTACCTCCTCAATTTAGCAGTATGGACAGGGAAAGACCTAATCTAAGATCTGCACAAAAATATTTTGCCTTCAAATTCATACCGAGATCGTAGCATTTATGGACTCGATTCATATGAATGGGATTTACATGAAAAAGATTGTGGGCCGAAAATGGGTGATCACTGTACATTTCTCTTCTGTTTCCTATTTATATTTATATTTTACCTCCTCAATTTAGCATTATGGACAGGGAAATACCTAATCTAAGATCTGTACAAAAATATTTAGCCTTCAAAATCATACCGTGATCTTAGCATGCATGGACTCGACTCATATGACTGGGATTTCCATGAAAAATATTGTGGGCCGAAAATGGGTGATCACTGTACATTTCTCTTCTGTTTTCTATTTATATTTCTATTTTACCTCCTCAATTTAGCATTATGGACAGGGAAAGACCTAATCTAAGATCTGCACAAAAATATTTAGCCTTCAAATTCATACCGTGATCGTAGCATGCATGGACTCGACTCATATGACTGGGATTTCCATGAAAAATATTATGGGCAGAAAATGGGTGATCACTGTACATTTCTCTTCTGTTTCCTATTTATATTTCTATTTTACCTCCTCAATTTAGCATTATGGACAGGGAAAGACCTAATCTAAGATCTGCACAAAAATATTTAGCCTTCAAATTTATACCGTCATCCTAGCATGCATGGACTCGACTCATATGAATGGGATTTCCATGAAAAAGATTGTTGGCGGAAAATGGGTGATCACTGTACATTTCTCTTCTGTTTCCTATTTATATTTCTATTTTACCTCCTCAATTTAGCATTATGGACAGGGAAAGACCTAATCTAAGATCTGCACAAAAATATTTAGCCTTCAAATTCATACCGTCATCGTAGCATGCATGGACTCGACTCATATGAATGGGATTTCCATGAAAAAGATTGTGGACCGAAAATGGGTGATCACTGTACATTTCTCTTCTGTTTCCTATTTATATTTCTATTTTACGTCCTCAATTTAGCATTATGGACAGGGAAAGACCTAATCTAAGATCTGCACAAAAATATTTAGCCTTCAAATTCATACCGTGATCGTAGCATGCATGGACTCGACTCATATGAATGGGATTTCCATGAAAAAGATTGTGGGCCGAAAATGGGTGATCACTGTACATTTCTCTTCTGTTTCCCATTTATATTTCTATTTTACCTCCTCAATTTAGCATTATGGACAGGGAAAGACCTAATCTAAGATCTGCACAAAAATATTTAGCCTTCAAATTCATACCGTCATCGTAGCATGCATGGACTCGACTCACATGAATGGGATTTCCATGAAAAAGATTGTGGGCCGAAAATGGGTGATCACTGCACATTCCTCTTCTGTTTCCTATTTATATTTATATTTTACCTCCTCAATTTGGCATTATGGACAGGGAAAGACCTAATCTAATATCTGCACAAAAATATTTAGCCTTCAAATTCATACCGTCATCGTAGCATGCATGGAATCGACTCATATGAATGGGATTTCCATGAAAAAGATTGTGGGCCGAAAAACGGGATCACTGTACATTTCTCTTCTGTTTCCCATTTATATTTATATTTTACCTCCTCAATTTAGCATTATGGACAGGGAAAGACCTAATCTAAGATCTGCACAAAAATATTTAGCCTTCAAATTCATACCGTCATCGTAGCCTGCATGGAGTCGACTCATATGACTGGGATTTCCATGAAAAAGATTGTGGGCCGAAAATGGGTGATCACTGTACATTTCTCTTCTGTTTCCTATTTATATTTCTATTTTACCTCCTCAATTTAGCATTATGGACAGGGAAAGACCTAATCTAAGATCTGCACAAAAATATTTTGCCTTCAAATTCATACCGTGATCGTAGCATGCATGGACTCGACTCATATGACTGGGATTTCCATGAAAAATATTGTGGTTAGAAAATGGTTGATCACTGTACATTGCTCTTCTGTTTCCTATTTATATTTATATTTTACCTCCTCAATTTAGCATTATGGACAGGGAAAGACCTAATCTAAGATCTGCACAAAAATATTTAGCCTACAAATTCATACCATCATCGTAGCATGCATGGACTCGACTCATATGAATGAGATTTACATGAAAAAGATTGTGGACCGAAAATGGGTGATCACTGTACATTTCTCTTTGTCTCCTATTAATATTTCTATTTTACCTCCTCAATTTAGCATTATTGACAGGGAAAGACCTAATGTGAGATCTGCACAGAAATATTTAGCCTTCAAATTCATACCGTCATCGTAGCATGCATGGACTCGACTCATATGAATGGGATTTCCATGAAAAAGATTGTGGGCCGAAAATGGGTGATCACTGTACATTTCACTTCTGTTTCCAATTTATATTTTACCTCCTCAATTTGGCATTATGGACAGGGAAAGACCTAATCTAATATCTGCACAAAAATATTTAGCCTTCAAATTCATACCGTGATCGTAGCATGCATGGACTCGACTCATATGACTGGGATTTCCATGAAAAATATTATGGGCAGAAAATGGGTGATCACTGTACATTTCTCTTCTGTTTCCTATTTATATTTCTATTTTACCTCCTCAATTTAGCATTATGGACAGGGAAAGACCTAATCTAAGATCTGTCAAAAATATTTAGCCTTCAAATTCATACCGTGATCGTAGCATGCATGGACTCGACTCATATGAATGGGATTTCCATGAAAAAGATTGTGGACCGAAAATGGGTGATCACTGTACATTTCTCTTCTGTTTCCGATTCATATTTATATTTTACCTCCTCAATTTAGCATTATGGACAGGGAAAGACCTAATCTAAGATCTGCACAAAAATATTTAGCCTTCAAATTCACACCGTCATCGTAGCCTGCATGGACTCGACTCATATGACTGGGATTTCCATGAAAAAGATTGTGGGCCGAAAATGGGTGATCACTGTACATTTCTCTTCTGTTTCCTATTTATATTTCTATTTTACCTCCTCAATTTAGCAGTATGGACAGGGAAAGACCTAATCTAAGATCTGCACAAAAATATTTTGCCTTCAAATTCATACCGAGATCGTAGCATTTATGGACTCGATTCATATGAATGGCATTTACATGAAAAAGATTGTGGGCCGAAAATGGGTGATCACTGTACATTTCTCTTCTGTTTCCTATTTATATTTATATTTTACCTCCTCAATTTAGCATTATGGACAGGGAAAGTCCTAATCTAAGATCTGCACAAAAATATTTAGCCTTCAAATTCATACCGTGATCGTAGCATGCATGGACTCGACTCATATGACTGGGATTTCCATGAAAAAGATTGTGGGCCGAAGATGGGTGATCACTGTACATTTCTCTTCTGTTTCCTATTTATATTTCTATTTTACCTCCTCAATTTAGCATTATGGACAGGGAAAGATCTAATCTAAGATCTGCACAAAAATATTTAGCCTTCAAATTCATACCGTGATCGTAGCATGCATGGACTCGACTCATATGACTGGGATTTCCATGAAAAATATTGTGGGCCGAAAATGGGTGATCACTGTACATTTCTCTTCTGTTTCCTATTTATATTTATATTTTACCTCCTCAATTTAGCATTATGGACAGGGAAAGACCTAATCTAAGATCTGCACAAAAATATTTAGCCTTCCAATTCATAACGTCATCGTAGCATGAATGGACTCGACTCATATGAATGGGATTTCCATGAAAAAGATTGTGGGCCGAAAATGGGTGATCACTGTACATTTCTCTTCTGTTTCCTATTTATATTTATATTTTACCTCCTCAATTTATCATTATGGACAGGGAAAGACCTAATCTAAGATCTGCACAAAAATATTTAGCCTTCAAATTCATACCGTCATCGTAGCATACATGGACTCGACTCATATGACTGGGATTTCCATGAAAAATATTATGGGCAGAAAATGGGTGATCACTGTACATTTCTCTTCCGTTTCCCATTCATATTTATATTTTACCTCCTCAATTTAGCATTATGGACAGGGAAAGACCTAATCTAAGATCTGCACAAAATTATTTAGCCTTCAAATTCACACCGTCATCGTAGCCTGCATGGACTCGACTCATATGACTGGGATTTCCATGAAAAAGATTGTGGGCCGAAAATGGGTGATCACTGTACATTTCTCTTTTGTTTCGTATTTATATTTCTATTTTACCTCCTCAATTTAGCAGTATGGACAGGGAAAGAACTAATCTAAGATCTGCACAAAAATATTTTGCCTTCATATTCATACCGTGATCGTAGCATTTATGGACTCGACTCATATGAATGGGATTTCCATGAAAAAGATTGTGGGCCGAAAATGGGTGATCACTGTACATTTCTCTACTTTTTCCTATTTATATATCTATTTTATCTCCTCAATTTAGCATTATGGACAGGGAAAGACCTAATCTAAGATCTGCACAAAAATATTTAGCCTTCAAATTCATGCCGTGATCGTAGCATGCATGGACTCGACTCATATGACTGGGATTTCCATGAAAAATATTGTGGGCCGAAAATGGGTGATCACTGTACATTTCTCTTCTGTTTCCTATTTATATTTCTATTTTACCTCCTCAATTTAGCACTATGGACAGGGAAAGACCTAATCTAAGATCTGCACAAAAATATTTAGCCTTCCAATTCATAACGTCATCGTAGCATGCATGGACTCGACTCATATGAATGGGATTTCCATGAAAAAGATTGTGGGCCGAAAATGGGTGACCACTGTACATTTCTCTTCTGTTTCCTATTTATATTTATATTTTACCTCCTCAATTTAGCATTATGGACAGGGAAAGACCTAATCTAAGATCTGCACAAAAATATTTAGCCTTCAAATTCATACCGTCATCGTAGCATACATGGACTCGACTCATATGACTGGGATTTCCATGAAAAATATTATGGGCAGAAAATGGGTGATCACTGTACATTTCTCTTCTGTTTCCTATTTATATTTATATTTTACCTCCTCAATTTAGCATTATGGACAGGGAAAGACCTAATCTAAGATCTGCACAAAAATATTTAGCCTTCAAATTCATACCGTGATCGTAGCATGCATGGATTCTACTCATATGAATGGGATTTCCATGAAAAATATTGTGGACCGAAAATGGGTGATCACTGTACATTTCTCTTCTGTTTCCTATTTATATTTATATTTTACCTCCTCAATTTAGTATTATTGACAGGGAAAGACCTAATCTAAGATCTGCACAAAAATATTTAGCCTTCAAATTCATACCTCATCGTAGCATGCATGGACTCGACTCATATGAATGGGATTTCCATGAAAAAGATTGTGGGCCGAAAATGAGTGATCACTGTACATTTCTCTTCTGTTTCCTATTTATATTTATATTTTACCTGCTCAATTTATCATTATTGACAGGGAAAGACCTAATCAAAGATCTGCACAAAAATATTTAGCCTTCAAATTCATACCGTCATCGTAGCATGCATGGACTCGACTCATATGAATGGGATTTCCATGAAAAAGATTGTGGGCCGAAAATGGGTGATCACTGTATATTTCTCTTCTGTTTCCTATTTATATTTATATTTTACCTCCTCAATTTAGCATTAAGGACAGGGAAAGACCTAATCTAATATCTGCACAAAAATATTTAGCCTTCAAATTCATACCGTGATCGTAGCATGCATGGACTCGACTCATATGAATGGGATTTCCATGAAAAAGATTGTGGGCCGAAAATGGTTGATCACTGTACATTTCTCTTCTGTTTCCTATTTATATTTATATTTTACCAACTCAATTTAGCATTATGGACAGGGAAAGACCTAACCTAAGATCTGCACAAAATTATTTAGCCTTCAAATTCATACCATCATCGTAGCATGCATGGACTCGACTCATATGAATGGGATTTCCATGAAAAAGATTGTGGGCCGAAAATGGGTGATCACTG
Organism: Acanthosepion lycidas; assembly: GCA_963932145.1. Taxonomy (NCBI): domain Eukaryota; kingdom Metazoa; phylum Mollusca; class Cephalopoda; order Sepiida; family Sepiidae; genus Acanthosepion; species Acanthosepion lycidas. The sequence continues at coordinate 989,993 of OZ010604.1, read as the reverse complement.
TACATTTCTCTTCTGTTTCCTATTTATATTTCTATTTTACCTCCTCAATTTAGCATTATGGACAGGGAAAGACCTAATCTAAGATCTGCACAAAAATATTTAGCCTTCAAATTAATACCGTGATCGTAGCATGCATGGACTCGACTCATATGACAGGAATTTCTCTGAAAAAGATTTTGGGCCGAAAATGGGTGATCACTGTACATTTCTCTTCTGTTTCCTATTTATATTTATATTTTACCTCCTCAATTTAGCATTATGGACAGGGAAAGACCTAATCTAAGATCTGCACAAAAATATTTAGCCTTCAAATTCATACCGTCATCGTAGCATGCATGGACTCGACTCATATGAATGGGATTTCCATGAAAAAGATTGTGGACCAAAAATGGGTGATCACTGTACATTACTCTTCTGTTTCCTATTTATATTTATATTTTACCTCCTGAATTTAGCATTATTGACAGGGAAAGACCTTATCTAAGATCTGCACAAAAATATTTAGCCTTCAAATTCATACCGTCATCGTAGCATGCATGGACTCGACTCATATGAATGGGATTTCCATGAAAAAGATTGTGGGCCGAAAATGGGTGATCACTGTACATTTCTCTTCTGTTTCCTATTCATATTTATATTTTACCTCCACAATTTGGCATTATGGACAGGGAAAGACCTAATCTAATATCTGCACAAAAATATTTAGCCTTCAAATTAATACCGTGATCGTAGCAGGCATGGACTCGACTCATATGACAGGAATTTCCATGAAAAATATTGTGGGCAGAAAATGGGTGATCACTATACATTTCTCTTCTCTTTCCTATTTATTTTTCTATTTTACCTCCTCAATTTAGCATTATGGACAGGGAAAGACCTAATCTAAGATCTGCAAAAAATATTTAGCCTTCAAATTCTTACCGTCATCGTAGCATGCATGGATTCGACTCATATGAATGGGATTTCCATGAAAAAGATTTTGGGCCGAAAATGGGTGATCACTGTACATTTCTGTTCTGTTTCCTATTTATATTTCTATTTTACCTGCTCAATTTAGCATTAATGACAGGGAAAGACCTAATCTAAGATCTGCACAAAAATATTTAGCCTTCAAATTCATACCGTCATCGTAGCATGCATGGACTCGACTCATATGAATGGGATTTCCATGAAAAAGATTGTGGGCCGAAAATGGGTGATCACTGTATATTTCTCTTCTGTTTCCTATTTATATTTATATTTTACCTCCTCAATTTAGCATTATGGACAGGGAAAGACCTAATCTAAGATCTGCACAAAATTATTTAGCCTTCAAATTCATACCGTGATTGTAGCATGCATGGACTCGACTCATATGAATGGGATTTCCATGAAAAAGATTGTGGGCCGAAAATGGGTGATCACTGTACATTTCTCTTCTGTTTCCTATTTATATTTCTATTTTACCTCCTCAATTTAGCATTATGGACAGGGAAAGACCTAATCTAAGATCTGCACAAAAATATTTAGCCTTCAAATTCATACCGTCATCGTAGCATGCATGGACTCGACTCATATGAATGGGATTTCCATGAAAAATATTGTGGGCAGAAAATGGGTGATTACTGTACATTTCTCTTCTGTTTCCTATTTATATTTATATTTTACCTCCTCAATTTAGCATTATGGACAGGGAAAGACCTAATCTAAGATCTGCACAAAAATATTTAGCCTTCAAATTCATACCGTCATCGTAGCATGCATAGACTCGACTCATATGAATGGGATTTCCATGAAAAAGATTGTGGGCCGAAAATGGGTGATCACTGTACATTTCTCTTCTGTTTCCTATTTATATTTATATTTTACCTCCTCAATTTAGCATTATGGACAGGGAAAGACCTAATCTAAGATCTGCACAAAATTATTTAGCCTTCAAATTCATACCGTGATCGTAGCATGCATGGACTCGACTCATATGAATGGGATTTCCATGAAAAAGATTGTGGGCGGAAAAGGGGTGATCACTGTTCATTTCTCTTCTGTTTCCTATTTATATTTCTATTTTACCTCCTCAATTTAGCATTATGGACAGGGAAAGACCTAATCTAAGATCTGCACAAAAATATTTAGCCTTCAAATTCATACTGTGATCGTAGCATGCATGGACTCGACTCATATGACTTGGATTTCCATGAAAAATATTGTGGGCAGAAAATGTGTGATCACTGTACATTTCTCTTCTGTTTCCTATTTATATTTATATTTTACCTCCTCAATTTAGCATTATGGACAGGGAAAGACCTAATCTAAGATCTGCACAAAAATATTTAGCCTTCAGCTTCATACCGTGACCGTAGCATGAATGGACTTGACTCATATGACTGGGAATTACATGAAAAATATTGTGGGCAGAAAATGGGTGATCACTGTACATTTCTCTTCTGTTTCCTATTTATATTTATATTTTACCTCCTCAATTTAGCATTATGGACAGGGAAAGACCTAATCTAAGATCTGCACAAAAATATTTAGCCTTCCAATTCATACCGTGATCGTAGCATGCATGGACTCGACTCATATGAATGGGATTTCCATTAAAAAGATTGTGGGCAGAAAATGGGTGATCACTGTACATTTCTTTTCTGTTTCCTATTTATATTTCTATTTTACCTCCTCAATTTAGCATTATGGACAGGGAAAGACCTAATCTAATATCTGCACAAAAATATATAGCCTTCAAATTCATACCGTGATCGTAGCATGCATGGAGTCGACTCATATGAATGGGATTTCCATGAAAAAGATTGTGGGCCGAAAATGGGTGATCACTGTACATTTCTTTTCTGTTTCCTATTTATATTTCTATTTTACCTCCTCAATTTAGCATTATGGACAGGGAAAGACCTAATCTAATATCTGCACAAAAATATTTAGCCTTCAAAATGATACCGTGATCGTAGCATGCATGGACTCGACTCATATGACTAGGATTTCCATGAAAAATATTGTGGGCAGAGAATGGGTGATCACTGTACATTTCTCTTCTGTTTTCTATTTATATTTATATTTTACCACCTCAATTTAGCATTATGGACAGGGAAAGACCTAATCTAAGATCTGCACAAAAATATTTAGCCTTCAAATTCATACCGTCATCGTAGCATACATGGACTCGACTCATATGACTGGGATTTCCATGAAAAATATTATGGGCAGAAAATGGGTGATCACTGTACATTTCTCTTCTGTTTCCTATTTATATTTATATTTTACCTCCTCAATTTAGCATTATGGACAGGGAAAGACCTAATCTAAGATCTGCACAAAAATATTTAGCCTTCAAATTCATACCGTGATCGTAGCATGCATGGATTCTACTCATATGAATGGGATTTCCATGAAAAATATTGTGGACCGAAAATGGGTGATCACTGTACATTTCTCTTCTGTTTCCTATTTATATTTCTATTTTACCTCCTCAATTTAGTATTATTGACAGGGAAAGACCTAATCTAAGATCTGCACAAAAATATTTAGCCTTCAAATTCATACCTCATCGTAGCATGCATGGACTCGACTCATATGAATGGGATTTCCATGAAAAAGATTGTGGGCCGAAAATGAGTGATCACTGTACATTTCTCTTCTGTTTCCTATTTATATTTCTATTTTACCTGCTCAATTTAGCATTATTGACAGGGAAAGACCTAATCAAAGATCTGCACAAAAATATTTAGCCTTCAAATTCATACCGTCATCGTAGCATGCATGGACTCGACTCATATGAATGGGATTTCCATGAAAAAGATTGTGGGCCGAAAATGGGTGATCACTGTATATTTCTCTTCTGTTTCCTATTTATATTTATATTTTACCTCCTCAATTTAGCATTAAGGACAGGGAAAGACCTAATCTAATATCTGCACAAAAATATTTAGCCTTCAAATTCATACCGTGATCGTAGCATGCATGGACTCGACTCATATGAATGGGATTTCCATGAAAAAGATTGTGGGCCGAAAATGGGTGATCACTGTACATTTCTCTTCTGTTTCCTATTTATATTTATATTTTACCAACTCAATTTAGCATTATGGACAGGGAAAGACCTAACCTAAGATCTGCACAAAATTATTTAGCCTTCAAATTCATACCATCATCGTAGCATGCATGGACTCGACTCATATGAATGGGATTTCCATGAAAAAGATTGTGGGCCGAAAATGGGTGATCACTGTACATTTCTCTTCTGTTTCCTATTTATATTTCTATTTTACCTCCTCAATTTAGCATTATGGACAGGGAAAGACCTAATCTAAGATCTGCACAAAAATATTTAGCCTTCAAATTAATACCGTGATCGTAGCATGCATGGACTCGACTCATATGACAGGAATTTCTCTGAAAAAGATTTTGGGCCTAAAATGGGTGATCACTGTACATTTCTCTTCTTTTTCCTATTTATATTTATATTTTACCTCCTCAATTTAGCATTATGGACAGGGAAAGACCTAATCTAAGATCTGCACAAAAATATTTAGCCTTCAAATTCATACCGTCATCGTAGCATGCATGGACTCGACTCATATGAATGGGATTTCCATGAAAAAGATTGTGGACCAAAAATGGGTGATCACTGTACATTACTCTTCTGTTTCCTATTTATATTTATATTTTACCTCCTGAATTTAGCATTATTGACAGGGAAAGACCTTATCTAAGATCTGCACAAAAATATTTAGCCTTCAAATTCATACCGTCATCGTAGCATGCATGGACTCGACTCATATGAATGGGATTTCCATGAAAAAGATTGTGGGCCGAAAATGGGTGATCACTGTACATTTCTCTTCTGTTTCCTATTCATATTTATATTTTACCTCCACAATTTGGCATTATGGACAGGGAAAGACCTAATCTAATATCTGCACAAAAATATTTAGCCTTCAAATTAATACCGTGATCGTAGCAGGCATGGACTCGACTCATATGACAGGAATTTCCATGAAAAATATTGTGGGCAGAAAATGGGTGATCACTATACATTTCTCTTCTCTTTCCTATTTATTTTTCTATTTTACCTCCTCAATTTAGCATTATGGACAGGGAAAGACCTAATCTAAGATCTGCAAAAAATATTTAGCCTTAAAATTCTTACCGTCATCGTAGCATGCATGGATTCGACTCATATGAATGGGATTTCCATGAAAAAGATTGTGGGCCGAAAATGGGTGATCACTGTACATTTCTGTTCTGTTTCCTATTTATATTTCTATTTTACCTGCTCAATTTAGCATTAATGACAGGGAAAGACCTAATCTAAGATCTGCACAAAAATATTTAGCCTTCAAATTCATACCGTCATCGTAGCATGCATGGACTCGACTCATATGAATGGGATTTCCATGAAAAAGATTGTGGGCCGAAAATGGGTGATCACTGTATATTTCTCTTCTGTTTCCTATTTATATTTATATTTTACCTCCTCAATTTAGCATTATGGACAGGGAAAGACCTAATCTAAGATCTGCACAAAATTATTTAGCCTTCAAATTCATACCGTGATTGTAGCATGCATGGACTCGACTCATATGAATGGGATTTCCATGAAAAAGATTGTGGGCCGAAAATGGGTGATCACTGTACATTTCTCTTCTGTTTCCTATTTATATTTCTATTTTACCTCCTCAATTTAGCATTATGGACAGGGAAAGACCTAATCTAAGATCTGCACAAAAATATTTAGCCTTCAAATTCATACCGTCATCGTAGCATGCATGGACTCGACTCATATGAATGGGATTTCCATGAAAAATATTGTGGGCAGAAAATGGGTGATTACTGTACATTTCTCTTCTGTTTCCTATTTATATTTATATTTTACCTCCTCAATTTAGCATTATGGACAGGGAAAGACCTAATCTAAGATCTGCACAAAAATATTTAGCCTTCAAATTCATACCGTCATCGTAGCATGCATAGACTCGACTCATATGAATGGGATTTCCATGAAAAAGATTGTGGGCCGAAAATGGGTGATCACTGTACATTTCTCTTCTGTTTCCTATTTATATTTATATTTTACCTCCTCAATTTAGCATTATGGCCAGGGAAAGACCTAATCTAAGATCTGCACAAAATTATTTAGCCTTCAAATTCATACCGTGATCGTAGCATGCATGGACTCGACTCATATGAATGGGATTTCCATGAAAAAGATTGTGGGCGGAAAAGGGGTGATCACTGTTCATTTCTCTTCTGTTTCCTATTTATATTTCTATTTTACCTCCTCAATTTAGCATTATGGACAGGGAAAGACCTAATCTAAGATCTGCACAAAAATATTTAGCCTTCAAATTCATACTGTGATCGTAGCATGCATGGACTCGACTCATATGACTTGGATTTCCATGAAAAATATTGTGGGCAGAAAATGTGTGATCACTGTACATTTCTCTTCTGTTTCCTATTTATATTTATATTTTACCTCCTCAATTTAGCATTATGGACAGGGAAAGACCTAATCTAAGATCTGCACAAAAATATTTAGCCTTCAGCTTCATACCGTGACCGTAGCATGAATGGACTTGACTCATATGACTGGGAATTACATGAAAAATATTGTGGGCAGAAAATGGGTGATCACTGTACATTTCTCTTCTGTTTCCTATTTATATTTCTATTTTACCTCCTCAATTTAGCATTATGGACAGGGAAAGACCTAATCTAAGATCTGCACAAAAATATTTAGCCTTCCAATTCATACCGTGATCGTAGCATGCATGGACTCGACTCATATGAATGGGATTTCCATTAAAAAGATTGTGGGCCGAAAATAGGTAATCACTGTATATTTCTCTTCTGTTTCCTATTTATATTTCTATTTTACCTCCTCAATTTAGCATTATTGACAAGGTAAGACCTAATCTAAGATCTGCACAAAAATATTTAGCCTTCAAATTCATTCCGTGATCGTAGCATGCATGGACTCAACTCATATGACTGGGATTTCCATGAAAAATATTGTGGGCAGAAAATGGGTGATCACTGTACATTTCTTTTCTGTTTCCTATTTATATTTCTATTTTACCTCCTCAATTTAGCATTATGGACAGGGAAAGACCTAATCTAATATCTGCACAAAAATATATAGCCTTCAAATTCATACCGTGATCGTAGCATGCATGGAGTCGACTCATATGAATGGGATTTCCATGAAAAAGATTGTGGGCCGAAAATGGGTGATCACTGTACATTTCTTTTCTGTTTCCTATTTATATTTCTATTTTACCTCCTCAATTTAGCATTATGGACAGGGAAAGACCTAATCTAATATCTGCACAAAAATATTTAGCCTTCAAAATGATACCGTGATCGTAGCATGCATGGACTCGACTCATATGACTAGGATTTCCATGAAAAATATTGTGGGCAGAGAATGGGTGATCACTGTACATTTCTCTTCTGTTTTCTATTTATATTTATATTTTACCACCTCAATTTAGCATTATGGACAGGGAAAGACCTAATCTAAGATCTGCACAAAAATATTTAGCCTTCAAATTCATACCGTCATCGTAGCATGCATGGACTCGACTCATATGAATGGGATTTCCATGAAAAAACTTGTGGGCCGAAAATGGGTGATCACTGTACATTTCTCTTCTGTTTCCTATTTATATTTCTATTTTACCTTCTCAATTTAGCATTATAGACAGGGAAAGACCTAATCTAAGATCTGCACAAAAATATTTTGCCTTCAAATTCATACCGTGATCGTAGCATTTATGGACTCGACTCATATGAATGGGATTTCCATGAAAAAGATTGTGGGCCGAAAATGGGTGATCACTGTACATTTCTCTTCTGTTTCCTATTTATATTTATATTTTGCCTCCTCAATTTAGCAATATGGACAGGGAAAGACCTAATGTAAGATCTGCACAAAATTTTTTAGCCTTCAAATTCATACCGTGATCGTAGCATGCATGGACTCGACTCATATGAATGGGATTTCCATGAAAAAGATTGTGGGCGGAAAAGGGGTGATCACTGTTCATTTCTCTTCTGTTTCCTATTTATATTTCTATTTTACCTCCTCAATTTAGCATTATGGACAGGGAAAGACCTAATCTAAGATCTGCACAAAAATATTTAGCCTTCAAATTCATACTGTGATCGTAGCATGCATGGACTCGACTCATATGACTTGGATTTCCATGAAAAATATTGTGGGCAGAAAATGTGTGATCACTGTACATTTCTCTTCTGTTTCCTATTTATATTTATATTTTACCTCCTCAATTTAGCATTATGGACAGGGAAAGACCTAATCTAAGATCTGCACAAAAATATTTAGCCTTCAGCTTCATACCGTGACCGTAGCATGAATGGACTTGACTCATATGACTGGGAATTACATGAAAAATATTGTGGGCAGAAAATGGGTGATCACTGTACATTTCTCTTCTGTTTCCTATTTATATTTCTATTTTACCTCCTCAATTTAGCATTATGGACAGGGAAAGACCTAATCTAAGATCTGCACAAAAATATTTAGCCTTCCAATTCATACCGTGATCGTAGCATGCATGGACTCGACTCATATGAATGGGATTTCCATTAAAAAGATTGTGGGCCGAAAATAGGTAATCACTGTATATTTCTCTTCTGTTTCCTATTTATATTTCTATTTTACCTCCTCAATTTAGCATTATTGACAAGGTAAGACCTAATCTAAGATCTGCACAAAAATATTTAGCCTTCAAATTCATTCCGTGATCGTAGCATGCATGGACTCAACTCATATGACTGGGATTTCCATGAAAAATATTGTGGGCAGAAAATGGGTGATCACTGTACATTTCTTTTCTGTTTCCTATTTATATTTCTATTTTACCTCCTCAATTTAGCATTATGGACAGGGAAAGACCTAATCTAATATCTGCACAAAAATATATAGCCTTCAAATTCATACCGTGATCGTAGCATGCATGGAGTCGACTCATATGAATGGGATTTCCATGAAAAAGATTGTGGGCCGAAAATGGGTGATCACTGTACATTTCTTTTCTGTTTCCTATTTATATTTCTATTTTACCTCCTCAATTTAGCATTATGGACAGGGAAAGACCTAATCTAATATCTGCACAAAAATATTTAGCCTTCAAAATGATACCGTGATCCTAGCATGCATGGACTCGACTCATATGACTAGGATTTCCATGAAAAATATTGTGGGCAGAGAATGGGTGATCACTGTACATTTCTCTTCTGTTTTCTATTTATATTTATATTTTACCACCTCAATTTAGCATTATGGACAGGGAAAGACCTAATCTAAGATCTGCACAAAAATATTTAGCCTTCAAATTCATACCGTCATCGTAGCATGCATGGACTCGACTCATATGAATGGGATTTCCATGAAAAAAATTGTGGGCCGAAAATGGGTGATCACTGTACATTTCTCTTCTGTTTCCTATTTATATTTCTATTTTACCTTCTCAATTTAGCATTATAGACAGGGAAAGACCTAATCTAAGATCTGCACAAAAATATTTTGCCTTCAAATTCATACCGTGATCGTAGCATTTATGGACTCGACTCATATGAATGGGATTTCCATGAAAAAGATTGTGGGCCGAAAATGGGTGATCACTGTACATTTCTCTTCTGTTTCCTATTTATATTTATATTTTGCCTCCTCAATTTAGCATTATGGACAGGGAAAGACCTAATGTAAGATCTGCACAAAATTTTTTAGCCTTCAAATTCATACCGTCATCATAGCATGCATGGACTCGACTCATATGAATGGGATTTCCATTAAAAAGATTGTGGGCCGAAAATAGGTAATCACTGTACATTTCTCTTCTGTTTCCTATTTATATTTCTATTTTACCTCCTCAATTTAGCATTATTGACAGGGAAAGACCTAATCTAAGATCTGCACAAAAATATTTAGCCTTCAAATTCATACCGTCATCGTAGCATGCATGGACTCAACTCATATTACTGGGATTTCCATGAAAAATATTGTGGGTAGAAAATGGGTGATCACTGTACATTTCTCTTCTGTTTCCTATTTATATTTCTATTTTACCTCCTCAATTTAGCATTATTGTCAGGGAAAGACCTAATCTAAGATCTGCACAAAAATATTTAGCCTTCAAATTCATACCGTCATCATAGCATGCATGGACTCGACTCATATGAATGGGATTTCCATGAAAAAGATTGTGGGCCGAAAATCTATGATCACTGTACATTTCTCTTCTGTTTCCTATTTATATTTATATTTAACTTCTCAATTTAGCATTATGGACAGTGAAAGACCTAATGTAAAATCTGCAGAAAAATATTTAGCCTTCAAATTCATACCGTCATCGTAGCATGCATGGACTCGACTCATATGACTTGGATTTCCATGAAAAATATTGTGGGCCGAAAATGGATGATCACTGTACATTTCTCTTCTGTTTCTTTTTTATATTTCTATTTTACCTCCTCAATTTAGCATTATGGACAGGGAAAGACCTAATCTAAGATCTGCACAAAAATATTTAGCCTTCAGCTTCATACCGTGACCGTAGCATGAATGGATTTGACTCATATGAATGGGATTTCCATGAAAAAATTGTGGGCAGAAAATGGGTGATCACTGTACATTTCTCTTCTGTTTCCTATTTATATTTCTATTTTACCTCCTCAATTTAGCATTATGGACAGGGAAAGACCTCATCTAAGATCTGCACAAAAATATTTAGCCTTCAAATTCATACCGTGATCGTAGCATGCATGGACTCGACTCATATGACTGGGATTTCCATGAAAAAGATTGTGGGCCGAAAATGGGTGATCACTGAACAATTTGTCTTCTGTTTCCTATTTATATTTATATTTTACCTCCTCAATTTAGCATTATGGACAGGGAAAGACCTAATCTAAGATCTGCACAAAAATATTTAGCCTTCAAATTCATACCGTCATCGTAGCATGCATGGACTCGACTCATATGAATGGGATTTCCATGAAAAAGATTGTGGGCCGAAAATGGTTGATCACTGTACATTTCTCTTCTGTTTCCTATTTATATTTCTATTTTACCTCCTAAATTTAGCATTATGGACAGGGAAAGACCTAATCTAAGATCTGCACAAAAATATTTAGCCTTCAAATTCATACCGTCATCGCAGCATGCATGGACTCGACTCATATGAATGGGATTTCCATGAAAAAGATTGTGGGCCTAAAACGGGTGATCACTGTACATTTCTCTTCTGTTTCCTATTTATATTTCTATTTTACCTCCTCAATTAGCATTATGGACAGGGAAAGACCTAATCTAAGATGTGCACAAAAATATTTTGCCTTCAAATTCATACCGTGATCGTAGCATTTATGGACTCGACTCATATGAATGGGATTTCCATGAAAAAGATTGTGGGCCGAAAATGGGTGATCACTGTACATTTCTCTTCTGTTTCCTATTTATATTTATATTTTACCTCCTCAATTTATCATTATTGACAGGGAAAGACCTAATCTAAGATCTGCACAAATATATTTAATCTTCAAATTCATACCGTGATCGTAGCATGCATGGACTCGACTCATATGACTGGGATTTCCATTAAAAATATTGTGGGCAGAAAATGGGTGATCACTGTACATTTCTTTTCTGTTTCCTATTTATATTTCTATTTTACCTCCTCAATTTAGCATTATGGACAGGGAAAGACCTAATCTAAGATCTGCACAAAAATATTTAGCCTTCAAATTCATACCGTCATCGTAGCATGCATGGACTCGACTCATATGAATGGGATTTCCATTAAAAAGATTGTGGGCCGAAAATAGGTAATCACTGTACATTTCTCTTCTGTTTCCTATTTATATTTCTATTTTACCTCCTCAATTTAGCATTATTGACAAGGTAAGACCTAATCTAAGATCTGCACAAAAATATTCAGCCTTCAAATTCATTCCGTCATCGTAGCATGCATGGACACAACTCATATGACTGGGATTTCCATGAAAAATATTGTGGGTAGAAAATGGGTGATCACTGTACATTTCTCTTCTGTTTCCTATTTATATTTATATTTTACCTCCTCAATTTAGCATTATTGACAGGGAAAGACCTAATCTAAGATCTGCACAAAAATATTTAGCCTTCAAATTCATACCATCCTCATAGCATGCATGGACTAGACTCATATGAATGGGATTTCCATGAAAAAGATTGTGGGCCGAAAATCTATGATCACTGTATATTTCTCTTCTGTTTCCTATTTATATTTATATTTTACCTTCTCAATTTAGCATTATGGACAGTGAAAGACCTAATCTAAGATCTGCAGAAAAATATTTAGCCTTCAAATTCATACCGTCATCGTAGCATGCATGGACTTGACTCATATGATTGGGAATTCCATGAAAAATATTGTGGGCAGAAAATGGGTGATCACTGTACATTTCTCTTCTGTTTCCTATTTATTTTTCTATTTTACCTCCTCAATTTAGCATTATGGACAGGGAAAGACCTAATCTAAGATCTGCAAAAAAACATTTAGTCTTCATTTCATACCGTCATCGTAGCATGCATGGACTCGACTCATATGACTGGGATTTCCATGAAAAATATGGTGGGCAGAAAATGGGTGATCACTGTACATTTCTCTTCTGTTTCCTATTTATATTTCTATTTTACCTCTTCAATTTAGCATTATGGACAGGGAAAGACCTAATCTAAGATCTGCACAAAAATATTTAGCCTTCAAATTCATACCGTCATCGTAGCATGCAAGGACTCAACTCATATGACTGGGAATTCCATGAAAAATATTGGGGGCAGAAAATGGGTGATCACTGTACATTTCTCTTCTCTTTCCTATTTATATTTATATTTTACCTCCTCAATTTAGCATTATGGACGGGGAAAGACCTAATCTAAGATCTGTACAAAAATATTTAGCCTTGAAATTCATACCGTCATCGTAGTATGCATGGACTCGACTCATATGAATGGGATTTCCATGAAAAAGATTGGGGGCCGAAAATGGGTGATCACTGTACATTTCTCTTCTGTTTCCTATTCATATTTATATTTTACCTCCTCAATTTAGCATTATGGACAGTGAAAAACCTAATCTAATATCTGCACAAATATATTTAGCCTTCAAATTCATACCGTGATCGTAGCATGCATGGACTCGACTCATATGACTGGGATTTCAATAAAAAATATTGTGGACAGAAAATGGGTGATCACTGTATATTTCTCTTCTGTTTCTTATTTATATTTCTATTTTACCTCCTCAAATTAGCATTATGGACAGGGAAAGACCTAATCTAAGATCTGAACAAAAATATTTAGCCTTCAAATTCATACCGTGATCGTAGCATGCATGGACTCGACGCATATGACTGGGATTTCCATGAAAAATATTGTGGGCAGAAAATGGGTGATTACTGTACATTTCTCTTCTGTTTCCTATTTATATTTATATTTTACCTCCTCAATTTAGCATTATGGACAGGGAAAGACCTAATCTAAGATCTGCAAAAAAACATTTAGTCTTCAAATTCATACCGTCATCGTAGCATGCATGGACTCGACTCATATGACTGGGATTTCCATGAAAAATATTGTGGGCAGAAAATGGGTGATCACTGTACATTTCTCTTCTGTTTCCTATTTATATTTCTATTTTACCTCCTCAATTTAGCATTATGGACAGGGAAAGACCTAATCTAAGATCTGCACAAAAATGTTTTGCCTTCAAATTCATACCGTCATCGTAGCATGCATGGACTCGACTCATATGAATGGGATTTCCATGAAAAAGATTGTGGGCCGAAAATGGGTGATCACTGTACATTTCTCTTCTGTTTCCTATTCATATTTCTATTTTACCTCCTCAATTTAGCATTATGGACAGGGAAAGACCTAATCTAATATCTGCACAAAAATATTTAGCCTTCAAATGCATACAGTGATCGTAGCATGCATGGACTCGACTCATATGACTGGGATTTCCATGAAAAATATTGTGGGCAGAAAATGGCTGATCACTGTACATTTCTCTTCAGTTTCCTATTTATATTTCTATATTACCTCCTCAATTTAGCATTATGGACAGGGAAAGACCTAATCTAAGATCTGCAAAAAAACATTTAGTCTTCATTTCATACCGTCATCGTAGCATGCATGGACTCGACTCATATGACTGGGATTTCCATGAAAAATATTGTGGGCAGAAAATGGGTGATCACTGTACATTTCTCTTCTGTTTCCTATTTATATTTCTATTTTACCTCTTCAATTTAGCATTATGGACAGGGAAAGACCTAATCTAAGATCTGCACAAAAATATTTAGCCTTCAAATTCATACCGTCATCGTAGCATGCAAGGACTCAACTCATATGACTGGGATTTCCATGAAAAATATTGGGGGCAGAAAATGGGTGATCACTGTACATTTCTCTTCTCTTTCCTATTTATATTTATATTTTACCTCCTCAATTTAGCATTATGGACGGGGAAAGACCTAATCTAAGATCTGCACAAAAATATTTAGCCTTGAAATTCATACCGTCATTGTAGTATGCATGGACTCGACTCATATGAATGGGATTTCCATGAAAAAGATTGGGGGCCGAAAATGGGTGATCACTGTACATTTCTCTTCTGTTTCCTATTTATATTTATATTTTACCTCCTCAATTTAGCATTATGGTCAGTGAAAGACCTAATCTAATATCTGCACAAATATATTTAGCCTTCAAATTCATACCGTGATCGTAGCATGCATGGACTCGACTCATATGACTGGGATTTCAATAAAAAATATTGTGGACAGAAAATGGGTGATCACTGTATATTTCTCTTCTGTTTCTTATTTATATTTCTATTTTACCTCCTCAAATTAGCATTATGGACAGGGAAAGACCTAATCTAAGAACTGCACAAAAATATTTAGCCTTCAAATTCATACCGTCATCGTAGCATGCATGGACTCGACTCATATGAATGGGATTTCCATGAAAAATATTGTGGGCAGAAAATGGGTGATCACTGTACATTTCTCTTCAGTTTCCTATTTATATTTCTATTTTACCTCCTCAATTTAGCATTATGGACAGGGAAAGACCTAATCTAAGATCTGAACAAAAATATTTAGCCTTCAAATTCATACCGTGATCGTAGCATGCATGGACTCGACGCATATGACTGGGATTTCCATGAAAAATATTGTGGGCAGAAAATGGGTGATTACTGTACATTTCTCTTCTGTTTCTTATTTATATTTCTATTTTACCTCCTCAATTTAGCATTATGGACAGGGAAAGACCTAATCTAAGATCTGCAAAAAAACATTTAGTCTTCAAATTCATACCGTCATCGTAGCATGCATGGACTCGACTCATATGAATGGGATTTCCATTAAAAAGATTGTGGGCCGAAAATAGGTAATCACTGTACATTTCTCTTCTGTTTCCTATTTATATTTCTATTTTACCTCCTCAATTTAGCATTATTGACAAGGTAAGACCTAATCTAAGATCTGCACAAAAATATTTAGCCTTCAAATTCATTCCGTCATCGTAGCATGCATGGACTCAACTCATATGACTGGGATTTCCATGAAAAATATTGTGGGTAGAAAATGGGTGATCACTGTACATTTCTCTTCTGTTTCCTATTTATATTTCTATTTTACCTCCTCAATTTAGCATTATTGACAGGGAAAGACCTAATCTAAGATCTGCACAAAAATATTTAGCCTTCAAATTCATACCGTCATCATAGCATGCATGGACTAGACTCATATGAATGGGATTTCCATGAAAAAGATTGTGGGCCGAAAATCTATGATCACTGTACATTTCTCTTCTGTTTCCTATTTATATTTATATTTTACCTTCTCAATTTAGCATTATGGACAGTGAAAGACCTAATCTAAGATCTGCAGAAAAATATTTAGCCTTCAAATTCATTCCGTCATCGTAGCATGCATGGACTTGACTCATATGATTGGGAATTCCATGAAAAATATTGTGGGCAGAAAATGGGTGATCACTGTACATTTCTCTTCTGTTTCTTATTTATATTTCTATTTTACCTCCTCAATTTAGCATTATGGACAGGGAAAGACCTAATCTAAGATGTGCACAAAAATATTTTGCCTTCAAATTCATACCGTGATCGTAGCATTTATGGACTCGACTCATATGAATGGGATTTTCATGAAAAAGATTGTGGGCCGAAAATGGGTGATCACTGTACATTTCTCTTCTGTTTCCTATTTATATTTATATTTTACCTCCTCAATTTATCATTATTGACAGGGAAAGACCTAATCTAAGATCTGCACAAAAATATTTAACCTTCAAATTCATACCGTCATCGTAGCATGCATGGACTCGACTCATATGACTGGGATTTCCATTAAAAATATTGTGGGCAGAAAATGGGTGATCACTGTACATTTCTTTTCTGTTTCCTATTTATATTTCTATTTTACCTCCTCAATTTAGCATTATGGACAGGGAAAGACCTAATCTAAGATCTGCACAAAAATATTTAGCCTTCAAATTCATACCGTCATCGTAGCATGCATGGACTCGACTCATATGAATGGGATTTCCATTAAAAAGATTGTGGGCCGAAAATAGGTAATCACTGTACATTTCTCTTCTGTTTCCTATTTATATTTCTATTTTACCTCCTCAATTTAGCATTATTGACAAGGTAAGACCTAATCTAAGATCTGCACAAAAATATTCAGCCTTCAAATTCATTCCGTCATCGTAGCATGCATGGACACAACTCATATGACTGGGATTTCCATGAAAAATATTGTGGGTAGAAAATGGGTGATCACTGTACATTTCTCTTCTGTTTCCTATTTATATTTCTATTTTACCTCCTCAATTTAGCATTATGGACAGTGAAAGACCTAATCTAAGATCTGCAGAAAAATATTTAGCCTTCAAATTCATACCGTCATCGTAGCATGCATGGACTTGACTCATATGATTGGGAATTCCATGAAAAATATTGTGGGCAGAAAATGGGTGATCACTGTACATTTCTCTTCTGTTTCCTATTTATATTTCTATTTTACCTCCTCAATTTAGCATTATGGACAGGGAAAGACCTAATCTAAGATCTGCACAAAAATATTTAGCCTTCAAATTCATCCCGTCATCGTAGCCTGCATGGACTCGACTCAGATGAATGGGATTTCCATGAAAAAGATTGTGGGCCGAAAATGGGTGATCACTGTACATTTCTCTTCTGTTTCTTATTTATATTTCTATTTTACCTCCTCAATTTAGCATTATGGACAGGGAAAAACCTAATCTAAGATGTGCACAAAAATATTTTGCCTTCAAATTCATACCGTGATCGTAGCATTTATGGACTCGACTCATATGAATGGGATTTCCATGAAAAAGATTGTGGGCCGAAAATGGGTGATCACTGTACATTTCTCTTCTGTTTCCTATTTATATTTATATTTTACCTCCTCAATTTATCATTATTGACAGGGAAAGACCTAATCTAAGATCTGCACAAAAATATTTAACCTTCAAATTCATACCGTCATCGTAGCATGCATGGACTCGACTCATATGAATGGGATTTCCATGAAAAAGATTGTGGGCCGAAAATGGGTGATCACTGTACATTTCTCTTCTGTTTCCTATTTATATTTCTATTTTGCCTCCTCAATTTAGCATTATTGACAGGGAAAGACCTAATCTAAGATCTGCACAAAAATATTTAGCCTTCAAATTCATACCGTGATCGTAGCATGCATGGACTCGACTCATATGACTTGGATTTCCATGAAAAATATTGTGGGCATAAAATGGGTGATCACTGTACATTTCTCTTCAGTTTCCTATTTACATTTCTATTTTACCTCCTCAATTTAGCATTATGGACAGGGAAAGACCTAATCTAAGATCTGCACAAAAATATTTAGCCTTCAAATTCATACCGTCATCGTAGCATGCAAGGACTCAACTCATATGACTGGGATTTCCATGAAAAATATTGGGGGCAGAAAATGGGTGATCACTGTACATTTCTCTTCTCTTTCCTATTTATATTTATATTTTACCTCCTCAATTTAGCATTATGGACGGGGAAAGACCTAATCTAAGATCTGCACAAAAATATTTAGCCTTGAAATTCATACCGTCATCGTAGTATGCATGGACTCGATTCATATGAATGGGATTTCCATGAAAAAGATTGGGGGCCGAAAATGGGTGATCACTGTACATTTCTCTTCTGTTTCCTATTTATATTTATATTTTACCTCCTCAATTTAGCATTATGGACAGTGAAAGACCTAATCTAATATCTGCACAAATATATTTAGCCTTCAAATTCATACCGTGATCGTAGCATGCATGGACTCGACTCATATGACTGGGATTTCAATAAAAAATATTGTGGACAGAAAATGGGTGATCACTGTATATTTCTCTTCTGTTTCTTATTTCTATTTCTATTTTACCTCCTCAAATTAGCATTATGGACAGGGAAAGACCTAATCTAAGATCTGCAAAAAAACATTTAGTCTTCAAATTCATACCGTCATCGTAGCATGCATGGACTCGACTCATATGAATGGGATTTCCATGAAAAAGATTGTGGACCGAAAATGGGTGATCACTGTACATTTCTCTTCTGTTTCCCATTCATATTTTATTTTACCTCCTCAATTTAGCATTATGGACAGGGAAAGACCTAATCTAAGATCTGCACAAAAATATTTAGCCTTCAAATTCACACCGTCATCGTAGCCTGCATGGACTCGACTCATATGACTGGGATTTCCATGAAAAAGATTGTGGGCCGAAAATGGGGGATCACTGTACATTTCTCTTCTGTTTCCTATTTATATTTCTATTTTACCTCCTCAATTTAGCATTATGGACAGGGAAATACCTAATCTAAGTTCTGCACAAAAATATTTAGCCTTCAAATTCATACCGTGATCGTAGCATGCATGGACTCGACTCATATGACTGGGATTTCCATGAAAAATATTGTGGGCCGAAAATGGGTGATCACTGTACATTTCTCTTCTGTTTCCTATTTATATTTCTATTTTACCTCCTCAATTTAGCATTATGGACAGGGAAAGACCTAATCTAAGATCTGCACAAAAATATTTAGCCTTCCAATTCATAACGTCATCGTAGCATGCATGGACTCGACTCATATGAATGGGATTTCCATGAAAAAGATTGTGGGCCGAAAATGGGTGATCACTGTACATTTCTCTTCTGTTTCCTATTTATATTTCTATTTTACCTCCTCAATTTAGCATTATGGACAGGGAAAGACCTAATCTAAGATCTGCACAAAAATATTTAGCCTTCCAATCCATAACGTCATCGTAGCATGCATGGACTCGACTAATATGAATGGGATTTCCATGAAAAAGATTGTGGGCCGAAAATGGGTGATCACTGTACATTTCTCTTCTGTTTCTTATTTATATTTCTATTTTACCTCCTCAATTTAGCATTATGGACAGGGAAAGACCTAATCTAAGATGTGCACAAAAATATTTTGCCTTCAAATTCATACCGTGATCGTAGCATTTATGGACTCGACTCATATGAATGGGATTTCCATGAAAAAGATTGTGGGCCGAAAATGGGTGATCACTGTACATTTCTCTTCTGTTTCCTATTTATATTTATATTTTACCTCCTCAATTTATCATTATTGACAGGGAAAGACCTAATCTAAGATCTGCACAAAAATATTTAACCTTCAAATTCATACCGTCATCGTAGCATGCATGGACTCGACTCATATGAATGGGATTTCCATGAAAAAGATTGTGGGCCGAAAATGGGTGATCACTGTACATTTCTCTTCTGTTTCCTATTTATATTTCTATTTTGCCTCCTCAATTTAGCATTATTGACAGGGAAAGACCTAATCTAAGATCTGCACAAAAATATTTAGCCTTCAAATTCATACCGTGATCGTAGCATGCATGGACTCGACTCATATGACTTGGATTTCCATGAAAAATATTGTGGGCATAAAATGGGTGATCACTGTACATTTCTCTTCAGTTTCCTATTTACATTTCTATTTTACCTCCTCAATTTAGCATTATGGACAGGGAAAGACCTAATCTAAGATCTGCAAAAAAACATTTAGTCTTCATTTCATACCGTCATCGTAGCATGCATGGACTCGACTCATATGACTGGGATTTCCATGAAAAATATTGTGGGCAGAAAATGGGTGATCACTGTACATTTCTCTTCTGTTTCCTATTCATATTTCTATTTTACCTCTTCAATTTAGCATTATGGACAGGGAAAGACCTAATCTAAGATCTGCACAAAAATATTTAGCCTTCAAATTCATACCGTCATCGTAGCATGCAAGGACTCAACTCATATGACTGGGATTTCCATGAAAAATATTGGGGGCAGAAAATGGGTGATCACTGTACATTTCTCTTCTCTTTCCTATTTATATTTATATTTTACCTCCTCAATTTAGCATTATGGACGGGGAAAGACCTAATCTAAGATCTGCACAAAAATATTTAGCCTTGAAATTCATACCGTCATCGTAGTATGCATGGACTCGATTCATATGAATGGGATTTCCATGAAAAAGATTGGGGGCCGAAAATGGGTGATCACTGTACATTTCTCTTCTGTTTCCTATTTATATTTATATTTTACCTCCTCAATTTAGCATTATGGACAGTGAAAGACCTAATCTAATATCTGCACAAATATATTTAGCCTTCAAATTCATACCGTGATCGTAGCATGCATGGACTCGACTCATATGACTGGGATTTCAATAAAAAATATTGTGGACAGAAAATGGGTGATCACTGTATATTTCTCTTCTGTTTCTTATTTCTATTTCTATTTTACCTCCTCAAATTAGCATTATGGACAGGGAAAGACCTAATCTAAGATCTGCACAAAAATATTTAGCCTTCAAATTCATACCGTCATCGTAGCATGCATGGACTCGACTCATATGAATGGGATTTCCATGAAAAATATTGTGGGCAGAAAATGGGTGATCACTGTACATTTCTCTTCAGTTTCCTATTTATATTTCTATTTTACCTCCTCAATTTAGCATTATGGACAGGGAAAGACCTAATCTAAGATCTGAACAAAAATATTTAGCCTTCAAATTCATACCGTGATCGTAGCATGCATGGACTCGACGCATATGACTGGGATTTCCATGAAAAATATTGTGGGCAGAAAATGGGTGATTACTGTACATTTCTCTTCTGTTTCTTATTTATATTTATATTTTACCTCCTCAATTTAGCATTATGGACAGGGAAAGACCTAATCTAAGATCTGCAAAAAAACATTTAGTCTTCAAATTCATACCGTCATCGTAGCATGCATGGACTCGACTCATATGACTGGGATTTCCATGAAAAATATTGTGGGCAGAAAATGGGTGATCACTGTACATTTCTCTTCTGTTTCCTATTTATATTTATATTTTACCTCCTCAATTTAGCATTATGGACAGGGAAAGACCTAATCTAAGATCTGCACAAAAATGTTTTGCCTTCAAATTCATACCGTCATCGTAGCATGCATGGACTCGACTCATATGAATGGGATTTCCATGAAAAAGATTGTGGGCCGAAAATGGGTGATCACTGTACATTTCTCTTCTGTTTCCTATTCATATTTCTATTTTACCTCCTCAATTTAGCATTATGGACAGGGAAAGACCTAATCTAATATCTGCACAAAAATATTTAGCCTTCAAATGCATACCGTGATCGTAGCATGCATGGACTCGACTCATATGACTGGGATTTCCATGAAAAATATTGTGGGCAGAAAATGGGTGATCACTGTACATTTCTCTTCAGTTTCCTATTTATATTTCTATTTTACCTCCTCAATTTAGCATTATGGACAGGGAAAGACCTAATCTAAGATCTGCAAAAAAACATTTAGTCTTCATTTCATACCGTCATCGTAGCATGCATGGACTCGACTCATATGACTGGGATTTCCATGAAAAATATTGTGGGCAGAAAATGGGTGATCACTGTACATTTCTCTTCTGTTTCCTATTTATATTTCTTTTTTACCTCTTCAAT
The DNA here is from genome assembly GCA_963932145.1 of Acanthosepion lycidas. Lineage (NCBI taxonomy): Eukaryota > Metazoa > Mollusca > Cephalopoda > Sepiida > Sepiidae > Acanthosepion > Acanthosepion lycidas. Next base: position 967,844 of record OZ010604.1, on the reverse strand, counting down.
TTAGCATTATGGACAGGGAAAGACCTAATCTAAGATCTGCACAAAAATATTTAGCCTTCAATTTCATACCGTCATCGTAGCATGCAAGGACTCAACTCATATGACTGGGATTTCCATGAAAAATATTGGGGGCAGAAAATGGGTGATCACTGTACATTTCTCTTCTCTTTCCTATTTATATTTATATTTTACCTCCTCAATTTAGCATTATGGACGGGGAAAGACCTAATCTAAGATCTGCACAAAAATATTTAGCCTTGAAATTCATACCGTCTTCGTTGTATGCATGGACTCGACTCATATGAATGGGATTTCCATGAAAAAGATTGGGGGCCGAAAATGGGTGATCACTGTACATTTCTCTTCTGTTTCCTATTTATATTTATATTTTACCTCCTCAATTTAGCATTATGGACAGTGAAAGACCTAATCTAATATCTGCACAAATATATTTAGCCTTCAAATTCATACCGTGATCGTAGCATGCATGGACTCGACTCATATGACTGGGATTTCAATAAAAAATATTGTGGACAGAAAATGGGTGATCACTGTATATTTCTCTTCTGTTTCTTATTTATATTTCTATTTTACCTCCTCAATTTAGCATTATGGACAGGGACCTAATCTAAGATGTGCACAAAAATATTTTGCCTTCAAATTCATACCGTGATCGTAGCATTTATGGACTCGACTCATATGAATGGGATTTCCATGAAAAAGATTGTGGGCCGAAAATGGGTGATCACTGTACATTTCTCTTCTGTTTCCTATTTATATTTCTATTTTACCTCCTCAATTTATCATTATTGACAGGGAAAGACCTAATCTAAGATATGCACAAAAATATTTAGCCTTCAAATTCATACCGTGATCGTAGCATGCATGGACTCGACTCATATGACTGGGATTTCCATGAAAAATATTGTGGGCAGAAAATGGGTGATTACTGTACATTTCTCTTCTGTTTCTTATTTATATTTCTATTTTACCTCCTCAATTTAGCATTATGGACAGGGAAAGACCTAATCTAAGATCTGCAAAAAAACATTTAGTCTTCAAATTCATACCGTCATCGTAGCATGCATGGACTCGACTCATATGACTGGGATTTCCATGAAAAATATTGTGGGCAGAAAATGGATGATCACTGTACATTTCTCTTCTGTTTCCTATTTATATTTCTATTTTACCTCCTCAATTTAGCATTATGGACAGGGAAAGACCTAATCTAAGATCTGCACAAAAATATTTAGCCTTCAAAATCATACCGTGATCGTAGCATGCATGGACTCGACTCATATGACTGGGATTTCCATGAAAAAGAATGTGGGCCGAAAATGGGTGATCACTGTACATTTCTCTTCTGTTTCCTATTTATATTTATATTTTACCTCCTCAATTTAGCATTATGGACAGGGAAAGACCTAATCTAATATCTGCACAAAAATATTTAGCCTTCAAATTCATACCGTCATCGTTGCATGCATGGACTCGACTCATATGATTGGGATTTCCATGAAAAATATTGTGGGCAGAAAATGGGTGATCACTGTACATTTCTCTTCTGTTTCCTATTTATATTTCTATTTTACCTCCTCAATTTAGCATTATGGACAGGGAAAGACCTAATCTAAGATCTGCACAAAAATATTTAGCCATCAAATTCATACCGTCATCGTAGCCTGCATGGACTCGACTCATATGAATGGGATTTCCATGAAAAAGATTGTGGGCCGAAAATGGGTGATCACTGTACATTTCTCTTCTGTTTCCTATTTATATTTATATTTTACCTCCTCAATTTAGCATTATGGACAGGGAAAGACCTAATCTAATATCTGCACAAAAATATTTAGCCTTCAAATTCATACCGTGATCGTAGCATGCATGGACTCGACTCATATGACTGGGATTTCCATGAAAAATATTGTGGGCAGAAAATGGGTGATCACTGTACATTTCTCTTCTGTTTCCTATCCATATGTCTATTTTACCTCCTCAATTTAGCATTATGGACAGGGAAAGACCTTATCTAATATCTGCACAAAAATATTTAGCCTTCAAATTCATACCGTGATCGTAGCATGCATGGACTCGACTCATATGAATGGGACTTCCATGAAAAATATTGTGGGCAGAAAATGGGTGATCACTGTACATTTCTCTTCTGTTTCCTCTTTATATTTATATTTTACCTCCTCAATTAAGCATTATGGACTGGGAAAGACCTAATCTAAGATCTGCACAAAAATATTTAGCCTTCAAATTCACACCGTCATCGTAGCATGCATGGACTCGACACATATGAATGGGATTTCCATGAAAAAGATTGTGGGCCGAAATTGGGTGATCACTGTACTTTTCTCTTCTGTTTCCTATTTATATTTCTATTTTACCTCCTCAATTTAGCATTATTGACAGGGAAAGAAATAATCTAAGATCTGCATAAAAATATTTAGCCTTCAAATTCACACCGTCATCGTAGCATGCATGGACTCGACTCATATGAATGGGATTTCCATGAAAAAGATTGTGGGCCGAAAATGGGTGATCACTGTACATTTCTCTTCTGTTTCCTATTTATATTTATATTTTACCTCCTCAATTTAGCATTATGGACAGGGAAAGACCTAATCTAAGATCTGCACAAAAATATTTAGCCTTCAAATTCATATCGTCATCGTAGCATGCATGGACTCAACTCATATGAATGGGATTTCCATGAAAAAGATTGTGGACCGAAAATGGGTGATCACTGTACATTTCTCTTCTGTTTCCTATTTATATTTATATTTTACCTCCTCAATTTAGCATTATGGACAGGGAAAGACCTAATCTAAGATCTGCACAAAAATATTTAGCCTTCAAATTCATACCGTGATCGTTGCATGCATGGACTCGACTCATATGACTGGGATTTCCATGAAAAAGATTGTGGGCTGAAAATGGGTGATCACTGTACATTTCTCTTCTGTTTCCTATTTATATTTATATTTTACCTCCTCAATTTAGCATTATGGACAGGGAAAGACCTTATCTAAGATCTGCACAAAAATATTTAGCCTTCAAATTCATACCGTCATCGTAGCATGCATGGACTCGACTCATATGACTGGGATTTCCATGAAAAATATTGTGGGCAGAAAATGGGTGATCACTGTACATTTCTCTTCTGTTTCCTATTTATATTTCTATTTTACCTCCTCAATTTAGCATTATGGACAGGGAAAGACCTAATCTAATATCTGCACAAAAATATTTAGCCTTCAAATTCATACCGTCAACGTAGCCTGCATGGACTCGACTCATATGAATGGGATTTCCATGAAAAAGATTGTGGGCCGAAAATGGGTGATCACTGTACATTTCTCTTCTGTTTCCTATTTATATTTATATTTTACCTCCTCAATTTAGCATTATGGACAGGGAAAGACCTAATCTAAGATCTGCACAAAAATATTTTGCCTTCAAATTCATACCGTGATCGTAGCATGCATGGACTCGAATCATATGAATGGGATTTCCATGAAAAGGATTGTGGGCCGAAAATGGGTGATCACTGTACATTTCTCTTCTGTTTCCTATTTATATTTATATTTTACCTACTCAATTTAGCATTATGGACAGTGAAAGACCTAATCTAAGATCTGCACAAAAATATTTAACATTCAAATTCATACCATCATCGTAGCATGCATGGACTCGACTCATATGAATGGTATTTCCATGAAAAAGATTGTGGGCCGAAAATGTGTGATCACTGTACATTTCTCTTCTGTTCCCTATTTATATTTCTTTTTTACCTCCTCAATTTAGCATTATTGACAGGGAAAGACCTAGTCTAAGATCTGCACAAAAATATTTACCCTTCAAATTCATAGCGTCATCGTAGCATGCATGGACTCGACTCATATGAATGGGATTTCCATGAAAAAGATTGTGGGCGGAAAATGGGTGATCACTGTACATTTCTCTTCTGTTTCCTATTCATATTTCTATTTTACCTCCTCAATTTAGCATTATAGACAGGGAAAGACCTAATCTAAGATCTGCACAAAAATATTTAGACTTCAAATTCATACCGTCATCGTAGCCTGTATGGACTCGACTCATATGAATGGGATTTCCATGAAAAAGATTGTGGGCCGAAAATGGGTGATCACTGTACATTTCTCTTCTGTTTCCTATTTATATTTCTATTTTACCTCCTCAATTTAGCATTATGGACAGGAAAAGACCTAATCTAAGATCTGCACAAAAATATTTAGCCTTCAAATTCATACCGTCATCGTAGCATGCATGGACTCGACTCATACGAATGGGATTTCCATGAAAAAGATTGTGGGCCGAAATTGGGTGATCACTGTACATTTCTCTTCTGTTTCCTATTTATATTTATATTTTACCTCCTCAATTTAGCATTATGGACAGGGAAAGACCTAATCTAATATCTGCACAAAAATATTTAGCCTTCAAATTCATACCGTGATCGTAGCATGCATGGACTCGACTCATATGACTGGGATTTCCATGAAAAATATTGTGGGCAGAAAATGGCTGATCACTGTACATTTCTCTTCTGTTTCCTATCCATATTTCTATTTTACCTCCTCAATTTAGCATTATGGACAGGGAAAGACCTTATCTAATATCTGCACAAAAATATTTAGCCTTCAAATTCATACCGTGATCGTAGCATGCATGGACTCGACTCATATGAATGGGATTTCCATGAAAAATATTGTGGGCAGAAAATGGGTGATCACTGTACATTTCTCTTCTGTTTCCTATTTATATTTATATTTTACCTCCTCAATTAAGCATTATGGACAGGGAAAGACCTAATCTAAGATCTGCACAAAAATATTTAGCCTTCAAATTCACACCGTCATCGTAGCATGCATGGACTCGACACATATGAATGGGATTTCCATGAAAAAGTTTGTGGGCCGAAATTGGGTGATCACTGTACATTTCTCTTCTGTTTCCTATTTATATTTCTATTTTACCTCCTCAATTTAGCATTATTGACAGTGAAAGAACTAATCTAAGATCTGCACAAAAATATTTAGCCTTCAAATTCACACCGTCATCGTAGCATGCATGGACTCGACTCATATGAATGGGATTTCCATGAAAAAATTGTTGGCCGAAAATGGGTGATCACTGTACATTTCTCTTCTGTTTCCTATTTATATTTCTATTTTACCTCCTCAATTTAGCATTATGGACAGGGAAAGACCTAATCTAAGATCTGCACAAAAATATTTAGCCTTCAAATTCATATCGTCATCGTAGCATGCATGGACTCGACTCATATGAATGGGATTTCCATGAAAAAGATTGTGGACCGAAAATGGGTGATCACTGTACATTTCTCTTCTGTTTCCTATTTATATTTATATTTCACCTCCTCAATTTAGCATTATGGACAGGGAAAGACCTAATCTAAGATCTGCACAAAAATATTTAGCCTTCAAATTCATACCGTGATCGTTGCATGCATGGACTCGACTCATATGACTGGGATTTCCATGAAAAAGATTGTGGACTGAAAATGGGTGATCACTGTACATTTCTCTTCTGTTTCCTATTTATATTTATATTTTACCTCCTCAATTTAGCATTATGGACAGGGAAAGACCTAATCTAAGATCTGCACAAAAATATTTAGCCTTCAAATTCATACCGTCATCGTAGCATGCATGGACTCGACTCATATGACTGGGATTTCCATGAAAAATATTGTGGGTAGAAAATGGGTGATCACTGTACATTTCTCTTCTGTTTCCTATTTATATTTCTATTTTACCTCCTCAATTTAGCATTATAGACAGGGAAAGACCTAATCTAAGATCTGCACAAAAATATTTAGACTTCAAATTCATACCGTCATCGTAGCCTGTATGGACTCGACTCATATGAATGGGATTTCCATGAAAAAGATTGTGGGCCGAAAATGGGTGATCACTGTACATTTCTCTTCTGTTTCCTATTTATATTTCTATTTTACCTCCTCAATTTAGCATTATGGACAGGAAAAGACCTAATCTAAGATCTGCACAAAAATATTTAGCCTTCAAATTCATACCGTCATCGTAGCATGCATGGACTCGACTCATACGAATGGGATTTCCATGAAAAAGATTGTGGGCCGAAATTGGGTGATCACTGTACATTTCTCTTCTGTTTCCTATTTATATTTCTATTTTACCTCCTCAATTTAGCATTATTGACAGGGAAAGACCTAACCTAATATCTGCACAAAAATATTTAGCCTTCAAATTCATACCGTGATCGTAGCATGCATGGACTCGACTCATAAGACTGGGATTTCCATGAAAAATATTGTGGGCAGAAAATGGGTGATCAGTGTACATTTCTCTTCTGTTTCCTTTTTATATTTCTATATTACCTCCTCAATTTAGCATTATGGACAGGGAAAGACCTAATCTAAGATCTGCACAAAAATATTTAGCCTTCAAATTCATACCGTCATCGTAGCATGCATGGACTCGACTCATACGAATGGGATTCCCATGAAAAAGATTGTGGGCCGAAATTGGGTGATCACTGTACATTTCTCTTCTGTTTCCTATTTATATTTCTATTTTACCTCCTCAATTTAGCATTATTGACAGGGAAAGACCTAATCTAAGATCTGCACAAAAATATTTACCCTTCAAATTCATAGCGTCATCGTAGCATGCATGGACTCGACTCATACGAATGGGATTTCCATGAAAAAGATTGTGGGCCGAAATTGGGTGATCACTGTACATTTCTCTTCTGTTTCCTATTTATATTTCTATTTTACCTCCTCAATTTAGCATTATAGACAGGGAAAGACAATCTAAGATCTGCACAAAAATATTTAGCCTTCAAATTCATACCGTCATCGTAGCATGCATGGACTCGACTCATATGACTGGGATTTCCATGAAAAATATTGTAAGTAGAAAATGGGTGATCACTGTACATGTCTCTTCTGTTTCCTATTTATATTTATATTTTACCTCCTCAATTTAGCATTATGGACAGGGAAAGACCTAACCTAATATCTGCACAAAAATATTTTGCCTTCAAATTCATACCGTGATCGTAGCATGCATGGACTCGACTCATATGAATGGGATTTCCATGAAAAAGATTGTGGGCCGAAAATGGGTGATCACTGTACATTTCTCTTCGGTTTCCTATTTATATTTATATTTTACCTCCTCAATTTAGCATTATTGACAGGGAAAAACCTAATCTAAGATCTGCACAAAAATATTTAGCCTTCAAATTCATACCGTCACCGTAGCATGCATGGACTCAACTCATATAAATGGGATTTCCATGAAAAAGATTGTGGGCCGAAAATGGGTGATCACTGTACATTTCTCTTCTGTTTCCTATTTATATCTATATTTTACCTCCTCAATTTAGCATTATGGACAGGGAAAGACCTAATCTAAGATCTGCACAAAATTATTTAGCCTTCAAATTCATACCGTTATCGTAGCATGCATGGACTCGACTCATACGACTGGGATTTCCATGAAAAATATAATGGGCAGAAAATGGGTGATCACTGTACATTTCTCTTCTGTTTCCTATTTATATTTATATTTTACCTCCTCAATTTAGCATTATGGACAGGGAAAGACCTAATCTAAGATCTGCACAAAAATATTTAGCCTTCAAATTCATACCGTGATCGTAGCATGCATGGACTCGACTCATATGACTGGGATTTCCATGAAAAATATTCTGGGCCGAAAATGGGTGATCACTGTACATTTCTCTTCTGTTTCCTATTTATATTTATATTTTACCTACTCAATTTAGCATTATGGACAGGGAAAGACCTAATCTAAGATCTGCACAAAAATATTTAGCCTTGAAATTCATACCGTCATCGTAGCATGCATGGACTCGACTCATATGAATGGGATTTCCATGAAAAAGATTGTGGGCCGAAAATGGGTGATCACTGTAAATTTCTCTTCTGTTACCTATTTATATTTATTTTTTACCTCCTCAATTTAGCATTATGGACAGGGAAAGACCTAATCTAAGACCAGCACAAAAATATTTAGTCTTCAAATTCATACCGTGATCGTAGCATGCATGGACTCGACTCATATGAATGGGATTTCCATGAAAAATATTCTGGGCCGAAAATGGGTGATCACTGTACAATTCTATTCTGTTTCCTATTTATATTTATATTTTACCTCCTAAATTTAGCATTATGAACAGGGAAAGACCTAATCTAATATCTGCACAAAAATATTTAGCCTTCAAATTCATACCGTGATCGTAGCATGCATGGACTCGACTCATATGAATGGGATTTCCATGAAAAAGATTGTGGGCCGAAAATGGGTGATCACTGTACATTTCTCTTCTGTTTCCTATTTATATTTCTATTTTATCTCCTCAATTTAGCATTATGGACAGGGAAAGACCTAATCTAAGATCTGCACAAAAATATTTAGCTTTCAAATTCATACCGTCATCGTAGCATGCATGGACTCGACTCATATGAATGGGATTTCCATGAAAAAGATTGTGGGCCGAAAATGGGTGATCACTGTAATTTTCTCTTCTGTTTCCTATTTATATTTATATTTTACCTCCTCAATTTAGCATTATGGACAGGGAAAACCTAATCTAAGTTCTGCACAAAAATATTTAGCCTTCTAATTCATACCGTGATCGTAGCATGCATGGACTCGACTCATATGACTGGGATTTCCATGAAAAAGATTGTTGGCCGAAAATGGGTGATCACTGTACAATTCTATTCTGTTTCCTATTTATATTTATATTTTACCTCCTGAATTTAGCATTATGGATAGGGAAAGACCTAATCTAAGATCTGCACCAAAATATTTAGCCTTCAAATTCATACCGTCATCGTAGCATGCAAGGACTCGACTCATATGAATGGGATTTCCATGAAAAAGATTGTGGGCCGAAAATGGATGATCACTGTACATTTCTCTTCTGTTTCCTATTTATATCTATATTTTACCTCCTCAATTTAGCATTATGGACAGGGAAAGACCTAATCTAAGATCTGCACAAAAATATTTAGCCTTGAAATTCATACCGTCATCGTAGCATGCATGGACTCGACTCATATGAATGGGATTTCCAGGAAAAAGATTGTGGGCCGAAAATGGGTGATCACTGTAAATTTCTCTTCTGTTACCTATTTATATTTATATTTTACCTCCTCAATTTAGCATTATGGACAGGGAAAGAACTAATCTATAATCTGCACAAATATATTTAGCCTTCAAATTCATACCGTGATCGTAGCATGCATGGACTCGACTCATATGAATGGGATTTCCATGAAATAGATTGTGGGCCGAAAATGGGTGATCACTGTACATTTCTCTTCTGTTTCCTATTTATATTTATATTTTACCTCCTCAATTTAGCATTATGAACAGGGAAAGACCTAATCTAATATCTGCACAAAAATATTTAGCCTTCAAATTCATACCGTGATCGTAGCATGCATGGACTCGACTCATATGAATGGGATTTCCATGAAAAAGATTGTGGGCCGAAAATGGGTGATCACTGTACATTTCTCTTCTGTTTCCTATTTATATTTCTATTTTATCTCCTCAATTTAGCATTATGGACAGGGAAAGACCTAATCTAAGATCTGCACAAAAATATTTAGCTTTCAAATTCATACCGTCATCGTAGCATGCATGGACTCGACTCATATGAATGGGATTTCCATGAAAAAGATTGTGGGCCGAAAATGGGTGATCACTGTACTTTTCTCTTCTGTTTCCTATTTATATTTATATTTTACCTCCTCAATTTAGCATTATGGACAGGGAAAACTTAATCTAAGTTCTGCACAAATATATTTAGCCTTCTAATTCATACCGTGATCGTAGCATGCATGGACTCGACACATATGACTGGGATTTCCATGAAAAAGATTGTTGGCCGAAAATGGGTGATCACTGTACAATTCTATTCTGTTTCCTATTTATATTTATATTTTACCTCCTCAATTTCGCATTATGGATAGGGAAAGACCTAATCTAAGATCTGCACCAAAATATTTAGCCTTCAAATTCATACCGTCATCGTAGCATGCAAGGACTCGACTCATATGAATGGGATTTCCATGAAAAAGATTGTGGGCCGAAAATGGATGATCACTGTACATTTCTCTTCTGTTTCCTATTTATATCTATATTTTACCTCCTCAATTTAGCATTATGGACAGGGAAAGACCTTATCTAAGATCTGCACAAAATTATTTAGCCTTCAAATTCATACCGTTATCGTAGCATGCATGGACTCGACTCATACGACTGGGATTTCCATGAAAAATATTATGGGCAGAAAATGGGTGATCACTGTACATTTCTCTTCTGTTTCCTATTTATATTTATATTTTACCTCCTCAATTTAGCATTATGGACAGGGAAAGACCTAATCTAAGATCTGCACAAAAATATTTAGCCTTCAAATTCATACCGTGATCGTAGCATGCATGGACTCGACTCATATGACTGGGATTTCCATGAAAAATATTCTGGGCCGAAAATGGGTGATCACTGTACATTTCTCTTCTGTTTCCTATTTATATTTATATTTTACCTACTCAATTTAGCATTATGGACAGGGAAAGACCTAATCTAAGATCTGCACAAAAATATTAACCTTGAAATTCATACCGTCATCGTAGCATGCATAGACTCGACTCATATGAATGGGATTTCCATGAAAAAGATTGTGGGCCGAAAATGGGTGATCACTGTAAATTTCTCTACTGTTACCTATTTATATTTATATTTTACCTCCTCAATTTAGCATTATGGACAGGGAAAGACCTAATCTAAGACCTGCACAAAAATATTTAGCCTTCAAATTCATACCGTGATCGTAGCATGCATGGACTCGACTCATATGAATGGGATTTCCATGAAAAATATTCTGGGCCGAAAATGGGTGATCACTGTACATTTCTCTTCTGTTACCTATTTATATTTATATTTTACCTCCTCAATTTAGCATTATGGACTGGTAAAGTCCTAATCTAAGATCTGCACAAAAATATTTAGCCTTCAAATTCATACCGTCATCGTAGCATGCATGGACTCGACTCATATGAATGGGATTTCCATGAAAAAGATTGTGGGCCGAAAATGGGTGATCACTGTACATTTCTCATCTGTTTCCTATTTATATTTATATTTTACCTCCTCAATTTAGCATTATGGACAGGGAAAGACCTAATCTAAGATCTGCACAAAAATATTTAACCTTCAAATTCATACCGTCATCGTAGCATGCATGGACTCGACTCATATGAATGGTATTTCCATGAAAAAGATTGTGGGCCGAAAATGTGTGATCACTGTACATTTCTCTTCTGTTTCCTATTTATATTTCTTTTTTACATCCTCAATTTAGCATTATTGACAGGGAAAGACCTAATCTAAGATCTGCACAAAAATATTTACCCTTCAAATTCATAGCGTCATCGTAGCATGCATGGACTCGACTCATATGAATGGGATTTCCATGAAAAAGATTGTGGGCCGAAAATGGGTGATCACTGTACATTTCTCTTCTGTTTCCTATTTATATTTATATTTTACCTCCTCAATTTAGCATTATAGACAGGGAAAGACCTAATCTAAGATCTGCACAAAAATATTTAGACTTCAAATTCATACCGTCATCGTAGCCTTTATGGACTCGACTCATATGAATGGGATTTCCATGAAAAAGATTGTGGGCCGAAAATGGGTGATCACTGTACATTTCTCTTCTGTTTCCTATTTATATTTATATTTTACCTCCTCAATTTAGCATTATTGACAGGGAAAGACCTAATCTAATTTCTGCACAAAAATATTTAGCCTTCAAATTCATACCGTGATCGTAGCATGCATGGACTCGACTCATAAGACTGGGATTTCCATGAAAAATATTGTGGGCAGAAAATGGGTGATCACTGTACATTTCTCTTCTGTTTCCTTTTTATATTTCTATTTTACCTCCTCAATTTAACATTAAGGACAGGAAAAGACCTAATCTAAGATCTGCACAAAAATATTTAGCCTTCAAATTCATACCGTCATCGTAGCATGCATGGACTCGACTCATACGAATGGAATTTCCATGAAAAAGATTGTGGGCCGAAATTGGGTGATCACTGTACATTTCTCTTCTGTTTCCTATTTATATTTCTATTTTACCTCCTCAATTTAGCATTATTGACAGGGAAAGACCTAACCTAATATCTGCACAAAAATATTTAGCCTTCAAATTCATACCGTCATCGTAGCATGCATAGACTCGACTCATATGACTGGGATTTCCATGAAAAATATTGTGGGCCGAAAATGGGTGATCACTGTACATTTCTCTTCTGTTTCCTATTTATATTTCTATTTTACCTCCTCAATTTAGCATTATTGACAGGGAAAGACCTAATCTAAGTTCTGCACAAAACTATTTAGCCTTCAAATTCATACCGTCATCGTAGCATGCATGGACTCGACTCATATGAATGGGATTTCCATGAAAAAGTTTGTAGGCCGAAAATGGGTGATCACTGTACATTTCTCTTCTGTTTCCTATTTATATTTCTATTCTACCTCCTCAATTTAGCATTTTGGACAGGGAAAGACCTAATCTAAGATCTGCACAAAAATATTTAGCCTTCAAATTCATACCGTCATCGTAGCATGCATGGACTCGTCTCATATGAATGGGATTTCCATGAAAATATTGTGGGCCGAAAATGGGTGATCACTGAACATTTCTCTTCTGTTTCCTATTTATATTTCTATTTTACCTCCTCAATTTAGCATTATGGACAGGGAAAGACCTAATCTAAGATCTGCATAAAAATATTTAGCCTTCAAATTCATACCGTCATCGTAGCATGCATGGACTCGACTCATATGAATGGGATTTCCATGAAAATATTGTGGGCCGAAATTGGGTGATCACTGTACATTTTTCTTCTGTTTCCTATTTATATTTATATTTTACCTCCTCAATTTAGCATTATGGACAGGGAAAGACCTAATCTAAGATCTGCACAAAATTATTTAGCATTCAAATTCATACCGTCATCGTAGCATGCATGGACTCGACTCATATGAATGGGATTTCCATGAAAAAGATTGTGGGCCGAAAATGGGTGATCACTGTACATTACTCTTCTGTTTCCTATTTATATTTATATTTTACCTCCTCAATTTAGCATTATTGACAGGGAAAGACCTAATCTAATATCTGCACAAAAATATTTAGCCTTCAAATTCATACCGTGATCGTAGCATGCATGGACTCGACTCATATGACTGGGATTATCATGAAAAATATTGTGGGCAGAAAATGGGTGATCACTGTACATTTCTCTTCTGTTTCCTATTTATATTTCTATTTTACCTCCTCAATTTAGCATTATTGACAGGGAAAGACCTAATCTAAGATCTGCACAAAAATATTTAGCCTTCAAATTCATACCGTCATCGTAGCATGCATGGACTCGTCTCATAAGAATGGGATTTCCATGAAAAAGATTGTGGGCCGAAAATAGGTGATCACTGAACATTTCTCTTCTGTTTCCTATTTATATTTCTATTTTACCTCCACAATTTAGCATTATGGACAGGGAAAGACCTAATCTAAGATCTGCATAAAAATATTTAGCCTTCAAATTCATACCGTCATCGTAGCATGCATGGACTCGACTCATATGAATGGGATTTCCATGAAAATATTGTGGGCCGAAATTGGGTGATCACTGTACATTTTTCTTCAGTTTCCTATTTATATTTATATTTTACCTCCTCAATTTAGCATTATGGACAGGGAAAGACCTAATCTAAGATCTGCACAAAATTATTTAGCCTTCAAATTCATACCGTGATCGTAGCATGCATGGACTCGACTCATATGAATGGGATTTCCATGAAAAAGATTGTGGGCCGAAAATGGTTGATCACTGTACATTTCTCTTCTGTTTCCTATTTATATTTCTATTTTACCTCTTCAATTTAGCATTATTGAGAGGGAAAGACCTAATCTAAGATCTGCACAAAAATATTTAGCCTTCAAATTCATACCTTCATCGTAGCATGCATGGACTCGACTCATATGACTGGGATGTCCATGAAAAATATTGTGGGCCGAAAATGGGTGATCACTGTACATTTCTCTTCTGTTTCCTATTTCTATTTCTATTTTACCTCCTCAATTTAGCATTATTGACAGGGAAAGACCTAATCTAAGATCTGCACAAAAATATTTAGCCTTCAAATTCATACCGTCATCGTAGCATGCATGGACTCGACTCATATGAATGGGATTTCCATGAAAAACTTTGTAGGCCGAAAATGGGTGATCACTGTACATTTCTCTTCTGTTTCCTATTTATATTTCTATTTTACCTCCTCAATTTAGCATTTTGGACAGGGAAAGACCTAATCTAAGATCTGCACAAAATTATTTAGCCTTCAAATTCATACCGTGATCGTAGCATGCATGGACTCGACTCATATGAATGGGATTTCCATGAAAAAGATTGCGGGCCGAAAATGGGTGATCACTGTACATTTCTCTTCTGTTTCCTATTTATATTTATATTTTACCTCCTCAATTTAGCATTATTGACAGGGAAAGACCTAATCTAATATCTGCACAAAAATATTTAGCCTTCAAATTCATACCGTGATCGTAGCATGCATGGACTCGTCTCATATGAATGGGATTTCCATGAAAAAGATTGTGGGCAGAAAATGGGTGATCACTGTACATTTCTCTTCTGTTTCCTATTTATATTTCTATTTTACCTCCTCAATTTAGCATTATGGACAGGGAAAGACCTAATCTAAGATCTGCACAAAAATATTTAGCCTTCAAATTCATACCGTCATCGTAGCATGCATGGACTCGACTCATATGAATGGGATTTCCATGAAAATATTGTGGGCCGAAATTGGGTGATCACTGTACATTTTTCTTCTGTTTCCTATTTATATTTATATTTTACCTCCTCAATTTAGCATTATGGACAGGGAAAGACCTAATCTAAGATCTGCACAAAATTATTTAGCCTTCAAATTCATACCGTGATCGTAGCATGCATGGACTCGACTCATATGAATGGGATTTCCATGAAAAAGATTGTGGGCCGAAAATGGGTGATCACTGTACATTTCTCTTCTGTTTCCTATTTATATTTCTATTTTACCTCTTCAATTTAGCATTATTGAGAGGGAAAGACATAATCTAAGATCTGCACAAAAATATTTAGCCTTCAAATTCATACCTTCATCGTAGCATGCATGGACTCGACTCATATGACTGGGATTTCCATGAAAAATATTGTGGGCCGAAAATGGGTGATCACTGTACATTTCTCTTCTGTTTCCTATTTATATTTCTATTTTACCTCCTCAATTTAGCATTATTGACAGGGAAAGACCTAATCTAAGATCTGCACAAAAATATTTAGCCTTCAACTTCATACCGTCATCGTAGCATGCATGGACTCGACTCATATGAATGGGATTTCCATGAAAAATTTTGTAGGCCGAAAATGGGTGATCACTGTACATTTCTCTTCTGTTTCCTATTTATATTTCTATTTTACCTCCTCAATTTTGCATTATGGACAGGGAAAGACCTAATCTAAGATCTGCACAAAATTATTTAGCCTTCAAATTCATACCGTCATCGTAGCATTGCATGGACTCGTCTCATATGAATGGGATTTCCATGAAAAAGATTGTGGGCCGAAAATGGTTGATCACTGTACATTTCTCTTCTCTTTCCTATTTATATTTCTATTTTACCTCCTCAATTTAGCATTATTGACAGGGAAAGACCTAATCTAATATCTGCACAAAAATATTTAGCCTTCAAATTCATACCGTGATCGTAGCATGCATGGACTCGACTCATATGACTGGGATTATCATGAAAAATATTGTGGGCAGAAAATGGGTGATCACTGTACATTTCTCTTCTGTTTCCTATTTATATTTATATTTTGCCTCATCAATTTAGCATTATGGACAGGGAAAGACCTAATCTAAGATCTGCACAAAAATATTTAGCCTTCAAATTCATACCGTCATCGTAGCATGCATGGACTCGTCTCATAAGAATGGGATTTCCATGAAAAAGATTGTGGGCCGAAAATGGGTGATCACTGAACATTTCTCTTCTGTTTCCTATTTATAATTTTGCATTATGGACAGGGAAAGACCTAATCTAAGATCTGCACAAAAATATTTAGCCTTCAAATTCATACCGTCATCGTAGCATGCATGGACTCGTCTCATATGAATGGGATTTCCATGAAAAAGATTGTGGGCCGAAAATGGGTGATCACTGTACATTTCTCTTCTGTTTCCTATTTATATTTCTATTTTACCTCCTCAATTTAGCATTATGGACAGGGAAAGACCTAATCTAAGATCTGCACAAAATTATTTAGCCTTCAAATTCATACCGTCATCGTAGCATGCATGGACTCGACTCAAATGAATGGGATTACCATGAAAAAGATTGTGGGCCGAAAATGGGTGATCACTGTACATTTCTCTTCTGTTTAATATTTTTATTTATATTTTACCTCCTCAATTTAGCATTATGGACAGGGAAAGACCTAATCTAAGATCTGCACAAAATTATTTAGCCTTCAAATTCATACCGTGATCGTAGCATGCATGGACTCGTCTCATATGAATGGGATTTCCATGAAAAAGATTGTGGGCCGAAAATGGGTGATCACTGTACATTTCTCTTCTGTTTCCTATTTATATTTATATTTTACCTCCTCAATTTAGCATTATTGCCAGGGAAAGACCTAATCTAAGATCTGCACAAAAATATTTAGCCTTCAAATTCATACCGTCATCGTAGCATGCATGGACTCGTCTCATATGAATGGGATTTCCATGAAAAAGATTGTGGGCCGAAAATGGGTGATCACTGAACATTTCTCTTCTGTTTCCTATTTATATTTCTATTTTACCTCCTCAATTTAGCATTATGGACAGGGAAAGACCTAATCTAAGATCTGCATAAAAATATTTAGCCTTCAAATTCATACCGTCATCGTAGCATGCATGGACTCGACTCATATGAATGGGATTTCCATGAAAATATTGTGGGCCGAAATTGGGTGATCACTGTACATTTTTCTTCTGTTTCCTGTTTATATTTATATTTTACCTCCTCAATTTAGCATTATGGACAGGGAAAGATCTAATCTAAGATCTGCACAAAATTATTTAGCCTTCAAATTCATACCGTCATCGTAGCATGCATGGACTCGACTCAAATGAATGGGATTTCCATGAAAAAGATTGCGGGCCGAAAATGGGTGATCACTGTACATTTCTCTTCTGTTTCCTATTTTTATTTATATTTTACCTCCTCAATTTAGCATTATGGACAGGGAAAGACATAATCTAATATCTGCACAAAATATTTAGCCTTCAAATTCATACCGTCATCGTAGCATGCATGGACTCGACTCATATGAATGGGGTTTCCATGAAAAAGATTGTGGGCCGAAAATGGGTGATCACTGTACATTTCTCTTCTGTTTCCTATTTATATTTCTATTTTACCTCTGCAATTTAGCATTATTGAGAGGGAAAGACCTAATCTAAGATCTGCACAAAAATATTTAGCCTTCAAATTCATACCTTCATCGTAGCATGCATGGACTCGACTCATATGACTGGGATTTCCATGAAAAATATTGTGGGCCGAAAATGGGTGATCACTGTACATTTCTCTTCTGTTTCCTATTTATATTTCTATTTTACCTCCTCAATTTAGCATTATTGACAGGGAAAGACCTAATATAAGATCTGCACAAAAATATTTAGCCTTCAAATTCATACCGTCATCGTAGCATGCATGGACTCGACTCATATGAATGGGATTTCCATGAAAAATTTTGTAGGCCGAAAATGGGTGATCACTGTACATTTCTCTTCTGTTTCCTATTTATATTTCTATTTTACCTCCTCAATTTAGCATTTTGGACAGGGAAAGACCTAATCTAAGATCTGCACAAAAATATTTAGCTTTCAAATTCATACCGTTATCGTAGCATGCATGGACTCGACTCATATGAATGGGATTTCCATGAAAAAGATTATAGGCCGAAAATGGGTGATCACTGTACAATTCTATTCTGTTTCGTATTTATATTTATATTTTACCTCCTCAATTTAGCATTATGGACAGGGAAAGACCTAATCTAAGATCTGCACAAAAATATTTAGACTTCAAATTCATACCGTCATCGTAGCATGCATGGACTCGTCTCATATGAATGGGATTTCCATGAAAAAGATTGTGGGCCGAAAATGGGTGATCACTGAACATTTCTCTTCTGTTTCCTATTTATATTTCTATTTTACCTCCTCAATTTAGCATTATGGACAGGGAAAGACCTAATCTAAGATATGCATAAAAATATTTAGCCTTCAAATTCATACCGTCATCGTAGCATGCATGGACTCGACTCATATGAATGGGATTTCCATGAAAATATTGTGGGCCGAAATTGGGTGATCACTGTACATTTTTCTTCTGTTTCCTATTTATATTTATATTTGACCTCCTCAATTTAGCATTATGGACAGGGAAAGACCTAATCTAAGATCTACACAAAATTATTTAGCCTTCAAATTCATACCGTCATCGTAGCATGCATGGACTCGACTCAAATGAATGGGATTTCCATGAAAAAGATTGTGGACCGAAAATGGGTGATCACTGTACATTTCTCTTCTGTTTCCTATTTTTATTTATATTTTACCTCCTCAATTTAGCATTATGGACAGGGAAAGACCTAATCTAAGATCTGCACAAAATTATTTAGCCTTCAAATTCCTACCGTCATCGTAGCATGCATGGACTCGACTCATATGAATGGCATTTCCATGAAAAAGATTGTGTGCCGAATATGGGTGATCACTGTACATTTCTCTTCTGTTTCCTATTTATATTTATATTTTACCTCCTCAATTTAGCATTATTGACAGGGAAAGACCTAATCTAATATCTGCACAAAAATATTTAGACTTCAATGTCATACCGTGATCGTAGCATGCATGGACTCGACTCATATGACTGGGATTATCATGAAAAATATTGTGGGCAGAAAATGGGTGATCACTGTACATTTCTCTTCTGTTTCCTATTTATATTTTTATTTTACCTCATCAATTTAGCATTATGGACAGGGAATGACCTAATCTAAGCTCTGCACAAAAATATTTTGCCTTCAAATTCATACCGTCATCGTAGCATGCATGGACTCGACTCATATGAATGGGATTTCCATGAAAAAGATTGTGGTCCGAAAATGGGCGATCACTGTACATTTCTCTTCTGTTTCCTATTTATATTTCTATTTTACCTCCTCAATTTAGCATTATGGACAGGGAAAGACCTAATCAAAGATCTGCACAAAAATATTTAGCCTTCAAATTCATACCGTCATCATAGCATGCATGGACTCGACTCATATGAATGGGATTTCCATGAAAAAGATTGTGGGCCGAAAATGGGTGATCACTGTACATTTCTCTTCTGTTTCCTATTTATATTTCTATTTTCCGTCCTCAATTAAGCATTATGGACAGGGAAAGACCTAATATAAGTTCTGCACAAAAATATTCAGCCTTCTAATTCATACCGTGATCGTAGCGTCCATGGACTCGACTCATATGACTGGGATTTTCATGAAAAAGATTGTGGGCGGGAAATGGGTGATCACTGTATATTTCTCTTCTGTTTCCTATTTATTTTTCTATTTTACCTCCTCAATTTAGCATTATGGACAGGGAAAGACCTAATCTAAGATCTGCACAAAAATATTTAGCCTTCAAATTCATACCGTCATCGTAGCATGCATGGACTCGACTCATATGAATGGGATTTCCATGAAAAAGATTGTGGGCCGAAAATGGGAGATCACTGTACATTTCTCTTCTGTTTCCTATTTATATTTCTATTTTACCTCCTCAATTTAGCATTATGGACAGGGAAAGACCTAATCTAAGATCTGCACAAAAATATTTAGCCTGCAAATTCATACCGTCATCGTAGCATGCATGGACTCGACTCATATGACTGGGATTATCATGAAAAATATTGTGGGCCGAAAATGGGTGATCACTGTACATTTCTCTTCTGTTTCCTATTTATATTTCTATTTTACCTCCTCAATTTAGCATTATTGACAGGGAAAGACCTAATCTAATATCTGCACAAAAATATTTAGCCTTCAAATTCATGCCGTGATCGTAGCATGCATGGACTCGACTCATATGACTGGGATTATCATGAAAAATATTGTGGGCAGAAAATGGGTGATCACTGTACATTTCTCTTCTGTTTCCTATTTATATTTATATTTTACCTCCTCAATTTAGCATTATGGACAGGGAAAGACCTAATCTAATATCTGCACAAAAATATTTAGCCTTCAAATTCATACCGTGATCGTAGCATGCATGGACACGACTCATATGACTGGGATTATCATGTAAAATATTGTGGGCAGAAAATGGGTGATCACTGTACATTTCTCTTCTGTTTCCTATTTATATTTATATTTTACCTCATCAATTTAGCATTATGGACAGGGAAAGACCTAATCTAAGATCTGCACAAAAATATTTAGCCTTCAAATTCATTCCGTCATCGTAGCCTGCATGGACTCGTCTCATATGAATGGGATTTCCATGAAAAAGATTGTGGGCCGAAAATGGGTGATCACTGAACATTTCTCTTCTGTTTCCTATTTATATTTCTATTTTACCTCCTCAATTTAGCATTATGGACAGGGAAAGATCTAATCTAAGATCTGCATAAAAATATTTAGCCTTCAAATTCATACCGTCATCGTAGCATGCATGGACTCGACTCATATGAATGGGATTTCCATGAAAATATTGTGGGCCGAAATTGGTGATCACTGTACATTTTTCTTCTGTTTCCTATTTATATTTATATTTTACCTCCTCAATTTAGCATTATGGACAGGGAAAGACCTAATCTAAGATCTGCACAAAATTATTTAGCCTTCAAATTCATACCGTCATCGTAGCATGCATGGACTCGACTCAAATGAATGGGATTTCCATGAAAAAGATTGTGGACCGAAAATGGGTGATCACTGTACATTTCTCTTCTGTTTCCTATTTTTATTTATATTTTACCTCCTCAATTTAGCATTATGGACAGGGAAAGACCTAATCTAAGATCTGCACAAAATTATTTAGCCTTCAAATTCCTACCGTCATCGTAGCATGCATGGACTCGACTCATATGAATGGCATTTCCATGAAAAAGATTGTGGGCCGAAAATGGGTGATCACTGTACATTTCTCTTCTGTTTCCTATTTATATTTATATTTTACCTCCTCAATTTAGCATTATTGACAGGGAAAGACCTAATCTAATATCTGCACAAAAATATTTAGCCTTCAAATTCATACCGTGATCGTAGCATGCATGGACTCGACTCATATGACTGGGATTATCATGAAAGATATTGTGGGCAGAAAATGGGTGATCACTGTACATTTCTCTTCTGTTTCCTATTTATAATTTTATTTTACCTCATCAATTTAGCATTATGGAAAGGGAAAGACATAATCTAAGATCTGCACAAAAATATTTAGCCTTCAAATTCATACCGTCATCGTAGCATGCATGGACTCGTCTCATATGAATGGGATTTCCATGAAAAAGATTGTGGGCCGAAAATGGGTGATCACTGAACATTTCTCTTCTGTTTCCTTTTTATATTTCTATTTTACCTCCTCAATTTAGCATTATGGACAGGGAAAGACCTAATCTAAGATCTGCATAAAAATATTTAGCCTTCAAATTCATACCGTAATCGTAGCATGCATGGACTCGACTCATATGAATGGGATTTCTATGAAAATATTGTGGGCCGAAATTGGGTGATCACTGTACATTTTTCTTCTGTTTCCTATTTATATTTATATTTCACCTCCTCAATTTAGCATTATGGACAGGGAAAGACCTAATCTAAGATCTGCACAAAATTATTTAGCCTTCAAATTCATACCGTCATCGTAGCATGCATGGACTCGACTCAAATGAATGGGATTTCCATGAAAAAGATTGTGGGCCGAAAATGGGTGATCACTGTACATTTCTCTTCTGTTTCCTATAAATATTTATATTTTACCTCCTCAATTTAGCATTATGGACAGGGAAAGACATAATCTAAGATCTGCACAAAAATATTTAGCCTGCAAATTCATACCGTGATCGTAGCATGCATGGACTCGACACATATGACTGGGATTTCCATGAAAAAGATTGTGGGCAGAAAATGGGTGATCACTGCACATTTCTCTTCTGTTTCCTATTTATATTTCTATTTTACATCCTCAATTTAACATTATGGACAGGGAAAGACCTAATCTAAGATCTGCACAAAAATATTTAGCCTTCAAATTCATACCGTCATCGTAGCATGCATGGACTCGACTCACATGAATGGGATTTCCATGAAAAAGATTGTGGGCCGTAAATGGGAGATCACTGTACATTTCTCTTCTGTTTCCTATTTATATTTATATTTTACCTCCTCAATTTAGCATTATGGACAGGGAAAGACCTAATCTAAGACCTGCACAAAATTATTTAGCCTTCAAATTAATACCGTCATCGTAGCATGCATGGACTCGACTCAAATGAATGGGATTTCCATGAAAAAGATTGTGGGCCGAAAATGGGTGATCACTGTACATTTCTCTTCTGTTTCCTATTTTTATTTATATTTTACCTCCTCAATTTAGCATTATGGACAGGGAAAGACCTAATCTAAGATCTGCATAAAAATATTTAGCCTTCAAATTCATACCGTCATCGTAGCATGCATGGACTCGACTCATATGAATGGGATTTCCATGAAAATATTGTGGGCCGAAATTGGGTGATCACTGTACATTTTTCTTCTGTTTCCTATTTATATTTATATTTTACCTCCTCAATTTAGCATTATGGACAGGGAAAGACCTAATCTAATATCTGCACAAAAATATTTAGCCTGCAAATTCATACCGTGATCGTAGCATGCATGGACTCGAATCATATGACTGGGATTTCCATGAAAAAGATTGTGGGCAGAAAATGGGTGATCACTGTACATTTCTCTTCTATTTCCTATTTATATTTCTATTTTACATCCTCAATTTAGCATTATGGACAGGGAATGACTTAATCTAAGCTCTGCACAAAAATATTTTGCCTTCAAATTCATACCGTCATCGTAGCATGCATGGACTCGACTCATATGAATGGGATTTCCATGAAAAAGATTGTGGGCCGAAAATGGGTGATCACTGTACATTTCTCTTCTGTTTCGTATTTATATTTCTATTTTACCTCCTCAATTTAGCATTATGGACAGGGAAAGACCTAATCTAAGATCTGCACAAAAATATTTAGCCTTCAAATTCATACCGTCATCATAGCATGCATGGACTCGACTCATATGAATGGGATTTCCATGAAAAAGATTGTGGGCCGAAAATGGGTGATCACTGTACATTTCTCTTCTGTTTCCTATTTATATTTCTATTTTACCTCCTCAATTTAGCATTATGGACAGGGAAAGACCTAATATAAGTTCTGCACAAAAATATTTAGCCTTCTAATTCATACCGTGATCGTAGCATGCATGGACTCGACTCATATGACTGGGATTTCCATGAAAAAGATTGTGGGCGGGAAATGGGTGATCACTGTACATTTCCCTTCTGTTTCCTATTTATTTTTCTATTTTACCTCCTCAATTTAGCATTATGGACAGGGAAAGACCTAATCTAAGATCTGCACAAAAATATTTAGCCTTCAAATTCATACCGTCATCGTAGCATGCATGGACTCGACTCATATGAATGGGATTTCCATGAAAAAGATTGTGGGCCGAAAATGGGAGATCACTGTACAGTTCTTTTCTGTTTCCTATTTATATTTCTATTTTACCTCCTCAATTTAGCATTATGGACAGGGAAAGACCTAATCTAAGATCTGCACAAAAATATTTAGCCTTCAAATTCATACCGTCATCGTAGCATGCATGGACTCGACTCAAATGAATGGGATTTCCATGAAAAATATTG
This sequence comes from Acanthosepion lycidas, assembly GCA_963932145.1. Classification (NCBI taxonomy): domain Eukaryota; kingdom Metazoa; phylum Mollusca; class Cephalopoda; order Sepiida; family Sepiidae; genus Acanthosepion; species Acanthosepion lycidas. Next base: position 943,635 of record OZ010604.1, on the reverse strand, counting down.
AGGACCGAAAATGGGTGATCACTGTACATTTCTCTTCTGTTTCCTATTTTTATTTATATTTTACCTCCTCAATTTAGCATTATGGACAGGGAAAGACCTAATCTAAGATCTGCACAAAATTATTTAGCCTTCAAATTCATACCGTGATCGTAGCATGCATGGACTCGACTCATTTGAATGGAATTTCCATGAAAAAAATTGTGGGCCGAAAATGGGTGATCACTGTACATTTCTCTTCTGTTTCCTATTTATATTTATATTTTACCTCCTCAATTTAGCATTATTGACAGGGAAAGACCTAATCTAATATCTGCACAAAAATATTTAGCCTTCAAATTCATACCGTGATCGTAGCAGGCATGGACTCGACTCATATGAATGGGATTTCTATGAAAAAGATTGTGGGCCGAAAATGGGTGATGACTGTACATTTCTCTTCTGTTTCCTATTTATATTTATATTTTACCTCCTCAATTTAGCATTATTGACAGGGAAAGACCTAATCTAATATCTGCACAAAAATATTTAGCCTTCAAATTCATACCGTGATCGTAGCATGCATGGAATCGACTCATATGACTGGGATTATCATGAAAAATATTGTGGGCAGAAAATGGGTGATCACTGTACATTTCTCTTCTGTTTCCTATTTATATTTTTATTTTACCTCACCAATTTAGCATTATGGACAGGGAATGACCTAATCTAAGCTCTGCACAAAAATATTTTGCCTTCAAATTCATACCGTCATCGTAGCATGCATGGACTCGACTCATATGAATGGGATTTCCATGAAAAAGATTGTGGGCAGAAAATGGGTGATCACTGTACATTTCTCTTCTGTTTCCTATTTATATTTCTATTTTACCTCCTCAATTTAGCATTATGGACAGGGAAAGACCTAATCAAAGATCTGCACAAAAATATTTAGCCTTCAAATTCATACCGTCATCATAGTATGCATCGACTCGAATCGTATGAATGGGATTTCCATGAAAAAGATTGTGGGCCGAAAATGGGTGATCACTGTACATTTCTCTTCTGTTTCCTATTTATATTTCTATTTTACCTCCTCAATTTAGCATTATGGACAGGGAAAGACCGATTATAAGTTCTGCACAAAAATATTTAGCCTTCTAATTCATACCGTGATCGTAGCATCCATGGACTCGACTCATATGACTGGGATTTCCATGAAAAAGATTGTGGGCGGGAATTGGGTGATCACTGTACATTTCTCTTCTGTTTCCTATTTATTTTTCTATTTTACCTCCTCAATTTAGCATTATGGACAGGGAAAGACCTAATCTAAGCTCTGCACAAAAATATTTAGCCTTCAAATTCATACCGTCATCGTAGCATGCATGGACTCGACTCATATGAATGGGATTTCCATGAAAAAGATTGTGGGCCGAAAATGGGAGATCACTGTACATTTCTCTTCTGTTTCCTATTTATATTTCTATTTTACCTCCTCAATTTAGCATTATGGACAGGGAAAGACCTAATCTAAGATCTGCACAAAAATATTTAGCCTGCAAATTCATACCGTCATCGTAGCATGCATGGACTCGACTCATATGAATGGGATTTCCATGAAAAAGATTGTGGGCCGAAAATGGGTGATCACTGTACAATTTTCTTCTGTTTCCTATTTATATTTATATTTTACCTCCTCAATTTAGCATTATGGACAGGGAAAGACTTAATCTAAGATCTGCACAAAAATATTTAGCCTTCAAATTCATACCGTCATCGTAGCATGCAAAGACTCGACTCATATGAATGGGATTTCCAGGAATAAGATTGTGGGCCGAAAATGGGTGATCACTGTACATTTCTCTTCTGTTTCCTATTTATATTTCTATTTTACCTCCTCAATTTAGCATTATTGACAGGGAAAGACCTAATCTAATATCTGCACAAAAATATTTAGCCTTCAAATTCATACCGTGATCGTAGCATGCATGGACTCGACAAATATGACTGGGATTATCATGAAAAATATTGTGGGCAGAAAATGGGTGAGCACTGTACGTTTCTCTTCTGTTTACTATTTTTATTTATATTTTACCTCCTCAATTTAGCATTATGGACAGGGAAAGACCTAATCTAAGATCTGCACAAAATTATTTAGCCTTCAAATTCATACCGTGATCGTAGCATGCATGGACTCGACTCATATGAATGGGATTTCCATGAAAAAGATTGTGGGCCGAAAATGGGTGATCACTGTACATTTCTCTTCTGTTTCCTATTTATATTTATATTTTACCTCCTCAATTTAGCATTATTTACAGGGAAAGACCTAATCTAATATCTGCACAAAAATATTTAGCCTTCAAATTCATACCGTGATCGTAGCATGCATGGACTCGACTCATATGACTGGGATTATCATGAAAAATATTGTGGGCCGAAAATGGGTGATCACTGTACATTTCTCTTCTGTTTCCTATTTATATTTATATTTTACCTCATCAGTTTAGCATTATGGACAGGGAAAGACCTAATCTAAGATCTGCACAAAAATATTTAACCTTCAAATTCATACCGTCATCGTAGCATGCATGGACTCGTCTCATATGACTGGGATTATCATGAAAAATATTGTGGGCAGAAAATGGGTGATCACTGTACATTTCTCTTCTGTTTCCTATTTATAATTTTATTTTACCTCATCAATTTAGCATTATGGACAGGGAAAGACCTAATCTAAGATCTGCACAAATATATTTAGCCTTCAAATTCATACCGTCATCGTAGCATGCATGGACTCGTCTCATATGAATGGGATTTCCATGAAAAAGATTGTGGGCCGAAAATGGGTGATCGCTGAACATTTCTCTTCTGTTTCCTATTTATATTTATATTTTACCTCCTCAATTTAGCATTATGGACAGTGAAAGACCTAATCTAAGATCTGCACAAAAATATTTAGCCTTCAAATTCATACCGTCATCGTAGCATGCATGGACTCGTCTCATATGACTGGGATTATCATGAAAAATATTGTGGGCAGAAAATGGGTGATCACTGTACATTTCTCTTCTGTTTCCTATTTATAATTTTATTTTACCTCATCAATTTAGCATTATGGACAGGGAAAGACCTAATCTAAGATCTGCACAAATATATTTAGCCTTCAAATTCATACCGTCATCGTAGCATGCATGGACTCGTCTCATATGAATGGGATTTCCATGAAAAAGATTGTGGGCCGAAAATGGGTGATCACTGTACATTTCTCTTCTGTTTCCTATTTATATTTATATTTTACCTCATCAATTTAGCATTATGGACAGGGAAAGACCTAATCTAAGATCTGCACAAAAATATTTAACCTTCAAATTCATACCGTCATCGTAGCATGCATGGACTCGTCTCATATGACTGGGATTATCATGAAAAATATTGTGGGCAGAAAATGGGTGATCACTGTACATTTCTCTTCTGTTTCCTATTTATAATTTTATTTTACCTCATCAATTTAGCATTATGGACAGGGAAAGACCTAATCTAAGATCTGCACAAATATATTTAGCCTTCAAATTCATACCGTCATCGTAGCATGCATGGACTCGTCTCATATGAATGGGATTTCCATGAAAAAGATTGTGGGCCGAAAATGGGTGATCGCTGAACATTTCTCTTCTGTTTCCTATTTATATTTATATTTTACCTCCTCAATTTAGCATTATGGACAGTGAAAGACGTAATCTAAGATCTGCACAAAAATATTTAGCCTTCAAATTCATACCGTCATCGTAGCATGCATGGACTCGTCTCATATGACTGGGATTATCATGAAAAATATTGTGGGCAGAAAATGGGTGATCACTGTACATTTCTCTTCTGTTTCCTATTTATAATTTTATTTTACCTCATCAATTTAGCATTATGGACAGGGAAAGACCTAATCTAAGATCTGCACAAATATATTTAGCCTTCAAATTCATACCGTCATCGTAGCATGCATGGACTCGTCTCATATGAATGGGATTTCCATGAAAAAGATTGTGGGCCGAAAATGGGTGATCACTGAACATTTCTCTTCTGTTTCCTATTTATATTTCTATTTTACCTCCTCAATTTAGCATTATGGACAGGGAAAGACCTAATCTAAGATCTGCATAAAAAATTTTGCCTTCAAATTCATACCGTCATCGTAGCATGCATAGACTCGACTCATATCAATGGGATTTCCATGAAAATATTGTGGGCCGAAATTGGGTGATCACTGTACATTTTTCTTCTGTTTCCTATTTATATTTATATTTTACCTCCTCAATTTAGCATTATGGACAGGGAAAGACCTAATCTAAGATCTGCACAAAATTATTTAGCCTTCAAATTCATACCGTCATCGTAGCATGCATGGACTCGACTCAAATGAATGGGATTTCCATGAAAAAGATTGTGGGCCGAAAATGGGTGATCACTGTACATTTCTCTTCTGTTTCCTATTTTTATTTATATTTTACCTCCTCAATTTAGCATTATGGACAGGGAAAGACCTAATCTAATATCTGCACAAAAATATTTAGCCTGCAAATTCATACCGTGATCGTAGCATGCATGGACTCGACATATATGACTGGGATTTCCATGAAAAAGATTGTGGGCAGAAAATGGGTGATCACTGTACATTTCTCTTCTGTTTCCTATTTATATTTCTATTTTACATCCTCAATTTAACATTATGGACAGGGAAAGACCTAATCTAAGATCTGCACAAAAATATTTAGCCTTCAAATTCATACCGTCATCGTAGCATGCATGGACTCGACTCACATGAATGGGATTTCCATGAAAAAGATTGTGGGCCGTAAATGGGAGATCACTGTACATTTCTCTTCTGTTTTCTATTTATATTTATATTTTACCTCCTCAATTTAGCATTATGGACAGGGAAAGACCTAATCTAAGATCTGCACAAAAATATTTAGCCTTCAAATTCATACCGTCATCGTAGCATGCATGGACTCGTCTCATATGACTGGGATTATCATGAAAAATATTGTGGGCAGAAAATGGGTGATCACTGTACATTTCTCTTCTGTTTCCTATTTATAATTTTATTTTACCTCATCAATTTAGCATTATGGACAGGGAAAGACCTAATCTAAGATCTGCACAAATATATTTAGCCTTCAAATTCATACCGTCATCGTAGCATGCATGGACTCGTCTCATATGAATGGGATTTCCATGAAAAAGATTGTGGGCCGAAAATGGGTGATCGCTGAACATTTCTCTTCTGTTTCCTATTTATATTTATATTTTACCTCCTCAATTTAGCATTATGGACAGTGAAAGACCTAATCTAAGATCTGCACAAAAATATTTAGCCTTCAAATTCATACCGTCATCGTAGCATGCATGGACTCGTCTCATATGAATGGGATTTCCATGAAAAAGATTGTGGGCCGAAAATGGGTGATCACTGAACATTTCTCTTCTGTTTCCTATTTATATTTCTATTTTACCTCCTCAATTTAGCATTATGGACAGGGAAAGACCTAATCTAAGATCTGCATAAGAAATTTTGCCTTCAAATTCATACCGTCATCGTAGCATGCATAGACTCGACTCATGTCAATGGGATTTCCATGAAAATATTGTGGGCCGAAATTGGGTGATCACTGTACATTTTTCTTCTGTTTCCTATTTATATTTATATTTTACCTCCTCAATTTAGCATTATGGACAGGGAAAGACCTAATCTAAGATCTGCACAAAATTATTTAGCCTTCAAATTCATACCGTCATCGTAGCATGCATGGACTCGACTCAAATGAATGGGATTTCCATGAAAAAGATTGTGGGCCGAAAATGGGTGATCACTGTACATTTCTCTTCTGTTTCCTATTTTTATTTATATTTTACCTCCTCAATTTAGCATTATTGACAGGGAAAGACCTAATCTAATATCTGCACAAAAATATTTAGCCTGCAAATTCATACCGTGATCGTAGCATGCATGGACTCGACATATATGACTGGGATTTCCATGAAAAAGATTGTGGGCAGAAAATGGTGATCACTGTACATTTCTCTTCTGTTTCCTATTTATATTTCTATTTTACATCCTCAATTTAACATTATGGACAGGGAAAGACCTAATCTAAGATCTGCACAAAAATATTTAGCCTTCAAATTCATACCGTCATCGTAGCATGCATGGACTCGACTCACATGAATGGGATTTCCATGAAAAAGATTGTGGGCCGTAAATGGGAGATCACTGTACATTTCTCTTCTGTTTTCTATTTATATTTATATTTTACCTCCTCAATTTAGCATTATGGACAGGGAAAGACCTAATCTAAGATCTGCACAAAATTATTTAGCCTTCAAATTCATACCGTGATCGTAGCAGGCATGGCCTCGACTCATATGAATGGGATTTCCATGAAAAAGATTGTGGGCCGAAAATGGGTGATGACTGTACATTTCTCTTCTGTTTCCTATTTATATTTATATTTTACCTCCTCAATTTAGCATTATTGACAGGGAAAGACCTAATCTAATATCTGCACAAAAATATTTAGCCTTCAAATTCATACCGTGATCGTAGCATGCATGGACTCGACTCATATGACTGGGATTATCATGAAAAATATTGTGGGCAGCAAATGGGTGATCACTGTACATTTCTCTTCTGTTTCCTATTTATATTTTTATTTTACCTCATCAATTTATCATTATGGACAGGGAATGACCTAATCTAAGCTCTGCACAAAAATATTTTGCCTTCAAATTCATACCGTCATCGTAGCATGCATGGACTCGACTCATATGAATGGGATTTCCATGAAAAAGATTGTGGGCCGAAAATGGGCGATCACTGTACATTTCTCTTCTGTTTCCTATTTATATTTCTATTTTACCTCCTCAATTTAGCATTATGGACAGGGAAAGACCTAATCAAAGATCTGCACAAATATATTTAGCCTTCAAATTCATACCGTCATCATAGCATGCATGGACTCGACTCATATGAATGGGATTTCCATGAAAAAGATTGTGGGCCGAAAATGGGTGATCACTGTACATTTCTCTTCTGTTTCCTATTTATATTTATATTTTCCCTCATCAATTTAGCATTATGGACAGGGAAAGACCTAATATAAGTTCTGCACAAAAATATTTAGCCTTCTAATTCATACCGTGATCGTAGCGTCCATGGACTCGACTCATATGACTGGGATTTCCATGAAAAAGATTGTGGGCGGGAAATGGGTGATCACTGTACATTTCTCTTCTGTTTCCTATTTATTTTTCTATTTTACCTCCTCAATTTAGCATTATGGACAGGGAAAGACCTAATCTAAGATCTGCACAAAAATATTTAGCCTTCAAATTCATACCGTCATCGTAGCATGCATGGACTCGACTCATATGACTGGGATTATCATGAAAAATATTGTGGGCAGAAAATGGGTGAGCACTGTACATTTCTCTTCTGTTTCCTATTTTTATTTATATTTTACCTCCTCAATTTAGCATTATGGACAGGGAAAGACCTAATCTAAGATCTGCACAAAATTATTTAGCCTTCAAATTCATACCGTGATCGTAGCATGCATGGACTCGACTCATATGAATGTGATTTCCATGAAAAAGATTGTGGGCCGAAAATGGGTGATCACTGTACATTTCTCTTCTGTTTCCTATTTATATTTATATTTTACCTCCTCAATTTAGCATTATTTACAGGGAAAGACCTAATCTAATATCTGCACAAAAATATTTAGCCTTCAAATTCATACCGTCATCGTAGCATGCATGGACTCGACTCATATGAATGGGATTTCCATGAAAAAGATTGTGGGCCGAAAATGGTTGATCACTGTACATTTCTCTTCTGTTTCCTATTTTTATTTCTATTTTACCTCCTCAATTTAGCCGTATGGACAGGGAAAGACCTAATCTAAGATCTGCACAAAAATATTTAGCCTTCAAATTCATACCGTCATCGTAGCATGCATGTACTCGACTCATATGAATGGGATTTCCATGAAAAATATTGTGGGCCGTAAATGGGAGATCACTGTACATTTCTCTTCTGTTTCCTATTTATATTTATATTTTACCTCCTCAATTTAGCATTATGGACAGGGAAAGACCTAATCTAAGATCTGCACAAAATTATTTAGCCTTCAAATTCATACCGTCATCGTAGCATGCATGGACTCGACTCAAATGAATGGGATTTCCATGAAAAAGATTGTGGGCCGAAAATGGGTGATCACTGTACATTTCTCTTCTGTTTCCTATTTTTATTTCTATTTTACCTCCTCAATTTAGCCGTATGGACAGGGAAAGACCTAATCTAAGATCTGCACAAAATTATTTAGCCTTCAAATTCATACCGTGATCGTAGCATGCATGGACTCGACTCATATGAATGGGATTTCCATGAAAAAGATTGTGGGCCGAAAATGGATGATCACTGTACATTTCTCTTCTGTTTCCTATTTATATTTCTATTTTAGCTCCTCAATTTAGCATTATGGACAGGGAAAGACCTAATCTAAGGTCTGCACAAAAATATTTAGCCTTCAAATTCATACCGTCATCGTAGCATGCATGGACTCGACTCATATGAATGGGATTTCCATGAAAAAGATTGTGGGCAGAAAATGGGTGATCACTGTACATTTCTCTTCTGTTTCCTATTTTTATTTATATTTTACCTCCTCAATTTAGCATTATGGACAGGGAAAGACCTAATCTAAGATCTGCACAAAATTATTTAGCCTTCAAATTCATACCGTCATCGTAGCATGCATGGACTCGACTCAAATGAATGGGATTTCCATGAAAAAGATTGTGGGCCGAAAATGGGTGATCACTGTACATTTCTCTTCTGTTTCCTATTTTTATTTCTATTTTACCTCCTCAATTTAGCCGTATGGACAGGGAAAGACCTAATCTAAGATCTGCACAAAAATATTTAGCCTTCAAATTCATACCGTCATCGTAGCATGCATGTACTCGACTCATATGAATGGGATTTCCATGAAAAATATTGTGGGCCGTAAATGGGAGATCACTGTACATTTCTCTTCTGTTTCCTATTTATATTTATATTTTACCTCCTCAATTTAGCATTATGGACAGGGAAAGACCTAATCTAAGATCTGCACAAAATTATTTAGCCTTCAAATTCATACCGTCATCGTAGCATGCATGGACTCGACTCAAATGAATGGGATTTCCATGAAAAAGATTGTGGGCCGAAAATGGGTGATCACTGTACATTTCTCTTCTGTTTCCTATTTTTATTTCTATTTTACCTCCTCAATTTAGCCGTATGGACAGGGAAAGACCTAATCTAAGATCTGCACAAAATTATTTAGCCTTCAAATTCATACCGTCATCGTAGCATGCATGGACTCGACTCATATGAATGGGATTTCCATGAAAAAGATTGTGGGCCGAAAATGGGTGATCACTGTACATTTCTCTTCTGTTTCCTATTTATATTTCTATTTTAGCTCCTCAATTTAGCATTATGGACAGGGAAAGACCTAATCTAAGGTCTGCACAAAAATATTTAGCCTTCAAATTCATACCGTCATCGTAGCATGCATGGACTCGTCTCATATGAATGGGATTTCCATGAAAAAGATTGTGGGCCGAAAATGGGTGATCACTGAGCATTTCTCTTCTGGGTCCTATTTATATTTATATTTTACCTCCTCAATTTAGCATTATGGACAGGGAAAGACCTAATCTATGATCTGCATAAAAATATTTAGCCTTCAAATTCATACCGTCATCGTAGCATGCATGGACTCGACTCATATGAATGGGATTTCCATGAAAATATTGTGGGCCGAAATTGGGTGATCACTGTACATTTTTCTTCTGTTTCCTATTTATATTTATATTTTACCTCCTCAATTTAGCATTATGGACAGGGAAAGACCTAATCTAAGATCTGCACAAAATTATTTAGCCTTCAAATTCATACCGTCATCGTAGCATGCATGGACTCGACTCAAATGAATGGGATTTCCATGAAAAAGATTGTGGGCTGAAAATGGGTGATCACTGTACATTTCTCTTCTGTTTCCTATTTTTATTTATATTTTACCTCCTCAATTTAGCATTATGGACAGGGAAAGACCTAATCTAATATCTGCACAAAAATATTTAGCCTGCAAATTCATACCGTGATCGTAGCATGCATGGACTCAACTCATATGAATGGGATTTCCATGAAAAAATTGTGGGCCGTAAATGGGAGATCACTGTACATTTCTCTTCTGTTTCCTATTTATATTTATATTTTACCTCCTCAATTTAGCATTATGGACAGGGAAAGACCTAATCTAAGATCTGCACAAAATTATTTAGCCTTCAAATTCATACCGTCATCGTAGCATGCATGTACTCGACTCATATGAATGGGATTTCCATGAAAAAGATTGTGGGCCGAAAATGGGTGATCACTGTACATTTCTCTTCTGTTTCCTATTTATATTTCTATTTTACCTCCTCAATTTAGCATTATGGACAGGGAAAGACCTAATCTAAGATCTCCACAAAAATATTTAGCCTTCAAATTCATACCGTCATCGTAGCATGCATGGACTCGTCTCATATGAATGGGATTTCCATGAAAAAGATTGTGGGCCGAAAATGGGTGATCACTGAACATTTCTCTTCTGTTTCCTATTTATATTTATATTTTACCTCCTCAATTTAGCATTATGGACAGGGAAAGACCTAATGTAATATCTGCACAAAAATATTTAGCCTGCAAATTCATACCGTGATCGTAGCATGCATGGACTCGACTCATATGACTGGGATTTCCATGAAAAAGATTGTGGGCCGAAAATGGGTGATCACTGTACATTTCTCTTCTGTTTCCTATTTTTATTTCTATTTTACCTCCTCAATTTAGCATTATGGACAGGGAAAGACCTAATCTAAGATCTGCACAAAATTATTTAGCCTTCAAATTCATACCGTGATCGTAGCATGCATGGACTCGACTCATATGAATGGGATTTCCATGAAAAAGATTGTGGGCCGAAAATGGGTGATCACTGTACATTTCTCTTCTGTTTCCTATTTATATTTATATTTTACCTCCTAAATTTAGCATTATTGACAGGGAAAGACCTAATCTAATATCTGCACAAAAATATTTAGCCTTCAAATTCATACCGTGATCGTAGCATGCATGGACTCGACTCATATGACTGGGATTATCATGAAAAATATTGTGGGCAGAAAATGGGTGATCACTGTACATTTCTCTTCTGTTTGCTATTTATATTTATATTTTACCTCATCAATTTAGAATTATGGACAGGGAAAGACCTAATCTAAGATCTGCACAAAAATATTTAGCCTTCAAATTCATACCGTCATCGTAGCATGCATGGACTCGTCTCATATGAATGGGATTTCCATGAAAAAGATTGTGGGCCGAAAATGGGTGATCACTGAACATTTCTCTTCTGTTTCCTATTCATATTTCTATTTTACCTCCTCAATTTAGCATTATGGACAGGGAAAGACCTAATCTAAGATCTGCATAAAAATATTTAGCCTGCAAATTCATACCGTCATCGTAGCATGCATGGACTCGACTCATATGAATGGGATTTCCATGAAAATATTGTGGGCCGAAATTTGGTGATCACTGTACATTTTTCTTCTGTTTTCTATTTATATTTATATTTTACCTCCTCAATTTAGCATTATGGACAGGGAAAGACGTAATCTAAGATCTGCACAAAAATATTTAGCTTTCAAATTCATACCGTCATCGTAGCATGCATGGACTCGACTCATATGAATGGGATTTCCATGAAAAAGATTGTAGGCCGAAAATGGGTGATCACTGTACAATTCTATTCTGTTTCCTATTTATATTTATATTTACCTCCTCAATTTAGCATTATTGACAGGGAAAGACCTAATCTAAGATCTGCACAAAAATATTTAGCCTTCAAATTCATACCTTCATCGTAGCATGCATGGACTCGACTCACATGACTGGGATTTCCATGAAAAATATTGTGGGCCGAAAATGGGTGATCACTGTACATTTCTCTTCTGTTTCCTATTTATATTTCTATTTTACCTCCTCAATTTAGCATTATTGACAGGGAAAGACCTAATCTAAGATCTGCATAAAAATATTTAGCCTTCAAATTCATACCGTCATCGTAGCATGCATGGACTCGACTCATATGAATGGGATTTCCATGAAAATATTGTGGGCCGAAATTGGGTGATCACTGTACATTTTTCTTCTGTTTCCTATTTATATTTATATTTTACCTACTCAATTTAGCATTATGGACAGGGAAAGACCTAATCTAAGATCTGCACAAAATTATTTAGCCTTCAAATTCATACCGTCATCGTAGCATGCATGGACTCGACTCAAATGAATGGTATTTCCATGAAAAAGATTGTGGGCCGAAAATGGGTGATCACTGTACATTTCTCTTCTGTTTCCTATTTTTATTTCTATTTTACCTCCTCAATTTAGCATTATGGACAGGGAAAGACCTAATCTAAGATCTGCATAAAAATATTTAGCCTTCAAATTCATACCGTCACCGTAGCATGCATGGACTCGACTCATATGAATGGGATTTCCATGAAAATATTGTGGGCCGAAATTGGGTGATCACTGTACATTTTTCTTCTGTTTCCTATTTATATTTATATTTTACCTCCTCAATTTAGCATTATGGACAGGGAAAGACCTAATCTAAGATCTGCACAAAATTATTTAGCCTTCAAATTCATACCGTCATCGTAGCATGCATGGACTCGACTCAAATGAATGGGATTTCCATGAAAAAGATTGTGGGCTGAAAATGGGTGATCACTGTACATTTCTCTTCTGTTTCCTATTTTTATTTATATTTTACCTCCTCAATTTAGCATTATGGACAGGGAAAGACCTAATCTAATATCTGCACAAAAATATTTAGCCTGCAAATTCATACCGTGATCGTAGCATGCATGGACTCAACTCATATGAATGGGATTTCCATGAAAAAATTGTGGGCCGTAAATGGGAGATCACTGTACATTTCTCTTCTGTTTCCTATTTATATTTATATTTTACCTCCTCAATTTAGCATTATGGACAGGGAAAGACCTAATCTAAGATCTGCACAAAATTATTTAGCCTTCAAATTCATACCGTCATCGTAGCATGCATGTACTCGACTCATATGAATGGGATTTCCATGAAAAAGATTGTGGGCCGAAAATGGGTGATCACTGTACATTTCTCTTCTGTTTCCTATTTATATTTCTATTTTACCTCCTCAATTTAGCATTATGGACAGGGAAAGACCTAATCTAAGATCTCCACAAAAATATTTAGCCTTCAAATTCATACCGTCATCGTAGCATGCATGGACTCGTCTCATATGAATGGGATTTCCATGAAAAAGATTGTGGGCCGAAAATGGGTGATCACTGAACATTTCTCTTCTGTTTCCTATTTATATTTATATTTTACCTCCTCAATTTAGCATTATGGACAGGGAAAGACCTAATGTAATATCTGCACAAAAATATTTAGCCTGCAAATTCATACCGTGATCGTAGCATGCATGGACTCGACTCATATGACTGGGATTTCCATGAAAAAGATTGTGGGCCGAAAATGGGTGATCACTGTACATTTCTCTTCTGTTTCCTATTTTTATTTCTATTTTACCTCCTCAATTTAGCATTATGGACAGGGAAAGACCTAATCTAAGATCTGCACAAAATTATTTAGCCTTCAAATTCATACCGTGATCGTAGCATGCATGGACTCGACTCATATGAATGGGATTTCCATGAAAAAGATTGTGGGCCGAAAATGGGTGATCACTGTACATTTCTCTTCTGTTTCCTATTTATATTTATATTTTACCTCCTAAATTTAGCATTATTGACAGGGAAAGACCTAATCTAATATCTGCACAAAAATATTTAGCCTTCAAATTCATACCGTGATCGTAGCATGCATGGACTCGACTCATATGACTGGGATTATCATGAAAAATATTGTGGGCAGAAAATGGGTGATCACTGTACATTTCTCTTCTGTTTGCTATTTATATTTATATTTTACCTCATCAATTTAGAATTATGGACAGGGAAAGACCTAATCTAAGATCTGCACAAAAATATTTAGCCTTCAAATTCATACCGTCATCGTAGCATGCATGGACTCGTCTCATATGAATGGGATTTCCATGAAAAAGATTGTGGGCCGAAAATGGGTGATCACTGAACATTTCTCTTCTGTTTCCTATTCATATTTCTATTTTACCTCCTCAATTTAGCATTATGGACAGGGAAAGACCTAATCTAAGATCTGCATAAAAATATTTAGCCTGCAAATTCATACCGTCATCGTAGCATGCATGGACTCGACTCATATGAATGGGATTTCCATGAAAATATTGTGGGCCGAAATTTGGTGATCACTGTACATTTTTCTTCTGTTTTCTATTTATATTTATATTTTACCTCCTCAATTTAGCATTATGGACAGGGAAAGACGTAATCTAAGATCTGCACAAAAATATTTAGCTTTCAAATTCATACCGTCATCGTAGCATGCATGGACTCGACTCATATGAATGGGATTTCCATGAAAAAGATTGTAGGCCGAAAATGGGTGATCACTGTACAATTCTATTCTGTTTCCTATTTATATTTATATTTACCTCCTCAATTTAGCATTATTGACAGGGAAAGACCTAATCTAAGATCTGCACAAAAATATTTAGCCTTCAAATTCATACCTTCATCGTAGCATGCATGGACTCGACTCACATGACTGGGATTTCCATGAAAAATATTGTGGGCCGAAAATGGGTGATCACTGTACATTTCTCTTCTGTTTCCTATTTATATTTCTATTTTACCTCCTCAATTTAGCATTATTGACAGGGAAAGACCTAATCTAAGATCTGCATAAAAATATTTAGCCTTCAAATTCATACCGTCATCGTAGCATGCATGGACTCGACTCATATGAATGGGATTTCCATGAAAATATTGTGGGCCGAAATTGGGTGATCACTGTACATTTTTCTTCTGTTTCCTATTTATATTTATATTTTACCTACTCAATTTAGCATTATGGACAGGGAAAGACCTAATCTAAGATCTGCACAAAATTATTTAGCCTTCAAATTCATACCGTCATCGTAGCATGCATGGACTCGACTCAAATGAATGGTATTTCCATGAAAAAGATTGTGGGCCGAAAATGGGTGATCACTGTACATTTCTCTTCTGTTTCCTATTTTTATTTCTATTTTACCTCCTCAATTTAGCATTATGGACAGGGAAAGACCTAATCTAAGATCTGCATAAAAATATTTAGCCTTCAAATTCATACCGTCACCGTAGCATGCATGGACTCGACTCATATGAATGGGATTTCCATGAAAATATTGTGGGCCGAAATTGGGTGATCACTGTACATTTTTCTTCTGTTTCCTATTTATATTTATATTTTACCTCCTCAATTTAGCATTATGGACATGGAACGACCTAATCTAAGATCTGCACAAAAATATTTAGCCTTCAAATTCATACCGTCATCGTAGCATGCATGGACTCGACTCATATGAATGGGATTTCCATGAAAAAGATTGTGGGCCGTAAATGGGACATCACTGTACATTTCTCTTCTGTTTCCTATTTATATTTATATTTTACCTCCTCAATTTAGCATTATGGACAGGGAAAGACCTAATCTAAGATCTGCACAAAATTATTTAGCCTTCAAATTCATACCGTCATCGTAGCATGCATGGACTCGACTCAAATGAATGGGATTTCCATGAAAAAGATTGTGGGCCGAAAATGGGTGATCACTGTACATTTCTCTTCTGTTTCCTATTTTTATTTCTATTTTACCTCCTCAATTTAGCATTATGGACAGGGAAAGACCTAATCTAAGATCTGCACAAAATTATTTAGCCTTCAAATTCATACCGTGATCGTAGCATGCATGGACTCGACTCATATGAATGGGATTTCCATGAAAAAGATTGTGTGCCGAAAATGGGTGATCACTGTACATTTCTCTTCTGTTTCCTATTTATATTTATATTTTACCTCCTCAATTTAGCATTATTGACAGGGAAAGACCAAATCTAATATCTGCACAAAAATATTTAGCCTTCAAATTCATACCCTGATCGTAGCATGCATGGACTCGACTCATATGACTGGGATTATCATGAAAAATATTGTGGGCAGGAAATGGGTGATCACTGTACATTTCTCTTCTGTTTCCTATTTATATTTATATTTTACCTCCTCAATTTAGCATTATGGACAGGGAAAGACCTAATCTAATATCTGCACAAAAATATTTAGCCTGCAAATTCATACCGTGATCGTAGCATGCATGGACTCGACTCATATGAATGGGATTTCCATGAAAAAGATTGTGGGCCGAAAATGGGTGATCACTGAACATTTCTCTTCTGTTTCCTATTTATATTTCTATTTTACCTCCTCAATTTAGCATTATGGACAGGGAAAGACCTAATCTAAGATCTGCATAAAAATATTTAGCCTTCAAATTCATACCGTCACCGTAGCATGCATGGACTCGACTCATATGAATGGGATTTCCATGAAAATATTGTGGGCCGAAATTGGGTGATCACTGTACATTTTTCTTCTGTTTCCTATTTATATTTATATTTTACCTCCTCAATTTAGCATTATGGACAGGGAAAGACCTAATCTAAGATCTGCACAAAATTATTTAGCCTTCAAATTCATACCGTCATCGTAGCATGCATGGACTCGTCTCAAATGAATGGGATTTCCATGAAAAAGATTGTGGGCCGAAAATGGGTGATCACTGTACATTTCTCTTCTGTTTCCTATTTTTATTTATATTTTACCTCCTCAATTTAGCATTATGGACAGGGAAAGACCTAATCTAATATCTGCACAAAAATATTTGGCCTGCAAATTCATACCGTGATCGTAGCATGCATGGACTCGACACATATGACTGGGATTTCCATGAAAAAGATTGTGGGCAGAAAATGGGTGATCACTGTACATTTCTCTTCTGTTTCCTATTTATATTTATATTTTACCTCCTCAATTTAGCATTATGGACAGGGAAAGACCTAATCTAAGATCTGCACAAAATTATTTAGCCTTCAAATTCATACCGTCATCGTAGCATGCATGGACTCGACTCATATGAATGGGATTTCCATGAAAAACATTGTGGGCCGAAAATGGATGATCACTGTACATTTCTCTTCTGTTTCCTATTTTTATTTATATTTTACCTCCTCAATTTAGCATTATGGACAGGGAAAGACCTAATCTAAGATCTGCACAAAAATATTTAGCCTTCAAATTCATACCGTCATCGTAGCATGCATGGACTCGACTCATATGAATGGGATTTCCATGAAAAAGATTGTGGGCCGTAAATGGGAGATCACTGTACATTTCTCTTCTGTTTCCTATTTATATTTATATTTTACCTCCTCAATTTAGCATTATGGACAGGGAAAGACCTAATCTAAGATCTGCACAAAAATATTTAGCCTTCAAATTCATACCGTCATCGTAGCATGCATGGACTCGACTCAAATGAATGGGATTTCCATGAAAAAGATTGTGGGCCGAAAATGGGTGATCACTGTACATTTCTCTTCTGTTTCCTATTTTTATTTCTATTTTACCTCCACAATTTAGCATTATGGACAGGGAAAGACCTAATCTAAGATCTGCACAAAATTATTTAGCCTTCAAATTCATACCGTCATCGTAGCATGCATGGACTCGACTCATATGAATGGGATTTCCATGAAAAAGATTGTGGGCCGAAAATGGGTGATCACTAAACATTTCTCTTCTGTTTCCTATTTATATTTATATTTTACCTCCTCAATTTAGCATTATTGACAGGGAAAGACCTAATCTAATATCTGCACAAAAATATTTAGCCTTCAAATTCATACCGTGATCGTAGCATGCATGGACTCGACTCATATGACTGGGATTATCATGAAAAATATTG
Source organism: Acanthosepion lycidas (assembly GCA_963932145.1). Classification (NCBI taxonomy): domain Eukaryota; kingdom Metazoa; phylum Mollusca; class Cephalopoda; order Sepiida; family Sepiidae; genus Acanthosepion; species Acanthosepion lycidas. The sequence continues at coordinate 925,562 of OZ010604.1, read as the reverse complement.
TGGGCAGAAAATGGGTGATCACTGTACATTTCTCTTCTGTTTCCTATTTATATTTATATTTTACCTCCTCAGTTTAGCATTATGGACAGGGAGAGACCTAATCTAATATCTGCACAAAAATATTTAGCCTGCAAATTCATACCGTGATCGTAGCATGCATGGACTCGACTCATATGAATGGGATTTCCATGAAAAAGATTGTGGGCCGAAAATGGTTGATCACTGAACATTTCTCTTCTGTTTCCTATTTATATTTCTATTTTACCTCCTCAATTTAGCATTATGGACAGGGAAAGACCTAATCTAAGATCTGCATAAAAATATTTAGCCTTCAAATTCATACCGTCACCGTAGCATGCATGGACTCGACTCATATGAATGGGATTTCCATGAAAATATTGTGGGCCGAAATTGGGTGATCACTGTACATTTTTCTTCTGTTTCCTATTTATATTTATATTTTACCTCCTCAATTTAGCATTATGGACAGGGAGAGACCTAATCTAAGATCTGCACAAAATTATTTAGCCTTCAAATTCATACCGTCATCGTAGCATGCATGGACTCGTCTCAAATGAATGGGATTTCCATGAAAAAGATTGTGGGCCGAAAATGGGTGATCACTTTACATTTCTCTTCTGTTTCCTATTTTTATTTATATTTTACCTCCTCAATTTAGCATTATGGACAGGGAAAGACCTAATCTAATATCTGCACAAAAATATTTGGCCTGCAAATTCATACCGTGATCGTAGCATGCATGGACTCGACACATATGACTGGGATTTCCATGAAAAAGATTGTGGGCAGAAAATGGGTGATCACTGTACATTTCTCTTCTGTTTCCTATTTATATTTATATTTTACCTCCTCAATTTAGCATTATGGACAGGGAAAGACCTAATCTAAGATCTGCACAAAATTATTTAGCCTTCAAATTCATACCGTCATCGTAGCATGCATGGACTCGACTCATATGACTGGGATTATCATGAAAAATATTGTGGGCAGAAAATGGGTGATCACTGTACATTTCTCTTCTGTTTCCTATTTATATTTATATTTTACCTCCTCAATTAACATTATGGACAGGGAAAGACCTAATCTAAGGTCTGCACAAAATTATTTAGCCTTCAAATTCATACCGTCATCGTAGCATGCATGGACGCGACTCAAATGAATGGGATTTCCATGAAAAAGATTGTGGGCTGAAAATGGGTGATCACTGTACATTTCTCTTCTGTTTCCTATTTTTATTTATATTTTACCTCCTCAATTTAGCATTATGGACAGGGAAAGACCTAATCTAACATCTGCACAAAAATATTTAGCCTGCAAATTCATACCGTGATCGTAGCATGCATGGACTCGACTCATATGAATGGGATTTCCATGAAAAAGATTGTGGGCTGAAAATGGGTGATCACTGAACATTTCCCTTCTGTTTCCTATTTATATTTATATTTTACATCATCAATTTAGCATTATGGACAGGGAAAGACCTAATCTAAGATCTGCATAAAAATATTTAGCCTTCAAATTCATACCGTCACCGTAGCATGCATGGACTCGACTCATATGTATGGGATTTCCATGAAAATATTGTGGGCCGAAATTGGGTGATCACTGTACATTTTTCTTCTGTTTCCTATTTATATTTATATTTTACCTCCTCAATTTAGCATTATGGACCGGGAAAGACCTAATCTAAGATCTGCACAAAAATATTTAGCCTTCAAATTCATACCGTCATCGTAGCATGCATGGACTCGACTCATATGAATGGGATTTCCATGAAAAATATTGTGGGCCTAAAATGGGTGATCACTGTACATTTCTCTTCTGTTTCCTATTCATATTTCTATTTTACCTCCTCAATTTAGCATTATGGACAGGGAAAGACCTAATCTAAGATCTGCACAAAAATATTTAGCCTGCAAATTCATACCGTCATCGTAGCATGCATGGACTCGACTCATATGAATGGGATTTCCATGAAAAAGATTGTAGGCCGAAAATGGGTGATCACTGTACAATTTTCTTCTGTTTCCTATTTATATTTATATTTTACCTCCTCAATTTAGCATTATGGACAGGGAAAGACCTAATCTAAGATCTGCACAAAAATATTTAGCCTTCAAATTCATACCGTCATCGTAGCATGCATGGACTCGACTCATATGACTGGGATTTCCATGAAAAATGATGGGGGCAAAAAATGGGTGATCACTGTACATTTCTCTTCTGTTTCCTATATATATTTCTATTTTACCTCCTCAATTTAGCATTATGGACAGGGAAAGACCTAATCTAAGATCTGCACAAAAATATTTAGCCTTCAAATTCATACCGTCATCGTAGCATGCATGGACTCAACTCATATGACTGGGATTTCCAAGAAAAATATTGGGGGCAGAAAATGGGTGATCACTGTACATTTCTCTTCTGTTTCCTATTTATATTTCTATTTTACCTCCTCAATTTAGCATTATGGACAGGGAAAGACCTAATCTAAGATCTGCACAAAAATATTTAGCTTTCAAATTCATACCGTCATCGTAGCATGCATGGACTCGACTCATATGAATGGGATTTCCATGAAAAAGATTGTGGGCCTAAAATGGGTGATCACTGTACATTTCTCTTCTGTTTCCTATTTATATTTCTATTTTACCTCCTCAATTTAGCATTATGGACAGGGAAAGACCTAATCTAAGATCTGCACAAAAATATTTAGCCTGCAAATTCATACCGTCATCGTAGCATGCATGGACTCGACTCATATGAATGGGATTTCCATGAAAAAGATTGTGGGCCGAAAATGGGTGATCACTGTACAATTTTCTTCTGTTTCCTATTTATATTTATATTTTACCTCCTCAATTTAGCATTATGGACAGGGAAAGACCTAATCTAAGATCTGCACAAAAATATTTAGCCTTCAAATTCCTACCGTCATCGTAGCATGCAAGGACTCGACTCATATGAATGGGATTTCGAGGAATAAGATTGTGGACCGACAATGGGTGATCACTGTACATTTCTCTTCTGTTTACTATTTATATTTCTATTTTACCTCCTCAATTTAGCATTATGGACAGGGAAAGACCTAATCTAAGTTCTGCACATAAATATTTAGATTTCAAATTCATACCGTGACCGTAGCATGCATGGACTCGACTCATATGACTGGGATTTCCATGAAAAAGATTGTGAGCAGAAAATGGGTGATCACTGTACATTTCTCTTCTGTTTCCTATTTCTATTTCTATTTTACCTCCTCAATTTAGCATTATGGACAGGGAAAGACCTAATCTATGATCTGCACAAAAATATTTAGCCTTCAAATTCATACCGTCATCGTAGCATGCATGGACTCGACTCATATGACTGGGATTTCCATGAAAAATGATGGGGGCAGAAAATGGGTGATCACTGTACATTTCTCTTCTGTTTCCTATATATATTTCTATTTTACCTCCTCAATTTAGCATTATGGACAGAGAAAGACCTAATCTAAGATCTGCACAAAAATATTTAGCCTTCAAATTCATACCGTCATCGTAGCATGCATGGACTCGACTCATATGAATGGGATTTCCATGAAAAAGATTGTGGGCCGAAAATGGGAGATCACTGTACATTTCTCTTCTGTTTCCTATTTATATTTCTATTTTACCTCCTCAATTTAGCATTATGGACAGGGAAAGACCTAATCTAAGATCTGCACAAAAATATTTAGCCTTCAAATTCATACCGTCATCGTAGCATGCAAGGACTCGATTCATATGAATGGGATTTCGAGGAATAAGATTGTAGGCCGAAAATGGGTGATCACTGTACATTTCTCTTCTGTTTCCTATTTATATTTCTATTTTACCTCCTCAATTTCGCATTATGGACAGGGAAAGACCTAATCTAAGTTCTGCACATAAATATTTAGATTTCAAATTCATACCGTGACCGTAGCATGCATGGACTCGACTCATATGACTGGGATTTCCATGAAAAAGATTGTGGGCCGAAAATGGGTGATCACTGAACATTTCTCTTCTGTTTCTTATTTATATTTCTATTTTACCTCCTCAATTTAGCATTATGGACAGGGAAAGACATAATCTAAGATCTGCACAAAAATATTTAGCCTTCAAATTCATACCGTCATCGTAGCATGCATGGACTCGACTCATATGACTGGGATTTCCATGAAAAATATTGGGGGCAGAAAATGGGTGATCACTGTACATTTCTCTTCTGTTTCCTATTTATATTTATATTTTACCTCCTCAATTTAGCATCATGGACAGGGAAAGACCTAATCTAAGATCTGCACAAAAATATTTAGCCTTCAAATTCATACCGTCATCGTAGCATGCATGGACTCGACTCATATGACTGGGATTTCCATGGAAAATATTGTGGGCAGAAAATGGGTGATCATTGTACATTTCTCTTCTGTTTCCTATTTATATTTCTATTTTACCTCCTCAATTTAGCATTATGGACAGGGAAAGACCTAATCTAAGATCTGCACAAAAATATTTAGCCTTCAACTCCAGACCGTCATCGTAGCATGCAAGGACTCGACTCATATGAATGGGATTTCGAGGAATAAGATTGTGGGCCGAAAATGGGTGATCACTGTACATTTCTCTTCTGTTTCCTATTTATATTTCTATTTTACCTCCTCAATTTAGCATTATGGACAGGGAAAGACCTAACCTAAGATCTGCACTAAAATATTTAGCTTTCAAATTCATACCGTCATCGTAGCATGCATGGACTCGACTCATATGAATGGGATTTCCATGAAAAAGATTGTGGGCCTAAAATGGGTGATCACTGTACATTTCTCTTCTGTTTCCTATTTATATTTCTATTTTACCTCCTCAATTTAGCATTATGGACAGGGAAAGACCTAATCTAAGATCTGCACAAAAATATTTAGCCTTCAAATTCATACCGTCATCGTAGCATGCAAGGACTCGACTCATATGAATGGGATTTCGAGGAATAAGATTGTAGGCCGAAAATGGGTGATCACTGTACATTTCTCTTCTGTTTCCTATTTATATTTCTATTTTACCTCCTCAATTTAGCATTATGGACAGGGAAAGACCTAATCTAAGATCTCTACAAAAATATTTAGCCTTCAAATTCATGCCGTGATCGTAGCGTGCATGGACTCGACTCATATGACTGGGATTTCCATGAAAAGTATTGTGGGCAGAAATTGGGTGATCACTGTACATTTTTCTTCTGTTTCCTATTTATATTTATATTTTACCTCCTCAATTTAGCATTATGGACAGGGAAAGACCTAATCTAAGATCTGCACAAAATTATTTAGCCTTCAAATTCATACCGTCATCGTAGCATCCAAGGACTCGACTCATATGAATGGGATTTCCATGAAAAAGATTGTGGGCCGAAAATGGGTGATCACTGTACAATTCTCTTCTGTTTCCTATTTCTATTTCTATTTTACCTCCTCAATTTAGCATTATAGACAGGGAAAGACCTAATCTAAGATCTGCACAAAAATATTTAGCCTTCAAATTCATACCGTCATCGTAGCATGCATGGACTCGACTCATATGAATGGGATTTCCATGAAAAAGATTGTGGGCCGAAAATGGGTAATCACTGTACATTTCTCTTCTGTTTCCTATTTATATTTCTATTTTACCTCCTCAATTTAGCATTATAGACAGGGAAAGACCTAATCAAAGATCTGCACAAAAATATTTAGCCTTCAAATTCATACCGTCATCGTAGCATGCATGGACTCGACTCATATGAATGGGATTTCCATGAAAAAGATTGTGGGCCGAAAATGGGTGATCACTGTACATTTCTCTTCTGTTTCCTATTTATATTTCTATTTTACCTCCTCAATTTAGCATTATAGACAGGGAAAAACCTAATCTAAGATCTGCACAAAAATATTTAGCCATCAAATTCATACCGTCATCGTAGCCTGCATGGACTCGACTCATATGAATGGGATTTCCATGAAAAAGATTGTGGGCCCAAAATGGGTGATCACTGTACATTTCTCTTCTGTTTCCTATTTATATTTATATTTTACCTCCTCAATTTAGCATTATGGACAGGGAAAGACCTAATCTAAGATCTGCACAAAAATATTTAGCCTTCAAATTCATACCGTGATCGTAGCATTTATGGACTGGACTCATATGAAAGGGATTTTCTATGAAAAAGATTGTGGTCCGAAAATGGGTGATCACTGTACATTTCTCTTCTGTTTCCTATTTATATTTATATTTTACCCCCTCAATTTAGCATTATGGACAGGGAAAGACCTAATCTAAGATCTGTACAAAATTATTTAGCCTTCAAATTCATACCGTCATCGTAGCCTGCATGGACTCGACTCATATGAATGGGATTTCCATGAAAAAGATTGTGGGCAGAAAATGGGTGATCACTGTACATTTCTCTTCTGTTTCCTATTTATATTTCTATTTTACCTCCTCAATTTAGCATTATGGACAGGGAAAGACCTAATCTAAGATCTGCACAAAAATATTTAGCCTTCAAATTCATACCGTGATCGTAGCATTTATGGACTCGACTCATATGAAAGGGCTTTTCTATGAAAAAGATTGTGGGCCGAAAATGGGTGATCACTGTACATTTCTCTTCTGTTTCCTATTTATATTTATATTTTACCTCCTCAATTTAGCATTATGGACAGGGAAAGACCTAATCTAAGATCTGCACAAAAATATTTTGCCTTCAAATTCATAGGGTGATCGTAGCATGCATGGACTCGAATCATATGAATGGGATTTCCATGAAAAAGATTGTGGGCAGAAAATGCGTGGTCACTGTACATTTCTCATCTGTTTCCTATTTATATTTCTATTTTACCTCCTCAATTTAGCATTATGGACAGGGAAAGACCTAATCTAAGATCTGCACAAAAATATTTAGCCTTCAAATTCATACCGTGATCGTAGCATTCATGGACTCGACTCATATGAAAGGGATTTTCTATGAAAATGATTTTGGGCCGAAAATGGGTGATCACTGTACAATTCTCTTCTGTTTCCTATTTATATTTATATTTTACCTCCTCAATTTAGCATTATGGACAGGGAAAGACCTAATCTAAGATCTGCACAAAAATATTTTGCCTTCAAATTCATAGGGTGATCGTAGCATGCATGGACTCGAATCATATGAATGGGATTTCCATGAAAAAGTTTGTGGGCCGGAAATGGGTGATCACTGTACATTTCTCTTCTGTTTCCTATTTATATTTATATTTTACCTCCTCAATTTAGCATTATTGACAGGGAAAGACCTAATCTAAGATCTGCACAAAAATATTTTGCCTTCAAATTCATAGCGTGATCGTAGCATGCATGGACTCGAATCATATGAATGGAATTTCCATGAAAAAGATTGTGGGCCGGAAATGGGTGATCACTTTACATTTCTCTTCGGTTTCCTATTTATATTTATATTTTACCTCCTCAATTTAGCATTATTGACAGTGAAATTCCTAATAAAAGCTCTGCACAAAAATATTTAGCCTTCAAATTCATACCGTCATCTTAGCATGCATGGACTCGACTCATATGAATGGGATTTCCATGAAAAAGATTGTGGGCCGAAAATGGGTGATCACTCTACATTTCTCTTCTGTTTCCTATTTATATTTATATTTTACCTCCTCAATTTAGCATTATGGACAGGGAAAGACCTAATCTAAGATCTGCACAAAAATATTTAGCCTTCAAATTCATACCGTCATCGTAGCATGCATGGACTCGACTCATATGACTGGGATTTCCATGGAAAATATTGTGGGCAGGAAATGGGTGATCACTGTACATTTCTCTTCTGTTTCCTATTTATATTTCTATTTTACCTCCTCAATTTAGCATTATGGACAGGGAAAGACCTAATTTAAGATCTGCACAAAAATATTTAGCCTTCAAATTCATACCGTGATCGTAGCATGCATGGACTCGACTCATATGACTGGGATTTCCATGAAAAAGATTGTGGGCAGAAAATGGGTGATCACTGTACATTTCTCTTCTGTTTCCTATTTATATTTATATTTTACCTCCTCAATTTAGCATTATGGACAGGAAAAGATCTAATCTAAGGTCTGCACAAAAATATTTAGCCTTCAAATTCATACCGTGATCGTAGCATGCATGGACTCGACTCATATGACTGGGATTTCCATGAAAAAGATTGTTGGCCGAAAATGGGTGATCACTGTACATTTCTCTTCTGTTTCCAATTTATATTTCTATTTTACATCCTCAATTTAGCATTATGGACAGGGAAAGACCTAATCTAAGATCTGCACAAAAATATTTAGCCTTCAAATTCATACCGTCATCGTAGCATGCATGGACTCGACTCATATGAATGGGATTTCCATGAAAAAGATTGTGGGCCGAAAATGGGTGATCACTGTACATTTCTCTTCTGTTTCCTATTTATATTTCTATTTTACCTCCTCAATTTAGCATTATGGACTGGGAAAGATCTAATCTAAGGTCTGCACAAAAATATTTAGCCTTCAAATTCCTACCGTGATCGTAGCATGCATGGACTCGACTCATATGACTGGGATTTCCATGAAAAAGATTGTGGGCCGAAAATGGGTGATCACTGTACATTTCTCTTCTGTTTCCTATTTATATTTCTATTTTACATCCTCAATTTAGCATTATGGACAGGGAAAGACCTAATCTAAGATCTGCACAAAAATATTTAGCCTTCAAATTCATACCGTCATCGTAGCATGCATGGACTCGACTCATATGAATGGGATTTCCATGAAAAAGATTGTGGGCCGAAAATGGGTGATCACTGTACATTTCTCTTCTGTTTCCTATTTATATTTCTATTTTACCTCCTCAATTTAGCATTATGGACTGGGAAAGATCTAATCTAAGGTCTGCACAAAAATATTTAGCCTTCAAATTCCTACCGTGATCGTAGCATGCATGGACTCGACTCATATGACTGGGATTTCCATGAAAAAGATTGTGGGCCGAAAATGGGTGATCACTGTACATTTCTCTTCTGTTTCCTATTTATATTTCTATTTTACATCCTCAATTTAGCATTATGGACAGGGAAAGACCTAATCTAAGATCTGCACAAAAATATTTAGCCTTCAAATTCATACCGTCATCGTAGCATGCATGGACTCGACTCATATGAATGGGATTTCCATGAAAAAGATTGTGGGCCGAAAATGGGTGATCACTGTACATTTCTCTTCTGTTTCCTATTTATGTTTCTATTTTACCTCCTTAATATAGCATTATGGACAGGGAAAGACCTAATCTAAGATCTGCACAAAAATATTTAGCTTTCAAATTCATACCGTCATCGTAGCATGCATGGACTCGACTCATATGAATGGCATTTCCATGAAAAAGATTGTGGGGCGAAAATGGGTGATCACTGTACATTTCTCTTCTGTTTCCTATTTATATTTATATTTTACCTCCTCAATTTAGCATTATGGACAGGGAAAGACCTAATCTAAGATCTGTACAAAAATATTTAGCCTTCAAATTCATGCCGTGATCGTAGCGTGCATGGACTCGACTCATAAGACTGGGATTTCCATGAAAAATATTGTGGGCAGAAAATGGGTGATCACTGTACATTTCTCTTCTGTTTCCTATTTATATTTATATTTTACCTCCTCAATTTAGCATTATGGACAGGGAAAGACCTAATCTAAGATCTGCACAAAATTATTTAGCCTTCAAATTCATACCGTCATCGTAGCATCCATGGACCCAACTCATATGAATGGGATTTCCATGAAAAAGATTGTGGGCCGAAAATGGGTGATCACTGTACATTTCTCTTCTGTTTCCTATTTATATTTATATTTTACCTCCTCAATTTAGCATTATGGACAGGGAAAGACCTAATCTAAGATCTGCACAAAATTATTTAGCCTTCAAATTCATACCGTCATCGTAGCATCCAAGGACTCGACTCATATGAATGGGATTTCCATGAAAAAGATTGTGGGCCGAAAATGGGTGATCACTGTACAATTCTCTTCTGTTTCCTATTTATATTTCTATATTACCTCTTCAATTTAGCATTATAGACAGGGAAAGACCTAATCTAAGATCTGCACAAAAATATTTAGCCTTCAAATTCATACCGTCATCGTAGCATGCATGGACTCGACTCATATGTCTTGGATTTCCATGAAAAATATTGTGGGCAGAAAATGGGTGATCACTGTACATTTCTCTTCTGTTTCCTATTTATATTTATATTTTACCTCCTCAATTCAGCATTATGGACAGGGAAAGACCTAATCTAAGATCTGCACAAAATTATTTAGCCTTCAAATTCATACCGTCATCGTAGCATCCATGGACTCGACTCATATGAATGGGATTTCCATGAAAAAGATTGTGGGCCGAAAATGGGTGATCACTGTACATTTCTCTTCTGTTTCCTATTTATATTTATATTTTACCTCCTCAATTTAGCATTATGGACAGGGAAAGACCTAATCTAAGATCTGCACAAAATTATTTAGCCTTCAAATTCATACCGTCATCGTAGCATCCAAGGACTCGACTCATATGAATGGGATTTCCATGAAAAAGATTGTGGGCCGAAAATGGGTGATCACTGTACAATTCTCTTCTGTTTCCTATTTATATTTCTATATTACCTCTTCAATTTAGCATTATAGACAGGGAAAGACCTAATCTAAGATCTGCACAAAAATATTTTGCCTTCAAATTCATACCGTCATCGTAGCATGCATGGACTCGACTCATATGTCTTGGATTTCCATGAAAAAGATTGTGGGCCGAAAATGGGTGATCACTGTACATTTCTCTTCTGTTTCCTATTTATATTTCTATATTACCTCTTCAATTTAGCATTATAGACAGGGAAAGACCTAATCTAAGATCTGCACAAAAATATTTAGCCATCAAATTCATACCGTCATCGTAGCATGCATGGACTCGACTCATATGAATGGCATTTCCATGAAAAAGATTGTGGGCCGAAAATGGGTGATCACTGTACATTTCTCTTCTGTTTCCTATTTATATTTCTATATTACCTCTTCAATTTAGCATTATAGACAGGGAAAGACCTAATCTAAGATCTGCACAAAAATATTTAGCCTTCAAATTCATACCGTCATCGTAGCATGCATGGACTCGACTCATATGTCTTGGATTTCCATGAAAAATATTGTGGGCAGAAAATGGGTGATCACTGTACATTTCTCTTCTGTTTCCTATTTATATTTATATTTTACCTCCTCAATTCAGCATTATGGACAGGGAAAGACCTAATCTAAGATCTGCACAAAAATATTTAGCCTTCAAATTCATACCGTCATCGTAGCATGCATGGACTCGACTCATATGAATGGGATTTCCATGAAAAAGATTGTGGGCCGAAAATGGGTGATCACTGTACATTTCTCTTCTGTTTCCTATTTATATTTCTATTTTACCTCCTTAATATAGCATTATGGACAGGGAAAGACCTAATCTAAGATCTGCACAAAAATATTTAGCTTTCAAATTCATACCGTCATCGTAGCATGCATGGACTCGACTCATATGAATGGCATTTCCATGAAAAAGATTGTGGGCCGAAAATGGGTGATCACTGTACATTTCTCTTCTGTTTCCTATTTATATTTATATTTTACCTCCTCAATTTAGCATTATGGACAGGGAAAGACCTAATCTAAGATCTGTACAAAAATATTTAGCCTTCAAATTCATGCCGTGATCGTAGCGTGCATGGACTCGACTCATATGACTGGGATTTCCATGAAAAATATTGTGGGCAGAAAATGGGTGATCACTGTACATTTCTCTTCTGTTTCCTATTTATATTTATATTTTACCTCCTCAATTTAGCATTATGGACAGGGAAAGACCTAATCTAAGATCTGAACAAAATTATTTAGCCTTCAAATTCATACCGTCATCGTAGCATCCATGGACCCAACTCATATGAATGGGATTTCCATGAAAAAGATTGTGGGCCGAAAATGGGTGATCACTGTACATTTCTCTTCTGTTTCCTATTTATATTTATATTTTACCTCCTCAATTTAGCATTATGGACAGGGAAAGACCTAATCTAAGATCTGCACAAAATTATTTAGCCTTCAAATTCATACCGTCATCGTAGCATCCAAGGACTCGACTCATATGAATGGGATTTCCATGAAAAAGATTGTGGGCCGAAAATGGGTGATCACTGTACAATTCTCTTCTGTTTCCTATTTATATTTCTATATTACCTCTTCAATTTAGCATTATAGACAGGGAAAGACCTAATCTAAGATCTGCACAAAAATATTTAGCCTTCAAATTCATACCGTCATCGTAGCATGCATGGACTCGACTCATATGTCTTGGATTTCCATGAAAAATATTGTGGGCAGAAAATGGGTGATCACTGTACATTTCTCTTCTGTTTCCTATTTATATTTATATTTTACCTCCTCAATTCAGCATTATGGACAGGGAAAGACCTAATCTAACATCTGCACAAAATTATTTAGCCTTCAAATTCATACCGTCATCGTAGCATCCATGGACTCGACTCATATGAATGGGATTTCCATGAAAAAGATTGTGGGCCGAAAATGGGTGATCACTGTACATTTCTCTTCTGTTTCCTATTTATATTTATATTTTACCTCCTCAATTTAGCATTATGGACAGGGAAAGACCTAATCTAAGATCTGCACAAAATTATTTAGCCTTCAAATTCATACCGTCATCGTAGCATCCAAGGACTCGACTCATATGAATGGGATTTCCATGAAAAAGATTGTGGGCCGAAAATGGGTGATCACTGTACAATTCTCTTCTGTTTCCTATTTATATTTCTATATTACCTCTTCAATTTAGCATTATAGATAGGGAAAGACCTAATCTAAGATCTGCACAAAAATATTTAGCCTTCAAATTCATATCGTCATCGTAGCATGCATGGACTCGACTCATATGTCTTGGATTTCCATGAAAAAGATTGTGGGCCGAAAATGGGTGATCACTGTACATTTCTCTTCTGTTTCCTATTTATATTTCTATATTACCTCTTCAATTTAGCATTATAGACAGGGAAAGACCTAATCTAAGATCTGCACAAAAATATTTAGCCATCAAATTCATACCGTCATCGTAGCATGCATGGACTCGACTCATATGAATGGCATTTCCATGAAAAAGATTGTGGGCAGAAAATGGGTGATAACTGTACATTTCTCTTCTGTTTCCTATTTATATTTATATTTCACCTCCTCAATTTAGCATTATTGACAGGGAAAGACCTAATCTAAGATCTGCACAAAAATATTTAGCCTTCAAATTCATACCGTCATCGTAGCATGCATGGACTCGACTCATATGAATGGGATTTCCATGAAAAAGATTGTGGGCCGAAAATGGGTGATCACTGTACAATTCTCTTCTGTTTCATATTTATATTTCTATATTACCTCTTCAATTTAGCATTATAGACAGGGAAAGACCTAATCTAAGATCTGCACAAAAATATTTAGCCTTCAAATTCATACCGTCATCGTAGCATGCATGGACTCGACTCATATGTCTTGGATTTCCATGAAAAATATTGTGGGCAGAAAATGGGTGATCACTGTACATTTCTCTTCTGTTTCCTATTTATATTTATATTTTACCTCCTCAATTCAGCATTATGGACAGGGAAAGACCTAATCTAAGATCTGCACAAAATTATTTAGCCTTCAAATTCATACCGTCATCGTAGCATCCATGGACTCGACTCATATGAATGGGATTTCCATGAAAAAGATTGTGGGCCGAAAATGGGTGATCACTGTACATTTCTCTTCTGTTTCCTATTTATATTTATATTTTACCTCCTCAATTTAGCATTATGGACAGGGAAAGACCTAATCTAAGATCTGCACAAAATTATTTAGCCTTCAAATTCATACCGTCATCGTAGCATCCAAGGACTCGACTCATATGAATGGGATTTCCATGAAAAAGATTGTGGGCCGAAAATGGGTGATCACTGTACAATTCTCTTCTGTTTCCTATTTATATTTCTATATTACCTCTTCAATTTAGCATTATAGACAGGGAAAGACCTAATCTAAGATCTGCACAAAAATATTTTGCCTTCAAATTCATACCGTCATCGTAGCATGCATGGACTCGACTCATATGTCTTGGATTTCCATGAAAAAGATTGTGGGCCGAAAATGGGTGATCACTGTACATTTCTCTTCTGTTTCCTATTTATATTTCTATATTACCTCTTCAATTTAGCATTATAGACAGGGAAAGACCTAATCTAAGATCTGCACAAAAATATTTAGCCATCAAATTCATACCGTCATCGTAGCATGCATGGACTCGACTCATATGAATGGCATTTCCATGAAAAAGATTGTGGGCCGAAAATGGGTGATCACTGTACATTTCTCTTCTGTTTCCTATTTATATTTCTATATTACCTCTTCAATTTAGCATTATAGACAGGGAAAGACCTAATCTAAGATCTGCACAAAAATATTTAGCCTTCAAATTCATACCGTCATCGTAGCATGCATGGACTCGACTCATATGTCTTGGATTTCCATGAAAAATATTGTGGGCAGAAAATGGGTGATCACTGTACATTTCTCTTCTGTTTCCTATTTATATTTATATTTTACCTCCTCAATTCAGCATTATGGACAGGGAAAGACCTAATCTAAGATCTGCACAAAAATATTTAGCCTTCAAATTCATACCGTCATCGTAGCATGCATGGACTCGACTCATATGAATGGGATTTCCATGAAAAAGATTGTGGGCCGAAAATGGGTGATCACTGTACATTTCTCTTCTGTTTCCTATTTATATTTCTATTTTACCTCCTTAATATAGCATTATGGACAGGGAAAGACCTAATCTAAGATCTGCACAAAAATATTTAGCTTTCAAATTCATACCGTCATCGTAGCATGCATGGACTCGACTCATATGAATGGCATTTCCATGAAAAAGATTGTGGGCCGAAAATGGGTGATCACTGTACATTTCTCTTCTGTTTCCTATTTATATTTATATTTTACCTCCTCAATTTAGCATTATGGACAGGGAAAGACCTAATCTAAGATCTGTACAAAAATATTTAGCCTTCAAATTCATGCCGTGATCGTAGCGTGCATGGATTCGACTCATATGACTGGGATTTCCATGAAAAATATTGTGGGCAGAAAATGGGTGATCACTGTACATTTCTCTTCTGTTTCCTATTTATATTTATATTTTACCTCCTCAATTTAGCATTATGGACAGGGAAAGACCTAATCTAAGATCTGCACAAAATTATTTACCCTTCAAATTCATACCGTCATCGTAGCATCCATGGACCCAACTCATATGAATGGGATTTCCATGAAAAAGATTGTGGGCCGAAAATGGGTGATCACTGTACATTTCTCTTCTGTTTCCTATTTATATTTATATTTTACCTCCTCAATTTAGCATTATGGACAGGGAAAGACCTAATATAAGATCTGCACAAAATTATTTAGCCTTCAAATTCATACCGTCATCGTAGCATCCAAGGACTCGACTCATATGAATGGGATTTCCATGAAAAAGATTGTGGGCCGAAAATGGGTGATCACTGTACAATTCTCTTCTGTTTCCTATTTATATTTCTATATTACCTCTTCAATTTAGCATTATAGACAGGGAAAGACCTAATCTAAGATCTGCACAAAAATATTTAGCCTTCAAATTCATACCGTCATCGTAGCATGCATGGACTCGACTCATATGTCTTGGATTTCCATGAAAAATATTGTGGGCAGAAAATGGGTGATCACTGTACATTTCTCTTCTGTTTCCTATTTATATTTATATTTTACCTCCTCAATTCAGCATTATGGACAGGGAAAGACCTAATCTAACATCTGCACAAAATTATTTAGCCTTCAAATTCATACCGTCATCGTAGCATCCATGGACTCGACTCATATGAATGGGATTTCCATGAAAAAGATTGTGGGCCGAAAATGGGTGATCACTGTACATTTCTCTTCTGTTTCCTATTTATATTTATATTTTACCTCCTCAATTTAGCATTATGGACAGGGAAAGACCTAATCTAAGATCTGCACAAAATTATTTAGCCTTCAAATTCATACCGTCATCGTAGCATCCAAGGACTCGACTCATATGAATGGGATTTCCATGAAAAAGATTGTGGGCCGAAAATGGGTGATCACTGTACAATTCTCTTCTGTTTCCTATTTATATTTCTATATTACCTCTTCAATTTAGCATTATAGACAGGGAAAGACCTAATCTAAGATCTGCACAAAAATATTTAGCCTTCAAATTCATACCGTCATCGTAGCATGCATGGACTCGACTCATATGTCTTGGATTTCCATGAAAAAGATTGTGGGCCGAAAATGGGTGATCACTGTACATTTCTCTTCTGTTTCCTATTTATATTTCTATATTACCTCTTCAATTTAGCATTATAGACAGGGAAAGACCTAATCTAAGATCTGCACAAAAATATTTAGCCATCAAATTCATACCGTCATCGTAGCATGCATGGACTCGACTCATATGAATGGCATTTCCATGAAAAAGATTGTTGGCCGAAAATGGGTGATCACTGTACATTTCTCTTCTGTTTCCTATTTATATTTCTATTTTACCTCCTCAATTTAGCATTATAGACAGGGAAAGACCTAATCTAAGACCTGCACAAAAATATTTAGCCTTCAAATTCATACCGTCATCGTAGCATGCATGGACTCGACTCATATGAATGGGATTTCCATAAAAAAGATAGTGGGCCGAAAATAGGTGATCACTGTACATTTCTCTTCTGTTTCCTATTTATATTTATATTTTACCTCCTCAATTTAGCCTTATAGACAGGGAAAGACCTAATCTAAGATCTGCACAAAAATATTTAGCCATCAAATTCATACCGTCATCGTAGCCTGCATGGACTCGACTCATATGAATGGGATTTCCATGAAAAAGATTGTGGGCTCAAAATGGGTGATCACTGTACATTTCTCTTCTGTTTCCTATTTATATTTCTATTTTACCTCCTCAATTTAGCATTATGGACAGGGAAAGACCTAATCTAAGATCTGCACAAAAATATTTAGCCTTCAAATTCATACCGTGATCGTAGCATTTATGGACTCGACTCATATGAAAGGGATTTTCTATGAAAAAGATTGTGGGCCGAAAATGGGTGATCACTGTATATTTCTCTTCTGTTTCCTATTTATATTTATATTTTACCCCATCAATTTAGCATTATGGACAGGGAAAGACCTAATCTAAGATCTGTACAAAATTATTTAGCCTTCAAATTCATACCGTCATCGTAGCCTGCATGGACTCGACTCATATGAATGGGATTTCCATGAAAAAGATTGTGGGCAGAAAATGGGTGATCACTGTACATTTCTCTTCTGTTTCCTATTTATATTTCTATTTTACCTCCTCAATTTAGCATTATGGACAGGGAAAGACCTAATCTAAGATCTGCACAAAAATATTTAGCCTTCAAATTCATACCGTGATCGTAGCATTTATGGACTCGACTCATATGAAAGGGATTTTCTATGAAAAAGATTGTGGGCCGAAAATGGGTGATCACTGTACATTTCTCTTCTGTTTCCTATTTATATTTATATTTTACCACCTCAATTTAGCATTATGGACAAGGAAAGACCTAATCTAAGATCTGCACAAAAATATTTTGCCTTCAAATTCATAGGGTGATCGTAGCATGCATGGACTCGAATCATATGAATGGGATTTCCATGAAAAAGATTGTGGGCAGAAAATGCGTGATCACTGTACATTTCTCTTCTGTTTCCTATTTATATTTCTATTTTACCTCTTCAATTTAGCATTATGGACAGGGAAAGACCTAATCTAAGATCTGCACAAAAATATTTAGCCTTCAAATTCATACCGTCATCGTAGCATTTATGGACTCGACTCATATGAAAGGAATTTTCTATGAAAATGATTTTGGGCCGAAAATGGGTGATCACTGTACATTTCTCTTCTGTTTCCTATTTATATTTCTATTTTACCTCCTCAATTTAGCATTATAGACAGGGAAAGACCTAATCTAAGATCTGCAAAAAAATATTTTGCCTTCAAATTCATAGGGTGATCGTAGCATGCATGGACTCGAATCATATGAATGGGATTTCCATGAAAAAGTTTGTGGGCCGAAAATGGGTGATCACTGTACATTTCTCTTCTGTTTCCTATTTATATTTATATTTTACCTCCTCAATTTAGCATTATGGACAGGGAAAGACCTAATCTAAGATCTGCACAAAAATATTTTGCCTTCAAATTCATAGGGTGATCGTAGCATGCATGGACTCGAATCATATGAATGGGATTTCCATGAAAAAGTTTGTGGGCCGGAAATGGGTGATCACTGTACATTTCTCTTCTGTTTCCTATTTATATTTATATTTTACCTCCTCAATTTAGCATTATTGACAGGGAAAGACCTAATCTAAGATCTGCACAAAAATATTTTGCCTTCAAATTCATACCGTGATCGTAGCATGCATGGACTCGAATCATATGAATGGGATTTCCATGAAAAAGATTGTGGGCCGGAAATGGGTGATCACTTTACATTTCTCTTCGGTTTCCTATTTATATTTATATTTTACCTCCTCAATTTAGCATTATTGACAGTGAAATTCCTAATCAAAGATCTGCACAAAATTATTTAGCCTTCAAATTCATACCGTCATCGTAGCATCCATGGACTCGACTCATATGAATGGGATTTCCATGAAAAAGATTGTGGGCCGAAAATGGGTGATCACTTTACATTTCTCTTCGGTTTCCTATTTATATTTCTATTTTACCTCCTCAATTTAACATTATAGACAGGGAAAGACCTAATCTAAGATCTGCACAAAAATATTTAGCCATCAAATTCATACCGTCATCGTAGCCTGCATGGACTCGACTCATATGAATGGGATTTCCATGAAAAAGATTGTGGGCAGAAAATGGGTGATCACTGTACATATCTCTTCTGTTTCCTATTTATATTTATATTTTACCTCCTCAATTTAGCATTATGGACAGGGAAAGACCTAATCTAAGATCTGCACAAAAATATTTAGCCTTCAAATTCATACCGTGATCGTAGCATTCATGGACTCGACTCATATGAAAGGGATTTTCTATGAAAAAGATTGTGGGCCGAAAATGATTGATCACTGTACATTTCTCTTCTGTTTCCTATTTATATTTATATTTTACCTCCTCAATTTAGCATTATGGACAGGGAAAGACCTAATCTAAGATCTGCACAAAATTATTTAGCCTTCAAATTCATACCGTCATCGTAGCATCCATGGACTCGACTCATATGAATGGGATTTCCATGAAAAAGATTGTGGGCCGAAAATGGGTGATCACTGTACATTTCTCTTCTGTTTCCTATTTATATTTATATTTTACCTCCTCAATTTAGCATTATGGACAGGGAAAGATCTAATCTAAGATCTGCACAAAAATATTTAGCCTTCAAATTCATACCGTGATCGTAGCAGGCATGGACTCGACTCATATGAATGGGATTTCCATGAAAAAGATTGTGGGCCGAAAATGGGTGATCACTGTACATTTCTCTTCTGTTACCTATTTATATTTATATTTTACCTCCTCAATTTAGCATTATGGACAGGGAAAGACCTAATCTAAGATCTGCACAAAAATATTTAGCCTTCAAATACATACCGTGATCGTAGCATGCATGGACTCGACTCATATGACTGGGATTTCCATGAAAAATATTATGGGCAGAAAATGGGTGATCACTGTACATTTCTCTTCTCTTTCCTATTTATATTTATATTTTACCTCCTCAATTTAGCTTTATGGACAGGGAAAGACCTAATCTAAGATCTGCACAAAATTATTTAGCCTTCAAATTCATACCGTCATCGTAGCATCCATGGACTCGATTCATATGACTGGGATTTCCATGAAAAAGATTGTGGGCCGAAAATGGGTGATCACTGTACATTTCTCTTCTGTTTCCTATTTATATTTATATTTTACCTCCTCAATTTAGCATTATGGACAGGGAAAGACCTAATCTAAGATCTGCACAAAATTATTTAGCCTTCAAATTCATACCGTCATCGTAGCATGCATGGACTCGACTCATATGAATGGGATTTCCATGAAAAAGATTGTGGGCCGAAAATGGGTGATCACTGTACATTTCTGTTCTGTTTCCTATTTATATTTTTATTTTACCTCCTCAATTTAACATTATAGACAGGGAAAGACCTAATCTAAGATCTGCACAAAAATATTTAGCCTTCAAATTCATACCGTCATCTTAGCATGCATGGACTCAACTCATATGAATGGGATTTCCATGAAAAAGATTGTGGGCCGAAAATGGGTGATCACTGTACATTTCTCTTCTGTTTCCTATTTATATTTCTATTTTACCTCCTCAATTTAACATTATAGACAGGGAAAGACCTAATCTAAGATCTGCACAAAAATATTTAGCCATCAAATTCATACCGTCATCGTAGCCTGCATGGACTCGACTCATATGAATGGGATTTCCATGAAAAAGATTGTGGGCAGAAAATGGGTGATCACTGTACATTTCTCTTCTGTTTCCTATTTATATTTCTATTTTACCTCCTCAATTTAGCATTATGGACAGGGAAAGACCTAATCTAAGATCTGCACAAAAATATTTAGCCTTCAAATTCATACCGTGATCGTAGCATTCATGGACTCGACTCTTATGAAAGGGATTTTCTATGAAAAAGATTGTGGGCCGAAAATGGGTGATCACTGTACATTTCTCTTCTGTTTCCTATTTATATTTCTATTTTACCTCCTCAATTTAGCATTATGGACAGGGAAAGACCTAATCTAAGATCTGCACAAAATTATTTAGCCTTCAAATTCATACCGTCATCGTAGCATCCATGGACTCGACTCATATGAATGGGATTTCCATGAAAAAGATTGTGGGCCGAAAATGGGTGATCACTGTACATTTCTCTTCTGTTACCTATTTATATTTATATTTTACCTCCTCAATTTAGCATTATGGACAGGGAAAACCTAATCTAAGATCTGCACAAAAATATTTAGCCTTCAAATTCATACCGTGATCGTAGCATGCATGGACTCGACTCATATGACTGGGATTTCCATGAAAAATATTATGGGCAGAAAATGGGTGATCACTGTACATTTCTCTTCTGTTTCCTATTTATATTTCTATTTTACCTCCTCAATTTAGCTTTATGGACAGGGAAAGACCTAATCTAAGATCTGCACAAAATTATTTAGCCTTCAAATACATACCGTGATCGTAGGATGCATGGACTCGACTCATATGACTGGGATTTCCATGAAAAATATTATGGGCAGAAAATGGGTGATCACTGTACATTTCTCTTCTCTTTCCTATTTATATTTATATTTTACCTCCTCAATTTAGCATTATGGACAGGGAAAGACCTAATCTAAGATCTGCACAAAAATATTTAGCCTTCAAATTCATACCGTCATCGTAGCATGCATGGACTCGACTCATATGAATGGGATTTCCATGAAAAAGTTTGTTGACCGAAAATGGGTGATCACTGTACATTTCTCTTCTGTTTCCTATTTATATTTCTATTTTACCTCCTCAATTTAGCATTATAGACAGGGAAAGACCTAATCTAAGATCTGCACAAAAATATTTAGCCATCAAATTCATACCTTCATCGTAGCCTGCATGGACTCGACTCATATGAATGGGATTTCCATGAAAAAGATTGTGGGCAGAAAATGGGTGATCACTGTACATTTCTCTTCTGTTTCCTATTTATATTTCTATTTTACCTCCTCAATTTAGCATTATGGACAGGGAAAGACCAAATCTAAGATCTGCACAAAAATATTTGCCTTCAAATTCATACCGTGATCGTAGCATTTATGGACTCGAGTCATATGAAAGGGATTTTCTATGAAAAAGATTGTGGGCCGAAAATGGGTGATCACTGTACATTTCTCTTCTGTTTCCTATTTATATTTATATTTTACCTTCTTCAATTTAGCATTATGGACAGGGAAAGACCTAATCTAAGATCTGCACAAGATTATTTAGCCTTCAAATTTATACCGTCATCGTAGCATACATGGACTCGACTCATATGAATGGGATTTCCATGAAAAAGATTGTGGGCCGAAAATGGGTGATCACTGTACATTTCTCTTCTGTTTCCTATTTATATTTCTTTTTTACCTGATCAATTTAGCATTATTGACAGGGAAAGACATAATCTAAGATCTGCACAAAAATATTTAGCCTTCAAATTCATACCGTCAACGTAGCATTTATGGACTCGACGCATATGACTGGGATTTCCATGAAAAATATTGTGGGTAGAAAATGCGTGATCACTGTACATTTCTCTTCTGTGTCTTATTTATGTTTCTATTTTACCTACTCAATTTAGCATTATGGTCAGTGAAAGACCTAATCTAAGATCTGCACAAAAATATTTAGCCTTCAAATTCATACCGTCATCGTAGCATGCATGGACTCGAATCATATGAATGGGATTTCCATGAAAAAGATTGTGGGCCGGAAATGGGTGATCACTGTACATTTCTCTTCTGTTTCCTATTTATATTTCTATTTTCCTCCTCAATTTAGCACGATGGACAGGGAAAGACCTAATCTAAGATCTGCACAAAAATTTTTTGCCTTCAAATTCATACCGTGATCGTAGCATGCATGGACTCGACTCATATGACTGGGATTTCCATGAAAAATATTGTGGGGAGAAAATGGGTGATCACTGTACATTTCTCTTCTCTTTCCTATTTATATTTCTATTTTACCTCCTCAATTTAGCATTATGGACAGGGAAAGACCTAATCTAAGTTCTGCACAAAAATATTTAGCCTTCAAATTCATACCGTCATCGTAGCATGGATGGACTCGACTCATATGACTGGGATTTCCATGAAAAATAATCTGGGCCGAAAATGGGTGATCACTGTACATTTCTCTTCTGTTTCCTATTTATATTTATATTTTACCTCCTCAATTTAGCATTATTGACAGGGAAAGACCTAATCTAAGATCTGAACAAAAATATTTAGCCTTCAAATTCATACCGTCATCGTAGCATGCATGGACTCGACTCATATGAATGGGATTTCCATGAAAAAGATTGTGGGACGAAAATGGTTGATCACTGTAAATTTCTCTTCTGTTACCTATTTATATTTATATTTTACCTCCTTAATTTAGCATTATGGACAGGGAAAGACCTAATCTAAGACCTGCACAAAAATATTTAGCCTTCAAATTCATACCGTGATCGTAGCATGCATGGACTCGACTCATATGAATGGGATTTCCATGAAAAATATCCTGGGCCGAAAATGGGTGATCACTGTACATTTCTCTTCTGTTACCTATTTATATTTATATTTTACCTCCTCAATTTATCATTATGGACAGGTAAAGTCCTAATCTAAGATCTGCACAAAAATATTTAGCCTTCAAATTCATACCGACATCGTAGCATGCATGGAGTCGACTCATATGAATGGGATTTCCATGAAAAAGATTGTGGGCCGAAAATGGGTGATCACTGTACATTTCTCTTCTGTTTCCTATTTATATTTATATTTTACCTCCTCAATTTAGCATTATGGACAGGGAAAGACCTAATCTAAGATCTGCACAAAAATATTTGGCATTCAAATTCATACCATCATCGTAGCATGCATGGACTCGACTCATATGAATAGGATTTCCATGAAAAATATTGTGGGCCGAAAATGGGTGATCACTGTACATTTCTCTTCTGTTTCCTATTTATATTTATATTTTACCTCCTCAATTTAGCATTATTGACAGGGAACGAACTAATCTAAGATCTGCACAAAAATATTTAGCCTTCTAATTACTACCGTCATCGTAGCATGCATGGACTCGACTCATATGACTGGGATTTCCATGAAAAATATTGTGGGGAGAAAATGGGTGATCACTGTACATTTCTCTTCTGTTTCCTATTTATATTTCTATTTTACCTCCTCAATTTAGCATTATGGACAGGGAAAGACCTAATCTAAGATCTGCACAAAAATATTTAGCCTTCAAATTCATACCGTGATCGTAGGATGCATGGACTCGACTCATATGACTGGGATTTCCATGAAAAATATTCTGGGCCGAAAATGGGTGATCACTGTACATTTCTCTTCTGTTTCCTATTTATATTTATATTTTACCTCCTCAATTTAGCATTATCGACAGGGAAAGACCTAATCTAAGATCTGCACAAAAATATTTAACCTTCAAATTCATACCTTCATCG
This sequence comes from Acanthosepion lycidas, assembly GCA_963932145.1. NCBI lineage: Eukaryota > Metazoa > Mollusca > Cephalopoda > Sepiida > Sepiidae > Acanthosepion > Acanthosepion lycidas. The sequence continues at coordinate 901,087 of OZ010604.1, read as the reverse complement.
TAGCATGCAGGGACTCGACTCATATGAATGGGATTTCCATGAAAAAGATTGTGGGCCGAAAATGGGTGATCACTGTAAATTTCTCTTCTGTTACCTATTTATATTTATATTTTACCTCCTCAATTTAGCATTATGGACAGGGAAAGACCTAATCTAAGATCTGCACAAAAATATTTAGCCTTCAAATTCATACCGTGATCGTAGCATGCATGGACTCGACTCATATGACTGGGATTTCCATGAAAAATATTATGGGCAGAAAATGGGTGATCACTGTACATTTCTCTTCTGTTTCCTATTTATATTTCTATTTTACCTCCTCAATTTAGCATTATGGACAGGGAAAGACCTAATCTAAGATCTGCACAAAAATATTTAGCCTTCAAATTCATACCGTGATCGTAGGATGCATGGACTCGACTCATATGACTGGGATTTCCATGAAAAATATTCTGGGCCGAAAATGGGTGATCACTGTACATTTCTCTTCTGTTTCCTATTTATATTTATATTTTACCTCCTCAATTTAGCATTATCGACAGGGAAAGACCTAATCTAAGATCTGCACAAAAATATTTAGCCTTCAAATTCATACCGTCATCGTAGCATGCAGGGACTCGACTCATATGAATGGGATTTCCATTAAAAAGATTGTGGGCCGAAAATGGGTGATCACTGTAAATTTCTCTTCTGTTACCTATTTATATTTATATTTTACATCCTCAATTTAGCATTATGGACAGGGAAAGACCTAATCTAAGATCTGCACAAAAATATTTAGCCTTCAAATTCATACCGTGATCGTAGCATGCATGGACTCGACTCATATGACTGGGATTTCCATGAAAAATATTATGGGCAGAAAATGGGTGATCACTGTAAATTTCTCTTCTGTTACCTATTTATATTTATATTTTACCTCCTTAATTTAGCATTATGGACAGGGAAAGACCTAATCTAAGACCTGCACAAAAATATTTAGCCTTCAAATTCATACCGTGATCGTAGCATGCATGGACTCGACTCATATAAATGGGATTTCCATGAATAATATTCTGGGCCGAAAATGGGTGATCACTGTACATTTCTCTTCTGTTACCTATTTATATTTATATTTTACCTCCTCAATTTATCATTATGGACAGGTAAAGTCCTAATCTAAGATCTGCACAAAAATATTTAGCCTTCAAATTCATACCGACATCGTAGCATGCATGGAGTCGACTCATATGAATGGGATTTCCATGAAAAAGATTGTGGGCCGAAAATGGGTGATCACTGTACATTTCTCTTCTGTTTCCTATTTATATTTATATTTTACCTCCTCAATTTAGCATTATGGACAGGGAAAGACCTAATGTAAGATCTGCACAAAAATATTTGGCATTCAAATTCATACCATCATCGTAGCATGCATGGACTCGACTCATATGAATAGGATTTCCATGAAAAAGATTGTGGGCCGAAAATGGGTGATCACTGTACATTTCTCTTCTGTTTCCTATTTATATTTCTATTTTACCTTCTCAATTTAGCATTATTGACAGGGAAAGAACTAATCTAAGATCTGCACAAAAATATTTAGCCTTCAAATTACTACCGTCATCTTAGCATGCATGGACTCGACTCATATGAATGGTATTTCCATGAAAAAGATTGTGGGCCGAAAATGTGTGAACACTGTACATTTCTTTTCTGTTTCCTATTTATATTTCTATTTTACCTCCTCAATTTAGCATTATGGACAGGGAAAGACCTAATCTAATATCTGCACAAAAATATTTAGCCTTCAAATACATACCGTGATCGTAGCATGCATGGACTCGACTCATAAGACTGGGATTTCCATGAAAAATATGCTGGGCAGAAAATGGGTGATCACTGTACATTTCTCTTCTGTTTCCTATTCATATTTCTATTTTACCTCCTCAATTTAGCATTATGGACAGGGAAAGACCTAATCTAAGATCTGCACAAAAATATTTAGCATTCAAATTCATACCGTCATCGTAGCATGCATGGACTCGACTCATATGAATGGGATTTCCATGAAAAAGATTGTGGGCCGAAAATGGGAGATCACTGTTCATTTCTCTTCTGTTTCCTATTTATATTTCTATTTTACCTCCTCAATTTAGCATTATGGACAGGGAAAGACGTAATCTAAGATCTGCACAAAAATATTTAGCCTGCAAATTCATACCGTCATCTTAGCATGCATGGACTCGACTCATATGACTGGGATTTCCATGAAAAATATTGTGGGCAGAAAATGGGTGATCACTGTACATTTCTCTTCTGTTTCCTATTTATATTTCTATTTTACCTCCTCAATTTAGCATTATGGACAGGGAAAGACCTAATCTAAGTTCTGCACAAAAATATTTAGCCTTCAAATTCATACCATGATCGTAGCATGCATGGACTCGTCTCATAAGACTGGGAATTCCATGAAAAATATTGTGGGCAGAAAATGGGTGATCACTGTACATTTCTCTTCTGTTTCTTATTTATATTTCTATTTTACCTCCTCAATTTAGCATTATGGACAGGGAAAGACCTAATCTAAGATCTGCACAAAAATATTTAGCCTTCAAATTCATACCGTCATCGTAGCGTGCATGGACTCGACTCATATGAATGGGATTTCCATGAAAAAGTTTGTGGGCCGAAAATGGTTGATCACTGTACATTTCTCTTCTGTTTCCTATTTAAATTTTGTATTTTACCTCCTCAATTTAGCATTATGGACAGGGAAAGACCTAATCTAAGATCTGCACAAAAATATTTAACCTTCAAATTCATACCGTCATCGTAGCATGCATGGACTCGACTCCTATGAATGGGATTTCCATGAAAAAGATTGTGGGCCGAAAATGGGTGATCACTGTACATTTCTCTTCTGTTTCCTATTTATATTTGTATTTTACATCCTCAATTTAGCATTATGGACAGGGAACGACCTAATCTAAGATCTGCACAAAATATTTAGCCTTCAAATTCATACCGGGATCGTAGCATGCATGGACTCGACTCATATGACTGGGATTTCTATGAAAAAGATTGTGTGCAGGAAATGGGTGATCACTGTACATTTCTCTTCTGTTTCCTATTTATAATTCTATTTTACCTCCTCAATTTACCATTATGGACAGGGAAAGACCTAATCTAAGATCTGCACAAAAATATTTAGCCTGCAAATTTATACCGTCATCGTATCATGCATGGACTCCACTCATATGAATGAGATTTCCATGAAAAATATTGTGGGCCGAAAATGGGTGAACACTGTACATTTCTCTTCTGTTTCTTATTTATATTTATATTTTACCTCCTCAATTTAGCATTATGGACAGGGAAAGACCTAATCTAAGATCTGCACAAAAATATTTAGCCTTCAAATTCATACCGTCATCGTAGCATGCATGGACTCGACTCATATGAATGGGATTTCCATGAAAAAGATTGTGGGCCGAAAATGGGTGATCACTGTACATTTCTCTTCTGTTTCCTATTTATATTTCTATTTTACCTCCTCAATTTAGCATTATGGACAGGGAAAGACCTAATCTAAGATCTGCACAAAAATATTTAGCCTTCAAATTCATACCGTGATCGTAGCATGCATGGACTCGACTCAAATGACTGGGATTTCCATGAAAAATATTGTGGGCAGAAAATGGGTGATCACTGTACATTTCTCTTCTGTTTCCTATTTATATTTATATTTTACCTCCTCAATTTAGCATTATGGACTGGGAAAGACCTAATCTAAGATCTGCACAAAAATATTTAGCCTTCAAATTCATACCGTCATCGTAGCATGCATGGACTCGACTCATATGAATGGGATTTCCATGAAAAAGATTGTGGGCCGACAATGGGTGATCACTGTACATTTCTCTTCTGTTTCCTATTTATATTTCTATTTTACCTCCTCAATTTAGTATTATGGACAGGGAAAGACCTAATCTAAGTACTGCAGAAAAATATTTAGCCTTCAAATTTATACCGTCATCGTAGCATGCATGGACTCGACTCCTATGAATGGGATTTCCATGAAAAAGATTGTGGGCCGAAAATGGGTGATCACTGTTCATTTCTCTTCTGTTTCCTATTTATATTTCTATTTTACCTCCTCAATTTAGCATTATGGACAGGGAAAGACCTAATCTAAGATCTGCACAAAAATATTTAGCCTTCAAATTCATACCGTCATCGAAGCATGCATGGACTCGACTCATATGACTGGGATTTCCATGAAAAAGATTGTGGGCCGAAAATGGGTGATCACTGTACATTTCTCTTCTGTTTCCTATTTATATTTCTATTTTACCTCCTCAATTTAGCATTATGGACAGGGAAAAACCTAATCTAAGATCTGCACAAAAATATTTAGCCTTCAAATTCATACCGTCATCGTAGCATGCATGGACTCGACTCATATGAATGGGATTTCCATGAAAAAGTTTGTGGGCCGAAAATGGGTGATCACTGTACATTTCTCTTCTGTTTCCTATTTATATTTCTATTTTACCTACTCAATTTAGCATTATGGACAGGGAAAGACCTAATCTAAGATCTGCACAAAAATATTTAGCCTTCAAATTCATACCGTCAACGTAGCATGCATGGACTCGACTCATATGAAGGGGATTTCCATGAAAAAGTTTGTGGGCCGAAAATTGGTGATCACTGTACATTTCTCTTCTGTTTCCTATTTATATTTCTATTTTACCTCCTCAATTTAGCATTATGGACAAGGAAAGACCTAATCTAAGATATGCACAAATATTTTTAGCCTTCAAATTCATACCGTCATCGTAGCATGCATGGACTCGACTCATATGAATGGGATTTGAATGAAAAAGATTGTGGGCCGAAAATGGGTGATCACTGTACATTTCTCTTCTGTTTCCTATTTATATTTCTATTTTACCTCCTCAAATTAGCATTATGGACAGGGATAGACCTAATCTAAGATCTGCACAAAAATATTTAGCCTTCAAATTCATACCGTCATCGTAATATGCATGGACTCGACTCATATGAATGGGATTTCCATGAAAAAGATTGTGGGCCGAAAATGGGAGATCACTGTACATTTCTCTTCTGTTTCCTATTTATATTTCTATTTTACCTCCTCAATTTAGCATTATGGACAGGGAAAGACCTAATCTAAGTTCTGCACAAAAATATTTAGCCTTCAAATTCATACCGTGATCGTAGCATGCATGGACTCGACTCATATGACTGGGATTTCCATGAAAAAGATTGTGGGCAGAAAATGGGAGATCACTGTACATTTCTCTTCTGTTTCCTATTTATATTTATATTTTACCTCCTCAATTTAGCATTATGGACAGGCAAAGACCTAATCTAAGATCTGCACAAAAATATTTAGCCTTCAAATTCATACCGTCATCGTAGCATGCATGTACTCGACTCATATGAATGGGATTTCCATGAAAAATATTGTGGGCCGAAAATGGGTGATCACTGTACATTTCTCTTCTGTTTCCTATTTATATTTCTATTTTACCTCCTCAATTTAGCATTATGGACAGGGAAAGACCTAATCTAAGATCTGCACAAAAATATTTAGCCTTCAAATTCATACCGTGATCGTAGCATGCATGGACTCGACTCATATGACTGGGATTTCCATGAAAAAGATTGTGGGCAGAAAATGGGAGATCACTGTACATTTCTCTTCTGTTTCCTGTTTATATTTATATTTTACCTCCTCAATTTAGCATTATGGACAGGGAAAGACCTAATCTAAGATCTGCACAAAAATATTTAGCCTTCAAATTCATACCGTCATCGTAGCATGCATGTACTCTACTCATATGACTGGGATTTCCATGAAAAAGATTGTGGGCAGAAAATGGGTGATAACTGTACATTTCTCTTCTGTTTCCTATTTATATTTATATTTTACCTCCTCAATTTAGCATTATGGACAGGGAAAGAGCTAATCTAGGATCTGCACAAAAATATTTAGCCTTCAAATTCATACCGTCATCGTAATATGCATGGACTCGACTCATATGAATGGGATTTCCATGAAAAAGATTGTGGGCCGAATATGGCAGATCACTGTACATTTCTCTTCTGTTTCCTATTTATATTTCTATTTTACCTCCTCAATTTAGCATTATGGACAGGGATAGACCTAATCTAAGATCTGCACAAAAATATTTAGCCTTCAAATTCATACCGTCATCGTAATATGCATGGACTCGACTCATATGAATGGGATTTCGATGAAAAAGTTTGTGGGCCGAAAATGGGAGATCACTGTACATTTCTCTTCTGTTTCCTATTTATATTTCTATTTTACCTCCTCAATTTAGCATTATGGACAGGGAAAGACCTAATCTAAGATCTGCACAAAAATATTTAGCCTTCAAATTCATTCCGTGATCGTAGCATGCATGGACTCGACTCATATGACTGGGATTTCCATGAAAAAGATTGTGGGCAGAAAATGGGAGATCACTGTACATTTCTCTTCTGTTTCCTATTTATATTTCTATTTTACCTCCTCAATTTAGCATTATGGCCAGGCAAAGACCTAATCTAAGATCTGCACAAAAATATTTAGCCTTCAAATTCATAACGTCATCGTAGCATGCATGTACTCGACTCATATGAATGGGATTTCCATGAAAAATATTGTGGTCCGAAAATGGGAGATCACTGTACATTTCTCTTCTGTTTCCTATTTATATTTCTATTTTACCTCCTCAATTTAGCATTATGGACAGGGAAAGACCTAATCTAAGATCTGCACAAAAATATTTAGCCTTCAAATTCATACCGTCATCGTAGCATGCATGGACTCGACTCATATGACTGGGATTTCCATGAAAAAGATTGTGGGCAGAAAATGGGTGATCACTGTACATTTCTCTTCTGTTTCCTATTTATATTTCTATTTTACCTCCTCAATTTAGCATTATGGACAGGGAAAGACCTAATCTAAGATCTGCACAAAAATATTTAGCCTTCAAATTCATACCGTCATCGTAGCATGCATGGACTCGACTCATATGACTGGGATTTCCATGAAAAATATTGTGGGCAGAAAATGGTTGATAACTGTACATTTCTCTTCTGTTTCCTATTTATATTTATATTTTACCTCCTCAATTTATCATTATGGACAGGGAAAGACCTAATCTAAGATCTGCACAAAAATATTTAGCCTTCAAATTCATACCGTCATCGTAGCATGCATGGACTCGACTCATATGAATGGGATTTCCATGAAAAAGATTGTGGGCCGAAAATGGTTGATCACTGTACATTTCTCTTCTGTTTCCTATTTATATTTCTATTTTACCTACTCAATTTAGCATTATGGACAGGGAAAGACCTAATCTAAGATCTGCACAAAAATATTAAACCTTTAAATTCATACCGTCATCGTAGCATGCATGGACTCGACTCATATGAATGGGATTTCCATGAAAAAGATTGTGGGCCGAAAATGGGTGATCACTGTACATTTCTCTTCTGTTTCCTATTTATATTTCTATTTTACCTACTCAATTTAGCATGATGGACAGGGAAAGGTCTAATCTAAGATCTGCACAAAAATATTTAGCCTTCAAATTCATACCGTCAACGTAGCATGCATGGACTCGACTCATATGAATGGGATTTCCATGAAAAAGTTTGTGGGCCGAAAATTGGTGATCACTGTACATTTCTCTTCTGTTTCCTATTTATATTTCTATTTTACCTCCTCAATTTAGCATTATGGACAGGAAAAGACCTTATCTAAGATCTGCACAAAAATATTTAGCCTTCAAATTCATACCGTCATCGTAATATGCATGAACTCGACTCATATGAATGGGATTTCCATGAAAAAGATTGTGGGCCGAAAATGGGAGATCACTGTACATTTCTCTTCTGTTTCCTATTTATATTTCTATCTTACCTCCTCAATTTAGCATTATGGACAGGGAAAGACCTCATCTAAGATCTGCACAAAAATATTTAGCCTTCAAATTCATACCGTCATCGTAGCATGCATGGACTCGACTCATATGACTGGGATTTCCATGAAAAAGATTGTGGGCAGAAAATGGGTGATAACTGTACATTTCTCTTCTGTTTCCTATTTATATTTATATTTTACCTCCTAAATTTAGGATTATGGACAGGGAAAGACCTAATCTAAGATCTGCGCAAAAATGTTTAGACTTCAAATTCATACCGTCATCGTAGCATGCGTGGACTCGACTCATATGAATGGGTTTTCCATGAAAAAGATTGTGGGCCGAAAATGGGTGATCACTCTACATTTCTCTTCTGTTTCCTATTTATATTTATATTTTACCTCCTCAATTTAGCCTTATGGACAGGGAAAGACCTAATCTAAGATCTGCACAAAAATATTTAGCCTTTAAATTCATACCGTCATCGTAGCATGCATGGACTCGACTCATATGAATGGGATTTGCATGAAAAAGATTGTGGGCCGAAAATGGGTGATCACTGTACATTTCTCTTCTGTTTCCTATTTATATTTCTATTTTACCTCCTCAAATTAGCATTATGGACAGGGAAAGACCTAATCTAAGATCTGCACAAAAATATTTAGCCTTCAAATTCATACCGTCATCGTAGCATGCATGGACTCGACTCATATGACTGGGATTTCCATAAAAAAGATTGTGGGCCGAAAATGGGTGATCACTGTACATTTCTCTTCTGTTTCCTATTTATATTTATATTTTACCTCCTCAATTTAGCATTATGGACAGGGAAAGACTTAATCTAAGATCTGCACAAAAATACTTAGCCTTCAAATTCATCCCCTGATCGTAGCATGCATGGATTCGACTCATATGAATGGGGTTTCCATGAAAAAGATTGTGGGCTGAAAATGGGTGATCACTGTACATTTCTCTTCTGTTTCCTATTTATATTTCTATTCTACCTCCTCAATTTAGCATTATGGACAGGGAAAGACCTAATCTAAGATCTGCACAAACATATTTAGCCTTCAAATTCATACCGTCATCGTAGCATGCATGGACTCGACTCATATGAATGGGATTTCCATGAAAAAGATTGTGGGCCGAAAATTGCTGTTCACTGTACATTTCTCTTCTGTTTCCTATTTATATTTCTATTTTACCTCCTCAATTTAGCATTATGGACAGGGGAAGACCTAATCTAAGATCTGCACAAAAATATTTTGCCTCCAAATTCATACCGTCATCGTAGCATGCATGGACTCGACTCATATGACTGGGATTTCCATGAAAAAGATTGTGGGCCGAAAATGGGTGATCATTGTACATTTCTCTTTTGTTTCCTATTTATATTTATATTTTACCTCCTCAATTTAGCATTATGGACAGGGAAAGACTTAATCTAAGATCTGAACAAAAATATTTAGCCTTCAAATTCATACCGTGATCGTAGCATGCATGGACTCGACTCATATGACTGGGATTTCCATGAAAAATATTGTGGGCAGAAAATGGGTGATCACTATACATTTCTCTTCTGTTTCCTATTTATATTTATATTTTACCTCCTAAATTTAGCATTATGGACAGGGAAATACCTAATCTAAAATCTGCACAAAAATATTTTGCCTGCAAATTCATACCGTGCTCGTAGCATGCATGGACTCGACTCATATGACTGGGATTTCCATGAAAAAGATTGTGGGCACAAAATGGGTGATCACTGTACATTTCTCTTCTGTTTCCTATTTATATTCATATTTTACCTCCTCAATTTAGCATTATGGACAGGGAAATACCTAATCTAAAATCTGCACAAAAATATTTTGCCTGCAAATTCATACCGTGCTCGTAGCATGCATGGACTCGACTCATATGACTGGGATTTCCATGAAAAATATTGTGGGCAGAAAATGGGTGATAACTATACATTTCTCTTCTGTTTCCTATTTATATTTCTATTTTACCTCCTCAATTTAGCATTATGGACAGGGAAAGACCTAATCTAAAATTTGCACAAAAATATTTTGCCTTCAAATTCATACCGTGATCGTAGCATGCATGGACTCTACTCATATGACTGGGATTTCCATGAAAAAGATTGTGGGCCGAAAATGGGTGATCACTGTACATTTCTCTTCTGTTTCCTATAAATATTTATATTTTACCTCCTCAATTTAGCATTATGGACAGGGAAAGACCTAATCTAAGATCTGCACAAAAATATTTAGCCTTCAAATTCATACCGTCATCGTAGCATGCATGGACTCGACTCATATGACTGGGATTTCCATAAACAAGATTGTGGGCTGAAAATGGGTGATCACTGTACATTTCTATTCTGTTTCCTATTTATATTCATATTTTACCTCCTCAATTTAGCATTATGGACAGGGAAAGACATAATCTAAGATCTGCACAAAAATATTTAGCCTTCAAATTCATACCGTCATCGTAGCATGCATGGACTCGACTCATATGAATGGGATTTCCGTGAAAAAGATTGTGGGCCGAAAATGGGTGATCACTATACATTTCTCTTCTGTTTCCTATTTATATTTCTATTTTAGCTCCTCAATTTAGCATTATGGGCAGGGAAAGACCTAATCTAAGATCTGCACAAAAATATTTAGCCTTCAAATTCATACCGTGATCGTAGCATGCATGGACTCGACTCATATGACTGGGATTTCCATGAAAAATATCGTGGGCAGAAAATGGGTGATCACTATACATTTCTCTTCTGTTTCCTATTTATATTTCTATTTTACCTCCTCAATTTAGCATTATGGACAGGGAAATACCTAATCTAAAATCTGCACAAAAATATTTTGCCTGCAAATTCATACCGTGCTCGTAGCATGCATGGACTCGACTCATATGACTGGGATTTCCATGAAAAATATTGTGGGCAGAAAATGGGTGATAACTATACATTTCTCTTCTGTTTCCTATTTATATTTCTATTTTACCTCCTCAATTTAGCATTATGGACAGGGAAAGACCTAATCTAAAATTTGCACAAAAATATTTTGCCTTCAAATTCATACCGTGATCGTAGCATGCATGGACTCTACTCATATGACTGGGATTTCCATGAAAAAGATTGTGGGCCGAAAATGGGTGATCACTGTACATTTCTCTTCTGTTTCCTATAAATATTTATATTTTACCTCCTCAATTTAGCATTATGGACAGGGAAAGACCTAATCTAAGATCTGCACAAAAATATTTAGCCTTCAAATTCATACCGTCATCGTAGCATGCATGGACTCGACTCATATGACTGGGATTTCCATAAAAAAGATTGTGGGCTGAAAATGGGTGATCACTGTACATTTCTATTCTGTTTCCTATTTATATTCATATTTTACCTCCTCAATTTAGCATTATGGACAGGGAAAGACATAATCTAAGATCTGCACAAAAATATTTAGCCTTCAAATTCATACCGTCATCGTAGCATGCATGGACTCGACTCATATGAATGGGATTTCCGTGAAAAAGATTGTGGGCCGAAAATGGGTGATCACTGTACATTTCTCTTCTGTTTCCTATTTATATTTCTATTTTAGCTCCTCAATTTAGCATTATGGGCAGGGAAAGACTTAATCTAAGATCTGAACAAAAATATTTAGCCTTCAAATTCATACCGTGATCGTAGCATCCATGGACTCAACTCATATGACTGGGATTTCCATGAAAAATATTGTGGGCAGAAAATGGGTGATCACTATACATTTCTCTTCTGTTTCCTATTTATATTTCTATTTTACCTCCTAAATTTAGCATTATGGACAGGGAAATACCTAATCTAAAATCTGCACAAAAATATTTTGCCTGCAAATTCATACCGTACTCGTAGCATGCATGGACTCGACTCATATGACTGGGATTTCCATGAAAAAGATTGTGGGCACAAAATGGGTGATCACTGTACATTTCTCTTCTGTTTCCTATTTATATTTATATTTTACCTCCTCAATTTAGCATTATGGACAGGGAAAGACCTAATCTAAGATCTGCACAAAAATATTTAGCCTTCAAATTCATACCGTGATCGTAGCATGCATGGACTCGACTCATATGACTTGGATTTCCATGAAAAATATTTTGGGCAGAAAATGGGTGATCACTATACATTTCTCTTCTGTTTCCTATTTATATTTCTATTTTACCTCCTCAATTTAGCATTATGGACAGGGAAATACCTAATCTAAAATCTGCACAAAAATATTTTGCCTGCAAATTCATACCGTGCTCGTAGCATGCATGGACTCGACTCATATGACTGGGATTTCCATGAAAAATATTGTGGGCAGAACATGGGTGATCACTATACATTTCTCTTCTGTTTCCTATTTATATTTCTATTTTACCTCCTCAATTTAGCATTATGGACAGGGAAAGACCTAATCTAAAATTTGCACCAAAATATTTTGCCTTCAAATTCATACCGTGATCGTAGCATGCATGGACTCTACTCATATGACTGGGATTTCCATGAAAAAGATTGTGGGCCGAAAATGGGTGATCACTGTACATTTCTCTTCTGTTTCCTATAAATATTTATATTTTACCTCCTAAATTTAGCATTATGGACAGGGAAAGACATAATCTAAGATCTGCACAAAAATATTTAGCCTTCAAATTCATACCGTCATCGTAGCATGCATGGACTCGACTCATATGACTGGGATTTCCATAAAAAAGATTGTGGGCCGAAAATGGGTGATCACTGTACATTTCTATTCTGTTTCCTATTTATATTTCTATTTTAGCTCCTCAATTTAGCATTATGGGCAGGGAATGACTTAATCTAAGATCTGAACAAAAATATTTAGCCTTCAAATTCATACCGTGATCGTAGCATGCATGGACTCTACTCATATGACTGGGATTTCCATGAAAAATATTGTGGGCAGAAAATGGGTGATCACTATACATTTCTCTTCTGTTTCCTATTTATATTTCTATTTTACCTCCTAAATTTAGCATTATGGACAGGGAAATACCTAATCTAAAATCTGCACAAAAATATTTTGCCTGCAAATTCATACCGTACTCGTAGCATGAATGGACTCGACTCATATGACTGGGATTTCCATGAAAAAGATTGTGGGCACAAAATGGGTGATCACTGTACATTTCTCTTCTGTTTCCTATTCATATTCATATTTTACCTCCTCAATTTAGCATTATGGACAGGGAAAGACCTAATCTAAGATCTGCACAAAAATATTTAGCCTTCAAATTCATACCGTGATCGTAGCATGCATGGACTCGACTCATATGACTTGGATTTCCATGAAAAATATTGTGGGCAGAAAATTGGTGATCACTATACATTTCTCTTCTGTTTCCTATTTATATTTCTATTTTACCTCCTCAATTTAGCATTATGGACAGGGAAATACCTAATCTAAAATCTGCACAAAAATATTTTGCCTGCAAATTCATACCGTGCTCGTAGCATGCATGGACTCGACTCATATGACTGGGATTTCCATGAAAAATATTGTGGGCAGAAAATGGGTGATCACTATACATTTCTCTTCTTTTTCCTATTTATATTTCTATTTTACCTCCTCAATTTAGCATTATGGACAGGGAAAGACCTAATCTAAAATTTGCACAAAAATATTTTGCCTTCAAATTCATACCGTGATCGTAGCATGCATGGACTCTACTCATATAACTGGGATTTCCATGAAAAAGATTGTGGGCCGAAAATGGGTGATCACTGTACATTTCTCTTCTGTTTCCTATAAATATTTATATTTTACCTCCTCAATTTAGCATTATGGACAGGGAAAGACATAATCTAAGATCTGCACAAAAATATTTAGCCTTCAAATTCATACCGTCATCGTAGCATGCATGGACTCGACTCATATGACTGGGATTTCCATAAAAAAGATTGTGGGCCGAAATTGGGTGATCACTGTACATTTCTATTCTGTTTCCTATTTATATTCATATTTTACCTCCTCAATTTAGCATTATGGACAGGGAAAGACCTAATCTAAGATCTGCATAAAAATATTTAGCAATCAAATTCATACCGTCATCGTAGCATGCATGGACTCGACTCATATGAATGGGATTTCCGTGAAAAAGATTGTGGGCCGAAAATGGCTGATCACTGTACATTTCTCTTCTGTTTCGTATTTATATTTCTATTTTACTTCCTTCCTTTAGCATTATGGACAGGGAAAGACTTAATCTAAGATCTGAACAAAAATATTTAGCCTTCAAATTCATACCGTGATCGTAGCATGCATGGACTCGACTCATATGACGGGGATTTCCATGAAAAATATTGTGGGCAGAAAATGGGTGATCACTGTACATTTCTCTTCTGTTTCCTATTTATATTTCTATTTAACCTCCTCAATTTAGCATTATGGACAGGCGAAGACATAATCTAAGATCTGCACAAAAATATTTTGCCTTCAAATTCATACCGTCATCGTAGCATGCATAGACTCGACTCATATGAATGGGATTTCCATGAAAAATATTGTTGGCCGAAAATGGGTGATCACTGTACATTTCTCTTCTGTTTCCTATTTATATTTATATTTTACCTCCTCAATTTAGCATTATGGACAGGGAAAGACCTAATTTAAGATCTGCACAAAAATATTTTCCTTCAAATTCATACCGTCATCGTAGCATGCATGAACACGACTCATATGACTGGGATTTCCATGAAAAATATTGTGGGCATTAAATGGGTGACCACTGTACATTTCTCTTCTGTTTCCTATTTATATTTCTATTTTACCTCCTCAATTTAGCATTATGGACAGGGAAAGACCTAATCTAAAATCTGCACAAAAATATTTTGCCTGCAAATTCATACCGTGATCGTAGCATGCATGGACTCGACTCATATGCCTGGGATTTCCATAAAAATGATTGTTGGCCGAAAATGGGTGATCACTGTACATTTCTCTTCTGTTTCCTATTTATATTGATATTTCACCTCCTCAATTTAGGATTATGGACAGGGAAAGACCTAATCTAAGATCTGCACAAAAATATTTAGCCTTCAAATTCATACCGTCATCGTAGCATGCATGGACTCGACTCATATGAATGGGATTTCCGTGAAAAAGATTGTGGGCCGAAATTGGGTGATCACTGTACATTTCTCTTCTGTTTCCTATTTATATTTATATTTTACCTCCTCAATTTAGCATTATGAACAGGGAAAGACCTAATCTAAGGTCTGCACAAAAATATTTAGCCTTCAAATTCATACCGTCATCGTAGCATGCATGGACTCGACTCATATGACTGGGATTTCCATGAAAAAGATTGTTGGCCGAAAATGGGTGATCACTATACATTTCTCTTCTGTTTCCTATTTATATTTCTATTTTACCTCCTCAATTCAGCATTATGGACAGGGAAAGACCTAATCTAAAATCTGCACAAAAATATTTTGCCTTGAAATTCATACCGTGATCGTAGCATGCATGGACTCGACTCATATGTCTGGGATTTCAGGGAAAAAGATTGTGCGCCGAAAATGGGTGATCACTGTACATTTCTCTTCTGTTTCCTATTTATATTTATATTTTACCTCCTCAATTTAGCATTATGAACAGGGAAAGACCTAATCTAAGGTCTGCACAAAAATATTTAGCCTTCAAATTCATACCGTCATCGTAGCATGCATGGACTCGACTCATATGAATGGGATTTCCATGAAAAAGATGTTGGGCCGAAAATGGGTGATCACTGTACATTTCTCTTCTGTTTCCTATTTATATTTATATTTTACCTCCTCAATTTAGCATTATGGACAGGGAAAGACCTAATCTAAGATCTGCACAAAAATATTTTCCTTCAAATTCATACCGTGATCGTAGCATGAATGGACTTGACTCATATGACTGGGATTTCCATGAAAAATATTGTGGGCAGAAAATTGGTGATCACTGTACATTTCTCTTCTGTTTCCTATTTATATTTATATTTTACCTCCTCAATTTAGCATTATGGACAGGGAAAGACTTAATCTAAGATCTGCACAAAAATATTTAGCCTTCAAATTCATACCGTGATCGTAGCATGCATGGACTCGACTCATATGAATGGGATATCCATGAAAAAGATTGTGGGCCGAAAATGGGTGATCACTGTACATTTCTCTTCTGTTTCCTATTTATATTTCTAATTTACCTCCTCAATTTAGCATTATGGACAGGGAAAGACCTAATCTAAGATCTGCACAAAAATATTTAGCCTTCAAATTCATACCGTCATCGTAGCATGCATGGACTCAACTCATATGACTGGGATTTCCATGCAAAAGATAGTGGGCAGAAAATGGGTGATCACTGTACATTTCTCTTCTGTTTCCTATTTATATTTATATTTTACCTCCTCAATTTAGCATTATGGACAGGGAAAGACCTAATCTAAAATCTGCACAAAAATATTTTGCCTTCAAATTCATACCGTGATCGTAGCATGCATGGAGTCGACTCATATGTCTGGGATTTCCATAAAAAAGATTGTGGGCCGAAAATGGGTGATCACTGTACATTTCTCTTCTGTTTCCTATTTATATTTATATTTTACCTCCTCAAGTTAGCATTATGGACAGGGAAAGACCTAACCTAAGATCTGCACAAAAATATTTAGCCTTCAAATTCATACGGTGATCGTAGCATGCATGGACTCGACTCATATGACTGGGATTTCCATGAAAAATATTGTGGGCAGAAAATGGGTGATCACTGTACATTTCTCTTCTGTTTCCTATTTATATTTATATTTTTCCTCATCAATTTAGCATTATGGACAGGGAAAGACTTAATCTAATATCTGCACAAATATATTTAGCCTTCAAATTCATACCGTGATAGTAGCATGCATGGACTCGACTCATATGAATGGGATTTCCACGAAAAAGATTGTGGGCCGAAAATGGGTGATCACGTGACATTTCTCTTCTGTTTCCTATTTATATTTCTATTTTACCTCCTCAATTTAGCATTATGGACAGGGAAAGACATAATCTAAGATCTGCACAAAAATATTTAGCCTTCAAATTCATACCGTCATCGTAGCATGCATGGACACGACTCATATGAATGGGATTTCCGTGAAAAAGTTTGTGGGCCGAAAATGGGTTATCACTGTACACTTCTGTTCTGTTTCCTATTTATATTTCTATTTTACCTCCTCAATTTAGCATTATGGGCAGTGAAAGACATAATCTAAGATCTGAACAAAAATATTTAGCCTTCAAATTCATACCGTGATCGTAGCATGCATGGACTCGACTCATATGACTGGGATTTCCATGAAAAATATTGTGGGCAGAAAATGGGTGATCACTGTACATTTCTCTTATGTTTCCTATTTATATTTTTATTTTACCTCCTCAATTTAGCATTATGGACAGGGAAAGACCTAATCTAAAATCTGCACAAAAATATTTTGCCTTCAATTTCATACCGTGATCGTAGCATGCATGGACTCGACTCATATGACTGGGATTTCCATGAAAAAGATTGTGGGCCGAAAATGGGTGATCACTGTACATTTCTCTTCTGTTTCCTATTTATATTTATATTTTACCTCCTCAATTTAGCATTATGGACAGGGAAAAACCTAATCTAAGGTCTGCACAAAAATATTTAGCCTTCAAATTCATACCGTCATCGTAGCATGCATGGACTCGACTCATATGAATGGGATTTCCATGAAAAAGATTGTGGGTCGAAAATGGGTGATCACTGTACATTTCTCTTCTGTTTCCTATTTATATTTATATTTTACCTCCTCAATTTAGCATTATGGACAGGGAAAGACCTAATCTAAGATCTGCACAAAAATATTTAGCCTTCAAATTCATACCGTCATCGTAGCATGCATGGACTCGACTCATATGAATGGGATTTCCATGAAAAAGATGTTGGGCCGTAAATGGGTGATCACTGTACATTTCTCTTCTGTTTCCTATTTATATTTATATTTTACCTCCTCAATTTAGCATTATGGACAGGGAAAGACCTAATCTAAGATCTGCACAAAAATATTTTCCTTCAAATTCATACCGTGATCGTAGCATGCATGGACTTGACTCATATGAATGGGATTTCCATGAAAAATATTGTGGGCAGAAAATAGGTGATCACTGTACATTTCTCTTCTGTTTCCTATTTATATTTATATTTTACCTCCTCAATTTAGCATTATGGACAGGGAAAGACTTAATCTAAGATCTGCACAAAAATATTTAGCCTTCAAATTCATACCGTGATCGTAGCATGCATGGACTCGACTCATATGAATGGGATATCCATGAAAAAGATTGTGGGCCGAAAATGGGTGATCACTGTAAATTTCTCTTCTGTTTCCTATTTATATTTCTAATTTACCTCCTGAATTTAGCATTATGGACAGGGAAAGACCTAATCTAAGATCTGCACAAAAATATTTAGCCTTCAAATTCATACCGTCATCGTAGCATGCATGGACTCGACTCATATGAATGGGATTTCCATGAAAAAGATGTTGGGCCGTAAATGGGTGATCACTGTACATTTCTCTTCTGTTTCCTATTTATATTTATATTTTACCTCCTCAATTTAGCATTATGGACAGGGAAAGACCTAATCTAAGATCTGCACAAAAATATTTTCCTTCAAATTCATACCGTGATCGTAGCATGCATGGACTTGACTCATATGACTGGGATTTCCATGAAAAATATTGTGGGCAGAAAATAGGTGATCACTGTACATTTCTCTTCTGTTTCCTATTTATATTTATATTTTACCTCCTCAATTTAGCATTATGGACAGGGAAAGACTTAATCTAAGATCTGCACAAAAATATTTAGCCTTCAAATTCATACCGTGGTCGTAGCATGCATGGACTCGACTCATATGAATGGGATATCCATGAAAAAGATTGTGGGCCGAAAATGGGTGATCACTGTAAATTTCTCTTCTGTTTCCTATTTATATTTCTAATTTACCTCCTGAATTTAGCATTATGGACAGGGAAAGACCTAATCTAAGATCTGCACAAAAATATTTAGCCTTCAAATTCATACCGTCATCGTAGCATGCATGGACTCAACTCATATGACTGGGATTTCCATGCAAAAGATAGTGGGCAGAAAATGGGTGATCACTGTACATTTCTCTTCTGTTTCCTATTTATATTTATATTTTACCTCCTCAAATTAGCATTATGGACAGGGAAAGACCTAATCTAAAATCTGCACAAAAATATTTTGCCTTCTAATTCATACCGTGATCGTAGCATGCATGGAGTCGACTCATATGTCTGGGATTTCCATAAAAAAGATTGTGGGCCGAAAATGGGTGATCACTGTACATTTCTCTTCTGTTTCCTATTTATATTTATATTTCACCTCCTCAAGTTAGCATTATGGACAGGGAAAGACCTAACCTAAGATCTGCACAAAAATATTTAGCCTTCAAATTCATACGGTGATCGTAGCATGCATGGACTCGACTCATATGACTGGGATTTCCATGAAAAATATTGTGGGCAGAAAATGGGTGATCACTGTACATTTCTCTTCTGTTTCCTATTTATATTTATATTTTACCTCCTCAATTTAGCATTATGGACAGGGAAAGACTTAATCTAATATCTGCAATAATATATTTAGCCTTCAAATTCATACCGTGATAGTAGCATGCATGGACTCGACTCATATGAATGGGATTTCCATGAAAAAGATTGTGGGCCGAAAATGGGTGATCACGTGACATTTCTCTTCTGTTTCCTATTTATATTTCTATTTTACCTCCTCAATTTAGCATTATGGACAGGGAAAGACATAATCTAAGATCTGCACAAAAATATTTAGCCTTCAAATTCAAACCGTGATCGTAGCATGCATGGACACGACTCATATGAATGGGATTTCCGTGAAAAAGTTTGTGGGCCGAAAATTGGTTATCACTGTACATTTCTGTTCTGTTTCCTATTTATATTTCTATTTTACCTCCTCAATTTAGCATTATGGGCAGTGAAAGACTTAATCTAAGATCTGAACAAAAATATTTAGCCTTCAAATTGATACCGTGATCGTAGCATGCATGGACTCGACTCATATGACTGGGATTTCCATGAAAAATATTGTGGGCAGAAAATGGGTGATCACTGTACATTTCTCTTCTGTTTCCTATTTATATTTATATTTTACCTCCTCAAGTTAGCATTATGGACAGGGAAAGATCTAATCTAAAATCTGCACAAAAATATTTTGCCTTCAAATTCATACCGTCATCGTAGCATGCATGGACTCGACTCATATGACTGGGATTTCCATGAAAAAGATTGTGGGCCGAAAATGGGTGATCACTGTACATTTCTCTTCTGTTTCCTATAAATATTTATATTTTACCTCCTCAATTATCATTATGGACAGGGAAAGACCTCGTCTAAGATCTGCACAAAAATATTTTGCCTTCAAATACATACCGTGATTGTAGCATGCATGGACTCGACTCATATGACTGGGATTTCCATGCAAAAGATAGTGGGCAGAAAATGGGTGATCACTGTACATTTCTCTTCTGTTTCCTATTTATATTTCTATTTTACCTCCTCAATTTAGCATTATGGACAGGGAAAGACCTAATCTAAAATCTGCACAAAAATATTTTGCCTTCAAATTCATACCGTGATCGTAGCATGCATGGGCTCGACTCATATGTCTGGGATTTCAGGGAAAAAGATTGTGGGCCGAAAATTGGTGATCACTGTACATTTCTCTTCTGTTTCCTATTTATATTTCTATTTTACCTACTCAATTTAGTATTATGGACAGGGAAAGACCTAATCTAAGATCTGCTCAAAAATATTTAGCCTTCAAATTCATACCGTGATCGTAGCATGCATGGACTCGACTCATATGACGGGGATTTCCATGAAAAATATGTTGGGCCGAAAATGGGTGATCACTGTACATTTCTTTTCTGTTTCCTATTTATATTTATATTTTACCTCCTGAATTTAGCATTATGGACAGGGAAAGACCTAATCTAAGATCTGCACAAAAATATTTTGCCTTCAAATTCATACCGTCATCGTAGCATGCATGGACTCGACTCATATGAATGGGATTTCCATGAAAAAGATTGTGGGCCGAAAATGGGTGATAACTGTACATTTCTCTTCTGTTTCCTATTTATATTTTTATTTTACCTCCTCAATTTAGCATTATGGACAGGGTAAGACCTAATCTAAGATCTGCACAAAAATATTTAGCCTTCAAATTCATACCGTGATCGTAGCATGCATGGACTCGACTCATATAAATGGGATTTCCATGAAAAAGATTGTGGGCCGAAAATGGGTGATCACTGTACATTTCTCTTCTGTTTCCTATTTATATTTCTATTTTACCTCCTCAATTTAGCATTATGGACAGGGAAAGACCTAATCTAAGATCTGCACAAAAATATTAAGCCTTCAAATTCATACCGTCATCGTAGCATGCATGGACTCGACTCATATGAATGGGATTTTCATGAAAAAGATGGTGGGCCGAAAATGGGTGATCACTGTACATTTCTCTTCTGTTTGCTATTTATATTTATATTTTACCTCCGCAATTTAGCATTATGGACAGTGAAAGACCTAATCTATGATCTGCACAAAAACATTTTGCCTTCAAATTCATACCGTCATCGTAGCATGCATGGACTCCACTCATATGAATGGGATTTCCATGAAAAAGATTGTGGGCAGAAAATGGGTGATCACTGTACATTTCTCTTCTGTTTCCTATTTATATTTATATTTTACCTCCTCAATTTAGCATTATGGACAGGGAAAGACCTAATCTAAAATCTGCACAAAAATATTTTGCCTTCAAATTCATACCGTGATCGGAGCATGCATGGACTCGACTCATATGAATGGAATTTCCTTGAAAAAGATTGTGGGCCGAAAATGGGTGATCACTGTTCATTTCTCTTCTGTTTCCTATTTATATATATCTTTTACCTTCTCACTTTAGCATTATGGACAGGGAAAGACCTCATCTAAGATCTGCACAAAAATATTTAGCCTTCAAATTCATACCGTCATCGTAGCATGCATGGACTCGACTCATATGACTGGGATTTCCATGAAAAAGATAGTGGGAAGAAAATGGGTGATCACTGTACATTTCTCTTCTGTTTCCTATTTATATTTATATTTTACCTCCTCAATTTAGCATTATGGACGGGGAAAGACCTAATCTAATATCTGCACAAAAATATTTTGCCTTCACATTCATAGCGCGATCGTAGCATGCATGTACTCGACTCATATGACTGGGATTTCCATGAAAAAGATTGTGGGCAGAAAATGGGTGATCACTGTACATTTCTCTTCTGTTTCCTATTTATATTTATATTTTACCTCCTCAATTTAGCATTTGGGACAGGGAAAGACCTCATCTAAGATCTGCAAAAAAATATTTTGCCTTCAAAATCATACCGTGACCGTAGCATGCATGGAATTAACTCATATGACTGGGATTTCCATGAAAAAGATAGTGGGCAGAAAATGGGTGATCACTGTACATTTCTCTTCAGTTTCCTATTTATATTTATATTTTACCTCCTCAATTTAGCATTATGGACAGGGAATGACCTAATTTAAGATCTGCACAAAAATATTTTGCCTTCAAATTCATACCGTGATCGTAGCATACATGGACTCGACTCATATGACTGGGATTTCCATGAAAAAGATTGTGGGCCGAGAATGGGTGATCCCTGTACATTTCTCTTCTGTTTCCTATTTATATTTATATTTTACCTCCTCAATTTAGCATTATGGAAAAGGAAAAACCAAATCTAAGATCTGCACAAAAATATTTTGCCTTCAAATTCATACCGTGATCGTAGCATGCATGAACTCGACTCATATGACTGGGATTTCCATGAAATAGGTTGTGGGACGAAAAGTGGTGATCACTGTACATTTCTCTTCTGTTTCCTATTAAATTTGTATTTCTCTTCTGCTTCCTATTTATATTTCTATTTTACTTCCTTCATTTAGCATTATGGACAGGGAAAGACCTAATCTAAGTTCTGCAAAAAAATATTTTGCCTTCAAATTCATACCGTGATCGTAGCATGCATGGACTTGGCTCATATGACTGGGATTTCCATGAAAAAGATTCTGGGCAGAAAATGGGTGATCACTGTACATTTCTCTTCTGTTTCCTATTTATATTACTATTTTACCTCCTCAATTTAGCATTATGGACAGGGAAAGACCTAATCTAAGATCTGCACAAAAATATTTTGCCTTCAAATTCATACCGTGATCGTAGCATGCATGGACTCGACTCATATGACTGGGATTTCCATGAAAAAGGTTGTGGGCCGAAAATGGGTGATCACTGTATATTTCTCTTCTGTTTCCTATTTATATTTATATTTTACCTCCTCAATTTAGCATTATGGACAGGGAAAGACCTTATCTAAGCTCTGCACATAAATATTTGCCTTCAAATTCATACCGTGATCGTAGCATGCATGGACTCGACTCACATTACTGGGATTTCCATGAAAAAGATTGTGGGCAGATAATGGGTGATCACTGTACATTTCTCTTCTGTTTCCTATTTATATTTATATTTTACTTCCTTCCTTTAGCATTATGGACAGGGAAAGACCTAATCTAAGATCTGCAAAAAAATATTTTGCCCTCTAATTCATACCGTGATCGTAGCATGTATAGACTGGACTCATATGACTGGGCTTTCCATGAAAAAGATTGTCGGCAGAAAATGGGTGATCCCAGTACATTTCTCTTCGTTTTCCTATTTATATTTCTATTTTACCTCCTCAATTTAGCATTATGGACAGTGAAAGACCTAATCAAAGATCTGAAAAAAAATATTTTGCCTTCAAATTCATACCGTGAACGTAGCATGCATGTACACGACTCATATGACTGAGATTTCCATGAAAAAGATTGTGGGCAGAAAATGGGTGATCACTGTACATTTTTCTTCTGTTTTCTATTTATATTTATATTTTACCTCCTCAATTTAGCATTATGGCCAGGGAAAGACCTAATCTAAGATCTGCACAAAAATATTTTACCTTCAAATTCATACCGTGATCGTAGCATGCATGGACTCGACTCATATGACTGGGATTTCCATGAAAAAGATTGTCGGCCGAAAATGGGTGATCACTGTACATTTCTCTTCTGTTTCTTATTTATATTTCTTTTTTACCTCCTCAATTTAGCATTATGGACACGGAAAGACCTAATCTAAGCTCTGCACAAAAATATTTTTCCTTCAAATTCATACCGTGATCGTAGCATGCATGGACTCGACTCATATGACTGGGATTTCCATGAAAAATATTGTGGGCAGAAAATGGGTGATCACTGTACATTTCTCTTCTGTTTCCTATTTTTATTTCTATTTTACTTCCTTCATTTAGCATTATGGACAGGGAAAGACCTAATCTAAGATCTGCACAAAAATATTTTGCCTTCAAATTCATACAGTGATCGTAGCATGCATGGACTCGACTCATATGACTGGGATTTCCATGAAGAAGATTGTGGGCAGAAAATTGGGTGATCATTGTACATTTCTCTTCTGTTTCCTATTAAATTTGTATTTTACCTCCTCAATTTAGCATTATAGACAGGGAAAGACCTAATCTAAGATCTGCACAAAAATATTTTGCCTTCAAATTCATACCGTGATCGTAGCATGCATGGAATCAACTCATATGACTGGGATTTCCATGAAAAAGATTGTGGGCCGAAAATGGTTGATCACTGTACATTTCTCTTCTGTTTCCTATTTATATCTCTATTTTACCTCCTCTATTTAGCATTATGGACAGGGAAAGACCTCATCTAAAATCTGCACAAAAATATTTTGTCTTCAAATTCATACCGTGATCGTGGCATGCATGGACTCGACTCATATGACTGGGATTTCCATGAAAAAGATTGTGGGCCGAAAATGGGTGATCACTTTACATTTCTCTTCTGTTTCCTATTTATATTTCTATTTTACTTCCTTCCTTTAGCATTATGGACAGGGAAAGACCTAATCTAAGATCTGCAAAAAAATATTTTGCCCTCTAATTCATACCGTGATCGTAGCATGTATAGACTGGACTCATATGACTGGGCTTTTCATGAAAAAGATTGTCGGCAGAAAATGGGTGATCCCAGTACATTTCTCTTCGTTTTCCTATTTATATTTATATTTTACCTCCTCAATTTAGCATTATGGACAGGGAAAGACCTAATCAAAGATCTGAAAAAAATATTTTGCCTTCAAATTCATACCGTGATCGTAGCATGCATGGACTCGACTCATATGACTGAGATTTCCATGAAAAAGATTGTGGGCAGAAAATTGGGTGATCATTGTACATTTCTCTTCTGTTTCCTATTAAATTTGTATTTTACCTCGTCAATTTAGCATTATGGACAGGGAAAGACCTAATCTAAGATCTGCACAAAAATATTTTGCCTTCAAATTCATACCGTGATCGTAGCATGCATGGAATCAACTCATATGACTGGGATTTCCATGAAAAAGATTGTGGGCCGAAAATGGGTGATCACTGTACATTTCTCTTCTGTTTCCTATTTATATCTCTATTTTACCTCCTCTATTTAGCATTATGGACAGGGAAAGACCTCATCTAAAATCTGCACAAAAATATTTTGCCTTCAAATTCATACCGTGATCGTAGCATGCATGGACTCGACTCATATGACTGGGATTTCCATGAAAAAGATTGTGGGCCGAAAATGGGTGATCACTGTACATTTCTCTTCTGTTTCGTATATTTATTTGTATTTTACCTCCTCAATTTAGCATTATGGACAGGGAAAAACCTAATCTAAGCTCTGCACAAAAATATTTTGCCTTCAAATTCATACCATGATCGTAGCATGCATGAACTGGACTCATATGACAGGGATTTCCAGGAAAAATTTGTCGGTCGAAAATGGGTGATCACTGTACATTTCTCTTCTGTTTCATATTACTATTTCTATTTTACCTCCTCAATTTAGCATTATGGACAGGGAAAGACCTAATCTAAAATCTGCACAAAAATATTTAGCCTTCAAATTCATACCGTGATCGTAGCATGCATGGACTCGACTCATATGACTGGGATTTCCATGAAAAAGATTGTGTTCAGAAAATCGTTGATCACTGTACATTTTTCTTCTGTTTTCTATTTATATTTCTATTTTTCCTCCTCAATTTAGCATTATGGCCAGGGAAAGACCTAATCTGAGATCTGAACAAAAATATTTTACCTTCAAATTCATACCGTGATCGTAGCATGCATGGACTCGAATCATATGGCTGGGATTTCCATGAAAAAGGTTGTGGGCCGAAAATGGGTAATCACTGTAAATTTCTCTTCCGTTTCCTATTTATATTTATATTTTACCTCCTCAATTTAGCATTATGGACAGGGGAAGACCTAATCTAAGATCTGCACAAAAATATTTTGCCTTCAAATTCGTACCGTGATCGTAGCCTGCATGGACTCGTATCATATGACTGGGATTTCCATGAAAAAGATTGTGGGCCGAAAGTGGGTGATCACTGTACATTTCTCTTCTGTTTCCTATATTTATTTGTATTTTACCTCCTCAATTTAGCATTATGGACAGGGAAAAACCTAATCTAAGCTCTGCACAAAAATATTTTGCCTTCAAATTCATACCATGATCGTAGCATGCATGAACTGGACTCATATGACTGGGATTTCCAGGAAAAATTTGTCGGCCGAAATTGGGTGATCACTGTACATTTCTCTTCTGTTTCATATTACTATTTCTATTTTACCTCCTCAATTTAGCATTATGGACAGGGAAAGACCTAATCAAAGATCTGA
Organism: Acanthosepion lycidas; assembly: GCA_963932145.1. NCBI lineage: Eukaryota > Metazoa > Mollusca > Cephalopoda > Sepiida > Sepiidae > Acanthosepion > Acanthosepion lycidas. Next base: position 874,170 of record OZ010604.1, on the reverse strand, counting down.
AAAAAAATATTTTGCCTTCAAATTCATACCGTGAACGTAGCATGCATGGACTCGACTCATATGACTGAGATTTCCATGAAAAAGATTGTGGGCAGAAAATGGGTGATCACTGTACATTTTTCTTCTGTTTTCTATTTATATTTATATTTTACCTCCTCAATTTAGCATTATGGCCAGGGAAAGACCTAATCTAAGCTCTGCACAAAAATATTTTTCCTTCAAATTCATACCGTGATCGTAGCATGCATGGACTCGACTCATATGACTGGGATTTCCATGAAAAATATTGTGGGCAGAAAATGGGTGATCACTGTACATTTCTCTTCTGTTTCCTATTTTTATTTCTATTTTACTTCCTTCATTTAGCATTATGGACAGGGAAAGTCCTAATCTAATATCTGCCCAAAAATATTTTGCCTTCAAATTCATACAGTGATCGTAGCATGCATGGACTCGATTCATATGACTGGGATTTCCATGAAGAAGATTGTGGGCAGAAAATTGGGTGATCATTGTACATTTCTCTTCTGTTTCCTATTTATATTTCTATTTTACCTCCTCAATTTAGCATTATGGACAGGGAAAAACCTAATCTAAGATCTGCACAAAAATATTTTGCCTTCAAATTCATACCGTGATCGTAGCATGCATGGACTCGATTCATATGACTGGGATTTCCATGGAAAAGATTGTGGGCCGAAAATGGGTGATCACTGTACATTTCTCTTCTGTTTCCTATATTTATTTGTATTTTACCTCCTCAATTTAGCATTATGGACAGGGAAAAACCTAATCTAAGCTCTGCACAAAAATATTTTGCCTTCAAATTCATACCATGATCGTAGCATGCATGAACTGGACTCATATGACTGGGATTTCCAGGAAAAATTTGTCGGTCGAAAATGGGTGATCACTGTACATTTCTCTTCTGTTTCATATTACTATTTCTATTTTACCTCCTCAATTTAGCATTATGGACAGGGAAAGACCTAATCTAAAATCTGCACAAACATATTTTGCCTTCAAATTCGTACCGTGATCGTAGCCTGCATGGACTCGTATCATATGACTGGGATTTCCATGAAAAAGATTGTGGGCAGAAAATGGGTGATCACTGTACATTTCTCTTCTGTTTCCAATATATATTTCTATTTTACTTCCTTCCTTTAGCATTATGGACAGGGAAAGACCTAATCTAAGATCTGCAAAAAAATATTTTGCCCTCTAATTCATACCGTGATCGTAGCATGTATAGACTGGACTCATATGACTGGGATTTCCATGAAAAAGATTGTCGGCAGAAAATGGGTGATCCCAGTACATTTCTCTTCTGTTTCCTATTTATATTTCTATTTTACCTCCTCAATTTAGCATTATGGACAGGGAAAGACCTCATCAAAGATCTGAAAAAAAATATTTTGCCTTCAAATTCATACCGTGAACGTAGCATGCATGGACTCGACTCATATGCCTGAGATTTCCATGAAAAAGATTGTGGGCAGAAAATGGGTGATCACTGTACATTTCTCTTCTGTTTCCTATTTATATTTCTATTTTACCGCCTCAATTTAGCATTATGGACAGGGAAAGACCTCATCAAAGATCTGAAAAAAAATATTTTGCCTTCAAATTCATACCGTGAACGTAGCATGCATGGACTCGACTCATATGCCTGAGATTTCCATGAAAAAGATTGTGGGCAGAAAATGGGTGATCACTGTACATTTCTCTTCTGTTTCCTATTTATATTTCTATTTTACCTCCTCAATTTAGCATTATGGACACGGAAAGACCTAATCTAAGCTCTGCACAAAAATATTTCTCCTTCAAATTCATACCGTGATCGTAGCATGCATGGACTCGACTCATATGACTGGGATTTCCATGAAAAATATTGTGGGCAGAAAATGGGTGATCACTGTACATTTCTCTTCTGTTTCCTATTTTTATTTCTATTTTACTTCCTTCATTTAGCATTATGGACAGGGAAAGACCTAATCTAAGATCTGCACAAAAATATTTTGCCTTCAAATTCATACAGTGATCGTAGCATGCATGGACTCGACTCATATGACTGGGATTTCCATGAAGAATATTGTGGGCAGAAAATTGGGTGATCATTGTACATTTCTCTTCTGTTTCCTATTAAATTTGTATTTTACCTCCTCAATTTAGCATTATGGACAGGGAAAGACCTAATCTAAGATCTGCACAAAAATATTTTGCCTTCAAATTCATACCGTGATCGTAGCATGCATGGAATCAAATCATATGACTGGGATTTCCATGAAAAAGTTTGTGGGCCGAAAATGGGTGATCACTGTAAATTTCTCTTCTGTTTCCTATTTATATCTCTATTTTACCTCCTCAATTTAGCATTATGGACAGGGAAAGACCTAATCTAAGATCTGCACAAAAATATTTTGCCTTCAAATTTATACCGTGATCGTAGCATGCATGGACTCGACTCATATGACTGGGATTTCCATGAAAAAGATTGTCGGCCGAAAATTGGTGATCACTGTATATTTCTCTTCTGTTTCTTATTTATATTTCTATTTTACCTCCTCAATTTAGCATTATGGACACGGAAAGACCTAATCTAAGCTCTGCACAAAAATATTTTGCCTTCAAATTCATACCGTGATCGTAGCATGCATGGACTCGACTCATATGACTGGGATTTCCATGAAAAAGGTTGTGGGCCGAAAATGGGTAATCACTGTAAATTTCTCTTCTGTTTCCTATTTATATTTATATTTTACCTCCTCAATTTAGCATTATGGACAGGGAAAGACCTAATCTAAGATCTGCACAAAAATATTTTGCCTTCAAATTCATACGTTGATCGTAGCATGCATGGACTCGACTCATATGACTGGGATTTCCATGAAAAAGATTGTCAGCCGAAAATGGGTGATCACTGTACATTTCTCTTCTGTTTCCTATTTATATTTGTATTTTACCTCCTTAATTTAGCATTATGGACAGGGAACGACCTAATCTAAGCTCTGCACAAAAATATTTTGCCTTCAAATTCATACCGTGATCGTATCATGCATGGACTCGACTCATATGACTGGGATTTACATGAAAAAGATTGTGGGCAGAAAATGGGTGATCACTGTACATTTATCTTCTGTTTCCTATTTATATTTCTATTTTACTTACTTCATTTAGCATTGGGGACAGGGAAAGACCTAATCTAAGATCTGCACTAAAATATTTAGCCTGCAAATTCATACCGTGATCGTAGCATGCATGGACTCGACTCATATGACTGGGATTTCCATGAAAAAGGTTGTGGGCCGAAAATGGGTGATCACTGTACATTTCTCTTCTGTTTCCTATTTATATTTCTATTTTACTTCCTTGATTTAGCATTATGGACTGGGAAAGACCTAATCTAAGATCTGCAAAAAAATATTTTGACTTTAAATTCATACCGTGATCATAGCATGTATGGACTCGACTCATATGACTGGGATTTCCATGAAAAAGATTGTGGGCGGAAAATTGGTGATCATTGTATATTTCTCTTCTGTTTCCTATTTATATTTCTATTTTACCTCCTCAATTTAGCATTATGGACAGGGAAAGACCTAATCTAAGATCTGCACAAAAATATTTTGCCTTCAAATTTATACCGTGATCGTAGCATGCATGGACTCGACTCATATGACTGGGATTTCCATGAAAAAGATTGTCGGCCGAAAATTGGTGATCACTGTACATTTCTCTTCTGTTTCTTATTTATATTTATATTTTACCTCCTCAATTTAGCATTATGGACAGGGAAAGTCCTAATCTAAGATCTGCACAAAAATATTTTGCCTTCAAATTCATACGGTGATCGTAGCATGCATGGACTCGACTCATATGACTGGGATTTCCATGAAAAAGATTGTCAGCCGAAAATGGGTGATCACTGTACATTTCTCTTCTGTTTCCTATTTATATTCGTATTTTACCTCCTTAATATAGCATTATGGACAGGGAACGACCTAATCTAAGCTCTGCACAAAAATATTTTGCCTTCAAATTCATACCGTGATCGTATCATGCATGGACTCGACTCATATGACTGGGATTTACATGAAAAAGATTGTGGGCAGAAAATGGGTGATCACTGTACATTTATCTTCTGTTTCCTATTCATATTTATATTTTACCTCCTCAATTTAGCATCATGGAGAGGGAAAGACCTAATCTAAGATGTGCACAAAAATATTTTGCCTTCAAATTCATACCGTGATCGTAGCATGCTTGGACTCGACTCATATGACTGGGCTTTCCATGAAACAGGTTGTGGGCCGAAAATGGGTGATCACTGTACATTTCTCTTCTGTTTCCTATTTATATTTATATTTTACCTGCTCAATTTAGCATTATGGACAGGGAAAGACCTAATCTAAGCTCTGTACATAAATATTTGCCTTCAAATTCATACCGTGATCGTAGCATGCATGGACTCGACTCACATGACTGGGATTTCCATGAAAAAGATTGTGGGCAGAAAATGGGTGATCACTGTACATTTCTCTTCTGTTTTCTATTAATATTTCTATTTTACTTCCTCAATTTAGCATTATGGCCAGAGAAAGACCTAATCTAAGATCTGCACAAAAATATTTTACCTTCAAATTCATACCGTGATCGTAGCATGCATGGACTCGACTCATATGACTGGGATTTCCATGAAAAAGATTGTCGGCCGAAAATGGGTGATCACTGTACATTTCTCTTCTGTTTCTTATTTATATTTCTATTTTACCTCCTCAATTTAGCATTATGGAAACGGAAAGACCTAATCTAAGCTCTGCACAAAAATATTTTGCCTTCAAATTCATACCGTGATCGTAGCATGCATGGACTCGACTCATATGACTGGAATTTCCATGAAAAAGTTTGTGGGCCAAAAATGGGTGATCACTGTACATTTCTCTTCTGTTTCCTATTTACATTTATATTTTACCTCCTCAATTTAGCATGATGGACAGGGAAAGACCTAATCTAAGATCTGCAAAAAAATATTTTGACTTTAAATTCATACCGTGATCATAGCATGTATGGACTCGACTCATATGACTGGGATTTCCATGAAAAAGATTGTGGGCAGAAAATGGGTGATCAATGTACATTTCTCTTCTGTTTCCTTTTTATATTTCTATTCACTTCCTTGATTTAGCATTATGGAATGGGAAAGACCTAATCTAAGATCTGCAAAAAAATATTTTGACTTTAAATTCATACCGTGATCATAGCATGTATGGACTCGACTCATATGACTGGGATTTCCATGAAAAAGATTGTGGGCGGAAAATTGGTGATCATTGTATATTTCTCTTCTGTTTCCTATTTATATTTCTATTTTGCCTCCTCAATTTAGCATTATGGACAGGGAAAGACCTAATCTAAGATCTGCACAAAAATATTTTGCCTTCAAATTTATACCGTTATCGTAGCATGCATGGACTCGACTCATATGACTGGGATTTCCATGAAAAATATTGTCGGCCGAAAATTGGTGATCACTGTACATTTCTCTTCTGTTTCTTATTTATATTTCTATTTTACCTCCTCAATTTAGCATTATGGACACGGAAAGACCTAATCTAAGCTCTGCACAAAAATATTTTGCGTTCAAATTCATACCGTGATCGTAGCATGCATGGACTCGACTCATATGACTGGGATTTCCATGAAAAAGGTTGTGGGCCGAAAATGGGTAATCACTGTAAATTTCTCTTCTGTTTCCTATTTATATTTATAATTTACCTCCTCAATTTAGCATTATGGACAGGGAAAGACCTAATCTAAGATCTGCACAAAAATATTTTGCCTTCAAATTCATACCGTGATCGTAGCATGCATGGACCCGACTCATATGACTGGGATTTCGATGAAAAAGATTGTGGGCAGAAAATGGGAGATCACTGCACATTTCTGTTCTGTTTCCTATTTATATTTGTATTTTACCTCCTTAATTTAACATTATGGACAGGGAACGACCTAATCTAAGCTCTGCACAAAAATATTTTGCCTTCAAATTCATACCGTGATCGTATCATGCATGGACTCGACTCATATGACTGGGATTTCCATGAAAAATATTGTGGGCAGAAAATGGGTGATCACTGTACATTTATCTTCTGTTTCCTATTTACATTTATATTTTACCTCCTCAATTTAGCATCATGGAGAGGGAAAGACCTAATCTAAGATGTGCACAAAAATATTTTGCCTTCAAATTCATACCGTGATCGTAGCATGCATGGACTCGACTCACATGACTGGGATTTCCATGAAAAAGATTGTGGGCAGAAAATGGGTGATCACTGTACATTTCTCTTCTGTTTCCTATTTATATTTCTATTTTACTTCCTTCCTTTAGCATTATGGACAGGGAAAGACCTAATCTAAGTTCTGCAAAAAAATATTTTGCCTTCAAATTCATACCGTGATCGTAGCATGCATGGACTCGACTCATATGACTGGGATTTCCATGAAAAAGATTGTCGGCCGAAAATGGGTTATCACTGTACATTTTTCTTCTGTTTTGTATTTATATTTCTATTTTACTTCCTCAATTTAGCATTATGGCCAGAGAAAGACCTAATCTAAGATCTGCACAAAAATATTTTACCTTCAAATTCATACCGTGATCGTAGCATGCATGGACTCGACTCATATGACTGGGATTTCCATGAAAAAGATTGTCGGCCGAAAATGGGTGATCACTGTACATTTCTCTTCTGTTTCTTATTTATATTTCTATTTTACCTCCTTAATTTAGCATTATGCACACGGAAAGACCTAATCTAAGCTCTTCACAAAAATATTTTGCCTTCAAATTCATACCGTGATCGTAGCATGCATGGACTCGACTCATATGACTGCAATTTCCATGAAAAAGATTGTGGGCCAAAAATGGGTGATCAATGTACATTTCTCTTCTGTTTCTTATTTATATTTCTATTTTACTTCCTTGATTTAGCATTATGGACTGGGAAAGACCTAATCTAAGATCTGCAAAAAAATATTTTGACTTTAAATTCATACCGTGATCATAGCATGTATGGACTCGACTCATATGACTGGGATTTCCATGAAAAAGATTGTGGGCGGAAAATTGGTGATCATTGTATATTTCTCTTCTGTTTCCTATTTATATTTCTATTTTACCTCCTCAATTTAGCATTATGGACAGGGAAAGACCTAATCTAAGATCTGCACAAAAATATTTTGCCTTCAAATTTATACCGTGATCGTAGCATGCATGGACTCGACACATATGACTGGGATTTCCATGAAAAAGATTGTCGGCCGAAAATTGGTGATCACTGTACATTTCTCTTCTGTTTCTTATTTATATTTATATTTTACCTCCTCAATTTAGCATTATGGACAGGGAAAGTCCTAATCTAAGATCTGCACAAAAATATTTTGCCTTCAAATTCATACGGTGATCGTAGCATGCATGGACTCGACTCATATGACTGGGATTTCCATGAAAAAGATTGTCAGCCGAAAATGGGTGATCACTGTACATTTCTCTTCTGTTTCCTATTTATATTCGTATTTTACCTCCTTAATATAGCATTATGGACAGGGAACGACCTAATCTAAGCTCTGCACAAAAATATTTTGCCTTCAAATTCATACCGTGATCGTATCATGCATGGACTCGACTCATATGACTGGGATTTACATGAAAAAGATTGTGGGCAGAAAATGGGTGATCACTGTACATTTATCTTCTGTTTCCTATTCATATTTATATTTTACCTCCTCAATTTAGCATCATGGAGAGGGAAAGACCTAATCTAAGATGTGCACAAAAATATTTTGCCTTCAAATTCATACCGTGATCGTAGCATGCTTGGACTCGACTCATATGACTGGGCTTTCCATGAAACAGGTTGTGGGCCGAAAATGGGTGATCACTGTACATTTCTCTTCTGTTTCCTATTTATATTTATATTTTACCTGCTCAATTTAGCATTATGGACAGGGAAAGACCTAATCTAAGCTCTGCACATAAATATTTGCCTTCAAATTCATACCGTGATCGTAGCATGCATGGACTCGACTCACATGACTGGGATTTCCATGAAAAAGATTGTGGGCAGAAAATGGGTGATCACTGTACATTTCTCTTCTGTTTTCTATTAATATTTCTATTTTACTTCCTCAATTTAGCATTATGGCCAGAGAAAGACCTAATCTAAGATCTGCACAAAAATATTTTACCTTCAAATTTATACCGTGATCGTAGCATGCATGGACTCGACTCATATGACTGGGATTTCCATGAAAAAGATTGTCGGCCGAAAATGGGTGATCACTGTACATTTCTCTTCTGTTTCTTATTTATATTTCTATTTTACCTCCTCAATTTAGCATTATGGAAACGGAAAGACCTAATCTAAGCTCTGCACAAAAATATTTTGCCTTCAAATTCATACCGTGATCGTAGCATGCATGGACTCGACTCATATGACTGGAATTTCCATGAAAAAGTTTGTGGGCCAAAAATGGGTGATCACTGTACATTTCTCTTCTGTTTCCTATTTACATTTATATTTTACCTCCTCAATTTAGCATGATGGACAGGGAAAGACCTAATCTAAGATCTGCAAAAAAATATTTTGACTTTAAATTCATACCGTGATCATAGCATGTATGGACTCGACTCATATGACTGGGAATTCCATGAAAAAGATTGTGGGCAGAAAATGGGTGATCAATGTACATTTCTCTTCTGTTTCCTTTTTATATTTCTATTCACTTCCTTGATTTAGCATTATGGAATGGGAAAGACCTAATCTAAGATCTGCAAAAAAATATTTTGACTTTAAATTCATACCGTGATCATAGCATGTATGGACTCGACTCATATGACTGGGATTTCCATGAAAAAGATTGTGGGCGGAAAATTGGTGATCATTGTATATTTCTCTTCTGTTTCCTATTTATATTTATATTTTGCCTCCTCAATTTAGCATTATGGACAGGGAAAGACCTAATCTAAGATCTGCACAAAAATATTTTGCCTTCAAATTTATACCGTTATCGTAGCATGCATGGACTCGACTCATATGACTGGGATTTCCATGAAAAATATTGTCGGCCGAAAATTGGTGATCACTGTACATTTCTCTTCTGTTTCTTATTTATATTTCTATTTTACCTCCTCAATTTAGCATTATGGACACGGAAAGACCTAATCTAAGCTCTGCACAAAAATATTTTGCGTTCAAATTCATACCGTGATCGTAGCATGCATGGACTCGACTCATATGACTGGGATTTCCATGAAAAAGGTTGTGGGCCGAAAATGGGTAATCACTGTAAATTTCTCTTCTGTTTCCTATTTATATTTATAATTTACCTCCTCAATTTAGCATTATGGACAGGGAAAGACCTAATCTAAGATCTGCACAAAAATATTTTGCCTTCAAATTCATACCGTGATCGTAGCATGCATGGACCCGACTCATATGACTGGGATTTCGATGAAAAAGATTGTGGGCAGAAAATGGGAGATCACTGCACATTTCTGTTCTGTTTCCTATTTATATTTGTATTTTACCTCCTTAATTTAACATTATGGACAGGGAACGACCTAATCTAAGCTCTGCACAAAAATATTTTGCCTTCAAATTCATACCGTGATCGTATCATGCATGGACTCGACTCATATGACTGGGATTTCCATGAAAAATATTGTGGGCAGAAAATGGGTGATCACTGTACATTTATCTTCTGTTTCCTATTTACATTTATATTTTACCTCCTCAATTTAGCATCATGGAGAGGGAAAGACCTAATCTAAGATGTGCACAAAAATATTTTGCCTTCAAATTCATACCGTGATCGTAGCATGCATGGACTCGACTCACATGACTGGGATTTCCATGAAAAAGATTGTGGGCAGAAAATGGGTGATCACTGTACATTTCTCTTCTGTTTCCTATTTATATTTCTATTTTACTTCCTTCCTTTAGCATTATGGACAGGGAAAGACCTAATCTAAGTTCTGCAAAAAAATATTTTGCCTTCAAATTCATACCGTGATCGTAGCATGCATGGACTCGACTCATATGACTGGGATTTCCATGAAAAAGATTGTCGGCCGAAAATGGGTTATCACTGTACATTTTTCTTCTGTTTTGTATTTATATTTCTATTTTACTTCCTCAATTTAGCATTATGGCCAGAGAAAGACCTAATCTAAGATCTGCACAAAAATATTTTACCTTCAAATTCATACCGTGATCGTAGCATGCATGGACTCGACTCATATGACTGGGATTTCCATGAAAAAGATTGTCGGCCGAAAATGGGTGATCACTGTACATTTCTCTTCTGTTTCTTATTTATATTTCTATTTTACCTCCTTAATTTAGCATTATGCACACGGAAAGACCTAATCTAAGCTCTTCACAAAAATATTTTGCCTTCAAATTCATACCGTGATCGTAGCATGCATGGACTCGACTCATATGACTGGAATTTCCATGAAAAAGATTGTGGGCCAAAAATGGGTGATCAATGTACATTTCTCTTCTGTTTCTTATTTATATTTCTATTTTACTTCCTTGATTTAGCATTATGGACTGGGAAAGACCTAATCTAAGATCTGCAAAAAAATATTTTGACTTTAAATTCATACCGTGATCATAGCATGTATGGACTCGACTCATATGACTGGGATTTCCATGAAAAAGATTGTGGGCGGAAAATTGGTGATCATTGTATATTTCTCTTCTGTTTCCTATTTATATTTCTATTTTACCTCCTCAATTTAGCATTATGGACAGGGAAAGACCTAATCTAAGATCTGCACAAAAATATTTTGCCTTCAAATTTATACCGTGATCGTAGCATGCATGGACTCGACTCATATGACTGGGATTTCCATGAAAAAGATTGTCGGCCGAAAATTGGTGATCACTGTACATTTCTCTTCTGTTTCTTATTTATATTTATATTTTACCTCCTCAATTTAGCATTATGGACAGGGAAAGTCCTAATCTAAGATCTGCACAAAAATATTTTGCCTTCAAATTCATACGGTGATCGTAGCATGCATGGACTCGACTCATATGACTGGGATTTCCATGAAAAAGATTGTCAGCCGAAAATGGGTGATCACTGTACATTTCTCTTCTGTTTCCTATTTATATTCGTATTTTACCTCCTTAATATAGCATTATGGACAGGGAACGACCTAATCTAAGCTCTGCACAAAAATATTTTGCCTTCAAATTCATACCGTGATCGTATCATGCATGGACTCGACTCATATGACTGGGATTTACATGAAAAAGATTGTGGGCAGAAAATGGGTGATCACTGTACATTTATCTTCTGTTTCCTATTCATATTTATATTTTACCCCCTCAATTTAGCATCATGGAGAGGGAAAGACCTAATCTAAGATGTGCACAAAAATATTTTGCCTTCAAATTCATACCGTGATCGTAGCATGCTTGGACTCGACTCATATGACTGGGCTTTCCATGAAACAGGTTGTGGGCCGAAAATGGGTGATCACTGTACATTTCTCTTCTGTTTCCTATTTATATTTATATTTTACCTGCTCAATTTAGCATTATGGACAGGGAAAGACCTAATCTAAGCTCTGCACATAAATATTTGCCTTCAAATTCATACCGTGATCGTAGCATGCATGGACTCGACTCACATGACTGGGATTTCCATGAAAAAGATTGTGGGCAGAAAATGGGTGATCACTGTACATTTCTCTTCTGTTTTCTATTAATATTTCTATTTTACTTCCTCAATTTAGCATTATGGCCAGAGAAAGACCTAATCTAAGATCTGCACAAAAATATTTTACCTTCAAATTTATACCGTGATCGTAGCATGCATGGACTCGACTCATATGACTGGGATTTCCATGAAAAAGATTGTCGGCCGAAAATGGGTGATCACTGTACATTTCTCTTCTGTTTCTTATTTATATTTCTATTTTACCTCCTCAATTTAGCATTATGGAAACGGAAAGACCTAATCTAAGCTCTGCACAAAAATATTTTGCCTTCAAATTCATACCGTGATCGTAGCATGCATGGACTCGACTCATATGACTGGAATTTCCATGAAAAAGTTTGTGGGCCAAAAATGGGTGATCACTGTACATTTCTCTTCTGTTTCCTATTTACATTTATATTTTACCTCCTCAATTTAGCATGATGGACAGGGAAAGACCTAATCTAAGATCTGCAAAAAAATATTTTGACTTTAAATTCATACCGTGATCATAGCATGTATGGACTCGACTCATATGACTGGGAATTCCATGAAAAAGATTGTGGGCAGAAAATGGGTGATCAATGTACATTTCTCTTCTGTTTCCTTTTTATATTTCTATTCACTTCCTTGATTTAGCATTATGGAATGGGAAAGACCTAATCTAAGATCTGCAAAAAAATATTTTGACTTTAAATTCATACCGTGATCATAGCATGTATGGACTCGACTCATATGACTGGGATTTCCATGAAAAAGATTGTGGGCGGAAAATTGGTGATCATTGTATATTTCTCTTCTGTTTCCTATTTATATTTATATTTTGCCTCCTCAATTTAGCATTATGGACAGGGAAAGACCTAATCTAAGATCTGCACAAAAATATTTTGCCTTCAAATTTATACCGTTATCGTAGCATGCATGGACTCGACTCATATGACTGGGATTTCCATGAAAAATATTGTCGGCCGAAAATTGGTGATCACTGTACATTTCTCTTCTGTTTCTTATTTATATTTATATTTTACCTCCTCAATTTAGCATTATGGACAGGGAAAGTCCTAATCTAAGATCTGCACAAAAATATTTTGCCTTCAAATTCATACGGTGATCGTAGCATGCATGGACTCGACTCATATGACTGGGATTTCCATGAAAAAGATTGTCAGCCGAAAATGGGTGATCACTGTACATTTCTCTTCTGTTTCCTATTTATATTCGTATTTTACCTCCTTAATATAGCATTATGGACAGGGAACGACCTAATCTAAGCTCTGCACAAAAATATTTTGCCTTCAAATTCATACCGTGATCGTATCATGCATGGACTCGACTCATATGACTAGGATTTACATGAAAAAGATTGTGGGCAGAAAATGGGTGATCACTGTACATTTATCTTCTGTTTCCTATTCATATTTATATTTTACCTCCTCAATTTAGCATCATGGAGAGGGAAAGACCTAATCTAAGATGTGCACAAAAATATTTTGCCTTCAAATTCATACCGTGATCGTAGCATGCTTGGACTCGACTCATATGACTGGGCTTTCCATGAAACAGGTTGTGGGCCGAAAATGGGTGATCACTGTACATTTCTCTTCTGTTTCCTATTTATATTTATATTTTACCTGCTCAATTTAGCATTATGGACAGGGAAAGACCTAATCTAAGCTCTGCACATAAATATTTGCCTTCAAATTCATACCGTGATCGTAGCATGCATGGACTCGACTCACATGACTGGGATTTCCATGAAAAAGATTGTGGGCAGAAAATGGGTGATCACTGTACATTTCTCTTCTGTTTTCTATTAATATTTCTATTTTACTTCCTCAATTTAGCATTATGGCCAGAGAAAGACCTAATCTAAGATCTGCACAAAAATATTTTACCTTCAAATTCATACCGTGATCGTAACATGCATGGACTCGACTCATATGACTGGGATTTCCATGAAAAAGATTGTCGGCCGAAAATGGGTGATCACTGTACATTTCTCTTCTGTTTCTTATTTATATTTCTATTTTACCTCCTCAATTTAGCATTATGGAAACGGAAAGACCTAATCTAAGCTCTGCACAAAAATATTTTGCCTTCAAATTCATACCGTGATCGTAGCATGCATGGACTCGACTCATATGACTGGAATTTCCATGAAAAAGTTTGTGGGCCAAAAATGGGTGATCACTGTACATTTCTCTTCTGTTTCCTATTTACATTTATATTTTACCTCCTCAATTTAGCATGATGGACAGGGAAAGACCTAATCTAAGATCTGCAAAAAAATATTTTGACTTTAAATTCATACCGTGATCATAGCATGTATGGACTCGACTCATATGACTGGGATTTCCATGAAAAAGATTGTGGGCAGAAAATGGGTGATCAATGTACATTTCTCTTCTGTTTCCTTTTTATATTTCTATTCACTTCCTTGATTTAGCATTATGGAATGGGAAAGACCTAATCTAAGATCTGCAAAAAAATATTTTGACTTTAAATTCATACCGTGATCATAGCATGTATGGACTCGACTCATATGACTGGGATTTCCATGAAAAAGATTGTGGGCGGAAAATTGGTGATCATTGTATATTTCTCTTCTGTTTCCTATTTATATTTCTATTTTGCCTCCTCAATTTAGCATTATGGACAGGGAAAGACCTAATCTAAGATCTGCACAAAAATATTTTGCCTTCAAATTTATACCGTTATCGTAGCATGCATGGACTCGACTCATATGACTGGGATTTCCATGAAAAATATTGTCGGCCGAAAATTGGTGATCACTGTACATTTCTCTTCTGTTTCTTATTTATATTTCTATTTTACCTCCTCAATTTAGCATTATGGACACGGAAAGACCTAATCTAAGCTCTGCACAAAAATATTTTGCGTTCAAATTCATACCGTGATCGTAGCATGCATGGACTCGACTCATATGACTGGGATTTCCATGAAAAAGGTTGTGGGCCGAAAATGGGTAATCACTGTAAATTTCTCTTCTGTTTCCTATTTATATTTATAATTTACCTCCTCAATTTAGCATTATGGACAGGGAAAGACCTAATCTAAGATCTGCACAAAAATATTTTGCCTTCAAATTCATACCGTGATCGTAGCATGCATGGACCCGACTCATATGACTGGGATTTCGATGAAAAAGATTGTGGGCAGAAAATGGGAGATCACTGCACATTTCTGTTCTGTTTCCTATTTATATTTGTATTTTACCTCCTTAATTTAACATTATGGACAGGGAACGACCTAATCTAAGCTCTGCACAAAAATATTTTGCCTTCAAATTCATACCGTGATCGTATCATGCATGGACTCGACTCATATGACTGGGATTTCCATGAAAAATATTGTGGGCAGAAAATGGGTGATCACTGTACATTTATCTTCTGTTTCCTATTTACATTTATATTTTACCTCCTCAATTTAGCATCATGGAGAGGGAAAGACCTAATCTAAGATGTGCACAAAAATATTTTGCCTTCAAATTCATACCGTGATCGTAGCATGCATGGACTCGACTCACATGACTGGGATTTCCATGAAAAAGATTGTGGGCAGAAAATGGGTGATCACTGTACATTTCTCTTCTGTTTCCTATTTATATTTCTATTTTACTTCCTTCCTTTAGCATTATGGACAGGGAAAGACCTAATCTAAGTTCTGCAAAAAAATATTTTGCCTTCAAATTCATACCGTGATCGTAGCATGCATGGACTCGACTCATATGACTGGGATTTCCATGAAAAAGATTGTCGGCCGAAAATGGGTTATCACTGTACATTTTTCTTCTGTTTTGTATTTATATTTCTATTTTACTTCCTCAATTTAGCATTATGGCCAGAGAAAGACCTAATCTAAGATCTGCACAAAAATATTTTACCTTCAAATTCATACCGTGATCGTAGCATGCATGGACTCGACTCATATGACTGGGATTTCCATGAAAAAGATTGTCGGCCGAAAATGGGTGATCACTGTACATTTCTCTTCTGTTTCTTATTTATATTTCTATTTTCCCTCCTTAATTTAGCATTATGCACACGGAAAGACCTAATCTAAGCTCTTCACAAAAATATTTTGCCTTCAAATTCATACCGTGATCGTAGCATGCATGGACTCGACTCATATGACTGGAATTTCCATGAAAAAGATTGTGGGCCAAAAATGGGTGATCACTGTACATTTCTCTTCTGTTTCCTATTTACATTTATATTTTACCTCCTCAATTTAGCATTATGGACAGGGAAAGAACTAATCTAAGCTCTGCACAAAAATATTTTGCCATCAATTCATACCGTGATCGTAGCATGCATGGACTCGACTCATATGGCTGGGATTTCCATGAAAAAGGTTGTGGGCCGAAAATGGGTGATCACTGTACATTTCTTTTCTGTTTCCTATTTATATTTATATTTTATTTCCTTCATTTAGCATTATGGACCGGTAAAGACCTAATCCAAGCTCTGCAAAAATATTTTGCCTTCAAATTCATACCGTGATCATAGCATGCATGGACTCGAGTCATATGACTGGGATTTCCATCAAAAAGATTGTGGGCCGAAAATGGGTGATCACTGTACATTTCTCTTCTGTTTCCTATTTATATTTATATTTTACCTCCTCAATTTAGCATTATGGACAGGGAAAGACCTAATCTAAGCTCTGCACTTAAATATATTGCCTTCAAATTCATACCGTGATCGTAGCATGCATGGACTCGACTCACATGACTGGGATTTCCATGAAAAAGATTGTGGGCAGAAAATGGGTGATCACTGTACATTTCTCTTCTGTTTCTTATTTATATTTATATTTTACTTCCTTCCTTTAGCATTATGGACAGGGAAAGACCTAATCTAAGATCTGCAAAAAAATATTTTGCCTTCAAATTCATACCGTGATCGTAGCATGCATAGACTGGACTCATGTGACTGTGATTTCCATCAAAAAGATTGTGGGCAGAAAATGGGTGATCACTGTACATTTCTCTTCTCTTTCTTATTTATATTTATATTTTACCTTCTCAATTTAGCATTATGGACAGGGAAAGACATAATCTAAGATCTGCAAAAAAATATTTTGCCTTGAAATTCATACCATGAACGTAGCATGCATGGACTCGACTCATACGACTGGGATTTCCACGAAAAAGATTGTGGGCACAAAATGGGTGACCACTGTACATTTCTCTCCTGTTTCCTATTTATATTTCTATTTTACTTCCTCAATTTAGCATTATGGACAACGAAAGACGTAATCTAAGATCTGCAAAAAATATTTTGCCTTCAAATTCATACCGTGATCGTAGCATGCATGGACTCGACTCATATGAATGGGATTTCCATGAAAAAGATTGTGGGCCGAAAATGGGTGATCACTGTACTTTTCTCTTCTGTTTCCTATTTATATTTATATTTTACTTCCTGAATTTAACATTATGGACAGGGAAATACCTAATCTAAGATCTGACAAAAATATTTTGCCTTCAAATTCATACCGTGATCGTAGCATGCATGGACTCGACTCATATGACTGGGATTTCCATGAAAAAGATTTTGGGAAGAAAATGGGTGATCACTGTACATTTCTCTTCTTTTTCCTATTTATATTTTTATTTTACTTCCTCAATTTAGCATTATGGGCAGGGAAAGACCTAATCTAAGATCTGCACAAAAATATTTTGCCTTCAAATTCATACCTAATCGTAGCATTCATGAACTCGACTCATATGACTGGGATTTCCATGAAAAATATTGTGGGCAGAAAATGGGTGATCACTGTACATTTTTATTCTGTTTCCTATTTATATTTCTATTTTCCTTCCTTCATTTAGCATTATGGACAGGGAAAGACCTAATGTAAGATCTGCAAAAAATATTTGGCCTTCAAATTCATACCGTGATCATAGCATGCATGGACTCGACTCATATGACTGGGATTTCCATGAAAAAGATTGTGGGGAGAAAATGGGGGATCACTGTACATTTCTCTTCTGTTTCCTATTTATATTTATATTTTATTCCTCAATTTAGCATTATGGACAGGGAAAGACCTAAACTAGGATCTGCAAAAAAATATTTTGCCTTCAAATTCATACCGTGATCGTAGCATGTGTGGACTGGACACATATGACTGGGATTTCCATGAAAAAGATTGTGGGCAGAAAATGGGTGATCACAGTACATTTCTCTTCTGTTTGCTATTTATATTTATATTTTACTTCCTTCATTTAGCATTATGGACAGGGAAAGACCTAATCTAAGATATGCAAAAAATATTTTGACTTCAAATTCATACCGTGATCGTATCATGCATGGACTCGACTCATATGACTGGGATTTCCATGAAAAAGACTGTGGGGAGAAAATGGGTGATCACTGTACATTTCTCTTCTGTTTCCTATTTATATTTCTATTTTACCTCCTCAGTTTAGCATTATGGACAGGGAAAGACCTAATCTAAGATCTGCAAAAAAATATTTTGCCTTCAAATTCATACCATGATCGTAGCATGCATGGACACGACTCATATGACTGGGATTTCCATGAAAAAGATTGTGGGCCGAAAATGGGTGATCACTGTACATTTCTCTTCTGTTTCCTATTTATATTTATATTTAATCTCATCAATTTAGCATTATGGACAGGGAAAGACCTAATCTAAGATCTGCAAAAAAAAAATTTGCCTTCAAATTCATACCGTGATCGTAGCATGCATGGACTCGACTCATATGAATGGGATTTCCATGCAAAATGTTTGTGGGCAGAAAATGGGTGATCACTGTACATTTCTCTTCTGTTTCCTATTTATATTTATATTTTACCTCCTCAATTTAGCATTATGGACAGGGAAAGACCTAATCTAAGATCTGCAAAAAATATTTTGCCTTCAAATTCATACCGTGATCGTAGCATGCATGGACTCGACTCATATGACTGGGATTTCCATGAAAAAGATTGAGGGGAGAAAATGGGTGATCACTGTACATTTCTATTCTGTTTCCTATTTATATTTCTATTTTACCTCCTCAATTTAGCATTATGGACAGGGAAAGACCTAATCTAAGATCTGCAAAAAATATTTTGCCTTCAAATTCATACCGTGATCGTAGCATGCATGGACTCGACTCATATGACTGGGATTTCCATGAAAAAGATTGAGGGGAGAAAATGGGTGATCACTGTACATTTCTATTCTGTTTCCTATTTATATTTCTATTTTACCTCCTCAGTTTAGCATTATGGACAGGGAAAGACCTAATCTAAGATCTGAAAAAAATATTTTGCCTTCAAATTTATACCTTGATCGTAGCATGCATGGACTCGACTCATATGACTGGGATTTACATGAAAAAATTGTGGGCACAAAATGGGTGATCACTGTACATTTCTCTTCTGTTTCCTATTTATATTTATATTTAATCTCCTCAATTTATCATTATGGACAGGCAAAGACCTAATCTAAGAGCGGCAAAAAAATATTTTGCCTTCAAATTCATACCGTGTTCGTAGCATCGATGGACTCGACTCATATTACTGGGATTTCCATGAAAAAGATTGTGGGCAGAAAATGGGTGATCACTGTACATTTCTCTTCATTTTCCTATTTATATTTATATTTAATCTCCTCAATTTAGCGTTATGGACAGGGAAAGACCTAATCTAAGCTCTGCAAAAAAATATTTTGCCTTCAAATTCATACCGTGATCGTAGCATGTATGGACTGGAGTCATATGACTGGGATTTCCATGAAAAAGATTGTGTGCAGAAAATAGGAGATCACTGTACATTTCTCTTCTGTTTGCTATTTATATTTCTATTTTACTTCCTTCATTATCCTTATGGACAGGTAAAGACCTAATCTAAGATCTGCAAAAAATATTTTGCCTTCAAATTCATACCGTGATCGTAGCATGCATGGAATCGACTCATATGACTGGTATTTCCATGAAAAAGATTGTGGGGAGAAAATGGGTGAACACTGTACATTTCTCTTCTGTTTCCTATTGATATTTCTATTTTACCTCCTCAATTTAGCATTATGGACAGGGAAAGACCTAATCTAATTTCAGCAAAAAAATATTTTGGCTTCAAATTCATACCGTGATCGTAGCATGCATGGAATCGACTCATATGACTGGGATTTCCATGAAAAAGATTGTGGGGAGAAAATGGGGGATCACTGTACATTTCTCTTCTGTTTCCTATTTATATTTCTATTTTATTCCTCAATTTAGCATTATGGACAGGGAAAGACCTAAACTAAGATCTGCAAAAAAATATTTAGCCTTCAAATTTATACCGTCATCGTAGCATGCATGGACTCGACTCATATGAATGGGATTTCCATGAAAAAGATTGTGGGCCGAAAATGGGTGATCACTGTACATTTCTCTTCTGTTTCCTATTTATATTTCTATTTACCTCCTCAATTTAGCATTATGGACAGGAAAAGTCCTAATCTAAGATCTGCAAAAAGTATTTTGCCTTCAAATTCATACCGTGATCATAGCATGCATGGACTCGACTCATATGACTGGGATTACCATGAAAAATATTGTGGGCAGAATAAGGGAGATCACTGCACATTTCTCTTCTGTTTCCTATTTACATTTCTATTTTACCTCCTCAATTTAGCATTATGGACAGGGAAAGTCCTAATCTAAGATCTGCACAAAAATATTTTGCCTTCAAATTCATACGGTGTTCGTAGCATGCATGGACTCGACTCATATGACTGGGATTTCCATGAAAAAGATTGTCAGCCGAAAATGGGTGATCACTGTACATTTCTCTTCTGTTTCCTATTTATATTTGTATTTTACCTCCTTAATTTAGCATTATGGACAGGGAAAGACCTAAACTAAGATCTGCACAAAAATATTTTGCCTTCAAATTTATACCGTGATCGTATCATGCATGGACTCGACTCATATGACTGGGATTTACATGAAAAAGATTGTGGGCAGAAAATGGGTGATCACTGTACATTTATCTTCTGTTTCCTATTCATATTTATATTTTACCTCCTCAATTTATCATCATGGAGAGGGAAAGACCTAATCTAAGATGTGCACAAAAATATTTTGCCTTCAAATTCATACCGTGATCGTAGCATGCATGGACTCGACTCATATGACTGGGATTTCCATGAAAAAGATTGTGGGCCGAAAATGGGTGATCACTGTACATTTCTCTTCTGTTTCCTATTTATATTTCTATTTTACCTCCTCAATTTAGCATTATGGACAGGGAAAGACCTAATCTAACATCTGCACAAAAATATTTAGCATTCAAATTCATACCGTGATTGTAGCATGCATGGATTCGACTCATATGTATGGGATTTTCATGAAAAAGATTGTGGGCCGAAAATGGGTGATCACTGTACATTTCTCTTCTGTTTCCTATTTATATTTCTATTTTACCTCCTCAATTTAGCATTATGGACAGGGAAAGACCTAATCTAAGATCTGCACAAAAATATTTAGCCTTCAAATTCATACCGTCATCGTAGCATGCATGGACTCGACTCATATGAATGGGATTTCCATAAAAAAGCTTGTGGGCCGAAAATGGGTGATCACTGTACATTTTTATTCTGTTTCCTATTTATATTTATATTTTCCTTCCTTCATTTAGCATTATGGACAGGGAAAGACCTAATCTAAGATCTGCACAAAAATATTTAGCCTTCAAATTCATACCGTCATCGTAGCATGCATGGACTCGACTCATATGAATGAGATTTCCATGAAAAAATTGTGGGCCGAAAATGGGTGTCACTGTACATTTCTCTTCTGTTTCCTATTTATATTTTACCTCCTCAATTTAGCATTATGGACAGGGAAAGACATAATCTAAGATCTGCACAAAAATATTTAGCCTTCAAATTCATACCGTCATCATAGCATGCATGGACTCGACTCATATGAATGGGATTTCCGTGAAAAAGATTGTGGGCAGAAAATGGGTGATCACTGTACATTTCTCTTCTGTTTCCTATTTATATTTCTATTTTACCTCCTCAATTTAGCATTATGGACAGGGAAAGAACTAATCTAAGATCTGCACAAAAATATTTAGCCTTCAAATTCATACCGTCATCGTAGCATGCATGGACTCGACTCATATGAATGGGATTTCAGTGAAAAAGGTTGTGGGCCGAAAATGGGTGATCACTGTACATTTCTCTTCTGTTTCCTATTTATATTTATATTTTACCTCCTCAATTTAGCATTATTGACAGGGAAAGCCCTAATCTAAGATCTGCACATAAATATTTAGCCTTTAAATTCATACCGTCATCGTAGCATGCAGGGACTCGACTCATATGACAGGGATTTCCATGAAAAAGATAGTGGGCAGAAAATGGGTGATCACTGTACATTTCTCTTCTGTTTCCTATTTATATTTATATTTTACCTCCTCAATTTAGCATTATGGACAGGGAAAGACCTAATCTAAGATCTGCACAAAAATATTTAGCCTTCAAATTCATACCGTCATCGTAGCATGCATGGACTCGACTCATATGACTGGGATTTCCATGAAAAATATTGTGGGCAGAAAATGGGTGATCACTGTACATTTCTCTTCTGTTTCCTATTTATATTTCTATTTTACCTCCTCAATTTAGCATTATGGACAGGGAAAGACCTAATATAAGATCTGCACATAAATATTTAGCATTCAATTTCATACCGTCATCGTAGCATGCATGGACTCGACTCATATGACTGGGAATTCCATGAAAAATATTGTGGGCAGAAAATGGATGATCACTGTACATTTCTCTTCTGTTTCCTATTTATATTTCTATTTTACCTCGTCAATTTAGCATTATGGACAGGGAAAGACCTAATCTAAGATCTGCACAAAAATATTAAGCCTTCAAATTCATACCGTCATCGAAGCATGCATGGACTCGACTCATATGAATGGGATTTCCATGAAAAAGATTGTGGGCCGAAAATGGGTGATCACTGTACATTTCTCTTCTGCTTCCTATTTATATTTCTATTTTACCTCCTCAATTTAGCATTATGGACAGGGAAAGACCTAATCTAAGATCTGCACAAAAATATTTAGCCTTCAAATTCATACCGTCATCGTAGCATGCATGGACTCGACTCATATGAATGGGATTTCCATGAAAAAGATTTTGGGCCGAAAATGGGTGATCACTGTCCATTTCTCTTCTGTTTCCTATTTACATTTCTATTTTACCTCCTCAATTTAGCATTATGGACAGGGAAAGACCTAATCTAAGATCTGCACAAAAATATTTTGCCTTCAATTTCATACCGTGATCGTAGCATGCATGGACCCGACTCATATGACTGGGATTTCCATGAAAAAGATTGTCAGCCGAAAATGGGTGATCACTGTACATTTCTCTTCTGTTTCCTATTTATATTTGTATTTTACCTCCTTAATTTAGCATTATGGACAGGGAAAGACCTAAACTAAGATCAGCACAAAAATATTTTGCCTTCAAATTCATACCGTGATCGTATCATGCATGGACTCGACTCATATGACTGGGATTTACATGAAAAAGATTGTGGGCAGAAAATGGGTGATCACTGTACATTTCTCTTCTGTTTCCTATTTATATTTCTATTTTACTTCCTTCCTTTAGCATTATGGACAGGGAAAGACCTAATCTAAGTTCTGCAAAAAAATATTTTGCCTTCAAATTCATACCGTGATCGTAGCATGCATGGACTCGACTCATATGACTGGGATTTCCATGAAAAAGATTGTCGGCCGAAAATGGGTTATCACTGTACATTTTTCTTCTGTTTTATATTTATATTTCTATTTTACTTCCTCAATTTAGCATTATGGCCAGAGAAAGACCTAATCTAAGATCTGCACAAAAATATTTTACCTTCAAATTCATACCGTGATCGTAGCATGCATGGACTCGACTCATATGACTGGGATTTCCATGAAAAAGTTTGTCGGCCGAAAATGGGTGATCACTGTACATTTCTCTTCTGTTACTTATTTATATTTCTATTTTACCTCCTCAATTTAGCATTATGGATACGGAAAGACCTAATCTAAGCTCTGCACAAAAATATTTTGCCTTCAAATTCATACCGTGATCGTAGCATGCATGGACTCGACTCATATGACTGGAATTTCCATGAAAAAGATTGTGGGCCAAAAATGGGTGATCACTGTACATTTCTCTTCTGTTTCCTATTTACATTTATATTTTACCTCCTCAATTTAGCATTATGGACAGGGAAAGAACTAATCTAAGCTCTGCACAAAAATATTTTGCCATCAATTCATACCGTGATCGTAGCATGCATGGACTCGACTCATATGGCTGGGATTTCCATGAAAAAGGTTGTGGGCCGAAAATGGGTGATCACTGTACATTTCTTTTCTGTTTCTTATTTATATTTATATTTTATTTCCTTCATTTAGCATTATGGACTGGTAAAGACCTAATCTAAGCTCTGCAAAAAATATTTTGCCTTCAAATTCATACCGTGATCATAGCATGCATGGACTCGAGTCATATGACTGGGATTTCCATGAAAAATGTTGTGGGCCGAAAATGGGTTATCACTGTACATTTCTCTTCTGTTTCCTATTTATATTTATATTTTACCTCCTCAATTTAGCATTATGGACTGGGAAAGACCTAATCTAAGCTCTGCACTTAAATATATTGCCTTCAAATTCATACCGTGATCGTAGCATGCATGGACTCGACTCACATGACTGGGATTACCATGAAAAAGATTTTGGGCAGAAAATGGGTGATCACTGTACATTTCTCTTCTGTTTCTTATTTATATTTATATTTTACTTCCTTCCTTTAGCAATATGGACAGGGAAAGACCTAATCTAAGATCTGCAAAAAAATATTTTGCCTTCAAATTCATACCGTGATCGTAGCATGTATAGACTGGACTCATATGACTGTGATTTCCATCAAAAAGATTGTGGGCAGAAAATGTGTGATCACTGTACTTTTCTCTTCTCTTTCCTATTTATATTTATATTTTACCTTCTCAATTTAGCATTATGGACAGGGAAAGACATAATCTAAGGTCTGCAAAAAAATATTTTGCCTTGAAATTCATACCATGAACGTAGCATGCATGGACTCGACTCATACGACTGGGATTTCCACAAAAAAGATTGTGGGCACAAAATGGGTGACCACTGTACATTTCTCTTCTGTTTCCTATTTATATTTCTATTTTACTTCCTTCATTTAGCATTATGGACAGGGAAAGACCTAATCTAAGGTCTGCAAAAAATATTTTGCCTTCATATTCATACCATGATCGTAGCATGCATTGACTCGACTCATATGACTGGGATTTCCATGAAAAAGATTGAGGGGAGAAAATGGGTGATCACTGTACATTTCTATTCTGTTTCCTATTTATATTTCTATATTACCTCCTCAGTTTAGCATTATGGACAGGGAAAGACCTAATCTAAGATCTGCAAAAAAATATTTTGCCTTCAAATTTATACCTTGATCGTAGCATGCATGGACTCGACTCATATTGCCTGGGATTTCCATGAAAAATATTGTGGGCAGAATATGGGTGATCACTGTACATTTCTCTTCTGTTTCCTATATATATTTCTATTTTACCTCCTCAATTTAGCATTATGGACAGGGAAAGACGTAATCTAAGATGTGCACAAAAATATTTAGCCTTCAAATTCATACCGTCATCATAGCATGCATGGACTCGACTCATTTGAATGGGATTTCCATGAAAAAGATTGTGGGCCGAAAATGGGTGATCACTGTACATTTCTCTTCTGTTTCCTATTTATATTTCTATTTTACCTCCTCAATTTAGCATTATTTACAGGGAAAGACCTAATCTAAGATCTGCACAAAAATATTTAGCCTTCAAATTCATACCGTGATTGTAGCATGCATGGATTCGTCTCATATGTATGGGATTTTCATGAAAAAGATTGTGGGCAGAAAATGGGTGATCACTGTACATTTCTCTTCTGTTTCCTATTTATATTTATATTTTAACTCCTCAATTTAGCATTATGGACAGGGAAAGACCTAATCTAAGATCTGCACAAAAATATTTAGCCTTCAAATTCATACCGTCATCGTAGCATGCATGGACTCGACTCATATGAATGGGATTTCCATAAAAAAGATTGTGGGCCGAAAATGGGTGATCACTGTACATTTTTATTCTGTTTCCTATTTATATTTATATTTTCCTTCCTTCATTTAGCATTATGGACAGGGAAAGACCTAATCTGAGATCTGCACAAAAATATTTAGCCTTCAAATTCATACCGTCATCGTAGCATGCATGGACTCGACTCATATGAATGAGATTTCCATGAAAAAGATTGTGGGCCGAAAATGGGTGATCACTGTACATTTCTCTTCTGTTTCCTATTTATATTTATATTTTACCTCCTCAATTTAGCATTATGGACAGGGAAAGACCTAATCTAAGATCTGCACAAAAATATTTAGCCTTCAAATTCATACCGTGATCGTAGCATGCATGGAGTCGACTCATATGGCTGGGATTTCCATGAAAAAGGTTGTGGGCCGAAAATGGGTGATCACTGTACATTTCTTTTCTGTTTCTTATTTATATTTATATTTTATTTCCTTCATTTAGCATTATGGACTGGTAAAGACCTAATCTAAGCTCTGCAAAAAATATTTTGCCTTCAAATTCATACCGTGATCATAGCATGCATGGACTCGAGTCATATGACTGGGATTTCCATGAAAAATGTTGTGGGCCGAAAATGGGTTATCACTGTACATTTCTCTTCTGTTTCCTATTTATATTTATATTTTACCTCCTCAATTTAGCATTATGGACTGGGAAAGACCTAATCTAAGCTCTGCACTTAAATATATTGCCTTCAAATTCATACCGTGATCGTAGCATGCATGGACTCGACTCACATGACTGGGATTTCCATGAAAAAGATTGTGGGCAGAAAATGGGTGATCACTGTACATTTCTCTTCTGTTTCTTATTTATATTTATATTTTACTTCCTTCCTTTAGCAATATGGACAGGGAAAGACCTAATCTAAGATCTGCAAAAAAATATTTTGCCTTCAAATTCATACCGTGATCGTAGCATGTATAGACTGGACTCATATGACTGTGATTTCCATCAAAAAGATTGTGGGCAGAAAATGTGTGATCACTGTACTTTTCTCTTCTCTTTCCTATTTATATTTATATTTTACCTTCTCAATTTAGCATTATGGACAGGGAAAGACATAATCTAAGGTCTGCAAAAAAATATTTTGCCTTGAAATTCATACCATGAACGTAGCATGCATGGACTCGACTCATACGACTGGGATTTCCACAAAAAAGATTGTGGGCACAAAATGGGTGACCACTGTACATTTCTCTTCTGTTTCCTATTTATATTTCTATTTTACTTCCTCCATTTAGCATTATGGACAGGGAAAGACCTAATCTAAGGTCTGCAAAAAATATTTTGCCTTCATATTCATACCATGATCGTAGCATGCATTGACTCGACTCATATGACTGGGATTTCCATGAAAAAGATTGAGGGGAGAAAATGGGTGATCACTGTACATTTCTATTCTGTTTCCTATTTATATTTCTATTTTACCTCCTCAGTTTAGCATTATGGACAGGGAAAGACCTAATCTAAGATCTGCAAAAAAATATTTTGCCTTCAAATTTATACCTTGATCGTAGCATGCATGGACTCGACTCATATTGCCTGGGATTTCCATGAAAAATATTGTGGGCAGAATATGGGTGATCACTGTACATTTCTCTTCTGTTTCCTATATATATTTCTATTTTACCTCCTCAATTTAGCATTATGGACAGGGAAAGACGTAATCTAAGATGTGCACAAAAATATTTAGCCTTCAAATTCATACCGTCATCATAGCATGCATGGACTCGACTCATTTGAATGGGATTTCCATGAAAAAGATTGTGGGCCGAAAATGGGTGATCACTGTACATTTCTCTTCTGTTTCCTATTTATATTTCTATTTTACCTCCTCAATTTAGCATTATTTACAGGGAAAGACCTAATCTAAGATCTGCACAAAAATATTTAGCCTTCAAATTCATACCGTGATTGTAGCATGCATGGATTCGTCTCATATGTATGGGATTTTCATGAAAAAGATTGTGGGCAGAAAATGGGTGATCACTGTACATTTCTCTTCTGTTTCCTATTTATATTTATATTTTAACTCCTCAATTTAGCATTATGGACAGGGAAAGACCTAATCTAAGATCTGCACAAAAATATTTAGCCTTCAAATTCATACCGTCATCGTAGCATGCATGGACTCGACTCATATGAATGGGATTTCCATAAAAAAGATTGTGGGCCGAAAATGGGTGATCACTGTACATTTTTATTCTGTTTCCTATTTATATTTATATTTTCCTTCCTTCATTTAGCATTATGGACAGGGAAAGACCTAATCTGAGATCTGCACAAAAATATTTAGCCTTCAAATTCATACCGTCATCGTAGCATGCATGGACTCGACTCATATGAATGAGATTTCCATGAAAAAGATTGTGGGCCGAAAATGGGTGATCACTGTACATTTCTCTTCTGTTTCCTATTTATATTTATATTTTACCTCCTCAATTTAGCATTATGGACAGGGAAAGACCTAATCTAAGATCTGCACAAAAATATTTAGCCTTAAAATTCATACCGTGATCGTAGCATGCATGGAGTCGACTCATATGACTGGGATTTCCATGAAAAATATTGTGGGCCGAAAACGGGTGATCACTGTACATTTCTCTTCTGTTTCCTATTTATATTTATATTTTACCTCCTCAATTTAGCATTATTGACAGGGAAAGCCCTAATTTAAGATCTGCACAAAAATATTTAGCCTTCAAATTCATACCGTCATCGTAGCATGCATGGACTAGACTCATATGATTGGGATTTCCATGAAAAAGATTGTGGGCCGAAAATGGGTGATCACTTTACATTTCTCTTCTGTTTCCTATTTATATTTTACCTCCTCAATTTAGCATTATGGACAGGGAAAGACCTAATCTAAGATCTGCACAAAAATATTTAGCCTTCAAATTCATACCGTCATCATAGCATGCATGGACTCGACTCATATGAATGGGATTTCCGTGAAAAAGATTGTGGGCAGAAAATGGGTGATCACTGTACATTTCTCTTCTGTTTCCTTTTTATATTTATATTTTACCTCCTCACTTTAGCATTATGGACAGGGAAAGAACTAATCTAAGATCAGCACAAAAATATTTAGCCTTGAAATTCATACCGTCATCGTAGCATGCATGGACTCGACTCATATGAATGGGATTTCAGTGAAAAAGATTGTGGGCCGAAAATGGGTGATCACTGTAGATTTCTCTTCTGTTTCCTATTTATATTTATATTTTACCTCCTCAATTTAGCATTATTGACAGGGAAAGCCCTAATCTAAGATCTGCACAAAAATATTTAGTCTTTAAATTCATACCGTCACCGTAGCATGCATGGACTCGACTCATATGACAGGGATTTCCATGAAAAAGATAGTGGGCAGAAAATGGGTGATCACTGTACATTTCTCTTCTGTTTCCTATTTATATTTCTATTTTACCTCCTCAATTTAGCATTATGGACAGGGAAAGACCTAATCTAAGACCTGCACAAAAATATTTAGCCTTCAATTTCATACCGTCATCGCAGCATGCATGGACTCGACTCATATGACTGGGAATTCCATGAAAAATATTGTGGGCAGAAAATGGGTGATCACTGTACATTTCTCTTCTGTTTCCTATTTATATTTCTATTTTACCTCGTCAATTTAGCATTATGGACAGGGAAAGACCTAATCTAAGATCTGCACAAAAATATTAAGCCTTCAAATTCATACCGTCATCGAAGCATGCATGGACTCGACTCATATGAATGGGATTTCCATGAAAAAGATTGTGGGCCGAAAATGGGTGATCACTGTACATTTCTCTTCTGTTTCCTATTTATATTTATATTTTACCTCCTCAATTTAGCATTATGGACAGGGAAAGACCTAATCTAAGATCTGCACAAAAATATTTAGCCTTCAAATTCATACCGTCATCGTAGCATGCATGGGCTCGACTCATATGAATGGGATTTCCATGAAAAAGATTTTGGGCCGAAAATGGGTGATCACTGTCCATTTCTCTTCTGTTTCCTATTTATATTTCTATTTTACCTCCTCAATTTAGCATTATGGACAGGGAAAGACCTAATCTAAGATCTGCACAAAAATATTTAGCCTTCAAATTCATACCGTCATCGTAGCATGCATGGACTCGACTCATATGAATGGGATTTCCATGAAAAAGATTGTGGGCCGAAAATGGGTGATCACTGTACATTTTGTCTTCTGTTTCCTATTTATATTTCTATTTTACCTCCTCAATTTAGCATTATGGACAGGGAAAGACCTAATCTAAGATCTGCACAAAAATATTTAGCCTTCAAATTCATACCGTCATCGTAGCATGCATGGACTCGACTCATATGAATGGGATTTCCATGAAAAAGATTTTGGGCCGAAAATGAGTGATCACTGTACATCTCTCTTCTGTTTCCTATTTATATTTATATTTTACCTCCTCAATTTAGCATTATGGACAGGGAAAGACCTAATCTAAGATCTGCACAAAAATATTTAGCCTTCAAATTCATACCGTGATCGTAGCATGCATGGAGTCGACTCATATGACTGGGATTTCCATGAAAAATATTGTGGGCAGAAAATGGGTGATCACTGTACATTTCTCTTCTGTTTCCTATTTATATTTCTATTTTACCTCCTCAATTTAGCATTATGGACAGGGAAAGACCTAATCTAAGATCTGCACAAAAATATTTAGCCTTCAAATACATACCGTGATCGTAGCATGCATGGACTCGACTCATATGACTGGGATTTCCATGAAAAATATTGTGGGCAGAAAATGGGTGATCACTGTACATTTCTTTTCTGTTTCCTATTTATATTTATATTTTACCTCCTCAATTTAGCATTATGGACAGGGAAAGACCTAATCTAAGATCTGCACAAAAATATTTAGCCGTCAAATTCATACCGTCATCGTAGCATGCATGGACTCGACTCATATGAATGGGATTTCCATGAAAACGATTGTGGGCCGAAAATGGGTGATCACTGTACATTTCTCTTCTGTTTCCTATTTATATCTCTATTTTATCTCCTCAATTTAGCATTATGGACAGGGAAAACCTAATCTAAGATCTGCACAAAAATATTTATCCTTCAAATTCATACCGTCATCGTAGCATGCATGGACTCGACTCATATGAATGGGATTTCCATGAAAAAGATTGTGGGCCGAAAATGGGTGATCACTGCACATTTCTCTTCTGTTTCCTATTTATATTTCTATTTTACCTCCTCAATTTAGCATTATGGACAGGGAAAGACCTAAACTAAGATCTGCACAAAAATATTTAGCCTTCAAATTCATACCGTGATCGTAGCATGCATGGACTCCACTCATATGAATGGGATTTCCATGAAAAAGATTGTGGGCCGAAAATGGGTGATCACTGTACATTTCTCTTCTGTTTCCTATTTATATTTATATTTTACCTCCTCAATTTAGCATTATGGACAGGGAAAGACCTAATCTAAGATCTGCACAAAAATATTTAGCCTTCAAATTCATACCGTGATCGTAGCATGCATGGACTCGACTCATATGACTGGGATTTCCATGAAAAATATTGTGGGCAGAAAATGGGTGATCACTGTACATTTCTCTTCTGTTTCCTATTTATATTTCTATTTTACCTCCTCAATTTAGCATTATGGACAGGGAAAGACCTAATCTAAGATCTGCACAAAAATATTTAGCCTTCAAATACATACCGTGATCGTAGCATGCATGGACTCGACTCATATGACAGGGATTTCCATGAAAAATATTGTGGGCAGAAAATGGGTGATCACTGTACATTTCTTTTCTGTTTCCTATTTATATTTATATTTTACCTCCTCAATTTAGCATTATGGACAGGGAAAGACCTAATCTAAGATCTGCACAAAAATATTTAGCCGTCAAATTCATACCGTCATCGTAGCATGCATGGACTCGACTCATATGAATGGGATTTCCATGAAAACGATTGTGGGCCGAAAATGGGTGATCACTGTACATTTCTCTTCTGTTTCCTATTTATATCTCTATTTTATCTCCTCAATTTAGCATTATGGACAGGGAAAACCTAATCTAAGATATGCACAAAAATATTTATCCTTCAAATTCATACCGTCATCGTAGCATGCATGGACTCGACTCATATGAATGGGATTTCCATGAAAAAGATTGTGGGCCGAAAATGGGTGATCACTGCACATTTCTCTTCTGTTTCCTATTTATATTTCTATTTTACCTCCTCAATTTAGCATTATGGACAGGGAAAGACCTAATCTAAGATCTGCACAAAAATATTTAGCCTTCAAATTCATACCGTGATCGTAGCATGCATGGACTCCACTCATATGAATGGGATTTCCATGAAAAAGATTGTGGGCCGAAAATGGGTGATCACTGTACATTTCTCTTCTGTTTCCTATTTATATTTATATTTTACCTCCTCAATTTAGCATTATGGACAGGGAAAGACCTAATCTAAGATCTGCACAAAAATATTTAGCCTTCAAATTCATACCGTGATCGTAGCATGCATGGACTCGACTCATATGACTGGGATTTCCATGAAAAATATTGTGGGCAGAAAATGGGTGATCACTGTACATTTCTCTTCTGTTTCCTATTTATATTTCTATTTTACCTCCTCAATTTAGCATTATGGACAGGGAAAGACATAATCTAGGATCTGCACAAAAATATTTAGCCTTCAAATACATACCGTGATCGTAGCATGCATGGACTCGACTCATATGAATGGGATTTCCATGAAAACGATTGTGGGCCGAAAATGGGTGATCACTGTACATTTCTCTTCTGTTTCCTATTTATATTTCTATTTTATCTCCTCAATTTAGCATTATGGACAGGGAAAACCTAATCTAAGATCTGCACAAAAATATTTATCCTTCAAATTCATACCGTCATCGTAGCATGCATGGACTCGACTCATATGAATGGGATTTCCATGAAAAAGATTGTGGGCCGAAAATGGGTGATCACTGCACATTTCTCTTCCGTTTCCTATTTATATTTCTATTTTACCTCCTCAATTTAGCATTATGGACAGGGAAAGACCTAATCTAAGATCTGCACAAAAATATTTAGCCTTCAAATTCATACCGTGATCGTAGCATGCATGGACTCCACTCATATGAATGGGATTTCCATGAAAAAGATTGTGGGCCGGAAATGGGTGATCACTGTACATTTCTCTTCTGTTTCCTATTTATATTTTATTTTACCTCCTCAATTTAGCATTATGGACAGGGAAAGACCTAATCTAAGATCTGCACAAAAATATTTAGCCTTCAAATTCATACCGTCATCGTAGCATGCATGGACTCGACTCATATGAATGGGATTTCCATGAAAAAGATTGTGGGCCGAAAATGGGTGATCACTGTACATTTCTCTTCTGTTTCCTATTTATATTTCTATTTTACCTCCTCAATTTAGCATTATGGACAGGGAAAGACCTAATCTAAGATCTGCACAAAAATATTTAGCCTTCAAATTCATACCGTCATCGTAGCATGCATGGACTCGACTCATATGAATGGGATTTCCATGAAAAAGATTGTGGGCCGAAAATGGGTGATCACTGTACATTTCTCTTCTGTTTCCTATTTATATTTCTATTTTACCTCCTCAATTTAGCATTATGGACAGGGAAAGACCTAATCTAAGTTCTGCACAAAAATATTTAGCCTTCAAATTCATACCGTCATCGTAGCATGCATGGACTCGACTCATATGAATGGGATTTCCATGAAAAAGATTGTGGGCCGGAAATGGGTGATCACTGTACATTTCTCTTCTGTTTCCTATTTATATTTCTATTTTACCTCCTCAATTTAGCATTATGGACAGGGAAAGACCTAATCTAAGATCTGCACAAAAATATTTAGCCTTCAAATTCATACCGTGATCGTAGCATGCATGGACTCCACTCATATGACTGGGATTTCCATGAAAAAGATTGTGGGCCGAAAATGGGTGATCACTGTACATTTCTCTTCTGTTTCCTATTTATATTTCTATTTTACCTCCTCAATTTAGCATTATGGACAGGGAAAGACCTAATCTAAGATCTGCACAAAAATATTTAGCCTTCAAATTCATACCGTCATCGTAGTATGCATGGACTCAACTCATATGAATGGGATTTCCATGAAAAAGATTGTGGGCCGAAAATGGGTGATCACTGTACATTTCTCTTCTGTTTCCTATTTATATTTCTATTTTACCTCCTCAATTTAGCATTATGGACAGGGAATGACCTAATGTAAGTTCTGCACAAAAATATTTAGCCTTGAAATTCATACCGTCATCGTAGCATGCATGGACTCGACTCATATGACTGGGATTTCCATGAAAAATATTGTGGGCAGAAAATGGGTGATCACTGTACATTTCTCTTCTGTTTCCTATTTATATTTATATTTTACCTCCTCAATTTAGCATTATGGACAGGGAAAGACCTAATCTAATATCTGCACAAAAATAATTAGCCTTCGAATTTATACCGTGATCGTAGCATGCATGGAGTCGACTCATATGACTGGGATTTCCATGAAAAATATTGTGGGCCGAAAACGGGTGATCACTGTACATTTCTCTTCTGTTTCCTATTTATATTTATATTTTACCTCCTCAATTTAGCATTATTGACAGGGAAAGCCCTAATCTAAGATCTGCACAAAAATATTTAGCCTTCAAATTCATACCGTCATCGTAGCATGCATGGACTCGACTCATATGAATGGGATTTCCATGAAAAAGATTGTGGGCCGAAAATGGGTGATCATTTTACATTTCTCTTCTGTTTCCTATTTATATTTCTATTTTACCTCCTCAATTTAGCATTATGGACAGGGAAAGACCTAATCTAAGATCTGCACAAAAATATTTAGCCTTCAAATTCATACCGTCATCGTAGCATGCATGGACTCGACTCATGTGAAAGGGATTTCCATGAAAAAGATTGTGGGCCGAAAATGGGTGATCACTGTACATTTTTCTTCTGTTTCCTATTTATATTTCTATTTTACCTCCTCAATTTAGCATTATGGACAGGGAAAGACCTAATCTAAGATCTGCACAAAAATATTTAGCCTTCAAATTCATACCGTGATCATAGCATGCATGGACTCGACTCATATTACAGGGATTTCCATGAAAAATATTGTGGGCAGAATATGGGTGATCACTGTACATTTCTCTTCTGTTTCCTATATATATTTCTATTTTCCCTCCTCAATTTAGCATTATGGACAGGGAAAGACCTAATCTAAGATCTGCACAAAAATATTCAGTCTTCAAATTCATACCGTCATCATAGCATGCATGGACTCGACTCATATGAATAGGATTTCCATGAAAAATTTCTGGGCCGAAAATGGGTGATCACTGTACATTTCTCTTCTGTTTCCTATTTATATTTCTATTTTACCTCCTCAATTTAGCATTATTGACAGGGAAAGCCCTAATATAAGATCTGCACAAAAATATTTAGCCTTCAAATTCATACCGTCATCGTAGCATGCATGGACTCGACTCATATGAATGGGATTTCCATGAAAAAGATTGTGGGCCGAAAATGGGTGATCACTGTACATTTCTCTTCTGTTTCCTATTTATATTTCTATTTTACCTCCTCAATTTAGCATTATTGACAGTGAAAGACCTAATCTAAGATCTGCACAAAAATATTTAGCCTTCAAATTCATACCGTCATCGTAGCATGCATGGACTCGACTCATATGAATGGGATTTCCATGAAAAAGATTGTGGGCCGAAAATGGGTGATCACTGTACATATCTCTTCTGTTTCCTATTTATATTTATATTTTACCTCCTCAATTTAGCATTATGGAGAGGGAAAGACCTAATCTAAGATCTGCAAAAATATATTTTGCCTTCAAATTCATACCGTCATCGTAGCATGCATGGACTCGACTCATATGAATGGGATTTCCATGAAAAAGATTGTGGGCCGAAAATGGGTGATCACTGAACACTTCTCTTCTGTTTCCTATTTATATTTATATTTTACCTCCTCAATTTAGCATTATGGACAGGGAAAGACCTAATCTAATATCTGCACAAAAATATTTAGCCTTCAAATTCATACCGTCAACGTAGCATGCATGGACACGACTCATAGGACTGGGATTTCCATGAAAAATATTGTGGGCAGAAAATGGTTGATCACTGTACATTTCTCTTCTGTTTCCTATTGATATTTCTATTTTACCTCCTCAATTTAGCATTATGGACAGGGAAAGACTTAATCTAAGATCTGCACAAAAATATTTAGCATTCAAATTCATACCGTCATCGTAGCATGCATGGACTCGACTCATATGAATGGGATTTCCATGAAAAAAAATGTGGGCCGAAAATGGGTGATCACTGTACATTACTCTACTGTTTCCTATTTATATTTATATTTTACCTCCTCAATTTAGCATTATGGACAGGGAAAGACCTAATCTAAGATCTGCACAAAAATATTTAGCCTTCAAATTCATACCGTCATCGTAGCATGCATGGACTCGACTCATATGAATGGGATTTCCATGAAAAAGATTGTGGGCCGAAAATGGGTGATCACTGAACACTTCTCTTCTGTTTCCTATTTATATTTATATTTTACCTCCTCAATTTAGCATTATGGACAGGGAAAGACCTAATCTAAGATCTGCACAAAAATATTTAGCCTTCAAATTCATACCGTCAACGTAGCATGCATGGACTCGACTCATATGACTGGGATTTCCATGAAAAATATTGTGGGCCGAAAACGGGTGATCACTGTACATTTCTCTTCTGTTTCCTATTTATATTTTTATTTTACCTCCTCAATTTAGCATTATTGACAGGGAAAGCCCTAATCTAAGATCTGCACAAAAATATTTAGCCTTCAAATTCATACCGTCATCGTAGCATGCATGGACTCGACTCATATGAATGGGATTTCCATGAAAAAGATTGTGGGCCGAAAATGGGTGATCATTTTACATTTCTCTTCTGTTTCCTATTTATATTTCTATTTTACCTCCTCAATTTAGCATTATGGACAGGGAAAGACCTAATCTAAGATCTGCACAAAAATATTTAGCCTTCAAATTCATACCGTCATCGTAGCATGCATGGACTCGACTCATGTGAAAGGGATTTCCATGAAAAAGATTGTGGGCCGAAAATGGGTGATCACTGTACATTTTTCTTCTGTTTCCTATTTATATTTCTATTTTACCTCCTCAATTTAGCATTATGGACAGGGAAAGACCTAATCTAAGATCTGCACAAAAATATTTAGCCTTCAAATTCATACCGTGATCATAGCATGCATGGACTCGACTCATATTACAGGGATTTCCATGAAAAATATTGTGGGCAGAATATGGGTGATCACTGTACATTTCTCTTCTGTTTCCTATATATATTTCTATTTTCCCTCCTCAATTTAGCATTATGGACAGGGAAAGACCTAATCTAAGATCTGCACAAAAATATTCAGTCTTCAAATTCATACCGTCATCATAGCATGCATGGACTCGACTCATATGAATAGGATTTCCATGAAAAATGTGTGGGCCGAAAATGGGTGATCACTGTACTTTTCTCTTCTGTTTCCTATTTATATTTCTATTTTACCTCCTCAATTTAGCATTATTGACAGGGAAAGCCCTAATCTAAGATCTGCACAAAAATATTTAGCCTTCAAATTCATACCGTCATCGTAGCATGCATGGACTCGACTCATATGAATGGGATTTCCATGAAAAAGATTGTGGGCCGAAAATGGGTGATCACTGTACATTTCTCTTCTGTTTCCTATTTATATTTCTATTTTACCTCCTCAATTTAGCATTATTGACAGTGAAAGACCTAATCTAAGATCTGCACAAAAATATTTAGCCTTCAAATTCATACCGTCATCGTAGCATGCATGGACTCGACTCATATGAATGGGATTTCCATGAAAAAGATTGTGGGCCGAAAATGGGTGATCACTGTACATATCTCTTCTGTTTCCTATTTATATTTATATTTTACCTCCTCAATTTAGCATTATGGAGAGGGAAAGACCTAATCTAAGATCTGCAAAAATATATTTTGCCTTCAAATTCATACCGTCATCGTAGCATGCATGGACTCGACTCATATGAATGGGATTTCCATGAAAAAGATTGTGGGCCGAAAATGGGTGATCACTGAACACTTCTCTTCTGTTTCCTATTTATATTTATATTTTACCTCCTCAATTTAGCATTATGGACAGGGAAAGACCTAATCTAAGATCTGCACAAAAATATTTAGCCTTCAAATTCATACCGTCAACGTAGCATGCATGGACTCGACTCATATGAATGGGATTTCCATGAAAAAGATTGTGGGCCGAAAATGGGTGATCACTGTACATATCTCTTCTGTTTCCTATTTATATTTATATTTTACCTCCTCAATTTAGCATTATGGAGAAGGAAAGACCTAATCTAAGATCTGCAAAAATATATTTTGCCTTCAAATTCATACCGTCATCGTAGCATGCATGGACTCGACTCATATGAATGGGATTTCCATGAAAAAGATTGTGGGCCGAAAATGGGTGATCACTGAACACTTCTCTTCTGTTTCCTATTTATATTTATATTTTACCTCCTCAATTTAGCATTATGGACAGGGAAAGACCTAATCTAAGATCTGCACAAAAATATTTAGCCTTCAAATTCATACCGTCAACGTAGCATGCATGGACACGACTCATAGGACTGGGATTTCCATGAAAAATATTGTGGGCAGAAAATGGTTGATCACTGTACATTTCTCTTCTGTTTCCTATTGATATTTCTATTTTACCTCCTCAATTTAGCATTATGGACAGGGAAAGACTTAATCTAAGATCTGCACAAAAATATTTAGCATTCAAATTCATACCGTCATCGTAGCATGCATGGACTCGACTCATATGAATGGGATTTCCATGAAAAAAAATGTGGGCCGAAAATGGGTGATCACTGTACATTTCTCTACTGTTTCCTATTTATATTTATATTTTACCTCCTCAATTTAGCATTATGGACAGGGAAAGACCTAATCTAAGATCTGCACAAAAATATTTAGCCTTCAAATTCATACCGTCATCGTAGCATGCATGGACTCGACTCATATGAATGGGATTTCCATGAAAAAGATTGTGGGCCGAAAATGGGTGATCACTGAACACTTCTCTTCTGTTTCCTATTTATATTTATATTTTACCTCCTCAATTTAGCATTATGGACAGGGAAAGACCTAATCTAAGATCTGCACAAAAATATTTAGCCTTCAAATTCATACCGTCAACGTAGCATGCATGGACTCGACTCATATGACTGGGATTTCCATGAAAAATATTGTGGGCCGAAAACGGGTGATCACTGTACATTTCTCTTCTGTTTCCTATTTATATTTATATTTTACCTCCTCAATTTAGCATTATTGACAGGGAAAGCCCTAATCTAAGATCTGCACAAAAATATTTAGCCTTCAAATTCATACCGTCATCGTAGCATGCATGGACTCGACTCATATGAATGGGATTTCCATGAAAAAGATTGTGGGCCGAAAATGGGTGATCATTTTACATTTCTCTTCTGTTTCCTATTTATATTTCTATTTTACCTCCTCAATTTAGCATTATGGACAGGGAAAGACCTAATCTAAGATCTGCACAAAAATATTTAGCCTTCAAATTCATACCGTCATCGTAGCATGCATGGACTCGACTCATGTGAAAGGGATTTCCATGAAAAAGATTGTGGGCCGAAAATGGGTGATCACTGTACATTTTTCTTCTGTTTCCTATTTATATTTCTATTTTACCTCCTCAATTTAGCATTATGGACAGGGAAAGACCTAATCTAAGATCTGCACAAAAATATTTAGCCTTCAAATTCATACCGTGATCATAGCATGCATGGACTCGACTCATATTACAGGGATTTCCATGAAAAATATTGTGGGCAGAATATGGGTGATCACTGTACATTTCTCTTCTGTTTCCTATATATATTTCTATTTTCCCTCCTCAATTTAGCATTATGGACAGGGAAAGACCTAATCTAAGATCTGCACAAAAATATTCAGTCTTCAAATTCATACCGTCATCATAGCATGCATGGACTCGACTCATATGAATAGGATTTCCATGAAAAATTTGTGGGCCGAAAATGGGTGATCACTGTACATTTCTCTTCTGTTTCCTATTTATATTTCTATTTTACCTCCTCAATTTAGCATTATTGACAGGGAAAGCCCTAATCTAAGATCTGCACAAAAATATTTAGCCTTCAAATTCATACCGTCATCGTAGCATGCATGGACTCGACTCATATGAATGGGATTTCCATGAAAAAGATTGTGGGCCGAAAATGGGTGATCACTGTACATTTCTCTTCTGTTTCCTATTTATATTTCTATTTTACCTCCTCAATTTAGCATTATTGACAGTGAAAGACCTAATCTAAGATCTGCACAAAAATATTTAGCCTTCAAATTCATACCGTCATCGTAGCATGCATGGACTCGACTCATATGAATGGGATTTCCATGAAAAAGATTGTGGGCCGAAAATGGGTGATCACTGTACATATCTCTTCTGTTTCCTATTTATATTTATATTTTACCTCCTCAATTTAGCATTATGGAGAGGGAAAGACCTAATCTAAGATCTGCAAAAATATATTTTGCCTTCAAATTCATACCGTCATCGTAGCATGCATGGACTCGACTCATATGAATGGGATTTCCATGAAAAAGATTGTGGGCCGAAAATGGGTGATCACTGAACACTTCTCTTCTGTTTCCTATTTATATTTATATTTTACCTCCTCAATTTAGCATTATGGACAGGGAAAGACCTAATCTAAGATCTGCACAAAAATATTTAGCCTTCAAATTCATACCGTCAACGTAGCATGCATGGACACGACTCATATGACTGGGATTTCCATGAAAAATATTGTGGGCAGAAAATGGTTGATCACTGTACATTTCTCTTCTGTTTCCTATTGATATTTCTATTTTCCCTCGTCAATTTAGCATTATGGACAGGGAAAGACTT
The DNA here is from genome assembly GCA_963932145.1 of Acanthosepion lycidas. NCBI lineage: Eukaryota > Metazoa > Mollusca > Cephalopoda > Sepiida > Sepiidae > Acanthosepion > Acanthosepion lycidas. The sequence continues at coordinate 833,027 of OZ010604.1, read as the reverse complement.
AATCTAAGATCTGCACAAAAATATTTAGCATTCAAATTCATACCGTCATCGTAGCATGCATGGACTCGACTCATATGAATGGGATTTCCATGAAAAAAAATGTGGGCCGAAAATGGGTGATCACTGTACATTTCTCTACTGTTTCCTATTTATATTTATATTTTACCTCCTCAATTTAGCATTATGGACAGGGAAAGACCTAATCTAAGATCTGCACAAAAATATTTAGCCTTCAAATTCATACCGTCATCGTACCATGCATGGACTCGACTCATATGAATGGGATTTCCATGAAAAAGATTGTGGGCCGAAAATGGGTGATCACTGTTCATTTCTCTTCAGTTTCCTATTTATATTTCTATTTTACCTCCTGAATTTAGCATTATGGACAGGGAAAGACCTAATCTAAGATCTGCATAAAAATATTTAGCCTTCAAATTCATACCGTCATCGTAGCATGCATGGACTCGACTCATATGACTGGGATTTCCATGAAAAATATTGTGGGCAGAAAATGGGTGATCACTGTACATTTCTCTTCTGTTTCCTATTGATATTTCTATTTTCCCTCCTCAATTTAGCATTATGGACAGGGAAAGACCTAATCTAAGATCTGCACAAAAATATTTAGCATTCAAATTCATTCCGTCATCGTAGCATGCATGGACTCGACTCATATGAATGGGATTTCCATGAAAAAGATTGTGGGCCGAAAATGGGTGATCACTGTACATTTCTCTTCTGTTTCCCATTTATATTTATATTTTACCTCCTCAATTTAGCATTATGGACAGGGAAAGATCTAATCTAAGATCTGCACAAAAATATTTAGCCTTCAAATTTATACCGCGATCGTAGCATGCATGGACTCAACTCATATGAATGGGATTTCCATGAAAAAGATTGTGGGCCGAAAATTGTTGATCACTGTATATTTCTCTTCTGTTTCCTATTTATATTTCTATTTTACCTCCTCAATTTAGCATTATTGACAGGGAAAGACCTAATCTAAGATCTGCACAAAAATATTTAGCCTTCAAATTCATACCGTCATCGTAGCATGCATGGACTCGACTCATATGAATGGGATTTCCATGAAAAAGATTGTGGGCCGAAAATGGGTGATCACTGTACATTTCTCTTCTGTTTCCTATTTATATTTATATTTTACCTCCTCAATTTAGCATTATGGACAGGGAAAGACCTAATCTAAGATCTGCACAAAAATATTTAACCTTCAAATTCATACCGCGATCGTAGCATGCATGGACTCAACTCATATGATTGGGATTTCCATGAAAAAGATTGTGGGCCGAAAATGGTTGATCACTGTTCATTTCTCTTCTGTTTCGTATTTATATTTCTATTTTACCTCCTCAATTTAGCATTATGGACAGGGAAAGACCTAATCTAAGATCTGCACGAAAATATTTAGCTTTCAATTTCATACCGTCATCGTAGCATGCATGGACTCGACTCATATGAATGGGTATTCCATGAAAAAGATTGTGGGCCGAAAATGGGTGTTCACTGTACATTTCTCTTCAGTTTCCTATTTATATTTCTATTTTACCTCCTCAATTTAGCATTATGGACAGGGAAAGACCTAATCTAAGATCTGCACAAAAATATTTAGCATTTAAATTCATACCGTCATCGTAGCATGCATGGACCCGACTCATATGTATGGGATTTTCATGAAAAATGTTGTGGGCCGAAAATGGGTGATCACTGTACATTTCTCTTCTGTTTCCTATTTATATTTATATTTTACCTCCTCAATTTAGCATTATTGACAGGGAAAGACCTAATCTAAGATCTGCACAAAAATATTTATCCTTCAAATTTATACCGTCATCGTAACATGCATGGACTCGACTCATATGAATGGGATTTCCATGAAAAAGATTGTGGGCCGAAAATGGGTGATCACTGTACATTTTTATTCTGTTTCCTATTTATATTTCTATTTTCCTTCATTCATTTAGCATTATGGACAGGGAAAGACCTAATCTAAGATCTGCACAAAAATATTTAGCCTTCAAATTCATACCGTCATCGTAGCATGCATGGACTCGACTCATATGAATAGGATTTCCATGAAAAAGATTGTGGGCCGAAAATGGGTGATCACTGTACATTTCTCTTCTGTTTCCTATTTATATTTATATTTTACCTCCTCAATTTAGCATTATGGACAGGGAAAGACCTAATCTAAGATCTGCACAAATATTTAGCCTTCAAATTCATACCGCGATCGTAGCATGCATGGACACAACTCATATGAATGGGATTTCCATGAAAAAGATTGTGGGCCGAAAATGGGTGATCACTGTTCATTTCTCTTCTGTTTCCTATTTATATTTCTATTTTACCTCCTCAATTTAGCATTATGGACAGGGAAAGACCTAATCTAAGTTCTGCACAAAAATATTTAGCCTTCAAATTCATACCGTCATCGCAGCATGCATGGACTCGACTCATATGTATGGGATTTTCATGAAAAATGTTGTGGGCCGAAAATGGGTGATCACTGTACATTTCTCTTCTGTTTCCTATTTATATTTCTATTTTACCTCCTCAATTGAGCATTATGGACAGGGAAAGACCTAATCTAAGATCTGCACAAAAATATTTAGCCTTCAAATTCATACCGCGATCGTAGCATGCATGGACTCAACTCATATGAATGGGATTTCCATGAAAAAGATTGTGGGCCGAAAATGGTTGATCACTGTATATTTTTATTCTGTTTCCTATTTATATTTATATTTTCCTTCCTTCATTTAGCATTATGGACAGGGAAAGACCTAATCTAAGATCTGCACAAAAATATTTAGCCTTCAAATTCATACCGTCATCGTAGCATGCATGGACTCGACTCATATGACTGGGAATTCCATGAAAAATATTGTGGGCAGAAAATGGGTGATCACTGTACATTTTTATTCTGTTTCCTATTTATATTTATATTTTCCTTCCTTCATTTAGCATTATGGACAGGAAAGACCTAATCTAAGATCTGCACAAAAATATTTAGCCTTCAAATTCATACCGTCATCGTAGCATGCATGGACTCAACTCATATGAATGGGATTTCCATGAAAAAGATTGTGGGCCGAAAATGGGTGATCACTGTACATTTCTCTTCTGTTTCCTATTTATATTTATATTTTACCTCCTCAATTTAGCATTATGGACAGGGAAAGAACTAATCTAATATCTGCACGAAAATATTTAGCTTTCAAATTCATACCGTCATCGTAGCATGCATGGACTCGACTCATATGAATGGGATTTCCATGAAAAAGATTAAGGGCCGAAAATGGGTGATTACTGTACATTTCTCTTCTGTTTCCTATTTATATTTATATTTTACCTCCTCAATTTAGCATTATGGACAGGGAAAGACCTAATCTAAGATCTGCACAAAAATATTTAGCCTTCAAATTGATACCGCGATCGTAGCATGCATGGACTCAACTCATATGAATGGGATTTCCATGAAAAAGATTGTGGGCCGAAAATGGGTGATCACTGTTCATTTCTCTTTTTTTTCCTATTTATATTTCTATTTTACCTCCTCAATTTAGCATTATGGACAGGGAAAGACCTAATCTAAGATCTGCACAAAAATATTTAGCCTTCAAATTCATACCGTCATCGTAGCATGCATGGACTCGACTCATATGTATGGGATTTTCATGAAAAAGGTTGTGGGCCGAAAATGGGTGATCACTGTACATTTCTCTTCTGTTTCCTATTTATATTTCTATTTTACCTCCTCAATTGAGCATTATGGACAGGGAAAGACCTAATCTAAGATCTGCACAAAAATATTAAACCTTCAAATTCATACCATCATCGAAGCATGCATGGACTCGACTCATATGATTGGGATATCCATGAAAAAGATTGTGGGCCGAAAATGGGTGATCACTGTTCATTTCTATTCTGTTTCCTATTTATATTTCTATTTTACCTCCTCAATTTAGCATTATGGACAGGGAAAGACCTAATCTAAGATCTGCACGAAAATATTTAGCTTTCAAATTCATACCGTCATCGTAGCATGCATGGACTCGACTCATATGAATGAGATTTCCATGAAAAAGATTGTGGGCCGAAAATGGGTGATCACTGTACATTTCTCTTCTGTTTCCTATTTATATTTCTATTTTACCTCCTCAATTTAGCATTATGGACAGGGAAATACCTAATCTAAGAACTGCATAAAAATATTTAGCCTTCAAATTCATACGGTCATCGTAGCATGCATGGACTCGACTCATATGTATGGGATTTTCATGAAAAAGGTTGTGGGCCGAAAATGGGTGATCACTGTACATTTCTCTTCTGTTTCCTATTTATATTTCTATTTTCCTTCCTTCATTTATCATTATGGACAGGGAAAGACCTAATCTAAGATCTGCACAAAAATATTTAGCCTTCAAATTCATACCGTCATCGTAGCATGCATGGACTCGACTCATATGAATGGGATTTCCATGAAAAAGATTGTGGGCCGAAAATGGGTGATCACTGTTCATTTCTCTTCTGTTTCCTATTTATATTTCTATTTTACCTCCTCAATTTAGCATTATGGACAGGGAAAGACCTAATCTAAGATCTGCAAAAAATATTTAGCCTTCAAATTCATACCGTGACCGTAGCATGCATGGACTCGACTCATATGACTGGGAATTCCATGAAAAATATTGTGGGCAGAAAATGGGTGATCACTGTATATTTTTATTCTGTTTCCTATTGATATTTCTATTTTCCTTCCTTCATTTAGCATTATGGACAGGGAAAGACCTAATCTAAGATCTGCACAAAAATGTTTAGCCTTCAAATTCATACCGTCATCGTAGCATGCATGGACTCGACTCATATGAATGGGATTTCCATGAAAAAGATTGTGGGCCGAAAATGTGTGATCACTGTACATTTCTCTTCTGTTTCCTATTTATATTTATATTTTACCTCCTCAATTTAGCATTATGGACAGGGAAAGACCTAATCTAAGATCTGCACAAAAATATTTAGCCTTCAAATTCATACCGTCGTCGTAGCATGCATGGACTCGACTCATATGTATGGGATTTTCATGAAAAAGGTTGTGGGCCGAAAATGGGTGATCACTGTACATTTCTCTTCTGTTTCCTATTTATATTTATATTTTACCTCCTCAATTTAGCATTATGGACAGGGAAAGAACTAATCTAATATCTGCACGAAAATATTTAGCTTTCAAATTCATACCGTCATCGTAGCATGCATGGACTCGACTCATATGAATGGGATTTCCATGAAAAAGATTAAGGGCCGAAAATGGGTGATTACTGTACATTTCTCTTCTGTTTCCTATTTATATTTATATTTTACCTCCTCAATTTAGCATTATGGACAGGGAAAGACCTAATCTAAGATCTGCACAAAAATATTTAGCCTTCAAATTGATACCGCGATCGTAGCATGCATGGACTCAACTCATATGAATGGGATTTCCATGAAAAAGATTGTGGGCCGAAAATGGGTGATCACTGTTCATTTCTCTTTTTTTTCCTATTTATATTTCTATTTTACCTCCTCAATTTAGCATTATGGACAGGGAAAGACCTAATCTAAGATCTGCACAAAAATATTTAGCCTTCAAATTCATACCGTCATCGTAGCATGCATGGACTCGACTCATATGTATGGGATTTTCATGAAAAAGGTTGTGGGCCGAAAATGGGTGATCACTGTACATTTCTCTTCTGTTTCCTATTTATATTTCTATTTTACCTCCTCAATTGAGCATTATGGACAGGGAAAGACCTAATCTAAGATCTGCACAAAAATATTAAACCTTCAAATTCATACCATCATCGAAGCATGCATGGACTCGACTCATATGATTGGGATATCCATGAAAAAGATTGTGGGCCGAAAATGGGTGATCACTGTTCATTTCTATTCTGTTTCCTATTTATATTTCTATTTTACCTCCTCAATTTAGCATTATGGACAGGGAAAGACCTAATCTAAGATCTGCACGAAAATATTTAGCTTTCAAATTCATACCGTCATCGTAGCATGCATGGACTCGACTCATATGAATGAGATTTCCATGAAAAAGATTGTGGGCCGAAAATGGGTGATCACTGTACATTTCTCTTCTGTTTCCTATTTATATTTCTATTTTACCTCCTCAATTTAGCATTATGGACAGGGAAATACCTAATCTAAGAACTGCATAAAAATATTTAGCCTTCAAATTCATACGGTCATCGTAGCATGCATGGACTCGACTCATATGTATGGGATTTTCATGAAAAAGGTTGTGGGCCGAAAATGGGTGATCACTGTACATTTCTCTTCTGTTTCCTATTTATATTTCTATTTTCCTTCCTTCATTTATCATTATGGACAGGGAAAGACCTAATCTAAGATCTGCACAAAAATATTTAGCCTTCAAATTCATACCGTCATCGTAGCATGCATGGACTCGACTCATATGAATGGGATTTCCATGAAAAAGATTGTGGGCCGAAAATGGGTGATCACTGTTCATTTCTCTTCTGTTTCCTATTTATATTTCTATTTTACCTCCTCAATTTAGCATTATGGACAGGGAAAGACCTAATCTAAGATCTGCACAAAATATTTAGCCTTCAAATTCATACCGTGACCGTAGCATGCATGGACTCGACTCATATGACTGGGAATTCCATGAAAAATATTGTGGGCAGAAAATGGGTGATCACTGTATATTTTTATTCTGTTTCCTATTGATATTTCTATTTTCCTTCCTTCATTTAGCATTATGGACAGGGAAAGACCTAATCTAAGATCTGCACAAAAATGTTTAGCCTTCAAATTCATACCGTCATCGTAGCATGCATGGACTCGACTCATATGAATGGGATTTCCATGAAAAAGATTGTGGGCCGAAAATGTGTGATCACTGTACATTTCTCTTCTGTTTCCTATTTATATTTATATTTTACCTCCTCAATTTAGCATTATGGACAGGGAAAGACCTAATCTAAGATCTGCACAAAAATATTTAGCCTTCAAATTCATACCGTCGTCGTAGCATGCATGGACTCGACTCATATGTATGGGATTTTCATGAAAAAGGTTGTGGGCCGAAAATGGGTGATCACTGTACATTTCTCTTCTATTTCCTATTTATATTTCTATTTTACCTCCTCAATTGAGCATTATGGACAGGGAAAGACCTAATCTAAGATCTGCACAAAAATATTAAACCTTCAAATTCATACCATCATCGAAGCATGCATGGACTCGACTCATATGATTGGGATATCCATGAAAAAGATTGTGGGCCGAAAATGGGTGATCACTGTTCATTTCTCTTCTGTTTCCTCTTTATATTTCTATTTTACCTCCTCAATTTAGCATTATGGACAGGGAAAGACCTAATCTAAGATCTGCACGAAAATATTTAGCTTTCAAATTCATACCGTCATCGTAGCATGCATGGACTCGACTCATATGTATGGGATTTTCATGAAAAAGGTTGTGGGCCGAAAATGGGTGATCACTGTACATTTCTCTTCTGTTTCCTATTTATATTTCTATTTTACCTCCTCAATTTAGCATTATTGACAGGGAAAGACCTAATCTAAGATCTGCACAAAAATATTTAGCCTTCAAATTCATACCGTCATCGTAGCATGCATGGACTCGACTCATATGAATGGGATTTCCATGAAAAAGATTGTGGGCCGAAAATGGGTGATCACTGTTCATTTCTCTTTTTTTTCCTATTTATATTTCTATTTTACCTCCTCAATTTAGCATTATGGACAGGGAAAGACCGAATCTAAGTTCTGCACAAAAATATTTAGCCTTCAAATTCATACCGTCATCGCAGCATGCATGGACTCGACTCATATGTATGGGATTTTCATGAAAAAGGTTGTGGGCCGAAAATGGGTGATCACTGTACATTTCTCTTCTGTTTGCTATTTATATTTCTATTTTACCTCCTCAATTGAGCATTATGGACAGGGAAAGACCTAATCTAAGATCTGCACAAAAATATTTAGCCTTCAAATTCATACCGTGACCGTAGCATGCATGGACTCGACTCATATGACTGGGAATTCCATGAAAAATATTGTGGGCAGAAAATGGGTGATCACTGTACATTTTTATTCTGTTTCCTATTGATATTTCTATTTTCCTTCCTTCATTTAGCATTATGGACAGGGAAAGACCTAATCTAAGATCTGCACAAAAATATTTAGCCTTCAAATTCATACCGTCATCGTAGCATGCATGGACTCGACTCATATGAATGGGATTTCCATGAAAAAGATTGTGGGCCGAAAATGGATGATCACTGTTCATTTCTCTTCTGTTTCCTATTTATATTTCTAGTTTACCTCCTCAATTTAGCATTATGGACAGGGAAAGACCTAATCTAAGATCTGCACAAAATATTTTGCCTTCAAATTCATACCGTGATCGTAGCATGCATGGACTCGACTCATATGACTGGGAATTCCATGAAATATATTGTGGGCAGAAAATGGGTGATCACTGTACATTTTTATTCTGTTTCCTATTGATATTTCTATTTTCCTTCCTTCATTTAGCATTATGGACAGGGAAAGACCTAATCTAAGATCTGCACAAAAATATTTAGCCTTCAAATTCATACCGTCATCGTAGCATGCATGGACTCGACTCATATGAATGGGATTTCCATGAAAAAGATTGTGGGCCGAAAATGGGTGATCACTGTACATTTCTCTTCTGTTTCCTATTTATATTTATATTTTACCTCCTCAATTTAGCATTGTGGACAGGGAAAGACCTAATCTAAGATCTGCACAAAAATATTTAGCCTTCAAATTGATACCGCGATCGTAGCATGCATGGACTCAACTCATATAAATGGGATTTCCATGAAAAAGATTGTGGGCCGAAAATGGGTGATCACTGTTCATTTCTCTTTTTTTTCCTATTTATATTTCTATTTTACCTCCTCAATTTAGCATTATGGACAGTGAAAGACCTAATCTAAGATCTGCACAAAAATATTTAGCCTTCAAATTCATACCGTCATCGTAGCATGCATGGACTCGACTCATATGTATGGGATTTCCATGAAAAATATTGTGGGCCGAAAATGGGTGATCACTGTACATTTCTCTTCTATTTCCTATTTATATTTCTATTTTACCTCCTCAATTTAGCATTATGGACAGGGAAAGACCTAATCTAAGATCTGCACACAAATATTTAGCCTTCAAATTCATACCGTGATCGTAGCATGCATGGATTCAACTCATATGACTGGGATTTCCATGAAAAAGATTGTGGGCCGAAAATGGATGATCACTGTTCATTTCTCTTCTGTTTCCTATTTATATTTCTAGTTTACCTCCTCAATTTAGCATTATGGACAGGGAAAGACCTAATCTAAGATCTGCACAAAATATTTTGCCTTCAAATTCATACCGTGATCGTAGCATGCATGGACTCGACTCATATCACTGGGAATTCCATGAAATATATTGTGGGCAGAAAATGGGTGATCACTGTACATTTTTATTCTGTTTCCTATTGATATTTCTATTTTCCTTCCTTCATTTAGCATTATGGACAGGGAAAGACCTAATCTAAGATCTGCACAAAAATATTTAGCCTTCAAATTCATACCGTCATCGTAGCATGCATGGACTCGACTCATATGAATGGGATTTCCATGAAAAAGATTGTGGGCCGAAAATGGGTGATCACTGTACATTTCTCTTCTGTTTCCTATTTATATTTATATTTTACCTCCTCAATTTAGCATTATGGACAGGGAAAGACCTAATCTAAGATCTGCACAAAAATATTTAGACTTCAATTTCATACCGCGATCGTAGCATGCAAGGACTCAACTCATATGAATGGGATTTCCAAGAAAAAGATTGTGGGCCGAAAATGGGTGATCACTGTTCATTTCTCTTTTTTTTCCTATTTATATTTCTATTTTACCTCCTCAATTTAGCATTATGGACAGTGAAAGACCTAATCTAAGATCTGCACAAAAATATTTAGCCTTCAAATTCATACCGTCATCGTAGCATGCATTGACTCGACTCATTTGACTGGGATTTCCATGAAAAATATTGTGGGCCGAAAATGGGTGATCACTGTACATTTCTCTTCTATTTCCTATTTATATTTCTATTTTACCTCCTCAATTTAGCATTATGGACAGGGAAAGACCTAATCTAAGATCTGCACACAAATATTTAGCCTTCAAATTCATACCGTGATCGTAGCATGCATGGATTCAACTCATATGACTGGGATTTCCATGAAAAATATTGTGGGCAGAAAATGGGTGATCACTGTACATTTCTCTTCTGTTTCCTATTTATATTTCTATTTTACCTCCTCAATTTAGCATTATGGACAGGGAAAGACCTAATCTAAGATCTGCACAAAAATATTTAGCCTTCAAATTCATACCGTGATCGTAGCATGCATGGACTCGACTCATATGACTGGGAATTCCATGAAAAATATTGTGGGCAGAAAATGGGTGATCACTGTACATTTCTCTTCTGTTTCCTATTTATATTTCTATTTTACCTCCTCAATTTAGCATTATGGACAGGGAAAGACCTAATCTAAGATCTGCACAAAAATATTAAACCTTCAAATTCATACCATCATCGAAGCATGCATGGACTCGACTCCTATGAATGGGATTTCCATGAAAAAGATTGCGGGCCGAAAATGGGTGATCACTGTACATTTCTCTTCTGTTTCCTATTTATATTTATATTTTACCTCCTCAATTTAGCATTATTGACAGGGAAAGAACTAATCTATGTTCTGCACAAAAATATTTAGCCTTCAAATTCATACCGTGATCGTAGCATGCATGGACTCGACTCATATGAATGGGATTTCCATGAAAAAGATTGTGGGCAGAAAATGGGTGATCACTGTACATTTCTCTTCTGTTTCCTATTTATATTTCTATTTTACCTCCTCAATTTAGCATTATGGACAGGGAAAGACCTAATCTAAGATGTGCACAAAAATATTTAGCCTTCAAATTCATACCGTGATCGTAGCATGCATGGACTCGACTCATATGACTGGGATTTCTATGAAAAATATTGTGGGCAGAAAATGGGTGATCTCTGTACATTTCCCTTCTGTTTCCTATTTCTATTTCTATTTTACCTCCTCAATTTAGCATAATGGACAGGGAAAGACCTAATCTAAGATCTGCACAAAAATATTTAGCCTTCAAATTCATACCGTCATCGTAGCATGCATGGACTGGACTCATATGACTGGGATTTCCATGAAAAATATTGTGGGCCGAAAATGGGTGATCACTGTACATTTCTCTTCAGTTTCCTATTTATATTTATATTTTACCTCCTCAATTTAGCATTATGGACAGGGAAAGACCTAATCTAAGAACTGCACAAAAATATTTAGCCTTCAAATTCATACCGTGATCGTAGCATGCATGGACTCGACTCATATGAATGGGATTTCCATGAAAAAGATTGTGGGCAGAAAATGGGTGATCACTGTACATTTCTCTTCTGTTTCCTATTTATATTTATATTTTACCTCCTCAATTTAGCATTATGGACAGGGAAAGACCTAATCTAAGATGTGCACAAAAATATTTAGCCTTCAAATTCATACCGTGATCGTAGCATGCATGGACTCGACTCATATGACTGGGATTTCTATGAAAAATATTGTGGGCAGAAAATGGGTGATCTCTGTACATTTCCCTTCTGTTTCCTATTTCTATTTCTATTTTACCTCCTCAATTTAGCATAATGGACAGGGAAAGACCTAATCTAAGATCTGCACAAAAATATTAAACCTTCAAATTCATACCGTGACCGTAGCATGCATGGACTCGACTCATATGACTGGGAATTCCATGAAAAATATTGTGGGCAGAAAATGGGTGATCACTGTACATTTTTATTCTGTTTCCTATTGATATTTCTATTTTCCTTCCTTCATTTAGCATTATGGACAGGGAAAGACCTAATCTAAGATCTGCACAAAAATGTTTAGCCTTCAAATTCATACCGTCATCGTAGCATGCATGGACTCGACTCATATGAATGGGATTTCCATGAAAAAGATTGTGGGCCGAAAATGTGTGATCACTGTACATTTCTCTTCTGTTTACTATTTATATTTCTATTTTACCTCCTCAATTTAGCATTATGGACAGGGAAAGACCTAATCTAAGATCTGCACAAAAACATTTAGACTTCAAATTCATACCGACATCTTAGCATGCATGGACTCGACTCATATGAATGGGATTTCCATGAAAAATATTGTGGGCCGAAAATGGGTGATCACTGTACATTTTTATTCTGTTTCCTATTTATATTTATATTTTCCTTCCTTCATTTAGCATTATGGACAGGAAAGACCTAATCTAAGATCTGCACAAAAATATTTAGCCTTCAAATTCATACCGTCATCGTAGCATGCATGGACTCGACTCATATGAATGGGATTTCCATGAAAAAGATTGTGGGCCGAAAATGGGTGATCACTGTACATTTCTCTTCTGTTTCCTATTTATATTTCTATTTTACCTCCTCAATTTAGCATTATGGACAGGGAAAGACCTAATCTAAGATCTGCATAAAAATATTTAGCCTTCAAATTCATACGGTCATCGTAGCATGCATGGACTCGACTCATATGACTGGGAATTCCATGAAATATATTGTGGGCAGAAAATGGGTGATCACTGTACATTTTTATTCTGTTTCCTATTGATATTTCTATTTTCCTTCCTTCATTTAGCATTATGGACAGGGAAAGACCTAATCTAAGATCTGCACAAAAATATTTAGCCTTCAAATTCATACCGTCATCGTAGCATGCATGGACTCGACTCATATGAATGGGATTTCCATGAAAAAGATTGTGGGCCGAAAATGGGTGATCACTGTACATTTCTCTTCTGTTTCCTATTTATATTTATATTTTACCTCCTCAATTTAGCATTGTGGACAGGGAAAGACCTAATCTAAGATCTGCACAAAAATATTTAGCCTTCAAATTGATACCGCGATCGTAGCATGCATGGACTCAACTCATATAAATGGGATTTCCATGAAAAAGATTGTGGGCCGAAAATGGGTGATCACTGTTCATTTCTCTTTTTTTTCCTATTTATATTTCTATTTTACCTCCTCAATTTAGCATTATGGACAGGGAAAGACCTAATCTAAGATCTGCACAAAAATATTTAGCCTTCAAATTCATACCGTCATCGTAGCATGCATGGACTCGACTCATATGTATGGGATTTTCATGAAAAAGGTTGTGGGCCGAAAATGGGTGATCACTGTACATTTCTCTTCTGTTTCCTATTTATATTTCTATTTTACCTCCTCAATTGAGCATTATGGACAGGGAAAGACCTAATCTAAGATCTGCACAAAAATATTTAGCCTTCAAATTCATACCGCGATCGTAGCATGCATGGACTCAACTCATATGAATGGGATTTCCATGAAAATGATTGTGGGCCGAAAATGGTTGATCACTGTACATTTTTATTCTGTTTCCTATTTATATTTCTATTTTCCTTCCTTCATTTAGCATTATGGACAGGGAAAGACCTAATCTAAGATCTGCACAAAAATATTTAGCCTTCAAATTCATACCGTCATCGTAGCATGCATGGACTCGACTCATATGAATGGGATTTCCATGAAAAAGATTGTGGGCCGAAAATGGATGATCACTGTTCATTTCTCTTCTGTTTCCTATTTATATTTCTAGTTTACCTCCTCAATTTAGCATTATGGACAGGGAAAGACCTAATCTAAGATCTGCACAAAATATTTAGCCTTCAAATTCATACCGTGATCGTAGCATGCATGGACTCGACTCATATCACTGGGAATTCCATGAAATATATTGTGGGCAGAAAATGGGTGATCACTGTACATTTTTATTCTGTTTCCTATTGATATTTCTATTTTCCTTCCTTCATTTAGCATTATGGACAGGGAAAGACCTAATCTAAGATCTGCACAAAAATATTTAGCCTTCAAATTCATACCGTCATCGTAGCATGCATGGACTCGACTCATATGAATGGGATTTCCATGAAAAAGATTGTGGGCCGAAAATGGGTGATCACTGTACATTTCTCTTCTGTTTCCTATTTATATTTATATTTTACCTCCTCAATTTAGCATTATGGACAGGGAAAGACCTAATCTAAGATCTGCACAAAAATATTTAGACTTCAATTTCATACCGCGATCGTAGCATGCAAGGACTCAACTCATATGAATGGGATTTCCAAGAAAAAGATTGTGGGCCGAAAATGGGTGATCACTGTTCATTTCTCTTTTTTTTCCTATTTATATTTCTATTATACCTCCTCAATTTAGCATTATGGACAGTGAAAGACCTAATCTAAGATCTGCACAAAAATATTTAGCCTTCAAATTCATACCGTCATCGTAGCATGCATTGACTCGACTCATTTGACTGGGATTTCCATGAAAAATATTGTGGGCCGAAAATGGGTGATCACTGTACATTTCTCTTCTATTTCCTATTTATATTTCTATTTTACCTCCTCAATTTAGCATTATGGACAGGGAAAGACCTAATCTAAGATCTGCACACAAATATTTAGCCTTCAAATTCATACCGTGATCGTAGCATGCATGGATTCAACTCATATGACTGGGATTTCCATGAAAAATATTGTGGGCAGAAAATGGGTGATCACTGTACATTTCTCTTCTGTTTCCTATTTATATTTCTATTTTACCTCCTCAATTTAGCATTATGGACAGGGAAAGACCTAATCTAAGATCTGCACAAAAATATTTAGCCTTCAAATTCATACCGTGATCGTAGCATGCATGGACTCGACTCATATGACTGGGAATTCCATGAAAAATATTGTGGGCAGAAAATGGGTGATCACTGTACATTTCTCTTCTGTTTCCTATTTATATTTCTATTTTACCTCCTCAATTTAGCATTATGGACAGGGAAAGACCTAATCTAAGATCTGCACAAAAATATTAAACCTTCAAATTCATACCATCATCGAAGCATGCATGGACTCGACTCCTATGAATGGGATTTCCATGAAAAAGATTGCGGGCCGAAAATGGGTGATCACTGTACATTTCTCTTCTGTTTCCTATTTATATTTCTATTTTACCTCCTCAATTTAGCATTATGGACAGGGAAAGACCTAATCTAAGATGTGCACAAAAATATTTAGCCTTCAAATTCATACCGTGATCGTAGCATGCATGGACTCGACTCATATGACTGGGATTTCTATGAAAAATATTGTGGGCAGAAAATGGGTGATCTCTGTACATTTCCCTTCTGTTTCCTATTTCTATTTCTATTTTACCTCCTCAATTTAGCATAATGGACAGGGAAAGACCTAATCTAAGATCTGCACAAAAATATTTAGCCTTCAAATTCATACCGTCATCGTAGCATGCATGGACTGGACTCATATGACTGGGATTTCCATGAAAAATATTGTGGGCCGAAAATGGGTGATCACTGTACATTTCTCTTCAGTTTCCTATTTATATTTATATTTTACCTCCTCAATTTAGCATTATGGACAGGGAAAGACCTAATCTAAGAACTGCACAAAAATATTTAGCCTTCAAATTCATACCGTGATCGTAGCATGCATGGACTCGACTCATATGAATGGGATTTCCATGAAAAAGATTGTGGGCAGAAAATGGGTGATCACTGTACATTTCTCTTCTGTTTCCTATTTATATTTATATTTTACCTCCTCAATTTAGCATTATGGACAGGGAAAGACCTAATCTAAGATGTGCACAAAAATATTTAGCCTTCAAATTCATACCGTGATCGTAGCATGCATGGACTCGACTCATATGACTGGGATTTCTATGAAAAATATTGTGGGCAGAAAATGGGTGATCTCTGTACATTTCCCTTCTGGTTCCTATTTCTATTTCTATTTTACCTCCTCAATTTAGCATAATGGACAGGGAAAGACCTAATCTAAGATCTGCACAAAAATATTAAACCTTCAAATTCATACCACCATCGAAGCATGCATGGACTCGACTCATATGAATGGGATTTCCATGAAAAAGATTGTCAGCCGAAAATGGGTGATCACTGTACATTTCTCTTCTGTTTCCTATTTATATTTATATTTTACCTCCTCAATTTAGCATTATGGACAGGGAAAGACCTAATCTAAGAACTGCACAAAAATATTTAGCCTTCAAATTCATACCGTCATCGTAGCATGCATGGACTCGACTCCTATGAATGGGATTTCCATGAAAAAGATTGCGGGCCGAAAATGGGTGATCACTGTACATTTCTCTTCTGTTTCCTATTTATATTTATATTTTACCTCCTCAATTTAGCATTATTGACAGGGAAAGACCTAATCTATGTTCTGCACAAAAATATTTAGCCTTCAAATTCATACCGTGATCGTAGCATGCATGGACTCGACTCATATGAATGGGATTTCCATGAAAAAGATTGTGGGCAGAAAATGGTTGATCACTGTACATTTCTCTTCTGTTTCCTATTTATATTTCTATTTTACCTCCTCAATTTAGCATTATGGACAGGGAAAGACCTAATCTAAGATGTGCACAAAAATATTTATCCTTCAAATTCATACCGTGATCGTAGCATGCATGGACTCGACTCATATGACTGGGATTTCCATGAAAAATATTGTGGGCAGAAAATGGGTGATCAATGTACATTTCTCTTCTGTTTCCTATTTATATTTCTATTTTACCTCCTCAATTTAGCATTATGGACAGGGAAAGACCTAATCTAAGATCTGCACTAAAATATTTAGCCTTCAAATTCATACCGTCATCATAGCATGCATGGACTCGACTCATATGAATGGGATTTCCATGAAAAAGATTGTGGGCCGAAAATGGGTGATCACTGTACATTTCTCTTCTGTTTCCTATTTATATTTATATTTTACCTCCTCAATTTAGCATTATTGACAGAGAAAGACCTAATCTAAGATCTACACAAAAATATTTAGCCTTTAAATTCATACCGTCATCGTAGCATGCATGGACTCGACTCATATGACTGGGATTTCCATGAAAAATATTGTGGGCCGAAAATGGGTGATCACTGTTCATTTCTCTTCTGTTTCCTATTTATATTTCTATTTTACCTCCTCAATTTAGCATTATGGACAGGGAAAGACCTAATCTAAGATCTGCACAAAAATATTTAGCCTTCAAATTCATACCTCATCGTAGCATGCATGGACTCGACTCATATGACTGGGATTTCCATGAAAAATATTGTGGGCAGACAATGGGGGATCACTGTACATTTTTCTTCTGTTTCCTATTTATATTTCTATTTTACCTCCTCAATTTAGCATTATGGACAGGGAAAGACCTAATCTAAGATCTGCAAAAATTATTTTGCCCTCAAATTCATACCGTGATCGTAGCATGCATGGACTCGACTCATACGACTGGGATTTCCATGAAAAATATTGTGGGCAGAAAATGGGTGATCACTGTACATTTCTCTTCTGTTTCCTATTTATATTTCTATTTTACCTCCTCAATTGAGCATTATGGACAGGGAAAGACCTAATCTAAGATCTGCACAAAAATATTTAGCCTTCAAATTCATACCGCGATCGTAGCATGCATGGACTCAACTCATATGAATGGGATTTCCATGAAAAAGATTGTGGGCTGAAAATGGTTGATCACTGTACATTTTTATTCTGTTTCCTATTTATATTTATATTTTCCTTCCTTCATTTAGCATTATGGACAGGGAAAGACCTAATCTAAGATCTGCACAAAAATATTTAGCCTTCAAATTAATACCGTCATCGTAGCATGCATGGACTCGACTCATATGAATGGGATTTCCATGAAAAAGATTGTGGGCCGAAAATGGGTGATCACTCTTCATTTCTCTTCTGTTTCCTATTTATATTTCTATTTTACCTCCTCAATTTAGCATTATGGACAGGGAAAGACCTAATCTAAGATCTGCACAAAATATTTAGCCTTCAAATTCATACCGTCATCGTAGCATGCATGGACTCGACTCATATGACGGGAATTCCATGAAAGATATTGTGGGCAGAAAATGGGTGATCACTGTACATTTTTATTCTGTTTCCTATTGATATTTCTATTTTCCTTCCTTCATTTAGCATTATGGACAGGGAAAGACCTAATCTAAGATCTGCACAAAAATATTTAGCCTTCAAATTCATACCGTCATCGTAGCATGCATGGACTCGACTCATATGAATGGGATTTCCATGAAAAAGATTGTGGGCCGAAAATGTGTGATCACTGTACATTTCTCTTCTGTTTCCTATTTATATTTATATTTTACCTCCTCAATTTAGCATTATGGACAGGGAAAGACCTAATCTAAGATCTGCACAAAAATATTTAGCCTTCAAATTCATACCGTCATCGTAGCATGCATGGACTCGACTCATTTGACTGGGATTTCCAAGAAAAATATTGTGGGCCGAAAATGGGTGATCACTGTACATTTCTCTTCTATTTCCTATTTATATTTCTATTTTACCTCCTCAATTTAGCATTATGGACAGGGAAAGACCTAATCTAAGATCTGCACACAAATATTTAGCCTTCAAAGTCATACCGTGATCGTAGCATGCATGG
Source organism: Acanthosepion lycidas (assembly GCA_963932145.1). Taxonomy (NCBI): domain Eukaryota; kingdom Metazoa; phylum Mollusca; class Cephalopoda; order Sepiida; family Sepiidae; genus Acanthosepion; species Acanthosepion lycidas. The sequence continues at coordinate 814,284 of OZ010604.1, read as the reverse complement.
ATTCGACTCATATGACTGGGATTTCCATGAAATATATTGTGGGCAGAAAATGGGTGATCACTGTACATTTCTCTTCTGTTTCCTATTTATATTTCTATTTTACCACCTCAATTTAGCATTATGGACAGGGAAAGACCTAATCTAAGATCTGCACAAAAATATTTAGCCTTCAAATTCATGCCTCATCGTAGCATGCATGGACTCGACTCATATGACTGGGATTTCCATGAAAAAGATTGTGGGCCGAAAATGGTTGATCACTGTACATTTTTATTCTGTTTCCTATTTATATTTCTATTTTCCTTCCTTCATTTAGCATTATGGACAGGGAAAGACCTAATCTAAGATCTGCACAAAAATATTTAGCCTTCAAATTCATACCGTCATCGTAGCATGCATTGACTCGACTCATTTGACTGGGATTTCCAAGAAAAATATTGTGGGCCGAAAATGGGTGATCACTTTACATTTCTCTTCTGTTTCCTATTTATATTTTACCTCCTCAATTTAGCATTATGGACAGGGACAGACCTAATCTAAGATCTGCACAAAAATATTTAGCCTTCAAATTCATACCGTCATCATAGCATGCATGGACTCGACTCATATGAATGGGATTTCCATGAAAAAGATTGTGGGCAGAAAATGGGTGATCACTGTACATTTCTCTTCTGTTTCCTATTTATATTTATATTTTACCTCCTCAATTTATCATTATGGACAGGGAAAGACCTAATCTAAGATCTGCACAAAAATATTAAACCTTCAAATTCATACCATCATCGAAGCATGCATGGACTCGACTCATATGAATGGGATTTCCATGAAAAAGATTGTCGGCCGAAAATGGGTGATCACTGTACATTTCTCTTCTGTTTCCTATTTATATTTATATTTCACCTCCTCAATTTAGCATTATTGACAGGGAAAGACCTAATCTAAGTTCTGCACAAAAATATTTAGCCTTCAAATTCATACCGTGATCGTAGCATGCATGGACACGACTCATATGAATGGGATTTCCATGAAAAAGATTGTGGGCAGAAAATGGGTGATCACTGTACATTTCTCTTCTGTTTCCTATTTATATTTCTATTTTACCTCCTCAATTTAGCATTATGGACAGGGAAAGACCTAATCTAAGATCTGCACAAAAATATTTAGCCTTCAAATTCATACCGTGATCGTAGCATGCATGGACTCGACTCATATGACTGGGATTTCCATGAAAAATATTGTGGACAGAAACTGGGTGATCAATGTACATTTCTCTTCTGTTTCCTATTTATATTTATATTTTACCTCCTCAATTTAGCATTATGGACCGGGAAAGACCTAATCTAAGATCTGCACTAAAATATTTAGCCTTCAAATTCATACCGTCATCATAGCATGCATGGACTCGACTCATATGAATGGGATTTTCATGAAAAAGATTGTGGTCCGAAAATGGGTGATCACTGTATATTTCTCTTCTGTTTCCTATTTATATTTATATTTTACCTCCTCAATTTAGCATTATTGACAGGGAAAGCCCTAATCTAAGATCTGAACAAAAATATTTAGCATTCAAATTCATACTGTCATCGTATCATGCATGGACTCGACTCATATGAATGGGATTTCCATGAAAAAGATTGTGGGCCGAAAATGGGTGATCACTTTACATTTCTCTTCTGTTTCCTATTTATATTTTACCTCCTCAATTTAGCATTATGGACAGGGACAGACCTAATCTAAGATCTGCACAAAAATATTTAGCCTTCAAATTCATACCGTCATCATAGCATGCATGGACTCGACTCATATGAATGGGATTTCCATGAAAAAGATTGTGGGCAGAAAATGGGTGATCACTGTACATTTCTCTTCTGTTTCCTATTTATATTTATATTTTACCTCCTCAATTTAGCATTATGGACAGGGAAAGACCTAATCTAAGATCTGCACAAAAATATTTAGCCTTCAAATTCATACCGTGATCGTAGCATGCATGGACTCGACTCATATGACTGTGATTTCCATGAAAAATATTGTGGGCCGAAAATGGGTGATCACTGTACATTTCTCTTCTATTTCCTATTAATATTTCTATTTTACCTCCTCAATTTAGCATTATGGACAGGGAAAGACCTAATCTAAGATCTGCACAAAAATATTTAGCCTTCAAATTCATACCGTGATCGTAGCATGCATGGACTCGACTCATATGACTGGGAATTCCATGAAAAATATTGTGGGCAGAAAATGGGTGATCACTGTACATTTCTCTTCTGTTTCCTATTTATATTTATATTTTACCTCTTCAATTTAGCATTATTGACAGGGAAAGCCCTAATCTAAGATCTGCACAAAAATATTTAGCCTTCAAAATCATACCGTCATCGTAGCATGCATGGACTCGACTCATATGAATGGGATTTCCATGAAAAAGATTGTGGGCCGAAAATGGGAGATCACTGTACATTTCTCTTCTGTTTCCTATTTATATTTCTATTTTACCTCCTCAATTTAGCATTATGGACAGGGAAAGACGTAATCTAAGATGTGCACAAAAATATTTAACCTGCAAATTCATACCGTCATCGTAGCATGCATGGACTCGACTCATATGAATGGGATTTCCATGAAAAAGATTGTGGGCCGAAAATGGGTGATCACTGTACATTTCTCTTCTGTTTCCTATTTATATTTATATTTTACCTACTCAATTTAGCATTATGGACAGGGAAAGACCTAATCTAAGATCTGCACAAAAATATTTAGCCTGCAAATTTATACCGTCATCGTAGCATGCATGGACTCGACTCATATGAATGGGATTTCCATGAAAAAGATTGTGGGCAGAACATGGGTGATCACTGTACTTTTCTCTTCTGTTTCCTATTTATATTTATATTTTACCTCCTCAATTTAGCATCATGGACAGGGAAAGACCTAATCTAAGATCTGCACAAAAATATTAACCTTCAAATTCATACCGTCATCGTAGCATGCATGGACTCGACTCATATGACTGGGATTTCCATGAAAAATATTGTCGGCAGAAAATGGGTGATCACTGTACATTTCTCTTCTGTTTCCTATTTATATTTATATTTTACCTCCTCAATTTAGCATTATGGACAGGGAAAGACCTAATCTAAGATCTGCACAAAAATATTTAGCCTTCAAATTCATACCGTCATCGTAGCATGCATGGACTCGACTCATATGAATGGAATTTCCATGAAAAAGATTGTGGGCCGAAAATGGGTGATCACTGTACATTTTTTTTCTGTTTCCTATTTATATTTCTATTTTCCTTCCTTCATTTAGCATTATGGACAGGGAAAGACCTAATCTAAGATCTGCACAAAAATATTTAGCCTTCAAATTCATACCGTCATCGTAGCATGCATGGACTCGACTCATATGAATGGGATTTCCATGAAAAAGATTGTGGGCCGAAAATGGGAGATCACTGTACATTTCTCTTCTGTTTCCTATTTATATTTCTATTTTACCTCCTCAATTTAGCATTATGGACAGGGAAAGACGTAATCTAAGATGTGCACAAAAATATTTAGCCTGCAAATTCATACCGTCATCGTAGCATGCATGGACTCGACTCATATGAATGGGATTTCCATGAAAAAGATTCTGGGCCGAAAATGGGTGATCACTGTACATTTCTCTTCTGTTTCCTATTTATATTTATATTTTACCTCCTCAATTTAGCATTATGGACAGGGAAAGACCTAATCTAAGATCTGCACAAAAATATTTAGCCTGCAAATTTATACCGTCATCGTAGCATGCATGGACTCGACTCATATGAATGGGATTTCCATGAAAAAGATTGTGGGCAGAAAATGGGTGATCACTGTACATTTCTCTTCTGTTTCCTATTCATATTTCTATTTTACCTCCTCAATTTAGCATTATGGACAGGGAAAGACCTAATCTAAGATCTGCACACAAATATTTAGCCTTCAAATTCATACCGTCACCTTAGCATGCATGGACTCAACTCATATGACTGGGATTTCCATGAAAAATATTGTGGGCCGAAAATGGGTGATCACTTTACATTTCTCTTCTGTTTCCTATTTATATTTCTATTTTACCTCCTCAATTTAGCATTATGGACAGGGAAAGACGTAATCTAAGATGTGCACAAAAATATTTAACCTGCAAATTCATACCGTCATCGTAGCATGCATGGACTCGACTCATATGAATGGGATTTCCATGAAAAAGATTGTGGGCCGAAAATGGGTGATCACTGTACATTTCTCTTCTGTTTCCTATTTATATTTATATTTTACCTACTCAATTTAGCATTATGGACAGGGAAAGACCTAATCTAAGATCTGCACAAAAATATTTAGCCTGCAAATTTATACCGTCATCGTAGCATGCATGGACTCGACTCATATGAATGGGATTTCCATGAAAAAGATTGTGGGCAGAACATGGGTGATCACTGTACTTTTCTCTTCTGTTTCCTATTTATATTTATATTTTACCTCCTCAATTTAGCATCATGGACAGGGAAAGACCTAATCTAAGATCTGCACAAAAATATTAACCTTCAAATTCATACCGTCATCGTAGCATGCATGGACTCGACTCATATGACTGGGATTTCCATGAAAAATATTGTCGGCAGAAAATGGGTGATCACTGTACATTTCTCTTCTGTTTCCTATTTATATTTATATTTTACCTCCTCAATTTAGCATTATGGACAGGGAAAGACCTAATCTAAGATCTGCACAAAAATATTTAGCCTTCAAATTCATACCGTCATCGTAGCATGCATGGACTCGACTCATATGAATGGAATTTCCATGAAAAAGATTGTGGGCCGAAAATGGGTGATCACTGTACATTTTTTTTCTGTTTCCTATTTATATTTCTATTTTCCTTCCTTCATTTAGCATTATGGACAGGGAAAGACCTAATCTAAGATCTGCACAAAAATATTTAGCCTTCAAATTCATACCGTCATCGTAGCATGCATGGACTCGACTCATATGAATGGGATTTCCATGAAAAAGATTGTGGGCCGAAAATGGGAGATCACTGTACATTTCTCTTCTGTTTCCTATTTATATTTCTATTTTACCTCCTCAATTTAGCATTATGGACAGGGAAAGACGTAATCTAAGATGTGCACAAAAATATTTAGCCTGCAAATTCATACCGTCATCGTAGCATGCATGGACTCGACTCATATGAATGGGATTTCCATGAAAAAGATTGTGGGCCGAAAATGGGTGATCACTGTACATTTCTCTTCTGTTTCCTATTTATATTTATATTTTACCTCCTCAATTTAGCATTATGGACAGGGAAAGACCTAATCTAAGATCTGCACAAAAATATTTAGCCTGCAAATTTATACCGTCATCGTAGCATGCATGGACTCGACTCATATGAATGGGATTTCCATGAAAAAGATTGTGGGCAGAAAATGGGTGATCACTGTACATTTCTCTTCTGTTTCCTATTCATATTTCTATTTTACCTCCTCAATTTAGCATTATGGACAGGGAAAGACCTAATCTAAGATCTGCACACAAATATTTAGCCTTCAAATTCATACCGTCACCTTAGCATGCATGGACTCAACTCATATGACTGGGATTTCCATGAAAAATATTGTGGGCCGAAAATGGGTGATCACTTTACATTTCTCTTCTGTTTCCTATTTATATTTCTATTTTACCTCCTCAATTTAGCATTATGGACAGGGAAAGACCTAATCTAAGATCTGCACAAAAATATTTAGCCTTCTAATTCATACCGTGATCGTAGCATGTATGGATTCGACTCATATGACTGGGATTTCCATGAAAAATATTGTGGGCAGAAAATGGGTGATCACTGTACATTTCTCTTCTGTTTCCTATTTATATTTCTATTTTACCTCCTCAATTTAGCATTATGGACAGGGAAAGACCTAATCTAAGATCTGCAAAAAAATATTTAGCCTTCAAATTCATACCGTGATCGTAGCATGCATGTACTCGACTCATATGACTGGGATTACCATGAAAAATATTGTGGGCAGAAAATGGGTGATCACTGTACATTTCTCTTCTGATTCCTATTTATATTTCTATTTTACCTCCTCAATTTAGCATTATGGACAGGGAAAGACCTAATCTAAGATCTCCACAAAAATATTTAGCCTTCAAATTCATACCGTCATCGTAGCATGCATGGACTCGACTCATATGACTGGGAATTCCATGAAAAAGATTGTGGGCCGAAAATGGGTTATCACTGTAAATTTCTCTTCTGTTTCCTATTTATATTTCTATTTTACCTCCTCAATTTAGCATTATGGACAGGGAAAGACCTAATCTAAGATCTGCACAAAAATATTTAGCCTTCAAATTCATACCGTCATCGTAGCATGCATGGACTCGACTCATATGAATGGGATTTCCATGAAAAATATTGTGGGCAGAAAATGGGTGATCACTGTACATTTCTCTTCTGTTTCCTATTTATATTTCTATTTTACCTCCTCAATTTATCATTATGGACAGGAAAGACCTAATCTAAGATCTGCACAAAAATATTTAGCCTTCAACTTCATACCGTGATCGTAGAATGCATGGACTCGACTCATATGAATGGGATTTCCATGAAAAATATTGTGGGCAGAAAATGGGTGATCACTGTACATTTCTCTTCTGTTTCCTATTTATATTTCTATTTTACCTCCTCAATTTAGCATTATGGACAGCGAAAGACCTAATCTAAGATCTGCACAAAAATATTTAGCCTGCAAATTCATACCGTCATCGTAGCATGCATGGACTCGACTCATATGAATGGGATTTCCATGAAAAAGATTGTGGGCCGAAAATGGGTGATCACTGTACATTTCTCTTCTGTTTCCTATTTATATTTATATTTTACCTCCTCAATTTAGCATTATGGACAGGGAAAGACCTAATCTAAGATCTGCACAAAAATATTTAGCCTGCAAATTTATACCGTCATCGTAGCATGCATGGACTCGACTCATATGAATGGGATTTCCATGAAAAAGATTGTGGGCAGAAAATGGGTGATCACTGTACATTTCTCTTCTGTTTCCTATTTATATTTCTATTTTACCTCCTCAATTTAGCATTATGGACAGGGAAAGACCTAATATAAGATCTGCACAAAAATATTAACCTTCAAATTCTTACCGTCATCGTAGCATGCATGGACTCGACTCATATGACTGGGATTTCCATGAAAAATATTGTCGGCAGAAAATGGGTGATCACTGTACATTTCTCTTCTGTTTCCTATTTATATTTCTATTTTACCTCCTCAATTTAGCATTATGGACAGGGAAAGACCTAATCTAAGATCTGCACAAAAATATTTAGCCTTCAAATTCATACCGTCATCGTAGCATGCATGGACTCGACTCATATGACTGGGAATTCCATGAAAAAGATTGTGGGCCGAAAATGGGTTATCACTGTACATTTCTCTTCTGTTTCCTATTTATATTTCTATTTTACCTCCTCAATTTAGCATTATGGACAGGGAAAGACCTAATCTAAGATCTGCACAAAAATATTTAGCCTTCAAATTCATACCGTGATCGTAGCATGCATGGACTCGACTCATATGACTGGGATTTCCATGAAAAATATTGTGGGCAGAAAATGGGTTGATCACTGTACATTTCTCTTCTGTTTCCTATTTATATTTCTATTTTACCTCTTCAATTTAGCATTATGGACAGCGAAAGACCTAATCTAAGATCTGCACAAAAATATTTAGACTTCAAATTCATACCGTCATCGTAGCATGCATGGACTCGACTCATATGAATGGGATTTCCATGAAAAAGATTGTGGGCCGAAAATGGGAGATCACTGTACATTTATCTTCTGATTCCTATTTATATTTATATTTTACCTCCTCAATTTAGCATTATGGACAGGGAAAGACCTAATCTAAGATCTGCACAAAAATATTTAGCCTTCTAATTCATACCGTGATCGTAGCATGTATGGATTCGACTCATATGACTGGGATTTCCATGAAAAATATTGTGGGCAGAAAATGGGTGATCACTGTACATTTCTCTTCTGTTTCCTATTTATATTTCTATTTTACCTCCTCAATTTAGCATTATGGACAGGGAAAGACCTAATCTAAGATCTGCACAAAAATATTTAGCCTTCAAATTCATACCGTGATCGTAGCATGCATGTACTCGACTCATATGACTGGGATTACCATGAAAAATATTGTGGGCAGAAAATGGGTGATCACTGTACATTTCTCTTCTGATTCCTATTTATATTTCTATTTTACCTCCTCAATTTAGCATTATGGACAGGGAAAGACCTAATCTAAGATCTCCACAAAAATATTTAGCCTTCAAATTCATACCGTCATCGTAGCATGCATGGACTCGACTCATATGACTGGGAATTCCATGAAAAAGATTGTGGGCCGAATATGGATTATCACTGTACATTTCTCTTCTGTTTCCTATTTATATTTCTATTTTACCTCCTCAATTTAGCATTATGGACAGGGAAAGACCTAATCTAAGATCTGCACAAAAATATTTAGCCTTCAAATTCATACCGTCATCGTAGCATGCATGGACTCGACTCATATGAATGGGATTTCCATGAAAAATATTGTGGGCAGAAAATGGGTGATCACTGTACATTTCTCTTCTGTTTCCTATTTATATTTCTATTTTACCTCCTCAATTTAGCATTATGGACAGCGAAAGACCTAATCTAAGATCTGCACAAAAATATTTAGCCTTCAAATTCATACCGTCATCGTAGCATGCATGGACTCGACTCATATGAATGGGATTTCCATGAAAAAGATTGTGGGCCGAAAATGGGAGATCACTGTACATTTCTCTTCTGTTTCCTATTTATATTTATATTTTACCTCCTCAATTTAGCATTATGGACAGGGAAAGACGTAATCTAAGATGTGCACAAAAATATTTAGCCTGCAAATTCATACCGTCATCGTAGCATGCATGGACTCGACTCACATGAATGGGATTTCCATGAAAAAGATTGTGGGCCGAAAATGGGTGATCACTGTACATTTCTCTTCTGTTTCCTATTCATATTTATATTTTACCTCCTCCATTTAGCATTATGGACAGGGAAAGACCTAATCTAAGATCTGCACAAAAATATTTAGCCTGCAAATTTATACCGTCATCGTAGCATGCATGGACTCGACTCATATGAATGGGATTTCCATGAAAAAGATTGTCGGCAGAAAATGGGTGATCACTGTACATTTCTCTTCTGTTTCCTATTTATATTTCTATTTTACCTCCTCAATTTAGCATTATGGACAGGGAAAGACCTAATCTAAGATCTGCACAAAAATATTTAGCCTTCAAATTCATACCGTCATCGTAGCATGCATGGACTCGACTCATATGACTGGGATTTCCATGAAAAATATTGTGGGCAGAAAATGGGTTGATCACTGTACATTTCTCTTCTGTTTCCTATTTATATTTCTATTTTACCTCCTCAATTTAGCATTATGGACAGCGAAAGACCTAATCTAAGATCTGCACAAAAATATTTAGACTTCAAATTCATACCGTCATCGTAGCATGCATGGACTCGACTCATATGAATGGGATTTCCATGAAAAAGATTGTGGGCCGAAAATGGGAGATCACTGTACATTTCTCTTCTGATTCCTATTTATATTTATATTTTACCTCCTCAATTTAGCATTATGGACAGGGAAAGACGTAATCTAAGATGTGCACAAAAATATTTAGCCTTCAAATTCATACCGTCATCGTAGCATGCATGGACTCGACTCATATGAATGGGATTTCCATGAAAATATTGTCGGCAGAAAATGGGTGATCACTGTACATTTCTCTTCTGTTTCCTATTTATATTTCTATTTTACCTGCTCAATTTAGCATTATGGACAAAAAAGACCTAATCTAAGATCTGCACAAAAATATTTAGCCTTCAAATTCATACCGTCATCGTAGCATGCATGGACTCGACTCATATGACTGGGATTTCCATGAAAAATATTCTGGGCAGAAAATGGGTGATCACTGTACATTTCTCCTCTGTTTCCTATTTATATTTCTATTTTACCTCCTCAATTTCGCATAATGGACAGGGAAAGACCTAATCTAAGATCTGCACAAAAATATTTAGCCTTCAAATTCATACCGTCATCGTAGCATGCATGGACTCGACTCATATGAATGGGATTTCCATGAAAAAGATTGTGGGCAGAAAATGGGTGATCACTGTACATTTCTCTTCTGTTTCCTATTTATATTTATATTTTACCTCCTCAATTTAGCATTATGGACAGGGAAAGACCTAATCTAAGATCTGCACAAAAATATTAACCTTCAAATTCATACCGTCATCGTAGCATGCATGGACTCGACTCATATGACTGGGATTTCCATGAAAAATATTGTCGGCAGAAAATGGGTGATCACTGTACATTTCTCTTCTGTTTCCTATTTATATTTATATTTTACCTCCTCAATTTAGCATTATGGACAGGGAAAGACCTAATCTAAGATCTGCACAAAAATATTTAGCCTTCTAATTCATACCGTGATTGTAGCATGCTTGGACTCGACTCATATGACTGGGATTTCCATGAAAAAGATTGTGGGCAGGAAATGGGTGATCTCTGTACATTTCTCTTCTGTTTCCTATTTATATTTATATTTTACCTCATCAATTTAGCATTATGGACAGGGAAAGACCTAATCTAAGATCTGCACAAAAATATTTAGCCTTAAAATTCATACCGTCATCGTAGCATGCATGGACTCGACTCATATGAATGGGATTTCCATGAAAAATATTGTGGGCCGAAAATGGGAGATCACTGTACATTTCTCTTCTGTTTCCTATTTATATTTCTATTTTACCTCCTCAATTTAGCATTATGGACTGGGAAAGACGTAATCTAAATGTGCACAAAAATATTTAGCCTGCAAATTCATACCGTCAACGTAGCATGCATGGACTCGACTCATATGTATGGGATTTCCATGAAAAAGATTGTGGGCCTAAAATGGGTGATCACTGTACATTTCTCTTCTGTTTCTTATTTATATTTCTATTTTACCTCCTCAATTTAGCATTATGGACAGGGAAAGACCTAATCTAAGATCTGCACAAAAATATTTAGCCTTCAAATTGATACCGTCATCGTAGCATGCATGGACTCGACTCATATGACTGGGAATTCCATGAAAAAGATTGTGGGCCGAAAATGGGTTATCACTGTACATTTCTCTTCTGTTTCCTATTTATATTTCTATTTTACCTCCTCAATTTAGCATTATGGACAGGGAAAGACCTAATCTAAGATCTGCACAAAAATATTTAGCCTTAAAATTCATACCGTGATCGTAGCATGCATGGACTCGACTCATATGAATGGGATTTCCATGAAAATATTGTGGGCAGAAAATGGGTGATCACTGTACATTTCTCTTCTGTTTCCTATTTATATTTCTATTTTACATCCTCAATTTAGCATTATGGACAAAAAAGACCTAATCTAAGATCTGCACAAAAATATTTAGCCTTCAAATTCATACCGTGATCGTAGCATGCATGGACTCGACTCATATGACTGGGATTTCCATGAAAAATATTGTGGGCCGAAAATGGGTGATCACTGTACATTTCTCTTCTGTTTCCTATTTATATTTATATTTTACCTCCTCAATTTAGCATTATGGACAGGGAAATACCTAATCTAAGATCTGCACAAAAATATTTTGCCTTCAAATACATACCGTCACCGTAGCATGCATGGACTCGACTCATATGAATGGGATTTCCATGAAAACGACTGTGGGCCGAAAATGGGTGATCACTGTACATTTCTCTTCTGTTTCCTATTTATATTTATATTTTACCTCCTCAATTTAGCATTATGGACAGGGAAAGACCTAATCTAAGATCTGCACAAAAATATTAAGCCTTCAAATTCATACCGTCATCGTAGCATGCATGGACTCGACTCATATAAAAGGGATTTCCATGAAAAAGATTGTGGGCCAAAATGGGAGATCACTGTACATTTCTCTTCTGTTTCCTATTTATATTTATATTTTACCTCCTCAATTTAGCATTATGGGCAGGGAAAGACTTCATCTAAGATCTGCACAAAAATATTTAGCCTTCAAATTCATACCGTCATCGAAGCATGCATGGTCTCGACTCATATGAATGGGATTTCCATGAAAAAGATTGTGGGCCGAAAATGGGTGATCACTGTACATTTCTCTTCTGTTTCCTATTTATATTTCTATTTTACCTCCTCAATTTAGCATTATGGACAGGGAAAGACCTAATCTAAGATCTGCACAAAAATATTTTGCCTTCAAATTCATACCGTTATCGTAGCATCCATGGACTCGACTCATATGTCTGGGATTTCCATGAAAAAGATTGTCGCCGAAAATGGGTGATCACTGTACATTTCTCTTCTGTTTCCTATTTATATTTCTATTTTACCTCCTCCATTTAGCATTATTGACAGGGAAAGCCCTAATCTAAGATCTGCACAAAAATATTTAGCCTTTAAATTCATACCGTCATCGTAGCATGCATGGACTCGACTCATATGACTGGGATTTCCATGAAAAAGATTGTGGGCAGAAAATGGGTGATCACTGTACATTTCTCTTCTGTTTCCTATTTATATTTCTATTATACCTCCTCAATTTAGCATTATGGACAGGGAAAGCCCTAATCTAAGATCTGCACAAAAGTATTTAGCCTTTAAATTCATACCGTCATCGTAGTATGCATGGACTCGACTCATATGACTGGGATTTCCATGAAAAAGATTGTGGGCAGAAAATGGGTGATCACTGTACATTTCTCTTCTGTGTCCTATTTATATTTATATTTTACCTCCTCAATTTTGCATTATGGACAGGGAAAGACCTAATCTAAGATCTGCACAAAAATATTTAGCCTTCAAATTCATACCGTCATCGTAGCATGCATGGACTCGACTCATATGAATGGGATTTCCATGAAAAAGATTGTGGGCCGAAAATGTGTGATCACTGTACATTTCTCTTCTGTTTCCTATTTATATTTCTATTTTACCTCCTCAATTTAGCATTATGGACAGGGAAACACATAATCTAAGATCTGCACAAAAATATTTAGCCTTCAAATTCATACCGTCATCGTAGCATGCATGGACTCGACTCATATGAATGGGATTTCCATGAAAAAGATTGTGGGCAGAAAATGGGTGATCACTGTACATTTCTCTTCTGTTTCCTATTTATATTTCTATTTTACCTCCTCAATTTAGCATTATGGACAGGGAAAGACCTAATCTAAGATCTGCAGAAAAATATTTAGCCTTCAAATTCATACCGTCATCGTAGCATGCATGGACTCGACTCATATGAATGGGTTTTCCATGAAAAGGATTGTGGGCCAAAAATGGGTGATCACTGTACATTTCTCTTCTGTTTCCTATTTATATTTCTGTTTTACCTCCTCAATTTAGCCTTATGGACAGGGAAAGACCTAATCTAAGATCTGCACAAAAATATATAGCCTTCAAATTCATACCGTCATCCTAGCATGCATGGACTCGACTCATATGATTGGGATTTCCATGAAAAAGATTGTGGGCTGAAAATGGGTGATCACTGTACATTTCTCTTCTGTTTCCTATTTATATTTTTATTTTACCTCCTCAATTTAGCATTATGGACAGGGAAAGACCTAATCTAAGATCTGCACAAAAATATTTAGCTTTCAAATTCATACCGTCATCGTAGCATGCATGGACTCGACTCATATGAATGGGATTTCCATTAAAAAGATTGTGGGCCGAAAATGGGTGATCACTGTACATTTCTATTCTGTTTCCTATTTATATTTCTATTTTACCTCTTCAATTTAGCATTATGGACAGGGAAAGACCTAATCTAAGATCTGCACAAAAATATTTAGCCTTCAAATTCATACTGTCATCGTAGCATGCATGGACTCCACTCACATGACTGGGATTTCCATGAAAAAGATTGTGTGCAGAAAATGGGTGATCACTGTACATTTCTCTTCTGTTTCCTGTTTATATTTCTATTTTACCTCCTCAGTTTAGCATTATGGACAAGGAAAGACCTAATCTAAGATCTGCACAAAAATATTTAGCCTTTAAATTCATACCGTCATCGTAGCATGCATGGACTCGACTCATATGAATGGGATTTCCATGAAAGAGATTGTGGGCCGAAAATGGGTGATCACTGTACATTTCTCTTCTGTTTCCTATTTATATTTATATTTTACCTCTTCAATTTAGCATTATGGACAGGGAAAACCTAATCTAATATCTGCACAAAAATATTTAGTCTTCAAATTCATACCGTGATCATAGCATGCATGGACTCGACTCATATGACTGGGATGTCCATGAAAAATATTGTGGGCACAAAATGGGTGATCACTGTACATTTCTCTTCTGTTTCCTATTTATATTTCTATTTTACCTCCTCAATTTAGCTTTATGGACAGGGAAAGACCTAATCTAAGATCTGCACAAATATATTTAGCTTTCATATTTATACCGTCATCGTAGCATGCATGGACTCGACTCATATGAATGGGATTTCCGTGAAAAAGATTGTGGGCAGAAAATGGGTGGTCACTGTACATTTCTCTTCTGTTTCCTATTTATATGTCTATTTTACCTCCTCAATTTAGCATTATGGACAGGGAAAGACCTAATCTAAGATCTGCACAAAAATATTTATTTTTCGAATTCATACCGTCATCATAGCATGCATGGACTCGACTCATATGAATGGGTTTTCCATGAAAATGATTGTGGGCCGAAAATGGTTGATCACTATACATTTCTCTTCTGTTTCCTATTTATATTTCTATTTTACCTCCTCAATTTAGCATTATGGACAGGGAAAGACTTAATCTAAGATCTGCACAAAAATATTTAGGTTCCAATTCATACCGTCACCGTAGCATGCATGGACTCGACTCATATGAATGGGATTTCTGTGAAAAAGATTGTGGGCCGAAAATGGGTGATCACTGTACATTTCTCTTCTGTTTCCTATTTATATTTCTGTTTTACCTCCTCAATTTAGCATTATGGACAGGGAAAGACCTAATCTAAGATCTGCACAAAAATATATAGCCTTCAAATTCATACCGTCATCCTAGCATGCATGGACTGGACTCATATGATTGGGATTTCCATGAAAAAGATTGTGGGCCGAAAATTGGTGATCACTGTACATTTCTCTTCTGTTTCCTATTTATATTTCTATTTTACCTCTTCAATTTAGCATTATGGACAGGGAAAGACCTAATCTAAGATCTGCACAAAAATATTTAGCCTTCAAATTCATACTGTCATCGTAGCATGCATGGACTCCACTCACATGACTGGGATTTCCATGAAAAAGATTGTGTGCAGAAAATGGGTGATCACTGTACATTTCTCTTCTGTTTCCTGTTTATATTTCTATTTTACCTCCTCAGTTTAGCATTATGGACAAGGAAAGACCTAATCTAAGATCTGCACAAAAATATTTAGCCTTTAAATTCATACCGTCATCGTAGCATGCATGGACTCGACTCATATGAATGGGATTTCCATGAAAGAGATTGTGGGCCGAAAATGGGTGATCACTGTACATTTCTCTACTGTTTCCTATTTATATTTATATTTTACCTCTTCAATTTAGCATTATGGACAGGGAAAACCTAATCTAATATCTGCACAAAAATATTTAGCCTTCAAATTCATACCGTGATCATAGCATGCATGGACTCGACTCATATGACTGGGATGTCCATGAAAAATATTGTGGGCACAAAATGGGTGATCACTGTACATTTCTCTTCTGTTTCCTATTTATATTTATATTTTACCTCCTCAATTTAGCTTTATGGACAGGGAAAGACCTAATCTAAGATCTGCACAAAAATATTTATTTTTCGAATTCATACCGTCATCATAGCATGCATGGACTCGACTCATATGAATGGGTTTTCCATGAAAATGATTGTGGGACGAAAATGGTTGATCACTGTACATTTCTCTTCTGTTTCCTATTTATATTTCTATTTTACCTCCTCAATTTAGCATTATGGACAGGGAAAGACTTAATCTAAGATCTGCACAAAAATATTTAGGTTCAAATTCATACCGTCACCGTAGCATGCATGGACTCGACTCATATGAATGGGATTTCCATGAAAAAGTTTGTGGCCCGAAAATGGGTGATCACTGTACATTTCTCTTCTGTTTTTTATTTATATTTATATTTTAACTCCTCAATTTAGCATTATGGACAGGGAAAGACCTAATCTAAGATCTGCACAAAAATATTTTGCCTTCAAATACATACCGTGATCCTAGCATGCATGGACTCGACTCATATGACTGGAATTTCCATGAAAAATATTGTGGGCAGAAAATGGGTTATCACTGTACATTTCTCTTCTGTTTCCTATTTATATTTCTATTTTACCTCCTCAATTTAGCATTATGGACAGGGTAAGACATCATCTAAGTTCTGCACAAAAATATTTTGCCTTCAAATTCATACCGTGATCGTAGCATGCATGGACTCAACTCATATGACTGGGATTTCCATGCAAAAGATCGTGGGCAGAAAATGGGTGATCACTGTACATTTCACTTCTGTTTCCTATTTATATTTCTATTTTACCTCCTCAATTTAGCATTATGGTCAGGGAAAGACCTAATCTAAAATCTGCACAAAAATATTTTGCCTTCAAATTCATACCGTGATCGTAGCATGCATGGACTCGACTCATATGAATGGGATTTCCATGAAAAAGCTTGTGGCCAGAAAACGGGTGATCACTGTACATTTCTCTTGTTTCCTATTTATATTTATATTTTACCTCCTCAATTTAGCATTATGGACAGGGAAAGACCTAATCTAAGATCTGCACAAAAATATTTAGCCTTCAAATTCATACCGTCAACGTAGCATGCTTGGAGTCGACTCATATGAATGGGATTTCCATGAAAAAGGTTGTGGGCCGAAAATTGGTGATCACTGTACATTTCTCTTCTGTTTCCTATTTATATT
Source organism: Acanthosepion lycidas (assembly GCA_963932145.1). Taxonomy (NCBI): domain Eukaryota; kingdom Metazoa; phylum Mollusca; class Cephalopoda; order Sepiida; family Sepiidae; genus Acanthosepion; species Acanthosepion lycidas. Next base: position 797,135 of record OZ010604.1, on the reverse strand, counting down.
TCTATTTTACCTCCTCAATTTAGCATTATGGACAGGGAAAGACCTAATCTAAGATCTGCACAAAAATATTTAGCCTTCAAATTCATACCGTGATCGTAGCATGCATGGACTCGACTCATATGAATGGAATTTCCAAGAAAAAGATTGTGGTCCGAAAATGGGTGATCACTGTACATTCCTCCTCTGTTTCCTATTCATATTTCTATTTTACCTCCTCAATTTAGCATTATGGACAGGGAAAGACCTAATCTAAGATCTGCACAAAAATATTTTGCCTTCAAATTAATACCGTCATCGTAGCATGCATGGACTCGACTCATATGAATGGGACTTCCATGAAAAAGATTGTGGGCTGAAAATGCGTGATCACTGTACATTTCTCTTCTGTTTCCTATTTATATTTCTATTTTACCTCCTCAATTTAGCATTATGGACAGGGAAAGACCTAATCTAAGATCTGCACAAAAATATTTTGCCTTCAAATTCATACCATGATCCTAGCATGCATGGACTCGACACATATGAATGGGATTTCCATGAAAAAGATTGTGGGCCGAAAATGGGTGATCACTGTACATTTCTCTTCTGTTTCCTATTTATATTTATATTTTACCTCCTCAATTTAGCATTATGGACAGGGAAATACCTAATCTAAGATCTGCACAAAAATATTTAGCCTTCAAATTCATACCGTGATCGTAGCATGCATGGACTCGACTCATATGAATGGGATTTCCAAGAAAAATATTGTGGGCCGAAAATGGGTGATCACTGTACATTTCTCTTCTGTTTCCTATTTATATTTTTATTTTACCTCCTCAATTTAGCATTATGGACAGGGAAAGACCTAATCTAAGATCTGCACTCAAATATTTAGCCTTCCAATTCATACCGTCATCGTAGCATGCATGGACTCGACTCCTATGACTGGGATATCCATGAAAAAGATTGTGGGCCTAAAATTGGTGATCACGGGACATTTCTCTTCTGTTTCCTATTTATATTTCTATTTTACCTCCTCAATTTAGCATTATGGACAGGGAAAGACATAATCTAAGATCTGCACAAAAATATTTAGCCTTCAAATTCATACCGTGAGCGTAGCATGCATGGACTCTACTCATATGAATGGGATTTCCGTGAAAAAGATTGTGGGCCGAAAATGGGTGATCACTGTACATTTCTCTTCTGTTTCCTATTTATATTTATATTTTACCTCCTCAATTTAGCATTATGGACAGGGAAATACCTCATCTAAGATCTGCACAAAAATATTTTGCCTTCAAATTAATACCGTCATCGTAGCATGCATGGACTCGACTCATATGAATGGGATTTCCATGAAAAAGATTGTGGGCTGAAAATGGGTGATCACTGTACATTTCTCTTCTGTTTCCTATTTATATTTCTATTTTACCTCCTCAATTTAGCATTATGGACAGGGAAAGACCTAATCTAAGATCTGCACAAAAATATTTAGCCTTCAAATTCATACCGTGATCGTAGCATGCATGGACTCGACACATATGAATGGGATTTCCATGAAAAAGATTGTGGGCCGAAAATGGGTGATCACTGTACATTTCTCTTCTGTTTCCTATTTATATTTCTATTTTACCTCCTCAATTTAGCATTATGGACAGGAAAAGACCTAATCTAAGATCTGCACAAAAATATTTAGCCTTCAAATTCATACCGTCATCGTAGCATGCATGGACTCGACTCATATGAATGGGATTTCCGTGAAAAGGATTGTGGGCCGAAAATGGGTGAACACTGTACATTTCTCTTCTGTTTCCTATTTATATTTATATTTTACCTCCTCAATTTAGCATTATGGACAGGGAAATACCTAATCTAAAATCTGCACAAAAATATTTAGCCTTCAAATTCATACCGTCATCGTAGCATCCATGGACTCGACTCATATGAATGGGATTTCCATGAAAAAGATTGTGGGCCGAAAATGGGTGATCACTGAACATTTCTCTTCTGTTTCCTATTTATATTTATATTTTACCTCCTCAATTTAGCATTATGGACAGGGAAAGACCTAATCTAAGATCTGCAAAAAAATATTTAGCCTTCAAATTCATACCGTCATCGTAGCATGCATGGACTCGACTCATATGAATGGGATTTCCATGAAAAATATTGTGGGCCGAAAATGGGTGATCAATGTACATTTCTCTTCTGTTTCCTATTTATATTTATATTTTACCTCCTCAATTTAGCATTATGGACAGGGAAAGACCTAATCTAAGATCTGCACAAAAATATTTTCCTTCAAATTCATACCGTCATCGTAGCATGCATGAACTCGACTCATATGACTGGGATTTCCATGAAAAAGATTGTGGGCCTAAAATTGGTGATCACGGGACATTTCTCTTCTGTTTCCTATTTATATTTCTATTTTACCTCCTCAATTTAGCATTATGGACAGGGAAAGACCTAATCTAAGATCTGCACAAAAATATTTAACCTTCAAAATCATACCGTGATCGTAGCATGCATGGACTCGACTCATATGAATGGGATTTCCATGAAAACGATTGTGGACCGAAAATGGGTGATCACTGTACATTTCTCTTCTGTTTCCTATTTATATTTCTATTTTACCTCCTCAATTTAGCATTATGGACAGGGAAAGACCTAATCTAAGATCTTCACAAAAATATTTAGCCTTCAAATTCATACCGTGATCGTAGCATGCATGGACTCGACACCTATGACTGGGATATCCATGAAAAAGATTTTGGGCCTAAAATTGGTGATCACGGGACATTTCTCTTGTGTTTCCTATTTATATTTATATTTTATCTCCTCAATTTAGCATTATGGACAGAGAACCTAATCTAAGATCTGCACAAAAATATTTAGCCTTCAAATTCATACCGTGATCGTAGCATGCATGGACTCGACTCATATGAATGGGATTTCCAAGAAAAATATTGTGGTCCGAAAATGGGTGATCACTGTACATTTCTCTTCTGTTTCCTATTTATATTTTTATTTTACCTCCTCAATTTAGCATTATGGACAGGGAAAGACCTAATCTAAGATCTGCACAGAAATATTTAGCATTCCAATTCATACCGTCATCGTAGCATGCATGGACTCGAATCCTATGACTGGGATATACATGAAAAAGATTGTGGGCCTAAAATTGGTGATCCCGGGTCATTTCTCTTCTGTTTCCTATTTATATTTATATTTTACCTCCTCAATTTAGCATTATGGACAGGAAAAGACATAATCTAAGATCTGCACAAAAATATTTAGCCTTCAAATTCATACCGTCACCGTAGCATGCATGGACTCGACTCATATGAATGGGATTTCCATGAAAAAGATTGTGGGCCGAAAATGGGTGATCACTGTACATTTCTCTTCTGTTTCCTATTTATATTTATATTTTACCTCCTCAATTTAGCATTATGGACAGGGAAAGACCTAATCTAAGATCTGCACAAAAATATTTAGCCTTCAAATTCATACCGTGATCGTAGCATGCATGGACTCGACTCATATGAATGGGATTTCCGTGAAAAAGATAGTGGGCCGAAAATGGGTGATCACTGTACATTTCTCTTCTGTTTCCTATTTATATTTCTATTTTACCTCCTCAATTTATCATTATGGACAGGGAAAGAACTCATCTAAGATCTGCACAAAAATATTTTGCCTTCAAATTCATACCGTCATCGTAGCATGCATGGACTCAACACATATGACTGGGATTTCCATGCAAAAGATAGTGGGCAGAAAATGGGTGATCACAGTACATTTCTCTTCTGTTTCCTATTTATATTTATATTTTACCTCCTCAATTTAGCATTATGGACAGGGAAAGACCTAATCTAAAATCTGCACAAAAATATTTTGCCTTCAAATTCATACCGTGATCGTAATATGCATGGACTCGACTCATATCTGGGATTTCAGTGAAAAAGATTGTGGGCCGAAAATGGGTGATCACTGTACATTTCTCTTCTGTTTCCTATTTATATTTCTATTTTACCTCCTCAATTTAGCATTATGGACAGGGAAAGACCTAATCTAAGATCTGCACAAAAATATTTAGCCTTCAAATTCATACCGCCATCGTAGCATGCATGGACTCAACTCCTATGACTGGGATATCCATGAAAAAGATTGTGGGCCGAAAATTGGTGATCACGGTACATTACTCTTCTGTTTCCTATTTATATTTCTATTTTACCTCCTCAATTTAGCATTATGGACAGGGAAAGACCTAATCTAAGATCTGCACAAAAATATTTAGCCTTCAATTTCATACCGTGATCGTAGCATGCATGGACTCGACTCATATGAATGGGATTTCCATGAAAAAGATGGTAGGCCGAAAATGGGTGATCACTGTACATTTCTCTTCTGTTTCCTATTTATATTTCTATTTTACCTCCTCAATTTAGCATTATGGACAGTGAAAGACCTAATCTAAGATCTGCACAAAAATATTTAGCCTTCAAATTCATACCGTGATCGTAGCATGCATGGACTCGACTCCTATGACTGGGATATCCATGAAAAAGATTGTGGGCCTAAAATTGGTGATCACGGGACATTTCTCTTCTGTTTCCTATTTATATTTCTATTTTACCTCCTCAATTTAGCATTATGGACAGGGAAAGACATAATCTAAGATCTGCACAAAAATATTTAGCCTTCAAATTCATACCGTCATCGTAGCATGCATGGACTCTACTCATATGAATGGGATTCCCGTGAAAAAGATTGTGGGCCGAAAATGGGTGATCGCTGTACATTTGTCTTCTGTTTCCTATTTATATTTCTATTTTACCTCCTCAATTTAGCATTATGGACAGGGAAAGACCTAATCTAGGATCTGCACAAAAATATTTAGCCTTCAAATTCATACCGTCATCGTAGCATGCATGGACTCGACTCATATGAATGGGATTTCCATGAAAAAGATTGTGGGCCGAAAATGGGTGATCACTGTACATTTCTCTTCTGTTTCCTATTTATATTTATATTTTACCTCCTCAATTTAGCATTATGGACAGGGAAAGACCTAATCTAAGATCCGCACAAAAATATTTAACCTTCAAATTCATACCGTCATCGTAGCAAGCATGGACTCGACTCATATGAATGGGATTTCCGTGAAAGAGATAGTGGGCCGAAAATGGTTGATCACTGTACATTTCTCTTCTGTTTCCTATTTATATTTCTATTTTACCTCCTCAATTTAGCATTATGGACAGGGAAAGACTTAATCTAAGATCTGCACAAAAATATTTAGCCTTCAAATTCATACCGTGATCGTAGCATGCATGGACTCGACTCATATGACTGAGATTTCCATGCAAAAGATAGTGGACAGAAAACGGGTGATCACTGTACATTTCTCTTCTGTTTCCTATTTATATTTCTATTTTACCTCCTCAATTTAGCATTATGGACAGGGAAAGACCTAATCTAAAATCTGCACAAAAAAATTTTGCCTTCAAATTCATACCGTGATCGTAGCATGCATGGACTCGACTCATATGTCTGGGATTTCAGTGAAAAAGATTGTGGGCCGAAAATGGGTAATCACTGTACATTTCTCTTCTGTTTCCTATTTATATTTCTATTTTACCTACTCAATTTAGTATTATGGAAAGGGAAAGACCTAATCTAAGATCTGCACGAAAATATTTAGCCTTCAAATTCATACCGTGATCGTAGCATGCATGGACTCGACTCATATGACCGGGATTTCCATGAAAAATATTGTGGGCAGAAAATGGGTGATAACTGTACATTTCTCTTCTGTTTCCTATTTATATTTCTATTTTACCTCCTCAATTTAGCATTATGGACAGGGGAAGACCTAATCTAAGATCTGCACAAAAATATTTTGCCTTCAAATTCATACCGTCATCGTAGCATGCATGGACTCGACTCATATGAATGGGATTTCCACGAAAAATATAGTGGGCCGAAAATGGGTGATCACTGTACATTTCTCTTCGGTTTCCTATTTATATTTATATTTTACCTCCTCAATTTAGCATTATGGACAGGGAAAGACCTAATCTAAGATCTGCACAAAAATATTTAGCCTTCAAATTCATACCGTCATCGTAGCATGCATGGACTCTACTCATATGAATGGGATTTCCGTGAACAAGATTGTGGGCCGAAAATGGGTGATCACTGTACATTTCTCTTCTGTTTCCTATTTATATTTCTATTTAACCTCCTCAATTTAGCATTATGGACAGGGAAAGACCTCATCTAAGATCTGCACAAAAATATTTTTTCTTCAAATTCATACCGTCATCGTAGCATGCATGGACTCAACTCATATGACTGGGATTTCCATGCAAAAGATAGTGGGCAGAAAATGGGTGATCACTGTACATTTCTCTTCTGTTTCCTATTTATATTTATATTTTACCTCCTCAATTTAGCATTATGGACAGGGAAAGACCTAATCTAAGATCTGCACAAAAATATTTAGCCTTCAAATTCATACCGTGATCGTAGCATGCATGGACTCGACTCATATGAATGGGATTTCTATGAAAACGATTGTAGGCCGAAATTGGGTGATCACTGTACATTTCTCTTCTGTTTCCTATTTATATTTCTATTTTACCTCCTCAATTTAGCATTATGGACAGGGAAATACCTAATCTAAGATCTACAAAAAAATATTAAGCCTTCAAATTCATACCGTCATCGTAGCATGCATGGACTCGACTCATATGAATGGGATTTCCATGAAAAAGATTGTGGGCCAAAATGGGTGATCACTGTACTTTTCTCTTCTGTTTCCTATTTATATTTCTATTTTACCTCCTCAATTTAGCATTATGGACAGGGAAAGACCTAATCTAAGATCTGCACAAAAATATTTTTCCCTTCAAATTCATACCGTCATCATAGCATGCATGGATTCGACTCATATGACTGGGATTTCCATGAAAAAAATTTTGTTCAGAAAATCGTTGATCACTGTACATTTCTCTTATGTTTCCTATTTATATTTATATTTTACCTCCTCAATTTAGCATTATGTACAGGGAAAGATCTAATCTAAGATCTGCACAAAAATATTTAGCCTTCAAATTAATACCGTCAACGTAGCATGCATGGACTCGACTCATATGAATGGGATTTCCGTGAAAAAGATTGTGGGCCAAAGATGGGTGATCACTGTACATTTCTCTTCTGTTTCCTATTTATATTTCTATTTTACCTCCTAAATTTAGCATTATGGACAGGGAAAGGCATAATCTAAGATCTGCACAAAAATATTTAGCCTTCAAATTCATACCGTGACGGTAGCATGCATGGACTCTACTCATATGAATGGGATTTCCATGAAAAAGATTGTGGTCCGAAAATGGGTGATCACTGTACATTTCTCTTCTGTTTCCTATTTATATATATATTTTACCTCCTCAATTTAGCATTATGGACAGGGAAAGACCTAATCTAAGATCTGCACAAAAATATTTAGCCTTCAAATTCATACCGTGATCGTAGCATGCATGGACTCGACTCATATGACTGGGATTTCCATGAAAAAGATTGTGTGCAGAAAATCGGTGATCACTGTACATTTCACTTCTGTTTCCTATTTATATTTATATTTTACCTCCTCAATTTAGCATTATGGACAGGGAAAGACCTCATCTAAGATCTGCACAAAAATATTTTGCCTTCAAATTCATACCGTGATCGTAGCGTGCATGGACTGGACTCATATGACTGGGATTTCCATGAAAAAGATAGTGGGCAGAAAATGGGTGATCACTGTACATTTCTCTTCTGTTTCCTATTTATATTTCTATTTTACCTCCTCAATTTAGCATTATGGACAGGGAAAGACCCTTCTAAGATCTGCACAAAAATATTTAGCCCTCAAATTCATACCGTCATCGTAGCATGCATGGACTCGACTCCTATGAATGGGATTTCCATGAAAAAGATTGTGGGCCGAAAATGGGTGATCACTGTACATTTCTCTTCTGTTTCCTATTTATATTTATATTTTACCTCCTCAATTTAGCATTATGGACAGGGAAAGACCTAATTTAAGATCTGCACAAAAATATTTAGTCTTCAAATTCATACCGTCAACATAGCATGCATGGACTCGACTCATATGAATAGGATTTCCATGAAAAAGTTTGTGGGCCGAAAATGGGTGATCACTGTACATTTCTCTTCTGTTTCCTATTTATATTTCTATTTTACCTCCTCAATTTAGCATTATGGACAGGGAAAGACCTAATCTAGGATCTGCACAAAAATATTTAGCCTTCAAATTCATACCGTCATCGTAGCATGAATGGACTCGACTCATATGAATGGGATTTCCATGAAAAAGATTGTGGGCCGAAAATGGGTGATCACTGTACATTTCTCTTCTGTTTCCTATTTATATTTCTATTTTACCTCCTCAATTTAGCATTATGGACAGGGAAAGACCTAATCTAGGATCTGCACAAAAATATTTTGCCTTCAAATTCATACCGTGATCGTAGCATGCATGGACTCGAGTCATATGTCTGGGATTTCAGTGAAAAATATTGTGGGCAGAAAATGGGTGATAACTGTACATTTCTGTTCTGTTTCCTATTTATATTTCTATTTTACCTCCTCAATTTAGCATTATGGACAGGGGAAGACCTAATCTAAGATCTGCACAAAAATATTTTGCCTTCAAATTCATACCATCATCGTAGCATGCATGGACTCGACTCATATTAATGGGATTTCCATGAAAAACATTGTGGGCCGAAAATGGGTGATCACTCTACATTTCTCTTCTGTTTCCTATTTCTATTTCTATTTTACCTCCTCAATTTAGCATTATGGACAGGGAAAGACCTAATCTAAGATCTGCACAAAAATATGTAGCCTTCAAATTCATACCGTGATCGTAGCATGCATGGACTCGACTCATATGACTGGGATTTCCAAGAAAAATATTGTCGGCAGAAAATGGGTGATCACTGTACTTTTATCTTCTGTTTCCTATTTATATTTCTATTTTACCTCCTCAATTTAGCATTATGGACAGGGAAAGACCTAATCTAAGATCTGCACAAAAATATTTTGCCTTCAAATTCATACCGTGATTGTAGCATGCATGGACTCGACTCCTATGACTGGGATATCCATGAAAAAGATTGTGGGCCTAAAATTGGTGATCACGGGACATTTCTCTTCTGTTTCCTATTTATATTTCTATTTTACCTTCTCAATTTAGCATTATGGACAGGGAAAGACATAATCTAAGATCTGCACAAAAATATTTAGGCTTCAAATTCATACCGTCATCGTAGCATGCATGGACTCTACTCATATGAATGGGATTTCCGTGAAAAAGATTGTGGGCCGAAAATGGGTGATCGCTGTACATTTCTCTTCTGTTTCCTATTTATATTTATATTTTACCTCCTCAATTTAGCATTATGGACAGGGAAAGACCTAATCTAGGATCTGCACAAAAATATTTAGCCTTCAAATTCATACCGTCATCGTAGCATGCATGGACTCGACTCATATGAATGGGATTTCCATGAAAAAGATTGTAGGCCGAAAATGGGTGATCACTGTACATTTCTCTTCTGTTTCCTATTTATATTTATATTTTACCTCCTCAATTTAGCATTATGGACAGGGAAAGACCTAATCTAAGATCCGCACAAAAATATTTAAACTTCAAATTCATACCGTCATCGTAGCAAGCATGGACTCGACTCATATGAATGGGATTTCCGTGAAAGAGATAGTGGGCCGAAAATGGTTGATCACTGTACATTTCTCTTCTGTTTCCTATTTATATTTCTATTTTACCTCCTCAATTTAGCATTATGGACAGGGAAAGACTTAATCTAAGATCTGCACAAAAATATTTAGCCTTCAAATTCATACCGTGATCGTAGCATGCATGGACTCGACTCATATGACTGAGATTTCCATGCAAAAGATAGTGGACAGAAAACGGGTGATCACTGTACATTTCTCTTCTGTTTCCTATTTATATTTCTATTTTACCTCTTCAATTTAGCATTATGGACAGGGAAAGACCTAATCTAAAATCTGCACAAAAAAATTTTGCCTTCAAATTCATACCGTGATCGTAGCATGCATGGACTCGACTCATATGTCTGGGATTTCAGTGAAAAAGATTGTGGGCCGAAAATGGGTAATCACTGTACATTTCTCTTCTGTTTCCTATTTATATTTCTATTTTACCTACTCAATTTAGTATTATGGAAAGGGAAAGACCTAATCTAAGATCTGCACGAAAATATTTAGCCTTCAAATTCATACCGTGATCGTAGCATGCATGGACTCGACTCATATGACCGGGATTTCCATGAAAAATATTGTGGGCAGAAAATGGGTGATAACTGTACATTTCTCTTCTGTTTCCTATTTATATTTCTATTTTACCTCCTCAATTTAGCATTATGGACAGGGGAAGACCTAATCTAAGATCTGCACAAAAATATTTTGCCTTCAAATTCATACCGTCATCGTAGCATGCATGGACTCGACTCATATGAATGGGATTTCCATGAAAAATATAGTGGGCCGAAAATGGGTGATCACTGTACATTTCTCTTCGGTTTCCTATTTATATTTATATTTTACCTCCTCAATTTAGCATTATGGACAGGGAAAGACCTAATCTAAGATCTGCACAAAAATATTTAGCCTTCAAATTCATACCGTCATCGTAGCATGCATGGACTCTACTCATATGAATGGGATTTCCGTGAACAAGATTGTGGGCCGAAAATGGGTGATCACTGTACATTTCTCTTCTGTTTCCTATTTATATTTCTATTTAACCTCCTCAATTTAGCATTATGGACAGTGAAAGACCTCATCTAAGATCTGCACAAAAATATTTTTTCTTCAAATTCATACCGTCATCGTAGCATGCATGGACTCAACTCATATGACTGGGATTTCCATGCAAAAGATAGTGGGCAGAAAATGGGTGATCACTGTACATTTCTCTTCTGTTTCCTATTTATATTTATATTTTACCTCCTCAATTTAGCATTATGGACAGGGAAAGACCTAATCTAAGATCTGCACAAAAATATTTAGCCTTCAAATTCATACCGTGATCGTAGCATGCATGGACTCGACTCATATGAATGGGATTTCTATGAAAACGATTGTAGGCCGAAATTGGGTGATCACTGTACATTTCTCTTCTGTTTCCTATTTATATTTCTATTTTACCTCCTCAATTTAGCATTATGGACAGGGAAAGACCTAATCTAAGATCTGCACAAAAATATTAAGCCTTCAAATTCATACCGTCATCGTAGCATGCATGGACTCGACTCATATGAATGGGATTTCCATGAAAAAGATTGTGGGCCAAAATGGGTGATCACTGTACTTTTCTCTTCTGTTTCCTATTTATATTTCTATTTTACCTCCTCAATTTAGCATTATGGACAGGGAAAGATCTAATCTAAGATCTGCACAAAAATATTTAGCCTTCAAATTAATACCGTCATCGTAGCATGCATGGACTCGACTCATATGAATGGGATTTCCGTGAAAAAGATTGTGGGCCAAAGATGGGTGATCACTGTACATTTCTCTTCTGTTTCCTATTTATATTTCTATTTTACCTCCTAAATTTAGCATTATGGACAGGGAAAGGCATAATCTAAGATCTGCACAAAAATATTTAGCCTTCAAATTCATACCGTGACGGTAGCATGCATGGACTCTACTCATATGAATGGGATTTCCATGAAAAAGATTGTGGTCCGAAAATGGGTGATCACTGTACATTTCTCTTCTGTTTCCTATTTATATATATATTTTACCTCCTCAATTTAGCATTATGGACAGGGAAAGACCTCATCTAAGATCTGCACAAAAATATTTTGCCTTCAAATTCATACCGTGATCGTAGCGTGCATGGACTGGACTCATATGACTGGGATTTCCATGAAAAAGATAGTGGGCAGAAAATGGGTGATCACTGTACATTTCTCTTCTGTTTCCTATTTATATTTCTATTTTACCTCCTCAATTTAGCATTATGGACAGGGAAAGACCTAATGTAAGATCTGCACAAAAATATTTAGCCCTCAAATTCATACCGTCATCGTAGCATGCATGGACTCGACTCCTATGAATGGGATTTCCATGAAAAAGATTGTGGGCCGAAAATGGGTGATCACTGTACATTTCTCTTCTGTTTCCTATTTATATTTATATTTTACCTCCTCAATTTAGCATTATGGACAGGGAAAGACTTAATTTAAGATCTGCACAAAAATATTTAGCCTTCAAATTCATACCGTCAACATAGCATGCATGGACTCGACTCATATGAATAGGATTTCCATGAAAAAGTTTGTGGGCCGAAAATGGGTGATCACTGTACATTTCTCTTCTGTTTCCTATTTATATTTCTATTTTACCTCCTCAATTTAGCATTATGGACAGGGAAAGACCTAATCTAGGATCTGCACAAAAATATTTAGCCTTCAAATTCATACCGTCATCGTAGCATGAATGGACTCGACTCATATGAATGGGATTTCCATGAAAAAGATTGTGGGCCGAAAATGGGTGATCACTGTACATTTCTCTTCTGTTTCCTATTTATATTTCTATTTTACCTCCTCAATTTAGCATTATGGACAGGGAAAGACCTAATCTAGGATCTGCACAAAAATATTTTGCCTTCAAATTCATACCGTGATCGTAGCATGCATGGACTCGACTCATATGTCTGGGATTTCAGTGAAAAATATTCTGGGCAGAAAATGGGTGATAACTGTACATTTCTATTCTGTTTCCTATTTATATTTCTATTTTACCTCCTCAATTTAGCATTATGGACAGGGGAAGACCTAATCTAAGATCTGCACAAAAATATTTTGCCTTCAAATTCATACCATCATCGTAGCATGCATGGACTCGACTCATATTAATGGGATTTCCATGAAAAACATTGTGGGCCGAAAATGGGTGATCACTCTACATTTCTCTTCTGTTTCCTATTTCTATTTCTATTTTACCTCCTCAATTTAGCATTATGGACAGGGAAAGACCTAATCTAAGATCTGCACAAAAATATGTAGCCTTCAAATTCATACCGTGATCGTAGCATGCATGGACTCGACTCATATGACTGGGATTTCCAAGAAAAATATTGTCGGCAGAAAATGGGTGATCACTGTACTTTTATCTTCTGTTTCCTATTTATATTTCTATTTTACCTCCTCAATTTAGCATTATGGACAGGGAAAGACCTAATCTAAGATCTGCACAAAAATATTTTGCCTTCAAATTCATACCGTGATTGTAGCATGCATGGACTCGACTCCTATGACTGGGATATCCATGAAAAAGATTGTGGGCCTAAAATTCGTGATCACGGGACATTTCTCTTCTGTTTCCTATTTATATTTCTATTTTACCTTCTCAATTTAGCATTATGGACAGGGAAAGACATAATCTAAGATCTGCACAAAAATATTTAGCCTTCAAATTCATACCGTCATCGTAGCATGCATGGACTCTACTCATATGAATGGGATTTCCGTGAAAAAGATTGTGGGCCGAAAATGGGTGATCGCTGTACATTTCTCTTCTGTTTCCTATTTATATTTCTATTTTACCTCCTCAATTTAGCATTATGGACAGGGAAAGACCTAATCTAGGATCTGCACAAAAATATTTAGCCTTCAAATTCATACCGTCATCGTAGCATGCATGGACTCGACTCATATGACTGAGATTTCCATGCATAAGATAGTGGACAGAAAACGGGTGATCACTGTACATTTCTCTTCTGTTTCCTATATATATTTCTATTTTACCTCCTCAATTTAGCATTATGGACAGGGAAAGACCTAATCTAAAATCTGCACAAAAAAATTTTGCCTTCAAATTCATACCATGATCGTAGCATGCATGGACTCGACTCATATGTCTGGGATTTCAGTGAAAAAGATTGTGGGCCGAAAATGGGTAATCACTGTACATTTCTCTCCTGTTTCCTATTTATATTTATATTTTACCTACTCAATTTAGTATTATGGAAAGGGAAAGACCTAATCTAAGATCTGCACGAAAATATTTAGCCTTCAAATACATACCGTGATCGTAGCATGCATGGACTCGACTCATATGACGGGGATTTCCATGAAAAATATTGTGGGCAGAAAATGGGTGATAACTGTACATTTCTCTTCTGTTTCCTATTTATATTTCTATTTTACCTCCTCAATTTAGCATTATGGACAGGGGAAGACCTAATCTAAGATCTGCACAAAAATATTTTGCCTTCAAATTCATACCGTCATCGTAGCATGCATGGACTCGACTCATATGAATGGGATTTCCATGAAAAATATAGTGGGCCGAAAATGGGTGATCACTGTACATTTCTCTTCGGTTTCCTATTTATATTTATATTTTACCTCCTCAATTTAGCATTATGGACAGGGAAAGACCTAATCTAAGATCTGCACAAAAATATTTAGCCTTCAAATTCATACCGTCATCGTAGCATGCATGGACTCTACTCATATGAATGGGATTTCCGTGAACAAGATTGTGGGCCGAAAATGGGTGATCACTGTACATTTCTCTTCTGTTTCCTATTTATCTTTCTATTTAACCTCCTCAATTTAGCATTATGGACAGGGAAAGACCGCATCTAAGATCTGCACACAAATATTTTTTCTTCAAATTCATACCGTCATCGTAGCATGCATGGACTCAACTCATATGACTGGGATTTCCATGCAAAAGTTAGTGGGCAGAAAATGGGTGATCACTGTACATTTCTCTTCTGTTTCCTATTTATATTTCTATTTTACCTCCTCAATTTAGCATTATTGACAGGGAAAGACCTAATCTAAGATCTGCACAAAAATATTTAGCCTTCAAATTCATACCGTGACCGTAGCATGCATGGACTCGACTCATATGAATGGGATTTCTATGAAAACGATTGTAGGCCGAAATTGGGTGATCACTGTACATTTCTCTTCTGTTTCCTATTTATATTTCTATTTTACCTCCTCAATTTAGCATTATGGACAGGGATGACCTAATCTAAGAACTGCACAAAAATATTAAGCCTTCAAATTCATACCGTCATCGTAGCATGCATGGACTCGACTCATATGAATGGGATTTCCATGAAAAAGATTGTGGGCCAAAATGGGTGATCACTGTACTTTTCTCTTCTGTTTCCTATTTATATTTCTATTTTACCTCCTCAATTTAGCATTATGGACAGGGAAAGACCTAATCTAAGATCTGCACAAAATTATTTTTCCCTTCAAATTCATACCGTCATCATAGCATGCATGGATTCGACTAATATCACTGGGATTTCCATGAAAAAAATTTTGTTCAGAAAATCGGTGATCACTGTACATTTCTCTTCTGTTTTCTATTTATATTTATATTTTACCTCCTCAATTTAGCATTATGGACAGGGAAAGATCTAATCTAAGATCTGCACAAAAATATTTAGCCTTCAAATTAATACCGTCATCGTAGCATGCATGGACTCGACTCATATGAATGGGATTTCCGTGAAAAAGATTGTGGGCCAAAGATGGGTGATCACTGTACATTTCTCTTCTGTTTCCTATTTATATTTCTATTTTACCTCCTAAATTTAGCATTATGGACAGGGAAAGGCATAATCTAAGATCTGCACAAAAATATTTAGCCTTCAAATTCATACCGTGACGGTAGCATGCATGGACTCGACTCATATGACTGGGATTTCCATGAAAAATATTGTGGGTTGTAAATGGGTGATCACTGTACATTTCTCTACTGTTTCCTGTTTATATTTATATTTTACCTCCTCAATTTAGCATTATGGACAGGGAAAGACCTAATCTAAGATCTGCACAAAAATTTTTTGCCTTCAATTTCATACCGTAATCGTAGCATGCATGGACTCTACTCATATGAATGGGATTTCCATGAAAAATATTGTGGTCCGAAAATGGGTGATCACTGTACATTTCTCTTCTGTTTCCTATCTATATATATATTTTACCTCCTCAATTTAGCATTATGGACAGGGAAAGACCTAATCTAAGATCTGCACAAAAATATTTAGCCTTCAAATTCATACCGTGATCGTAGCATGCATGGACTCGACTCATATGACTGGGATTTCCATGAAAAAGATTGTGGGCAGAAAATCGGTGATCACTGTACATTTCACTTCTGTTTCCTATTTATATTCATATTTTACCTCCTCAATTTAGCATTATGGACAGGGAAAGACCTCATCTAAGTTCTGTACAAAAATATTTTGCCTTCAAATTCATACCGTGATCGTAGCGTGCATGGACTGGACTCATATGACTGGGATTTCCATGAAAAAGATAGTGGTCAGAAAATGGGTGATCACTGTACATTTCTCTTCTGTTTCCTATTTATATTTCTATTTTACCTCCTCAATTTAGCATTATGGACAGGGAAAGACCTAATCTAAGATCTGCACAAAAATATTTAGCCCTCAAATTCATACCGTCATCGTAGCATGCATGGACTCGACTCATATGAATGGGATTTCCATGAAAAAGATTGTGGGCCGAAAATGGGTGATCACTGTACATTTCTCTTCTGTTTCCTATTTATATTTATATTTTACCTCCTCAATTTAGCATTATGGACAGGGAAAGACCTAATCTAAGATCTGCACAAAAATATTTAGTCTTCAAATTCATACCGTCATCATAGCATGCATGGACTCGACTCATATGAATAGGATTTCCATGAAAAAGTTTGTGGGCCGAAAATGGGTGATCACTGTACATTTCTCTTCTGTTTCCTATTTATATTTCTATTTTACCTCCTCAATTTAGCATTATGCACAGGGAAAGACCTAATCTAGGATCTGCACAAAAATATTTAGCCTTCAAATTCATACCGTCATCGTAGCATGAATGGACTCGACTCATATGAATGGGATTTCCATGAAAAAGATTGTGGGCCGAAAATGGGTGATCACTGTACATTTCTCTTCTGTTTCCTATTTATATTTATATTTTACCTCCTCAATTTAGCATTATGGACAGGGAAAGACCTAATCTAAGATCTGCACAAAAATATTTAACCTTCAAATTCATACCGTGATCGTAGCATGCATGGACTCGACTCATATGTCTGGGATTTCAGTGAAAAAGATTGTGGGCCGAAAATGGGTAATCACTGTACATTTCTCTTCTGTTTCCTATTTCTATTTCTATTTTACCTACTCAATTTAGTATTATGGAAAGGGAAAGACCTAATCTAAGATCTGCACGGGCCGAAAATGGGTGATCACTGTACATTTCTCTTCTGTTTCCTATTGATATTTCTATTTTACCTCCTCAATTTAGCATTATGGATAGGGAAAGACCTAATCTAAGATCTGCACAAAAATATTTAGCCTTCAAATTCATACCGTGATTGTAGCATGCATGGACTCGACTCATATGACTGGGATTTCCATGAAAAATATTGTGGGCAGAAAATAGGTGATCACTGTACATTTCTCTTCTGTTTCCTATTTATATTTATATTTTACCTCCTCAATTTAGCATTATGGACAGGGAAAATCCTAATCTAAGATCTGCACAAAAATATTTAGCCTTCAAATTCATACCTTGATTGTAGCATGCATGGACTCGACTCATATGACTGGGATTTCCATGAAAAATATTGTGGGCAGAAAATAGGTGATCACTTTACATTTTTTCTTCTGTTTCCTATTTATATTTCTATTTTACCTCCTCAATTTAGCATTATGGACAGGGAAAGACATAATCTAAGATCTGCACAAAAATATTTAGCCTTCAAATTCATACCGTGATCGTAGCATGCATGGACGCGACTCATATGAAGGGGAATTCCATGAAAAAGATTGTGGGCCGACAATGGGTGATCACTGTACATTTCTCTTCTGTTTCCTATTTATATTTCTATATTACCTCCTCAATTCAGCATTATGGACAGGGAAAGACCTAATCTAAGATCTGCACAAAAATATTTAGCCTTCAAATTCATACCGTGATCGTAGCATGCATGGACTCGACTCATATGCCAGGGATTTCCATGAAAAATATTGTGGGCAGAAAATGGGTGATCACAGTACATTTCTCTTCTGTTTCCTATTTATATTTCTATTTTACCTCCTCAATTTAGCATTATGGACAGCGAAAGACCTAATCTAAGATCTGCACAAAAATATTTTGCCTTCAAATTCATACTGTGATTGTAGCATGCATGGACTCGACTCATATGACTGGGATTTCCATGAAAAATATTGTGGGCAGAAAATTGGTGATCACTGTACATTTCTCTTCTGTTTCCTATTTATATTTATATTTTACCTCCTCAATTTAGCATTATGGACAGGGAAAGACCTAATCTAAGATCTGCACAAAAATATTTAGCCTTCAAATTCATGCCGTCATCGTAGCATGCATGGACTCGACTCATATGAATGGGAATTCCATGAAAAAGATTGTGGGCCGAAAATGGGTGATCACTGTACATTTCTCTTCTGTTTCCTATTTATATTTATATTTTACCTCCTCAATTTAGCATTATGGACAGGGAAAGACCTAATCTAAGATCTGCACAAAAATTTTTAGCCTTCAAATTCATTCCGTGATCGTAGCATGCATGGACTCGACTCATATGACAGGGATTTCCATGAAAAATATTGTGGGGGGAAAATGCGTGATCACTGTACATTTCTCTTCTGTTTCCTATTTATATTTCTATTTTACCTCCTCAATTTAGAATTATGGACAGGGAAAGACCTAATCTAAGATCTACACAAAAATATTTAGCCTTCAAATTCATACCGTCATCGTAGCATTCATGGACTCATATGAATGGGATTTCCATGAAAAAGATTGTGGGCCGAAAATGGGTGATCAATGTACATTTCTCTTCTGTTTCCTATTTATATTTCTATTTTACCTCCTCAATTTAGCATTATGGACAGGGAAAGACCTAATCTAAGATCTGCACAAAAATATTTAGCCTTCAAATTCATACCGTCATCGTAGCATGCATGGACGCGACTCATATGACAGGGATTTCCATGAAAAATATTGTGGGGGGAAAATGCGTGATCACTGTACATTTCTCTTCTGTTTCATATTCATATTTCTATTTTACATCCTCAATTTACCATTATGGACAGGGATAGACCTAATCTAAGATCTGCACAAAAATATTTAACCTTCAAATTCATGCCGTCATCGTAGCATGCATGGACTCGACTCATATGAATGGGAATTCCACGAAAAAGATTGTGGGCCGAAAATGGGTGATCACTGTACATTTCTCTTCTGTTTCCTATTTATATTTCTATTTTACCTCCTTAATTTAGCATTATGGACAGCGAAAGACCTAATCTAAGATCTGCACGAAAATATTTTGCCTTCAAATTCATACTGTGATTGTAGCATGCATGGACTCGACTCATATGACTGGGATTTCCATGAAAAATATTGTGGGCAGAAAATTGGTGATCACTGTACATTTCTCTTCTGTTTCCTATTTATATTTATATTTTACCTCCTCAATTTAGCATTATGGACAGGGAAAGACCTAATCTAAGATCTGCACAAAAATATTTAGCCTTCAAATTCATGCCGTCATCGTAGCATGCATGGACTCGACTCATATGAATGGGAATTCCATGAAAAAGATAGTGGGCCGAAAATGGGTGATCACTGTACATTTCTCTTCTGTTTCCTATTTATATTTATATTTTACCTCCTCAATTTAGCATTATGGACAGGGAAAGACCTAATCTAAGATCTGCACAAAAATTTTTAGCTTTCAAATTCATTCCGTGATCGTAGCATGCATGGACTCGACTCATATGACAGGGATTTCCATGAAAAATATTGTGGGGGGAAAATGCGTGATCACTGTACATTTCTCTTCTGTTTCCTATTTATATTTCTATTTTACCTCCTCAATTTAGCATTATGGACAGGGAAAGACCTAATCTAAGATCTGCACAAAAACATTTAGCCTTCAAATTCATACCGTCATCGTAGCATTCATGGACTCATATGAATGGGATTTCCATGAAAAAGATTGTGGGCCGAAAATGGGTGATCAATGTACATTTCTCTTCTGTTTCCTATTTATATTTCTATTTTACCTCCTCAATTTAGCATTATGGACAGGGAAAGACCTAATCTAAGATCTGCACAAAAATATTTAGCCTTCAAATTCATACCGTCATCGTAGCATGCATGGACGCGACTCATATGACTGGGATTTCCATGAAAAATATTGTGGGCAGAAAATGGGTGATAACTGTACATTTCTCTTCTGTTTCCTATTTATATTTCTCTTTTACCTCCTCAATTTAGCATTATGTACAGGGAAAGACCTAATCTAAGATCTGCACAAAAATATTTAGCCTTCAAATTCATACCGTCATCGTAGCATGCATGGACTCGACTCATATGACTGGGATTTCCATGAAAAATATTGTGGGCAGAAAATGGGTGATCACTGTACATTTCTCTTCTGTTTCCTATTTATATTTCTATTTTACCTCCTCAATTTAGCATTATGGACAGGGAAAGACCTAATCTAAGATCTGCACAAAAATATTTAGCCTTCAAATTCATACCGTGATCGTAGCATGCATGGACTCGACTCATATGAATGGGAATTCCACGAAAAAGATTGTGGGCCGAAAATGGGTGATCACTGTACATTTCTCTTCTGTTTCCTATTTATATTTCTATTTTACCTCCTCAATTTAGCATTATGGACAGGGAAAGACCTAATCTAAGATCTGCACAAAATATTTAGCCTTCAAATTCATACCGTCATCGTAGCATGCATGGACTCGACTCATATGAATGGGATTTCCATAAAAAAGATTGTGGGCCGAAAATAAGTGATCACTGTATATTTCTCTTCTGTTTCCCATTTATATTTATATTTTACCTCCTCAATTTAGCATTATGGACAGGGCAGGACCTAATCTAAGATCTGCACAAAAATATTTAGCCTTCAAATTCATACCGTCATCGTAGCATGCATGGACTCGACTCATATGAATGGGATTTCCATGAAAAAGATTGTGGGCCGAAAATGGGTGATCACTGTACATTTCTCTTCTGTTTCATATTCATATTTCTATTTTACATCCTCAATTTAGCATTATGGACAGGGAAAGACCTAATCTAAGATCTGCACAAAAATATTTAGCCTTCAAATTCATACCGTCATCGTAGCATGCATGGACTCGACTCATATGACTGGGATTTCCATGAAAAATATTGTGGGCAGAAAATGGGTGATAACTGTACATTTCTCTTCTGTTTCCTATTTATATTTCTCTTTTACCTCCTCAATTTAGCATTATGGACAGGGAAAGACCTAATCTAAGATCTGCACAAAAATATTTAGCCTTCAAATTCATACCGTGATCGTAGCATGCATGGACTCGACTCATATGAAAGGGATTTCCATGAAAAATATTGTGGGCAGAAAATGGGTGATCACTGTACATTTCTGTTCTGTTTCCTATTTATATTTCTATTTTACCTCCTCAATTTAGCATTATGGACAGGGAAAGACCTAATCTAAGATCTGCACAAAAATATTTAGCCTTCAAATTCATACCGTCATCGTAGCATGCATGGACTCGACTCATATGAATGGGAATTCCACGAAAAAGATTGTGGGCCGAAAATGGGTGATCACTGTACATTTCTCTTCTGTTTCCTATTTATATTTCTATTTTACCTCCTCAATTTAGCATTATGGACAGGGAAAGACCTAATCTAAGATCTGCACAAAAATATTTAGCCTTCAAATTCATACCATCAACGTAGCATGCATGGACTCGACTCATATGAATGGGATTTCCATGAAAAAGATTGTGGGCCGAAAATGGGTGATCACTGTACATTTCTCTTCTGTTTCCTATTTATATTTATATTTTACCTCCTCAATTTAGCATTACAGACAGGGAAAGACCTAATCTAAGATCTGCACAAAAATATTTAGCCTTCAAATTCATACCGTCATCGTAGCATTCATGGACTCGACTCATATGAATGGGATTTCCATGAAAAATATTGTGTGCAGAAAATGGGTGATCACTGTACATTTCTCTTCTGTTTCATATTCATATTTCTATTTTACATCCTCAATTTAGCATTATGGACAGGGAAAGACCTAATCTAAGATCTGCACAAAAATATTTAGCCTTCAAATTCATACCGTCATCGTTGCATGCATGGACTCGACTCATATGACTGGGATTTCCATGAAAAATATTGTGGGCAGAAAATGGGTGATCACTGTACATTTCTCTCCTGTTTCCTATTTATATTTCTATTTTACCTCCTCAATTTAGCATTATGGACAGGGAAAGACCTAATCTAAGATCTGCACAAAAATATTTAGCCTTCAAATTCATACCGTCATCGTAGCATGCATGGACTCGACTCATATGAATGGGATTTCCATGAAAAAGATTGTGGGCCGAAAATGGGTGATCAGTGTACATTTCTCTTCTGTTTCCTATTTATATTTCTATTTTACCACCTCAATTTAGCATTATGGACAGGGAAAGACCTAATCTAAGATCTGCACAAAAATATTTAGCCTTCAAATTCATACCGTCATCGTAGCATGCATGGACGCGACTCATATGAATGGGATTTCCATGAAAAAGATTGTGGGCCGAAAATGGGTGATCACTGTACATTTCTCTTCTGTTTCCTATTTATATTTCTATTTTACCTCCTCAATTTAGCATTATGGACAGGGAAAGACCTAATCTAAGGTCTGCACAAAAATATTTACCCTTCAAATTCATACTGTCATCGTAGCAGGCATGGACTCGACTCATATGAATGGGAATTCCATGAAAAAGATTGTGGGCCGAAAATGGGTGATCACTGTACATTTCTCTTCTGTTTCCTATTTATATTTATATTTTACCTCCTCAATTTAGCATTATAGACAGGGAAAGACCTAATCTAAGATCTGCACAAAAATATTTAGCCTTCAAATTCATACCGTCATCGTAGCATTCATGGACTCGACTCATATGAATGGGATTTCCATGAAAAAGTTTGTGGACCGAAAATGGGTGATCACTGTACATTTCTCTTCTGTTTCCTATTTATATTTCTATTTTACCTCCTCAATTTAGCATTATGGACAGGGAAAGAACTAATCTAAGATCTGCACAAAAATATTTAGCCTTCAAATTCATACCGTCATCTTAGCATGCATGGACTCTACTCATATGACTGGGATTTCCATGAAAAATATTGTGGGCCGAAAATGGGTGATCACTGTACATTTCTCTTGTTTCCTATTTATAATTCTATTTTACCTCCTCAATTGAGCATTATGGACAGGGAAAGACCTAATCTAAGATCTGCACAAAAATATTTAGCCTTCAAATTCATACCGTCATCGTAGCATGCATGGACTCGACTCATATGAATGGGAATTCCACGAAAAAGATTGTGGGCCGAAAATGGGTGATGACTGTACATTTCTCTTCTGTTTCCTATTTATATTTCTATTTTACCTCCTCAATTTAGCATTATGGAGAGGGAAAGACCTAATCTAAGATCTGCACAAAAATATTTAGCCTTCAAATTCATACCGTCAACGTAGCATGCATGGACTCGACTCATATGAATGGGATTTCCATGAAAAAGATTGTGGGCCGAAAATGGGTGATCACTGTACATTTCTCTTCTGTTTCCTATTTATATTTATATTTTACCTCCTCAATTTAGCATTACAGACAGGGAAAGACCTAATCTAAGATCTGCACAAAAATATTTAGCCTTCAAATTCATACCGTCATCGTAGCATGCATTGACTCGACTCATATGAATGGGATTTCCATGAAAAAGATTGTGGACCGAAAATGGGTGATCACTGTACATTTCTCTTCTGTTTCCTATTTATATTTCTATTTTACCTCCTCAATTTAGCATTATTGACAGGGAAAGACCTAATCTAAGATCTGCACAAAAATATTTAGCCTTCAAATTCATACCGTCATCGTAGCATGCATGGACTCGACTCATATGAATAGGATTTCCATGAAAAAGATTGTGGGCCGAAAATGGGTGATCACTGTACATTTCTCTTCTGTTTCCTATTTATATTTATATTTTACCTCCTGAATTTAGCATTATGGACAGGGAAAGACCTAATCTAAGATCTGCACAAAAATATTTAGCCTTCAAATTCATACCGTGATCGTAGCATGCATGGGCTCAACTCATATGACAGGGATTTCCATGAAAAATATTGTGGGCAGAAAATGGGTGATCACTGTACATTTCTCTTCTGGTTCTTATTTATATTTCTATTTTACCTCGTCAATTTAGCATTATGCACAGGGAAAGACCTAATCTAAGATCTGCTCAAAAATATTTAGCCTTCAAATTCATACCGTCATCGTAGCATGCATGGACTCGACTCATATGACTGGGATTTCCATGAAAAATATTGTGGTTATAAAATGGGTGATCACTGTACATTTCTCTTCTGTTTCCTATTTATATTTCTATTTTACCTCCTCAATTTAGCATTAAGGACAGGGAAAGACCTAATCTAATATCTGCACAAAAATATTTAGCCTTCAAATCCATACCGTCATCGTAGCCTGCATGGACTCGACTCATATGAATGGGATTTCCATGAAAAATATTGTGGGCAGAAAATGGGTGATCACTGTACATTTCTCTTCTGTTTCCTATTTATATTTATATTTTACCTCCTGAATTTAGCATTATGGACAGGGAAAGACCTAATCTAAGATCTGCACAAAAATATTTAGCCTTCAAATTAATACCGTGATCGTAGCATGCATGGACTCGACTCATATGACTGGGATTTCCATGAAAAATATTGTGGGCAGAAAATGGGTGATCACTGTACATTTCTCTTCTGTTTCCTATATATATTTCTATTTTACCTCCTCAATTTAGCATTATTGACAGGGAAAGACCTAATCTAAGATCTGCACAAAAATATTTAGCCTTCAAAATCATACCGTGATCTTAGCATGCATGGACTCGTCTCATATGACTGGGATTTCCATGAAAAATATTGTGGGCAGAAAATGGGTGATCACTGTACATTTCTCTTCTGTTTCCTATTTATATTTATATTTTACCTCCTCAATTTAGCATTACGGACAGGGAAAGACCTAATCTAAGATCTGCACAAAAATATTTAGCCTTCAAAATCATACCGTGATCTTAGCATGCATGGACTCGACTCATATGACTGGGATTTCAATGAAAAATATTGTGGGCAGAAAATGGGTGATCACTGTACATTTCTCTTCTGTTTCTTATTTATAATTATATTTTACCACCTCAATTTAGCATTATGGACAGGGAAAGACCTAATCTAAGATCTGCACAAAATTATTTAGCCTTCAAATTCATACCGTCATCGTAGCATGCATGGACTCGACTCATATGAATGGGATTTCCATGAAAAAGATTGTGGGCCGAAAATGGGTGATCACTGTACATTTCTCTTCTGTTTCCTATTTATATTTATATTTTACCTCCTCAATTCAGCATTATGGACAGGGAAAAACCTAATCTAAGATCTGCACAAAAATATTTTTCCTTCAAATTCATACCGTGATCGTAGCATGCATGGACTTGACTCATATGACTGGGATTTCCATGAAAAATATTGTCGGCAGAAAATGGGTGATCACTGTACATTTCTCTTCTGTTTCCTATTTATATTTATATTTTACCTCCTCAATTTAGCATTATGGACAGGGAAAGACCTAATCTAAGATCTTCACAAAAATATTTAGCCTTCAAATTCATACCGTGATCGTAGCATGCATGGACTCGACTCATATGACTGGGATTTCCATGAAAAATATTGTCGGCAGAAAATGGGTGATCACTGTACATTTCTCTTCTGTTTCCTATTTATATTTATATTTTACCTCCTCAATTTAGCATTATGGACAGGGAAAGACCTAATCTAAGATCTGCAATAAAATATTTTGCCTTCAAATTCATACCGTGATCGTAGCATTTATGGACTTGACTCATATGAATGGGATTTCCATGAAAAAGATTGTGGGCCGAAAATCGGTGATCACTGTACATTTCTCTTCTGTTTCCTATTCATATTTCTATTTTAGCTCCTCAATTTAGCATTATTGACAGGGAAAGACCTAATCTAAGATCTGCACAAAAATATTTAGCCTTCAAATTCATACCGTGATCGTAGCATGCATGGACTCGACTCATATGATTGGGATTTCCATGAAAAATATTATGGGCAGAAAATGGGTGATCACTGTACATTTCTCTTCTGTTTCCTATTTATATTTCTATTTTACCTCCTCAATTTAGCATTATGGACAGGGAAAGAACTAATCTAAGATCTGCACAAAAATATTTAGCCTTCAAATTCATACCTTCATCGTAGCATGCATGGACTCGACTCATATGAATGGGATTTCCATGAAAAAGATTGTGGACCGAAAATGGATGATCACTGTACATTTCTCTTCTGTTTCCTATTTATATTTCTATTTTACCTCCTCAATTTAGCATTATTGACAGGGAAAGACCTAATCTAAGATCTGCACAAAAATATTTAGCCTTCAAATTCATACCGTCATCGTAGCATGCATGGACTCGACTCATATGAATGGGATTTCCATGAAAAAGATTGTGGGCCGAAAATCGGTGATCACTGTACATTTCTCTTCTGTTTCCTATTTATATTTCTATTTTACCTCCTCAATTTAGCATTATGGACAGGGAAAGACCTAATATAAGATCTGCACAAAAATATTTAGCCTTCAAATTCATACCGTGATCGTAGCATGCATGGACTCGACTCATATGACTTGGTTTTCCATGAAAAATATTGTGGGCAGAAAATGGGTGATCACTGTACATTTCTCTTCTGTTTCCAATTTATATTTCTATTTTACCTCCTCAATTTAGCATTATGGACAGGGAAAGACATAATCTAAGATCTGCACAAAAATATTTAGCCTTCAAATTCATACCGTGATCGTAGCATGCATGGACTCGACTCATATGAATGGGATTTCCATGAAAAATATTGTGGGCAGAAAATGGGTGATCACTGTACATTTCTCTTCTGTTTCCAATTTATATTTCTATTTTACCTACTCAATTTAGCATTATGGACAAGGAAAAACCTAATCTAAGATCAGCACAAAAATATTTTGCCTTCAAATTCTTACCGTGATCGTAGCATTTATGGACTCGACTCATATGAATGGGATTTCCATGAAAAAGATTGTGGGCCGAAAATGGGTGATCACTGTACATTTCTCTTCTGTTTCCTATTTATATTTATATTATACCTCCTCAATTTAGCATT
Organism: Acanthosepion lycidas; assembly: GCA_963932145.1. Classification (NCBI taxonomy): domain Eukaryota; kingdom Metazoa; phylum Mollusca; class Cephalopoda; order Sepiida; family Sepiidae; genus Acanthosepion; species Acanthosepion lycidas. The sequence continues at coordinate 769,679 of OZ010604.1, read as the reverse complement.
ATGGACAGGGAAAGACCTAATATAAGATCTGCACAAAAATATTTAGCCTTCAAATTCATACCGTCATCGTAGCATGCATGGACTCTACTCATATGAATGGGATTTCCATGAAAAAGATTGTGGGCCGAAAATGGGTGATCACTGTACATTTCTCTTCTGTTTCCTATTTATATTTCTATTTTACCTCCTCAATTTAGCATTATGGACAGGGAAAGACCTAATCTAAGATCTGCAGAAAAATATTTAGCCTTCAAATTCATACCCTGATCATAGCATGCATGGACTCGACTCATATGACTGGGATTTCCATGAAAAATATTGTGGGCAGAAAATGGGTGATCACTGTACATGTCTCTTCTGTTTCTTATTTATATTTCTATTTTACCTCCTCAATTTATCATTATTGACAGGGAAAGACCTAATCTAAGATCTGCACAAAAATATTTAGCCTTCAAATTCATACCGTGATCGTAGCATGCATGGACTCGACTCATATGACTTGGATTTCCATGAAAAATATTGTGTGCAGAAAATGGGTGATCACGGTACATTTCTCTTCTGTTTCCTATTTATATTTCTATTTTACCTCCTCAATTTAGCATTATGGACAGGGAAAGACCTAATCTAAGATCTGCACAAAAATATTTAGCCTTCAAATTCATACCGTGATCGTAGCGTGCATGGACTCGACTCATATGACTGGGATTTCCATGAAAAATATTGTGTGCAGAAAATGGGTGATCACTTTACATTTCTCTTCTGTTTCCTATTTATATTTATATTTTACCTCCTCAATTTAGCATTATGGACAGGGAAAGACCTATACTAAGATCGGCACAAAATTATTTAGCCTTCAAATTCATACCGTCATCGTAGCATGCATGGACTCGACTCATATGAATGGGATCTCCATGAAAAAGATTGTGGGCCGAAATGGGTGATCACTGTACATTTCTGTTCTGTTTCCTATTTATATTTATATTTTACCTCCTCAATTTATCATTATTGACAGGGAAAGACCTAATCTAAGATCTGCACAAAAATATTTAGCCTTCAAATTCATACCGTCATCGTAGCATGCATGGACTCGACTCATATGACTTGGATTTCCATGAAAAAGATTGTGGGCCGAAAATGGGTGATCACTGTACATTTCTCTTCTGTTTCCTATTTATATTTCTATTTTACCTCCTCAATTTAGCATTATGGACTGGGAAAGACCTAATCTAAGATCTGCAGAAAAATATTTAGCTTTCAAATTCATACCGTGATCATAGCATGCATGGACTCGACTCATATGACTGGGATTTCCATGAAAAATATTGTGGGCAGAAAATGGGTGATCACTGTACATTTCTCTTCTGTTTCTTATTTATATTTATATTTTACCTCCTCAATTTATCATTATTGACAGGGAAAGACCTAATCTAAGATCTGCACAAAAATATTTAGCCTTCAAATTCATACCGTGATCGTAGCATGCATGGACTCGACTCATATGACTTGGATTTCCATGAAAAATATTGTGGGCAGAAAATGGATGATCACGGTACATTTCTCTTCTGTTTCCTATTTATATTTCTATTTTACCTCCTCAATTTAGCATTATGGACAGGGAAAGACCTAATCTAAGATCTGCACAAAAATATTTAGCCTTCAAATTCATACCGTGATCGTAGCGTGCATGGACTCGACTCATATGACTGGGATTTCCATGAAAAATATTGTGGGCAGAAAATGGGTGATCACTGTACATTTCTCTTCTGTTTCCTATTTATATTTATATTTTACCTCCTCAATTTAGCATTATGGACAGGGAAAGACCTAATCTAAGATCTGCACAAAAATATTTAGCCTTCAAATTCATACCGTGATCTTAGCATTTATGGACTCGACTCATATGAATGGGATTTCCATGAAAAAGATTGTGGGCCGAAAATGGGTGATCACTGTACATTTCTCTTCTGTTTCCTATTTATATTTCTATTTTACCTCCTCAATTTAGCATTATGGACAGGGAAAGACCTAATCTAAGATCGGCACAAAATTATTTAGCCTTCAAATTCATACCTTCATCGTAGCATGCATGGACTCGACTCATATGAATGGGATTTCCATGAAAAAGATTGTGGGCCGAAATGGGTGATCACTGTACATTTCTGTTCTGTTTCCTATTTATATTTATATTTTACCTCCTCAATTTATCATTATTGACAGGGAAAGACCTAATCTAAGAACTGCACAAAAATATTTAGCCTTCAAATTCATACCGTGATCATAGCATGCATGGACTCGACTCATATGACTTGGATTTCCATGAAAAATATTGTGGGCAGAAAATGGGTGATCACTGTACATTTCTCTTCTGTTTCCTATTTATATTTCTATTTTACCTCCTCAATTTAGCATTATGGACAGGGAAAGACCTAATCTAAGATCTGCACAAAAATATTTAGCCTTCAAATTCATACCGTGATCGTAGCATGCATGGACTCGACTCATATGACTGGGATTTCCATGAAAAAGATTGTCGGCAGAAAATGGGTGATCACTGTACATTTCTCTTCTGTTTCCTATTTATATTTATATTTTACCTCCTCAATTTAGCATTATGGACAGGGAAAGACATAATCTAAGATCTGCACAAAAATATTTTGCCTTCAAATTCATACCGTGATCGTAGCATTTATGGATTGACTCATATGAATGGGATTTCCATGAAAAAGATTGTGGGCAGAAAATGGGTGATCACTGTACATTTCTCTTCTGTTTCCAATTTATATTTCTATTTTACCTCCTCAATTTAGCATTATGGACAGGGAAAGACATAATCTAAGATCTGCACAAAAATATTTAGCCTTCAAATTCATACCGTGATCGTAGCATGCATGGACTCGACTCATATGAATGGGATTTCCATGAAAAATATTGTGGGCAGAAAATGGGTGATCACTGTACATTTCTCTTCTGTTTCCAATTTATATTTCTATTTTACCTCCTCAATTTAGCATTATGGACAAGGAAAAACCTAATCTAAGATCAGCACAAAAATATTTTGCCTTCAAATTCTTACCGTGATCGTAGCATTTATGGACTCGACTCATATGAATGGGATTTCCATGAAAAAGATTGTGGGCCGAAAATGGGTGATCACTGTACATTTCTCTTCTGTTTCCTATTTATATTTATATTTTACCTCCTCAATTTATCATTATTGACAGGGAAAGACCTAATCTAAGATCTGCACAAAAATATTTAGCCTTCAAATTCATACCGTCATCGTAGCATGCATGGACTCGACTCATATGACTTGGATTTCCATGAAAAAGATTGTGGGCCGAAAATGGGTGATCACTGTACATTTCTCTTCTGTTTCCTATTTATATTTCTATTTTACCTCCTCAATTTAGCATTATGGACTGGGAAAGACCTAATCTAAGATCTGCAGAAAAATATTTAGCTTTCAAATTCATACCGTGATCATAGCATGCATGGACTCGACTCATATGACTGGGATTTCCATGAAAAATATTGTGGGCAGAAAATGGGTGATCACTGTACATTTCTCTTCTGTTTCTTATTTATATTTATATTTTACCTCCTCAATTTATCATTATTGACAGGGAAAGACCTAATCTAAGATCTGCACAAAAATATTTAGCCTTCAAATTCATACCGTGATCGTAGCATGCATGGACTCGACTCATATGACTTGGATTTCCATGAAAAATATTGTGGGCAGAAAATGGATGATCACGGTACATTTCTCTTCTGTTTCCTATTTATATTTCTATTTTACCTCCTCAATTTAGCATTATGGACAGGGAAAGACCTAATCTAAGATCTGCACAAAAATATTTAGCCTTCAAATTCATACCGTGATCGTAGCGTGCATGGACTCGACTCATATGACTGGGATTTCCATGAAAAATATTGTGGGCAGAAAATGGGTGATCACTGTACATTTCTCTTCTGTTTCCTATTTATATTTATATTTTACCTCCTCAATTTAGCATTATGGACAGGGAAAGACCTAATCTAAGATCTGCACAAAAATATTTTGCCTTCAAATTCATACCGTGATCTTAGCATTTATGGACTCGACTCATATGAATGGGATTTCCATGAAAAAGATTGTGGGCCGAAAATGGGTGATCACTGTACATTTCTCTTCTGTTTCCTATTTATATTTCTATTTTACCTCCTCAATTTAGCATTATGGACAGGGAAAGACCTAATCTAAGATCGGCACAAAATTATTTAGCCTTCAAATTCATACCTTCATCGTAGCATGCATGGACTCGACTCATATGAATGGGATTTCCATGAAAAAGATTGTGGGCCGAAATGGGTGATCACTGTACATTTCTGTTCTGTTTCCTATTTATATTTATATTTTACCTCCTCAATTTATCATTATTGACAGGGAAAGACCTAATCTAAGAACTGCACAAAAATATTTAGCCTTCAAATTCATACCGTGATCATAGCATGCATGGACTCGACTCATATGACTTGGATTTCCATGAAAAATATTGTGGGCAGAAAATGGGTGATCACTGTACATTTCTCTTCTGTTTCCTATTTATATTTCTATTTTACCTCCTCAATTTAGCATTATGGACAGGGAAAGACCTAATCTAAGATCTGCACAAAAATATTTAGCCTTCAAATTCATACCGTGATCGTAGCATGCATGGACTCGACTCATATGACTGGGATTTCCATGAAAAAGATTGTCGGCAGAAAATGGGTGATCACTGTACATTTCTCTTCTGTTTCCTATTTATATTTATATTTTACCTCCTCAATTTAGCATTATGGACAGGGAAAGACATAATCTAAGATCTGCACAAAAATATTTTGCCTTCAAATTCATACCGTGATCGTAGCATTTATGGATTGACTCATATGAATGGGATTTCCATGAAAAAGATTGTGGGCAGAAAATGGGTGATCACTGTACATTTCTCTTCTGTTTCCAATTTATATTTCTATTTTACCTCCTCAATTTAGCATTATGGACAGGGAAAGACATAATCTAAGATCTGCACAAAAATATTTAGCCTTCAAATTCATACCGTGATCGTAGCATGCATGGACTCGACTCATATGAATGGGATTTCCATGAAAAATATTGTGGGCAGAAAATGGGTGATCACTGTACATTTCTCTTCTGTTTCCAATTTATATTTCTATTTTACCTCCTCAATTTAGCATTATGGACAAGGAAAAACCTAATCTAAGATCAGCACAAAAATATTTTGCCTTCAAATTCTTACCGTGATCGTAGCATTTATGGACTCGACTCATATGAATGGGATTTCCATGAAAAAGATTGTGGGCCGAAAATGGGTGATCACTGTACATTTCTCTTCTGTTTCCTATTTATATTTATATTATACCTCCTCAATTTTGCATTATGGACAGGGAAAGACCTAATCTAAGATCTGCACAAAAATATTTAGCCTTCAAATTCATACCGTCATCGTAGCATGCATGGACTCTACTCATATGAATGGGATTTCCATGAAAAAGATTGTGGGCCGAAAATGGGTGATCACTGTACATTTCTCTTCTGTTTCCTATTTATATTTCTATTTTACCTCCTCAATTTAGAATTATGGACAGGGAAAGACCTAATCTAAGATCTGCACAAAAATATTTAGCCTTCAAATTCATACCGTGATCGTAGCATGCATGGACTCGACTCATATGACTTGGATTTCCATGAAAAATATTGTGTGCAGAAAATGGGTGATCACGGTACATTTCTCTTCTGTTTCCTATTTATATTTCTATTTTACCTCCTCAATTTAGCATTATGGACAGGGAAAGACCTAATCTAAGATCTGCACAAAAATATTTAGCCTTCAAATTCATACCGTGATCGTAGCGTGCATGGACTCGACTCATATGACTGGGATTTCCATGAAAAATATTGTGTGCAGAAAATGGGTGATCACTGTACATTTCTCTTCTGTTTCCTATTTATATTTATATTTTACCTCCTCAATTTAGCATTATGGACAGGGAAAGACCTAAACTAAGATCGGCACAAAATTATTTAGCCTTCAAATTCATACCGTCATCGTAGCATGCATGGACTCGACTCATATGAATGGGATTTCCATGAAAAAGATTGTGGGCCGAAATGGGTGATCACTGTACATTTCTCTTCTGTTTCTTATTTATATTTCTATGTTACCTCCTCAATTTATCATTATTGACAGGGAAAGACCTAATCTAAGATCTGCACAAAAATATTTAGCCTTCAAATTCATACCGTGATCGTAGCATGCATGGACTCGACTCATATGACTTGGATTTCCATGAAAAATATTGTGGGCAGAAAATGGGTGATCACGGTACATTTCTCTTCTGTTTCCTATTTCTATTTCTATTTTACCTCCTCAATTTAGCATTATGGACAGGGAAAGACCTAATCTAAGATCTGCACAAAAATATTTAGCCTTCAAATTGATACCGTGATCGTAGCGTGCATGGACTCGACTCATATGACTGGGATTTCCATGAAAAATATTGTGGGCAGAAAATGGGTGATCACTGTACATTTCTCTTCTGTTTCCTATTTATATTTATATTTTACCTCCTCAATTTAGCATTATGGACAGGGAAAGACCTAATCTAAGATCTGCACAAAAATATTTTGCCTTCAAATTCATACCGTGATCTTAGCATTTATGGACTCGACTCATATGAATGGGATTTCCATGAAAAAGATTGTGGGCCGAAAATGGGTGATCACTGTACATTTCTCTTCTGTTTCCTATTTATATTTCTATTTTACCTCCTCAATTTAGCATTATGGACAGGGAAAGACCTAATCTAAGATCGGCACAAAATTATTTAGCCTTCAAATTCATACCGTCATCGTAGCATGCATGGACTCGACTCATATGAATGGGATTTCCATGAAAAAGATTGTGGGCCGAAATGGGTGATCACTGTACATTTCTGTTCTGTTTCCTATTTATATTTATATTTTACCTCCTCAATTTATCATTATTGACAGGGAAAGACCTAATCTAAGAACTGCACAAAAATATTTAGCCTTCAAATTCATACCGTGATCGTAGCATGCATGGACTCGACTCATATGACTTGGATTTCCATGAAAAATATTGTGGGCAGAAAATGGGTGATCACTGTACATTTCTCTTCTGTTTCCTATTTATATTTCTATTTTACCTCCTCAATTTAGCATTATGGACAGGGAAAGACCTAATCTAAGATCTGCACAAAAATATTTAGCCTTCAAATTCATACCGTGATCGTAGCATGCATGGACTCGACTCATATGACTGGGATTTCCATGAAAAATATTGTGGGCAGAAAATGGGTGATCACTGTACATTTCTCTTCTGTTTCCTATTTATATTTATATTTTAACTCCTCAATTTAGCATTATGGACAAAGAAAGACCTAATCTAAGATCTGCACACAAATATTTTGCCTTCAAATTCATACCGTCATCGTAGCATTTATGGACTCGACTCATATAATTGGGATTTCCATGAAAAAGATTGTGGGCCGAAAATGGGTGATCACTGTACATTTCTCTTCTGTTTCCTATTCATATTTCTATTTTACCACCTCAATTTAGCATTATGGACAGGGAAAGACCTAATCTAAGATCTGCACAAAAATATTTAGCCTTCAAATTCATACCGTCATCGTAGCATGCATGGCCTCGACTCATATGAATGGGATTTCCATGAAAAAGATTGTGGGCCGAAAATGGGTGATCACTGTACATTTCTCTTCTGTTTCCTATTTATATTTATATTTTACCTCCTCAATTTAGCATTATTGACAGGGAAAGACCTAATCTAAAATCTGCACAAAAATATTTAGCCTTCAAATTCATACCGTCATCGTAGCATGCATGGACTCGACTCATATGACTGGGATTTCCATGAAAAATATTGTGGGCAGAAAATCGGTGAGCACTGTACATTTCTCTTCTGTTTCTATTTATATTTATATTTTACCTCCTCAATTTAGCATTATGGACAGGGAAAGACCTAATCTAAGATCTGCACAAAAATATTTAGCTTTCAAATTCATACCCTGATCGTAGCATGCATGGACTCGACTCATATGACTGGGATTTCCATGAAAAAGATTGTGGGCAGAAAATGGGTGATCACTGTACATTTCTCTTCTGTTTCATATTTATATTTATACTTTACCTCCTTAATTTAGCATTATGGACAGGTAAAGACCTAATCTAAGATCTGCACAAAAATATTTTGCTTTCAAATTCATACCGTGATCGTAGCATTTATGGACTCGACTCATATGAATGGGATTTCAATGAAAAAGTTTGTGGGCCGAAAATGGGTGATCACTGTACATTTCTCTTCTGTTTCCTATTTATATTTATATTTTACCTACTCAATTTAGCATTATGGACAGGGAAAGACCTAATCTAAGATCTGCACAAAATTATTTAGCCTTCAAATTCATACCGTGATCGTAGCATGCATGGACTCGACTCATATGACTTGGATTTCCATGAAAAATATTGTGTGCAGAAAATGGGTGATCACGGTACATTTCTCTTCTGTTTCCTATTTATATTTCTATTTTACCTCCTCAATTTAGCATTATGGACAGGGAAAGACCTAATCTAAGATCTGCACAAAAATATTTAGCCTTCAAATTCATACCGTGATCGTAGCGTGCATGGACTCGACTCATATGACTGGGATTTCCATGAAAAATATTGTGTGCAGAAAATGGGTGATCACTGTACATTTCTCTTCTGTTTCCTATTTATATTTATATTTTACCTCCTCAATTTAGCATTATGGACAGGGAAAGACCTAAACTAAGATCGGCACAAAATTATTTAGCCTTCAAATTCATACCGTCATCGTAGCATGCATGGACTCGACTCATATGAATGGGATTTCCATGAAAAAGATTGTGGGCCGAAATGGGTGATCACTGTACATTTCTCTTCTGTTTCTTATTTATATTTCTATTTTACCTCCTCAATTTATCATTATTGACAGGGAAAGACCTAATCTAAGATCTGCACAAAAATATTTAGCCTTCAAATTCATACCGTGATCGTAGCATGCATGGACTCGACTCATATGACTTGGATTTCCATGAAAAATATTGTGGGCAGAAAATGGGTGATCACGGTACATTTCTCTTCTGTTTCCTATTTCTATTTCTATTTTACCTCCTCAATTTAGCATTATGGACAGGGAAAGACCTAATCTAAGATCTGCACAAAAATATTTAGCCTTCAAATTCATACCGTGATCGTAGCGTGCATGGACTCGACTCATATGACTGGGATTTCCATGAAAAATATTGTGGGCAGAAAATGGGTGATCACTGTACATTTCTCTTCTGTTTCCTATTTATATTTATATTTTACCTCCTCAATTTAGCATTATGGACAGGGAAAGACCTAATCTAAGATCTGCACAAAAATATTTTGCCTTCAAATTCATACCGTGATCTTAGCATTTATGGACTCGACTCATATGAATGGGATTTCCATGAAAAAGATTGTGGGCCGAAAATGGGTGATCACTGTACATTTCTCTTCTGTTTCCTATTTATATTTCTATTTTACCTCCTCAATTTAGCATTATGGACAGGGAAAGACCTAATCTAAGATCGGCACAAAATTATTTAGCCTTCAAATTCATACCGTCATCGTAGCATGCATGGCCTCGACTCATATGAATGGGATTTCCATGAAAAAGATTGTGGGCCGAAAATGGGTGATCACTGTACATTTCTCTTCTGTTTCCTATTTATATTTCTATTTTACCTCCTCAATTTAGCATTATGGACAGGGAAAGACCTAATCTAAGATCTGCACAAAAATACTTTGCCTTCAAATACATACCGTGATCGTAGCATTTATGGACTCGACTCATATGAATGGGATTTCCATGAAAAAGATAGTGGGCCGAAAATGGGTGGTCACTGTACATTTCTCTTCTGTTTCCTATTTATATTTATATTTTACCTCCTCAATTTAGCATTATGGACAGGGAAAGACCTAATCTAAGATCTGCAAAAAATTATTTAGCCTTCAAATTCATACCGTCATCGTAGCATGCATGGACTCGACTCATATTAATGGGATTTCCATGAAAAAGATAGTGGGCCGAAAATGGCTGATCACTGTACATTTCTCTTCTGTTTCTTATTTATATTTCTATTTTACCTCCTCAATTTAGCATTATTGACAGGGAAAAACCTAATCTAAGATCTGCACAAAAATATTTAGCCTTCCAATTCATACCGTCATCGTAGCATGCATGGACACGACTCATATGACTGGGATTTCCATGAAAAATATTGTGGGCAGAAAATGGGTGATCACTGTACATTTCTCTTCTGTTTCCTATTTATATTTCTATTTTACCTCCTCAATTTAGCATTATGGACAGGGAAAGACCTAATCTAAGATCTGCACAAAAATATTTAGCCTTCAAATTCATACCGTCATCGTAGCATGCATGGACTCGACTCATATGACTGGGATTTCCATGAAAAATATTGTGGGCAGAAAATCGGTGAGCACTGTACATTTCTCTTCTGTTTCTATTTATATTTATATTTTACCTCCTCAATTTAGCATTATGGACAGGGAAAGACCTAATCTAAGATCTGCACAAAAATATTTAGCCTTCAAATTCATACCCTGATCGTAGCATGCATGGACTCGACTCATATGACTGGGATTTCCATGAAAAAGATTGTGGGCAGAAAATGGGTGATCACTGTACATTTCTCTTCTGTTTCATATTTATATTTATATTTTACCTCCTCAATTTAGCATTATGGACAGGGAAAGACCTAATCTAAGATCTGCACAAAAATATTTTGCTTTCAAATTCATACCGTGATCGTAGCATTTATGGACTCGACTCATATGAATGGGATTTCAATGAAAAAGTTTGTGGGCCGAAAATGGGTGATCACTGTACATTTCTCTTCTGTTTCCTATTTATATTTATATTATACCTCCTCAATTTAGCATTATGGACAGGGAAAGACCTAATCTAAGATCTGCACAAAATTATTTTGCCTTCAAATTCATACCGTGATCGTAGCATTTATGGACTCGACTCATATGAATGGGATTTCCATGAAAAAGTTTGTGGGCCGAAAATGGGTGATCAGTGTACATTTCTCTTCTGTTTCCTATTTATATTTATATTTTACCTACTCAATTTAGCATTATGGACAGGGAAAGACCTAATCTAAGATCTGCACAAAATTATTTAGCCTTCAAATTCATACCGTCATCGTAGCATGCATGGACTCGACTCATATGAATGGGATTTCCATGAAAAAGATTGTGAGCCGAAAATGGGTGATCACAGTATCTTTCTCTTCTGTTTCCTATTTATATTTATATTATACCTCCTCAATTTAGCATTATGGACAGGGAAAGACCTCATCTAAGATCTGCACAAAAATATTTTTCCTTCAAATTCATACCGTGATCGTAGCATGCATGGACTCGACTCATATGAATGGGATTTCCATGAAAAAGATTGTGGGCCGAAAATGGGTGATCACTGTACATTTCTCTTCTGTTTCCTATTTATATTTATATTTTACCTCCTCAATTTAGCATTATGGACAGGGAAAGACCTAATCTAAGATCTGCACAAAAATATTTTTCCTTCAAATTCATACCGTGATCGTAGCATGCATGGACTCGACTCATATGAATGGGATTTCCATGAAAAAGATTGTGGGCCGAAAATGGGTGATCACTGTACATTTCTCTTCTGTTTCCTATTTATATTTATATTTTACCTCCTCAATTTATCATTATTGACAGGGAAAGACCTAATCTAAGATCTGCACAAAATATTTAGCCTTCAAATTCATACCGTCATCGTAGCATGCATGGACTCGACTCATATGACTTGGATTTCCATGAAAAATATTGTGGGCAGAAAATGGGTGATCACTGTACATTTCACTTCTGTTTCCTATTTATATTTCTATTTTACCTCCTCAATTTAGCATTATGGACAGGGAAAGACCTAATCTAAGATCTGCACAAAAATATTTAGCCTTCAAATTCATACCGTGATCATAGCATGCATGGACTCGACTCATATGACTGGGATTTCCATGAAAAAAATTTTGGGCAGAAAATGGGTGATCACTGTACATTTCTCTTCTGTTTCATATTTATATTTATATTTTACCTCCTCAATTTAGCATTATGGACAGGGAAAGACCTAATCTAAGATCTGCACAAAATTATTTAGCCTTCAAATTCATACCGTCATCGTAGCATGCATGGACTCGACTCATATGAATGGGATTTCCATGAAAAAGATTGTGAGCCGAAAATGGGTGATCACTGTACCTTTCTCTTCTGTTTCCTATTTATATTTATATTATACCTCCTCAATTTAGCATTATGGACAGGGAAAGACCTAATCTAAGATCTGCACAAAAATATTTTTCCTTCAAATTCATACCGTGATCGTAGCATGCATGGACTCGACTCATATGAATGGGATATCCATGAAAAAGATTGTGGGCCGAAAATGGGTGATCACTGTACATTTCTCTTCTGTTTCATATTTATATTTATATTTTACCTCCTCAATTTAGCATTATGGACAGGGAAAGACCTAATCTAAGATCTGCACAAAATTATTTTGCCTTCAAATTCATACCGTGATCGTAGCATTTATGGACTCGACTCAATGGGATTTCCATGAAAAAGTTTGTGGGCCGAAAATGGGTGATCAGTGTACATTTCTCTTCTGTTTCCTATTTATATTTATATTTTACCTACTCAATTTAGCATTATGGACAGGGAAAGACCTAATCTAAGATCTGCACAAAATTATTTAGCCTTCAAATTCATACCGTCATCGTAGCATGCATGGACTCGACTCATATGAATGGGATTTCCATGAAAAAGATTGTGAGCCGAAAATGGGTGATCACAGTACCTTTCTCTTCTGTTTCCTATTTATATTTATATTATACCTCCTCAATTTAGCGTTATGGACAGGGAAAGACCTCATCTAAGATCTGCACAAAAATATTTTTCCTTCAAATTCATACCGTGATCGTAGCATGCATGGACTCGACTCATATGAATGGGATTTCCATGAAAAAGATTGTGGGCCGAAAATGGGTGATCACTGTACATTTCTCTTCTGTTTCCTATTTATATTTATATTTTACCTCCTCAATTTATCATTATTGACAGGGAAAGACCTAATCTAAGATCTGCACAAAATATTTAGCCTTCAAATTCATACCGTCATCGTAGCATGCATGGACTCGACTCATATGACTTGGATTTCCATGAAAAATATTGTGGGCAGAAAATGGGTGATCACTGTACATTTCACTTCTGTTTCCTATTTATATTTCTATTTTACCTCCTCAATTTAGCATTATGGACAGGGAAAGACCTAATCTAAGATCTGCACAAAAATATTTAGCCTTCAAATTCATACCGTGATCATAGCATGCATGGACTCGACTCATATGACTGGGATTTCCATGAAAAATATTGTGGGCAGAAAATCGGTGAGCACTGTACATTTCTCTTCTGTTTCCTATTTATATTTATATTTTACCTCCTCAATTTAGCATTATGGACAGGGAAAGACCTAATCTAAGATCTGCACAAAAATATTTAGCCTTCAAATTCATACCCTGATCGTAGCATGCATGGACTCGACTCATATGACTGGGATTTCCATGAAAAAGATTGTGGGCAGAAAACGGGTGATCACTGTACATTTCTCTTCTGTTTCATATTTATATTTATATTTTACCTCCTCAATTTAGCATTATTGACAGGGAAAGACCTAATCTAAGATCTGCACAAAAATATTTAGCCTTCAAATTCAAACCGTCATCGTAGCATGCATGGACTCGACTCATATGACTGGGATTTCCATGAAAAATGTTGTGGGTAGAAAATGGGTGATCACTGTACATTTCTCTTCTGTTTCCTATTTATATTTATATTTTACCTCCTCAATTTAGCATTATGGATAGGGAAAGACCTAATCTAAGATCTGCAAAAAATTATTTAGCCTTCAAATTCATACCGTCATCGTAGCATGCATGGACTCGACTCATATTAATGGGATTTCCATGAAAAAGATAGTGGGGCGAAAATGGCTGATCACTGTACATTTCTCTTCTGTTTCTTATTTATATTTCTATTTTACCTCCTCAATTTAGCATTATTGACAGGGAAAGACCTAATCTAAGATCTGCACAAAAATATTTAGCCTTCAAATTCAAACCGTCATCGTAGCATGCATGGACTCGACTCATATGACTGGGATTTCCATGAAAAATATTGTGGGTAGAAAATGGGTGATCACTGTACATTTCTCTTCTGTTTCCTATTTATATTTATATTTTACCTCCTCAATTTAGCATTATTGACAGGGAAAGACCTAATCTAAGATCTGCACAAAAATATTTAGCCTTCAAATTCATACCGTCATCGTAGCATGCATGGACTCGACTCATATGACTGGGATTTCCATGAAAAATATTGTGGGCAGAAAATGGGTGATCACTGTACATTTCTCTTCTGTTTCCTATTTATATTTCTATTTTACCTCCTCAATTTAGCATTATGGACAGGGAAAGACCTAATCTAAGATCTGCACAAAAATATTTAGCCTTCCAATTCATACCGTCATCGTAGCCTGCATGGACTCGACTCATATGAATGGGATTTCCATGAAAAAGATTTTGGGCCGAAAATGGGTGATCACTGTACATTTCTCTTCTGTTTCCTATTTATATTTATATTTTACCTCCTAAATTTAGCATTATTGACAGGGAAAGACCTAATCTAAAATCTGCACAAAAATATTTAGCCTTCAAATTCATACCGTCATCGTAGCATGCATGCACTCGACTCATATGACTGGGATTTCCATGAAAAATATTGTGGGCAGAAAATCGGTGAGCACTGTACATTTCTCTTCTGTTTCCTATTTATATTTATATTTTACCACCTCAATTTAGCATTATGGACAGGGAAAGACCTAATCTAAGATCTGCACAAAAATATTTAGCCTTCAAATTCATACCTTCATCGTAGCATGCATGGACTCGACTCATATGAATGGGATTTCCATGAAAAAGATTGTGGACCGAAAATGGATGATCACTGTACATTTCTCTTCTGTTTCCTATTTATATTTCTATTTTACCTCCTCAATTTAGCATTATTGAAAGGAAAAGACCTAATCTAAGTTCTGGACAAAAATATTTTGCCTTCAAATTCATTCCGTGATCGTAGCATGCATGGACTCGACTCATATGACTGGGATTTCCATGAAAAATATTGTGGGCAGAAAATGGGTGATCACTGTACATTTCTCTTCTGTTTCCTATTTATATTTATATTTTACCTCCCCAATTTGGCATTATGGACAGGGAAAGACCTAATCTATGATCTGCACAAAAATATTTAGCCTTCAAATTCATACCGTCATCGTAGCATGCATGGAATCGACTCATATGAATGGGATTTCCATGAAAAAGATTGTGGGCCGAAAATGGGTGATCACTGTACATTTCTCTTCTGTTTCCTATTTATATTTCTATTTTACCTCCTCAATTTAGCATTATGGACAGGGAAAGACCTAATCTAAGATCTGCACAAAAATATTTAGCCTTCAAATTCAAACCGTCATCGTAGCATGCATGGACTCGACTCATATGACTGGGATTTCCATGAAAAATATTGTGGGTAGAAAATGGGTGATCACTGTACATTTCTCTTCTGTTTCCTATTTATATTTATATTTTACCTCCTCAATTTAGCATTATTGACAGGGAAAGACCTAATCTAAGATCTGCACAAAAATATTTAGCCTTCAAATTCATGCCGTCATCGTAGCATGCATGGACTCGACTCATATGACTGGGATTTCCATGAAAAATATTGTGGGCAGAAAATGGGTGATCACTGTACAATTCTCTTCTGTTTCCTATTTATATTTCTATTTTACCACCTCAATTTAGCATTATGGACAGGGAAAGACCTAATCTAAGATCTGCACAAAAATATTTAGCCTTCCAATTCATACCGTCATCGTAGCCTGCATGGACTCGACTCATATGAATGGGATTTCCATGAAAAAGATTTTGGGCCGAAAATGGGTGATCACTGTACATTTCTCTTCTGTTTCCTATTTATATTTATATTTTACCTCCTAAATTTAGCATTATTGACAGGGAAAGACCTAATCTAAAATCTGCACAAAAATATTTAGCCTTCAAATTCATACCGTCATCGTAGCATGCATGCACTCGTCTCATATGACTGGGATTTCCATGAAAAATATTGTGGGCAGAAAATCGGTGAGCACTGTACATTTCTCTTCTGTTTCCTGTTTATATTTATATTTTACCACCTCAATTTAGCATTATGGACAGGGAAAGACCTAATCTAAGATCTGCACAAAAATATTTAGCCTTCAAATTCATACCCTGATCGTAGCATGCATGGACTCGACTCATATGCCTGGGATTTCCATGAAAAAGATTGTGGGCAGAAAATGGGTGATCACTGTACATTTCTCTTCTGTTTCCTATTTATATTTATATTTTACCTACTCAATTTAGCATGATGGACAGGGAAAGCCCTAATCTAAGATCTGCACAAAATTATTTAGCCTTCAAATTCATACCGTCATCGTAGCATGCATGGACTCGACTCATATGAATGGGATTTCCATGAAAAAGATTTTGGGCCGAAAATGTGTGATCACTGTACATTTCTCTTCTGTTTCTTATTTATATTTCTATTTTACCTCCTCAATTTAGCATTATTGACAGGGAAAGACCTAATCTAAAATCTGCACAAAAATATTTAGCCTTCAAATTCATACCGTCATCGTAGCATGCATGGACTCGACTCATATGACTGGGATTTCCATGAAAAATATTGTGGGCAGAAAATCGGTGAGCACTGTACATTTCTCTTCTGTTTCCTATTTATATTTATATTTTACCTCCTCAATTTAGCATTATGGACAGGGAAAGACCTAATCTAAGATCTGCACAAAAATATTTAGCCTTCAAATTCATACCCTGATCGTAGCATGCATGGACTCGACTCATATGACTGGGATTTCCATGAAAAAGATTGTGGGCAGAAAACGGGTGATCACTGTACATTTCTCTTCTGTTTCATATTTATATTTATATTTTACCTCCTCAATTTAGCATGATGGACAGCGAAAGACCTAATCTAAGATCTGCACAAAAATATTTTGCCTTCAAATTCATACCGTGATCGTAGCATTTATGGACTCGACTCATATGAATGGGATTTCCATGAAAAAGTTTGTGGGCCGAAAATGGGTGATCACTGTACATTTCTCTTCTGTTTCCTATTTATATTTATATTTTACCTACTCAATTTAGCATTATGGACAGGGAAAGACCTAATCTAAGATCTGCACAAAATTATTTAGCCTTCAAATTCATACCGTCATCGTAGCATGCATGGACTCGACTCATATGAATGGGATTTCCATGAAAAACATTGTGAGCCGAAAATGGGTGATCACTGTACCTTTCTCTTCTGTTTCCTATTTATATTTATATTATACCTCCTCAATTTAGCGTTATGGACAGGGAAAGACCTCATCTAAGATCTGCACAAAAATATTTTTCCTTCATATTCATACCGTGATCGTAGCATGCATGGACTCGACTCATATGAATGGGATTTCCATGAAAAAGATTGTGGGCCGAAAATGGGTGATCACTGTACATTTCTCTTCTGTTTCCTATTTATATTTATATTTTACCTCCTCAATTTATCATTATTGACAGGGAAAGACCTAATCTAAGATCTGCACAAAATATTTAGCCTTCAAATTCATACCGTCATCGTAGCATGCATGGACTCGACTCATATGACTTGGATTTCCATGAAAAATATTGTGGGCAGAAAATGGGTGATCACTGTACATTTCACTTCTGTTTCCTATTTATATTTATATTTTACCTCCTCAATTTAGCATTATGGACAGGGAAAGACCTAATCTAAGATCTGCACAAAAATATTTAGCCTTCAAATTCATACCGTGATCATAGCATGCATGGACTCGACTCATATGACTGGGATTTCCATGAAAAAGATAGTGGGCCGAAAATGGCTGATCACTGTACATTTCTCTTCTGTTTCTTATTTATATTTATATTTTACCTCCTCAATTTAGCATTATTGACAGGGAAAGACCTAATCTAAGATCTGCACAAAAATATTTAGCCTTCAAATTCAAACCGTCATCGTAGCATGCATGGACTCGACTCATATGACTGGGATTTCCATGAAAAATATTGTGGGTAGAAAATGGGTGATCACTGTACATTTCTCTTCTGTTTCCTATTTATATTTATATTTTACCTCCTCAATTTAGCATTATTGACAGGGAAAGACCTAATCTAAGATCTGCACAAAAATATTTAGCCTTCAAATTCATACCGTCATCGTAGCATGCATGGACTCGACTCATATGACTGGGATTTCCATGAAAAATATTGTGGGCAGAAAATGGGTGATCACTGTACATTTCTCTTCTGTTTCCTATTTATATTTCTATTTTACCTCCTCAATTTAGCATTATGGACAGGGAAAGACCTAATCTAAGATCTGCACAAAAATATTTAGCCTTCCAATTCATACCGTCATCGTAGCCTGCATGGACTCGACTCATATGAATGGGATTTCCATGAAAAAGATTTTGGGCCGAAAATGGGTGATCACTGTACATTTCTCTTCTGTTTCCTATTTATATTTATATTTTACCTCCTCAATTTAGCATTATTGACAGGGAAAGACCTAATCTAAAATCTGCACAAAAATATTTAGCCTTCAAATTCATACCGTCATCGTAGCATGCATGGACTCGACTCATATGACTGGGATTTCCATGAAAAATATTGTGGGCAGAAAATCGGTGAGCACTGTACATTTCTCTTCTGTTTCCTATTTATATTTATATTTTACCTCCTCAATTTAGCATTATGGACAGGGAAAGACCTAATCTAAGATCTGCACAAAAATATTTAGCCTTCAAATTCATACCCTGATCGTAGCATGCATGGACTCGACTCATATGACTGGGATTTCCATGAAAAAGATTGTGGGCAGAAAATGGGTGATCACTGTACATTTCTCTTCTGTTTCATATTTATATTTATATTTTACCTCCTCAATTTAGCATTATGGACAGGGAAAGACCTAATCTAAGATAAGCACAAAAATATTTTGCCTTCAAATTCATACCGTGATCGTAGCATTTATGGACTCGACTCATATGAATGGGATTTCAATGAAAAAGTTTGTGGGCCGAAAATGGGTGATCACTGTACATTTCTCTTCTGTTTCCTATTTATATTTATATTTTACCTACTCAATTTAGCATTATGGACAGGGAAAGACCTAATCTAAGATCTGCACAAAATTATTTAGCCTTCAAGTTCATACCGTCATCGTAGCATGCATGGACTCGACTCATATGAATGGGATTTCCATGAAAAAGATTGTGAGCCGAAAATGGGTGATCACTGTACCTTTCTCTTCTGTTTCCTATTTATATTTATATTATACCTCCTCAATTTAGCGTTATGGACAGGGAAAGACCTCATCTAAGATCTGCACAAAAATATTTTTCCTTCAAATTCATACCATGATCGTAGCATGCATGGACTCGACTCATATGAATGGGATTTCCATGAAAAAGATTGTGGGCCGAAAATGGGTGATCACTGTACATTTCTCTTCTGTTTCCTATTTATATTTATATTATACCTCCTCAATTTAGCATTATGGACAGGGAAAGACCTAATCTAAGATCTGCACAAAATATTTAGCCTTCAAATTCATACCGTGATCGTAGCATGCATGGACTCGACTCATATGACTGGGATTTCCATGAAAAATATTATGGGCAGAAAATGTGTGATCACTGTACATTTCCCTTCTGTTTCCTATTTATATTTCTATTTTACCTCCTCAATTTAGCATTATGGACAGGGAAAGACCTAATCTAAGATCTGCACAAAAATATTTAGCCTTCAAATTCATACCTTCATCGTAGCATGCATGGACTCGACTCATATGAATGGGATTTCCATGAAAAATATTGTGGGCAGAAAATGGGTGATCACTGTACATTTCTCTTCTGTTTCCTATTTATATTTATATTTTACCTCCCCAATTTAGCATTATGGACAGGGAAAGACCTAATCTAAGATCTGCACAAAAATATTTTGCCTTCAAATTCATACCGTGATCGTAGCATTTATGGACTTGACTCATATGAATGGGATTTCCATGAAAAAGATTGTGGGCCGAAAATGGGTGATCACTGTACATTTCTCTTCTGTTTCCTATTTATATTTCTATTTTACCTCCTCAATTTATCATTATTGACAGGGAAAGACCTAATCTAAGACCTGCACAAAAATATTTAGCCTTCAAATTCATTCCGTCATCGTAGCATGCATGGACTCGACTCATATGAATGGGATTTCCATGAAAAAGATTGTGGGCCGAAAATGGGTGTTCACTGTACATTTCTCTTCTGTTTCCTATTTATATTTATATTTTACCTCCTCAATTTATCATTATTGACAGGGAAACACCTAATCTAAGATCTGCACAAAAAAATTTTGCCTTCAAATTCATACCGTCATCGTAGCATGCATGGACTCGACTCATATGAATGGGATTTCCATGAAAAAGATTGTGGGCCGAAAATGGGTGATCACTGTACATTTCTCTTCTGTTTCCTATTTATATTTATATTTTACCTCCTCAATTTAGCATTATGGACAGGGAAAGACGTAATCTAAGATCTACACAAAAATATTTAGCCTTCAAATTCATACCGTCATCGTAGCATACATGGACTCGACTCATATGAATGGGATTTCCATGAAAAAGATTGTGGGCCGAAAATGGGTGATCACTGTACATTTCTCTTCTGTTTCCTATTTATATTTCTATTTTACCTCCTCAATTTAGCATTATGGACCGGGAAAGACCTAATCTAAGATCTGCACAAAAATATTTAGCCTTCAAATTCATAACGTGATCGTAGCATGCATGGAATCGACTCATATGACTGGGATTTCCATGAAAAATATTATGGGCAGTAAATGGGTGATCACTGTACATTTCTCTTCTGTTTCCTATTTATATTTATATTTTACCTCCTCAATTTAGCATTATAGACAGGGAAAGACCTAATCTAATATCTGCACAAAAATATTTAGCCTTCAAATTCATACCGTGATCGTAGCATGCATGGACTCGACTCATATGACTGGGATTTCCATGAAAAATATTGTGGGCAGAAAATGGGTGATCACTGTACATTTCTCTTCTCTTTCCTATTTATATTTCTAGTTTACCTCCTCAATTTAGCATTATGGACAGGGAAAGACCTAATCTAAGATCTGCACAAAAATATTTAGCCTTCAAATTCATACCGTCATCGTAGCATGCATGGACTCGACTCATATGACTGGGATTTCCATGAAAAATATTGTGGGCAGAAAATGGGTGATCACTGTACATTTCTCTTCTCTTTCCTATTTATATTTCTAGTTTACCTCCTCAATTTAGCATTATGGACAGGGAAAGACCTAATCTAAGATCTGCACAAAAATATTTAGCCTTCAAATTCATACCGTCATCGTAGCATGCATGGACTCGACTCATATGAATGGGATTTCCATGAAAAAGATTGTGGGCCGAAAATGGGTGATCACTGTACATTTCTCTTCTGTTTCCTATTTATATTTCTATTTTACCTCCTCAATTTAGCATTATGGACAGGGAAAGACCTAATCTAAGATCTGCACAAAAATATTTATCCTTCAAATTCATACCGTGATCGTAGCATGCATGGACTCGACTCATATGACTGGGATTTCCATGAAAAATATTGTGGGCAGAAAATGGGTGGTCACTGTACATTTCTCTTCTGTTTCCTATTTATATTTCTATTTTACCTCCTCAATTTAGCATTATGGACAGGGAAAGACCTAATCTAAGATCTGCACAAAAATATTTAGCCTTCAAATTCATACCGTGATCGTAGCATGCATGGACTCGCCTCATATGACTGGGATTTCCATGAAAAATATTGTGGGCAGAAAATGGGTGATCACTGTACATTTCTCTTCTGTTTCCTATTTATATTTATATTTTACCTCCTCAATTTAGCATTATGGACAGGGAAAGACCTAATCTAAGATCTGCACAAAAATATTTTTCCTTCAAATTCATACCGTGATCGTAGCATGCATGGACTCGACTCATATGAATGGGATTTCCATGAAAAAGATTGTGGGCCGAAAATGGGTGATCACTGTACATTTCTCTTCTGTTTCCTATTTATATTTATATTTTACTTCCTCAATTTATCATTATTGGCAGGGAAAGACATAATCTAAGATCTGCACAAAAATATTTAGCCTTCAAATTCATACCGTGATCGTAGCATGCATGGACTCGACTCATATGACTGGGATTTCCATGAAAAATATTGTGGGCAGAAAATGGGTGATCACTGTACGTTTCTCTTCTGTTTCCTATTTATATTTATATTTTACCTCCTCAATTTAGCGTTATGGACAGGGAAAGACCTAATCTAAGATCTGCACAAAAATATTTAGCCTTCAAATTAATACCGTCATCGTAGCATGCATGGACTCGACTCATATGGCTGGGATTTCCATGAAAAATATTGTGGGCAGAAAATGGGTGGTCACTGTACATTTCTCTTCCGTTTCCTATTTATATTTCTATTTTACCTCCTCAATTTAGCATTATGGACAGGGAAAGACCTAATCTAAGATCTGCACAAAAATATTTAGCCTTCAAATTCATACCGTGATCGTAGCATGCATGGACTCGACGCATATGAATGGGATTTCCATGAAAAAGATTGTGGCCCGAAAATGGGTGATCACTGTACATTTCTCTTCTGTTTCCTATTTATATTTATATTTTACTTCCTCAATTTATCATTATTGACAGGGAAAGACATAATCTAAGATCTGCACAAAAATATTTAGCCTTCAAATTCATACCGTCATCGTAGCATGCATGGACTCGACTCATATGACTTGGATTTCCATGAAAAATATTGTGGGCAGAAAATGGGTGATCACTGTACGTTTCTCTTCTGTTTCCTATTTATATTTATATTTTACCTCCTCAATTTAGCATTATGGACAGGGAAAGACCTAATCTAAGATCTGCACAAAAATATTTAGCCTTCAAATTCATACCGTGATCATAGCATGCATGGACTCGACTCATATGACTGGGATTTCCAAGAAAAATATTGTGGGCAGAAAATGGGTGATCACTGTACATTTCTCTTCTGTTTCTTATTTATATTTCTATTTTACCTCCTCAATTTAGCATTATGGACAGGGAAAGACCTAATCTAAGATCTGCACAAAAATAATTTGCCTTCAAATTCATACCGTGATCGTAGCATTTATGGACTTGTCTCATATGAATGGGATTTCCATGAAAAAGATTGTGGGCCGAAAATGGGTGATCACTGTACATTTCTCTTCTGTTTCCTATTTATATTTATATTTTACCTCCTCAATTTAGCATTATAGACAGGGAAAGACCTAATCTAAGATCTGCACAAAAATATTTAGCCTTCAAATTCATACCTTCATCGTAGCATGCATGGACTCGACTCATATGAATGGGATTTCCATGAAAAAGATTGTGGACCGAAAATGGATGATCACTGTACATTTCTCTTCTGTTTCCTATTTATATTTATATTTTACCTCCTCAATTTTGCATTATTGACAGGGAAAGACATAATCTAAGATCTGCACAAAAATATTTAGCCTTCAAATTCATACCGTCATCGTAGCATGCATGGACTCGACTCATATGAATGGGATTTCCATGAAAAAGATTGTGGGGCGAAAATGGGTGATCACTGTACATTTCTCTTCTGTTTCCTATTTATATTTATATTTTACCTCTTCAATTTAGCATTATGGACAGGGAAAGACCTAATCTAAGATCTGCACAAAAATATTTAGCCTTCAAATTCATACCGTGATCGTAGCATGCATGGACTCGACTCATATGACTGGGATTTCCATGAAAAATATTGTGGGCAGAAAATGGGTGATCACTGTACGTTTCTCTTCTGTTTCCTATTTATATTTATATTTTACCTCCTCAATTTAGCGTTATGGACAGGGAAAGACCTAATCTAAGATCTGCACAAAAATATTTAGCCTTCAAATTAATACCGTCATCGTAGCATGCATGGACTCGACTCATATGGCTGGGATTTCCATGAAAAATATTGTGGGCAGAAAATGGGTGGTCACTGTACATTTCTCTTCCGTTTCCTATTTATATTTCTATTTTACCTCCTCAATTTAGCATTATGGACAGGGAAAGACCTAATCTAAGATCTGCACAAAAATATTTAGCCTTCAAATTCATACCGTGATCGTAGCATGCATGGACTCGACGCATATGAATGGGATTTCCATGAAAAAGATTGTGGCCCGAAAATGGGTGATCACTGTACATTTCTCTTCTGTTTCCTATTTATATTTATATTTTACTTCCTCAATTTATCATTATTGACAGGGAAAGACATAATCTAAGATCTGCACAAAAATATTTAGCCTTCAAATTCATACCGTCATCGTAGCATGCATGGACTCGACTCATATGACTTGGATTTCCATGAAAAATATTGTGGGCAGAAAATGGGTGATCACTGTACGTTTCTCTTCTGTTTCCTATTTATATTTATATTTTACCTCCTCAATTTAGCATTATGGACAGGGAAAGACCTAATCTAAGATCTGCACAAAAATATTTAGCCTTCAAATTCATACCGTGATCATAGCATGCATGGACTCGACTCATATGACTGGGATTTCCAAGAAAAATATTGTGGGCAGAAAATGGGTGATCACTGTACATTTCTCTTCTGTTTCTTATTTATATTTCTATTTTACCTCCTCAATTTAGCATTATGGACAGGGAAAGACCTAATCTAAGATCTGCACAAAAATAATTTGCCTTCAAATTCATACCGTGATCGTAGCATTTATGGACTTGTCTCATATGAATGGGATTTCCATGAAAAAGATTGTGGGCCGAAAATGGGTGATCACTGTACATTTCTCTTCTGTTTCCTATTTATATTTATATTTTACCTCCTCAATTTAGCATTATAGACAGGGAAAGACCTAATCTAAGATCTGCACAAAAATATTTAGCCTTCAAATTCATACCTTCATCGTAGCATGCATGGACTCGACTCATATGAATGGGATTTCCATGAAAAAGATTGTGGACCGAAAATGGATGATCACTGTACATTTCTCTTCTGTTTCCTATTTATATTTATATTTTACCTCCTCAATTTTGCATTATTGACAGGGAAAGACATAATCTAAGATCTGCACAAAAATATTTAGCCTTCAAATTCATACCGTCATCGTAGCATGCATGGACTCGACTCATATGAATGGGATTTCCATGAAAAAGATTGTGGGGCGAAAATGGGTGATCACTGTACATTTCTCTTCTGTTTCCTATTTATATTTATATTTTACCTCTTCAATTTAGCATTATGGACAGGGAAAGACCTAATCTAAGATCTGCACAAAAATATTTAGCCTTCAAATTCATACCGTCATCGTAGCATGCATGGACTCGACTCATATGACTGGGATTTCCATGAAAAATATTGAGGGCCGAAAATGGGTGATCACTGTACATTTCTCTTCTGTTTCCTATTTATATTTCTATTTTACCTCCACAATTTAGCATTATGGACAGGGAAAGACCTAATCTAAGATCTACACAAAAATATTTAGCCTTCAAATTCATACCGTCATCGTAGAATGCATGGACTCGACTCATATGACTGGGATTTCCATGAAAAATAATGTGGGCCGAAAATGGGTGCTCACTGTACATTTCTCTTCTGTTTCCTATTTATATTTCTATTTTACCAACTCAATTTAGCATTATGGACAGGGAAAGACCTAATCTAAGATCTGCACAAAAATATTTAGCCTTCAAATTCATACCGTGATCGTAGCATGCATGGACTCGACGCATATGAATGGGATTTCCATGAAAAAGATTGTGGCCCGAAAATGGGTGATCACTGTACATTTCTCTTCTGTTTCCTATTTATATTTATATTTTACTTCCTCAATTTATCATTATTGACAGGGAAAGACATAATCTAAGATCTGCACAAAAATATTTAGCCTTCAAATTCATACCGTCATCGTAGCATGCATGGACTCGACTCATATGACTTGGATTTCCATGAAAAATATTGTGGGCAGAAAATGGGTGATCACTGTACGTTTCTCTTCTGTTTCCTATTTATATTTATATTTTACCTCCTCAATTTAGCATTATGGACAGGGAAAGACCTAATCTAAGATCTGCACAAAAATATTTAGCCTTCAAATTCATACCGTGATCATAGCATGCATGGACTCGACTCATATGACTGGGATTTCCAAGAAAAATATTGTGGGCAGAAAATGGGTGATCACTGTACATTTCTCTTCTGTTTCTTATTTATATTTCTATTTTACCTCCTCAATTTAGCATTATGGACAGGGAAAGACCTAATCTAAGATCTGCACAAAAATAATTTGCCTTCAAATTCATACCGTGATCGTAGCATTTATGGACTTGTCTCATATGAATGGGATTTCCATGAAAAAGATTGTGGGCCGAAAATGGGTGATCACTGTACATTTCTCTTCTGTTTCCTATTTATATTTATATTTTACCTCCTCAATTTAGCATTATAGACAGGGAAAGACCTAATCTAAGATCTGCACAAAAATATTTAGCCTTCAAATTCATACCTTCATCGTAGCATGCATGGACTCGACTCATATGAATGGGATTTCCATGAAAAAGATTGTGGACCGAAAATGGATGATCACTGTACATTTCTCTTCTGTTTCCTATTTATATTTATATTTTACCTCCTCAATTTTGCATTATTGACAGGGAAAGACATAATCTAAGATCTGCACAAAAATATTTAGCCTTCAAATTCATACCGTCATCGTAGCATGCATGGACTCGACTCATATGAATGGGATTTCCATGAAAAAGATTGTGGGGCGAAAATGGGTGATCACTGTACATTTCTCTTCTGTTTCCTATTTATATTTATATTTTACCTCTTCAATTTAGCATTATGGACAGGGAAAGACCTAATCTAAGATCTGCACAAAAATATTTAGCCTTCAAATTCATACCGTCATCGTAGCATGCATGGACTCGACTCATATGACTGGGATTTCCATGAAAAATATTGAGGGCCGAAAATGGGTGATCACTGTACATTTCTCTTCTGTTTCCTATTTATATTTCTATTTTACCTCCACAATTTAGCATTATGGACAGGGAAAGACCTAATCTAAGATCTACACAAAAATATTTAGCCTTCAAATTCATACCGTCATCGTAGAATGCATGGACTCGACTCATATGACTGGGATTTCCATGAAAAATAATGTGGGCCGAAAATGGGTGCTCACTGTACATTTCTCTTCTGTTTCCTATTTATATTTCTATTTTACCAACTCAATTTAGCATTATGGACAGGGAAAGACGTAATCTAAGATCTACACAAAAATATTTAGCCTTCAAATTCATACCGTGATCGTAGCATGCATGGACTCGACTCATATGAATGGGATTTCCATAAAAAAGATTGTGGGCCGAAAATGGGTAATCACTGTACATTTCTCTTCTGTTTCCTATTTATATTTATATTTTACCTCCTCAATTTAGCATTATGGACAGGGAAAGACCTAATCTAAGATCTGCACAAAAATATTTAGCCTTCAAATTCATACCGTGATCGTAGCATGCATGCAATCGACTCATATGACTGGGATTTCCATGAAAAATATTATGGCCAGAAAATGGGTGATCACTGTACATTTCTCTTCTGTTTCCTATTTATATTTATATTTTACCTCCTCAATTTAGCATTATAGACAGGGAAAGACCTAATCTAAGATCTGCACAAAAATATTTAGCCTTCAAATTCATACCTTCATCGTAGCATGCATGGACTCGACTCATATGAATGGGATTTCCATGAAAAAGATTGTGGACCGAAAATGGATGATCACTGTACATTTCTCTTCTGTTTCCTATTTATATTTCTATTTTACCTCCTCAATTTTGCATTATTGACAGGGAAAGACATAATCTAAGATCTGCACAAAAATATTTAGCCTTCAAATTCATACCGTCATCGTAGCATGCATGGACTCGACTCATATGAATGGGATTTCCATGAAAAAGATTGTGGGGCGAAAATGGGTGATCACTGTACATTTCTCTTCTGTTTCCTATTTATATTTATATTTTACCTCTTCAATTTAGCATTATGGACAGGGAAAGACCTAATCTAAGATCTGCACAAAAATATTTAGCCTTCAAATTCATACCGTGATCGTAGCATGCATGGACTCGACTCATATGACTGGGATTTCAATGAAAAATATTGTGGGCAGAAAATGGGTGATCACTGTACATTTCTCTTCTGTTTCCTATTTATATTTCTATTTTACCTCCTCAATTTAGCATTATGGACAGGGAAAGACGTAATCTAAGATCTGCACAAAAATATTTAGCCTTCAAATCCATACCGTCATCGTAGCATGCATGGACTCGACTCATATGAATGGGATTTCCATGAAAAAGATTGTGGGCCGAAAATAAGTGATCACTGTACATTTCTTTTCTGTTTCCTATTTATATTTTACCTCCTCAATTTATCATTATTGACAGGGAAAGACCTAATCTAAGATCTGCACAAAAATATTTAGCCTTCAAATCCTTATCATCATCGTAGCATGCATGGACTCGACTCATATGTATGGGATTTCCATGAAAAAGATTGTGGGCCGAAATTGGGTGATCACTGTACATTTCTCTTCTGTTTCCTATTTATATTTCTATTTTACCTCCTCAATTTAGCATTATGGACAGGGAAAGACCTAATCTAATATCTGCACAAAAATATTTAGCCTTCAAATTCATACTGTCATCGTAGCATGCATGAACTCGACTCATATGAATGGGATTTCCATGAAAAAGATTGTGGGCCGAAAATGGGTGATCACTGTACATTTCTCTTCTGTTTCCTATTTATATTTATATTTTACCTCCTCAATTTAGCATTATTGATAGGGAAAGACCTAATCTAATATCTGCATAAAAATATTTAGCCTTCAAATTCATACCGTGAGCGTAGCATGCATGGACTCGACTCATATGACTGGGATTTCCATGAAAAATATTGTGGGCAGAAAATGGGTGATCACTGTACATTTCTCTTCTGTTTCCTATTTATATTTCTATTTTACCTCCTCAATTTAGCATTATGGACAGGGAAAGACCTAATCTAAGATCTGCACAAAAATATTTAGCCTTCAAATTCATACCGTCATCGTAGCATGCATGGACTCGACTCATATGAATGGGATTTCCATGAAAAATATTATGGCCAGAAAATGGGTGATCACTGTACATTTCTCTTCTGTTTCCTATTTATATTTATATTTTACCTCCTCAATTTAGCATTATAGACAGGGAAAGACCTAATCTAAGATCTGCACAAAAATATTTAGCCTTCAAATTCATACCTTCATCGTAGCATGCATGGACTCGACTCATATGAATGGGATTTCCATGAAAAAGATTGTGGACCGAAAATGGATGATCACTGTACATTTCTCTTCTGTTTCCTATTTATATTTCTATTTTACCTCCTCAATTTTGCATTATTGACAGGGAAAGACATAATCTAAGATCTGCACAAAAATATTTAGCCTTCAAATTCATACCGTCATCGTAGCATGCATGGACTCGACTCATATGAATGGGATTTCCATGAAAAAGATTGTGGGGCGAAAATGGGTGATCACTGTACATTTCTCTTCTGTTTCCTATTTATATTTATATTTTACCTCTTCAATTTAGCATTATGGACAGGGAAAGACCTAATCTAAGATCTGCACAAAAATATTTAGCCTTCAAATTCATACCGTGATCGTAGCATGCATGGACTCGACTCATATGACTGGGATTTCAATGAAAAATATTGTGGGCAGAAAATGGGTGATCACTGTACATTTCTCTTCTGTTTCCTATTTATATTTCTATTTTACCTCCTCAATTTAGCATTATGGACAGGGAAAGACGTAATCTAAGGTCTGCACAAAAATATTTAGCCTTCAAATCCATACCGTCATCGTAGCATGCATGGACTCGACTCATATGAATGGGATTTCCATGAAAAAGATTGTGGGCCGAAAATAAGTGATCACTGTACATTTCTTTTCTGTTTCCTATTTATATTTTACCTCCTCAATTTATCATTATTGACAGGGAAAGACCTAATCTAAGATCTGCACAAAAATATTTAGCCTTCAAATCCTTATCATCATCGTAGCATGCATGGACTCGACTCATATGTATGGGATTTCCATGAAAAAGATTGTGGGCCGAAATTGGGTGATCACTGTACATTTCTCTTCTGTTTCCTATTTATATTTCTATTTTACCTCCTCAATTTAGCATTATGGACAGGGAAAGACCTAATCTAATATCTGCACAAAAATATTTAGCCTTCAAATTCATACTGTCATCGTAGCATGCATGAACTCGACTCATATGAATGGGATTTCCATGAAAAAGATTGTGGGCCGAAAATGGGTGATCACTGTACATTTCTCTTCTGTTTCCTATTTATATTTATATTTTACCTCCTCAATTTAGCATTATTGATAGGGAAAGACCTAATCTAATATCTGCATAAAAATATTTAGCCTTCAAATTCATACCGTGAGCGTAGCATGCATGGACTCGACTCATATGACTGGGATTTCCATGAAAAATATTGTGGGCAGAAAATGGGTGATCACTGTACATTTCTCTTCTGTTTCCTATTTATATTTCTATTTTACCTCCTCAATTTAGCATTATGGACAGGGAAAGACCTAATCTAAGATCTGCACAAAAATATTTAGCCTTCAAATTCATACCGTCATCGTAGCATGCATGGACTCGACTCATATGAATGGGATTTCCATGAAAAATATTATGGCCAGAAAATGGGTGATCACTGTACATTTCTCTTCTGTTTCCTATTTATATTTATATTTTACCTCCTCAATTTAGCATTATAGACAGGGAAAGACCTAATCTAAGATCTGCACAAAAATATTTAGCCTTCAAATTCATACCTTCATCGTAGCATGCATGGACTCGACTCATATGAATGGGATTTCCATGAAAAAGATTGTGGACCGAAAATGGATGATCACTGTACATTTCTCTTCTGTTTCCTATTTATATTTCTATTTTACCTCCTCAATTTTGCATTATTGACAGGGAAAGACATAATCTAAGATCTGCACAAAAATATTTAGCCTTCAAATTCATACCGTCATCGTAGCATGCATGGACTCGACTCATATGAATGGGATTTCCATGAAAAAGATTGTGGGGCGAAAATGGGTGATCACTGTACATTTCTCTTCTGTTTCCTATTTATATTTATATTTTACCTCTTCAATTTAGCATTATGGACAGGGAAAGACCTAATCTAAGATCTGCACAAAAATATTTAGCCTTCAAATTCATACCGTGATCGTAGCATGCATGGACTCGACTCATATGACTGGGATTTCAATGAAAAATATTGTGGGCAGAAAATGGGTGATCACTGTACATTTCTCTTCTGTTTCCTATTTATATTTCTATTTTACCTCCTCAATTTAGCATTATGGACAGGGAAAGACGTAATCTAAGGTCTGCACAAAAATATTTAGCCTTCAAATCCATACCGTCATCGTAGCATGCATGGACTCGACTCATATGAATGGGATTTCCATGAAAAAGATTGTGGGCCGAAAATAAGTGATCACTGTACATTTCTTTTCTGTTTCCTATTTATATTTTACCTCCTCAATTTATCATTATTGACAGGGAAAGACCTAATCTAAGATCTGCACAAAAATATTTAGCCTTCAAATCCTTATCATCATCGTAGCATGCATGGACTCGACTCATATGTATGGGATTTCCATGAAAAAGATTGTGGGCCGAAATTGGGTGATCACTGTACATTTCTCTTCTGTTTCCTATTTATATTTCTATTTTACCTCCTCAATTTAGCATTATGGACAGGGAAAGACCTAATCTAATATCTGCACAAAAATATTTAGCCTTCAAATTCATACTGTCATCGTAGCATGCATGAACTCGACTCATATGAATGGGATTTCCATGAAAAAGATTGTGGGCCGAAAATGGGTGATCACTGTACATTTCTCTTCTGTTTCCTATTTATATTTCTATTTTACCTCCTCAATTTAGCATTATGGACAGGGAAAGACCTAATCTAAGATCTGCACAAAAATATTTAGCCTTCAAATTCATACCGTCATCGTAGCATGCATGGACTCGACTCATATGAATGGGATTTCCATGAAAAAGATTGTGGGCCGAAAATGGGTGATCACTGTAAATTTCTCTTCTGTTACCTATTTATATTTATATTTTACCTCCTCAATTTAGCATTATGGACAGGGAAAGACCTAATCTAAGATCTGCACAAAAATATTTAGCCTTTAAATTCATACCGTCATCGTAGCATGCAAGGACTCAACTCATATGAATGGGATTTCCATGAAAAAGATTGTGGGCCGAAAATGGGTGATCACTGTACATTTCTCTTCTGTTTCCTATTTATATTTATATTTTACCTCCTCAATTTAGCATTATGGACAGGGAAAGACCTAATCTAAGATCTGCACAAAAATATTTAGCCTTCAAATTCATACTGTCATCGTAGCATGCATGGACTCGACTCATATGAATGGGATTTCCATGAAAAAGATTGTGGGCCGAAAATGGGTGATCACTGTACATTTCTCTTCTGTTTCCTATTTATATTTATATTTTACCTCCTCAATTTAGCATTATGGATAGGGAAAGACCTAATCTAATATCTGCACAAAAATATTTAGCCTTCAAATTCATACCTTGATCGTAGCATGCATGGACTCGACTCATATGACTGGGATTTCCATGAAAAATATTGTGGGCAGAAAATGGGTGATCACTGTACATTTCTCTTCTGTTTCCTATTTATATTTCTATTTTACCTCCTCAATTTAGCATTATGGACAGGGAAAGACCTAATCTAAGATCTGCACAAAAATATTTAGCCTTCAAATTCATACCGTCATCGTAGCATGCATGGACTCGACTCATATGAATGGGATTTCCATGAAAAAGATTGTGGGCCGAAAATGGGTGATCACTGTAAATTTCTCTTCTGTTACCTATTTATATTTATATTTTACCTCCTCAATTTAGCATTATGGACAGGGAAAGACCTAATCTAAGATCTGCACAAAAATATTTAGCCTTTAAATTCATACCGTCATCGTAGCATGCAAGGACTCAACTCATATGAATGGGATTTCCATGAAAAAGATTGTGGGCCGAAAATGGGTGATCACTGTACATTTCTCTTCTGTTTCCTATTTATATTTATATTTTACCTCCTCAATTTAGCATTATGGACAGGGAAAGACCTAATCTAAGATCTGCACAAAATTATTTAGCCTTCATATTCATACCGTCATCGTAGCATGCATGGACTCGACTCATATGAATGGGATTTCCATAAAAAAGATTGTGGGCCGAAAATGGGTGATCACTGTACATTTCTCTTCTGTTTCCTATTTATATTTCTATTTTACTTCCTCAATTTTGCATTATGGACAGGGAAAGACCTAATCTAAGATCTGCACAAAAATATTTAGCCTTCAAATTCATACCATCATCGTAGCATGCATGGACTCGACTCATATGAATTGGATTTCCATGAAAAAGATTGTGGGCCGAAAATGGGTGATCACTGTACATTTCTCTTCTGTTTCCTATTTATATTTCTATTTTACCTCCTCAATTTAGCATTATTGACAGGGAAAGACCTAATCTAACATCTGCACAAAAATATTTAGCCTTCAAATTCATACTGTCATCGTAGCATGCATGGACTCGACTCATATGAATGGGATTTCCATGAAAAAGTTTGTGGGCCGAAAATGGGTGATCACTGTACATTTTTCTTCTGTTTCCTATTTATATTTATATTTTACCTCCTCAATTTAGCATTATGGACAGGAAAAGACCTAATCTAATATCTGCACAAAAATATTTACCCTTCAAATTCATACCGTCATCGTAGCATGCATGGACTCGACTCATATGAATGGGATTTCCATGAAAAAGATTGTGGGCCGAAAATGGGTGATCACTGTACATTTCTCTTCTGTTTCCTATTTATATTTCTATTTTACCTCCTCAATTTAGCATTATGGACAGGGAAAGACCTAATCTAAGATCTGCACAAAAATATTTAGCCTTCAAATTCTTATCATCATCGTAGCATGCATGGACTCGACTCATATGTATGGGATTTCCATGAAAAAGATTGTGGGCCGAAATTGGGTGATCACTGTACATTTCTCTTCTGTTTCCTATTTATATTTCTATTTTACCTCCTCAATTTAGCATTATGGACAGGGAAAGACCTAATCTAAGATCTGCACAAAAATATTTAGCCTTCAAATTCATACTGTCATCGTAGCATGCATGGACTCGACTCATATGAATGGGATTTCCATGAAAAAGATTGTGGGCCGAAAATGGGTGATCACTGTTCATTTCTCTTCTGTTTCCTATTTATATTTATATTTTACCTCCTCAATTTAGCATTATGGATAGGGAAAGACCTAATCTAATATCTGCACAAAAATATTTAGCCTTCAAATTCATACCGTGATCGTAGCATGCATGGACTCGACTCATATGACTGGGATTTCAATGAAAAATATTGTGGGCCGAAAATGGGTGATCACTGTACATTTCTCTTCTGTTTCCTATTTATATTTATATTTTACTTCCTCAATTTAGCATTATGGACAGGGAAAGACCTAATCTAAGATCTGCACAAAAATATTTAGCCTTCAAATTCTTATCATCATCGTAGCATGCATGGACTCGACTCATATGTATGGGATTTCCATGAAAAAGATTGTGGGCCGAAATTGGGTGATCACTGTACATTTCTCTTCTGTTTCCTATTTATATTTCTATTTTACCTCCTCAATTTAGCATTATGGACAGGGAAAGACCTAATCTAAGATCTGCACAAAAATATTTAGCCTTCAAATTCATACTGTCATCGTAGCATGCATGGACTCGACTCATATGAATGGGATTTCCATGAAAAAGATTG
This sequence comes from Acanthosepion lycidas, assembly GCA_963932145.1. Classification (NCBI taxonomy): domain Eukaryota; kingdom Metazoa; phylum Mollusca; class Cephalopoda; order Sepiida; family Sepiidae; genus Acanthosepion; species Acanthosepion lycidas. The sequence continues at coordinate 734,220 of OZ010604.1, read as the reverse complement.
TGGGCCGAAAATGGGTGATCACTGTTCATTTCTCTTCTGTTTCCTATTTATATTTATATTTTACCTCCTCAATTTAGCATTATGGATAGGGAAAGACCTAATCTAATATCTGCACAAAAATATTTAGCCTTCAAATTCATACCGTGATCGTAGCATGCATGGACTCGACTCATATGACTGGGATTTCAATGAAAAATATTGTGGGCAGAAAATGGGTGATCACTGTACATTTCTCTTCTGTTTCCTATTTATATTTATATTTTACCTCCTCAATTTAGCATTATGGTCAGGGAAAGACCTAATCTAAGATCTGTACAAAAATATTTTGCCTTCAAATTCATACCGTGATCGTAGCATTTATGGACTCGACTCATATGAATGTGATTTTCTATGAAAAAGATTGTGGGCCGAAAATGGGTGATCACTGTACATTTCTCTTCTGTTTCCTATTTATATTTATATTTTACCTCCTCAATTTAGCATTATGGACAGGGAAAGACCTAATCTAAGGTCTGCACAAAATTATTTAGCCTTCAAATTCATACCGTCAACGTAGCATGCATGGACTCGACTCAAATGAATGGGATTTCCATGAAAAAGATTGTGGGCCGAAAATGGGTGATCACTGTACATTTCTCTTCTGTTTGCTATTTATATTTATGTTTTACCTCCTCAATTTAGCATTATGGACAGGGAAAGACCTAATCTAAGATCTGCACAAAAATATTTACCCTTCAAATTCATACCGTGATCGTAGCATGCATGGACTCGACTCATATGACTGGGATTTCCATGAAAAATATTATGGGCAGAAAATGGGTGATCACTGTACATTTCTCTTCTGTTTCCTATTTATATTTCTATTTTACCTCCTCAATTTAGCATTATGGACAGGGAAAGACCTAGTCTAAGATCTGCACAAAAATATATTTAGCCTTCAAATTCATACCGTCATCGTAGCATGCATGGACTCGACTCATATGAATGGGATTTCCATGAAAAAGATTGTGGACCGAAAATGGGTGATCACTGTACATTTTTCTTCTTTTTCCTATTTATATTTATATTTTACCTCCTCAATTTAGCATTATGGTCAGGGAAAGACCTAATCTAAGATCTGTACAAAAATATTTTGCCTTCAAATTCATACCGTGATCGTAGCATTTATGGACTCGACTCATATGAATGTGATTTTCTATGAAAAAGATTGTGGGCCGAAAATGGGTGATCACTGTACATTTCTCTTCTTTTTCCTATTTATATTTCTATTTTACCTCCTCAATTTAGCATTATTGAGAGGGAAAGACCTAATCTAATATCTGCACAAAAATATTTAGCCTTCAAATTCATACCGTCATCGTAGCATGCATGGACTCGACTCATATGACTGGGATTTCCATGAAAAATATTGTGACTAGAAAATGGGTGATCACTGTACTTTTTTGTTCTGTTTCCTATTTATATTTATATTTTACCTCCTCAATTTAGCATTATGGACAGGGAAAGACCTAATCTAATATCTGCACAAAAATATTTACCCTTCAATTTCATACCGTCATCGTAGCATGCATGGACTCGACTCATATGAATGGGATTTCCATGAAAAAGATTGTGGGCCGAAAATGGGTGATCACTGTACATTTCTCTTCTGTTTCCTATTTATAATTATATTTTACCTCCTCAATTTAGCATTATGGACAGGGAAAGACCTAATCTAAGATCTGCACAAAATTATTTAGCCTTCAAATTCATACCGTCATCGTAGCATGCATGGACTCGACTCATATGGATGGGATTTCCATGAAAAAGATTGTGGGCCGAAAATGGATGATCACTGTACATTTCTCTTCTGTTTCCTATTTATATTTCTATTTTACTTCCTCAATTTAGCATTATGGACAGGGAAAGACCTAATCTAAGATCTGCACAAAAATATTTAGCCTTCAAATTCATATCATCATCGTAGCATGCATGGAATCTACTCATATGAATGGGATTTCCATGAAAAAATTGTCGGCCGAAATTGGGTGATCACTGTACATTTCTCTTCTGTTTCCTATTTATATTTCTATTTTACCTCCTCAATTTAGCATTATTGCCAGGGAAAGACCTAATCTAAGATCTGCACAAAAATATTTAGCCTTCAAATTCATACTGTCATCGTAGCATGCATGGACTCGACTCATATGAATGGGATTTCCATGAAAAAGATTGTGGGCCGAAAATGGGTGATCACTGTACATTTCTCTTCTGTTTCCTATTTATATTTATATTTTACCTCCTCAATTTAGCATTATGGACAGGGAAAGACCTAATCTAAGATCTGCACAAAATTATTTAGCCTTCAAATTCATACCGACATCGTAGCATGCATGGACTCGACTCATATGAATGGGATTTCCATGAAAAAGATTGTGGGCCGAAAATGGGTGATCACTGTACATTTCTCTTCTGTTTCCTATTTATATTTCTATTTTACTTCCTCAATTTAGCATTATGGACAGGGAAAGACCTAATCTAAGATCTGCACAAAAATATTTAGCCTTCAAATTCATATCATCATCGTAGCATGCATGGAATCGACTCATATGAATGGGATTTCCATGAAAAAGATTGTCGGCCGAAATTGGGTGATCACTGTACATTTCTCTTCTGTTTCCTATTTATATTTCTATTTTACCTCCTCAATTTAGCATTATTGCCAGGGAAAGACCTAATCTAAGATCTGCACAAAAATATTTAGCCTTCAAATTCATACTGTCATCGTAGCATGCATGGACTCGACTCATATGAATGGGATTTCCATGAAAAAGATTGTGGGCCGAAAATGGGTGATCACTGTACATTTCTCTTCTGTTTCCTATTTATATTTATATTTTACCTCCTCAATTTAGCATTATGGACAGGGAAAGACCTAATCTAATATCTGCACAAAAATATTTAGCCTTCAAATTCATACCGTGATCGTAGCATGCATGGACTCGACTCATATGACGGGGATTTCCATGAAAAATATTGTGGGCAGAAAATGGGGGATCACTGTACATTTCTCTTCTGTTTCCTATTTATATTTCTATTTTACCTCCTCAATTTAGCATTATAGACAGGGAAAGACCTAATCTAAGATCTGCACAAAAATATTTTGCCTTCAAATTCATACCGTGATCGTAGCATGCATGGACTCGACTCATATGACGGGGATTTCCATGAAAAATATTGTGGGCAGAAAATGGCTGATCACTGTACATTTCTCTTCTGTTTCCTATTTATATTTCTATTTTACCTCCTCAATTTAGCATTATGGTCAGGGAAAGACCAAATCTAAGATCTGTACAAAAATATTTTGCCTTCAAATTCATACCGTGATCGTAGCATTTATGGACTCGACTCATATGAATGTGATTTTCTATGAAAAAGATTGTGGGCCGAAAATGGGTGATCACTGTACATTTCTCTTCTGTTTCCTATTTATATTTATATTTTACCTCCTCAATTTAGCATTATGGACAGGGAAAGACCTAATCTAATATCTGCACAAAAATATTTAGCCATCAAATTCATACCGTCATCGTAGCCTGCATGGACTCGACTCATATGAATGGGATTTCCATGAAAAAGATTGTGGGCCGAAAATGGTTGATCACTGTACATTTCTCTTCTGTTTCCTATTTATATTTCTATTTTACCTCCTCAATTCAGCATTATGGTCAGGGAAAGACAAAATCTAAGATCTGTACAAAAATATTTTGCCTTCAAATTCATACCGTGATCGTAGCATTTATGGACTCGACTCATATGAATGTGATTTTCTATGAAAAAGATTGTGGGCCGAAAATGGGTGATCACTGTACATTTCTCTTCTGTTTCCTATTTATATTTATATTTTACCTCCTCAATTTAGCATTATGGACAGGGAAAGACCTAATCTAAGATCTGCACAAAATTATTTAGCCTTCAAATTCATACCGTCATCGTAGCATGCATGGCCTCGACTCAAATGAATGGGATTTCCATGAAAAAGATTGTGGGCCGAAAATGGGTGATCACTGTACATTTCTCTTCTGTTTCCTATTTATATTTCTATTTTACCTCCTCAATTTAGCATTATTGAGAGGGAAAGACCTAATCTAATATCTGCACAAAAATATTTAGCCTTCAAATTCATACCGTCATCGTAGCATGCATGGACTCGACTCATATGACTGGGATTTCCATGAAAAATATTGTGAGTAGAAAATGGGTGATCACTGTACATTTCTCTTCTGTTTCCTATTTATATTTATATTTTACCTCCTCAATTTAGCATTATGGACAGGGAAAGACCTAATCTAATATCTGCACAAAAATATTTAGCCTTCAAATTCATACCGTCATCGTAGCCTGCATGGACTCGACTCATATGAATGGGATTTCCATGAAAAAGATTGTGGGCCGAAAATGGGTGTTCACTGTACATTTCTCTTCTGTTTCTTATTTATATTTATATTTAACCTCCTCAAATTAGCATTATGGTAAAGGAAAGACCTAATCTAAGATCTGCACAAAAATATTTAGCCTTCAAATTCATACCGTCATCGTAGCATGCATGGACTCGACTCATATGAATGGGATTTCCATGATAAAGATTGTGGGCCGAAAATGGGTGATCACTGTACAATTCTCTTCTGTTTCTTATTTATATTTCTATTTTACCTCCTCAATTTAGCATTATGGTAAGGGAAAGACCTAATCTAAGATCTGCACAAAAATATTTAGCCTTCAAATTCATACCGTCATCGTAGCATGCATGGACTCGACTCATATGAATGGGATTTCCATGAAAAAGATTGTGGGCCGAAAATGGGTGATCACTGTACATTTCTCTTCTGTTTCCTATTGATATTTATATTTTACCTCCTCAATTTAGCATTATGGACAGGGAAAGACCTAATCTAAGATCTGCACAAAAATATTTAGCCTTCAAATTCATACCGTCATCGTAGCATGCATGGACTCGACTCATATGAATGGGAATTCCATGAAAAAGATTGTGGGCCGAAAATGGGTGATCACTGTACATTTCTCTTCTGTTTCCTATTTATATTTATATTTTACATCCTCAATTTAGCATTATAGACAGGCAAAGACCTAATCTAAGATCTGCACAAAAATATTTAGCCTTCAAATTCATACCGTGATTGTAGCATGTATGGACTCGAGTCATATGACTGGGATTTCCATGAAAAAGATTGTGGGCCGAAAATGGGTGATCACTGTACATTTCTCTTCTGTTTCCTATTTATATTTATATTTTACCACCTCAATTTAGCATTATGGACAGGGAAAGACATAATCTAAGATCTGCACAAAAATATTTAGCCTTCAAATTCATACCGTCATCGTAGCATGCATGGACTCGACTCATATGAATGGGAATTCCATGAAAAAGATTGTGGGCCGAAAATGGGTGATCACTGTACATTTATCTTCTGTTTCCTATTTATATTTATATTTTACCTCCTCAATTTAGCATTATGGACAGGGAAACACCTAATCTAAGATCTGCACAAAAATATTTAGCCTTCAAATTCATACCGTCATCGTAGCATGCATGGACTCGACTCATATGAATGGGATTTCCATGAAAAAGATTGTGGGCCGAAAATGGGTGATCACTGTACAATTCTCTTCTGTTTCCTATTTATATTTATATTTAACCTCCTCAATTTAGCATTATGGTCAGGGAAAGACCTAATCTAAGATCTGCACAAAAATATTTAGCCTTCAAATTCATACCGTCATCGTAGCATGCATGGACTCGACTCATATGAATGGGATTTCCATGAAAAAGATTGTGGGCCGAAAATGGGTGATCACTGTACATTTCTCTTCTGTTTCCTATTTCTATTTCTATTTTACCTCCTCAATTTAGCATTATGGACAGGGAAAGACCTAATCTAAGATCTGCCCAAAAATATTTACCCTTCAAATTCATACCGTCATTGTTGCATGCATGGACTCGACTCATATGAATGGGATTTCCATGAAAAAGATTGTTGGACGAAAATGGGTGATCACTGTACATTTCTCTTCTGTCTCCTATTTATATTTATATTTTACCTCCTCAATTTAGCATTATGGACAGGGAAAGACCTAATCTAAGATCTGCACAAGAATATTTAGCCTTCAAATTCATACCGTCATCGTAGCATGCATGGACTCGACTCATATGAATGGGATTTCCCTGAAAAAGATTCAGGGCCGAAAATGGGTGATCACCGTACATTTCTCTTCTGTTTTCTATTTATTTTTCTATTTTACCTCCTCAATTTAGCATTATGGACAGGGAAAGACCTAATCTAAGATCTGCACAAAAATATTTAGCCTTCAAATTCATACCGTCATCGTAGCATGGATGGACTCGACTCATATGAATGGGAATTCCATGAAAAAGATTGTGGGCCGAAAATGGGTGATCACTGTACATTTATCTTCTGTTTCCTATTTATATTTCTATTTTACCTCCTCAATTTAGCATTATGGACAGGGAAAAACCTAATCTAAGATCTGCACAAAAATATTAACCTTCTAATTCATACCGTCATCGTAGCATGCATGGACTCGACTCATATGAATGGGATTTCCATGAAAAAGATTGTGGGCCGAAAATGTGTGATCACTGTATATTTCTCTTCTGTTTCCTATTTATATTTCTATTTTACCTCCTCAATTCAGCATTATGGACAAGGAAAGACCTAATCTAAGATCTGCACAAAAATATTTAGCCTTCAAATTCATACCGTGATTGTAGCATGTATGGACTCGACTCATATGACTGGGATTTCCATGAAAAAGATTGTGGGCCGAAAATGGGTGATCACTGTACATTTCTCTTCTGTTTCCTATTTATATTTCTATTTTACCTCCTCAATTTAGCATTATGGACAGGGAAAGACCTAATCTAAGATCTGCACAAAAATATTTAGCCTTCAAATTCATACCGTCATCGTAGCATGCATGGACTCGACTCATATGACTGGGATTTCCATGAAAAATATTGTGAGTAGAAAATGGGTGATCACTGTACATTTCTCTTCTGTTTCCTATTTATATTTCTATTTTACCTCCTCAATTTAGCATTATGGACAGGGAAAGACCTAATCTAAGATCTGCACAAAAATATTAACCTTCTAATTCATACCGTCATCATAGCATGCATGGACTCGACTCATATGAATGGGATTTCCATGAAAAAGATTGTGGGCCGAAAATGGGTGATCACTGTACATTTCTCTTCTGTTTCCTATTTATATTTCTATTTTACCTCCTCAATTTAGCATTATGGACAGGGAAAGACCTAATCTAAGATCTGCACTAAAATATTTAGCCTTCAAATTCATACCGTCATCGTAGCCTGCATGGACTCGACTCATATGAATGGGAATTCCATGAAAAAGATTGTGGGCCGAAAATGGGTGATCACTGTACATTTAACTTCTGTTTCCTATTTATACTTCTATTTTACCTCCTCAATTTAGCATTATGGACAGGGAAAGACCTAATCTAAGATCTGCACAAAAATATTAACCTTCTAATTCATACCGTCATCATAGCATGCATGGACTCGACTCATATGAATGGGATTTCCATGAAAAAGATTGTGGGCCGAAAATGGGTGATCACTGTACATTTCTCTTCTGTTTCCTATTTATATTTCTATTTTACCTCCTCAATTTAGCATTATGGACAGGGAAAGACCTAATCTAAGATCTGCACAAAAATATTTAGCCTTCAAATACATACCGTCATCGTAGCCTGCATGGACTCGACTCATATGAATGGGAATTCCATGAAAAAGATTGTGGGCCGAAAATGGGTGATCACTGTACATTTAACTTCTGTTTCCTATTTATATTTCTATTTTACCTCCTCAATTTAGCATTATGGACAGGGAAAGACCTAATCTAAGATCTGCACAAAAATATTAACCTTCTAATTCATACCGTCATCATAGCATGCATGGACTCGACTCATATGAATGGGATTTCCATGAAAAAGATTGTGGGCCGAAAATGGGTGATCACTGTACATTTCTCTTCTGTTTCCTATTTATATTTCTATTTTACCTCCTCAATTTAGCATTATGGACAGGGAAAGACCTAATCTAAGATCTGCACTAAAATATTTAGCCTGCAAATTCATACCGTCATCGTAGCATGCATGGACTCGACTCATATGAATGGGATTTCCATGAAAAAGATTGTGGGCCGAAAATGGGTGATCACTGTACAATTCTCTTCTGTTTCCTATTTATATTTATATTTAACCTCCTCAATTTAGCATTATGGTCAGGGAAAGACCTAATCTAAGATCTGCACAAAAAAAATTAGCCTTCAAATTCATACCGTCATCGTAGCATGCATGGACTCGACTCATATGAATGGGATTTCCATGAAAAAGATTGTGGGCCGAAAATGGGTGATCACTGTACATTTCTCTTCTGTTTCCTATTTATATTTCTATTTTACCTCCTCAATTTTGCATTATTGACAGGGAAAGACCTAATCTAAGATCTGCACAAAAATATTTAGCCTTCAAATTCTTACCGTGATCGTAGCATGCATGGACTCGACTCATCTGACTGGGATTTCCATGAAAATGATTATGGGCCGAAAATGGGTGATCACTGTACTTTTCTCTTCTGTTTCCTATTTATATTTCTATTTTACCTCCTCAATTTAGCATTATGAACAGGGAAAGACCTAATCTAAGATCTGCCCAAAAATATTTACCCTTCAAATTCATACCGTCATTGTTGCATGCATGGACTCGACTCATATGAATGGGATTTCCATGAAAAAGATTGTGGGACGAAAATGGGTGATCACTGTACATTTCTCTTCTGCCTCCTATTTATATTTATATTTTACCTCCTCAATTTAGCATTATGGACAGGGAAAGACCTAATCTAAGATCTGCACAAAAATATTTAGCCTTCAAATTCATACCGTCATCGTAGCATGCATGGACTCGACTCATATGAATGGGAATTCCATGAAAAAGATTGTGGGCCGAAAATGGGTGATCACTGTACATTTATCTTCTGTTTCCTATATTTATATTTCTATTTTACCTCCTCAATTTAGCATTATGGACAGGGAAAAACCTAATCTAAGATCTGCACAAAAATATTAACCTTCTAATTCATACCGTCATCGTAGCATGCATGGACTCGACTCATATGAATGGGATTTCCATGAAAAAGATTGTGGGCCGAAAATGGGTGATCACTGTACATTTTTCTTCTGTTTCCTATTTATATTTCTATTTTACCTCCTCAATTCAGCATTATGGAGAAGGAAAGACCTAATCTAAGATCTGCACAAAAATATTTAGCCTTCAAATTCATACCGTGATTGTAGCATGTATGGACTCGACTCATATGACTGGGATTTCCATGAAAAAGATTGTGGGCCGAAAATGGGTGATCACTGTACATTTCTCTTCTGTTTCCTATTTATATTTATATTTTACCTCCTCAATTTAGCATTATGGACAGGGAAAGACCTAATCTAAGATCTGCACACAAATATTTAGCCTTCAAATTCATACCGTCATCGTAGCCTGCATGGACTCGACTCATATGAATGGGATTTCCATGAAAAAGATTGTGGGCCGTAAATGGGAGATCACTGTACATTTCTCTTCTGTTTCTTATTTATATTTCTATTTTACCTCCTCAATTTAGCATTATGGACAGGGAAAGACCTAATCTAAGATCTGGAACAAAAATATTTAGCCTGCAAATTCATACCGTCATCGTAGCATGCATGGACTCGACTCATATGAATGGGATTTCCCTGAAAAAGATTGTGGGCCGAAAATGGGTGATCGCTGTACATTTCTCTTCTGTTTCATATTTATATTTATATTTTACCTCCTCAATTTAGCATTATGGACAGGGAAAGACCTAATCTAAGATCTGCACAAAAATATTTAGCCTTCAAATTCATACCGTCATCGTAGCATGCATGGACTCGACTCATATGACTGGGATTTCCATGAAAAAGATTGTGGGCCGAAAATGGGTGATCACTGTACATTTCTCTTCTGTTTCCTATTTATATTTCTATTTTACCTCCTAAATTTAGCATTATGAACAGGGAAAGACCTAATCTAAGATCTGCCCAAAAATATTTACCCTTCAAATTCATACCGTCATTGTTGCATGCATGGACTCGACTCATATGAATGGGATTTCCATGAAAAAGATTGTGGGACGAAAATGGGTGATCACTGTACATTTATCTTCTGTCTCATATTTATATTTATATTATACCTCCTCAATTTAGCATTATGGACAGGGAAAGACCTAATCTAAGATCTGCACAAGAATATTTAGCCTTCAAATTCATACCGTCATCGTAGCATGCATGGACTCGACTCATATGAATGGGATTTCCATGAAAAAGATTCAGGGCCGAAAATGGGTGATCACCGTACATTTCACTTCTGTTTTCTATTTATTTTTCTATTTTACCTCCTCAATTTAGCATTATGGACAGGGAAAGACCTAATCTAAGATCTGCACAAAAATATTTAGCCTTCAAATTCATACCGTCATCGTAGCATGCATGGACTCGACTCATATGAATGGGAATTCCATGAAAAAGATTGTGGGCCGAAAATGGGTGATCACTGTACATTTATCTTCTGTTTCCTATTTATATTTCTATTTTACCTCCTCAATTTAGCATTATGGACAGGGAAAAACCTAATCTAAGATCTGCACAAAAATATTAACCTTCTAATTCATACCGTCATCGTAGCATGCATGGACTCGACTCATATGAATGGGATTTCCATGAAAAAGATTGTGGGCCGAAAATGTGTGATCACGGTACATTTCTCTTCTGTTTTTTATTTATATTTCTATTTTACCTCCTCAATTCAGCATTATGGACAAGGAAAGACCTAATCTAAGATCTGCACAAAAATATTTAGCCTTCAAATTCATACCGTGATTGTAGCATGTATGGACTCGACTCATATGACTGGGAATTCCATGAAAAAGATTGTGGGCCGAAAATGGGTGATCACTGTACAATTCTCTTCTGTTTCCTATTTATATTTCTATTTTACCTCCTCAATTTAGCATTATGGACAGGGAAAGACCTAATCTAAGATCTGCACTAAAATATTTAGCCTGCAAATTCATACCGTCATCGTAGCATGCATGGACTTGACGCATATGAATGGGATTTCCATGAAAAAGATTGTGGGCCGAAAATGGGTGATCACTGTACAATTCTCTTCTGTTTCCTATTTATATTTATATTTAACCTCCTCAATTTAGCATTATGGTCAGGGAAAGACCTAATCTAAGATCTGCACAAAAAAAATTAGCCTTCAAATTCATACCGTCATCGTAGCATGCATGGACTCGACTCATATGAATGGGATTTCCATGAAAAAGATTGTGGGCCGAAAATGGGTGATCACTGTACATTTCTCTTCTGTTTCCTATTTATATTTCTATTTTACCTCCTCAATTTTGCATTATGGACAGGGAAAGACCTAATCTAAGATCTGCACAAAAATATTTAGCCTTCAAATTCTTACCGTGATCGTAGCATGCATGGACTCGACTCATCTGACTGGGATTTCCATGAAAAAGATTATGGGCCGAAAATGGGTGATCACTGTACTTTTCTCTTCTGTTTCCTATTTATATTTATATTTTACCTCCTCAATTTAGCATTATGAACAGGGAAAGACCTAATCTAAGATCTGCCCAAAAATATTTACCCTTCAAATTCATACCGTCATTGTTGCATGCATGGACTCGACTCATATGAATGGGATTTCCATGAAAAAGATTGTGGGACGAAAATGGGTGATCACTGTACATTTCTCTTCTGCCTCCTATTTATATTTATATTTTACCTCCTCAATTTAGCATTATGGACAGGGAAAGACCTAATCTAAGATCTGCACAAAAATATTTAGCCTTCAAATTCATACCGTCATCGTAGCATGCATGGACTCGACTCATATGAATGGGAATTCCATGAAAAAGATTGTGGGCCGAAAATGGGTGATCACTGTACATTTATCTTCTGTTTCCTATATTTATATTTCTATTTTACCTCCTCAATTTAGCATTATGGACAGGGAAAAACCTAATCTAAGATCTGCACAAAAATATTAATCTTCTAATTCATACCGTCATCGTAGCATGCATGGACTCGACTCATATGAATGGGATTTCCATGAAAACGATTGTGGGCCGAAAATGGGTGATCACTGTACATTTTTCTTCTGTTTCCTATTTATATTTCTATTTTACCTCCTCAATTCAGCATTATGGACAAGGAAAGACCTAATCTAAGATCTGCACAAAAATATTTAGCCTTCAAATTCATACCGTGATTGTAGCATGTATGGACTCGACTCATATGACTGGGATTTCCATGAAAAAGATTGTGGGCCGAAAATGGGTGATCACTGTACATTTCTCTTCTGTTTCCTATTTATATTTATATTTTACCTCCTCAATTTAGCATTATGGACAGGGAAAGACCTAATCTAAGATCTGCACACAAATATTTAGCCTTCAATTTCATACCGTCATCGTAGCCTGCATGGACTCGACTCATATGAATGGGATTTCCATGAAAAAGATTGTGGGCCGTAAATGGGAGATCACTGTACATTTCTCTTCTGTTTCTTATTTATATTTCTATTTTACCTCCTCAATTTAGCATTATGGACAGGGAAAGACCTAATCTAAGATCTGGAACAAAAATATTTAGCCTGCAAATTCATACCGTCATCGTAGCATGCATGGACTCGACTCATATGAATGGGATTTCCCTGAAAAAGATTGTGGGCCGAAAATGGGTGATCACTGTACATTTCTCTTCTGTTTCATATTTATATTTATATTTTACCTCCTCAATTTAGCATTATGGACAGGGAAAGACCTAATCTAAGATCTGCACAAAAATATTTAGCCTTCAAATTCATACCGTCATCGTAGCATGCATGGACTCGACTCATATGACTGGGATTTCCATGAAAAAGATTGTGGGCCGAAAATGGGTGATCACTGTACATTTCTCTTCTGTTTCCTATTTATATTTCTATTTTACCTCCTCAATTTAGCATTATGAACAGGGAAAGACCTAATCTAAGATCTGCCCAAAAATATTTACCCTTCAAATTCATACCGTCATTGTTGCATGCATGGACTCGACTCATATGAATGGGATTTCCATGAAAAAGATTGTGGGACGAAAATGGGTGATCACTGTACATTTATCTTCTGTCTCATATTTATATTTATATTATACCTCCTCAATTTAGCATTATGGACAGGGAAAGACCTAATCTAAGATCTGCACAAGAATATTTAGCCTTCAAATTCATACCGTCATCGTAGCATGCATGGACTCGACTCATATGAATGGGATTTCCATGAAAAAGATTCAGGGCCGAAAATGGGTGATCACCGTACATTTCACTTCTGTTTTCTATTTATTTTTCTATTTTACCTCCTCAATTTAGCATTATGGACAGGGAAAGACCTAATCTAAGATCTGCACAAAAATATTTAGCCTTCAAATTCATACCGTCATCGTAGCATGCATGGACTCGACTCATATGAATGGGAATTCCATGAAAAAGATTGTGGGCCGAAAATGGGTGATCACTGTACATTTATCTTCTGTTTCCTATTTATATTTCTATTTTACCTCCTCAATTTAGCATTATGGACAGGGAAAAACCTAATCTAAGATCTGCACAAAAATATTAACCTTCTAATTCATACCGTCATCGTAGCATGCATGGACTCGACTCATATGAATGGGATTTCCATGAAAAAGATTGTGGGCCGAAAATGTGTGATCACTGTACATTTCTCTTCTGTTTTTTATTTATATTTCTATTTTACCTCCTCAATTCAGCATTATGGACAAGGAAAGACCTAATCTAAGATCTGCACAAAAATATTTAGCCTTCAAATTCATACCGTGATTGTAGCATGTATGGACTCGACTCATATGACTGGGAATTCCATGAAAAAGATTGTGGGCCGAAAATGGGTGATCACTGTACAATTCTCTTCTGTTTCCTATTTATATTTCTATTTTACCTCCTCAATTTAGCATTATGGACAGGGAAAGACCTAATCTAAGATCTGCACTAAAATATTTAGCCTGCAAATTCATACCGTCATCGTAGCATGCATGGACTTGACGCATATGAATGGGATTTCCATGAAAAAGATTGTGGGCCGAAAATGGGTAATCACTGTACAATTCTCTTCTGTTTCCTATTTATATTTATATTTAACCTCCTCAATTTAGCATTATGGTAAGGGAAAGACCTAATCTAAGATCTGCACTAAAATATTTACCCTTCAAATTCATACCGTCATCGTAGCATGCATGGACTCGACTCATATGAATGGGATTTCCATGAAAAAGATTGTGGGCCGAAAATGGGTGATCACTGTACAATTCTCTTCTGTTTCCTATTTATATTTATATTTTACATCCTCAATTTAGCATTATGGAGAGGAAAAGACCTAATCTAAGATCTGCACAAAAATATTTAGCCTTCAAATTCATACCGTCATCGTAGCATGCATGGACGCGACTCATATGAATGGGATTTCCATGAAAAAGATTGTGGGCCGAAAATGGGTGATCACTGTACATTTCTCTTCTGTTTCCTATTTATATTTCTATTTTACCTCCTCAATTTAGCATTATGGACAGGGAAAGACCTAATCTAAGATCTGCACTAAAATATTTAGCCTGCAAATTCATACCGTCATCGTAGCATGCATGGACTTGACGCATATGAATGGGATTTCCATGAAAAAGATTGTGGGCCGAAAATGGGTAATCACTGTACAATTCTCTTCTGTTTCCTATTTATATTTATATTTAACCTCCTCAATTTAGCATTATGGTAAGGGAAAGACCTAATCTAAGAACTGCACTAAAATATTTAGCCTGCAAATTCATACCGTCAACGTAGCATGCATGGACTCGACTCATATGAATGGGATTTCCATGAAAAAGATTGTGGGCCGAAAATGGGTGATCACTGTACATTTCTCTTCTGTTTCCTATTTATATTTATATTTTACCTCCTCAATTTAGCATTATGAACAGGGAAAGACCTAATCTAAGATCTGCCCAAAAATATTTACCCTTCAAATTCATACCGTCATTGTTGCATGCATGGACTCGACTCATATGAATGGGATTTCCATGAAAAATATTGTGGGATGAAAATGGGTGATCACTGTACATTTCTCTTCTGCCTCCTATTTATATTTATATTTTACCTCCTCAATTTAGCATTATGGGCAGGGAAAGACCTAATCTAAGATCTGCACAAAAATATTTAGCCTTCAAATTCATACCGTCATCGTAGCATGCATGGACTCGACTCATATGAATGGGAATTCCATGAAAAAGATTGTGGGCCGAAAATGGGTGATCACTGTACATTTATCTTCTGTTTCCTATATTTATATTTATATTTTACCTCCTCAATTTAGCATTATGGACAGGGAAAAACCTAATCTAAGATCCGCACAAAAATATTAACCTTCTAATTCATACCGTCATCGTAGCATGCATGGATTCGACTCATATGAATGGGATTTCCATGAAAAAGATTGTGGGCCGAAAATGGGTGATCACTGTACATTTCTCTTCTGTTTCCTATTTATATTTCTATTTTACCTCCTTAATTTAGCATTATGGACAGGGAAAGACCTAATCTGAGATCTGCACAAAAATATTTAGCCTTCAAATTCATACCGTCATCGTAGCCTGCATGGACTCGACTCATATGAATGGGATTTCAATGAAAAATATTGTGGGCAGAAAATGGGTGATCACTGTACATTTCTCTTCTGTTTCCTATTTATATTTATATTTTACCTCCTCAATTTAGCATTATGGACAGGGAAAGACCTAATCTAAGATCTGCACAAAAATATTTAGCCTTCAAATTCATACCGTCATCGTAGCCTGCATGGACTCGACTCATATGACTGGGATTTCCATGAAAAAGATTGTGGGCCGAAAATGGGTGATCACTGTACATTTCTCTTCTGTTTCCTATTTATATTTATATTTAACCTCCTCAATTTAGCATTATGGTAAGGGAAAGACCTAATCTAAGATCTGCACTAAAATATTTACCCTTCAAATTCATACCGTCATCGTAGCATGCATGGACTCGACTCATATGAATGGGATTTCCATGAAAAAGATTGTGGGCCGAAAATGGGTGATCACTGTACAATTCTCTTCTGTTTCCTATTTATATTTATATTTTACATCCTCAATTTAGCATTATGGAGAGGAAAAGACCTAATCTAAGATCTGCACAAAAATATTTAGCCTTCAAATTCATACCGTCATCGTAGCATGCATGGACGCGACTCATATGAATGGGATTTCCATGAAAAAGATTGTGGGCCGAAAATGGGTGATCACTGTACATTTCTCTTCTGTTTCCTATTTATATTTCTATTTTACCTCCTCAATTTAGCATTATGGACAGGGAAAGACCTAATCTAAGATCTGCACTAAAATATTTAGCCTGCAAATTCATACCGTCATCGTAGCATGCATGGACTTGACGCATATGAATGGGATTTCCATGAAAAAGATTGTGGGCCGAAAATGGGTAATCACTGTACAATTCTCTTCTGTTTCCTATTTATATTTATATTTAACCTCCTCAATTTAGCATTATGGTAAGGGAAAGACCTAATCTAAGAACTGCACTAAAATATTTAGCCTGCAAATTCATACCGTCATCGTAGCATGCATGGACTCGACTCATATGAATGGGATTTCCATGAAAAAGATTGTGGGCCGAAAATGGGTGATCACTGTACATTTCTCTTCTGTTTCCTATTTATATTTATATTTTACCTCCTCAATTTAGCATTATGAACAGGGAAAGACCTAATCTAAGATCTGCCCAAAAATATTTACCCTTCAAATTCATACCGTCATTGTTGCATGCATGGACTCGACTCATATGAATGGGATTTCCATGAAAAATATTGTGGGATGAAAATGGGTGATCACTGTACATTTCTCTTCTGCCTCCTATTTATATTTATATTTTACCTCCTCAATTTAGCATTATGGGCAGGGAAAGACCTAATCTAAGATCTGCACAAAAATATTTAGCCTTCAAATTCATACCGTCATCGTAGCATGCATGGACTCGACTCATATGAATGGGATTTCCATGAAAAAGATTGTGGGCCGTAAATGGGAGATCACTGTACATTTCTCTTCTGTTTCTTATTTATATTTCTATTTTACCTCCTCAATTTAGCATTATGGACAGGGAAAGACCTAATCTAAGATCTGGAACAAAAATATTTAGCCTGCAAATTCATACCGTCATCGTAGCATGCATGGACTCGAATCATATGAATGGGATTTCCCTGAAAAAGATTGTGGGCCGAAAATGGGTGATCACTGTACATTTCTCTTCAGTTTCATATTTATATTTATATTTTACCTCCTCAATTTAGCATTATGGACAGGGAAAGACCTAATCTAAGATCTGCACAAAAATATTTAGCCTTCAAATTCATACCGTCATCGTAGCATGCATGGACTCGACTCATATGACTGGGATTTCCATGAAAAAGATTGTGGGCCGAAAATGGGTGATCACTGTACATTTCTCTTCTGTTTCCTATTTATATTTCTATTTTACCTCCTCAATTTAGCATTATGGACAGGGAAAGACCTAATCTAAGATCTGCACTAAAATATTTAGCCTGCAAATTCATACCTTCATCGTAGCATGCATGGACTCGACTCATATGAATGGGATTTCCATGAAAAAGATTGTGGGCCGAAAATGGGTAATCACTGTACAATTCTCTTCTGTTTCCTATTTATATTTCTATTTTACCTCCTCAATTTAGCATTATGGACAGGGAAAGACCTAATCTAAGATCTGCACAAAAATATTAACCTTCTAATTCATACCGTCATTGAAGCATGCATGGACTCGACTCATATGAATGGGATTTCCATGAAAAAGATTGTGGGACGAAAATGGGTGATCACTGTACTTTTCTCTTATGTTTCCTATTTATATTTATATTTTACCTCCTCAATTTAGCATTATGGACAGGGAAAGACCTAATCTAAGATCTGCCCAAAAATATTTACCCTTCAATTCATACCGTCATTGTAGCATGCCTGGACTCGACTCATATGAATGGGATTTCCATGAAAAAGATTGTGGGCCGAAAATGGTTGATCACTGTACATTTCTCTTCTGTTTCCTATTTATATTTATATTTTACCTCCTCAATTTAGCATTATGGACAGGGAAAGACCTAATCTAAGATCTGCACAAAAATATTTAGCCTTCAAATTCATACCGTCATCGTAGCATGCATGGACTCGACACATATGAATGGGATTTCCATGAAAAATATTGAGGGCCGAAAATGGGTGATCACCGTACATTTCTCTTCTGTTTCCTATTTATATTTATATTTTACATCCTCAATTTAGCATTATGGACAGGGAAAGACCTAATCTAAGATCTGCACAAAAATATTTAGCCTTCAAATTCATACCGTCATCGTAGCCTGCATGGACTCGACTCATATGAATGGGATTTCCATGAAAAAGATTGTGGGCCGTAAATGGGAGATCACTGTACATTTCTCTTCTGTTTCTTATTTATATTTATATTTTACCTCCTCAATTTAGCATTATGGACAGGGAAAGACCTAATCTAAGATCTGCACAAAAATATTTAGCCTTCAAATTCATACCGTCATCGTAGCATGCATGGACTCAACTCATATGACTGGGATTTCCATGAAAAAGATTGTGGGCCGAAAATGGGTGATCACTGTACATTTCTCTTCTGTTTCCTATTTATATTTCTATTTTACCTCCTCAATTTAGCATTATGGAAAGGGAAAGACCTAATCTAAGATCTGCACTAAAATATTTAGCCTGCAAATTCATACCGTCATCGTAGCATGCATGGAATCGACTCATATGAATGGGATTTCCATGAAAAATATTGAGGGCCGAAAATGGGTGATCACCGTACATTTCTCTTCTGTTTCCTATTTATATTTATATTTTACATCCTCAATTTAGCATTATGGACAGGGAAAGACCTAATCTAAGATCTGCACAAAAATATTTAGCCTTCAAATTCATACCGTCATCGTAGCATGCATGGACTCGACTCATATGAATGGGATTTCCATGAAAAAGATTGTGGGCCGAAAATGGGTGATCACTGTACATTTCTCTTCTGTTTCCTATTTATATTTCTATTTTACCTCCTCAATTTAGCATTATGGACAGGGAAAGACCTAATCTAAGATCTGCACAAAAATATTTAGCCTTCAAATTCATACCGTCATCGTAGCATGCATGGACTCGACTCATATGAATGGGATATCCATGAAAAAGTTTGTGGGCCGAAAATGGGTGATCACTGTACATTTCTCTTCTGTTTCCTATTTATATTTCTATTTTACCTCCTCAATTTAGCATTATGGACAGGGAAAGACCTAATCTAAGATCTGCACAAAAATATTTAGCCTTCAAATTCATACCGTCATCGTAGCATGCATGGCCTCGACTCATATGAATGGGAATTCCATGAAAAAGATTGTGGGCCGAAAATGGGTGATCACTGTACATTTATCTTCTGTTTGCTATTTATATTTATATTTTACCTCCTCAATTTAGCATTATGGACAGGGAAAGACCTAATCTAAGATCTGCACAAAAATATTAACCTTCTAATTCATACCGTCATCATAGCATGCATGGACTCGACTCATATGAATGGGATTTCCATGAAAAAGATTGTGGGCCGAAAATGGGTGATCACTGTACATTTCTCTTCTGTTTCCTATTTATATTTATATTTTACCTCCTCAATTTAGCATTATGGACAGGGAAAGACCTAATCTAAGATCTGCACAAAAATATTTAGCCTTCAAATTCATACCGTCATCGTAGACTGCATGGACTCGACTCATATGTATGGGATTTCCATGAAAAAGATTGTGGGCCGAAAATGGGTGATCACTGTACATTTCTCTTCTGTTTCCTATTTATATTTATATTTTACCTCCGCAATTTAGCATTGTGGACAGGGAAAGACCTAATCAAAGATCTGCACAAAAATATTTAGCCTTCAAATTCATACCGTCATCGTAGCATGCATGGACTCGACTCATATGAATGGGATTTCCATGAAAAAGATTGTGGGCCGAAAATGGGTGATCACTGTACATTTCTCTTCTGTTTCCTATTTATATTGCTATTTTACCTCCTCAATTTAGCATTATGGACAGGGAAAGACCTAATCTAAGATCTGCACTAAAATATTTAGCCTGCAAATTCATACCATCATCGTAGCATGCATGGACTCGACTCATATGAATGGGATTTCCATGAAAAAGATTGTGGGCCGAAAATGGGTGATCACTGTACAATTCTCTTCTGTTTCCTATTTATATTTATATTTAACCTCCTCAATTTAGCATTATGGTCAGGGAAAGACATAATCTAAGATCTGCACAAAAATATTTAGCCTTCAAATTCATACCGTCATCGTAGCATGCATGGACTCGACTCATATGAATGGGATTTCCATGAAAAAGATTGTGGGCCGAAAATGGGTGATCACTGTACATTTCTCTTCTGTTTCCTATTTATATTTCTATTTTACCTCCTCAATTTAGCATTATGGACAGGGAAAGACCTAATCTAAGATCTGCACAAAAATATTTAGCGTCAAATTCATACCGTCATCGTAGCATGCATGGACTCGACTCATATGAATGGGATTTCCATGAAAAAGATTATGGGCCGAAAATGGGTGATCACTGTACTTTTCTCTTCTGTTTCCTATTTATATTTCTATTTTACCTCCTCAATTTAGCATTATGAACAGGGAAAGACCTAATCTAAGATCTGCCCAAAAATATTTACCCTTCAAATTCATACCGTCATTGTTGCATGCATGGACTCGACTCATATGAATGGGATTTCCATGAAAAAGATTGTGGGACGAAAATGGGTGATCACTGTACATTTCTCTTCTGTCTCCTATTTATATTTATATTTTACCTCCTCAATTTAGCATTATGGACAGGGAAAGACCTAATCTAAGATCTGCACAAAAATATTTAACCTTCAAATTCATACCGTCATCGTAGCATGCATGGACTCGACTCATATGAATGGGATTTCCATGAAAAAGATTGAGGGCCGAAAATGGGTGATCACCGTACATTTCCCTACTGTTTTCTATTTATTTTTCTATTTTACCTCCTCAATTTAGCTTTATGGACAGGGAAAGACCTAATCTAAGATCTGCACAAAAATATTAACCTTCTAATTCATACCGTCATCGTAGCATGCATGGACTCGACTCATATGAATGGGATTTCCATGAAAAAGATTGTGGGCCGAAAATGGGTGATCACTGTACATTTCTCTTCTGTTTCCTATTTATATTTCTATTTTACCTCCTCAATTTAGCATTATGGACAGGGAAAGACCTAATCTAAGATCTGCACAAAAATATTTAAACTTCAAATTTATACCGTGGTCGTAGCATGCATGGACTCGACTCATATGACTGGGATTTCCATGAAAAATATTGTGGACAGAAAATGGGCGATCACTGTACATCTCTCTTCTGTTTCCTATTTATATTTCTATTTTACCTCCTCAATTCAGCATTATGGACAAGGAAAGACCTAATCTAAGATCTGCACAAAAATATTTAGCCTTCAAATTCATACCGTGATTGTAGCATGTATGGACTCGACTCATATGACTGGGATTTCCATGAAAAAGATTGTGGGCCGAAAATGGGTGATCACTGTACATTTCTCTTCTGTTTCCTAATTATATTTATATTTTACCTCCTCAATTTAGCATCATGGACAGGGAAAGACCTAATCTAAGATCTGCACAAAAATATTTAGCCTTCAAATTCATACCGTCATCGTAGCATGCATGGACTCGACTCATATGACTGGGATTCCCATGAAAAATATTGTGAGTAGAAAATGGGAGATCACTGTACATTTCTCTTCTGTTTCCTATTTATATTTATATTTTACCTCCTCAATTTAGCATTATGGACAGGGAAAGACCTAATCTAAGATCTGCACAAAAATATTTAGCCTTCAAATTCATACCGTCATCGTAGCCTGCATGGACTCGACTCATATGAATGGGATTTCCATGAAAAATATTGTGGGCAGAAAATGGGTGATCACTGTACATTTCTCTTCTGTTTCCTATTTATATTTCTATTTTACCTCCTCAATTTAGCATTATGGACAGGGAAAGACCTAATCTAAGATCTGCACAAAAATATTTAGCCTTCAAATTCATACCGTCATCGTAGCCTGCATGGACTCGACTCATATGAATGGGATTTCCATGAAAAAGATTGTGGGCCGAAAATGGGTGATCACTGTACATTTCTCTTCTGTTTCCTATTTATATTTCTATTTTACCTCCTCAATTTAGCATTATGGACAGGGAAAGACCTAATCTAAGATCTGCAAAAAAATATTAACCTTCAAATTCATACCGTCATCGTAGCATGCATGGACTCGACTCATATGAATGGGATTTCCATGAAAAAGATTGTGGGCCGAAAATGGGTGATCACTGTACATTTCTCTTCTGTTTCCTATTTATATTTATATTTTACCTCCGCAATTTAGCATTATGGAACGGGAAAGACCTAATCTAAGATCTGCACAAAAATATTTAGCCTTCAAATTCATACCGTCATCGTAGCATTCATGGACTCGACTCATATGAATGGGAATTCCATGAAAAAGATTGTGGGCCGAAAATGGGTGATCACTGTACATTTATCTTCTGTTTCCTATTTATATTTATATTTTACCTCCTCAATTTAGCATTATGGACAGGGAAAGACCTAATCTAAGATCTGCACAAAAATATTAACCATCTAATTCATACCGTCATCGTAGCATGCATGGACTCGACTCATATGAATGGGATTTCCATGAAAAAGATTGTGGGCCGAAAATGGGTGATCACTGTACATTTCTCTTCTGTTTCCTATTTATATTTATATTTTACCTCCTCAATTTAGCATTATAGACAAGGAAAGACCTAATCTAAGATCTGCACAAAAATATTTAGCCTTCAAATTCATACCGTGATTGTAGCATGTATGGACTCGACTCATATGACTGGGATTTCCATGAAAAAGATTGTGGGCCGAAAATGGGTGATCACTGTACATTTCTCTTCTGTTTCCTATTTATATTTATATTTTACCTCCTCAATTTAGCATTATGGACAGGGAAAGACCTAATCTAAGATCTGCACAAAAATATTTAGCCTTCAAATTCATACCGTCATCGTAGCATGCATGGACTCGACTCATATGACTGGGATTTCCATGAAAAAGATTGTGGGCCGAAAATGGGTGATCACTGTACTTTTCTCTTATGTTTCCTATTTATATTTCTATTTTACCTCCTCAATTTAGCATTATGGACAGGGAAAGACCTAATCTAAGATCTGCCCAAAAATATTTACCCTTCAATTCATACCGTCATTGTAGCATGCATGGACTCGACTCACATGAATGGGATTTCCATGAAAAAGATTGTGGGCCGAAATTGGTTGATCACTGTACATTTCTCTTCTGTTTCCTATTTATATTTATATTTTACCTCCTCAATTTAGCATTATGGACAGGGAAAGACCTCATCTAAGATCTGCACAAAAATATTTAGCCTTCAAATTCATACCGTCATCGTAGCATGCATGGACTCGACTCATATGAATGGGATTTCCATGAAAAATATTGAGGGCCGAAAATGGGTGATCACCGTACAGTTCTCTTCTGTTTTCTATTTATTTTTCTATTTTACCTCCTCAATTTAGCATTATGGACAGGGAAAGACCTAATCTAAGATCTGCACAAAAATATTTAGCCTTCAAATTCATACCGTCATCGTAGCATGCATGGACTCGACTCATATGAATGGGAATTCCATGAAAAAGATTGAGGGCCGAAAATGGGTGATCACCGTACATATCTCTTCTGTTTCCTATTCATATTTATATTTTACCTCCTCAATTTAGCATTATGGACAGGGAAAGACCTAATCTAAGATCTGCAAAAAAATATTAACCTTCTAATTCATACCGTCATCGTAGCATGCATGGACTCGACTAATATGAATGGGATTTCCATGAAAATATTGTGGGCCGAAAATGGGTGATCACTGTACATTTCTCTTCTGTTTCCTATTTATATTTATATTTTACCTCCTCAATTTAGCATTATGGACAGGGAAAGACCTAATCTAAGATCTGCAAAAAAATATTAACCTTCTAATTCATACCGTCATCGTAGCATGCATGGACTCGACTCATATGAATGGGATTTCCATGAAAAAGATTGTGGGCCGAAAATGGGTGATCACTGTACATTTCTCTTCTGTTTCCTATTTGTATTTATATTTTACCTCCGCAATATAGCATTATGGACAGGGAAAGACCTAATCTAAGATCTGCACAAAAATATTTAGCCTTCAAATTCATACCGTCATCGTAGCATTCATGGACTCGACTCATATGAATGGGAATTCCATGAAAAAGATTGTGGGCCGAAAATGGGTGATCACTGTACATTTATCTTCTGTTTCCTATTTATATTTCTATTTTACCTCCTCAATTTAGCATTATGGACAGGGAAAGACCTAATCTAAGATCTGCACAAAAATATTAACCTTCTAATTCATACCGTCATCGTAGCATGCATGGACTCGACTCATATGAATGGGATTTCCATGAAAAAGATTGTGGGCCGAAAATGGGTGATCACTGTACATTTCTCTTCTGTTTCCTATTTGTATTTATATTTTACCTCCGCAATATAGCATTATGGACAGGGAAAGACCTAATCTAAGATCTGCACAAAAATATTTAACCTTCAAATTCATACCGTCATCGTAGCATGCATGGACTCGACTCATATGAATGGGATATCCATGAAAAAGTTTGTGGGCCGAAAATGGGTGATCACTGTACATTTCTCTTCTGTTTCCTATTTCTATTTCTATTTTACCTCCTCAATTTAGCATTATGGACAGGGAAAGACCTAATCTAAGATCTGCACAAAAATATTTAGCCTTCAAATTCATACCGTCATCGTAGCATGCATGGACTCGACTCATATGAATGGGATATCCATGAAAAAGATTGTGGGCCGAAAATGGGTGATCACTGTACATTTATCTTCTGTTTCCTATTTATATTTCTATTTTACATGCTCAATTTAGCATATTGGACAGGGAAAGACCTAATCTAAGATCTGCACAAAAATATTAACCTTCTAATTCATACCGTCATCGTAGCATGCATGGACTCGACTCATATGAATGGGATTTCCATGAAAAAGATTGTGGGCCGAAAATGGGTGATCACTGTACATTTCTCTTCTGTTTCCTATTTATATTTCTATTTTACCTCCTCAATTTAGCATTATGGACAAGGAAAGACCTAATCTAAGATCTGCACAAAAATATTTATCCTTCAATTTCATACCGTGATTGTAGCATGTATGGACTCGACTCATATGACTGGGATTTCCATGAAAAAGATTGTGGGCCGAAAATGGGTGATCACTGTACATTTCTCTTCTGTTTCCTATTTATATTTCTAATTTACCTCCTCAATTTAGCATTATTGACAGGGAAAGACCTAATCTAAGATCTGCACAAAAATATTTAGCCTTCAAATTCATACCGTCATCGTAGCATGCATGGACTTGACTCATATGAATGGGATTTCCATGAAAAAGATTGTGGGCCGAAAATGGGTGATCACTGTACATTTCTCTTCTGTTTCCTATTTATATTTCTATTTTACCTCCTCAATTTAGCATTATGGACAGGGAAAGACCTAATCTAAGATCTGCACAAAAATATTTAGCCTTCAAATTCATACCGTCATCGTAGCATGCATGGACTCGACTCATATGAATGGGATTTCCATGAAAAAGATTGTGGGCCGAAAATGGTTGATCACTGTACTTTTCTCTTATGTTACCTATTTATATTTCTATTTTACCTCCTCAATTTAGCATTATGGACAGGGAAAGACCTAATCTAAGATCTGCCCAAAAATATTTAGCCTTCAATTCATACCGTCATTGTAGCTTGCATGGACTCGACTCATATGAATGGGATTTCCATGAAAAAGATTGTGGGCAGAAAATGGTTGATCACTGTACATTTCTCTTCTGTTTCCTATTTATATTTATATTTTACCTCCTCAATTTAGCATTATGGACAGGGAAAGACCTAATCTAAGATCTGCACAAAAATATTTAGCCTTCAAATTCATACCGTCATCGTAGCATGCATGGACTCGACTCATATGAATGGGATTTCCATGAAAAAGATTGAGGGCCGAAAATGGGTGATCACCGTACATTTCTCTTCTGTTTTCTATTTATTTTTCTATTTTACCTCCTCAATTTAGCATTATGGACAGGGAAAGACCTAATCTAAGATCTGCACAAAAATATTTAGCCTTCAAATTCATACCGTGATCGTAGCATGCATGGACTCGACTCATATGAATGGGATTTCCATGAAAAAGATTGTGGGCCGAAAATGGGTGATCACTGTACATTTCTCTTCTGTTTCCTATTTATATTTATATTTTACCTCCTCAATTTAGCATTATGGAGAGGGAAAGACCTAATCTAAGATCTGCAAAAAAATATTAACCTTCTAATTCATACCGTGATCGTAGCATGCATGGACTCGACTCATATGAATGGGATATCCATGAAAAAGATTGTGGGCCGAAAATGGGTGATCACTGTACATTTGTCTTCTGTTTCCTATTTATATTTCTATTTTACCTCCTCAATTTAGCATTATGGACAGGGAAAGACCTAATCTAAGATCTGCACAAAAATATTTAGCCTTCAAATTCATACCGTCATCGTAGCATTCATGGACTCGACTCATATGAATGGGAATTCCATGAAAAAGATTGTGGGCCGAAAATGGGTGATCACTGTACATTTATCTTCTGTTTCCTATTTATATTTATATTTTAACTCCTCAATTTAGCATTATGGACAGGGAAAGACCTAATCTAAGATCTGCACAAAAATATTAACCTTCTAATTCATACCGTCATCGTAGCATGCATGGACTCGACTCATATGAATGGGATATCCATGAAAAAGATTGTGGGCCGAAAATGGGTGATCACTGTACATTTCTCTTCTGTTTCCTATTTATATTTATATTTTACCTCCGCAATTTAGCATTATGGACAGGGAAAGACCTAATCTAAGATCTGCAAAAAAATATTAACCTTCTAATTCATACCGTCATCGTAGCATGCATGGACTCGACTCATATGAATGGGATATCCATGAAAAAGATTGTGGGCCGAAAATGGGTGATCACTGTACATTTGTCTTCTGTTTCCTATTTATATTTCTATTTTACCTCCTCAATTTAGCATTATGGACAGGGAAAGACCTAATCTAAGATCTGCAAAAAAATATTAACCTTCTAATTCATACCGTCATCGTAGCATGCATGGACTCGACTCATATGAATGGGATATCCATGAAAAAGATTGTGGGCCGAAAATGGGTGATCACTGTACATTTCTCTTCTGTTTCCTATTTATATTTATATTTTACCTCCGCAATTTAGCATTATGGAGAGGGAAAGACCTAATCTAAGATCTGCAAAAAAATATTAACCTTCTAATTCATACCGTCATCGTAGCATGCATGGACTCGACTCATATGAATGGGATATCCATGAAAAAGATTGTGGGCCGAAAATGGGTGATCACTGTACATTTGTCTTCTGTTTCCTATTTATATTTCTATTTTACCTCCTCAATTTAGCATTATGGACAGGGAAAGACCTAATCTAAGATCTGCACAAAAATATTTAGCCTTCAAATTCATACCGTCATCGTAGCATTCATGGACTCGACTCATATGAATGGGAATTCCATGAAAAAGATTGTGGGCCGAAAATGGGTGATCACTGTACATTTATCTTCTGTTTCCTATTTATATTTCTATTTTAACTCCTCAATTTAGCATTATGGACAGGGAAAGACCTAATCTAAGATCTGCACAAAAATATTAACCTTCTAATTCATACCGTCATCGTAGCATGCATGGACTCGACTCATATGAATGGGATTTCCATGAAAAAGATTGTGGGCCGAAAATGGGTGATCACTGTACATTTCTCTTCTGTTTCCTATTTATATCTATATTTTACCTCCGCAATTTAGCATTATGGTCAGGGAAAGACCTAATCTAAGATCTGCACAAAAATATTTAGACTTCAAATTCATACCGTCATCGTAGCATGCATGGACTCGACTCATATGAATGGGATTTCCATGAAAAAGATTGTGGGCCGAAAATGGGTGATCACTGTACATTTCTCTTCTGTTTCCTATTTATATTTCTATTTTACCTCCTCAATTTAGCATTATGGACAAGGAAAGACCTAATCTAAGATCTGCACAAAAATATTTAGCCTTCAAATTCATACCGTGATTGTAGAATGTATGGACTCGACTCATATGACTGGGATTTCCATGAAAAAGATTGTGGGCCGAAAATGGGTGATCACTGTACATTTCTCTTCTGTTTCCTATTTATATTTATATTTTACCTCCTCAATTTAGCATTATGTACAGGGAAAGACCTAATCTAAGATCTGGAACAAAAATATTTAGCCTGCAAATTCATACCGTCATCGTAGCATGCATGGACTCGAATCATATGAATGGGATTTCCATGAAAAAGATTGTGGGCCGAAAATGGGTGATCACTGTACATTTCTCTTCTGTTTCCTATTTATATTTATATTTTACCTCCTCAATTTAGCATTATGGACAAGGAAAGATCTAATCTAAGATCTGCACAAAAATATTTAGCCTTCAAATTCAAACCGTGATCGTAGCATGCATGGACTCGACTCATATGAATGGGATTTCCATGAAAAAGATTGTGGGCCGAAAATGGGTGATCACTGTACATTTCTCTTCTGTTTCCTATTTATATTTATATTTTACCTCCTCAATTTAGCATTATGTACAGGGAAAGACCTAATCTAATATCTGCACAAAAATATGTTGCCTTCAAATTCATACCGTCATCGTAGCATGCATGGACTCGACTCATATGAATGGGATTTCCATGAAAAAGATTGTGGGCCGAAAATGGGTGATCACTGTACATTTCTCTTCTGTTTCCTATTTATATTTATATTTTACCTCCTCAATTTAGCATTATGTACAGGGAAAGACCTAATCTAATATCTGCACAAAAATATGTTGCCTTCAAATTCATACCGTCATCGTAGCATGCATGGACTAGACTCATATGAATGGGATTTCCATGAAAAAGATTGTGGGCCGAAAATGGGTGATCACTGTACATTTCTCTTCTGTTTCCTATTTATATTTCTATTTTACCTCCTCAATTTAGCATTATGGACAGGGAAAGACCTAATCTAAGATCTGCACAAAAATATTTAGCCTTCAAATTCATACCGTCATCGTAGCATTCATGGACTCGACTCATATGAATGGGAATTCCATGAAAAAGATTGTGGGCCGAAAATGGGTGATCACTGTACATTTATCTTCTGTTTCCTATTTTTATTTCTATTTTACCTCCTCAATTTAGCATTATGGACAGGGAAAGACCTAATCTAAGATCTGCACAAAAATATTAACCTTCTAATTCATACCGTCATCGTAGCATGCATGGACTCGACTCATATGAATGGGATTTCCATGAAAAAGATTGTGGGCTGAAAATGGGTGATCACTGTACATTTCTATTCTGTTTCCTATTTATATCTATATTTTACCTCCGCAATTTAGCATTATGGTCAGGGAAAGACCTAATCTAAGATCTGCACAAAAATATTTAGACTTCAAATTCATACCGTCATCGTAGCATGCATGGACTCGACTCATATGAATGGGATTTCCATGAAAAAGATTGTGGGCCGAAAATGGGTGATCACTGTACATTTCTCTTCTGTTTCCTATTCATATTTCTATTTTACCTCCTCAATTTAGCATTATGGACAAGGAAAGACCTAATCTAAGATCTGCACAAAAATATTTAGCACTAAAATTCATACCGACATCGTAGCATGCATGGACTCGACTCATATGAATGGGATTTACATGAAAAAGATTGTGGGCCGAAAATGGGTGATCACTGTACATTTCTCTTCTGTTTCCTATTTATATTTCTATTTTACCTCCACAATTTAGCATTATGGACAGGGAAAGACCTAATCTAATATCTGCACAAAAATATTTAGCCTTCAAATTCATACCGTGATCGTAGCATGCATGGACTCGACTCATATGACTGGGATTTCCATGAAAAATATTGTGGGCAGAAAATGGGTGATCACTGTACATTTCTCTTCTGTTTCCTATTGATATTTCTATTTTACCTCCTCAATTTACCATTATGGACAGGGAAAGACCTAATCTAAGATCTGCACAAAAATATTTTGCCTTCAAATTCATACCGTCATCGTAGCATTTATGGAGTCGACTCATATGAATGGGATTTCCATGAAAAAGATTGTGGGCCGAAAATGGGTGATCACTGTACATTTCTCTTCTGTTTCCTATTTATATTTATATTTTACCTCCTCAATTTAGCATTATGGACATGGAAAGACCTAATCTAAGATCTGCACAAAATTATTTAGCCTTCAAATTCATACCGTCATCGTAGCATGCATGGACTCGACTCATATGAATGGGATTTCCATGAAAAATATTGTGGGCAGAAAATGGGTGATCACTGTACATTTCTCTTCTGTTTCCTATTTATATTTCTATTTTACCTCCTCAATTTAGCATTATGGACAGGGAAAGACATAATCTAAGATCTGCACAAAAATATTTAGCCTTCAAATTCATACCGTCATCGTAGCATGCATGGACTCGACTCATATGAATGGGATTTCCATGAAAAAGATTGTGGGCCGAAAATGGGTGATCACTGTACATTCTCTTCTGTTTCCTATTTATATTTATATTTTACCTCCTCAATTTAGTATTATGGACAGGGAAAGACCTAATCTAAGATCTGCACAAAAATATTTAGCCTTCAAATTCATACCGTCATCGTAGCATGCATGGACTCGACTCATATGAATGGGATTTCCATGAAAAAGATTGTGGGCCAAAAATGGGTGATCACTGTACATTTCTCTTCTGTTTCCTATTAATATTTCTATTTTACCTCCTCAATTTAGCATTATGGACAGGGAAAGACCTAATCTAGTATCTGCACAAAAATATTTAGCCTTCAAATTCATACCGTCATCGTAGCATGCATGGACTCGACTTATATGAATGGGATTTCCATGAAAAAGATTGTGAGCCGAAAATGGGTGATCACTGTACATTTCTCTTCTGTTTCCTCTTTATATTTATATTTTACCTCCTCAATTTAGCATTATGGATAGGGAAAGACCTAATCTAAGATCTGCACAAAAATATTTAGCCTTCAAATTCATACCGTCATCGTAGCATGCATGGACTCGACTTATATGAATGGGATTTCCATGAAAAAGATTGTGAGCCGAAAATGGGTGATCACTGTACATTTCTCTTCTCTTTCCTCTTTATATTTATATTTTACCTCCTCAATTTAGCATTATGGATAGGGAAAGACCTAATCTAAGATCTGCACAAAAATATTTAGCCTTCAAATTCATACCGTCATCGTAGCATGCATGGACTCGACTCATATGAATGGGATTTCCATGAAAAAGATTGTGGGCCGAAAATGCGTGATCACTGTAAATTTCTCTTCTGTTACCAATTTATATTTATATTTTACCTCCTCAATTTAGCATTATGGACAGGGAAAGACCTAATCTAAGATCTGCACAAAAATATTTAGCCTTCAATTTCATACCGTGATCGTAGCATGCATGGACTCGACTCATATGTCTTGGATTTCCATGAAAATTATTGTGGGCAGAAAATGGGTGATCACTGTATATTTCTCTTCTGTTTCCTATTTATATTTATATTTTACCTCCTCAATTTAGCATTATGGACAGGGAAAGACCTAATCTAAGATCTGCACAAAAATATTTAGGCTTCAAATTCATACCGTCATCGTAGCATGCATGGACTCGACTCGTATGATTGGGATTTCCATGAAAAAGATTGTGGGCCGAAAATGGGTGATCACTGTAAATTTCTCTTCTGTTACCAATTTATATTTATATTTTACCTCCTCAATTTAGCATTATGGACAGGGAAAGACCTAATATAATATCTGCACAAAAATATTTAGCCTTCAAATTCATACCGTCATCGTAGCATGCATGGACTCGACTCATATGAATGGGATTTCCATGAAAAAGATTGTGGGCCGAAAATGGGTGATCACTGTAAATTTCTCTTCTCTTTCCTATTTCTATTTCTATTTTACCTCCTCAATTTAGCATTATGGACAGGGAAAGACCTAATCTAAGATCTGCACAAAAATATTTAGCCTTCAAATTCAAACCATCATCGTAGCATGCATGGACTCGACTCATATGAATGGGATTTCCATGAAAAAGATTGTGGGCCGAAAATGGGTGATCACTGTACATTTCTCTTCTGTTTCCTATTTATATGTATATTTTACCTCCTCAATTTAGCATTATGGACAGGGAAATACCTAATCTAATATCTGCACAAAAATATTTAGCCTTCAAATTCATACCGTGATCGTAGCATGCATGGACTCGACTAATATGACTGGGATTTCCATGATAAATATTGTGGGCAGAAAATGGGTGATCACTGTACATTTCTCTTCTCTTTCCTATTTATATTTCTATTTTACCTCCTCAATTTAGCATTATGGACAGGGAAAGACCTAATCTAAGATCTGCACAAAAATATTTAGCCATCAAATTCAAACCATCATCGTAGCATGCATGGACTCGACTCATAGGAATGGGATTTCCATGAAAAAGATTGTGGGCCGAAAATGGGTGATCACTGTACATTTCTCTTCTGTTTCCTATTTATATTTATATTTTACCTTCTCAATTTAGCATTATTGACAGGGAAAGACCTAATCTAAGATCTGCACAAAAATATTTAGCCTTCAAATTCATACCGTCATCGTAGCATGCATGGACTCGACTCATATGAATGGGATTTCCATGAAAAAGATTGTGGGCCGAAAATGTGTGATCACTGTACATTTCTCTTCTGTTTCCTATTTATATTTATATTTTACCTCCTCAATTTAGCATTATGGACAGGGAAAGACGTAATCTAAGATCTGCACAAAAATATTTAGCCTTCAAATTCATACCATCTTCGTAGCATGCATGGACTCGACTCATATGAATGGGATTTCCATGAAAAAGATTGTGGGCCGAAAATGGGTGATCACTGTACATTTCTCTTCTGTTTTCTCTTTATATTTCTATTTTACCTCCTCAATTTAGCATTATTGACAGGGAAAGACCTAATCTAAGATCTGCACAAAAATATTTAGCCTTCAAATTCATACCGTCATCGTAGCATGCATGGACTCAAGTCATATGAATCGGATTTCCATGAAAAAGATTGTGGGCCGAAAATGGGTGATCACTGTACATTTCTCTTCTGTTTCCTATTTATATTTCTATTTTACCTCCTCAATTTAGCATTATGGACAGGGAAAGACCTAATCTAAGATCTGCACAAAAATATTTAGCCTTCAAATTCATACCGTCATCGTAGCATGCAAGGACTCGACTCATATGAATGTGATTTCCATGAAAAAGATTGTGTGCCGAAAATGGGTGATCACTGTACATTTTTCTTCTGTTTCCTATTTATATTTATATTTTACCTCCTCAATTTAGCATTATTGACAGGGAAAGACCTAATCTAAGATCTGCACAAAAATATTTAGCCTTCAAATTCATACCGTCATCGTAGCATGCATGGACTCAAGTCATATGAATGGGATTTCCATGAAAAAGATTGTGGGCCGAAAATGGGTGATCACTGTACATTTCTCTTCTGTTTCCTATTTATATTTCTATTTTACCTCCTCAATTTAGCATTATGGACAGGGAAAGACCTAATCTATGTTCAGCAAAAAAATATTTTGCCTTCAAATTCATAACGTGATCATAGCATGCATGGACTCGAGTCATATGACTGGGATTTCCATGAAAAAGTTTCTGGTCAGAAAATGGGTGATCACTGTACATTTCTCTTCTGTTTCTTATTTATATTTCTATTTTATTTCCTCAATTTAGCATTATGGACAGGGAAAGACCTAATCTAAGATCTGCACAAAAATATTTAGCCTTCAAATTCATACCATCATCGTAGCATGCATGGACTCGACTCATATGAATGGGAATAACATGAAAAAGATTGTGGGCCGAAAATGGGTGATCACTGTACATTTCTCATCTGTTTCCTATTTATATTTCTATTTTACCTCCTCAATTTAGCATTATTGACAGGGAAAGACCTAATCTAAGATCTGCATAAAAATATTTAGCCTTCAAATTCATACCATCATCGTAGCATGCATGGACTCGACTCATATGAATGGGATTTCCATGAAAAAGATTGTGGGCCGAAAATGGGTGATCACTGTACATTTCTCTTCTGTTTCCTATTTATATTTCTATTTTACCTCCTCAATTTAGCATTATTGACAGGGAAAGACCTAATCTAAGATCTGCACAAAAATATTTTGCCTTCAAATTCATACCGTCATCGTAGCATGCATGGACTCAAGTCATATGAATGGGATTTCCATGAAAAAGATTGTGGGCCGAAAATGGGTGATCACTGTACATTTCTCTTCTGTTTCCTATTTATATTTCTATTTTACCTCCTCAATTTAGCATTATGGACAGGGAAAGACCTAATCTAAGATCTGTACAAAAATATTTAGCCTTCAAATTCATACCGTCATCGTAGCATGCATGGACTCGACTCATATGAATGGGATTTCCATGAAAAAGATTGTGGGCCGAAATTGGGGGATCACTGTACATTTCTCTTGTTTCCTATTTATATTTTTATTTTACCTCCTCGATTTAGCATTATTGACAGGGAAAGACCTAATCTGAGATCTGCACAAAAATATTTAGCCTTCAAATTCATACCGTCATCGTAGCATGCATGGACTCAAGTCATATGAATGGGATTTCCATGAAAAAGATTGTGGGCCGAAAATGGGTGATCACTGTACATTTCTCTTCTGTTTCCTATTTATATTTCTATTTTACCTCCTCAATTTAGCATTATGGACAGGGAAAGACCTAATCTAAGATCTGCACAAAAATATTTAGCCTTCAAATTCATACCGTCATCGTAGCATGCATGGACTCGACTCATATAAATGGGATTTCCATGAAGAAGATTGTGGGCCGAAATTGGGGGATCACTGTACATTTCTCTTGTTTCCTATTTATATTTTTATTTTACCTCCTCGATTTAGCATTATTGACAGGGAAAGACCTAATCTAAGATCTGCACAAAATTATTTAGCCTTCAAATTCATACCGTCATCGTAGCATGCATGGACTCGACTCATATGAATGGGATTTCCATGAAAAAGATTGTGGGCCGAAAATGGGTGATCACTGTACATTTCTCTTCTGTTTCCTATTTATATTTATATTTTACCTCCTCAATTTAGCATTATGGACAGGGAAAGACCTAATCTAAGATCTGCACAAAAATATTTAGCCTTCAAATTCATACCGTCATCGTAGCATGCATGGACTCGACTCATATGAATGGGATTTCCATGAAAATGATTGTGCGCCGAAAATGGGTGATCACTGTACATTTCTCTTCTGTTTCCTATTTATATTTCTATTTTACCTCCTCAATTTAGCATTATGGACAGGGAAAGACCTAATCTAAGATCTGCACAAAAATATTTAGCCTTCAAATTCATACCATCATCGTAGCATGCATGGACTCGACTCATATGAATGGGATTTCCATGAAAAATATTGTGGGCCGAAAATGGGTGATCACTGTACATTTCTCTTCTGTTTCCTATTTATATTTATATTTTACCTCCTCAATTTAGCATTATGGACAGGGAAAGACCTAATCTAAGATCTGCACAAAAATATTTAGCCTTCAAATTCATACCGTGATCGTAGCATGCATGGACTCGACTCATATGAATGGGATTTCCATGAAAAAGATTGTGGGCCGAAATTGGGGGATCACTGTACATTTCTCTTCTGTTTCCTATTTATATTTTTATTTTACCTCCTCGATTTAGCATTATTGACAGGTAAAGACCTAATCTGAGATCTGCACAAAAATATTTACCCTTCAAATTCATACCGTCATCGTAGCATGCATGGACTCGACTAATATGAATGGGATTTCCATGAAAAAGATTGTGGGCCGAAAATGGGTGATCACTGTACATTTCTCTTCTGTTTCCTATTTATATTTCTATTTTACCTCCTCAATTTAGCATTATGGACAGGGAAAGACCTAATCTAAGATCTGCACAAAAATATTTAGCCTTGAAATTCATACCGTCATCGTAGCATGCAAGGACTCGACTCATATGAATGGGATTTCCATGAAAAAGATTGTGGGCCGAAAATGGGTGATCACTGTACATTTCTCTTCTGTTTCCTATTTATATTTATATTTTACCTCCTCAATTTAGCATTATGGACAGGGAAAGACCTAATCTAAGATCTGCACAAAATTATTTAGCCTTCAAATTCATACCGTGATCGTAGCATGCATGGACTCGACTCATATGACTGGGATTTCCATGAAAAAGATTGTGTGCAGAAAATGGGTGATCACTGTACATTTCTCTTCTGTTTCCTATTTATATTTATATTTTACTTCCTTAATTTAGCATTATGGACAGGGAAAGACCTAATCTGAGATCTGCAAAATAATATTTTGCGTTCCAATTCATACCGTGATCGTAGCATGCATGGACTCGACTCATATGACTGGGATTTCCATGAGAAACATTGTGGGCAGAAAATAGGTGATCTCTGTACATTTCTCTTCTGTTTCCTATTTATATTTATATTTTACTTCCTTAATTTAGCGTTATGGACATGGAAAGACCTAATCTAAGCTATGCAAAAAAATATTTTGCCTTCAAATTCATACCGTGATCGTAGCATGTATGGACTCGACTCATATGACTGGGATTTCCAGGAAAAAGATTGTGGCCAGAAAATGGGTGATCACTGTACATTTCTCTTCTGTTTCCTATTTATATTTATATTTTATCTTCTCAATTTAGCATTATGGACAGGGAAAGACCTAATCTAAGTTCAGCAAAAAATATTTTGCCTTCAAATTCATAATGTGATCGTAGCATGCATGGACTCGACTCATATGACTGGGATTTCCATGAAAAAGATTGTGGGCAGAAAATGGGTGATCACTGTGCATTTCTCTTCTGTTTCCTATTTAAATTTCTATTTTACTTCCTTCATTTAGCATTATGGACAGGGAAAGAACTAATCTAAGCTCTGCAAAAAAATATTTTACCTTCAAATTCATGCTGTGATCGTAGCATGCATGGACTTGACTCATATGACTGAGATTTCCATGAAAAAGATCGTGGGCAGAAAATGGGTGATCACTGTACATTTCTCCTCTGTTTCCTATTTATATTTCTATTTTACTTCCTCAATTTAGCATTATGGACAGGGAAAGACCTAATCTAAGATCTGCAAAAAAATATTTTGCCTTCAAATTCATACCGTGATCGTAGCATGCATGGACTCGACTCATATGACTGGGATTCCCATGAAAAAGATTGTGGCAGAAAATTG
Organism: Acanthosepion lycidas; assembly: GCA_963932145.1. NCBI lineage: Eukaryota > Metazoa > Mollusca > Cephalopoda > Sepiida > Sepiidae > Acanthosepion > Acanthosepion lycidas. The sequence goes on along the minus strand of OZ010604.1, from coordinate 696,239 downwards.
GTGAACAACTGTACATTTCTCTTCTGTTTCCTATTTATATTTATATTTTACTTCCTCAATTTAGCATTATGGACAGGGAAAGACCTAATCTAAGTTCAGCAAAAAAATATTTTGCCTTCAAATTCATAACTTGATCGTAGCATGCATGGACTCGACTCATATGACTGGGATTTCCATGAAAAAGATTGTGGGCAGAAAATGGGTGATCACTGTACATTTCTCTACTGTTTCCTATTTATATTTCTATTTTACTTCCTTCATTTAGCATTACGGACAGGGAAAGACCTAATCTAAGATCTGCAAAAAAATATTTTGCCTTCAAATTCATACCGTAAATCGTAGCATGCATGGACTCGACTCATATGACTGGGATTTCCATGAAAAAGATTGTGGGCAGAAAATTGGTGATCACTGTACATTTCTCCTCTGTTTCCTATTTATATTTATATTTTACTTCCTTCATTTAGCATTATGGACAGGGAAAGACCTAATCTAAGATCTGCAAAAAAATATTTTTCCTTCAAATTCATACCGTGATTGTAGCATGCATGGACTCGACTCATATGACTGGGATTTCCATGAAAAAGATTGTGGGCAGAAAATTGGTGATCACTGTACATTTCTTCTCTGTTTCCTATTTATATTTATATTTTACTTCCTTCATTTAGCATTACGGACAGGGAAAGACCTAATCTAAGATCTGTAAAAAAATATTTTGCCTTCAAATTCATACCGTGATCGTAGCATGCATGGACTCGACTCATATGACTGGGATTTCCATGAAAAAGATTGTGGGCAGAAAATGGGTGATCACTGTACATTTCTCTTCTGTTTCCTATTTATATTTATATTTTACCTTCTCAATTTAGCATTATGGACAGGGAAAGACCTAATCTAACATATGCAAAAAAATATTTTGCCTTCAAATTCATACCGTGATCGTAGAATGCATGGACTCGACTCATATGACTGGGATTTCCATGAAAAAGATTGTGGGCAGAAAATTGGTGATCACTGTACATTTCTCCTCTGTTTCCTATTTATATTTATATTTTACTTCCTTCATTTAGCATTATGGACAGGGAAAGACCTAATCTAAGTTCAGCAAAAAAATATTTTGCCTTCAAATTTATAACGTGATCATAGCATGCATGGACTCGAGTCATATGACTGGGATTTCCATGAAAAAGTTTCTGGTCAGAAAATGGGTGATCACTGTACATTTCTCTTCTGTTTCCTATTTATATTTATATTTTACCACCTCAATTTAGCTTTATGTACAGGGAAAGACCTAATCTAAGATCTGCAAAAAAATATTTTGCCTTCAAATTCATACCGTCATCGTAGCATGCATGGACTCGACTCATATGAAGGTGAATTCCATGAAAAAGATTGTGGGCCGAAAATGGGTGATCACTGTACATTTCTCTTCTGTTTCCTATTCATATTTCTATTTTACCTCCTCAATTTAGCATTATGGACAGGGAAAGACCTAATCTAAGATCTGCACAAAAATATTTAGCCTTCAAATTCATACCGTGATTGTAGCATGCATGGACTCGACTCATATGACAGGGATTTCCATGAAAAATATTGTGGGCACAAAATGGGTGATCACTGTACATTTCTCTTCTGTTTCCTATTTATATTTCTATTTTACCTCCTCAATTTAGCATTATGGACAGGGAAAGACCTAATCTAAGATCTGCACGAAAATATTTTGCCTTCAAATTCATACCGTCATCGTAGCATGCATGGACTCGACTCATATGAATGGGATTTCCATGAAAAAGATTGTGGGGCGAAAATGGGTGATCACTGTATATTTCTCTTCTGTTTCCTATTTATATTTATATTTTACCTCCTCAATTTAGCATTATGGACAGAGAAAGTCTTAATCTAAGATCTGCACAAAAATATTTAGCCTTCAAATTCATACCGTGATCGTAACATGCATGAAATCGACTCATATGAATGGGATTTCCATGAAAAATATTGTGGGCCGAAAATGGGTGATCACTGTGCATTTCTCTTCTGTTTCCTATTTATATTTATATTTTACCTCCTCAATTTAGCATTATGGACAGGGAAAGACCTAATCTAAGATCTGCACAAAAATATTAACCTTCAAATTCATACCGTGATCGTAGCATGCATGGACGCGACTCATATGAATGGGATTTCCATGAAAAAGATTGTGGGCCGAAAATGGGTGATCACTGTACATTTCTCTTCTGTTTCCTATTTATATTTATATTTTATCTCCTCAATTTAGCATTATGGACAGGGAAAGACCTAATCTAAGATCTGCACAAAAATATTTAGCCTTCAAATTCATACCGTGATTGTAGCATGCATGGACTCGACTCATATGACTGGGATTTCCATGAAAAATATTGTGGGCAGAAAATGGGTGATCACTGTACATTTCTCTTCTGTTTCCTATTTATATTTCTATTTTACCTCCTCAATTTAGCATTATGGACAGGGAAAGACCTAATCTAAGATCTGCACAAAAATATTTTGCCTTCAAATTCATACCGTCATCGTAGCATGCATGGACTCAACTCATATGAAGGTGAATTCCATGAAAAAGATTGTGGCCCGAAAATGGTTGATCACTGTACATTTCTCTTCTGTTTCCTATTTATATTTCTATTTTACCTCCTCAATTTAGCATTATGGACAGGGAAAGACATAATCTAAGATCTGCACAAAAATATTTTGCCTTCAAATTCATACCGTGATTGTAGCATGCATGGACTCGACCCATATGACTGGGATTTCCATGAAAAATATTGTGGGCAGAAAATGGGTGATCACTGTACATTTCTCTTCTGTTTCCTATTTATATTTCTATTTTACCTCCTCAATTTAGCATTATGGACTGTTAAAGACCTAATCTAAGAACTGCACAAAAATATTTTGCATCAAATTCATACCGTGATTGTAGCATGCATGGACTCGACTCATATGAATGGGATTTCCATGAAAAAGATTGTGGGCCGAAAATGGGTGATCACTGTACATTTCTCTTATGTTTCCTGTTTATATTTATATTTTACCTCCTCAATTTAGCATTATGGACAGGGAAAGACATAATATAAGATCTGCACAAAAATATTTTGCCTTCAAATTCATACCGTGATCGTAGCATGCATGGAATCGCCTCATATGAATGGGATTTCCATGAAAAAGATTGTGGGCCGAAAATGGGTGATCACTGTGCATTTCTCTTCTGTTTCCTATGTATATTTCTATTTTACCTCCTCAATTTAGCATTATGGACAGGGAAAGACATAATATAAGATCTGCACAAAAATATTTAGCCTTCAAATTCATGCCGTCAACTTAGCATGCATGGACTCGACTCATACGAATGGGATTTCAATGTAAAAGATTGTGGGCCGAAAATGGGTGATCACTGTACATTTCTCTTCTGTTTCCTATTTATATTTCTATTTTACCTCTTCAATTTTGCATTATGGACAGGGAAAGACCTAATCTAAGATCTGCACAAAAATATTTAACCTTCAAATTCATACCGTGATCGTAGCATGCATGGACTCGACTCATATGACAGGGATTTCCATGAAAAAGATTGTGGGCCGAAAATGGGTGATCACTGTACATTTCTCTTCTGTTTCCTATTTATATTTCTATTTTAACTCCTCAATTTAGCATTATGGACAGGGAAAGACCTAATCTAAGATCTGCACAAAAATATTTAGCCTTCAAATTCATACCGTCATCGTAGCATGCATGGAATCGACTCATATGAATGGGATTTCCATGAAAAAGATTGTGGGCCGAAAATGGGTGATCACTGTACATTTCTCTTCTGTTTCCTATTTATATTTCTATTTTACCTCCTAATTTAGCATTATTGACAGGGAAAGACCTAATCTGAGATCTGCACAAAAATATTTAGCCTTCAAATTCATACCGTCATCGTAGCATGCATGGACTGGACTCATATGACTGGGATTTCCATGAAAAAGATTGTGGGCCGAAAATAGGTGATCACAGTGCATTTCTCTTCTGTTTCCTGTTTATATTTCTATTTTACCTCCTCAATTTAGCATTATGGACAGGGAAAGACCTAATCTAAGATCTGCACAAAAATATTTAGCCTTCAAATTCATACCGTCATCGTAGCATGCATGGACTCGACTCATATGACTGGGATTTCCATGAAAAAGATTGTGAGCCGAAAATGGGTGATCACTGTACATTTCTCTTCTGTTTCCTATTTATATTTCTATCTTACCCCCTCAATTTAGCATTATGGACAGGGAAAGACCTAATCTAAGATCTGCACAAAAATATTTAGCCTTCAAATTAATACCGTCATCGTAGCATGCATGGACTCGACTCATATGACTGGGATTTCCATGAAAAATATTGTGGGCAGAAAATGGGTGATCACTGTACATTTCTCTTCTGTTTTCTATTTATATTTATATTTTACCTACTCAATTTAGCATTATTGACAGGGAAAGACCTAATCTAAGATCTGCACAAAAATATTTTGCCTTCAAATTCATACCGTCATCGTAGCATGCATGGACTGGACTCATATGACTGGGATTTCCATGAAAAAGATTGTGGGCCGAAAATAGGTGATCACAGTGCATTTCTCTTCTGTTTCCTGTTTATATTTCTATTTTACCTCCTCAATTTAGCATTATGGACAGGGAAAGACCTAATCTAAGATCTGCACAAAAATATTTAGCCTTCAAATTCATACCGTCATCGTAGCATGCATGGACTCGACTCATATGACTGGGATTTCCATGAAAAAGATTGTGAGCCGAAAATGGGTGATCACTGTACATTTCTCTTCTGTTTCCTATTTATATTTCTATCTTACCCCCTCAATTTAGCATTATGGACAGGGAAAGACCTAATCTAAGATCTGCACAAAAATATTTAGCCTTCAAATTAATACCGTCATCGTAGCATGCATGGACTCGACTCATATGACTGGGATTTCCATGAAAAATATTGTGGGCAGAAAATGGGTGATCACTGTACATTTCTCTTCTGTTTTCTATTTATATTTATATTTTACCTACTCAATTTAGCATTATTGACAGGGAAAGACCTAATCTAAGATCTGCACAAAAATATTTTGCCTTCAAATTCATACCGTCATCGTAGCATGCATGGACTCGACTCATATGACTGGGATTTCCATGAAAAATATTGTGGGCCGAAAATGGGTGATCACTGTACATTTCTCTTCTGTTTCCTATTTATATTTATATTTTACCTCCTCAATTTAGTATTATGGACAGGGAAAGACCTAATCTAAGATCTGCACAAAAATATTTAGCCTTCAAATTCATACCGTCATCGTAGCATGCATGGACTCGACTCATATGGATGGGATTTCCATGAAAAAGATTGTGGGCCGAAAATGGGTGATCACTGTAAATTTCTCTTCTGTTTCCTATTTATATTTCTATCTTACCCCCTCAATTTAGCATTATGGACAGGGAAAGACCTAATCTAAGATCTGCACAAAAATATTTAGCCTTCAAATTCATACCGTCATCGTAGCATGCATGGACTCGACTCATATGACTGGTAATTCCATGAAAAATATTGTGGGCAGAAAATGGGTGATCACTGTACATTTCTCTTCTGTTTCCTATTTATATTTATATTTTACCTACTCAATTTAGCATTATTGACAGGGAAAGACCTAATCTAAGATCTGCACATAAATATTTTACCTTCAAATTCATACCGTGATCGTAGCATGCATGGACTCGACTCATATGACTGGGATTTACATGAAAAATATTGTGGGCAGAAAATGGGTGATCACTGTACATTTCTCTTCTGTTTCCTATTTATATTTATATTTTACCTCCTCAATTTAGCATTATGGACAGGGAAAGACCTAATCTAAGATATGCACAAAAATATTTATCCTTCAAATTCATACCGTCATCGTAGCATGCATGGACTCGATTCATGTGAATGGGATTTCCATGAAAAAGATTGTGGGCCGAAAATGGGTGATCACTGTACATTTCTATTCTGTTTCCTATTTATATTTATATTTTACCTCCTCAATTTAGCATTATGGACAGGGAAAGAACTAATCTAAGATCTGCACAAAAATATTTAGCCTTCAAATTCATACCGTCATCGTAGCATGCATGGACTCGACTCATATGACTGGGATTTTCATGAAAAATATTGTGGTCAGAAAATAGGTGATCACTGTACATTTCTCTTCTGTTTCCTATTTATATTTCTATTTTACATCCTCAATTTAGCTTTATGGACAGGGAAAGACCTAATCTAAGATCTGCACAAAAATATTTTGCCTTCAAATTCATACCGTGATCGTAGCATGCATGGACTCGATTCATATGAATGGGATTTCCATGAAAAATATTGTGGGCAGAAAATGGGTGATCACTGTACATTTCTCTTCTGTTTCATATTCATATTTCTATTTTACCTCCTCAATTTAGCGTTATGGACAGGGAAAGACCTAATCTAAGATCTGCACAAAAATATTTAGCCTTCAAATTCATACCGTCATCGTAGCATGCATGGACTCGACTCATATGAATGGGATTTCCATGAAAAAGATTGTGGACCGAAAATGGTGATCACAGTACATTTCTCTTCTGTTTCCTATTTATATTTCTATTTTCCCTCCTCAATTTAGCATTATTGACAGGGAAAGACCTAATCTAAGATCTGCACAAAAATATTTAGCCTTCAAATACATACCGTCATCGTAGCATGCATGGACTCGACTCATATGAATGGGATTTCCATGAAAAAGATTGTGGGCCGAAAATGGGTGATCACTGTACATTTCTCTTCGGTATCCTATTTATATTTCTATTTTACCTCCTAATTTAGCATTATTGACAGGGAAAGACCTAATCTGAGATCTGCACAAAAATATTTAGCCTTCAAATTCATACCTTCATTGTAGCATGCATGGACTCGACTCATATGGATGGGATTTCCATGAAAAATATTGTGGGCCGAAAATGGTGATCACTGTACATTTCTCTTCTGTTTCCTATTTATATTTATATTTTACCTCCTCAATTTAGCATTATGGACAGGGAAAGACCTAATCTAAGATCTGCACAAAAATATTTAGCCTTCAAATTCATACCGTCATCGTAGCATGCATGGACTCGACTCATATGACTGGGATTTCCATGAAAAATATTGTGGGCAGAAAATGGGTGATCACTGTACATTTCTCTTCTGTTTCCTATTTATATTTCTATTTTACATCCTCAATTTAGCATTATGGACAGGGAAAGACCTAATCTAAGATCTGCACAAAAATATTTTGCCTTCAAATTCATACCGTGATCGTAGCATGCATGGACTCGACTCATATGAATGGGATTTCCATGAAAAATATTCTGGGCAGAAAATGGGTGATCACTGTACATTTCTCTTCTTTTTCCAATTTATATTTCTATTTTACCTCCTCAATTTAGCATTATGGACAGGGAAAGACCTAATCTAAGATCTGCACAAAAATATTTAGCCTTCAAATTCATACCGTCATCGCAGCCTGCATGGAGTCGGCTCATATGAATGGGATTTCCATGAAAAAGATTGTGGGCCGAAAATGGGTGATCACTGTACATTTGTCTTCTGTTTCCGATTTATATTTCTATTTTACCACCTCAATTTAGCATTATTGACAGGGAAAGACCTAATCTAAGATCTGCACAAAAATATTTTGCCTTCAAATTCATACCGTCATCGTAGCATGCATGGACTCGACTCATATGACTGGGATTTCCATGAAAAATATTGTGGGCCGAAAATGGGTGATCACTGTACATTTCTCTTCTGTTTCCTATTTATATTTATATTTTACCTCCTCAATTTAGTATTATGGACAGGGAAAGACCTAATCTAAGATCTGCACAAAAATATTTAGCCTTCAAATTCATACCGTCATCGTAGCATGCATGGACTCGACTCATATGGATGGGATTTCCATGAAAAAGATTGTGGGCCGAAAATGGGTGATCACTGTAAATTTCTCTTCTGTTTCCTATTTATATTTCTATCTTACCCCCTCAATTTAGCATTATGGACAGGGAAAGACCTAATCTAAGATCTGCACAAAAATATTTAGCCTTCAATTTCATACCGTCATCGTAGCATGCATGGACTCGACTCATATGACTGGTAATTCCATGAAAAATATTGTGGGCAGAAAATGGGTGATCACTGTACATTTCTCTTCTGTTTCCTATTTATATTTATATTTTACCTACTCAATTTAGCATTATTGACAGGGAAAGACCTAATCTAAGATCTGCACATAAATATTTTACCTTCAAATTCATACCGTGATCGTAGCATGCATGGACTCGACTCATATGACTGGGATTTACATGAAAAATATTGTGGACAGAAAATGGGTGATCACTGTACATTTCTCTTCTGTTTCCTATTTATATTTCTATTTTACCTCCTCAATTTAGCATTATGGACAGGGAAAGACCTAATCTAAGATATGCACAAAAATATTTATCCTTCAAATTCATACCTTCATCGTAGCATGCATGGACTCGATTCATGTGAATGGGATTTCCATGAAAAAGATTGTGGGCCGAAAATGGGTGATCACTGTACATTTCTATTCTGTTTCCTATTTATATTTATATTTTACCTCCTCAATTTAGCATTATGGACAGGGAAAGAACTAATCTAAGATCTGCACAAAAATATTTAGCCTTCAAATTCATACCGTCATCGTAGCATGCATGGACTCGACTCATATGGATGGGATTTCCATGAAAAATATTGTGGGCCGAAAATGGTGATCACTGTACATTTCTCTTCTGTTTCCTATTTATATTTATATTTTACCTCCTCAATTTAGCATTATGGACAGGGAAAGACCTAATCTAAGATCTGCACAAAAATATTTAGCCTTCAAATTCATACCGTCATCGCAGCCTGCATGGAGTCGGCTCATATGAATGGGATTTCCATGAAAAAGATTGTGGGCCGAAAATGGGTGATCACTGTACATTTGTCTTCTGTTTCCGATTTATATTTCTATTTTACCACCTCAATTTAGCATTATTGACAGGGAAAGACCTAATCTAAGATCTGCACAAAAATATTTTGCCTTCAAATTCATACCGTCATCGTAGCATTCATGGACTCGACTCATATGACTGGGATTTCCATGAAAAATATTGTGGGCCGAAAATGGGTGATCACTGTACATTTCTCTTCTGTTTCCTATTTATATTTATATTTTACCTCCTCAATTTAGTATTATGGACAGGGAAAGACCTAATCTAAGATCTGCACAAAAATATTTTGCCTTCAAATTCATACCGTGATCGTAGCATGCATGGACTCGACTCATATGAATGGGATTTCCATGAAAAATATTCTGGGCAGAAAATGGGTGATCACTGTACATTTCTCTTCTTTTTCCAATTTATATTTCTATTTTACCTCCTCAATTTAGCATTATTGACAGGGAAAGACCTAATCTAAGATCTGCACAAAAATATTTAGCCTTCAAATACATACCGTCATCGTAGCATGCATGGACTCGACTCATATGAATGGGATTTCCATGAAAAAGATTGTGGGCCGAAAATGGGGGATCACTGTACATTTCTCTTCGGTATCCTATTTATATTTCTATTTTACCTCCTAATTTAGCATTATTGACAGGGAAAGACCTAATCTGAGATCTGCACAAAAATATTTAGCCTTCAAATTCATACCGTCATTGTAGCATGCATGGACTCGACTCATATGGATGGGATTTCCATGAAAAATATTGTGGGCCGAAAATGGTGATCACTGTACATTTCTCTTCTGTTTCCTATTTATATTTATATTTTACCTCCTCAATTTAGCATTATGGACAGGGAAAGACCTAATCTAAGATCTGCACAAAAATATTTAGCCTTCAAATTCATACCGTCATCGTAGCATGCATGGACTCGACTCATATGACTGGGATTTCCATGAAAAATATTGTGGGCAGAAAATGGGTGATCACTGTACATTTCTCTTCTGTTTCCTATTTATATTTCTATTTTACATCCTCAATTTAGCATTATGGACAGGGAAAGACCTAATCTAAGATCTGCACAAAAATATTTTGCCTTCAAATTCATACCGTGATCGTAGCATGCATGGACTCGACTCATATGAATGGGATTTCCATGAAAAATATTCTGGGCAGAAAATGGGTGATCACTGTACATTTCTCTTCTTTTTCCAATTTATATTTCTATTTTACCTCCTCAATTTAGCATTATGGACAGGGAAAGACCTAATCTAAGATCTGCACAAAAATATTTAGCCTTCAAATTCATACCGTCATCGCAGCCTGCATGGAGTCGGCTCATATGAATGGGATTTCCATGAAAAAGATTGTGGGCCGAAAATGGGTGATCACTGTACATTTGTCTTCTGTTTCCGATTTATATTTCTATTTTACCACCTCAATTTAGCATTATTGACAGGGAAAGACCTAATCTAAGATCTGCACAAAAATATTTTGCCTTCAAATTCATACCGTCATCGTAGCATGCATGGACTCGACTCATATGACTGGGATTTCCATGAAAAATATTGTGGGCCGAAAATGGGTGATCACTGTACATTTCTCTTCTGTTTCCTATTTATATTTATATTTTACCTCCTCAATTTAGTATTATGGACAGGGAAAGACCTAATCTAAGATCTGCACAAAAATATTTAGCCTTCAAATTCATACCGTCATCGTAGCATGCATGGACTCGACTCATATGGATGGGATTTCCATGAAAAAGATTGTGGGCCGAAAATGGGTGATCACTGTAAATTTCTCTTCTGTTTCCTATTTATATTTCTATCTTACCCCCTCAATTTAGCATTATGGACAGGGAAAGACCTAATCTAAGATCTGCACAAAAATATTTAGCCTTCAAATTCATACCGTCATCGTAGCATGCATGGACTCGACTCATATGACTGGTAATTCCATGAAAAATATTGTGGGCAGAAAATGGGTGATCACTGTACATTTCTCTTCTGTTTCCTATTTATATTTATATTTTACCTACTCAATTTAGCATTATTGACAGGGAAAGACCTAATCTAAGATCTGCACATAAATATTTTACCTTCAAATTCATACCGTGATCGTAGCATGCATGGACTCGACTCATATGACTGGGATTTACATGAAAAATATTGTGGGCAGAAAATGGGTGATCACTGTACATTTCTCTTCTGTTTCCTATTTATATTTCTATTTTACCTCCTCAATTTAGCATTATGGACAGGGAAAGACCTAATCTAAGATATGCACAAAAATATTTATCCTTCAAATTCATACCGTCATCGTAGCATGCATGGACTCGATTCATGTGAATGGGATTTCCATGAAAAAGATTGTGGGCCGAAAATGGGTGATCACTGTACATTTCTATTCTGTTTCCTATTTATATTTATATTTTACCTCCTCAATTTAGCATTATGGACAGGGAAAGAACTAATCTAAGATCTGCACAAAAATATTTAGCCTTCAAATTCATACCGTCATCGTAGCATGCATGGACTCGACTCATATGGATGGGATTTCCATGAAAAATATTGTGGGCCGAAAATGGTGATCACTGTACATTTCTCTTCTGTTTCCTATTTATATTTATATTTTACCTCCTCAATTTAGCATTATGGACAGGGAAAGACCTAATCTAAGATCTGTACAAAAATATTTTGCCTTCAAATTCATACCGTGATCGTAGCATGCATGGACTCGACTCATATGAATGGGATTTCCATGAAAAATATTCTGGGCAGAAAATGGGTGATCACTGTACATTTCTCTTCTTTTTCCAATTTATATTTCTATTTTACCTCCTCAATTTAGCATTATGGACAGGGAAAGACCTAATCTAAGATCTGCACAAAAATATTTAGCCTTCAAATTCATACCGTCATCGCAGCCTGCATGGAGTCGACTCATATGAATGGGATTTCCATGAAAAAGATTGTGGGCCGAAAATGGGTGATCACTGTACATTTGTCTTCTGTTTCCGATTTATATTTCTATTTTACCACCTAAATTTAGCATTATGGACAGGGAAAGACCTAATCTACGATCTGAACAAAAATATTTAGCCTTCAAATTCATACCGTCATCGTAGCAAGCATGGATTCGACTCATATGAATGGGATTTCCATGAAAAAGATTGTGGGGCGAAAATGGGTGATCACTGTACATTTCTCTTCTCTTTCCTATTTATATTTCTATTTTACCTCCTCAATTTAGCATTATGGACAGGGAAAGACCTAATCTAACATCTGCACAAAAATATTTAGCCTTCAAATTCATACCGTCATCGTAGCATGCATGGACTCGACTCATATGAATGGGATTTCCATGAAAAAGATTGTGGGCCGAAAATGGGTGATCACTGTACATTTCTCTTCGGTTTCCTATTTATATTTCTATTTTACCTCCTAATTTAGCATTATTGACAGGGAAAGACCTAATCTGAGATCTGCACAAAAATATTTAGCCTTCAAATTCATACCGTGATCGTAGCATGCATGGACTCGACTCATATGACTGGGATTTCCATGAAAAATATTGTGGGCAGAAAATGGGTGATCACTGTACATTTCTCTTCTGTTTCCTATTTATATTTATATTTTACCTCCTCAATTTAGCATTATGGACAGGGAAAGACCTAATCTAAGATCTGCACAAAAATATTTAGCCTTCAAATTCATACCGTCATCGTAGCATGCATGGACTCGACTCATATGGATGGGATTTCCATGAAAAAGATTGTGGGACGAAAATGGGTGATCACTGTACATTTCTCTTCTGTTTCCTATTCATATTTCTATTTTACCTCCTCAATTTAGCATTATGGACAGGGAAAGACCTAATCTAAGATCTGCACAAAAATATTTTGCCTTCAAATTCATACCGTGATCGTAGCATGCATGGACTCGACTCATATGAATGGGATTTCCATGAAAAAGATTGTGGCCCGAAAATGGGTGATCACTGTACATTTCTCTTCTGTTTCCTATTTATATTTCTATTTTACCTCCTCAATTTAGCATTATGGACAGGGAAAGACCTAATCTAAGATCTGCACAAAAATATTTAGCCTTCAAATTCATACCGTCATCGTAGCATGCATGGACTCGACTCATATGAATGGGATTTCCATGAAAAAGATTGTGGGCCGAAAATGGGTGATCACTGTACATTTCTCTTCTGTTTCCTATTTATATTTATATTTTACCTCCTCAATTTAGCATTATGGACAGGGAAAGACCTAATCTAAGATCTGCACAAAAATATTTAAACTTCAAATTTATACCGTGGTCGTAGCATGCATGGACTCGACTCATATGACTGGGATTTCCATGAAAAATATTGTGGGCAGAAAATGGGCGATCACTGTACATCTCTCTTCTTTTTCCTATTTATATTTCTATTTTACCTCCTCAATTTAGCATTATGGACAGGGAAAGACCTAATCTAAGATCTGAACAAAAATATTTAGCCTTCAAATTCATACCGTCATCGTAGCATGCATGGACTCGACTCATATGAATGGGATTTCCATGAAAAATATTGTGGGCCGAAAATGGGTGATCACTGTACATTTCTCTTCGGTTTCCTATTTATATTTCTATTTTACCTCCTAATTTAGCATTATTGACAGGGAAAGACCTAATCTGAGATCTGCACAAAAATATTTAGCCTTCAAATTCATACCGTCATTGTAGCATGCATGGACTCGACTCATATGACTGGGATTTCCATGAAAAAGATTGTGGGCCAAAAATGGGTGATCACAGTGCATTTCTCTTCTGTTTCCTATTTATATTTCTATTTTACCTCCTCAATTTAGCATTATGGACAGGGAAAGACCTAATCTAAGATCTGCACAAAAATATTTAGCCTTCAAATTCATACCGTCATCGTAGCATGCATGGACTCGACTCATATGAATGGGATTTCCATGAAAAAGATTGTATGCCGAAAATGGGTGATCACTGTACATTTCTCTTCGGTTTCCTATTTATATTTCTATTTTACCTCCTAATTTAGCATTATTGACAGGGAAAGACCTAATCTAAGATCTGCACAAAAATATTTTGCCTTCAAATTTATACCGTGGTCGTAGCATGCATGGACTCGACTCATATGACTGGGATTTCCATGAAAAATATTGTGGGCAGAAAATGGGTGATCACTGTACATTTCTCTTCTTTTTCCTATTTATATTTCTATTTTACCTCCTCAATTTAGCATTATGGACAGGGAAAGACCTAATCTAAGATCTGCACAAAAATATTTAGCCTTCAAATTCATACCGTCATCGCAGCATGCATGGAGTCGACTCATATGAATGGGATTTATATGAAAAAGATTGTGGGTCGAAAATGGGTGATCACTGTACATTTCTCTTCTGTTTCCTATTCATATTTCTATTTTACCTCCTCAATTTAGCATTATGGACAGGGAAAGACCTAATCTAAGATCTGCACAAAAATATTTTGCCTTCAAATTCATACCGTGATCGTAGCATGCATGGACTCGACTCATATGAATGGGATTTCCATGAAAAAGATTGCGGGCCGAAAATGGGTGATCACTGTACATTTCTCTTCTGTTTCCTATTTTTATTTATATTTTACCTCCACAATTTAGCATTATGGACAGGGAAAGACCTAATCTAAGATCTGCACAAAAATATTTACCCTTCAAATTCATACCGTCATCGGAGCATGCATGGACTCGACTCATATGAATGGGATTTCCATGAAAAAGATTGTGGGCCGAAAATGTGTGATCACTGTACATTTCTCTTCTGTTTCCTATTTATATTTCTATTTTACCTCCTCAATTTAGCATTATGGACAGGGAAAGACCTAATCTAAGATCTGCACAAAAATATTTAGCCTTCAATTTCATACCGTCATCGTAGCATTCATGGACTCGACTCATATGAATGGGATTTCCATGAAAAAGATTGTGGGCCGAAAATGGGTGATCACTGTACATTTCTCTTCTGTTTCCTATTTATATTTATATTTTACCTCCTCAATTTAGCATTATGGACAGGGAAAGACCTAATCTAAGATCTTCACAAAAATATTTAGCCTTCAAATACATACCGTGATCGTAGCATGCATGGACTCGACTCATATGACTGGGATTTCCATGAAAAATATTATGGGCCGAAAATGGGTGATCACTGTACATTTCTCTTCTGTTTCCTATTTATATTTATATTTTACCTCCTCAATTTAGCATTATGGACAGGGAAAGACCTAATCTAATATCTGCACAAAAATATTTAGCCTTCAAATTCATACCGTCATCGTAGCATGCATGGACTCGACTCATATGGATGGGATTTCCATGAAAAAGATTGTGGGCCGAAAATGGGTGATCACTGTACATTTCGCTTCTGTTTCCTATTTATATTTCTATCTTACCCCCTCAATTTAGCATTATGGACAGGGAAAGACCTAATCTAAGATCTGCACAAAAATATTTAGTCTTCAAATTCATACCGTCATCGTAGCATGCATGGACTCGACTCATATGACTGGGATTTCCATGACAAATATTGTGGGCAGAAAATGGGTGATCACTGTACATTTCTCTTCTGTTTCCTATTTATATTTATATTTTACCTCCTCAATTTAGCCTTATGGACAGGGAAAGAACTAATCTAAGATCTGCACAAAAATATTTAGCCTTCAAATTCATACCGTCATCGTAGCATGCATGGACTCGACTCATATGACTGGGATTTCCATGACAAATATTGTGGGCAGAAAATGGGTGATCACTGTACATTTCTCTTCTGTTTCCTATTTATATTTCTAGTTTACATCCTCAATCTAGCATTATGGACAGGTAAAGACCTAATCTAAGATCTGCACAAAAATATTTTGCCTTCAAATTCATACCGTGATCGTAGCATGCATGGACTCGACTCATATGAATGGGATTTCCATGAAAAATATTGTGGGCGGAAAATGGGTGATCACTGTACATTTCTCTTCTGTTTCATATTCATATTTCTATTTTACCTCCTCAATTTAGCATTATGGACAGGGAAAGACCTAATCTAAGATCGGCACAAAAATATTTAAACTTCAAATTTATACCGTGGTCGTAGCATGCATGGACTCGACTCATATGACTGGGATTTCCATGAAAAATATTGTGGGCAGAAAATGGGTGATCACTGTACATTTCTCTTCTTTTTCCTATTTATATTTCTATTTTACCTCCTCAATTTAGCATTATGGACAGGGAAAGACCTAATCTAAGATCTGCACAAAAATATTTAGCCTTCAAATTCATACCGTCATCGCAGCATGCATGGAGTCGACTCATATGAATGGGATTTATATGAAAAAGATTGTGGGTCGAAATTGGGTGATCACTGTACATTTCTCTTCTGTTTCCTATTTATATTTCTATTTTACCTCCTAATTTAGCATTATTGACAGGGAAAGACCTAATCTGAGATTTGCACAAAAATATTTAGCCTTCAAATTCATACCGTCATTGTAGCATGCATGGACTCGACTCATATGACTGGGATTTCCATGAAAAATATTATGGGCAGAAAATGGGTGATCACTGTACATTTCTCTTCTGTTTCCTATTTATATTTATATTTTACCTCCTCAATTTAGCATTATGGACAGGGAAAGACCTAATCTAAGATCTGCACAAAAATATTTAGCCTTCAAATTCGTACCGTCATCGTAGCATGCATGGACTCGACTCATATGATTGGGATTTCCATGAAAAAGATCGTGGACCGAAAATGTGTGATCACTGTATATTTATCTTCTGTTTCCTATTTATATTTCTATTTTACATCCTCAATTTAGCATTATTGACAGGGAAAGACCTAATCTAAGATCTGCACAAAAATATTTAGCCATCAAATTCATACCGTGATCGTAGCATGCATGGACTCGACTCATATGACTGGGATTTCCATGAAAAATATTCTGGGCAGAAAATGGGTGATCACTGTACATTTCTCTTCTGTTTCCTATTTATATTTCTATTTTACCTCCTCAATTTAGCATTATGGACAGGGAAAGACCTAATCTAAGATCTGCACAAAAATATTTAGCCTTCAAATTCATACCGTCATCGTAGCATGCATGGACTCGACTCATATGACTGGGATTTCCATGAAAAATATTGTGGGCAGAAAATGGGTGATCACTGTACATTTCTCTTCTGTTTCCTATTTATATTTCTATTTTACCTCCTCGATTTAGCATTATGGACAGGGAAAGACCTAATCTAAGATCTGCACAAAAATATTTAGCCTTCAAATTCCTACCGTCATCGTAGCCTGCATGGACTCGACTCATATGACTGGGATTTCCATGAAAAAGATTTTGGGCCGAAAATGGGTGATCACTGTACATTTCTCTTCTCTTTCCTATTTATATTTCTATTTTACCTCCTCAATTTAGCATTATGGACAGGGAAAGACCTAATCTAAGATCTGCACAAAAATATTTTCCCTTCAAATTCATACCGTAATCGTAGCATTTATGGACTCGACTCATATGAATGGGATTTCCATGAAAAAGATTGTGGGCCGAAAATGGGCGATCACTGTACATTTCTCTTCTGTTTCCTATTTATATTTCTACTTTTACCTCCTAATTTAGCATTACTGACAGGGAAAGACCTAATCTAAGATCTGCACAAAAATATTTAGCCTTCAAATTCATACCGTGATCGTAGCATGCGTGGACTCGACTCATATGACTGGGATTTCCATGAAAAAGATTGTGGGCCGAAAATGGGTGATCACTGTACATTTCTCTTCTGTTTCCTATTTATATTTCTATTTTACCTCCTCAATTTAGCATTATGGACAGGGAAAGACCTAATCTAAGATCTGCACAAAAATATTTAGCCTTCAAATTCATACCGTCATCGCAGCATGCATGGAGTCGACTCATATGAATGGGATTTCCATGAAAAAGATTGTGGGCCGAAAATGGGTGATCACTGTACATTTCTCTTCTGTTTCCTATTTATATTTATATTTTACCTCCTCAATTTAGCATTATGGACAGGGAAAGACCTAATCTAAGATCTGCACAAAAATATTTAGCCTTCAAATTCATACCGTCATCGTAGCATACATGATCTCGACTCATATGACTGGGATTTCCATGAAAAATATTATGGGCAGAAAATGGGTGATCACTGTACATTTCTCTTCTGTTTCCTATTTATATTTATATTTTACCTCCTCAATTTAGCATTATGGACAGGGAAAGACCTAATCTAAGATCTGCACAAAAATATTTAGCCTTCAAATACATACCGACATCGTAGCATGCATGGACTCGACTCATATGAATGGGATTTCCATGAAAAAGATCGTGGACCGAAAATGGGTGATCACTGTATATTTATCTTCTGTTTCCTATTTATATTTCTATTTTACATCCTCAATTTAGCATTATTGACAGGGAAAGACCTAATCTAAGATCTGCACAAAAATATTTAGCCTTCAAATTCATACCGTGATCGTAGCATGCATGGACTCGACTCATATGACTGGGATTTCCATGAAAAATATTGTGGGCAGAAAATGGGTGATCACTGTACATTTCTCTTCTGTTTCCTATTTATATTTCTATTTTACCTCCTCAATTTAGCATTATGGACAGGGAAAGACCTAATCTAAGATCTGCACAAAAATATTTAGCCTTCAAATTCATACCTTCATCGTAGCATGCATGGACTCGACTCATATGACTGGGATTTCCATGAAAAATATTGTGGGCAGAAAATGGGTGATCACTGTACATTTCTCTTCTGTTTCCTATTTATATTTCTATTTTACCTCCTCGATTTAGCATTATGGACAGGGAAAGACCTAATCTAAGATCTGCACAAAAATATTTAGCCTTCAAATTCATACCGTCATCGTAGCCTGCATGGACTCGACTCATATGACTGGGATTTCCATGAAAAAGATTGTGGGCCGAAAATGGGTGATCACTGTACATTTCTCTTCTGTTTCCTATTTATATTTCTATTTTACCTCCTCAATTTAGCATTATGGACAGGGAAAGACCTAATCTAAGATCTGCACAAAAATATTTTGCCTTCAAATTCATACCGTAATCGTAGCATTTATGGACTCGACTCATATGAATGGGATTTCCATGAAAAAGATTGTGGGCCGAAAATGGGCGATCACTGTACATTTCTCTTCTGTTTCCTATTTATATTTCTAGTTTTACCTCCTAATTTAGCATTACTGACAGGGAAAGACCTAATCTAAGATCTGCACAAAAATATTTAGCCTTCAAATTCATACCGTGATCGTAGCATGCGTGGACTCGACTCATATGACTGGGATTTCCATGAAAAAGATTGTGGGCCGAAAATGGGTGATCACTGTACATTTCTCTTCTGTTTACTATTTATATTTCTATTTTACCTCCTCAATTTAGCATTATGGACAGGGAAAGACCTAATCTAAGATCTGCACAAAAATATTTAGCCTTCAAATTCATACCGTCATCGCAGCATGCATGGAGTCGACTCATATGAATGGGATTTCCATGAAAAAGATTGTGGGCCGAAAATGGGTGATCACTGTACATTTCTCTTCTGTTTCCTATTTATATTTATATTTTACCTCCTCAATTTAGCATTATGGACAGGGAAAGACCTAATCTAAGATCTGCACAAAAATATTTAGCCTTCAAATTCATACCGTCATCGTAGCATACATGATCTCGACTCATATGACTGGGATTTCCATGAAAAAGATTGTGGGCCGAAAATGGCTGATCACTGTACATTTCTCTTCTGTTTCCTATTTATATTTCTATTTTACCTCCTCAATTTAGCATTATGGACAGAGAATGACCTAATCTAAAATCTGCACAAAAATATTTAGCCTTCAAATACATACCTGATCGTAGCATGCATGGACTCGACTCATATGACTGGGATTTCCATGAAAAATATTGTGGGAAGAAAATGGGTGATCACTGTACATTTCTCTTCTGTTTCCTATTTATATTTCTATTTTACCTCCTCAATTTAGCATTATGGACAGGGAAAGACCTAATCTAAGATCTGCACAAAAATATTTAGCCTTCAAATTCATACCATCATCGTAGCATGCATGGACTAGACTCATATGACTGGGATTTCCATGAAAAAGATTGTGGGCCGAAAATGGGTGATCACTGTACATTTCTCTTCTGTTTCCTATTTATATTTCTATTTTACCTCTTCAATTTAGCATTATGGACAGGGAAAGACCTAATCTAATATCTGCACAAAATTATTTAGCCTTCAAATTCATACCGTCATCGTAGCATGCATGGACTCGACTCATATGAATGGGATTTCCATGAAAAAGATTGTGGGCCGAAAATGGGTGATCACTGTACATTTCTCTTCTGTTTCCTATTTATATTTCTATTTTACCTCCTAATTTAGCATTATTGACTGGGAAAGACATAATCTAAGATCTGCACAAAAATATTTAGCCTTCAAATTCATACCGTCGTCGTAGCATGCATGGACTCGACTCATATGACTGGGATTTCCATGAAAAATGTTGTGGTTAGAAAATGGGTGATCACTGTACATTTCTCTTCTGTTTCCTATTTATATTTCTATTTTACCTTCTCAATTTAGCATTATGGACAGGGAAAGACCTAATCTAAGATCTGCACAAAAATATTTAGCCTTCAAATTCATACCGTCATCGTAGCATGCATGGACTCGACTCATATGACTGGGATTTCCATGAAAAATATTTAGGGCCGAAAATGGGTGATCACTGTACATTTTTCTTCTGTTTCCTATTTATATTTCTATTTTACCTCCTCAATTTAGCATTATGGACAGGGAAAGACCTAATCTAAGATCTGCACAAAAATATTTAGCCTTCCAATTCATAACGTCATCGTAGCATGCATGGACTCGACTCATATGAATGGGATTTCCATGAAAAATATTGTGGGCCGAAAATGGTTGATCACTGTACATTTCTCTTCTGTTTCCTATTTATATTTATATTTTACCTCCTCAATTTAGCATTATGGACAGGGAAAGACCTAATCTAAGATCTGCACAAAAATATTTAGCCTTCAAATTCATACCGTCATCGTAGCATACATGGACTCCACTCATATGACTGGGATTTCCATGAAAAATATTATTGGCAGAAAATGGGTGATCACTGTACATTTCTCTTCTGTTTCCTATTTATATTTATATTTTACCTCCTCAATTTAGCATTATGGACAGGGAAAGACCTAATCTAAGATCTGCACAAAAATATTTAGCCTTCAAATTCATACCGTCATCGTAGCATGCATGGACTCGACTCATATAACTGGGATTTCCATGAAAAATATTGTGGGCCGAAAAAGGGTGATCACTGTACATTTCTCTTCTGTTTCCTATTTATATTTCTATTTTACCTCCTCAATTTAGCATTATGGACAGGGAAAGACCTAATATAAGATCTGCACAAAAATATTTAGCCTTCCAATTCATAACGTCATCGTAGCATGCATGGACTCGACTCATATGAATGGGATTTCCATGAAAAATATTATGGGCAGAAAATGGGTGATCACTGTACATTTCTCTTCTGTTTCCTATTTATATTTCTATTTTACCTCCTCAATTTAGCATTATGGACAGGGAAAGACCTAATCTAAGATCTGCACAAAAATATTTACCCTTCAAATTCATACCGTCATCGTAGCATGCATGGACTCGACTCATATGAATGGGATTTCCATGAAAAAGATTGTGGACAGAAAATGGGTGATCACTGTACATTTCTCTTCTGTTTCCCATTTATATTTCTATTTTACCTCCACAATTTAGCATTATGGACAGGGAAAGACCTAATCTAAGTTCTGCACAAAAATATTTAGCCTTCAAATTCATACCGTCATCGTAGCATGCATGGACTCGACTCATATGAATGGGATTTCCATGAAAAAGATTGTGGGCCGAAAATGGGTGATCACTGTACATTTCTCTTCTGTTTCCCATTTATATTTCTATTTTACCTCCTCAATTTAGCATTATGGACAGGGAAAGAC
This sequence comes from Acanthosepion lycidas, assembly GCA_963932145.1. Taxonomy (NCBI): domain Eukaryota; kingdom Metazoa; phylum Mollusca; class Cephalopoda; order Sepiida; family Sepiidae; genus Acanthosepion; species Acanthosepion lycidas. The sequence continues at coordinate 674,060 of OZ010604.1, read as the reverse complement.
CTAATCTAAGATCTGCACAAAAATATTTTGCCTTCAAATTCATACCGTCATCGTAGCATGCATGGACTCGACTCACATGAATGGGATTTCCATGAAAAAGGTTGTGGGCCGAAAATGGGTGATCACTGTACATTTCTCTTCTGTTTTTATTTATATTTATATTTTACCTCCTCAATTTGGCATTATGGACAGGGAAAGACCTAATCTAATATCTGCACAAAAATATTTAGCCTTCAAATTCATACCGTCATCGTAGCATGCATGGAATCGACTCATATGAATGGGATTTCCATGAAAAAGATTGTGGGCCGAAAAAGGGTGATCACTGTACATTTCTCTTCTGTTTCCCATTTATATTTATATTTTACCTCCTCAATTTAGCATTATGGACAGGGAAAGACCTAATCTAATATCTGCACAAAAATATTTAGCCTTCAAATTCATACCGTGATCGTAGCATGCATGGACTCGACTCATATGACTGGGATTTCCATGAAAAATATTGTGGGCAGAAAATGGGTGATCACTGTACATGTCTCATCTGTTTCCTATTTATATTTCTATTTTACCTCCTCAATTTAGCATTATGGACAGGGAAAGACCTAATCTAAGATCTGCACAAAAATATTTAGCCTTCAAATTCATACCCTCATCGTAGCATGCATGGACTCGACTCATATGACTGGGATTTCCATGAAAAATATTGTGGGCAGAAAATGGGTGATCACTGTACATTTCTCTTCTGTTTCCTATTTATATTTCTATTTTACCTCCTCAATTTAGCATTATGGACAGGGAAAGACCTAATCTAAGATCTGCACAAAAATATTTAGCCTTCAAATTCATACCGTCATCGTAGCCTGCATGGAGTCGACTCATATGACTGGGATTTCCATGAAAAAGATTGTCGGCAGAAAATGGGTGATCACTGTACATTTCTCTTCTGTTTCCTATTTATATTTCTATTTTACCTCCTCAATTTAGCATTATGGACAGGGAAAGACCTAATCTAAGATCTGCACAAAAATATTTTGCCTTCAAATTCATACCGTCATCGTAGCATTTATGGACTCGACTCATATGAATGAGATTTCCATGAAAAAGATTGTGGGCCGAAAATGGGTGATCACTGTACATTTCTCTTCTGTTTCCTATTTATATTTATATTTTACCTCCTCAATTTAACATTATGGACAGGGAAAGACCTAATCTAAGATCTGCACAAAATTATTTAGCCTTCAAATTTATACCGTCATCGTAGCATGCATGGACTCGACTCATATGACTGGGATTTCCATGAAAAATATTGTGGTTAGAAAATGGGTGATCACTGTACATTTCTCTTCTGTTTCCTATTTATATTTCTATTTTACCTTCTTAATTTAGCATTATGGACAGGGAAAGACCTAATGTAAGATCTGCACAAAAATATTTAGCCTTCAAATTCATACCGTGATAGTAGCCTGCATGGACTCGATCCATATGACTGGGATTTCCATGAAAAATATTGTGGGCCGAAAATGGGTGATCACTGTACATTTCTCTTCTGTTTCCTCTTTATATTTATATTTTACCTCCTCAATTTAGCATTATTGACAGGGAAAGACCTAATCTAAGATCTGCACAAAAATATTTAGCCTTCAAATTCATACCGTCATCGTAGCATGCATGGACTCGACTCACATGAATGGGATTTCCATGAAAACGATTGTGGGCCGAAAATGGGTGATCACTGTACATTTCTCTTCTGTTTCCTATTTATATTTATATTTTACCTCCTCAATTTGGCATTATGGACAGGGAAAGACCTAATCTAAGATCTGCACAAAAATATTTAGCCTTCAAATTCATACCGTGATCGTAGCATGCATGGACTCGACTCATATGACTGGGATTTCCATGAAAAATATATTGGGCAGAAAATGGGTGATCACTGTACATGTCTCTTCTGTTTCCTATTTATATTTATATTTTACCTCCTCAATTTAGCATTATGGACAGGGAAAGACCTAATCTAAGATCTGCACAAAAATATTTAGCCTTCAAATTCATACCGTCATCTTGGCATGCATGGACTCGACACATATGAATGGGACTTCCATGAAAAAGATTGTGGACCGAAAATGGGTGATCACTGTACATTTCTCTTCTGTTTCCTATTTATATTTATATTTTACCTCCTCAATTTAGCATTATGGACAGGGAAAGACCTAATCTAAGATCTGCACAAAAATATTTAGCCTTCAAATTCATACCGTCATCGTAGCATGCATGGACTCGACTCACATGAATGGGATTACCATGAAAAAGATTGTGGGCCGAAAATGGGTGATCACTGTTCATTTCTCTTATGTTTCCTATTTATATTTTACCTCCTCAATTTGGCATTATGGACATGGAAAGACCGAATCTAATATCTGCACAAAAATATTTAGCCTTCAAATTCATACCGTCATCGTAGCATTCATGGACTCGACTCATATGAATGGGATTTCCATGAAAAAGATTGTGGGCCGAAAATGGGTGATCACTGTACATTTCTCTTCTGTTTCCTATTTATATTTCTATTTTACCTCCTCAATTTAGCATTATGGACAGGGAAAGACCTAATCTAAGATCTGCACAAAAATATTTAGCCTTCAAATTCATACCGTGATCGTAGCATGCATGGACTCGACTCATATGACTGGGATTTCTATGAAAAATATTATGGGCAGAAAATGGGTGATCACTGTACATTACTCTTCTGTTTCCTATTTATATTTCTATTTTACCTCCTCAATTTAGCATTATGGACAGGGAAAGACCTAATCTAAGATCTGTCAAAAATATTTAGCCTTCAAATTCATACCGTGATCGTAACATGCATGGACTCGACTCATATGAATGGGATTTCCATGAAAAAGATTGTGGACCGAAAATGGGTGATCACTGTACATTTCTCTTCTGTTTCCCATTCATATTTATATTTTACCTCCTCAATTTAGCATTATGGACAGGTAAAGACCTAATCTAAGATCTGCACAAAAATATTTAGCCTTCAAATTCACACCGTCATCGTAGCCTGCATGGACTCGACTCATATGACTGGGATTTCCATGAAAAAGATTGTGGGCCGAAAATGGGTGATCACTGTACATTTCTCTTCTGTTTCCTATTTATATTTATATTTTAGCTCCTCAATTTACCATTATGGACAGGGAAAGACCTAATCTAAGATCTGCACAAAATTATTTAGCCTTCAAATTCATACCATCATCGTAGCATGCATGGACTCAACTCATATGAATGGGATTTCCATGAAAAAGAGTGTGGGCCGAAAATGGGTGATCACTGTACATTTCTCTTCTGTTTCCTATTTATATTTCTATTTTACCTCCTCAATTTAGCATTATGGACAGGGAAAGACCTAATCTAAGATCTGCACAAAAATATTTAGCCTTCAAATTCATACCGTGATCGTAGCATGCATGGACTCGACTCATATGACTGGGATTTCCCTGAAAAAGATTGTGGGCCGAAAATGGGTGATCACTGTACATTTCTCTTCTGTTTCCTATTTATATTTCTATTTTACCTCCTCAATTTAGCATTATGGACAGGGAAAGACCTAATCTAAGATCTGCACAAAAATATTTAGCCTTCAAATTCATACCGTGATCGTAGCATGCATGGACTCGACTCATATGACTGGGATTTCCATGAAAAATATTGTGGGCCGAAAATGGGTGATCACTGTACATTTCTCTTCTGTTTCCTATTTATATTACTATTTTACCTCCTCAATTTAGCATTATGGACAGGGAAAGACCTAATCTAAGATCTGCACAAAAATATTTAGCCTTCCAATTCATAACGTCATCGTAGCATGCATGGACTCGACTCATATGAATGGGATTTCCATGAAAAAGATTGTGGGCCGAAAATGGGTGATCACTGTACATTTCTCTTCTGTTTCCTATTTATATTTATATTTTACCTCCTCAATTCAGCATTATGGACAGGGAAAGACCTAATCTAAGATCTGCACAAAAATATTTAGCCTTCCAATCCATAACGTCATCGTAGCATGCATGGACTCGACTAATATGAATGGGATTTCCATGAAAAAGATTGTGGGCCGAAAATGGGTGATCACTGTACATTTCTCTTCTTTTTCCTATTTATATTTCTATTTTACCTCCAAAATTTAGCATTATGGACAGGGAAAGACCTAATCTAAGATCTGCACAAAAATATTTAGCCTTCAAATTCATACCGTGATCGTAGCATGCATGGACTCGACTCATATGACTGGGATTTCCAAGAAAAAGATTGTGGGCCGAAAATGGGTGATCACTGTACATTTCTCTTCTGTTTCCTATTTATATTTCTATTTTACCTCCTCAATTTAGCATTATGGACAGGGAAAGACCTAATCTAAGATCTGCACAAAAATATTTAGCCTTCAAATTCATACCGTGATCGTAGCATGCATGGACTCGACTCACATGAATGGGATTACCATGAAAAAGATTGTGGGCCGAAAATGGGTGATCACTGTACATTTCTCTTATGTTTCCTATTTATATTTTACCTCCTCAGTTTGGCATTATGGACATGGAAAGACCTAATCTAATATCTGCACAAAAATATTTAGCCTTCAAATTCATACCGTCATCGTAGCATTCATGGACTCGACTCATATGAATGGGATTTCCATGAAAAAGATTGTGGGCCGAAAATGGGTGATCACTGTACATTTCTCTTCTGTTTCCTATTTATATTTCTATTTTACCTCCTCAATTTAGCATTATGGACAGTGAAAGACCTAATCTAAGATCTGCACAAAAATATTTAGCCTTCAAATTCATACCGTGATCGTAGCATGCATGGACTCGACTCATATGACTGGGATTTCTATGAAAAATATTATGGGCAGAAAATGGGTGATCACTGTACATTTCTCTTCTGTTTCCTATTTATATTTCTATTTTACCTCCTCAATTTAGCATTATGGACAGGGAAAGACCTAATATAAGATCTGCACAAAAATATTTAGCCTTCAAATTCATACCGTGATCGTAACATGCATGGACTCGACTCATATGAATGGGATTTCCATGAAAAAGATTGTGGACCGAAAATGGGTGATCACTGTACATTTCTCTTCTGTTTCCCATTCATATTTATATTTTACCTCCTCAATTTAGCATTATGGACAGGGAAAGACCTAATCTAAGATCTGCACAAAAATATTTAGCCTTCAAATTCACACCGTCATCGTAGCCTGCATGGACTCGACTCATATGACTGGGATTTCCATGAAAAAGATTGTGGGCCGAAAATGGGTGATCACTGTACATTTCTCTTCTGTTTCCTATTTATATTTATATTTTAGCTCCTCAATTTAGCATTATGGACAGGGAAAGACCTAATCTAAGATCTGCACAAAATTATTTAGCCTTCAAATTCATACCATCATCGTAGCATGCATGGACTCGACTCATATGAATGGGATTTCCATGAAAAAGATTGTGGGCCAAAAATGGGTGATCACTGTACATTTCTCTTCTGTTTTCTATTTATATTTATATTTTACCTCCTCAATTTAGCATTATGGACAGGGAAAGACCTAATCTAAGATCTGCACAAAAATATTTAGCCTTCAAATTCACACCGTCATCGTAGCCTGCATGGACTCGACTCATATGACTGGGATTTCCATGAAAAAGATTGTGGGCCGAAAATGGGTGATCACTGTACATTTCTCTTCTGTTTCCTATTTATATTTATATTTTAGCTCCTCAATTTAGCATTATGGACAGGGAAAGACCTAATCTAAAATCTGCACAAAATTATTTAGCCTTCAAATTCATACCATCATCGTAGCATGCATGGACTCGACTCATATGAATGGGATTTCCATGAAAAAGATTGTGGGCCGAAAATGGGTGATCACTGTACATTTCTCTTCTGTTTCCTATTTATATTTCTGTTTTACCTCCTCAATTTAGCATTATGGACAGGGAAAGACCTAATCTAAGATCTGCACAAAAATATTTAGCCTTCAAATTCATACCGTGATCGTAGCATGCATGGACTCGACTCATATGACTGGGATTTCCCTGAAAAAGATTGTGGGCCGAAAATGGGTGATCACTGTACATTTCTCTTCTGTTTCCTATTTATATTTCTATTTTACCTCCTCAATTTAGCATTATGGACAGGGAAAGACCTAATCTAAGATCTGCACAAAAATATTTAGCCTTCAAATTCATACCGTGATCGTAGCATGCATGGACTCGACTCATATGACTGGGATTTCCATGAAAAATATTGTGGGCCGAAAATGGGTGATCACTGTACATTTCTCTTCTGTTTCCTATTTATATTTCTATTTTACCTCCTCAATTTAGCATTATGGACAGGGAAAGACCTAATCTAAGATCTGCACAAAAATATTTAGCCTTCCAATTCATAACGTCATCCTAGCATGCATGGACTCGACTCATATGAATGGGATTTCCATGAAAAAGATTGTGGGCCGAAAATGGGTGATCACTGTACATTTCTCTTCTGTTTCCTATTTATATTTCTATTTTACCTCCTCAATTTAGCATTATGGACAGGGAAAGACCTAATCTAAGATCTGCACAAAAATATTTAGCCTTCCAATCCATAACGTCATCGTAGCATGCATGGACTCGACTAATATGAATGGGATTTCCATGAAAAAGATTGTGGGCCGAAAATGGGTGATCACTGTACATTTCTCTTCTTTTTCCTATTTATATTTCTATTTTACCTCCTCAATTTAGCATTATGGACAGGGAAAGACCTAATCTAAGATCTGCACAAAAATATTTAGCCTTCAAATTCATACCGTGATCAAAGCATGCATGGACTCGACTCATATGACTGGGATTTGCAAGAAAAAGATTGTGGGCCGAAAATGGGTGATCACTGTACATTTCTCTTCTGTTTCCTATTTATATTTCTATTTTACCTCCTCAATTTAGCATTATGGACAGGGAAAGACCTAATCTAAGATCTGCACAAAAATATTTAGCCTTCAAATTCATACCGTCATCGTAGCATGCATGGACTCGACTCATATGACTGGGATTTCCATGAAAAATATTGTGGGCAGAAAATGGGTGATCACTGTACATTTCTCTTCTGTTTCCTATTTATATTTCTATTTTACCTCCTCAATTTAGCATTATGGACAGGGAAAGACGTAATCTAAGATCTGCACAAAAATATTTAGCCTTCCAATTCATAACGTCATCGTAGCATGCATGGACTCGACTCATATGAATGGGATTTCCATGAAAAATATTGTGGGCCGAAAATGGGTGATCACTGTACATTTCTCTTCTGTTTCCTATTTATATTTCTATTTTACCTCCTCAATTTAGCATTATGGACAGGGAAAGACCTAATCTAAGTTCTGCACAAAAATATTTAGATTTCCAATTCCTACCATGATCGTAGCATGCATGGACTCGACTCATATGACTGGGATTTCCATGAAAAAGATTGTGAGCAGAAAATGGGTGATCACTGTACATTTCTCTTCTGTTTGCTATTTATATTTCTATTTTACCTCCTCAATTTAGCATTATGGACAGGGAAAGACCTAATCTAAGATCTGCACAAAAATATTTAGCCTTCAAATTCATACCGTGATCGTAGCATGCATGGACTCGACTCATATGACTGGGATTTCCATGAAAAATATTATGGGCAGAAAATGGGTGATCACTGTACATTTCTCTTCTGTTTCCTCTTTATATTTCTATTTTACCTCCTCAATTTAGCATTATGGACAGGGAAAGACCTAATCTAAGATCTGCACAAAAATATTTAGCCTTCAAATTCATACCGTCATCGTAGCATGCATGGACTCGACTCATATGAATGGGATTTCCATGAAAAAGGTTGTGGGCCGAAAATGGGTGATCACTGTACATTTCTCTTCTGTTTCCCATTTATATTTCTATTTTACCTCCTCAATTTAGCATTATGGACAGGGAAAGACCTAATCTAAGATCAGCACAAAAATATTTAGCCTTCAAATTCATACCGTCATCGTAGCATGCATGGACTCGACTCATATGACTGGGATTTCCATGAAAAATATTGTGGGCCGAAAATGGGTGATCACTGTACATTTCTCTTCTGTTTCCTATTTATATTTATATTTTACCTCCTCAATTTAGCATTATGGACAGGGAAAGACGTAATCTAAGATCTGCACAAAAATATTTAGCCTTCCAATTCATAACGTCATCGTAGCATGCATGGACTCGACTCATATGAATGGGATTTCCATGAAAAATATTATGGGCAGAAAATGGGTGATCACTGTACATTTCTCTTCTGTTTCCTCTTTATATTTCTATTTTACCTCCTCAATTTAGCATTATGGACAGGGAAAGACCTAATCTAAGATCTGCACAAAAATATTTAGCCTTCAAATTCATACCGTGATCGTAGCATGCATGGACTCGACTCATATGAATGGGATTTCCATGAAAAAGGTTATGGGCCGAAAATGGGTGATCACTGTACATTTCTCTTCTGTTTCCCATTTATATTTCTATTTTACCTCCTCAATTTAGCATTATGGACAGGGAAAGACCTAATCTAAGATCAGCACAAAATTATTTAGCCTTCAAATTCATACCGTCATCGTAGCATGCATGGACTCGACTCATATGAATGGGATTTCCATGAAAAAGATTGTGGGCAGAAAATGGGTGATCACTGTACATTTCTCTTCTGTTTTCTATTTATATTTCTATTTTACCTCCTAATTTAGCATTATTGACTGGGAAAGACCTAATCTAAGATCTGCACAAAAATATTTAGCCTTCAAATTCATACCGTCATCGTAGCATGCATGGACTCGACTCATATGACTGGGATTTCCATGAAAAATGTTGTGGTTAGAAAATAAGTGATCACTGTACATTTCTCTTCTGTTTCCTATTTATATTTCTATTTTACCTTCTCAATTTTGCATTATGGACTGGGAAAGACCTAATCTAAGATCTGCACAAAAATATTTAGCCTTCAAATTCATACCGTGATCGTAGCATGCATGGACTCGACTCATATGACTGGGATTTCCATGAAAAATATTGTGGGCCGAAAATGGGTGATCACTGTACATTTCTCTTCTGTTTCCTATTTATATTTCTATTTTACCTCCTCAATTTAGCATTATAGACAGGGAAAGACCTAATCTAAGATCTGCACAAAAATATTTAACCTTCAAATTCATACCGTGATCGTAGCATGCATGGACTCGACTCATATGACTGGGATTTCCATGAAAAATATTATGGGCAGAAAATGGGTGATCACTGTACATTTCTCTTCTGTTTCCTATTTATATTTCTATTTTACCTCCTCAATTTAGCATTATGGACAGGGAAAGACCTAATCTAAGATCTGCACAAAAATATTTAGCCTTCAAATTCATACCGTGATCGTAGCATGCATGGACTCGACTCATATGACTGGGATTTCCAAGAAAAAGATTGTGGGCCGAAAATGGGTGATCACTGTACATTTCTCTTCTGTTTCCTATTTATATTTCTATTTTACCTCCTCAATTTAGCATTATGGACAGGGAAAGACCTAATCTAAGATCTGCACAAAAATATTTAGCCTTCAAATTCATACCGTCATCGTAGCATGCATGGACTCGACTCATATGACTGGGATTTCCATGAAAAATATTGTGGGCCGAAAATGGGTGATCACTGTACATTTCTCTTCTGTTTCCTATTTATATTTATATTTTACCTCCTCAATTTAGCATTATGGACAGGGAAAGACGTAATCTAAGATCTGCACAAAAATATTTAACCTTCCAATTCATAACGTCATCGTAGCATGCATGGACTCGACTCATATGAATGGGATTTCCATGAAAAATATTGTGGGCCGAAAATGGGTGATCACTGTACATTTCTCTTCTGTTTCCTATTTATATTTCTATTTTACCTCCTCAATTTAGCATTATGGACACGGAAAGACCTAATCTAAGATCTGCACAAAAATATTTAGCCTTCAAATTCATACCGTGATCGTAGCATGCATGGACTCGACTCATATGACTGGGATTTCCATGAAAAATATTATGGGCAGAAAATGGGTGATCACTGTACATTTCTCTTCTGTTTCCTCTTTATATTTCTATTTTACCTCCTCAATTTAGCATTATGGACAGGGAAAGACCTAATCTAAGATCTGCACAAAAATATTTAGCCTTCAAATTCATACCGTCATCGTAGCATGCATGGACTCGACTCATATGAATGGGATTTCCATGAAAAAGATTGTGGGCCGTAAATGGGAGATCACTGTACATTTCTCTTCTGTTTCCTATTTATATTTATATTTTACCTCCTCTATTTAGCATTATGGACAGGGAAAGACCTAATCTAAGATCTGCACAAAAATATTTTGCCTTCAAATTCATACCGTAATCGTAGCATTTATGGACTCGACTCATATTAAAGGGCTTTTCTATGAAAAAGATTGTGGGCCGAAAATGGGTGATCACTGTACATTTCTCTTCTGTTTCCCATTTATATTTCTATTTTACCTCCTCAATTTAGCATTATGGACATGGAAAGACCTAATCTAAGATCAGCACAAAAATATTTAGCCTTCAAATTCATACCGTCATCGTAGCATGCATGGACTCGACTCACATGAATGGGATTTCCATGAAAAAGATTGTGGGCCGAAAATGGGTGATCACTGTACATTTCTCTTCTGTTTCCTATTTATATATTTATTTTACCTCCTCAATTTAGCATTATGGACAGGGAAAGACCTAATCTAAAATCTGCACAAAAATATTTTGCCTTCATATTCATACCGTGAACGTAGCATGCATGGACTCGACTCATATGACTGGGATTTCCATGAAAAAGATTGTGGGCCGAAAATAGGTGATCACTGTACATTTCTCTTCTGTTTCCTATTTATATTTGTATTTTACCTCCTAATTTAGCATTATTGACTGGGAAAGACCTAATCTAAGATCTGCACAAAAATATTTAGCCTTCAAATTCATACCGTCATCGTAGCATGCATGGACTCGACTCATATGACTGGGATTTCCATGAAAAATGTTGTGGTTAGAAAATAAGTGATCACTGTAAATTTCTCTTCTGTTTCCTATTTATATTTCTATTTTACCTTCTCAATTTTGCATTATGGACAGGGAAAGACCTAATCTAAGATCTGCACAAAAATATTTAGCCTTCAAATTCATACCGTGATCGTAGCATGCATGGACTCGACTCATATGACTGGGATTTCCATGAAAAATATTGTGGGCCGAAAATGGGTGATCACTGTACATTTCTCTTCTGTTTCCTATTTATATTTCTATTTTACCTCCTCAATTTAGCATTATGGACAGGGAAAGACCTAATCTAAGTTCTGCACAAAAATATTTAACCTTCAAATTCATACCGTGATCGTAGCATGCATGGACTCGACTCATATGACTGGGATTTCCATGAAAAATATTATGGGCAGAAAATGGGTGATCACTGTACATTTCTCTTCTGTTTCCTATTTATATTTCTATTTTACCTCCTCAATTTAGCATTATGGACAGGGAAAGACCTAATCTAAGATCTGCACAAAAATATTTAGCCTTCAAATTCATACCGTCATCGTAGCATGCATGGACTCGACTCATATGACTGGGATTTCCATGAAAAATATTATGGGCAGGAAATGGGTGATCACTGTACATTTCTCTTCTGTTTCCTATTTATATTTCTATTTTACCTACTCAATTTAGCATTATGGACAGGGAAAGACCTAATCTAAGATCTGCACAAAAATATTTAGCCTTCAAATTCATACCGTCATCGTAGCATGCATGGACTCGACTCATATGAATGGGATTTCCATGAAAAAGATTGTGGGCCGAAAATGGGTGATCACTGTACATTTCTCTTCTGTTTCCTATTTATATTTCTATTTTACCTCCTAATTTAGCATTATTGACTGGAAAAGACCTAATCTAAGATCTGCACAAAAATATTTAGCCTTCAAATTCATACCGTCATCGTAGCATGCATGGACTCGACTCATATGACTGGGATTTCCATGAAAAATGTTGTGGTTAGAAAATAAGTGACCACTGTACATTTCTCTTCTGTTTCCTATTTATATTTCTATTTTACCTTCTCAATTTAGCATTATGGACAGGGAAAGACCTAATCTAAGATCTGCACAAAAATATTTAGCCTTCAAATTCATACCGTGATCGTAGCATGCATGGACTCGACTCATATGACTGGGATTTCCATGAAAAATATTATGGGCAGAAAATGGGTGATCACTGTACATTTCTCTTCTGTTTCCTCTTTATATTTCTATTTTACCTCCTCAATTTAGCATTATGGACAGGATAAGACCTAATCTAAGATCTGCACAAAAATATTTAGCCTTCAAATTCATACCGTCATCGTAGCATGCATGGACTCGACTCATGTGAATGGGATTTCCATGAAAAAGGTTGTGGGCCGAAAATGGGTGATCACTGTACATTTCTCTTCTGTTTCCCATTTATATTTCTATTTTACCTCCTCAATTTAGCATTATGGGCAGGGAAAGACCTAATCTAAGATCAGCACAAAAATATTTAGCCTTCAAATTCATACCGTCATCGTAGCATGCATGGACTCGACTCATATGACTGGGATTTCCATGAAAAAATTGTGGGTCGAAAATGGGTGATCGCTGTACATTTCTCTTCTGTTTCCTATTTATATTTCTATTTTACCTCCTCAATTTAGCATTATGGACAGGGAAAGACCTAATCTAAGATCTGCACAAAAATATTTAGCCTTCAAATTCATACCGTCATCGTAGCATGCATGGACTCGACTCATATGAATGGGATTTCCATGAAAAAGATTGTGGGCCGAAAATGGTTGATCACTGTACATTTCTCTTCTGTTTCCAATTTATATTTATATTTTACCTCCTCAATTTAGCATTATGGACAGGGAAAGACCTAATCTAAGATCTGCACAAAAATATTTAGACTTCAAATTCATACCGTGATCGTAGCATGCATGGATTCGACTCATATGACTGGGATTTCCATGAAAAATATTATGGGCAGAAAATGGGTGATCACTGTACATTTCTCTTCTGTTTCCTATTTATATTTATATTTTACCTCCTCAATTTAGCATTATGGACAGGGAAAGACCTAATCTAAGATCTGCACAAAAATATTTAGCCTTCAAATTCATACCGTGATCGTAGCATGCATGGACTCGACTCATATGACTGGGATTTCCATGAAAAATGTTGTGGTTAGAAAATGGGTGATCACTGTACATTTCTCTTCTGTTTCCTATTTATATTTCTATTTTACCTTCTCAATTTAGCATTAAGGACAGGGAAAGACCTAATCTAAGATCTGCACAAAAATATTTAGCCTTCAAATTCATACCGTGATCGTAGCATGCATGGACTCGACTCATATGACTGGGATTTCCATGAAAAATATTGTGGGCCGAAAATGGGTGATCACTGTACATTTCTCTTCTGTTTCCTATTTATATTTCTATTTTACCCCCTCAATTTAGCATTATGGACAGGGAAAGACCTAATCTAAGATCTGCACAAAAATATTTAGCCTTCCAATTCATAACGTCATCGTAGCATGCATGGACTCGACTCATATGATTGGGATTTTCATGAAAAAGTTTGTGGGCCGAAAATGGTTGATCACTGTACATTTCTCTTCTGTTTCCTATTTATATTTATATTTTACCTCCTCAATTTAGCATTATGGACAGGGAAAGACCTAATCTAAGATCTGCACAAAAATATTTAGCCTTCAAATTCATACCGTTATCGTAGCATACATGGACACGACTCATATGACTGGGATTTCCATGAAAAATATTATTGGCAGAAAATGGGTGATCACTGTACATTTCTCTTCTGTTTCCTATTTATATTTATATTTTACCTCCTCAATTTAGCATTATGGACAGGAAAAGAACTAATCTAAGATCTGCACAAAAATATTTAGCCTACAAATTCATACCGTCATCGTAGCATGCATGGACTCGACTCATATGAATGGGATTTCCATGAAAAAGATTGTGGACCGAAAATGGGTGATCACTGTACATTTCTCTTCTGTTTCCTATTTATATTTCTATTTTACCTCCTCAATTTAGCATTATGGACAGGGAAATACCTAATCTAAGATCTGTACAAAAATATTTAGCCTTCAAAATCATACCGTGATCTTAGCATGCATGGACTCGACTCATATGACTGGGATTTCCATGAAAAATATTGTGGGCCGAAAATGGGTGATCACTGTACATTTCTCTTCTGTTTTCTATTTATATTTCTATTTTACCTCCTCAATTTAGCATTATGGACAGGGAAAGACCTAATCTAAGTTCTGCACAAAAATATTTAGCCTTCAAATTCATACCGTGATCGTAGCATGCATGGACTCGACTCATATGACTGGGATTTCCATGAAAAATATTATGGGCAGAAAATGGGTGATCACTGTACATTTCTCTTCTGTTTCCTATTTATATTTCTATTTTACCTCCTCAATTTAGCATTATGGACAGGGAAATACCTAATCTAAGATCTGCACAAAAATATTTAGCCTTCAAATTCATACCGTCATTGTAGCATGCATGGACTCGACTCATATGAATGGGATTTCCATGAAAAAGATTTTGGACCGAAAATGGGTGATCACTGTACATTTCTCTTCTGTTTCCTATTTATATTTCTATTTTACCTCCTCAATTTAGCATTATGGACAGGGAAAGACCTAATCTAAGATCTGCACAAAAATATTTAGCCTTCAAATTCATACCGTCATCGTAGCATGCATGGACTCGACTCATATGAATGGGATTTCCATGAAAAAGATTGTGGGCCGAAAATGGTTGATCACTGTATATTTCTCTTCTGTTTCCAATTTATATTTATATTTTACCTCCTCAATTTAGCATTATGGACAGGGAAAGACCTAATCTAAGATCTGCACAAAAATATTTAGCCTTCAAATTTATACCGTCATCGTAGCATGCATGGACTCGACTCATATGAATGGGATTTCCATGAAAAAGATTGTGGGCCGAAAATGGTTGATCACTGTACATTTCTCTTCTGTTTCCTATTTATATTTATATTTTACCTCTTCAATTTAGCATTATGGACAGGGAAAGACCTAATCTAAGATCTGCACAAAAATATTTAGCCTTCAAATTCATACCGTCATCGTAGCATACATGGACACGACTCATATGACTGGGATTTCCATGAAAAATATTATTGGCAGAAAATGGGTGATCACTGTACATTTCTCTTCTGTTTCCTATTTATATTTATATTTTACCTCCTCAATTTAGCATTATGGACAGGAAAAGAACTAATCTAAGATCTGCACAAAAATATTTAGCCTTCAAATTCATACCGTCATCGTAGCATGCATGGACTCGACTCATATGAATGGGATTTCCATGAAAAAGATTGTGTGCCGAAAATGGGTGATCACTGTACATTTCTCTTCTGTTTCCTATTTATATTTCTATTTTACCTCCTCAATTTAGCATTATGGACAGGGAAATACCTAATCTAAGATCTGTACAAAAATATTTAGCCTTCAAAATCATACCGTGATCTTAGCATGCATGGACTCGACTCATATGACTGGGATTTCCATGAAAAATATTGTGGTCCGAAAATGGGTGATCACTGTACATTTCTCTTCTGTTTTCTATTTATATTTCTATTTTACCTCCTCAATTTAGCATTATGGACAGGGAAAGACCTAATCTAAGATCTGCACAAAAATATTTAGCCTTCAAATTCATACCGTGATCGTAGCATGCATGGACTCGACTCATATGACTGGGATTTCCATGAAAAATATTATGGGCAGAAAATGGGTGATCACTGTACATTTCTCTTCTGTTTCCTATTTATATTTCTATTTTACCTCCTCAATTTAGCATTATGGACAGGGAAATACCTAATCTAAGATCTGCACAAAAATATTTAGCCTTCAAATTCATACCGTCATTGTAGCATGCATGGACTCGACTCATATGAATGGGATTTCCATGAAAAAGATTGTGGACCGAAAATGGGTGATCACTGTACATTTCTCTTCTGTTTCCTATTTATATTTCTATTTTACCTCCTCAATTTAGCATTATGGACAGGGAAAGACCTAATCTAAGATCTGCACAAAAATATTTAGCCTTCAAATTCATACCGTCATCGTAGCATGCATGGACTCGATTCATATGAATGGGATTTCCATGAAAAAGATTGTGGGCCGAAAATGGTTGATCACTGTACATTTCTCTTCTGTTTCCAATTTATATTTATATTTTACCTCCTCAATTTAGCATTATGGACAGGGAAAGACCTAATCTAAGATCTGCACAAAAATATTTAGCCTTCAAATTCATACCGTGATCGTAGCATGCATGGACTCGACTCATATGACTGGGATTTCCATGAAAAATATTGTGGGCCGAAAATGGGTGATCACTGTACATTTCTCTTCTGTTTCCTATTTATATTTCTATTTTACCCCCTCAATTTAGCATTATGGACAGGGAAAGACCTAATCTAAGATCTGCACAAAAATATTTAGCCTTCCAATTCATAACGTCATCGTAGCATGCATGGACTCGACTCATATGATTGGGATTTTCATGAAAAAGTTTGTGGGCCGAAAATGGTTGATCACTGTACATTTCTCTTCTGTTTCCTATTTATATTTATATTTTACCTCCTCAATTTAGCATTATGGACAGGGAAAGACCTAATCTAAGATCTGCACAAAAATATTTAGCCTTCAAATTCATACCGTTATCGTAGCATACATGGACACGACTCATATGACTGGGATTTCCATGAAAAATATTATTGGCAGAAAATGGGTGATCACTGTACATTTCTCTTCTGTTTCCTATTTATATTTATATTTTACCTCCTCAATTTAGCATTATGGACAGGAAAAGAACTAATCTAAGATCTGCACAAAAATATTTAGCCTACAAATTCATACCGTCATCGTAGCATGCATGGACTCGACTCATATGAATGGGATTTCCATGAAAAAGATTGTGGACCGAAAATGGGTGATCACTGTACATTTCTCTTCTGTTTCCTATTTATATTTCTATTTTACCTCCTCAATTTAGCATTATGGACAGGGAAATACCTAATCTAAGATCTGTACAAAAATATTTAGCCTTCAAAATCATACCGTGATCTTAGCATGCATGGACTCGACTCATATGACTGGGATTTCCATGAAAAATATTGTGGGCCGAAAATGGGTGATCACTGTACATTTCTCTTCTGTTTTCTATTTATATTTCTATTTTACCTCCTCAATTTAGCATTATGGACAGGGAAAGACCTAATCTAAGTTCTGCACAAAAATATTTAGCCTTCAAATTCATACCGTGATCGTAGCATGCATGGACTCGACTCATATGACTGGGATTTCCATGAAAAATATTATGGGCAGAAAATGGGTGATCACTGTACATTTCTCTTCTGTTTCCTATTTATATTTCTATTTTACCTCCTCAATTTAGCATTATGGACAGGGAAATACCTAATCTAAGATCTGCACAAAAATATTTAGCCTTCAAATTCATACCGTCATTGTAGCATGCATGGACTCGACTCATATGAATGGGATTTCCATGAAAAAGATTGTGGACCGAAAATGGGTGATCACTGTACATTTCTCTTCTGTTTCCTATTTATATTTCTATTTTACCTCCTCAATTTAGCATTATGGACAGGGAAAGACCTAATCTAAGATCTGCACAAAAATATTTAGCCTTCAAATTCATACCGTCATCGTAGCATGCATGGACTCGACTCATATGAATGGGATTTCCATGAAAAAGATTGTGGGCCGAAAATGGTTGATCACTGTATATTTCTCTTCTGTTTCCAATTTATATTTATATTTTACCTCCTCAATTTAGCATTATGGACAGGGAAAGACCTAATCTAAGATCTGCACAAAAATATTTAGCCTTCAAATTTATACCGTCATCGTAGCATGCATGGACTCGACTCATATGAATGGGATTTCCATGAAAAAGATTGTGGGCCGAAAATGGTTGATCACTGTACATTTCTCTTCTGTTTCCTATTTATATTTATATTTTACCTCTTCAATTTAGCATTATGGACAGGGAAAGACCTAATCTAAGATCTGCACAAAAATATTTAGCCTTCAAATTCATACCGTCATCGTAGCATACATGGACACGACTCATATGACTGGGATTTCCATGAAAAATATTATTGGCAGAAAATGGGTGATCACTGTACATTTCTCTTCTGTTTCCTATTTATATTTATATTTTACCTCCTCAATTTAGCATTATGGACAGGAAAAGAACTAATCTAAGATCTGCACAAAAATATTTAGCCTTCAAATTCATACCGTCATCGTAGCATGCATGGACTCGACTCATATGAATGGGATTTCCATGAAAAAGATTGTGTGCCGAAAATGGGTGATCACTGTACATTTCTCTTCTGTTTCCTATTTATATTTCTATTTTACCTCCTCAATTTAGCATTATGGACAGGGAAATACCTAATCTAAGATCTGTACAAAAATATTTAGCCTTCAAAATCATACCGTGATCTTAGCATGCATGGACTCGACTCATATGACTGGGATTTCCATGAAAAATATTGTGGTCCGAAAATGGGTGATCACTGTACATTTCTCTTCTGTTTTCTATTTATATTTCTATTTTACCTCCTCAATTTAGCATTATGGACAGGGAAAGACCTAATCTAAGATCTGCACAAAAATATTTAGCCTTCAAATTCATACCGTGATCGTAGCATGCATGGACTCGACTCATATGACTGGGATTTCCATGAAAAATATTATGGGCAGAAAATGGGTGATCACTGTACATTTCTCTTCTGTTTCCTATTTATATTTCTATTTTACCTCCTCAATTTAGCATTATGGACAGGGAAATACCTAATCTAAGATCTGCACAAAAATATTTAGCCTTCAAATTCATACCGTCATTGTAGCATGCATGGACTCGACTCATATGAATGGGATTTCCATGAAAAAGATTGTGGACCGAAAATGGGTGATCACTGTACATTTCTCTTCTGTTTCCTATTTATATTTCTATTTTACCTCCTCAATTTAGCATTATGGACAGGGAAAGACCTAATCTAAGATCTGCACAAAAATATTTAGCCTTCAAATTCATACCGTCATCGTAGCATGCATGGACTCGACTCATATGAATGGGATTTCCATGAAAAAGATTGTGGGCCGAAAATGGTTGATCACTGTACATTTCTCTTCTGTTTCCAATTTATATTTATATTTTACCTCCTCAATTTAGCATTATGGACAGGGAAAGACCTAATCTAAGATCTGCACAAAAATATTTAGCCTTCAAATTTATACCGTCATCGTAGCATGCATGGACTCGACTCATATGAATGGGATTTCCATGAAAAAGATTGTGGGCCGAAAATGGTTGATCACTGTACATTTCTCTTCTGTTTCCTATTTATATTTATATTTTACCTCTTCAATTTAGCATTATGGACAGGGAAAGACCTAATCTAAGATCTGCACAAAAATATTTAGCCTTCAAATTCATACCGTCATCGTAGCATACATGGACTCGACTCATATGACTGGGATTTCCATGAAAAATATTATTGGCAGAAAATGGGTGATCACTGTACATTTCTCTTCTGTTTCCTATTTATATTTATATTTTACCTCCTCAATTTAGCATTATGGACAGGAAAATACCTAATCTAAGATCTGCACAAAAATATTTAGCCTACAAATTCATACCGTCATCGTAGCATGCATGGACTCGACTCATATGAATGGGATTTCCATGAAAAAGATTGTGGACCGAAAATGGGTGATCACTGTACATTTCTCTTCTGTTTCCTATTTATATTTCTATTTTACCTCCTCAATTTAGCATTATTGACAGGGAAAGACCTAATCTAAGATCTGCACAAAAATATTTAGCCTTCAAATTCATACCGTCATCGTAGCATGCATGGACTCGACTCATATGAATGGGATTTCCATGAAAAAGATTGTGGGCCGAAAATGGGATATCACTGTACATTTCTCTTCTGTTTCCTATTTATATTTCTATTTTACCTCCTCAATTTAGCATTATGGACAGGGAAAGACCTAATCTAAGATCTGCACAAAAATATTTAGCCTTCAAATTCATACCGTCATCGTAGCATGCATGGACTCGACTCATATGAATGGGATTTCCATGAAAAAGATTGTGGACCGAAAATGGGTGATCACTGTACATTTCTCTTCTGTTTCCTATTTATATTTCTATTTTACCTCCTCAATTTAGCATTATGGACAGGGAAAGACCTAATCTAAGATCTGCACAAAAATATTTATCCTTCAAATACATACCGTCATCGTAGCATGCATGGACTCGACTCATATGAATGGGATTTCCATGAAAAAGATTGTGGGCCGAAAATGGTTGATCACTGTACATTTCTCTTCCGTTTCCAATTTATATTTATATTTTACCTCCTCAATTTAGCATTATGGACAGGGAAAGACCTAATCTAAGATCTGCACAAAAATATTTAGCCTTCAAATTTATACCGTCATCGTAGCATGCATGGACTCGACTCATATGAATGGGATTTCCATGAAAAAGATTGTTGGTGGAAAATGGGTGATCACTGTACATTTCTCTTCTGTTTCCTATTTATATTTCTATTTTACCTCCTCAATTTAGCATTATGGACAGGGAAAGACCTAATCTAAGATCTGCACAAAAATATTTAGCCTTCAAATTCATACCGTCATCGTAGCATGCATGGACTCGACTCATATGAATGGGATTTCCATGAAAAAGATTGTGGACCGAAAATGGGTGATCACTGTACATTTCTCTTCTGTTTCCTATTTATATTTATATTTTACGTCCTCAATTTAGCATTATGGACAGGGAAAGACCTAATCTAAGATCTGCACAAAAATATTTAGCCTTCAAATTCATACCGTCATCGTAGCATGCATGGACTCGACTCATATGAATGGGATTTCCATGAAAAAGATTGTGGGCCGAAAATGGGTGATCACTGTACATTTCTCTTCTGTTTCCCATTTATATTTCTATTTTACCTCCTCAATTTAGCATTATGGACAGGGAAAGCCCTAATCTAAGATCTGCACAAAAATATTTAGCCTTCAAATTCATACCGTCATCGTAGCATGCATGGACTCGACTCACATGAATGGGATTTCCATGAAAAAGATTGTGGGCCGAAAATGGGTGATCACTGCACATTTCTCTTCTGTTTCCTATTTATATTTATATTTTACCTCCTCAATTTGGCATTATGGACAGGGAAAGACCTAATCTAATATCTGCACAAATATATTTAGCCTTCAAATTCATACCGTCATCGTAGCATGCATGGAATCGACTCACATGAATGGGATTTCCATGAAAAAGATTGTGGGCCGAAAATGGGTGATCACTGCACATTTCTCTTCTGTTTCCTATTTATATTTATATTTTACCTCCTCAATTTGGCATTATGGACAGGGAAAGTCCTAATCTAATATCTGCACAAAAATATTTAGCCTTCAAATTCATACCGTCATCGTAGCATTCATGGACTCGACTCATATGAATGGGATTTCCATGAAAAAGATTGTGGGCCGAAAATGGGTGATCACTGTACATTTCTCTTCTGTTTCCTATTTATATTTCTATTTTACCTCCTCAATTTAGCATTATGGACAGGGAAAGACCTAATCTAAGATCTGCACAAAAATATTTAGCCTTCAAATTCATACCGTGATCGTAGCATGCATGGACTCGACTCATATGACTGGGATTTCCATGAAAAATATTATGGGCAGAAAATGTGTGATCACTGTACATTTCTCTTCTGTTTCCTATTTATATTTCTATTTTACCTCCTCAATTTAGCATTATGGACAGGGAAAGACCTAATCTAAGAACTGCACAAAAATATTTAGCCTTCAAATTCATACCGTGATCGTAGCATGCATGGACTCGACTCATATGACTGGGATTTCCATGAAAAAGATTGTGGGCCGAAAATGGGTGATCACTGTACATTTCTCTTCTGTTTCCTATTTATATTTCTATTTTACCTCCTCAATTTAGCATTATGGACAGGGAAAGATCTAATCTAAGATCTGCACAAAAATATTTAGCCTTCAAATTCATACCGTGATCGTAGCATGCATGGACTCGACTCATATGACTGGGATTTCCATGAAAAATATTGTGGGCCGAAAATGGGTGATCACTGTACCTTTCTCTTCTGTTTCCTATTTATATTTATATTTTACCTCCTCAATTTAGCATTATGGACAGGGAAAGACCTAATCTAAGATCTGCACAAAAATATTTAGCCTTCAAATTCATACCGTCATTGTAGCATACATGGACTCGACTCATATGACTGGGATATCCATGAAAAATATTATGGGCAGAAAATGGGTGATCACTTTACATTTCTCTTCTGTTTCCCATTCATATTTATATTTTACCTCCTCAATTTAGCATTATGGACAGGGAAAGACCTAATCTAAGATCTGCACAAAATTATTTAGCCTTCACATTCACACCGTCATCGTAGCCTGCATGGACTCGACTCATATGACTGGGATTTCCATGAAAAAGATTGTGGGCCGAAAATGGGTGATCACTGTACATTTCTCTTTTGTTTCGTATTTATATTTCTATTTTACCTCCTCAATTTAGCAGTATGGACAGGGAAAGACCTAATCTAAGATCTGCACAAAAATATTTTGCCTTCAAATTCATACCGTGATCGTAGCATTTATGGACTCGACTCATATGAATGGGATTTCCATGAAAAAGATTGTGGGCCGAAAATGGTTGATCACTGTACATTTCTCTTCTGTTTCCTATTTATATTTATATTTTACCTCCTCAATTTAGCATTATGGACAGGGAAAGACCTAATCTAAGAACTGCACAAAAATATTTAGCCTTCAAATTCATACCGTCATCGTAGCATGCATGGACTCGACTCCTATGAATGGGATTTCGATGAAAAAGATTGCGGGCCGAAAATGGGTGATCACTATACATTTCTCTACTGTTTCCTATTTATATTTATATTTTACCTCCTCAATTTAGCATTATTGACAGGCAAAGACCTAATCTATGTTCTGCACAAAAATATTTAGCCTTCAAATTCATACCGTGATCGTAGCTTGCATGGACTCGACTCATATGAATGGGATTTCCATGAAAAAGATTGTGGGCAGAAAATGGGTGATCACTGTACATTTCTCTTCTGTTTCCTATTTATATTTCTATTTTACCTCCTCAATTTAGCATTATGGACAGGGAAAGACCTAATCTAAGATCTGCACAAAATTATTTAGCCTTCAAATTCATACCATCATCGTAGCATCCATGGACTCGACTCATATAACTGGGATTTCCATGAAAAAGATTGTGGGCCGAAAATGGGTGATCACTGTACATTTCTCTTCTGTTTCCTATTTATATTTCTATTTTACCTCCTCAATTTAGCATTATGGACAGGGAAAGACCTAATCTAAGATCTGCACAAAAATATTTAGCCTTCAAATTCATACCGTGATCGTAGCATGCATGGACTCGACTCATATGAATGGGATTTCCATGAAAAATATTGTGGACCGAAAATGGGTGATCACTGTACATTTCTCTTCTGTTTCCTATTTCTATTTCTATTTTACCTCCTCAATTTAGTATTATTGACAGGGAAAGACCTAATCTAAGATCTGCACAAAAATATTTAGCCTTCAAATTCATACCTCATCGTAGCATGCATGGACTCGACTCATATGAATGGGATTTCCATGAAAAAGATTGTGGGCCGAAAATGAGTGATCACTGTACATTTCTCTTCTGTTTCCTATTTATATTTCTATTTTACCTGCTCAATTTAGCATTATTGACAGGGAAAGACCTAATCTAAGATCTGCACAAAAATATTTAGCCTTCAAATTCATACCATGATCGTAGCATGCATGGACTCGACTCATATGAATGGGATTTCCATGAAAAAGATTGTGGGCCGAAAATGGGTGATCACTGTATATTTCTCTTCTGTTTCCTATTTATATTTATATTTTACCTCCTCAATTTAGCATTAAGGACAGGGAAAGACCTAATCTAATATCTGCACAAAAATATTTAGCCTTCAAATTCATACCGTGATCGTAGCATGCATGGACTCGACTCATATGAATGGGATTTCCATGAAAAAGATTGTGGGCCGAAAATGGGTGATCACTGTACATTTCTCTTCTGTTTCCTATTTATATTTATATTTTACCTCCTCAATTTAGCATTATGGACAGGGAAAGACCTAATCTAAGATCTGCACAAAATTATTTAGCCTTCAAATTCATACCATCATCGTAGCATGCATGGACTCGACTCATATGAATGGGATTTCCATGAAAAAGATTGTGGGCCGAAAATGGGTGATCACTGTACATTTCTCTTCTTTTTCCTATTTATATTTCTATTTTACCTCCTCAATTTAGCATTATGGACAGGGAAAGACCTAATCTAAGATCTGCAGAAAAATATTTAGCCTTCCAATTCATAACGTCATCGTAGCATGCATGGACTCGACTCATATGAATGGGATTTCCATGAAAAAGATTGTGGGCCGAAAATGGGTGATCACTGTACATTTCTCTTCTGTTTCCTATTTCTATTTCTATTTTACCTCCTCAATTTAGCATTATTGACAGGGAAAGACCTAATCTAAGATCTGCACAAAAATATTTAGCCTTCAAGTTCATACCGTCATCGTAGCATGCATGGACTCCACTCATATGAATGGGATTTCCATGAAAAAGATTGTGGACCGAAAATGGGTGATCACTTTACATTTCTTATCTGTTTCCTATTTATATTTATATTTTACCTCCTCAATTTAGCATTATGGACAGGGAAAGACCTAATCTAGGATCTGCAGAAAAATATTTAGCCTTAAAATTCATACCGTGATCATAGCATGCATGGACTCGACTCATATGAATGGGATTTCCATGAAAAAGATTGTGGGCCGAAAATGGGTGATCACTGTACATTTCTCTTCTGTTTCCTATTCATATTTATAATTTGCCTCCTCAATTTGGCATTATGGACAGGGAAAGACCTAATCTAATATCTGCACAAAAATATTTAGCCTTCAAATTAATACCGTGATCGTAGCATGCATGGACTCGACTCATATGAATGGAATTTCCATGAAAAATATTGTGGGCAGAAAATGGGTGATCACTATACATTTCTCTTTCCTATTTATTTTTCTATTTTACCTCCTCAATTTAGCATTATGGACAGGGAAAAACCTAATCTAAGATCTGCAAAAAATATTTAGCCTTCAAATTCTTACCGTCATCGTAGCATGCATGGATTCGACTCATATGAATGGGATTTCCATGAAAAAGATTTTGGGCCGAAAATGGGTGATCACTGTACAATTCTGTTCTGTTTCCTATTTATATTTCTATTTTACCTGCTCAATTTAGCATTAATGACAGGGAAAGACCTAATCTAAGATCTGCACAAAAATATTTAGCCTTCAAATTCATACCGTCATCGTAGCATGCATGGACTCGACTCATATGAATGGGATTTCCATGAAAAAGATTGTGGGCCGAAAATGGGTGATCACTGTATATTTCTCTTCTTTTTCCTATTTATATTTATATTTTACCTCCTCAATTTAGCATTATGGACAGGGAAAGGCCTAATCTAAGATCTGCACAAAATTATTTAGCCTTCAAATTCATACCGTGATTGTAGCATGCATGGACTCGACTCATATGAATGGGATTTCCATGAAAAAGATTGTGGGCCGAAAATGGGTGATCACTGTACATTTCTCTTCTGTTTCCTATTTATATTTCTATTTTACCTCCTCAATTTAGCATTATGGACAGGGAAAGACCTAATCTAAGATCTGCACAAAATTATTTAGCCTTCAAATACATACCGTGATTGTAGCATGCATGGACTCGACTCATATGAATGGGATTTCCCTGAAAAAGATTGTGGGCCGAAAATGGGTGATCACTTTACATTTCTTATCTGTTTCCTATTTATATTTATATTTTACCTCCTCAATTTAGCATTATGGACAGGAAAAGACCTAATCTAGGATCTGCAGAAAAATATTTAGCCTTAAAATTCATGCCGTGATCATAGCATGCATGGACTCGACTCATATGAATGGAATTTCCATGAAAAATATTGTGGGCAGAAAATGGGTGATCACTATACATTTCTCTTCTCTTTCCTATTTATTTTTCTATTTTACCTCCTCAATTTAGCATTATGGACAGGGAAAGACCTAATCTAAGATCTGCAAAAAATATTTAGCCTTCAAATTCTTACCGTCATCGTAGCATGCATGGATTCGACTCATATGAATGGGATTTCAATGAAAAAGATTTTGGGCCGAAAATGGGTGATCTGTTTCCTATTTATATTTCTATTTTACCTCCTCAATTTAGCATTATGGACAGGGAAAGACCTAATCTAAGATCTGCATAAAAATATTTAGCCTTCAAATTCATACCGTCACCGTAGCATGCATGGACTCGACTCATATGAATGGGATTTCCATGAAAATATTGTGGGCCGAAATTGGGTGATCACAGTACATTTTTCTTCTGTTTCCTATTTATATTTATATTTTACCTCCTCAATTTAGCATTATGGACAGGGAAAGACCTAATCTAAGATCTGCACAAAATTATTTAGCCTTCAAATTCATACCGTCATCGTAGCATGCATGGACTCGTCTCAAATGAATGGGATTTCCATGAAAAAGATTGTGGGCCGAAAATGGGATATCACTGTACATTTCTCTTCTGTTTCCTATTTTTATTTATATTTTACCTCCTCAATTTAGCATTATGGACAGGGAAAGACCTAATCTAATATCTGCACAAAAATATTTGGCCTGCAAATTCATACCGTGATCGTAGCATGCATGGACTCGACACATATGACTGGGATTTCCATGAAAAAGATTGTGGGCAGAAAATGGGTGATCACTGTACATTTCTCTTCTGTTTCCTATTTATATTTCTATTTTACATCCTCAATTTAACATTATGGACAGGGAAAGACCTAATCTAAGATCTGCACAAAATTATTTAGCCTTCACATTCACACCGTCATCGTAGCCTGCATGGACTCGACTCATATGACTGGGATTTCCATGAAAAAGATTGTGGGCCGAAAATGGGTGATCACTGTACATTTCTCTTCTGTTTCCTATTTATATTTCTATTTTACCTCCTCAATTTAGCATTATGGACAGGGAAAGACCTAATCTAAGATCTGCACAAAAATATTTAGCCTTCAAATTCATACCGTGATCGTAGCATGCATGGACTCGACTCATATGACTGGGATTTCCATGAAAAATATTATGGGCAGAAAATGTGTGATCACTGTACATTTCTCTTCTGTTTCCTATTTATATTTCTATTTTACCTCCTCAATTTAGCATTATGGACAGGGAAAGACCTAATCTAAGATCTGCACAAAAATATTTAGCCTTCAAATTCATACCGTGATCGTAGCATGCATGGACTCGACTCATATGACTGGGATTTCCATGAAAAAGATTGTGGGCCGAAAATGGGTGATCACTGTACATTTCTCTTCTGTTTCCTATTTATATTTCTATTTTACCTCCTCAATTTAGCATTATGGACAGGGAAAGATCTAATCTAAGATCTGCACAAAAATATTTAGCCTTCAAATTCATACCGTGATCGTAGCATGCATGGACTCGACTCATATGACTGGGATTTCCATGAAAAATATTGTGGGCCGAAAATGGGTGATCACTGTACCTTTCTCTTCTGTTTCCTATTTATATTTATATTTTACCTCCTCAATTTAGCATTATGGACAGGGAAAGACCTAATCTAAGATCTGCACAAAAATATTTAGCCTTCAAATTCATACCGTCATTGTAGCATACATGGACTCGACTCATATGACTGGGATATCCATGAAAAATATTATGGGCAGAAAATGGGTGATCACTGTACATTTCTCTTCTGTTTCCCATTCATATTTATATTTTACCTCCTCAATTTAGCATTATGGACAGGGAAAGACCTAATCTAAGATCTGCCCAAAATTATTTAGCCTTCACATTCACACCGTCATCGTAGCCTGCATGGACTCGACTCATATGACTGGGATTTCCATGAAAAAGATTGTGGGCCGAAAATGGGTGATCACTGTACATTTCTCTTTTGTTTCGTATTTATATTTCTATTTTACCTCCTCAATTTAGCAGTATGGACAGGGAAAGACCTAATCTAAGATCTGCACAAAAATATTTTGCCTTCAAATTCATACCGTGATCGTAGCATTTATGGACTCGACTCATATGAATGGGATTTCCATGAAAAAGATTGTGGGCCGAAAATGGTTGATCACTGTACATTTCTCTTCTGTTTCCTATTTATATTTATATTTTACCTCCTCAATTTAGCATTATGGACAGGGAAAGACCTAATCTAAGAACTGCACAAAAATATTTAGCCTTCAAATTCATACCGTCATCGTAGCATGCATGGACTCGACTCCTATGAATGGGATTTCGATGAAAAAGATTGCGGGCCGAAAATGGGTGATCACTATACATTTCTCTACTGTTTCCTATTTATATTTATATTTTACCTCCTCAATTTAGCATTATTGACAGGCAAAGACCTAATCTATGTTCTGCACAAAAATATTTAGCCTTCAAATTCATACCGTGATCGTAGCTTGCATGGACTCGACTCATATGAATGGGATTTCCATGAAAAAGATTGTGGGCAGAAAATGGGTGATCAGTGTACATTTCTCTTCTGTTTCCTATTTATATTTCTATTTTACCTCCTCAATTTAGCATTATGGACAGGGAAAGACCTAATCTAAGATCTGCACAAAATTATTTAGCCTTCAAATTCATACCATCATCGTAGCATCCATGGACTCGACTCATATAACTGGGATTTCCATGAAAAAGATTGTGGGCCGAAAATGGGTGATCACTGTACATTTCTCTTCTGTTTCCTATTTATATTTCTATTTTACCTCCTCAATTTAGCATTATGGACAGGGAAAGACCTAATCTAAGATCTGCACAAAAATATTTAGCCTTCAAATTCATACCGTGATCGTAGCATGCATGGACTCGACTCATATGAATGGGATTTCCATGAAAAATATTGTGGACCGAAAATGGGTGATCACTGTACATTTCTCTTCTGTTTCCTATTTCTATTTCTATTTTACCTCCTCAATTTAGTATTATTGACAGGGAAAGACCTAATCTAAGATCTGCACAAAAATATTTAGCCTTCAAATTCATACCTCATCGTAGCATGCATGGACTCGACTCATATGAATGGGATTTCCATGAAAAAGATTGTGGGCCGAAAATGAGTGATCACTGTACATTTCTCTTCTGTTTCCTATTTATATTTCTATTTTACCTGCTCAATTTAGCATTATTGACAGGGAAAGACCTAATCTAAGATCTGCACAAAAATATTTAGCCTCCAAATTCATACCATGATCGTAGCATGCATGGACTCGACTCATATGAATGGGATTTCCATGAAAAAGATTGTGGGCCGAAAATGGGTGATCACTGTATATTTCTCTTCTGTTTCCTATTTATATTTATATTTTACCTCCTCAATTTAGCATTATGGACAGGGAAAGGCCTAATCTAAGATCTGCACAAAATTATTTAGCCTTCAAATTCATACCGTGATTGTAGCATGCATGGACTCGACTCATATGAATGGGATTTCCATGAAAAAGATTGTGGGCCGAAAATGGGTGATCACTGTACATTTCTCTTCTGTTTCCTATTTATATTTCTATTTTACCTCCTCAATTTAGCATTATGGACAGGGAAAGACCTAATCTAAGATCTGCACAAAATTATTTAGCCTTCAAATACATACCGTGATTGTAGCATGCATGGACTCGACTCATATGAATGGGATTTCCATGAAAAAGATTGTGGGCCGAAAATGGGTGATCACTGTACATTTCTCTTCTTTTTCCTATTTATATTTCTATTTTACCTCCTCAATTTAGCATTATGGACAGGGAAAGACCTAATCTAAGATCTGCAGAAAAATATTTAGCCTTCCAATTCATAACGTCATCGTAGCATGCATGGACTCGACTCATATGAATGGGATTTCCATGAAAAAGATTGTGGGCCGAAAATGGGTGATCACTGTACATTTCTCTTCTGTTTCCTATTTCTATTTCTATTTTACCTCCTCAATTTAGCATTATTGACAGGGAAAGACCTAATCTAAGATCTGCACAAAAATATTTAGCCTTCAAGTTCATACCGTCATCGTAGCATGCATGGACTCCACTCATATGAATGGGATTTCCATGAAAAAGATTGTGGACCGAAAATGGGTGATCACTTTACATTTCTTATCTGTTTCCTATTTATATTTATATTTTACCTCCTCAATTTAGCATTATGGACAGGGAAAGACCTAATCTAATATCTGCACAAAAATATTTAGCCTTCAAATTAATACCGTGATCGTAGCATGCATGGACTCGACTCATATGAATGGAATTTCCATGAAAAATATTGTGGGCAGAAAATGGGTGATCACTATACATTTCTCTTCTCTTTCCTATTTATTTTTCTATTTTACCTCCTCAATTTAGCATTATGGACAGGGAAAAACCTAATCTAAGATCTGCAAAAAATATTTAGCCTTCAAATTCTTACCGTCATCGTAGCATGCATGGATTCGACTCATATGAATGGGATTTCCATGAAAAAGATTTTGGGCCGAAAATGGGTGATCACTGTACAATTCTGTTCTGTTTCCTATTTATATTTCTATTTTACCTGCTCAATTTAGCATTAATGACAGGGAAAGACCTAATCTAAGATCTGCACAAAAATATTTAGCCTTCAAATTCATACCGTCATCGTAGCATGCATGGACTCGACTCATATGAATGGGATTTCCATGAAAAAGATTGTGGGCCGAAAATGGGTGATCACTGTATATTTCTCTTCTTTTTCCTATTTATATTTATATTTTACCTCCTCAATTTAGCATTATGGACAGGGAAAGGCCTAATCTAAGATCTGCACAAAATTATTTAGCCTTCAAATTCATACCGTGATTGTAGCATGCATGGACTCGACTCATATGAATGGGATTTCCATGAAAAAGATTGTGGGCCGAAAATGGGTGATCACTGTACATTTCTCTTCTGTTTCCTATTTATATTTCTATTTTACCTCCTCAATTTAGCATTATGGACAGGGAAAGACCTAATCTAAGATCTGCACAAAATTATTTAGCCTTCAAATACATACCGTGATTGTAGCATGCATGGACTCGACTCATATGAATGGGATTTCCATGAAAAAGATTGTGGGCCGAAAATGGGTGATCACTTTACATTTCTTATCTGTTTCCTATTTATATTTATATTTTACCTCCTCAATTTAGCATTATGGACAGGAAAAGACCTAATCTAGGATCTGCAGAAAAATATTTAGCCTTAAAATTCATGCCGTGATCATAGCATGCATGGACTCGACTCATATGAATGGAATTTCCATGAAAAATATTGTGGGCAGAAAATGGGTGATCACTATACATTTCTCTTCTCTTTCCTATTTATTTTTCTATTTTACCTCCTCAATTTAGCATTATGGACAGGGAAAGACCTAATCTAAGATCTGCAAAAAATATTTAGCCTTCAAATTCTTACCGTCATCGTAGCATGCATGGATTCGACTCATATGAATGGGATTTCCATGAAAAAGATTTTGGGCCGAAAATGGGTGATCTGTTTCCTATTTATATTTCTATTTTACCTCCTCAATTTAGCATTATGGACAGGGAAAGACCTAATCTAAGATCTGCATAAAAATATTTAGCCTTCAAGTTCATACCGTCACCGTAGCATGCATGGACTCGACTCATATGAATGGGATTTCCATGAAAATATTGTGGGCCGAAATTGGGTGATCACAGTACATTTTTCTTCTGTTTCCTATTTATATTTATATTTTACCTCCTCAATTTAGCATTATGGACAGGGAAAGACCTAATCTAAGATCTGCACAAAATTATTTAGCCTTCAAATTCATACCGTCATCGTAGCATGCATGGACTCGTCTCAAATGAATGGGATTTCCATGAAAAAGATTGTGGGCCGAAAATGGGATATCACTGTACATTTCTCTTCTGTTTCCTATTTTTATTTATATTTTACCTCCTCAATTTAGCATTATGGACAGGGAAAGACCTAATCTAATATCTGCACAAAAATATTTGGCCTGCAAATTCATACCGTGATCGTAGCATGCATGGACTCGACACATATGACTGGGATTTCCATGAAAAAGATTGTGGGCAGAAAATGGGTGATCACTGTACATTTCTCTTCTGTTTCCTATTTATATTTCTATTTTACATCCTCAATTTAACATTATGGACAGGGAAAGACCTAATCTAAGATCTGCACAAAAATATTTAGCCTTCAAATTCATACCGTCATCGTAGGATGCATGGACTCGACTCATATGAATGGGATTTCCATGAAAAAGATTGTGGACCGAAAATGGGTGATCACTTTACATTTCTCTTCTGTTTCCTATTTATATTTATATTTTACCTCCTCAATTTAGCATTATGGACAGGGAAAGACCTAATCTAAGATCTGCACAAAATTATTTAGCCTTCAAAGTCATACCGTCATCGTAGCATGCATGGACTCGACTCAAATTAATGGGATTTCCATGAAAAAGATTGTGGGCCGAAAATGGGTGATCACTGTACATTTCTCTTCTGTTTCCTATTTTTATTTCTATTTTACCTCCTCAATTTAGCATTATGGACAGGGAAAGACCTAATCTAAGATCTGCACAAAATTATTTAGCCTTCAAATTTATACCGTGATCGTAGCATGCATGGACTCGACTCATATGAATGGGATTTCCATGAAAAAGTTTGTGGGCCGAAAATGGGTGATCACTGTACATTTCTCTTCTGTTTCCTATTTATATTTATATTTTACCTCCTCAATTTAGCATTATGTACAGGGAAAGACCTAACCTAAGATCTGCACAAAATTATTTAGCCTTCAAATTCCTACCATCATCGTAGCATGCATGGACTCGACTCATATGAATGGGATTTCCATGAAAAAGATTGTGGGCCGAAAATGGGTGATCACTGTACATTTCTCTTCTTTTTCCTATTTATATTTTTATTTTACCTCCTCAATTTAGCATTATGGACAGGGAAAGACCTAATCTAAGATCTGCACAAAAATATTTAGCCTTCAAATTCATACCGTGATCGTAGCATGCATGGACTCGACTCATATGACTGGGATTTCCATGAAAAAGATTGTGGGCCGAAAATGGGTGATCACTGTACATTTCTCTTCTGTTTCCTATTTATATTTCTATTTTACCTCCTCAATTTAGCATTATGGACAGGGAAAGACCTAATCTAAGATCTGCAGAAAAATATTTAGCCTTCCAATTCATAACGTCATCGTAGCATGCATGGACTCGACTCATATGAATGGGATTTCCATGAAAAAGATTGTGGGCCGAAAATGGGTGATCACTGTACATTTCTCTTCTGTTTCCTATTTATATTTATATTTTACCTCCTCAATTTAGCATTATTGACAGGGAAAGACCTAATCTAAGATCTGCACAAAAATATTTAGCCTTCAAGTTCATACCGTCATCGTAGCATGCATGGACTCGACTCATATGAATGGGATTTCCATGAAAAAGATTGTGGACCGAAAATGGGTGATCACTTTACATTTCTTATCTGTTTCCTATTTATATTTATATTTTACCTCCTCAATTTAGCATTATGGACAGGGAAAGACCTAATCTAGGATCTGCAGAAAAATATTTAGCCTTAAAATTCATACCGTGTTCATAGCATGCATGGACTCGACTCATATGAATGGGATTTCCATGAAAAAGATTGTGGGCCGAAAATGGGTGATCACTGTACATTTCTCTTCTGTTTCCTATTCATATTTATATTTTGCCTCCTCAATTTGGCATTATGGACAGGGAAAGACCTAATCTAATATCTGCACAAAAATATTTAGCCTTCAAATTAATACCGTGATCGTAGCATGCATGGACTCGACTCATATGACAGGAATTTCCATGAAAAAGATTTTGGGCCGAAAATGGGTGATCACTGTACATTTCTCTTCTGTTTCCTATTTATATTTATATTTTACCTCCTCAATTTAGCATTATTGACAGGGAAAGACCTAATCTAAGATCTGCACAAAAATATTTAGCCTTCAAATTCATACCGTGATCGTAGCATGCATGGACTCGACTCATATGAATGGGATTTCCATGAAAAAGATTGTGGGCCGAAAATGGGTGATCACTGTATATTTCTCTTCTGTTTCCTATTTATATTTATAGTTTACCTCCTCAATTTAGCATTAAGGACAGGGAAAGACCTAATCTAATATCTGCACAAAAATATTTAGCCTTCAAATTCATACCGTGATCGTAGCATGCATGGACTCGAGTCATATGACTGGGATTTCCATGAAAAAGATTGTGGGCCGAAAATGGGTGATCACTGTACATTTCTCTTCTGTTTCCTATTTATATTTCTATTTTACCTCCTCAATTTAGCATTATGGACAGGGAAAGACCTAATCTAAGATCTGCACAAAAATATTTAGCCTTCAAATTCATACCGTGATCGTAGCATGCATGGACTCGACTCATATGACTGGGATTTCCATGAAAAATATTGTGGGCCGAAAATGGGTGATCACTGTACATTTCTCTTCTGTTTCCTATTTATATTTATATTTTACCTCCTCAATTTAGCAGTATGGACAGGGAAAGACCTAATCTAAGATCTGCACAAAAATATTTAGCCTTCAAATTCATACCGTCATCGTAGCATGCATGGACTCGACTCATATGAATGGGATTTCCATGAAAAAGATTGTGGGCCGAAAATGAGTGATCACTGTACATTTCTCTTCTGTTTCCTATTTATATTTCTATTTTACCTGCTCAATTTAGCATTATTGACAGGGAAAGACCTAATCTAAGATCTGCACAAAAATATTTAGCCTTCAAATTCATACCGACATCGTAGCATGCATGGACTCGACTCATATGACAGGAATTTCCATGAAAAAGATTTTGGGCCGAAAATGGGTGATCACTGTACATTTCTCTTCTGTTTCCTATTTATATTTATATTTTACCTCATCAATTTAGCATTATGGACTGGGAAAGACCTAATCTAAGATCTGCACAAAAATATTTAGCCTTCAAATTCATACCGTCATCGTAGCATGCATGGACTCGTCTCATATGAATGGGATTTCCATGAAAAAGATTGTGGGCCGAAAATGGGTGATCACTGAACATTTCTCTTCTGTTTCCTATTTATATTTCTATTTTACCTCCTCAATTTAGCATTATGGACAGGGAAAGACCTAATCTAAGATCTGCATAAAAATATTTCGCCTTCAAATTCATACCGTCACCGTAGCATGCATGGACTCGACTCATATGAATGGGATTTCCATGAAAATATTGTGGGCCGAAATTGGGTGATCACTGTACATTTTTCTTCTGTTTCCTATTTATATTTATATTTTACCTCCTCAATTTAGCATTATGGACAGGGAAAGACCTAATCTAAGATCTGCACAAAATTATTTAGCCTTCAAATTCATACCGTCATCGTAGCATGCATGGACTCGTCTCAAATGAATGGGATTTCCATGAAAAAGATTGTGGGCCGAAAATGGGTGATCACTGTACATTTCTCTTCTGTTTCCTATTTTTATTTATATTTTACCTCCTCAATTTAGCATTATGGACAGGGAAAGACCTAATCTAATATCTGCACAAAAATATTTAGCCTTCAAATTCATACCGTGATCGTAGCATGCATGGACTCGACTCATATGACTGGGATTATCATGAAAAAGATTGTGGGCCGAAAATGGGTGATCACTGTACATTTCTCTTCTGTTTCCTATTTATATTTATATTTTACCTCCTCAATTTAGCATTATGGACAGGGAAAGACCTAATCTAATATCTGCACAAAAATATTTAGCCTGCAAATTCATACCGTGATCGTAGCATGCATGGACTCGACTCATATGAATGGGATTTCCATGAAAAAGATTGTGGGCCGAAAATGGGTGATCACTGAACATTTCTCTTCTGTTTCCTATTTATATTTCTATTTTACCTCCTCAATTTAGCATTATGGACAGGGAAAGACCTAATCAAAGATCTGCATAAAAATATTTAGCCTTCAAATTCATACCGTCACCGTAGCATGCATGGACTCGACTCATGTGAATGGGATTTCCATGAAAATATTGTGGGCCGAAATTGGGTGATCACTGTACATTTTTCTTCGGTTTCCTATTTATATTTATATTTTACCTCCTCAATTTAGCATTAAGGACAGGGAAAGACCTAATCTAATATCTGCACAAAAATATTTGGCCTGCAAATTCATACCGTGATCGTAGCATGCATGGACTCGACACATATGACTGGGATATCCATGAAAAAGATTGTGGGCAGAAAATGGGTGATCACTGTACATTTCTCTTCTGTTTCCTATTTATATTTCTATTTTACATCCTCAATTTAACATTATGGACAGGGAAAGACCTAATCTAAGATCTGCACAAAAATATTTAGCCTTCAAATTCATACCGTGATCGTAGCATGCATGGACTCGACTCATATGAATGGGATTTCCATGAAAAAGATTGTGGGCAGAAAATGTGTGATCACTGTACATTTCTCTTCTGTTTCCTATTTATATTTATATTTTACCTCATCAATTTAGCATTATGGACAGGGAAAGACCTAATCTAAGATCTGCACAAAATTATTTAGCCTTCAAATTCATACCGTCATCGTAGCATGCATGGACTCGAGTCAAATGAATGGGATTTCCATGAAAAAGATTGTGGGCCGAAAATGGGTGATCACTGTACATTTCTCTTCTGTTTCCTATTTTTATTTATATTTTACCTCCTCAATTTAGCATTATGGACAGGGAAAGACCTAATCTAATATCTGCACAAAAATATTTGGCCTGCAAATTCATACCGTGATCGTAGCATGCATGGACTCGACTCATATGACTGGGATTTCCATGAAAAAGATAGTGGGCAGAAAATGGGTGATCACTGTACATTTCTCTTCTGTTTCCTATTTATATTTCTATTTTACATCCTCAATTTAACATTATGGACAGGGAAAGACCTAATCTAAGATCTGCACAAAAATATTTAGCCTTCAAATTCATACCGTCATCGTAGCATGCATGGACTCGACTCATATGAATGGGATTTCCATGAAAAAGATTGTGGGCCAAAAATGGGTGATCACTGTACAATTTTCTTCTGTTTCCTATTTATATTTATATTTTACCTCCTCAATTTAGCATTATGGACAGGGAAAGACCTAATCTAAGATCTGCACAAAATTATTTAGCCTTCAAATTCATATTGTCATCGTAGCATGCATGGACTCGACTCAAATGAATGGGATTTCCATGAAAAATATTGTGGGCCGAAAATGGGTGATCACTGTACATTTCTCTTCTGTTTCCTATTTTTATTTCTATTTTACCTCCTCAATTTAGCATTATGGACAGGGAAAGACCTAATCTAAGATCTGCACAAAATTATTTAGCCTTCAAATTCATACCGTGATCGTAGCATGCATGGACTCGACTCATATGAATGGGATTTCCATGAAAAAGATTGTGGGCCGGAAATGGGTGATCACTGAACATTTCTCTTCTGTTTCCTATTTATATTTATATTTTACCTCCTCAATTTAGCATTATTGACAGGGAAAGACCTAATCTAATATCTGCACAAAAATATTTAGCCTTCAAATTCATACCGTGATCGTAGCATGCATGGACTCGACTCATATGACTGGGATTATCATGAAAAATGTTGTGGGCAGAAAATGGGTGATCACTTTACATTTCTCTTCTGTTTCTTATTTATATTTATATTTTACCTCCTCAATTTAGCATTATGGACAGGGAAAGACCTAATCTAAGATCTGCACAAATTATTTAGCCTTCAAATTCATACAGTCATCGTAGCATGCAAGGACTCGACTCATATGAATTGGATTTCGAGGAATAAGATT
The DNA here is from genome assembly GCA_963932145.1 of Acanthosepion lycidas. Classification (NCBI taxonomy): domain Eukaryota; kingdom Metazoa; phylum Mollusca; class Cephalopoda; order Sepiida; family Sepiidae; genus Acanthosepion; species Acanthosepion lycidas. Next base: position 635,633 of record OZ010604.1, on the reverse strand, counting down.
GTGGGCCGAAAATGGGTGATCACTGTACATTTCTCTTCTGTTTCCTATTTATGTTTCTATTTTACCTCCTCAATTTAGCATTATGGACAGGGAAAGACCTAATCTAAGTTCTGCACATAAATATTTACATTTCAAATTCATACCGTCATCGTAGCATGCATGGACTCGACTCATATGACTGGGATTTCCATGAAAAAGATTGTGAGCAGAAAATGGGTGATCACTGTACATTTCTCTTCTGTTTCCTATTTATGTTTCTATTTTACCTCCTCAATTTAGCATTATGGACAGGGAAAGACCTAATCTAAGATCTGCACAAAAATATTTACCCTTCAAATTCATACCGTCATCGTAGCATGCATGGACACGACTCATATGACTGGGATTTCCATGAAAAATATTGGGGGCAGAAAATGGGTGATCACTGTACATTTCTCTTCTGTTTCCTATTTATATTTATATTTTACCTCCTCAATTTAGCATTATTGACAGGGAAAGACCTAATCTAATATCTGCACAAAAATATTTAGCCTTCAAATTCATACCGTCATCGTAGCATGCATGGACTCGACTCATATGAATGGGATTTCCATGAAAAAGATTGTGGACCGAAAATGGGTGATCACTTTACATTTCTCTTCTGTTTCCTATTTATATTTATATTTTACCTCCTCAATTTAGCATTATGGACAGGGAAAGACCTAATCTAAGATCTGCACAAAATTATTTAGCCTTCAAAGTCATACCGTCATCGTAGCATGCATGGACTCGACTCAAATTAATGGGATTTCCATGAAAAAGATTGTGGGCCGAAAATGGGTGATCACTGTACATTTCTCTTCTGTTTCCTATTTTTATTTCTATTTTACCTCCTCAATTTAGCATTATGGACAGGGAAAGACCTAATCTAAGATCTGCACAAAATTATTTAGCCTTCAAATTTATACCGTGATCGTAGCATGCATGGACTCGACTCATATGAATGGGATTTCCATGAAAAAGTTTGTGGGCCGAAAATGGGTGATCACTGTACATTTCTCTTCTGTTTCCTATTTATATTTATATTTTACCTCCTCAATTTAGCATTATGTACAGGGAAAGACCTAACCTAAGATCTGCACAAAATTATTTAGCCTTCAAATTCCTACCATCATCGTAGCATGCATGGACTCGACTCATATGAATGGGATTTCCATGAAAAAGATTGTGGGCCGAAAATGGGTGATCACTGTACATTTCTCTTCTTTTTCCTATTTATATTTTTATTTTACCTCCTCAATTTAGCATTATGGACAGGGAAAGACCTAATCTAAGATCTGCACAAAAATATTTAGCCTTCAAATTCATACCGTGATCGTAGCATGCATGGACTCGACTCATATGACTGGGATTTCCATGAAAAAGATTGTGGGCCGAAAATGGGTGATCACTGTACATTTCTCTTCTGTTTCCTATTTATATTTCTATTTTACCTCCTCAATTTAGCATTATGGACAGGGAAAGACCTAATCTAAGATCTGCAGAAAAATATTTAGCCTTCCAATTCATAACGTCATCGTAGCATGCATGGACTCGACTCATATGAATGGGATTTCCATGAAAAAGATTGTGGGCCGAAAATGGGTGATCACTGTACATTTCTCTTCTGTTTCCTATTTATATTTATATTTTACCTCCTCAATTTAGCATTATTGACAGGGAAAGACCTAATCTAAGATCTGCACAAAAATATTTAGCCTTCAAGTTCATACCGTCATCGTAGCATGCATGGACTCGACTCATATGAATGGGATTTCCATGAAAAAGATTGTGGACCGAAAATGGGTGATCACTTTACATTTCTTATCTGTTTCCTATTTATATTTATATTTTACCTCCTCAATTTAGCATTATGGACAGGGAAAGACCTAATCTAGGATCTGCAGAAAAATATTTAGCCTTAAAATTCATACCGTGTTCATAGCATGCATGGACTCGACTCATATGAATGGGATTTCCATGAAAAAGATTGTGGGCCGAAAATGGGTGATCACTGTACATTTCTCTTCTGTTTCCTATTCATATTTATATTTTGCCTCCTCAATTTGGCATTATGGACAGGGAAAGACCTAATCTAATATCTGCACAAAAATATTTAGCCTTCAAATTAATACCGTGATCGTAGCATGCATGGACTCGACTCATATGACAGGAATTTCCATGAAAAAGATTTTGGGCCGAAAATGGGTGATCACTGTACATTTCTCTTCTGTTTCCTATTTATATTTATATTTTACCTCCTCAATTTAGCATTATTGACAGGGAAAGACCTAATCTAAGATCTGCACAAAAATATTTAGCCTTCAAATTCATACCGTGATCGTAGCATGCATGGACTCGACTCATATGAATGGGATTTCCATGAAAAAGATTGTGGGCCGAAAATGGGTGATCACTGTATATTTCTCTTCTGTTTCCTATTTATATTTATAGTTTACCTCCTCAATTTAGCATTAAGGACAGGGAAAGACCTAATCTAATATCTGCACAAAAATATTTAGCCTTCAAATTCATACCGTGATCGTAGCATGCATGGACTCGAGTCATATGACTGGGATTTCCATGAAAAAGATTGTGGGCCGAAAATGGGTGATCACTGTACATTTCTCTTCTGTTTCCTATTTATATTTCTATTTTACCTCCTCAATTTAGCATTATGGACAGGGAAAGACCTAATCTAAGATCTGCACAAAAATATTTAGCCTTCAAATTCATACCGTGATCGTAGCATGCATGGACTCGACTCATATGACTGGGATTTCCATGAAAAATATTGTGGGCCGAAAATGGGTGATCACTGTACATTTCTCTTCTGTTTCCTATTTATATTTATATTTTACCTCCTCAATTTAGCAGTATGGACAGGGAAAGACCTAATCTAAGATCTGCACAAAAATATTTAGCCTTCAAATTCATACCGTCATCGTAGCATGCATGGACTCGACTCATATGAATGGGATTTCCATGAAAAAGATTGTGGGCCGAAAATGAGTGATCACTGTACATTTCTCTTCTGTTTCCTATTTATATTTCTATTTTACCTGCTCAATTTAGCATTATTGACAGGGAAAGACCTAATCTAAGATCTGCACAAAAATATTTAGCCTTCAAATTCATACCGACATCGTAGCATGCATGGACTCGACTCATATGACAGGAATTTCCATGAAAAAGATTTTGGGCCGAAAATGGGTGATCACTGTACATTTCTCTTCTGTTTCCTATTTATATTTATATTTTACCTCATCAATTTAGCATTATGGACTGGGAAAGACCTAATCTAAGATCTGCACAAAAATATTTAGCCTTCAAATTCATACCGTCATCGTAGCATGCATGGACTCGTCTCATATGAATGGGATTTCCATGAAAAAGATTGTGGGCCGAAAATGGGTGATCACTGAACATTTCTCTTCTGTTTCCTATTTATATTTCTATTTTACCTCCTCAATTTAGCATTATGGACAGGGAAAGACCTAATCTAAGATCTGCATAAAAATATTTCGCCTTCAAATTCATACCGTCACCGTAGCATGCATGGACTCGACTCATATGAATGGGATTTCCATGAAAATATTGTGGGCCGAAATTGGGTGATCACTGTACATTTTTCTTCTGTTTCCTATTTATATTTATATTTTACCTCCTCAATTTAGCATTATGGACAGGGAAAGACCTAATCTAAGATCTGCACAAAATTATTTAGCCTTCAAATTCATACCGTCATCGTAGCATGCATGGACTCGTCTCAAATGAATGGGATTTCCATGAAAAAGATTGTGGGCCGAAAATGGGTGATCACTGTACATTTCTCTTCTGTTTCCTATTTTTATTTATATTTTACCTCCTCAATTTAGCATTATGGACAGGGAAAGACCTAATCTAATATCTGCACAAAAATATTTAGCCTTCAAATTCATACCGTGATCGTAGCATGCATGGACTCGACTCATATGACTGGGATTATCATGAAAAAGATTGTGGGCCGAAAATGGGTGATCACTGTACATTTCTCTTCTGTTTCCTATTTATATTTATATTTTACCTCCTCAATTTAGCATTATGGACAGGGAAAGACCTAATCTAATATCTGCACAAAAATATTTAGCCTGCAAATTCATACCGTGATCGTAGCATGCATGGACTCGACTCATATGAATGGGATTTCCATGAAAAAGATTGTGGGCCGAAAATGGGTGATCACTGAACATTTCTCTTCTGTTTCCTATTTATATTTCTATTTTACCTCCTCAATTTAGCATTATGGACAGGGAAAGACCTAATCAAAGATCTGCATAAAAATATTTAGCCTTCAAATTCATACCGTCACCGTAGCATGCATGGACTCGACTCATGTGAATGGGATTTCCATGAAAATATTGTGGGCCGAAATTGGGTGATCACTGTACATTTTTCTTCGGTTTCCTATTTATATTTATATTTTACCTCCTCAATTTAGCATTATGGACAGGGAAAGACCTAATCTAATATCTGCACAAAAATATTTGGCCTGCAAATTCATACCGTGATCGTAGCATGCATGGACTCGACACATATGACTGGGATATCCATGAAAAAGATTGTGGGCAGAAAATGGGTGATCACTGTACATTTCTCTTCTGTTTCCTATTTATATTTCTATTTTACATCCTCAATTTAACATTATGGACAGGGAAAGACCTAATCTAAGATCTGCACAAAAATATTTAGCCTTCAAATTCATACCGTGATCGTAGCATGCATGGACTCGACTCATATGAATGGGATTTCCATGAAAAAGATTGTGGGCAGAAAATGTGTGATCACTGTACATTTCTCTTCTGTTTCCTATTTATATTTATATTTTACCTCATCAATTTAGCATTATGGACAGGGAAAGACCTAATCTAAGATCTGCACAAAATTATTTAGCCTTCAAATTCATACCGTCATCGTAGCATGCATGGACTCGAGTCAAATGAATGGGATTTCCATGAAAAAGATTGTGGGCCGAAAATGGGTGATCACTGTACATTTCTCTTCTGTTTCCTATTTTTATTTATATTTTACCTCCTCAATTTAGCATTATGGACAGGGAAAGACCTAATCTAATATCTGCACAAAAATATTTGGCCTGCAAATTCATACCGTGATCGTAGCATGCATGGACTCGACTCATATGACTGGGATTTCCATGAAAAAGATAGTGGGCAGAAAATGGGTGATCACTGTACATTTCTCTTCTGTTTCCTATTTATATTTCTATTTTACATCCTCAATTTAACATTATGGACAGGGAAAGACCTAATCTAAGATCTGCACAAAAATATTTAGCCTTCAAATTCATACCGTCATCGTAGCATGCATGGACTCGACTCATATGAATGGGATTTCCATGAAAAAGATTGTGGGCCAAAAATGGGTGATCACTGTACAATTTTCTTCTGTTTCCTATTTATATTTATATTTTACCTCCTCAATTTAGCATTATGGACAGGGAAAGACCTAATCTAAGATCTGCACAAAATTATTTAGCCTTCAAATTCATATTGTCATCGTAGCATGCATGGACTCGACTCAAATGAATGGGATTTCCATGAAAAATATTGTGGGCCGAAAATGGGTGATCACTGTACATTTCTCTTCTGTTTCCTATTTTTATTTCTATTTTACCTCCTCAATTTAGCATTATGGACAGGGAAAGACCTAATCTAAGATCTGCACAAAATTATTTAGCCTTCAAATTCATACCGTGATCGTAGCATGCATGGACTCGACTCATATGAATGGGATTTCCATGAAAAAGATTGTGGGCCGGAAATGGGTGATCACTGAACATTTCTCTTCTGTTTCCTATTTATATTTATATTTTACCTCCTCAATTTAGCATTATTGACAGGGAAAGACCTAATCTAATATCTGCACAAAAATATTTAGCCTTCAAATTCATACCGTGATCGTAGCATGCATGGACTCGACTCATATGACTGGGATTATCATGAAAAATGTTGTGGGCAGAAAATGGGTGATCACTTTACATTTCTCTTCTGTTTCTTATTTATATTTATATTTTACCTCCTCAATTTAGCATTATGGACAGGGAAAGACCTAATCTAAGATCTGCACAAATTATTTAGCCTTCAAATTCATACAGTCATCGTAGCATGCAAGGACTCGACTCATATGAATTGGATTTCGAGGAATAAGATTGTGGGCCGAAAATGGGTGATCACTGTACATTTCTCTTCTGTTTCCTATTTATGTTTCTATTTTACCTCCTCAATTTAGCATTATGGACAGGGAAAGACCTAATCTAAGTTCTGCACATAAATATTTACATTTCAAATTCATACCGTCATCGTAGCATGCATGGACTCGACTCATATGACTGGGATTTCCATGAAAAAGATTGTGAGCAGAAAATGGGTGATCACTGTACATTTCTCTTCTGTTTCCTATTTATGTTTCTATTTTACCTCCTCAATTTAGCATTATGGACAGGGAAAGACCTAATCTAAGATCTGCACAAAAATATTTACCCTTCAAATTCATACCGTCATCGTAGCATGCATGGACACGACTCATATGACTGGGATTTCCATGAAAAATATTGGGGGCAGAAAATGGGTGATCACTGTACATTTCTCTTCTGTTTCCTATTTATATTTATATTTTACCTCCTCAATTTAGCATTATTGACAGGGAAAGACCTAATCTAATATCTGCACAAAAATATTTAGCCTTCAAATTCATACCGTGATCGTAGCATGCATGGACTCGACTCATATGACTGGGATTATCATGAAAAAGATTGTGGGCCGAAAATGGGTGATCACTGTACATTTCTCTTCTGTTTCCTATTTATATTTATATTTTACCTCCTCAATTTAGCATTATGGACAGGGAAAGACCTAATCTAATATCTGCACAAAAATATTTAGCCTGCAAATTCATACCGTGATCGTAGCATGCATAGACTTGACTCATATGAATGGGATTTCCATGAAAAAGATTGTGGGCCGAAAATGGGTGATCACTGAACATTTCTCTTCTGTTTCCTATTTATATTTATATTTTACCTCCTCAATTTAGCATTATGGACAGGGAAAGACCTAATCAAAGATCTACATAAAAATATTTAGCCTTCAAATTCATACCGTCACCGTAGCATGCATGGACTCGACTCATATGAATGGGATTTCCATGAAAATATTGTGGGCCGAAATTGGGTGATCACTGTACATTTTTCTTCTGTTTCCTATTTATATTTATATTTTACCTCCTCAATTTAGCATTATGGACAGGGAAATACCTAATCTAATATCTGCACAAAAATATTTAGCCTTCAAATTCATACCGTGATCGTAGCATGCATGGACTCGACTCATATGAATGGGATTTCCATGAAAAAGATTGTGGGCAGAAAATGGGTGATCACTGTACATTTCTCTTCTGTTTCCTATTTATATTTATATTTTACCTCATCAATTTAGCATTATGGACAGGGAAAGACCTAATCTAAGATCTGCACAAAATTATTTAGCCTTCAAATTCATACCGTCATCGTAGCATGCATGGACTCGACTCAAATGAATGGGATTTCCATGAAAAAGATTGTGGGCCGAAAATGGGTGATCACTGTACATTTCTCTTCTGTTTCCTATTTTTATTTATATTTTACCTCCTCAATTTAGCATTATGGACAGGGAAAGACCTAATCTAATATCTGCACAAAAATATTTGGCCTGCAAATTCATACCGTGATCGTAGCATGCATGGACTCGACTCATATGACTGGGATTTCCATGAAAAAGATTGTGGGCAGAAAATGGGTGATCACTGTACATTTCTCTTCTGTTTCCTATTTATATTTCTATTTTACATCCTCAATTTAACATTATGGACAGGGAAAGACCTAATCTAAGATCTGCACAAAAATATTTAGCCTTCAAATTCATACCGTCATCGTAGCATGCATGGACTCGACTCATATGAATGGGATTTCCATGAAAAAGATTGTGGGCCAAAAATGGGTGATCACTGTACAATTTTCTTCTGTTTCCTATTTATATTTATATTTTACCTCCTCAATTTAGCATTATGGACAGGGAAAGACCTAATCTAAGATCTGCACAAAATTATTTAGCCTTCAAATTCATACCGTCATCGTAGCATGCATGGACTCGACTCAAATGAATGGGATTTCCATGAAAAATATTGTGGGCCGAAAATGGGTGATCACTGTACATTTCTCTTCTGATTCCTATTTTTATTTCTATTTTACCTCCTCAATTTAGCATTATGGACAGGGAAAGACCTAATCTAAGATCTGCACAAAATTATTTAGCCTTCAAATTCATACCGTGATCGTAGCATGCATGGACTCGACTCATATGAATGGGATTTCCATGAAAAAGATTGTGGGCCGGAAATGGGTGATCACTGAACATTTCTCTTCTGTTTCCTATTTATATTTATATTTTACCTCCTCAATTTAGCATTATTGACAGGGAAAGACCTAATCTAATATCTGCACAAAAATATTTAGCCTTCAAATTCATACCGTGATCGTAGCATGCATGGACTCGACTCATATGACTGGGATTATCATGAAAAATGTTGTGGGCAGAAAATGGGTGATCACTGTAAATTTCTCTTCTGTTTCTTATTTATATTTATATTTTACCTCCTCAATTTAGCATTATGGACAGGGAAAGACCTAATCTAAGATCTGCACAAAATAATTTAGCCTTCAAATTCATACCGTCATCGTAGCATGCATGGACGCGACTCAAATGAATGGGATTTCCGTGAAAAAGATTGTGGGCTGAAAATGGGTGATCACTGTACATTTCTCTTCTGTTTCCTATTTTTATTTATATTTTACTTCCTCAATTTAGCATTATGGACAGGGAAAGACCTAATCTAATATCTGCACAAAAATATTTAGCCTGCAAATTCATACCGTGATCGTAGTATCCATGGACTCGACTCATATGAATGGGATTTCCATGAAAAAGATTGTGGGCCGAAAATGGGTGATCACTGTACAATTTTCTTCTGTTTCCTATTCATATTTATATTTTACCTCCTCAATTTAGCATTATGGACAGGGAAAGACCTAATCTAAGATCTGCACAAATTATTTAGCCTTCAAATTCATACAGTCATCGTAGCATGCAAGGACTCGACTCATATGAATTGGATTTCGAGGAATAAGATTGTGGGCCGAAAATGGGTGATCACTGTACATTTCTCTTCTGTTTCCTATTTATATTTCTATTTTACCTCCTCAATTTAGCATTATGGACAGGGAAAGACCTAATCTAAGTTCTGCACATAAATATTTACATTTCAAATTCATATTGTCATCGTAGCATGCATGGACTCGACTCATATGACTGGGATTTCCATGAAAAAGATTGTGAGCACAAAATGGGTGATCACTGTACATTTCTCTTCTGTTTCCTATTTATGTTTCTATTTTACCTCCTCAATTTAGCATTATGGACAGGGAAAGACCTAATCTAAGATCTGCACAAAAATATTTAGCCTTCAAATTCATACCGTCATCGTAGCATGCATGGACTCGACTCAAATGAATGGGATTTCCATGAAAAATATTGTGGGCCGAAAATGGGTGATCACTGTACATTTCTCTTCTGATTCCTATTTTTATTTCTATTTTACCTCCTCAATTTAGCATTATGGACAGGGAAAGACCTAATCTAAGATCTGCACAAAATTATTTAGCCTTCAAATTCATACCGTGATCGTAGCATGCATGGACTCGACTCATATGAATGGGATTTCCATGAAAAAGATTGTGGGCCGGAAATGGGTGATCACTGAACATTTCTCTTCTGTTTCCTATTTATATTTATATTTTACCTCCTCAATTTAGCATTATTGACAGGGAAAGACCTAATCTAATATCTGCACAAAAATATTTAGCCTTCAAATTCATACCGTGATCGTAGCATGCATGGACTCGACTCATATGACTGGGATTATCATGAAAAATGTTGTGGGCAGAAAATGGGTGATCACTGTAAATTTCTCTTCTGTTTCTTATTTATATTTATATTTTACCTCCTCAATTTAGCATTATGGACAGGGAAAGACCTAATCTAAGATCTGCACAAAATAATTTAGCCTTCAAATTCATACCGTCATCGTAGCATGCATGGACGCGACTCAAATGAATGGGATTTCCGTGAAAAAGATTGTGGGCTGAAAATGGGTGATCACTGTACATTTCTCTTCTGTTTCCTATTTTTATTTATATTTTACTTCCTCAATTTAGCATTATGGACAGGGAAAGACCTAATCTAATATCTGCACAAAAATATTTAGCCTGCAAATTCATACCGTGATCGTAGTATCCATGGACTCGACTCATATGAATGGGATTTCCATGAAAAAGATTGTGGGCCGAAAATGGGTGATCACTGTACAATTTTCTTCTGTTTCCTATTTATATTTATATTTTACCTCCTCAATTTAGCATTATGGACAGGGAAAGACCTAATCTAAGAACTGCACAAATTATTTAGCCTTCAAATTCATACAGTCATCGTAGCATGCAAGGACTCGACTCATATGAATTGGATTTCGAGGAATAAGATTGTGGGCCGAAAATGGGTGATCACTGTACATTTCTCTTCTGTTTCCTATTTATATTTCTATTTTACCTCCTCAATTTAGCATTATGGACAGGGAAAGACCTAATCTAAGTTCTGCACATAAATATTTACATTTCAAATTCATACCGTCATCGTAGCATGCATGGACTCGACTCATATGACTGGGATTTCCATGAAAAAGATTGTGAGCACAAAATGGGTGATCACTGTACATTTCTCTTCTGTTTCCTATTTATGTTTCTATTTTACCTCCTCAATTTAGCATTATGGACAGGGAAAGACCTAATCTAAGATCTGCACAAAAATATTTAGCCTTCAAATTCATACCGTCATCGTAGCATGCATGGACACGACTCATATGACTGGGATTTCCATGAAAAATATTGGGGGCAGAAAATGGGTGATCACTGTACATTTCTCTTCTGTTTCCTATTTATATTTATATTTTACCTCCTCAATTTAGTATTATGGACAGGGAAAGACCTAATCTACGATCTGCACAAAAATATTTAGCTTTCAAATTCATACTGTCATCGTCGCATGTATGGACTCGACTCATATGAATGGGATTTCCATGAAAAAGATTGTGGGCCGAAAATGGGTGATCACTGTACATTTCTCTTCTGTTTCCTATTTATATTTCTATTTTACCTCCTCAATTTAGCATTATGGTCAGGGAAAGACCTAATCTAAGATCTGCACAAAAATATTTAGCCTTCAAATTCATACCGTCATCGTAGCATGCATGGACTCGACTCATATGAATGGGATTTCCATGAAAAAGATTGTGGGCCGAAAATGGTTGATCACTGTACATTTCTCTTCTCTTTCCTATTTATATTTCTATTTTCCCTCCTCAATTTAGCATTATGGACAGGGAAAGACCTAATCTAAGATCTGCAGATATTATTTAGCCTTCAAATTCATACCGTCATCGTAGCATGCAAGGACTCGACTCATATGAATGGGATTTCCATGAAAAAGATTGTGGGCCGAAAATGAGTGATCATTGTACATTTCTCTTCTGTTTCCTATTTATATTTCTATTTTACCTGCTCAATTTAGCATTATTGACAGGGAAAGACCTAATCTAAGATCTGCACAAAAATATTTAGCCTTCAAATTCATACCGTCATCGTAGCATGCATGGACTCGACTCATATGACTGGGATATCCATGAAAAAGATTGTGGGTAGAAAATGGGTGATCACTGTACATTTCTCTTCTGTTTCCTATTTATATTTCTATTTTACCTCCTCAATTTAGCATTATTGACAGGGAAAGACCTAATCTAAGATCTGCAGAAAAATATTTAGCCTTCAAGTTCATACCGTCATCGTAGCATGCATGGACTCGACTCATATGAATGGGATTTCCATGAAAAAGATTGTGGACCGAAAATGGGTGATCACTTTACATTTCTTATCTGTTTCCTATTTATATTTATATTTTACCTCCTCAATTTAGCATTATGGACAGGGAAAGACCTAATCTAGGATCTGCAGAAAAATATTTAGCCTTAAAATTCATACCGTGATCATAGCATGCATGGACTCGACTCATATGAATGGGATTTCCATGAAAAAGATTGTGGGCCGAAAATGGGTGATCACTGTACATTTCTCTTCTGTTTCCTATTCATATTTATAATTTGCCTCCTCAATTTGGCATTATGGACAGGGAAAGACCTAATCTAATATCTGCACAAAAATATTTAGCCTTCAAATTAATACCGTGATCGTAGCATGCATGGACTCGACTCATATGACAGGAATTTCCATGAAAAAGATTTTGGGCCGAAAATGGGTGATCACTGTACATTTCTCTTCTGTTTCCTATTTATATTTATATTTTACCTGCTCAATTTAGCATTATTGACAGGGAAAGACCTAATCTAAGATCTGCACAAAAATATTTAGCCTTCAAATTCATACCGTGATCGTAGCATGCATGGACTCGACTCATATGAATGGGATTTCCATGAAAAAGATTGTGGGCCGAAAATGGGTGATCACTGTATATTTCTCTTCTGTTTCCTATTTATATTTATATTTTACCTCCTCAATTTAGCATTAAGGACAGGGAAAGACCTAATCTAAGATCTGCACAAAAATATTTAGCCTTCAAATTCATACCGTCATCGTAGCATGCATGGACTCGACTCATATGAATGGGATTTCCATGAAAAAGATTGTGGGCTGAAAATGGGTGATCACTGTATATTTCTCTTCTGTTTCCTATTTATATTTATATTTTACCTCCTCAATTTAGCATTAAGGACAGGGAAAGACCTAATCTAAGATCTGCACAAAAATATTTAGCCTTCAAATTCATACCGTCATCGTAGCATGCATGGACTCGACTCATATGAATGGGATTTCCATGAAAAAGATTGTGGGCCGAAAATGGGTGATCACTGTATATTTCTCTTCTGTTTCCTATTTATATTTATATTTTACCTCCTCAATTTAGCATTAAGGACAGGGAAAGACCTAATCTAATATCTGCACAAAAATATTTAGCCTTCAAATTCATACCGTGATCGTAGCATGCATGGACTCGACTCATATGAATGGGATTTCCATGAAAAAGATTGTGGGCCGAAAATGGGGGATCACTGTACATTTCTCTTCTGTTTCCTATTTATATTTATATTTTACCTCCTCAATTTAGCATTATGGACAGGGAAAGACCTAACCTAAGATCTGCACAAAATTATTTAGCCTTCAAATTCATACCATCATCGTAGCATGCATGGACTCGACTCATATGAATGGGATTTCCATGAAAAAGATTGTGGGCCGAAAATGGGTGATCACTGTACATTTCTCTTCTTTTTCCTATTTATATTTTTATTTTACCTCCTCAATTTAGCATTATGGACAGGGAAAAACCTAATCTAAGATCTGCACAAAAATATTTAGCCTTCAAATTCATACCGTCATCGTAGCATGCATGGACTCGACTCATATGACTGGGATTTCCATGAAAAAGATTGTGGGCCGAAAATGGGTGATCACTGTACATTTCTCTTCTGTTTCCTATTTATATTTCCATTTTACCTCCTCAATTTAGCATTATCGACAGGGAAAGACCTAATCTAAGATCTGCACAAAAATATTTAGCCTTCAAATTCATACCGTGATCGTAGCATGCATGGACTCGACTCATATGACTGGGATTTCCATGAAAAATATTGTGGGCCGAAAATGGGTGATCACTGTACATTTCTCTTCTGTTTCCTATTTATATTTCTATTTTACCTCCTCAATTTAGCATTATGGACAGGGAAAGACCTAATCTAATATCTGCACAAAAATATTTCGCCTTCAAATTAATACCGTGATCGTAGCATGCATGGACTCGACTCATATGACAGGAATTTCCATGAAAAAGATTTTGGGCCGAAAATGGGTGATCACTGTACATTTCTCTTCTGTTTCCTATTTATATTTATATTTTACCTCCTCAATTTAGCATTATTGACAGGGAAAGACCTAATCTAAGATCTGCACAAAAATATTTAGCCTTCAAATTCATACCGTGATCGTAGCATGCATGGACACGACTCATATGAATGGGATTTCCATGAAAAAGATTGTGGGCCGAAAATGGGTGATCACTGTATATTTCTCTTCTGTTTCCTATTTATATTTATAGTTTACCTCCTCAATTTAGCATTAAGGACAGGGAAAGACCTAATCTAATATCTGCACAAAAATATTTAGCCTTCAAATTCATACCGTGATCGTAGCATGCATGGACTCGACTCATATGAATGGGATTTCCATGAAAAAGATTGTGGGCCGAAAATGGGTGATCACTGGACATTTCTCTTCTGTTTCCTATTTATATTTATATTTTACCTCCTCAATTTAGCATTATGGACAGGGAAAGACCTAATCTAAGATCTGCACAAAATTATTTAGCCTTCAAATTCATACCATCATCGTAGCATGCATGGACTCGACTCATATGAATGGGATTTCCATGAAAAAGATTGTGGGCCGAAAATGGGTGATCACTGTACATTTCTCTTCTTTTTCCTATTTATATTTTTATTTTACCTCCTCAATTTAGCATTATGGACAGGGAAAGACCTAATCTAAGATCTGCACAAAAATATTTAGCCTTCAAATTCATACCGTGATCGTAGCATGCATTGACTCGACTCATATGACTGGGATTTCCATGAAAAAGATTGTGGGCCGAAAATGGGTGATCACTGTACATTTCTCTTCTGTTTCCTATTTATATTTCTATTTTACCTCCTCAATTTAGCATTATGGACAGGGAAAGACCTAATCTAAGATCTGCACAAAAATATTTAGCCTTCAAATTCATACCGTGATCGTAGCATGCATGGACACGACTCATATGAATGGGATTTCCATGAAAAAGATTGTGGGCCGAAAATGGGTGATCACTGTATATTTCTCTTCTGTTTCCTATTTATATTTATAGTTTACCTCCTCAATTTAGCATTAAGGACAGGGAAAGACCTAATCTAATATCTGCACAAAAATATTTAGCCTTCAAATTCATACCGTGATCGTAGCATGCATGGACTCGACTCATATGAATGGGATTTCCATGAAAAAGATTGTGGGCCGAAAATGGGTGATCACTGGACATTTCTCTTCTGTTTCCTATTTATATTTATATTTTACCTCCTCAATTTAGCATTATGGACAGGGAAAGACCTAATCTAAGATCTGCACAAAATTATTTAGCCTTCAAATTCATACCATCATCGTAGCATGCATGGACTCGACTCATATGAATGGGATTTCCATGAAAAAGATTGTGGGACGAAAATGGGTGATCACTGTACATTTCTTTCTTTTTCCTATTTATATTTCTATTTTACCTCCTCAATTTAGCATTATGGACAGGGAAAGACCTAATCTAAGATCTGCACAAAAATATTTAGCCTTCAAATTCATACCGTGATCGTAGCATGCATGGACTCGACTCATATGACTGGGATTTCCATGAAAAATATTGTGGGCCGAAAATGGGTGATCACTGTACATTTCTCTTCTGTTTCCTATTTATATTTATATTTTACCTCCTCAATTTAGCATTATTGACAGGGAAAGACCTAATCTAAGATCTGCACAAAAATATTTAGCCTTCAAATTCATACCGTCATCGTAGCATGCATGGACTCGACTCATATGAATGGGATTTCCATGAAAAAGATTCTGGGCCGAAAATGGGTGATCACTGTACATTTCTCTTCTGTTTCCTATTTATATTTATAATTTACCTCCTCAATTTAGCATTATGGACAGTGAAAGACCTAACCTAAGATCTGCACAAAATTATTTAGCCTTCAAATTCATACCATCATCGTAGCATGCATGGACTCGACTCATATGAATGGGATTTCCATGAAAAAGATTGTGGGCCGAAAATGGGTGATCACTGTACATTTCTCTTCTTTTTCCTATTTATATTTTTATTTTACCTCCTCAATTTAGCATTATGGACAGGGAAAGACCTAATCTAAGATCTGCACAAAAATATTTAGCCTTCAAATTCATACCGTGATCGTAGCATGCATTGACTCGACTCATATGACTGGGATTTCCATGAAAAAGATTGTGGGCCGAAAATGGGTGATCACTGTACATTTCTCTTCTGTTTCCTATTTATATTTCTATTTTACCTCCTCAATTTAGCATTATGGACAGGGAAAGACCTAATCTAAGATCTGCACAAAAATATTTAGCCTTCAAATTCATACCGTGATCGTAGCATGCATGGACTCGACTCATATGACTGGGATTTCCATGAAAAATATTGTGGGCCGAAAATGGGTGATCACTGTACATTTCTCTTCTGTTTCCTATTTATATTTCTATTTTACCTCCTCAATTTAGCATTATGGACAGGGAAAGACCTAATCTAAGATCTGCAGAAAAATATTTAGCCTTCCAATTCATAACGTCATCGTAGCATGCATGGACTCGACTCATATGAATGGGATTTCCATGAAAAAGATTCTGGGCCGAAAATGGGTGATCACTGTACATTTCTCTTCTGTTTCCTATTTATATTTATAATTTACCTCCTCAATTTAGCATTATGGACAGTGAAAGACCTAACCTAAGATCTGCACAAAATTATTTAGCCTTCAAATTCATACCATCATCGTAGCATGCATGGACTCGACTCATATGAATGGGATTTCCATGAAAAAGATTGTGGGCCGAAAATGGGTGATCACTGTACATTTCTCTTCTTTTTCCTATTTATATTTTTATTTTACCTCCTCAATTTAGCATTATGGACAGGGAAAGACCTAATCTAAGATCTGCACAAAAATATTTAGCCTTCAAATTCATACCGTGATCGTAGCATGCATTGACTCGACTCATATGACTGGGATTTCCATGAAAAAGATTGTGGGCCGAAAATGGGTGATCACTGTACATTTCTCTTCTGTTTCCTATTTATATTTCTATTTTACCTCCTCAATTTAGCATTATGGACAGGGAAAGACCTAATCTAAGATCTGCACAAAAATATTTAGCCTTCAAATTCATACCGTGATCGTAGCATGCATGGACTCGACTCATATGACTGGGATTTCCATGAAAAATATTGTGGGCCGAAAATGGGTGATCACTGTACATTTCTCTTCTGTTTCCTATTTATATTTCTATTTTACTTCCTCAATTTAGCATTATGGACAGGGAAAGACCTAATCTAAGATCTGCAGAAAAATATTTAGCCTTCCAATTCATAACGTCATCGTAGCATGCATGGACTCGACTCATATGAATGGGATTTCCATGAAAAAGATTGTGGGCCGAAAATGGGTGATCACTGTACATTTCTCTTCTGTTTCCTATTTATATTTCTATTTTACCTCCTCAATTTAGCATTATTGACAGGGAAAGACCTAATCTAAGATCTGCACAAAAATATTTACCCTTCAAGTTCATACCGTCATCGTAGCATGCATGGACTCGACTCATATGAATGGGATTTCCATGAAAAAGATTGTGGGCCGAAAATGGGTGATCACTGTACATTTCTCTTCTGTTTCCTATTTATATTTCTATTTTACCTCCTCAATTTAGCATTATGGACAGGGAAAGACCTAATCTAAGATCTGCACAAAAATATTTAGCCTTCAAATTCATACCGTGATCGTAGCATGCATGGACTCGACTCATATGACTGGGATTTCCATGAAAAATATTGTGGGCCGAAAATGGGTGATCACTGTACATTTCTCTTCTGTTTCCTATTTATATTTCTATTTTACCTCCTCAATTTAGCATTATGGACAGGGAAAGACCTAATCTAAGATCTGCAGAAAAATATTTAGCCTTCCAATTCATAACGTCATCGTAGCATGCATGGACTCGACTCATATGAATGGGATTTCCATGAAAAAGATTGTGGGCCGAAAATGGGTGATCACTGTACATTTCTCTTCTGTTTCCTATTTATATTTCTATTTTACCTCCTCAATTTAGCATTATTGACAGGGAAAGACCTAATCTAAGATCTGCACAAAAATATTTAGCCTTCAAGTTCATACCGTCATCGTAGCATGCATGGACTCGACTCATACGAATGGGATTTCCATGAAAAAGATTGTGGACCGAAAATGGGTGATCACTTTACATTTCTTATCTGTTTCCTATTTATATTTATATTTTACCTCCTCAATTTAGCATTATGGACAGGGAAAGACCTAATCTAGGATCTGCAGAAAAATATTTAGCCTTAAAATTCATACCGTGATCATAGCATGCATGGACTCGACTCATATGAATGGGATTTCCATGAAAATATTGTGGGCCGAAAATGGGTGATCACTGTACATTTCTCTTCTGTTTCCTATTCATATTTATATTTTACCTCCTCAATTTGGCGTTATGGACAGGGAAAGACCTAATCTAATATCTGCACAAAAATATTTAGCCTTCAAATTAATACCGTGATCGTAGCATGCATGGACTCGACTCATATGACAGGAATTTCCATGAAAAAGATTTTGGGCCGAAAATGGGTGATCACTGTACATTTCTCTTCTGTTTCCTATTTATATTTATATTTTACCTCCTCAATTTAGCATTATGGACAGGGAAAGACCTAATCTAAGATCTGCACAAAAATATTTAGCCTTCAAATTCATACCGTCATCGTAGCATGCATGGACTCGACTCATATGAATGGGATTTCCATGAAAAAGATTGTGGACCAAAAATGGGTGATCACTGTACATTTCTCTTCTGTTTCCTATTTATATTTATATTTTACCTCCTGAATTTTGCATTATTGACAGGGAAAGACCTTATCTAAGATCTGCACAAAAATATTTAGCCTTCAAATTCATACCGTCATCGTAGCATGCATTGACTCGACTCATATGAATGGGATTTCCATGAAAAAGATTGTGGGCCGAAAATGGGTGATAACTGTACATTTCTCTTCTGTTTCCTATTCATATTTATATTTTACCTCCTCAATTTGGCATTATGGACAGGGAAAGACCTAATCTAATATCTGCACAAAAATATTTAGCCTTCAAATTAATACCGTGATCGTAGCATGCATGGACTCGACTCATATGACAGGAATTTCCATGAAAAATATTATGGGCAGAAAATGGGTGATCACTATACATTTCTCTTCTCTTTCCTATTTATTTTTCTATTTTACCTCCTCAATTTAGCATTATGGACAGGGAAAGACCTAATCTAAGATCTGCAAAAAATATTTAGCGTTCAAATTCTTACCGTCATCGTATCATGCATGGATTCGACTCATATGAATGGGATTTCCATGAAAAAGATTTTGGTCCGAAAATGGGTGATCACTGTACATTTCTGTTCTGTTTCCTATTTATATTTCTATTTTACCTGCTCAATTTAGCATTAATGACAGGGAAAGACCTAATCTAAGATCTGCACAAAAATATTTAGCCTTCAAATTCATACCGTCATCGTAGCATGCATGGACTCGACTCATATGAATGGGATTTCCATGAAAAAGATTGTGGGCCGAAAATGGGTGATCACTGTATATTTCTCTTCTGTTTCCTATTTATATTTATATTTTACCTCCTCAATTTAGCATTATGGACAGGGAAAGACCTAATCTAAGATCTGCACAAAATTATTTAGCCTTCAAATTCATACCGTGATTGTAGCATGCATGGACACGACTCATATGAATGGGATTTCCATGAAAAAGATTGTGGGCCGAAAATGGGTGATCACTGTACATTTCTCTTCTGTTTCCTATTTATATTTCTATTTTACCTCCTCAATTTAGCATTATGGACAGGGAAAGACCTAATCTAAGATCTGCACAAAATTATTTAGCCTTCAAATTCATACCGTGATTGTAGCATGCATGGACTCGACTCATATGAATGGGATTTCCATGAAAAAGATTGTGGGCCGAAAATGGGTGATCACTGTACATTTCTCTTCTGTTTCCTATTTATATTTCTATTTTACCTCCTCAATTTAGCATTATGGACAGGGAAAGACCTAATCTAAGATCTGCAGAAAAATATTTAGCCTTCCAATTCATAACGTCATCGTAGCATGCATGGACTCGACTCATATGAATGGGATTTCCATGAAAAAGATTGTGGGCCGAAAATGGGTGATCACTGTACATTTCTCTTCTGTTTCCTATTTATATTTCTATTTTACCTCCTCAATTTAGCATTATTGACAGGGAAAGACCTAATCTAAGATCTGCACAAAAATATTTAGCCTTCAAGTTCATACCGTCATCGTAGCATGCATGGAGTCGACTCATACGAATGGGATTTCCATGAAAAAGATTGTGGACCGAAAATGGGTGATCACTTTACATTTCTTATCTGTTTCCTATTTATATTTATATTTTACCTCCTCAATTTAGCATTATGGACAGGGAAAGACCTAATCTAGGATCTGCAGAAAAATATTTAGCCTTAAAATTCATACCGTGATCATAGCATGCATGGACTCGACTCATATGAATGGGATTTCCATGAAAAAGATTGTGGGCCGAAAATGGGTGATCACTGTACATTTCTCTTCTGTTTCCTATTCATATTTATATTTTACCTCCTCAATTTGGCGTTATGGACAGGGAAAGACCTAATCTAATATCTGCACAAAAATATTTAGCCTTCAAATTAATACCGTGATCGTAGCATGCATGGACTCGACTCATATGACAGGAATTTCCATGAAAAAGATTTTGGGCCGAAAATGGGTGATCACTGTACATTTCTCTTCTGTTTCCTATTTATATTTATATTTTACCTCCTCAATTTAGCATTATGGACAGGGAAAGACCTAATATAAGATCTGCACAAAAATATTTAGCCTTCAAATTCATACCGTCATCGTAGCATGCATGGACTCGACTCATATGAATGGGATTTCCATGAAAAAGATTGTGGACCAAAAATGGGTGATCACTGGACATTTCTCTTCTGTTTCCTATTTATATTTATATTTTACCTCCTGAATTTAGCATTATTGACAGGGAAAGACCTTATCTAAGATCTGCACAAAAATATTTAGCCTTCAAATTCATACCGTCATCGTAGCATGCATTGACTCGACTCATATGAATGGGATTTCCATGAAAAAGATTGTGGGCCGAAAATGGGTGATCACTGTACATTTCTCTTCTGTTTCCTATTCATATTTATATTTTACCTCCTCAATTTGGCATTATGGACAGGGAAAGACCTAATCTAATATCTGCACAAAAATATTTACCCTTCAAATTAATACCGTGATCGTAGCATGCATGGACTCGACTCATATGACAGGAATTTCCATGAAAAATATTGTGGGCAGAAAATGGTTGATCACTATACATTTCTCTTCTCTTTCCTATTTATTTTTCTATTTTACCTCCTCAATTTAGCATTATGGACAGGGAAAGACCTAATCTAAGATCTGCAAAAAATATTTAGCGTTCAAATTCTTACCGTCATCGTAGCATGCATGGATTCGACTCATATGAATGGGATTTCCATGAATAAGATTTTGGGCCGAAAATGGGTGATCACTGTACATTTCTGTTCTGTTTCCTATTTATATTTCTATTTTACCTGCTCAATTTAGCATTAATGACAGGGAAAGACCTAATCTAAGATCTGCACAAAAATATTTAGCCTTCAAATTCATACCGTCATCGTAGCATGCATGGACTCGACTCATATGAATGGGATTTCCATGAAAAAGATTGTGGGCCGTAAATGGGAGATCACTGTATATTTCTCTTCTGTTTCCTATTTATATTTATATTTTACCTCCTCAATTTAGCATTATTGACAGGGAAAGACCTAATCTAATATCTGCACAAAAATATTTAGCCTTCAAATTCATACCGTGATCGTAGCATGCATGGACTCGACTCATATGACTGGGATTATCATGAAAAAGATTGTGGGCCGAAAATGGGTGATCACTGTACATTTCTCTTCTGTTTCCTATTTATATTTATATTTTACCTCCTCAATTTAGCATTATGGACAGGGAAAGACCTAATCAAAGATCTGCATAAAAATATTTAGCCTTCAAATTCATACCGTCACCGTAGCATGCATGGACTCGACTCATATGAATGGGATTTCCATGAAAATATTGTGGGCCGAAATTGGGTGATCACTGTACATTTTTCTTCTGTTTCCTATTTATATTTATATTTTACCTCCTCAATTTAGCATTATGGACAGGGAAAGACCTAATCTAATATCTGCACAAAAATATTTGGCCTGCAAATTCATACCGTGATCGTAGCATGCATGGACTCGACACATATGACTGGGATATCCATGAAAAAGATTGTGGGCAGAAAATGGGTGATCACTGTACATTTCTCTTCTGTTTCCTATTTATATTTCTATTTTACATCCTCAATTTAACATTATGGACAGGGAAAGACCTAATCTAAGATCTGCACAAAAATATTTAGCCTTCAAATTCATACCGTCATCGTAGCATGCATGGACTCGACTCATATGAATGGGATTTCCATGAAAAAGATTGTGGGCCGTAAATGGGAGATCACTGTACATTTCTCTTCTGTTTCCTATTTATATTTATATTTTACCTCCTCAATTTAGCATTATGGACAGGGAAAGACCTAATCTAAGATCTGCACAAAATTATTTAGCCTTCAAATTCATACCGTCATCGTAGCATGCATGGACTCGACTCATATGAATGGGATTTCCATGAAAAAGATTGTGGGCCGAAAATGGGTGATCACTGAACATTTCTCTTCTGTTTCCTATTTATATTTATATTTTACCTCCTCAATTTAGCATTATTGACAGCGAAAGACCTAATCTAATATCTGCACAAAAATATTTAGCCTTCAAATTCATACCGTGATCGTAGCATGCATGGACTCGACTCATATGACTGGGATTATCATGAAAAATATTGTGGGCAGAAAATGGGTGATCATTGTACATTTCTCTTCTGTTCCTATTTATATTTATATTTTACCTCCTCAATTTAGCATTATGGACAGGGAAAGACCTAATCTAATATCTGCACAAAAATATTTAGCCTGCAAATTCATACCGTGATCGTAGCATCCATGGACTCGACTCATATGAATGGGATTTCCATGAAAAAGATTGTGGGCCGAAAATGGGTGATCACTGTACAATTTTCTTCTGTTTCCTATTTATATTTATATTTTACCTCCTCAATTTAGCATTATGGACAGGGAAAGACCTAATCTAAGATCTGCACAAATTATTTAGCCTTCAAATTCATACAGTCATCGTAGCATGCAAGGACTCGACTCATATGAATTGGATTTCGAGGAATAAGATTGTGGGCCGAAAATGGGAGATCACTGCACATTTCTCTTCTGTTTCCTGTTTATATTTCTATTTTACCTCCTCAATTTAGCATTATGGACAGGGAAAGACCTAATCTAAGTTCTGCACATAAATATTTACATTTCAAATTCATACCGTCATCGTAGCATGTATGGACTCGACTCATATGACTGGGATTTCCATGAAAAGGATTGTGAGCAGAAAATGGGTGATCACTGTACATTTCTCTTCTGTTTCCTATTTATATTTATATTTTACCTCCTCAATTTAGTATTATGGACAGGGAAAGACCTAATCTACGATCTGCACAAAAATATTTAGCTTTCAAATTCATACCGTCATCGTAGCATGTATGGACTCGACTCATATGAATGGGATTTCCATGAAAAAGATTGTGGGCCGAAAATGGGTGATCACTGTACATTTCTCTTCTGTTTCCTATTTATATTTCTATTTTACCTCCTCAATTTAGCATTATGGTCAGGGAAAGACCTAATCTAAGATCTGCACAAAAATATTTAGCCTTCAAATTCATACCGTCATCGTAGCATGCATGGACTCGACTCATATGAATGGGATTTCCATGAAAAAGATTGTGGGCCGAAAATGGTTGATCACTGTACATTTCTCTTCTCTTTCCTATTTATATTTCTATTTTCCCTCCTCAATTTAGCATTATGGACAGGGAAAGACCTAATCTAAGATCTGCAGAAATTATTTAGCCTTCAAATTCATACCGTCATCGTAGCATGCAAGGACTCGACTCATATGAATGGGATTTCGAGGAATAAGATTGTGGGCCGAAAATGGGTGATCACTGTACATTTCTCTTCTGTTTCCTATTTATATTTTTATTTTACCTCCTCAATTTAGCATTATGGACAGGGAAAGACCTAATCTAAGTTCTGCACATAAATATTTAGATTTCAAATTCCTACCGTGATCGTAGCATGCATGGACTCGACTCATATGACTGGGATTTCCATGAAAAAGATTGTGAGCAGAAAATGGGTGATCACTGTACATTTCTCTTCTGTTTCCTATTTATATTTCTATTTTACCTCCTCAATTTAGCATTATGGACAGGGAAAGACCTAATCTAAGATCTGCACAAAAATATTTAGCCTGCAAATTCATACCGTCATCGTAGCATGCATGGACTCGACACATATGAATGGGATTTCCATGAAAAAGATTGTGGGCCGAAAATGGGTGATCACTGTACAATTTTCTTCTGTTTCCTATTTATATTTATATTTTACCTCCTCAATTAAGCATTATGGAGAGGGAAAGACCTAATCTAAGATCTGCACAAAAATATTTAGCCTTCAAATTCATACCGTCAGCGTAGCATGCAAGGACTCGATTCATATGAATGGGATTTCGAGGAATAAGTTTGTGGGCCGAAAATAGGTGATCACTGTACATTTCTCTTCTGTTTCCTATTTATATTTCTATTTTCCCTCTTCAATTTAGCATTATGGACAGGGAAAGACCTAATCTAAGATCTGCACAAAAATATTTAGCCTTCAAATTCATACCGTCATCGTAGCATGCATGGACACGACTAATATGACTGGGATTTCCATGAAAAATATTGGGGGCAGAAAATGGGTGATCACTGTACATTTCTCTTCTGTTTCCTATTTATATTTATATTTTACCTCCTCAATTTAGCATTATGGACAGGGAAAGACCTAATCTAAGATCTGCACAAAAATATTTAGCTTTCAAATTCATACCGTCATCGTAGCATGTATGGACTCGACTCATATGAATGGGATTTCCATGAAAAAGATTGTGGGCCGAAAATGGGTGATCACTGTACATTTCTCTTCTGTTTCCTATTTATATTTAGATTTTACCTCCTCAATTTAGCATTATGGACAGGGAAAGACCTAATCTAAGATCTGCACAAAAATATTTAGCCTTCAAATTCATACCGTCATCGTAGCATGCATGGACTCGACTCATATGAATGGGATTTCCATGAAAAAGATTGTCGGCCGAAAATGGGTGATCACTGTACATTTCTCTTCTGTTTCCTATTTATATTTCTATTTTACCTCCTCAATTTAGCATTATGGACAGAGAAAGACCTAATCTAAGATCTGCACAAAAATATTTAGCTTTCAAATTCATACCGTCATCGTAGGATGCATGGACTCGACTCATATGACTGGGATTTCCATGAAAAAGATTGTGGGCGGGAAATGGGTGATCACTGTACATTTCTCTTCTGTTTCCTATTTATTTTTCTATTTTACCTCCTCAATTTAGCATTATGGACAGGGAAAGACCTAATCTAAGATCTGCACAAAAATATTTAGCCTTCAAATTCATACCGTCATCGTAGCATGCATGGACTCGACTCATATGAATGGGATTTCCATGAAAAAGATTGTGGGCCGAAAATGGGAGATCACTGTACATTTCTCTTCTGTTTCCTATTTAGATTTCTATTTTACCTCCTCAATTTAGCATTATGGACAGGGAAAGACCTAATCTAAGATCTGTACAAAAATATTTAGCCTTCAAATTCATACCGTTATCGTAGCATGCAAGGACTCGACTCATATGAATGGGATTTCGAGGAATAAGATTGTGGGCCGAAAATGGGTGATCACTGTACATTTCTCTTCTGTTTCCTATTTATATTTCTATTTTACCTCCTCAATTTAGCATTATGGACAGGGAAAGGCCTAATCTAAGTTCTGCACATAAATATTTAGATTTCCAATTCCTACCGTGATCGTAGCATGCATGGACTCGACTCATATGACTGGGATTTCCATGAAAAAGATTGTGAGCAGAAAATGGGTGATCACTGTACATTTCTCTTCTGTTTGCTATTTATATTTCTATTTTACCTCCTCAATTTAGCATTATGGACAGGGAAAGACCTAATCTAAGATCTGCACAAAAATATTTAGCCTTCAAATTCATACCGTCATCGTAGCATGCATGGACTCGACTCATATGACTGGGATTTCCATGAAAAAGATGGTGGGTCGAAAATGGGAGATCACTGTACATTTCTCTTCTGTTTCCTATTTATATTTCTATTTTACCTCCTCAATTTAGCATTATGGACAGGGAAAGACCTAACCTAAGATCTGCACAAAAATATTTAGCCTGCAAATTCATACCGTCATCGTAGCATGTATGGACTCGACTCATATGAATGGGATTTCCATGAAAATATTGTGGGCCGAAAATGGGTGATCACTGTACATTTCTCGTCTGTTTCCTATTTATATTTAGATTTTACCTCCTCAATTTAGTATTATGGACAGGGAAAGACCTAATCTAAGATCTGCACAAAAATATTTAGCCTTCAAATTCATACCGTCATCGTAGCATGCATGGACTCGACTCATATGAATGGGATTTCCATGAAAAATATTGTCGGCCGAAAATGGGTGATCACTGTACATTTCTCTTCTGTTTCCTATTTATATTTCTATTTTACCTCCTCAATTTAGCATTATGGACAGAGAAAGACCTAATCTAAGATCTGCACAAAAATATTTAGCTTTCAAATTCATACCGTCAACGTAGGATGCTTGGACTCGACTCATATGACTGGGATTTCCATGAAAAAGATTGTGGGCAGGAAATGGGTGATCACTGTACATTTCTCTTCTTTTTCCTATTTATTTTTCTATTTTACCTCCTCAATTTAGCATTATGGACAGGGAAAGACCTAATCTAAGATCTGCACAAAAATATTTAACCTTCAAATTCATACCGTCATCGTAGCATGCATGGACTCGACTCATATGAATGGGATTTCCATGAAAAAGATTGTGGGCCGATAATGGGAGATCACTGTACATTTCTCTTCTGTTTCCTATTTATATTTCTATTTTACCTCCTCAATTTAGCATTATGGACAGGGAAAGACCTAATCTAAGATCTGTACAAAAATATTTAGCCTTCAAATTCATACCGTTATCGTAGCATGCAAGGACTCGACTCATATGAATGGGATTTCGAGGTATAAGATTGTGGGCCGAAAATGGGTGATCACTGTACATTTCTCTTCTGTTTCCTATTTATATTTCTATTTTACCTCCTCAATTTAGCATTATGGACAGGGAAAGACCTAATCTAAGTTCTGCACATAAATATTTAGATTTCAAATTCATACCGTGATCGTAGCATGCATGGACTCGACTCATATGACTGGGATTTCCATGAAAAAGATTGTGAGCAGAAAATGGGTGACCACTCTACATTTCTCTTCTGTTTCCTATTTATATTTCTATTTTACCTCCTCAATTTAGCATTATGGACAGGGAAAGACCTAATCTAAGATCTGCACAAAAATATTTAGCCTTCAAATTCATACCGTCATCGTAGCATGCATGGACTCGACTCATATGAATGGGATTTCCATGAAAAAGATTGTCGGCCGAAAATGGGTGATCACTGTACATTTCTCTTCTGTTTCCTATTTATATTTCTATTTTACCTCCTCAATTTAGCATTATGGACAGAGAAAGACCTAATCTAAGATCTGCACAAAAATATTTAGCTTTCAAATTCATACCGTCATCGTAGCATGCATGGACTCGACTCATATGACTGGGATTTCCATGAAAAAGATTGTGGGCGGGAAATGGGTGATCACTGTACATTTCTCTTCTGTTTCCTATTTATTTTTCTATTTTACCTCCTCAATTTAGCATTATGGACAGGGAAAGACCTAATCTAAGATCTGCACAAAAATATTTAGCCTTCAATTTCATACCGTCATCGTAGCATGCATGGACTCGACTCATATGAATGGGATTTCCATGAAAAAGATTGTGGGCCGAAAATGGGTGATCACTGTACAGTTCTCTTCTGTTTACTATTTATATTTCTATTTTACCTCCTCAATTTAACATTATGGACAGGGAAAGACCTAATCTAAGTTCTGCACATAAATATTTAGATTTCAAATTCATACCGTGATCGTAGCATGCATGGACTCGACTCATATGACTGGGATTTCCATGAAAAAGATTGTGTGCAGAAAATGGGTGATCACTGTACATTTCTCTTCTGTTTCCTATTTCTATTTCTATTTTACCTCCTCAATTTAGCATTATGGACAGGGAAAGACCTAATCTAAGTTCTGCACATAAATATTTAGATTTCAAATTCATACCGTGATCGTAGCATGCATGGAGTCGACTCATATGACTGGGATTTCCATGAAAAAGATTGTGAGCAGAAAATGGGTGATCACTGTACATTTCTCTTCTGTTTCCTATTTATATTTATATTTTACCTCCTCAATTTAGCATCATGGACAGGGAAAGACCTAATCTAAGATCTGCACAAAAATATTTAGCCTTCAAATTCATACCGTCATCGTAGGATGCATGGACTCGACTCATATGACTGGGATTTCCATGGAAAATATTGTGGGCAGAAAATGGGTGATCACTGTACATTTCTCTTCTGTTTCCTATTTATATTTCTATTTTACCTCCTCAATTTAGCATTATGGACAGGGAAAGACCTAATCTAAGATCTGCACAAAAATATTTAGCCTTCAACTCCAGACCGTCATCGTAGCATGCAAGGACTCGACTCATATGAATGGGATTTCGAGGAATAAGATTGTGGGCCGAAAATGGGTGATCACTGTACATTTCTCTTCTGTTTCCTATTTATATTTCTATTTTACCTCGTCAATTTAGCATTATGGACAGGGAAAGACCTAACCTAAGATCTGCACTAAAATATTTAGCTTTCAAATTCATACCGTCATCGTAGCATGCATGGACTCGACTCATATGAATGGGATTTCCATGAAAAAGATTGTGGGCCTAAAATGGGTGATCACTGTACATTTCTCTTCTGTTTCCTATTTATATTTCTTTTTTACCTCCTCAATTTAGCATTATGGACAGGGAAAGACCTAATCTAAGATCTGCACAAAAATATTTAGCCTTCAAATTCATACCGTCATCGTAGCATGCAAGGACTCGACTCATATGAATGGGATTTCGAGGAATAAGATTTTAGGCCGAAAATGGGTGATCACTGTACATTTCTCTTCTGTTTCCTATTTATATTTCTATTTTACCTCCTCAATTTAGCATTATGGACAGGAAAGACCTAATCTAAGATCTGCACAAAAATATTTAGCCTTCAAATTCATACCGTCATCGTAGCATGCATGGACTCGACTCATATGACTGGGATTTCCATGAAAAATATTGGGGGCAGAAAATGGGTGATCACTGTACATTTCTCTTCTGTTTCCTATTTATATTTCTTTTTTACCTCCTTAATATAGCATTATGGACAGGGAAAGACCTAATCTAAGATCTGCACAAAAATATTTAGCCTTCAAATTCATACCGTCATCGTAGCATGCATGGACTCGACTCATATGACTGGGATTTCCATGAAAAATGATGGGGGCAGAAAATGGGTGATCACTGTACATTTCTCTTCTGTTTCCTATTTATATTTATATTTTACCTCCTCAATTTAGCATTATGGACAGGGAAAGACCTAATCTAAGATCTGCACAAAAATATTTAGCTTTCAAATTCATACCGTCATCGTAGCATGCATGGACTCGACTCATATGAATGGGATTTCCATGAAAAAGATTGTGGGCCGAAAATGGGTGATCACTGTACATTTCTGTTCTGTTTCCTATTTATATTTCTATTTTACCTCCTCAATTTAGCCTTATGAACAGGGAAAGACCTAATCTAAGATCTGCACAAAAATATTTAGCTTTCAAATTCATACCGTCATCGTAGGATGCATGGACTCGACTCATATGAATGGGATTTCCATGACAAAGATTGTGAGCCGAAAATGGGGGATCACTGTACATTTCTCTTCTGTTTCCTATTTATATTTCTATTTTACCTCCTCAATTTAGCATTATGGACAGGGAAAGACGTAATATAAGTTCTGCACAAAAATATTTAGCCTTCTAATTCATACCGTGATCGTAGCATGCATGGACTCGACTCATATGACTGGGATTTCCATGAAAAAGATTGTGGGCGGGAAATGGGTGATCACTGTACATTTCTCTTCTGTTTCCTATTTATTTTTCTATTTTACCTCCTCATTTTAGCATTATGGACAGGGAAAGACCTAATCTAAGATCTGCACAAAAATATTTAGCCTTCAAATTCATACCGTCATCGTAGCATGCAAGGACTCGATTCATATGAATGGGATTTCGAGGAATAAGATTGTAGGCCGAAAATGGGTGATCACTGTACATTTCTCTTCTGTTTCCTATTTATATTTCTATTTTACCTCCTCAATTTCGCGTTATGGACAGGGAAAGACCTAATCTAAGTTCTGCACATAAATATTTAGATTTCAAATTCATACCGTGATCGTAGCATGCATGGAGTCGACTCATATGACAGGGATTTCCATGAAAAAGATTGTGAGCAGAAAATGGGTGATCACTGTACATTTCTCTTCTGTTTCCTATTTATATTTCTATTTTACCTCCTCAATTTAGCATTATGGACAGGGAAAGACCTAATCTAAGATCTGCACAAAAATATTTAGCCTTCAAATTCATACCGTCATCTTAGCATGCAAGGACTCGACTCATATGAATGGGATTTCGAGGAATAAGATTGTGGGCCGAAAATGGGTGATCACTGTACATTTCTCTTCTGTTTCCTATTTATATTTATATTTTACCTCCTCAATTTAGCATTATGGACAGGGAAAGACCTAACCTAAGATCTGCACAAAAATATTTAGCTTTCAAATTCATACCGTCATCGTAGCATGCATGGACTCGACTGATATGAATGGGATTTCCATGAAAAAGATTGTGGGCCTAAAATGGGTGATCACTGTACATTTCTCTTCTGTTTCCTATTTATATTTCTTTTTTACCTCCTCAATTTAGCATTATGGACAGGGAAAGACCTAATCTAAGATCTGCACAAAAATATTTAGCCTTCAAATTCATACCGTCATCGTAGCATGCAAGGACTCGACTCATATGAATGGGATTTCGAGGAATAAGATTGTAGGCCGAAAATGGGTGATTACTGTACATTTCTCTTCTGTTTCCTATTTATATTTCTATTTTACCTCCTCAATTCAGCATTATGGACAGGGAAAGACCTAATCTAAGTTCTGCACATAAATATTTAGATTTCAAATTCATACCGTGATCGTAGCATGCATGGACTCGACTCATATGACTGGGATTTCCATGAAAAAGATTGTGAACAGAAAATGGGTGATCACTGTACATTTCTCTTCTGTTTCCTATTTATATTTCTATTTTACCTCCTCAATTTAGCATTATGGACAGGATAGACCTAATCTAAGATCTGCACAAAAATATTTAGCCTTCAAATTCATACCGTCATCGTAGCATGCATGGACTCGACTCATATGACTGGGATTTCCATGAAAAATATTGGGGGCAGAAAATGGGTGATCACTGTACATTTCTCTTCTGTTTCCTATTTATATTTCTTTTTTACCTCCTTAATATAGCATTATGGACAGGGAAAGACCTAATCTAAGATCTGCACAAAAATATTTAGCTTTCAATTTCATACCGTCATCGTAGCATGCATGGACTCGACTCATATGAATGGGATTTCCATGAAAAAGATTGTGGGCCTAAAATGGGTGATCACTGTACATTTCTCTTCTGTTTCCTATTTATATTTATATTTTACTTCCTCAATTTAGCATTATGGATAGGGAAAGACCTAATCTAAGATCTGCACAAAAATATTTAGCCTTCAAATTCATACCGTCAACGTAGCATGCATGGACTCGACTCATATGACTGAGATTTCCATGAAAAAGATTGTGGGCAGAAAATGGGTGATCACTGTACATTTCTCTTCTGTTTCCTATTTATATTTATATTTTACCTCCTCAATTTAGCATTATGGACAGGGAAAGACCTAATCTAAGATCTGCACAAAATAATTTAGCCTTCAAATTCATACCGTCATCGTAGCATCCATGGACTCAACTCATATGAATGGGATTTCCATGAAAAAGATTGTGGGCCGAAAATGGGTGATCACTGTACATTTCTCTTCTGTTTCCTATTTATATTTATATTTTACCTCCTCAATTTAGCATTATGGACAGGGAAAGACCTAATCTAAGATCTGCACAAAATTATTTAGCCTTCAAATTCATACCGTCATCGTAGCATCCAAGGACTCGACTCATATGAATGGGATTTCCATGAAAAAGATTGTGGGCCGAAAATGGGTGATCACTGTACATTTCTCTTCTGTTTCCTATTTATATTTATATTTTACCTCCTCAATTTAGCATTATGGACAGGGAAAGACCTAATCTAAGATCTGCACAAAATTATTTAGCCTTCAAATTCATACCGTCATCGTAGCATCCAAGGACTCGACTCATATGAATGGGATTTCCATTAAAAAGATTGTGGGCCGAAAATGGGTGATCACTGTACAATTCTCTTCTGTTTCCTATTTATATTTCTATATTACCTCTTCAATTTAGCATTATAGACAGGGAAAGACCTAATCTAAGATCTGCACAAAAATATTTAGCCATCAAATTCATACCGTCATCGTAGCCTGCATGGACTCGACTCATATGAATGGGATTTCCATGAAAAAGATTGTGGGCAGAAAATGGGTGATAACTGTACATTTCTCTTCTGTTTCCTATTTATATTTCTATTTTACCTCCTCAATTTAGCATTATGGACAGGGAAAGACCTAATCTAAGATCTGCACAAAAATATTTAGCCTTCAAATTCATACCGTCATCGTAGCATGCATGGACTCGACTCATATGAATGGGATTTCCATGAAAAAGATTGTGGGCCGAAAATGGGTGATCACTGTACATTTCTCTTCTGTTTCCTATTTATATTTATATTTTACCTCCTCAATTTAGCATTATAGACAGGGAAAGACCTAATCTAAGATCTGCACAAAAATATTTAGCCTTCAAATTCATACCGTCATCGTAGCATGCATGGACTCGACTCATATGAATGGGATTTCAATGAAAAAGATTGTGGGCCGAAAATGGGTGATCACTGTACATTTCTCTTCTGTTTCCTATTTATATTTCTATTTTACCTCCTCAATTTAGCATTATAGACAGGGAAAGACCTAATCTGAGATCTGCACAAAAATATTTAGCCATCAAATTCATACCGTCATCGTAGCCTGCATGGACTCGACTCATATGAATGGGATTTCCATGAAAAAGATTGTGGGCTCAAAATGGGTGATCACTGTACATTTCTCTTTGTTTCCTATTTATATTTCTATTTTACCTCCTCAATTTAGCATTATGGACAGGGAAAGACCTAATCTAAGATCTGCACAAAAATATTTAGCCTTCAAATTCATACCGTGATCGTAGCATTTATGGACTCGACTCATATGAAAGGGATTTTCTATGAAAAAGGTTGTGGGCCGAAAATGGGTGATCACTGTACATTTCTCTTCTGTTTCCTATTTATATTTATATTTTACCCCCTCAATTTAGCATTATGGACAGGGAAAGACCTAATCTAAGATCTGCACAAAAATATTTTGCCTTCAAATTCATAGGGTGATCGTAGCATGCATGGACTCGAATCATATGAATGGGATTTCCATGAAAAAGATTGTGGGCAGAAAATGCGTGATCACTGTACATTTCTCTTCTGTTTCCTATTTATATTTCTATTTTACCTCCTCAATTTAGCATTATGGACAGGGAAAGACCTAATCTAAGATCTGCACAAAAATATTTAGCCTTCAAATTCATACCGTGATCGTAGCATTTATGGACTCGACTCATATGAAAGGGATTTTCTATGAAAAAGATTGTGGGCCGAAAATGGGTGATCACTGTACATTTCTCTTCTGTTTCCGATTTATATTTATATTTTACCTCCTCAATTTAGAATTATGGACAGGGAAAGACCTAATCTAAGTTCTGCACATAAATATTTACATTTCAAATTCATACCGTGATCGTAGCATGCATGGACTGGACTCATATGACTGGGATTTCCATGAAAAAGATTGTGAGCAGAAAATGGGTGATCACTGTACATTTCTCTTCTGTTTCCTATTTATGTTTCTATTTTACCTCCTCAATTTAGCATTATGGACAGGGAAAGACCTAATCTAAGATCTGCACAAAATTATTTTGCCTTCAAATTCATACCGTCATCGTAGCATGCATGTACTTGAATCATATGAATGGGATTTCCATGAAAAAGATTGTGGGCAGAAAATTCGTGGTCACTGTACATTTCTCTTCTGTTTCCTATTTATATTTCTATTTTACCTCCTCAATTTAGCATTATTGACAGGGAAAGACCTAATCTAAGATCTGACCAAAAATATTTTGCCTTCAAATTCATACCGTGATCGTAGCATGCATGGACTCGAATCATATGAATGGGATTTCCATGAAAAAGATTGTGGGCCGGAAATGGGTGATCACTTTACATTTCTCTTCGGTTTCCTATTGATATTTATATTTTACCTCCTCAATTTAGCATTATTGATAGTGAAATTCCTAATCAAAGATCTGCACAAAAATATTTAGCCTTCAAATTCATACCGTCATCTTAGCATGCATGGACTCGACTCATATGAATGGGATTTCCATGAAAAAGATTGTGGGCCAAAAATGGGTGATCACTGTACATTTCTCTTCTGTTTCCTATTTATATTTATATTTTACCTCCTCAATTTAGCATTATTGACAGGGAAAGACCTAATCTAAGATCTGCACAAAAATATTTAGCCTTCAAATTCATACCGTCATCGTAGCATGCATGGACTCGACTCATATGACTGGGATTTCCATGGAAAATATTGTGGGCAGGAAATGGGTGATCACTGTACATTTCTCTTCTGTTTCCTATTTATATTTCTATTTTACCTCCTCAATTTATCATTATGGACAGGGAAAGACCTAATCTAAGATCTGCACAAAAATATTTAGCCTTCAAATTCATACCGTGATCGTAGCATGCATGGACTCGACTCATATGACTGGGATTTCCATGAAAAAGATTGTGGGCAGAAAATGGGTGATCACTGTACATTTCTCTTCTGTTTCCTATTTATATTTATATTTTACCTCCTCAATTTAGCATTATGGACAGGGAAAGATCTAATCTAAGGTCTGCACAAAAATATTTAGCCTTCAAATTCATACCGTCATCGTAGCATGCATGGACTCGACTCATATGTCTTGGATTTCCATGAAAAAGATTGTGGGCCGAAAATGGGTGATCACTGTACATTTCTCTTCTGTTTCCTATTTATATTTCTATATTACCTCTTCAATTTAGCATTATAGACAGGGAAAGACCTAATCTAAGATCTGCACAAAAATATTTAGCCATCAAATTCATACCGTGATCGTAGCATGCATGGACTCGACTCATATGAATGGGATTTCCATGAAAAAGATTGTGGGCCGAAAATGGGTGATCACTGTACATTTCTCTTCTGTTTCCTATTTATATTTCTATTTTACATCCTCAATTTAGCATTATGGACAGGGAAAGACCTAATCTAAGATCTGCACAAAAATATTTAGCCTTCAAATTCATACCCTCATCGTAGCATGCATGGACTCGACTCATATGAATGGGATTTCCATGAAAAAGATTGTGGGCCGAAAATGGGTGATCACTGTACATTTCTCTTCTGTTTCCTATTTATATTTCTATTTTACCTCCTTAATATAGCATTATGGACAGGGAAAGACCTAATCTAAGATCTGCACAAAATTATTTAGCCTTCAAATTCATACCGTCATCGTAGCATGCATGGACTCGACTCATATGTCTTGGATTTCCATGAAAAAGATTGTGGGCCGAAAATGGGTGATCACTGTACATTTCTCTTCTGTTTCCTATTTATATTTCTATATTACCTCTTCAATTTAGCATTATAGACAGGGAAAGACCTAATCTAAGATCTGCACAAAAATATTTAGCCATCAAATTCATACCGTCATCGTAGCCTGCATGGACTCCACTCATATGAATGGGATTTCCATGAAAAAGATTGTGGGCCGAAAATGGGTGATCACTGTACATTTCTCTTCTGTTTCCTATTTATATTTATATTTTACCTCCTCAATTTAGCATTATTGACAGGGAAAGACCTAATCTAAGATCTGCACAAAAATATTTAGCCTTCAAATTCATACCGTCATCGTAGCATGCATGGACTCGACTCATATGAATGGGATTTCCATGAAAAATATTGTGGGCAGAAAATGGGTGATCACTGTACATTTCTCTAGTGTTTCCTATTTATATTTCTATTTTACCTCCTCAATTTAGCATTATAGACAGGGAAAGACCTAATCTAAGATCTGCACAAAAATATTTAGCCTTCAAATTCATACCGTCATCGTAGCATGCATGGACTCGACTCATATGTCTTGGATTTCCATGAAAAATATTGTGGGCCGAAAATGGGTGATCACTGTACATTTCTCTTCTGTTTCCTATTTATATTTCTATATTACCTCTTCAATTTAGCATTATAGACAGGGAAAGACCTAATCTAAGATCTGCACAAAAATATTTAGCCATCAAATTCATACCGTCATCGTAGCCTGCATGGACTCGACTCATATGAATGGGATTTCCATGAAAAAGATTGTGGGCAGAAAATGGGTGATAACTGTACATTTCTCTTCTGTTTCCTATTTATATTTCTATTTTACCTCCTCAATTTAGCATTATGGACAGGGAAAGACCTAATCTAAGATCTGCACAAAAATATTTAGCCTTCAAATTCATACCGTGATCGTAGCATGCATGGACTCGACTCATATGAAAGGGATTTTCGATGAAAAAGTTTGTGGGCCGAAAATGGGTGGTCACTGTACATTTCTCTTCTGTTTCCTATTTATATTTATATTTTACCTCCTCAATTTAGCATTATTGACAGGGAAAGACCTAATCTAAGATCTGCACAAAAATATTTAGCCTTCAAATTCATACCGTCATCGTAGCATGCATGGACTCGACTCATATGAATGGGATTTCCATGAAAAAGATTGTGGGCCGAAAATGGGTGATCACTGTACATTTCTCTTCTGTTTCCTATTTATATTTATATTTTACCTCCTCAATTTAGCATTATAGACAGGGAAAGACCTAATCTAAGATCTGCACAAAAATATTTAGCCTTCAAATTCATACCGTCATCGTAGCATGCATGGACTCGACTCATATGAATGGGATTTCCATGAAAAAGATTGTGGGCCGAAAATGGGTGATCACTGTACATTTCTCTTCTGTTTCCTATTTATATTTCTATTTTACCTCCTCAATTTAGCATTATGGACAGGGAAAGACCTAATCTAAGATCTGCACAAAAATATTTAGCCTTCAAATTCATACCGTCATCGTAGCATGCATGGACTCGACTCATATGTCTTGGATTTCCATGAAAAATATTGTGGGCAGAAAATGGGTGATCACTGTACATTTCTCTTCTGTTTCCTAATTATATTTATATTTTACCTCCTCAATTTAGCATTATGGACAGGGAAAGACCTAATCTAAGATCTGCACAAAATTATTTAGCCTTCAAATTCATACCGTCATCGTAGCATCCATGGACTCAACTCATATGAATGGGATTTCCATGAAAAAGATTGTGGGCCGAAAATGGGTGATCACTGTACAGTTCTCTTCTGTTTCCTATTTATATTTATATTTTACCTCCTCAATTTAGCATTATGGACAGTGAAAGACCTAATCTAAGATCTGCACAAAATTATTTAGCCTTCAAATTCATACCGTCATCGTAGCATCCAAGGACTCGACTCATATGTCTTGGATTTCCATGAAAAAGATTGTGGGCCGAAAATGGGTGATCACTGTACATTTCTCTTCTGTTTCCTATTTATATTTCTATATTACCTCTTCAATTTAGCATTATAGACAGGGAAAGACCTAATCTAAGATCTGCACAAAAATATTTAGCCATCAAATTCATACCGTCATCGTAGCCTGCATGGACTCCACTCATATGAATGGGATTTCCATGAAAAAGATTGTGGGCAGAAAATGGGTGATAACTGTACATTTCTCTTCTGTTTCCTATTTATATTTCTATTTTACCTCCTCAATTTAGCATTATGGACAGGGAAAGACCTAATCTAAGATCTGCACAAAAATATTTAGCCTTCAAATTCATACCGTGATCGTAGCATGCATGGACTCGACTCATATGAAAGGGATTTTCGATGAAAAAGATTGTGGGCCGAAAATGGGTGATCACTGTACATTTCTCTTCTGTTTCCTATTTATATTTATATTTTACCTCCTCAATTTAGCATTATTGACAGGGAAAGACCTAATCTAAGATCTGCACAAAAATATTTAGCCTTCAAATTCATACCGTCATCGTAGCATGCATGGACTCGACTCATATGAATGGGATTTCCATAAAAAATATTGTGGGCAGAAAATGGGTGATCACTGTACATTTCTCTAGTGTTTCCTATTTATATTTCTATTTTACCTCCTCAATTTAGCATTATAGACAGGGAAAGACCTAATCTAAGATCTGCACAAAAATATTTAGCCTTCAAATTCATACCGTCATCGTAGCATGCATGGACTCGACTCATATGTCTTGGATTTCCATGAAAAATATTGTGGGCCGAAAATGGGTGATCACTGTACATTTCTCTTCTGTTTCCTATTTATATTTCTATATTACCTCTTCAATTTAGCATTATAGACAGGGAAAGACCTAATCTAAGATCTGCACAAAAATATTTAGCCATCAAATTCATACCGTCATCGTAGCCTGCATGGACTCGACTCATATGAATGGGATTTCCATGAAAAAGATTGTGGGCAGAAAATGGGTGATAACTGTACATTTCTCTTCTGTTTCCTATTTATATTTCTATTTTACCTCCTCAATTTAGCATTATGGACAGGGAAAGACCTAATCTAAGATCTGCACAAAAATATTTAGCCTTCAAATTCATACCGTGATCGTAGCATGCATGGACTCGACTCATATGAAAGGGATTTTCGATGAAAAAGTTTGTGGGCCGAAAATGGGTGGTCACTGTACATTTCTCTTCTGTTTCCTATTTATATTTATATTTTACCTCCTCAATTTAGCATTATTGACAGGGAAAGACCTAATCTAAGATCTGCACAAAAATATTTAGCCTTCAAATTCATACCGTCATCGTAGCATGCATGGACTCGACTCATATGAATGGGATTTCCATGAAAAAGATTGTGGGCCGAAAATGGGTGATCACTGTACATTTCTCTTCTGTTTCCTATTTATATTTATATTTTACCTCCTCAATTTAGCATTATAGACAGGGAAAGACCTAATCTAAGATCTGCACAAAAATATTTAGCCTTCAAATTCATACCGTCATCGTAGCATGCATGGACTCGACTCATATGAATGGGATTTCCATGAAAAAGATTGTGGGCCGAAAATGGGTGATCACTGTACATTTCTCTTCTGTTTCCTATTTATATTTCTATTTTACCTCCTCAATTTAGCATTATGGACAGGGAAAGACCTAATCTAAGATCTGCACAAAAATATTTAGCCTTCAAATTCATACCGTCATCGTAGCATGCATGGACTCGACTCATATGTCTTGGATTTCCATGAAAAATATTGTGGGCAGAAAATGGGTGATCACTGTACATTTCTCTTCTGTTTCCTAATTATATTTATATTTTACCTCCTCAATTTAGCATTATGGACAGGGAAAGACCTAATCTAAGATCTGCACAAAATTATTTAGCCTTCAAATTCATACCGTCATCGTAGCATCCATGGACTCAACTCATATGAATGGGATTTCCATGAAAAAGATTGTGGGCCGAAAATGGGTGATCACTGTACAGTTCTCTTCTGTTTCCTATTTATATTTATATTTTACCTCCTCAATTTAGCATTATGGACAGTGAAAGACCTAATCTAAGATCTGCACAAAATTATTTAGCCTTCAAATTCATACCGTCATCGTAGCATCCAAGGACTCGACTCATATGAATGGGATTTCCATGAAAAAGATTGTGGGCCGAAAATGGGTGATCACTGTACATTTCTCTTCTGTTTCCTATTTATATTTCTATTTTACCTCCTCAATTTAGCATTATGGACAGGGAAAGACCTAATCTAAGATCTGCACAAAAATATTTAGCCTTCAAATTCATACCGTGATCGTAGCATGCATGGACTCGACTCATATGACTGGGATTTCCATGAAAAATATTATTGGCAGAAAATGGGTGATCACTGTACGTTTCTCTTCTGTTTCCTATTTATATTTCTATTTTACCTTCTTAATGTAGCATTATGGACAGGGAAAGACCTAATCTAAGATCTGCACAAAAATATTTAGCCTTCAAATTCATACCGTCATCGTAGCATGCATGGACTCGACTCATATAACTGGGATTTCCATGAAAAATATTGTGGGCCGAAAAAGGGTGATCACTGTACATTTCTCTTCTGTTTCCTATTTATATTTATATTTTACCTCCTCAATTTAGCATTATTGACAGGGAAAGACCTAATCTAAGATCTGCACAAAAATATTTAGCCTTCAAATTCATACCGTGATCGTAGAATGCATGGACTCGACTCATATGAATGGGATTTCCATGAAAAAGATTGTGGGCCGAAAATGGGTGATCATTGTACATTTCTCTTCTCTTTCCTATTTATATTTCTATTTTACCTCCTCAATTTAGCATTATAGACAGGGAAAGACCTAATCTAAGTTCTGCACAAAAATATTTAGCCATCAAATTCATACCGTCATCGTAGCCTGCATGGACTCGACTCATATGAATGGGATTTCCATGAAAAAGATTGTGGGCTCAAAATGGGTGATCACTGTACATTTCTCTTCTGTTTCCTATTTATATTTCTAT
Organism: Acanthosepion lycidas; assembly: GCA_963932145.1. Classification (NCBI taxonomy): domain Eukaryota; kingdom Metazoa; phylum Mollusca; class Cephalopoda; order Sepiida; family Sepiidae; genus Acanthosepion; species Acanthosepion lycidas. Next base: position 594,181 of record OZ010604.1, on the reverse strand, counting down.
TTTACCTCCTCAATTTAGCATTATGGACAGGGAAAGACCTAATCTAAGATCTGCACAAAAATATTTAGCCTTCAAATTCATACCGTGATCGTAGCATTTATGGACTCGACTCATATGAAAGGGATTTTCTATGAAAAAGATTGTGGGCCGAAAATGGGTGATCACTGTACATTTCTCTTCTGTTTCCTATTTATATTTATATTTTACCCACTCAATTTAGCATTATGGACAGGGAAAGACCTAATCTAAGATCTGTACAAAATTATTTAGCCTTCAAATTCATACCGTCATCGTAGCCTGCATGGACTCGACTCATATGAATGGGATTTCCATGAAAAAGATTGTGGGCAGAAAATGGGTGATCACTGTACATTTCTCTTCTGTTTCCTATTTATATTTATATTTTACCTCTTCAATTTAGCATTATGGACAGGGAAAGACCTAATCTAAGATCTGCACAAAAATATTTAGCCTTCAAATTCATACCGTGATCGTAGCATTTATGGACTCGACTCATATGAAAGGGATTTTCTATGAAAATGATTTTGGGCCGAAAATGGGTGATCACTGTACATTTCTCTTCTGTTTCCTATTTATATTTATATTTTACCTCCTCAATTTAGCATTATGGACAGGGAAAGACATAATCTAAGATCTGCACAAAAATATTTTGCCTTCAAATTCATAGGGTGATCGTACCATGCATGGACTCGAATCATATGAATGGGATTTCCATGAAAAAGATTGTGGGCCGGAAATGGGTGATCACTTTACATTTCCCTTCGGTTTCCTATTTATATTTATATTTTACCTCCTCAATTTAGCATTATTGACAGTGAAATACCTAATCAAAGATCTGCACAAAAATATTTAGCCTTCAAATTCATACCGTCACCTTAGCATGCATGGACTCGACTCATATGAATGGGATTTCCATGAAAAAGATTGTGGGCCGAAAATGGGTGATCACTGTACATTTCTCTTCTGTTTCCTATTTATATTTCTATTTTACCTCCTCAATTTAACATTATAGACAGGGAAAGACCTAATCTAAGATCTGCACAAAAATATTTAGCCATCAAATTCATACCGTCATCGTAGCATGCATGGACTCGACTCATATGAATGGGATTTCCATGAAAAAGATTGTGGGCCGAAAATGGGTGATCACTGTACATTTCTCTTCTGTTACCTATTTATATTTATATTTTACCTCCTCAATTTAGCATTATGGACAGGGAAAGACCTAATCTAAGATCTGCACAAAAATATTTAGCCTTCAAATTCATACCGTGATCGTAGCATGCATGGACTCGACTCATATGACTGGGATTTCCATGAAAAATATTATGGGCAGAAAATGGGTGATCACTGTACATTTCTCTTCTCTTTCCTATTTATATTTCTATTTTACCTCCTCAATTTAGCTTTATGGACAGGGAAAGACCTAATCTAAGATCTGCACAAAATTATTTAGCCTTCAAATTCATACCGTCATCGTAGCATCCATGGACTCGATTCATATGAATGGGATTTCCATGAAAAACATTGTGGGCCGAAAATGGGTGATCACTGTACATTTCTCTTCTGTTTCCTATTTATATTTATATTTACCTCCTCAATTTAGCATTATGGACAGGGAAAGACCTAATCTAAGATCTGCACAAAATTATTTAGCCTTCAAATTCATACCGTCATCGTAGCATCCATGGACTCGACTCATATGACTGGGATTTCCATGAAAAACATTGTGGGCCGAAAATGGGTGATCACTGTACATTTCTCTTCTGTTTCCTATTTATATTTATATTTTACCTCCTCAATTTAGCATTATGGACAGCGAAAGACCTAATCTAAGATCTGCACAAAAATTTTTAGCCTTCAAATTCATACCGTCATCGTAGCATGCATGGACTCGACTCATATGACTGGGATTTCCATGAAAGATATTGTGGGTAGAAAATGCGTGATCACTGTACATTTCTCTTCTGTTTCTTACTTATGTTTCTATTTTACCTCCTCAATTTAGCATTATGGACAGGGAAAGACGTAATCTAAGATCTGCACAAAAATATTTAGCCTTCAAATTCATACCGTCATCGTAGCATGCATGGACTCGAATCATATGAATGGGATTTCCATGAAAAAGATTGTGGGCCGGAAATTGGTGATCACTGTACATTTCTCTTCTGTTTCCTATTTATATTTCTTTTTTACCTGATCAATTTAGCACGATGGACAGGGAAAGACCGAATCTAAGATCTGCACAAAAATTTTTTGCCTTCAAATTCATACCGTGATCGTAGCATGCATGGACTCGACTCATATGACTGGGATTTCCATGAAAAATATTCTGGGCCGAAAATGGGTGATCACTGTACATTTCTCTTCTGTTTCCTATTTATATTTCTATTTTACCTCCTCAATTTAGCATTATGGACAGGGAAAGACCTAATCTAAGATCTGCACAAAAATATTTTGCCTTCAAATTCATACCGTGATCGTAGCATTTATGGACTCGAGTCATATGAAAGGGATTTTCTATGAAAAAGATTGTGGGCCGAAAATGGGTGATCACTGTACATTTCTCTTCTGTTTCCTATTTATATTTATATTTTACCTTCTTCAATTTAGCATTTTGGACAGGGAAAGACCTAATCTAAGATCTGCACAAAATTATTTAGCCTTCAAATTTATACCGTCATCGTAGCATACATGGACTCGACTCATATGAATGGGATTTCCATGAAAAAGATTGTGGGCCGAAAATGGGTGATCACTGTACATTTCTCTTCTGTTTCCTATTTATATTTCTTTTTTACCTGATCAATTTAGCATTATTGACAGGGAAAGACATAATCTAATATCTGCACAAAAATATTTAGCCTTCAAATTCATACCGTCATCGTAGCATGCATGGACTCGACTCATATGACTGGGATTTCCATGAAAAATATTGTGGGTAGAAAATGAGTGATCACTGTACATTTCTCTTCTGTGTCTTATTTATGTTTCTATTTTACCTACTCAATTTAGCATTATGGTCAGTGAAAGACCTAATCTAAGATCTGCACAAAAATATTTAGCCTTCAAATTCATACCGTCATCGTAGCATGCATGGACTCGAATCATATGAATGGGATTTCCATGAAAAAGATTGTGGGCCGGAAATGGGTGATCACTGTACATTTCTCTTCTGTTTCCTATTTATATTTCTATTTTACCTCCTCAATTTAGCACGATGGACAGGGAAAGACCTAATCTAAGATCTGCACAAAAATTTTTTGCCTTCAAATTCATACCGTGATCGTATCATGCATGGACTCGACTCATATGACTGGGATTTCCATGAAAAATATTCTGGGCCGAAAATGGGTGATCACTGTACATTTCTCTTCTGTTTCCTATTTATATTTATATTTTACCTCCTCAATTTAGCATTATGGACAGGGAAAAACCTAATCTAAGATCTGCACAAAAATATTTAGCCTTCAAATTCATACCGTCATCGTAGCATGCATGGACTCGACTCATATGACTGGGATTTCCATGAAAAATATTCTGGGCCGAAAATGGGTGATCACTGTACATTTCTCTTCTGTTTCCTATTTATATTTATATTTTACCTCCTCAATTTAGCATTATCGACAGGGAAAGACCTAATCTAAGATCTGCACAAAAATATTTAGCCTTCAAATTCATACCTTCATCGTAGCATGCAGGGACTCGACTCATATGAATGGGATTTCCATTTAAAAGATTGTGGGCCGAAAATGGGTGATCACTGTAAATTTCTCTTCTGTTAACTATTTATATTTATATTTTACCTCCTCAATTTGGCATTATGGACAGGGAAAGACCTAATCTAAGATCTGCACAAAAATATTTAGCCTTCAAATTCATACCGTGATCGTAGCATGCATGGACTCGACTCATATGACTGGGATTTCCATGAAAAAGATTGTGGACCGAAAATGGGTGATCACTGTACATTTCTCTTCTCTTTCCTATTTATATTTCTATTTTACCTCCTCAATTTAGCATTATGGACAGGGAAAGACCTAATCTAAGATCTGCACAAAAATATTTTGCCTTCAAATTCATACCGTGATCGTAGCATGCATGGACTCGAATCATATGAATGGGATTTCCATGAAAAAGATTGTGGGCCGGAAATGGGTGATCACTTTACATTTCCCTTCGGTTTCCTATTTATATTTATATTTTACCTCCTCAATTTAGCATTATTGACAGTGAAATACCTAATCAAAGATCTGCACAAAAATATTTAGCCTTCAAATTCATACCGTCACCTTAGCATGCATAGACTCGACTCATATGAATGGGATTTCCATGAAAAAGATTGTGGGCCGAAAATGGGTGATCACTGTACATTTCTCTTCTGTTTCCTATTTATATTTCTATTTTACCTCCTCAATTTAACATTATAGACAGGGAAAGACCTAATCTAAGATCTGCACAAAAATATTTAGCCATCAAATTCATACCGTCATCGTAGCATGCATGGACTCGACTCATATGAATGGGATTTCCATGAAAAAGATTGTGGGCCGAAAATGGGTGATCACTGTACATTTCTCTTCTGTTACCTATTTATATTTATATTTTACCTCCTCAATTTAGCATTATGGACAGGGAAAGACCTAATCTAAGATCTGCACAAAAATATTTAGCCTTCAAATTCATACCGTGATCGTAGCATGCATGGACTCGACTCATATGACTGGGATTTCCATGAAAAATATTATGGGCAGAAAATGGGTGATCACTGTACATTTCTCTTCTCTTTCCTATTTATATTTCTATTTTACCTCCTCAATTTAGCTTTATGGACAGGGAAAGACCTAATCTAAGATCTGCACAAAATTATTTAGCCTTCAAATTCATACCGTCATCGTAGCATCCATGGACTCGATTCATATGAATGGGATTTCCATGAAAAACATTGTGGGCCGAAAATGGGTGATCACTGTACATTTCTCTTCTGTTTCCTATTTATATTTATATTTACCTCCTCAATTTAGCATTATGGACAGGGAAAGACCTAATCTAAGATCTGCACAAAATTATTTAGCCTTCAAATTCATACCGTCATCGTAGCATCCATGGACTCGACTCATATGACTGGGATTTCCATGAAAAACATTGTGGGCCGAAAATGGGTGATCACTGTACATTTCTCTTCTGTTTCCTATTTATATTTATATTTTACCTCCTCAATTTAGCATTATGGACAGCGAAAGACCTAATCTAAGATCTGCACAAAAATATTTAGCCTTCAAATTCATACCGTGATCGTAGCATGCATGGACTCGACTCATATGACTGGGATTTCCATGAAAAATATTATGGGCAGAAAATGGGTGATCACTGTACATTTCTCTTCTGTTTCCTATTTATATTTCTATTTTACCTCCTCAATTTAGCATTATGGACAGGGAAAGACCTAATCTAAGATCTGCACAAAAATATTTAGCCTTCAAATTCATACCGTGATCGTAGGATGCATGGACTCGACTCATATGACTGGGATTTCCATGAAAAATATTCTGGGCCGAAAATGGGTGATCACTGTACATTTCTCTTCTGTTTCCTATTTATATTTATATTTTACCTCCTCAATTTAGCATTATCGACAGGGAAAGACCTAATCTAAGATCTGCACAAAAATATTTAGCCTTCAAATTCATACCGTCATCGTAGCATGCAGGGACTCGACTCATATGAATGGGATTTCCATTAAAAAGATTGTGGGCCGAAAATGGGTGATCACTGTAAATTTCTCTTCTGTTACCTATTTATATTTATATTTTACATCCTCAATTTAGCATTATGGACAGGGAAAGACCTAATCTAAGATCTGCACAAAAATATTTAGCCTCCAAATTCATACCGTGATCGTAGCATGCATGGACTCGACTCATATGACTGGGATTTCCATGAAAAATATTATGGGCAGAAAATGGGTGATCACTGTACATTTCTCTTCTGTTTGCTATTTATATTTATATTTTACCTCCTCAATTTAGCATTATTGACAGCGAAAGACCTAATCTAATATCTGAATAAAAATATTTAGCCTTCAAATTCATACCGTCATCGTAGCATCCATGGACTCGACTCATATGAATGGGATTTCCATGAAAAAGATTGTGGGACGAAAATGGGTGATCACTGTAAATTTCTCTTCTGTTACCTATTTATATTTATATTTTACCTCCTTAATTTAGCATTATGGACAGGGAAAGACCTAATCTAAGACCTGCACAAAAATATTTAGCCTTCAAATTCATACCTTGATCGTAGCATGCATGGACTCGACTCATATGAATGGGATTTCCATGAAAAATATTCTGGGCCGAAAATGGGTGATCACTGTACATTTCTCTTCTGTTACCTATTTATATTTATATTTTACCTCCTCAATTTATCATTATGGACAGGTGAAGTCCTAATCTAAGATCTGCACAAAAATATTTAGCCTTCAAATTCATACCGACATCGTAGCATGCATGGAGTCGACTCATATGAATGGGATTTCCATGAAAAAGATTGTGGGCCGAAAATGGGTGATCACTGTACATTTCTCTTCTGTTTCCTATTTATATTTATATTTTACCTCCTCAATTTAGCATTATGGACAGGGAAAGACCTAATCTAAGATCTGCACAAAAATATTTAGCCTTCAAATTACTACCGTCATCGTAGCATGCATGGACTCGACTCATATGACTGGGATTTCCATGAAAAATATTGTGGGGAGAAAATGGGTGATCACTGTACATTTCTCTTCTGTTTCCTATTTATATTTCTATTTTACCTCCTCAATTTAGCATTATGGACAGGGAAAGACCTAATCTAAGATCTGCACAAAAATATTTAGCCTTCAAATTCATACCGTGATCGTAGCATGCATGGACTCGACTCATATGAATGGGATTTCCATGAAAAAGATTGTGGGCCGAAAATGGGTGATCACTCTAAATTTCTCTTCTGTTTTCTATTTATATTTCTATTTTACCTCCTCAATTTAGCATTATGGACAGGGAAAGACCTAATCTAAGATCTGCACAAAAATATTTAGCCTTCAAATGCATACCGTCATCGTAGGAGGCATGGACTAGACTCATACGAATGGGATTTCCATGAAAAAGATTGTGGGCCGAAATTGCGTGATCACTATACATTTCTCTTCTGTTTCCTATTTATATTTCTATTTTACCTCCTCAATTTAGCATTATTGACAGGGAAAGAACTAATCTAAGATCTACACAAAAATATTTAGCCTTCAAATTCATACCGTCATCGTAGCATGCAAGGACTCGACTCATATGAATGGGATTTCCATGAAAAAGAGTGTGGGCCGAAAATGGGTGATCACTGTACATTTCTCTTCTGTTTCCTATTTATATTTATATTTTACCTCCTCAATTTAGCATTATGGACAGGGAAAGACCTAATCTAAGATCTGCACAAAAATATTTAGCCTTCAAATTCATACCGTCATCGTAGCATGCATGGACTCGACTCATATGAATGGGATTTCCATGAAAAAGAATGTGGGCCGAAAATGGGTGATCACTGTACATTTCTCTTCTGTTTCCTATTTATATTTCTATTTTATCTCCTCAATTTAGCATTATGGACAGGGAAAGACCTAATCTAAGATCTGCACAAAAATATTTAGCTTTCAAATTCATACCGTCATCGTAGCATGCATGGACTCGACTCATATGAATGGGATTTCCATGAAAAAGATTGTGGGCCGAAAATGGGTGATCACTGTACATTTCTCTTCTGTTTCCTATTTATATTTATATTTTACCTCCTCAATTTAGCATTATGGACAGGGAAAGACCTAATCTAAGATCTGCACAAAAATATTTAGCCTTCAAATTACTACCGTCATCGTAGCATGCATGGACTCGACTCATATGACTGGGATTTCCATGAAAAATATTGTGGGGAGAAAATGGGTGATCACTGTACATTTCTCTTCTGTTTCCTATTTATATTTCTATTTTACCTCCTCAATTTAGCATTATGGACAGGGAAAGACCTAATCTAAGATCTGCACAAAAATATTTAGCCTTCAAATTCATACCGTGATCGTAGCATGCATGGACTCGACTCATATGAATGGGATTTCCATGAAAAAGATTGTGGGCCGAAAATGGGTGATCACTCTAAATTTCTCTTCTGTTTTCTATTTATATTTCTATTTTACCTCCTCAATTTAGCATTATGGACAGGGAAAGACCTAATCTAAGATCTGCACAAAAATATTTAGCCTTCAAATGCATACCGTCATCGTAGGAGGCATGGACTAGACTCATACGAATGGGATTTCCATGAAAAAGATTGTGGGCCGAAATTGCGTGATCACTATACATTTCTCTTCTGTTTCCTATTTATATTTCTATTTTACCTCCTCAATTTAGCATTATTGACAGGGAAAGAACTAATCTAAGATCTACACAAAAATATTTAGCCTTCAAATTCATACCGTCATCGTAGCATGCAAGGACTCGACTCATATGAATGGGATTTCCATGAAAAAGAGTGTGGGCCGAAAATGGGTGATCACTGTACATTTCTCTTCTGTTTCCTATTTATATTTATATTTTACCTCCTCAATTTAGCATTATGGACAGGGAAAGACCTAATCTAAGATCTGCACAAAAATATTTAGCCTTCAAATTCATACCGTCATCGTAGCATGCATGGACTCGACTCATATGAATGGGATTTCCATGAAAAAGAATGTGGGCCGAAAATGGGTGATCACTGTACATTTCTCTTCTGTTTCCTATTTATATTTCTATTTTATCTCCTCAATTTAGCATTATGGACAGGGAAAGACCTAATCTAAGATCTGCACAAAAATATTTAGCTTTCAAATTCATACCGTCATCGTAGCATGCATGGACTCGACTCATATGAATGGGATTTCCATGAAAAAGATTGTGGGCCGAAAATGGGTGATCACTGTACATTTCTCTTCTGTTTCCTATTTATATTTCTATTTTACCTCCTCAATTTAGCATTATGGACAGGGAAAGACCTAATCTAAGATCTGCACAAAAATATTTAGCCTTTAAATTCATACCGTGATCTTAGCATGCATGGACTCGACTCATATGAATGGGATTTCCATGAAAAAGATTGTGGGCCGAAAATGGGTGATCACTCTAAATTTCTCTTCTGTTTTCTATTTATATTTCTATTTTATCTCCTCAATTTAGCATTATGGACAGGGAAAGACCTAATCTAAGATCTGCACAAAAATATTTAGCCTTCAAATGCATACCGTCATCGTAGGATGCATGGACTCGACTTATACGAATGGGATTTCCATGAAAAAGATTGTGGGCCGAAATTGCGTGATCACTGTACATTTCTCTTCTGTTTCCTATTTATATTTATATTTTACCTCCTGAATTTAGCATTATTGACAGGGAAAGACCTAATCTAAGATCTACACAAAAATATTTAGCCTTCAAATTCATACCGTCATCGTAGCATGCAAGGACTCGACTCATATGAATGGGATTTCCATGAAAAAGAGTGTGGGCCGAAAATGGGTGATCACTGTACATTTCTCTTCTGTTTCCTATTTATATTTATATTTTACCTCCTCAATTTAGCATTATGGACAGGGAAAGACCTAATCTAAGATCTGCACAAAAATATTTAGCCTTCAAATTCATACCGTCATCGTAGCATGCATGGACTCGACTCATATGAATGGGATTTCCATGAAAAAGAATGTGGGCCGAAAATGGGTGATCACTGTACATTTCTCTTCTGTTTCCTATTTATATTTCTATTTTATCTCCTCAATTTAGCATTATGGACAGGGAAAGACCTAATCTAAAATCTGCACAAAAATATTTAGCCTTCTAATTCATACCGTGATCGTAGCATGCATGGACTCGACTCATATGACTGGGATTTCCATGAAAAAGATTGTGGGCCGAAAATGGGTGATCGCTGTACAATTCTAATCTGTTTCCTATTTATATTTATATTTTACCTCCTCAATTTAGCATTATGGACAGGGAAAGACCTAATCTAAGATCTGCACAAAAATATTTAGCCTTCAAATTCATACCGTCATCGTAGCATGCAAGGACTCGACTCATATGAAAGGGATTTCCATGAAAAAGATTGTGGGCTGAAAATGGATGAACACTGTACATTTCTCTTCTGTTTCCTATTTATATCTATATTTTACCTCCTCAATTTAGCATTATGGACAGGGAAAGACCTAATCTAAGATCTGCACAAAAATAGTTAGCCTTCAAATTCATACCATCATCGTAGCCTGCATGGACTCGACTCATATGAATGGGATTTCCATGAAAAAGATTGTGGGCCGAAAATGGGTGATCACTGTACATTTCTCTTCTGTTTCCGATTTATATTTCTATTTTACCTCCTCAATTTAGCATTATGGACAGGGAAAGACCTAATCTAATATCTGCACAAAAATATTTAGCCTTCAAATTCATACCGTGATCGTAGCATGCATGGACTCGACTCATATGACTGGGATTTCCATGAAAAAGATTGTGGGCAGAAAATGGGTGATCACTGTACATTTCTCTTCTCTTTCCTATTTATATTTCTATTTTACATCCTCAATTTAGCATTATGGACAGGGAAAGACCTAATCTAAGATCTGCACAAAAATATTTAGCCTTCAAATTCATAGCGTCATCGTAGCATGCATGGACTCGACTCATATGAATGGGATTTCCATGAAAAAGATTGTGGGCCGTAAATGGGAGATCACTGTACATTTCTCTTCTGTTTCCTATTTATATTTATATTTTACCTCCTCAATTTAGCATTATGGACAGGGAAAGACCTAATCTAAGATCTGCACAAAAATATTTAGCCTGCAAATTCATACCGTCATCGTAGCATGGATGGACTCGACTCATATGAATGTGATTTCCATGAAAAAGATTGTTGGCCGAAAATGGGTGATCACTGTACATTTCTCTTCTGTTTCCTATTTATATTTCTATTTTACCTCCTCAATTTAGCATTATGGACAGGGAAAGACCAAATCTAAGATCTGCACTAAAATATTTAGCCTGCAAATTCATACCGTCATCGTAGCATGCATGGACTTGACTCATATGAATGGGATTTCCATGAAAAAGATTGTGGGCCGAAAATGGGTGATCACTGTACAATTCTCTTCTGTTTCCTATTTATATTTATATTTTACCTCCTCAATTTTGGATTATGGTCAGGGAAAGACCTAATCTAAGATCTGCACAAAAATATTTAGCCTTCAAATACATACCGTCATCGTACCATGCAAGGACTCGACTCATATGAATGGGATTTCCATGAAAAAGATTGTGGGCCGAAAATGTGTGATCACTGTACATTTCTCTTCTGTTTCCTATTTATATTTATATTTTACCTCCTCAATTTAGCATTATGGACAGGGAAAGACCTAATCTAAGATCTGCACAAAAATATTTAGCCTTCAAATTCATACCGTCATCGTAGCATGCATGGACTCGACTCATATGAATGGGATTTCCATGAAAAAGATTGTGGGCCGAAAATGGGTGATCACTGTACATTTCTCTTCTGTTTCATATTTATATTTCTATTTTACATCCTCAATTTAGCATTATGGACAGGGAAAGACCTAATCTAAGATCTGCACAAAAATATTTAGCCTTCAAATTCATACCGTCATCGTAGCATGCATGGACTCGACTCATATGAATGGGATTTCCATGAAAAAGATTGTGGGCCGTAAATGGGAGATCACTGTACATTTCTCTTCTGTTTCCTATTTATATTTCTATTTTACCTCCTAAATTTAGCATTATGGACAGGGAAAGACCTAATCTAAGATCTGCACAAAAATATTTAGCCTGCAAATTCATGCCGTCATAGTAGCATGGATGGACTCGACTCATATGAATGGGATTTCCATGAAAAAGATTGTGGGCCGAAATGGGTGATCACTGTACATTTCTCTTCTGTTTCCTATTTATGTTTATATTTTACCTCCTCAATTTATCATTATGGAAAGGGAATGACCTAATCTAAGCTCTGCACAAAAATATTTAGCCTTCAAATTCATACCGTCATCGTAGCATGCATGGACTCGACTCATATGACTGGGATTTCCATGAAAAAGATTGTGGGCCGAAAATGGGTGATCACTGTACATTTCTCTTCTGTTTCCTATTTATATTTCTATTTTACCTCCTCAATTTAGCATTATGGACAGGGAAAGACCTAATCTAAGATCTGCACTAAAATATTTAGCCTGCAAATTCATACCGTCATCGTAGCATGCATGGACTCGACTCATATGAATGGGATTTCCATGAAAAAGATTGTGGGCCGAAAATGGATGATCACTTTACAATTCTCTTCTGTTTCCTATTTATATTTATATTTTACCTCCTCAATTTAGCATTATGGTCAGGGAAAGACCTAATCTAAGATCTGCACAAAAATATTTAGCCTTCAAATTCATACAGTCATCATAGCATGCAAGGACTCGACTAATATGAATGGGATTTCCATGAAAAAGATTGTGGGCCGAAAATGGGTGATCACTGTACATTTCTCTTCTGTTTCCTATTTATATTTATATTTTACCTCCTCAATTTAGCAGATATGGACAGGGAAAGACCTAATCTAAGATCTGCACAAAAATATTTAGCCTTCAAATTCATACCATCATCGTAGCATGCATGGACTCGACTCATATGAATGGGATTTCCATGAAAAAGATTGTGGGCCGAAAATGGGTGATCACTGTACATTTCTCTTCTGTTTCCTATTTATATTTCTATTTTACATCCTCAATTTAGCATTATGGACAGGGAAAGACCTAATCTAAGTTCTGCACAAAAATATTTAGCCTTCTAATTCATACCGTGATCGTAGCATGCATGGACTCGACTCATATGACTGGGATTTCCATGAAAAAGATTGTGGGCCGAAAATGGGTGATCACTGTACAATTATAATCTGTTTCCTATTTATATTTATATTTTACCTCCTCAATTTAGCATTATGGACAGAGAAAGACCTAATCTAAGATCTGCACAAAAACATTTAGCCTTCAAATTCATACCGTCATCGTAGCATGCAAGGAATCGACTCATATGAATGGGATTTCCATGAAAAAGATTGTGGGCCGAAAATGGATGATCACTGTACATTTCTCTTCTGTTTCCTATTTATATCTATATTTTACCTCCTCAATTTAGCATTATGGACAGGGAAAGACCTAATCTAAGATCTGCACAAAAATATTTTGCCTTCAAATTCATACCGTCATCGTAGCATGCATGGACTCGACTCATATGAATGGGATTTCCATGAAAAAGATTGTGGGCCGAAAATGGGTGATCACTGTACATTTCTCTTCTGTTTCCTATTTATATTTCTATTTTATATCCTCAATTTAGCATTATGGACAGGGATAGACCTAATCTAAGATCGGCACAAAAATATTTAGCCTTCAAATTCATACCGTCATCGTAGCATGCATGAACTCGACTCATATGAATGGGATTTCCATGAAAAAGATTGTGGGCCGTAAATGGGAGATCACTGTACATTTCTCTTCTGTTTCCTATTTATATTTATATTTTACCTCCTAAATTTATCATTATGGACAGGGAAAGACCTAATCTAAGATCTGCACAAAAATATTTAGCCTGCAAATTCATACCGTCATCGTAGCATGGATGGACTCGACTCATATGAATGGGATTTCCATGAAAAAGATGGTGGGCCGAAAATGGGTGATCACTGTACATTTCTCTTCTGTTTCCTATTTATATTTCTATTTTACCTCCTCAATTTAGCATTATGGACAGGGAAAGACCTAATCTAAGATCTGCACTAAAACATTTAGCCTGCAAATTCATACCGTCATCGTAGCATGCATGGACTCGACTCATATGAATGGTATTTCCATGAAAAAGATTGTGGGCCGAAAATGGGTGATCACTTGACAATTCTCTTCTGTTTCCTATTTATATTTCTATTTTACCTCCTCAATTTAGCATTATGGACAGGGAAAGACCTAATCTAAGTTCTGCACAAAAATATTTAGCCTTCTAATTCATACCGTGAGCGTAGCATGCATGGACTCGACTCATATGACTGGGATTTCCATGAAAAAGATTGTGGGCCGAAAATGGGTGATCACTGTACAATTATAATCTGTTTCCTATTTATATTTATATTTTACCTCCTCAATTTAGCATTATGGACAGGGAAAAACCTAATCTAAGATCTGCACAAAAATATTTAGACTTCAAATTCATACCGTCATCGTAGCATGCAAGGACTCGACTCATATGAATGGGATTTCCATGAAAAAGATTGTGGGCTGAAAATGGATGATCACTGTACATTTCTCTTCTGTTTCCTATATATATCTATATTTTACCTCCTCAATTTAGCATTATGGACAGGGAAAGACCTAATCTAAGATCTGCACAAAATTATTTAGCCTTCAAATTCATACCTTCATCGTAGCATGCATGGACTCGACTCATATGAATGGGATTTCCATGAAAAAGATTGTGGGCCGAAAATGGGTGATCACTGTACATTTCTCTTCTGTTTCCTATTTATATTTATATTTTACATCCTCAATTTAGCATTATGGACAGGGAAAACCTAATCTAAGATCTGCACAAAAATATTTAGCCTTCAAATTCATACCGTCATCGTAGCATGCATGGACTCGACTCATATGAATGGGATTTCCATGAAAAAGATTGTGGGCCGTAAATGGGAGATCACTGTACATTTCTCTTCTGTTTCCTATTTATATTTCTATTTTACCTCCTAAATTTATCATTATGGACAGGGAAAGACCTAATGTAAGATCTGCACAAAAATATTTAGCCTGCAAATTCATACCGTCATCGTAGCATGGATGGACTCGACTCATATGAATGGGATTTCCATGAAAAAGATTGTGTGCCGAAAATGGGTGATCACTTTACATTTCTCTTCTGTTTCGTATTTATATTTATATTTTACCTCCTCAATTTATCATTATGGAAAGGGAATGACCTAATCTAAGCTCTGCACAAAAATATTTAGCCTTCAAATTCATACCGTCATCGTAGCATGCATGGACTCGACTCATATGACTGGGATTTCCATGAAAAAAAATGTGGGCCGAAAATGGGTGATCACTGTACATTTCTCTTCTGTTTCCTATTTATATTTATATTTTACCTCCTCAATTTAGCAGATATGGACAGGGAAAGACCTAATCTAAGATCTGCACAAAAACGTTTTGCCTTCAAATTCGTACCGTCATCGTAGCATGCATGGACTCGACTCATATGAATGGGATTTCCATGAAAAAGATTGTGGGCCGAAAATGGGTGATCACTGTACATTTCTCTTCTGTTTCCTATTTATATTTATATTTTACCTCCTCAATTTAGCATTATGGACAGGGAAAGACCTAATCTAAGATCTGCACAAAAATATTTAGCCTTCAAATTCATACAATCATCGTAGCATGCAAGGACTCGAGTCATATGAATAGGATTTCCATGAAAAAGATTGTGGGCCGAAAATGGATGATCACTGTACATTTCTCTTCTGTTTCCTATTTATATCTATATTTTACCTCCTCAATTTAGCATTATGGACAGGGAAAGACCTAATCTAAGATCTGCACAAAATTATTTAGCCTTCAAATTCATACCGTCATCGTAGCATGCATGGACTCGACTCATATGAATGGGATTTCCATGAAAAAGATTGTGGGCCGAAAATGGGTGATCACTGTACATTTCTCTTCTGATTCCTATTTATATTTCTATTTTACCTCCTCAATTTAGCATTATGGAAAGGGAATGACCTAATCTAAGCTCTGCACAAAAATATTTAGCCTTCAAATTCATACCGTGAGCGTAGCATGCATGGACTCGACTCATATGACTGGGATTTCCATGAAAAAGATTGTGGGCCGAAAATGGGTGATCACTGTACATTTCTCTTCTGTTTCCTATTTATATCTATATTTTACCTCCTCAATTTAGCATTATGGACAGGGAAAGACCTAATCTAAGATCTGCACAAAAATATTTAGCCTTCAAATTCATACCATCATCGTAGCCTGCATGGGCTCGACTCATATGAATGTGATTTCCATGAAAAGGATTGTGGGCCGAAAATGGGTGATCACTGTACAATTCTCTTCTGTTTCCTATTTATATTTATATTTTACCTCCTCAATTTAGCATTATGGTCAGGGAAAGGCCTAATCTAAGATCTGCACAAAAATATTTAGCCTTCAAATTCATACCGTCATCGTAGCATGCAAGGACTCGACTAATATGAATGGGATTTCCATGAAAAAGATTGTGAGCCGAAAATGGGTGATCACTGTACATTTCTCTTCTGTTTCCTATTTATATTACTATTTTATCTCCTCAATTTAGCATTATGGACAGGAAAAGACCTAATCTAAGATCTGCACAAAAATATTTAGCTTTCAAATTCATACCGTCATCGTAGCATGCATGGACTCGACTCATATGAATGGGATTTCCATGAAAAAGATTGTGGGCCGAAAATGGACGATCACTGTATATTTCTCTTCTGTTTCCTATTTATATTTCTATTTTACCTCCTCAATTTAGCATTATGGACAGGGAAAGACCTAATCTAAGATCTGCACAAAAATATTTAGCCTTCAAATTCATACAATCATCGTAGCATGCAAGGACTCGAGTCATATGAATGGGACTTCCATGAAAAAGATTGTGGGCCGAAAATGGATGATCACTGTACATTTATCTTCTGTTTCCTATTTATATCTATATTTTACCTCCTCAATTTAGCATTATGGACAGGGAAAGACCTAATCTAAGATGTGCACAAAATTATTTAGCCTTCAAATTCATACCGTCATCGTAGCATGCATGGACTCGACTCATATGAATGGGATTTCCATGAAAAAGATTGTGGGCCGAAAATGGGTGATCACTGTACATTTCTCTTCTGTTTCCTACTTATATTTATATTTTACCTCCTCAATTTAGCATTATGGAAAGGGAATGACCTAATCTAAGCTCTGCACAAAAATATTTAGCCTTCAAATTCATACCGTCATCGTAGCATGCATGGACTCGACTCATATGACTGGGATTTCCATGAAAAAGATTGTGGGCCGAAAATGGGTGATCACTGTACATTTCTCTTCTGTTTCCTATTTATATTTATATTTTACCTCCTCAATTTAGCAGATATGGACAGGGAAAGACCTAATCTAAGATCTGCACAAAAACGTTTTGCCTTCAAATTCGTACCGTCATCGTAGCATGCATGGACTCGACTCATATGAATGGGATTTCCATGAAAAAGATTGTGGGCCGAAAATGGGTGATCACTGTACATTTCTCTTCTGTTTCCTATTTATATTTATATTTTACCTCCTCAATTTAGCATTATGGACAGGGAAAGACCTAATCTAAGATCTGCACAAAATTATTTAGCCTTCAAATTCATACCGTCATCGTAGCATGCATGGACTCGACTCATATGAATGGGTTTTCCATGAAAAAGATTGTGGGCCGAAAATGGGTGATCACTGTACATTTCTCTTCTGTTTCCTATTTATATTTCTATTTTACCTCCTCAATTTAGCATTATGGAAAGGGAATGACCTAATCTAAGCTCTGCACAAAAATATTTAGCCTTCAAATTCATACCGTGAGCGTAGCATGCATAGACTCGACTAATATGACTGGGATTTCCATGAAAAAGATTGTGGGCCGAAAATGGGTGATCACTGTACATTTCTCTTCTGTTTCCTATTTATATCTATATTTTACCTCCTCAATTTAGCATTATGGACAGGGAAAGACCTAATCTAAGATCTGCACAAAAATATTTAGCCTTCAAATTCATACCATCATCGTAGCCTGCATGGACTCGACTCATATGAATGGGATTTCCATGAAAAGGATTGTGGGCCGAAAATGGGTGATCACTGTATATTTCTCTTCTGTTTCCTATTTATATTTATATTTTACCTCCTCAATTTAGCATTATGGACAGGGAAAGACTTAATCTAAGTTCTGCACAAAAATATTTAGCCTTCTATTTCATACCGTGATCGTAGCATGCATGGACTCGACTCATATGACTGGAATTTCCATGAAAAAGATTGTGGGCCGAAAATGGGTGATCACTGTACAATTATATTATGTTTCCTATTTATATTTATATTTTACCACCTCAATTTAGCATTATGGACAGGGAAAGACCTAATCTAAGATCTGCACAAAAATATTTAGCCTTCAAATTCATACCGTCATCGTAGCATGCATGGACTCGACTCATATGAATGGGATTTCCATGAAAAAGATTGTGGGCCGAAAATGGATGATCACTGTACATTTCTCTTCTGTTTCCTATTTATATCTATATTTTACCTCCTCAATTTAGCATTATGGACAGGGAAAGACCTAATCTAAGATCTGCACAAAATTATTTAGCCTTCAAATTCATACCGTCATCGTAGCATGCATGGACTCGACTCATATGAATGGGATTTCCATGAAAAAGATTGTGGGCCGAAAATGGGTGATCACTGTACATTTCTCTTCTGTTTCCTATTTATATTTCTATTTTACCTCCTCAATTTAGCATTATGGAAAGGGAATGACCTAATCTAAGCTCTGCACAAAAATATTTAGCCTTCAAATTCATACCGTGAGCGTAGCATGCATAGACTCGACTAATATGACTGGGATTTCCATGAAAAAGATTGTGGGCCGAAAATGGGTGATCACTGTACATTTCTCTTCTGTTTCCTATTTATATCTATATTTTACCTCCTCAATTTAGCATTATGGACAGGGAAAGACCTAATCTAAGATCTGCACAAAAATATTTAGCCTTCAAATTCATACCATCATCGTAGCCTGCATGGACTCGACTCATATGAATGGGATTTCCATGAAAAGGATTGTGGGCCGAAAATGGGTGATCACTGTATATTTCTCTTCTGTTTCCTATTTATATTTATATTTTACCTCCTCAATTTAGCATTATGGACAGGGAAAGACTTAATCTAATTTCTGCACAAAAATATTTAGCCTTCTATTTCATACCGTGATCGTAGCATGCATGGACTCGACTCATATGACTGGAATTTCCATGAAAAAGATTGTGGGCCGAAAATGGGTGATCACTGTACAATTATATTATGTTTCCTATTTATATTTATATTTTACCACCTCAATTTAGCATTATGGACAGGGAAAGACCTAATCTAAGATCTGCACAAAAATATTTAGCCTTCAAATTCATACCGTCATCGTAGCATGCATGGACTCGACTCATATGAATGGGATTTCCATGAAAAAGATTGTGGGCCGTAAATGGGAGATCACTGTACATTTCTCTTCTGTTTCCTATTTATATTTCTATTTTACCTCCTAAATTTAGCATTATGGACAGGGAAAGACCTAATATAAGATCTGCACAAAAATATTTAGCCTGCAAATTCATACCGTCATCGTAGCATGGATGGACTCGACTCATATGAATGTGATTTCCATGAAAAAGATTGTTGGCCGAAAATGGGTGATCACTGTACATTTCTCTTCTGTTTCCTATTTATATTTCTATTTTACCTCCTCAATTTAGCATTATGGATAGGGAAAGACCAAATCTAAGATCTGCACTAAAATATTTAGCCTGCAAATTCATACCGTCATCGTAGCATGCATGGACTCGACTCATATGAATGGGATTTCCATTTAAAAGATTGTGGGCCGAAAATGGGTGATCACTGTACAATTCTCTTCTGTTTCCTATTTATATTTATATTTTACTTCCTCAATTTAGCATTATGGTCAGGGAAAGACCTAATCAAAGGTCTGCACAAAAATATTTAGCCTTCAAATTCATACCGTCATCGTAGCATGCAAGGACTCGACTCATATGAATGGGATTTCCATGAGAAAGATTGGGGGCCGAAAATGTGTGATCACTGTACATTTCTCTTCTGTTTCCTATTTATATTTATATTTTACCTCCTCAATTTAGCATTATGGACAGGGAAAGACCTAATCTAAGATCTGCACAAAAATATTTAGCCTTCAAATTCATACCGTCATCCTAGCATGCATGGACTCGACTCATATGAATGGGATTTCCATGAAAAAGATTGTGGGCCGAAAATGGGTGATCACTGTACATTTCTCTTCTGTTTCCTATTTATATTTCTATTTTTTCTCCTCAATTTAGCATTATGGACAGGGAAAGACCTAATCTAAGATCTGCACAAAAATATTTAGCTTTCAAATTCATACCGTCATCGTAGCATGCATGGACTCGACTCATATGAATGGGATTTCCATGAAAAAGATTGTGGGCTGAAAATGGGTGATCACTGTACATTTCTCTTCTGTTTCCTATTTATATTTCTATTTTACCTCCTCAATTTAGCATTATGGACAGGGAAAGACCTAATCTAAGTTCTGCACAAAAATATTTAGCCTTCTAATTCATACCGTCATCGTAGCATGCATGGACTCGACTCATATGAATGGGATTTCCATGAAAAAGATTGTGGGCCGAAAATGGGTGATCACTGTACATTTCTCTTCTGTTTCCTATTTATATTTCTATTTTATCTCCTCAATTTAGCATTATGGACAGGGAAAGACCTAATCTAAGATCTGCACAAAAATATTTAGCTTTCAAATTCATACCGTCATCGTAGCATGCATGGACTCGACTCATATGAATGGGATTTCCATGAAAAAGATTGTGGGCTGAAAATGGGTGATCACTGTACATTTCTCTTCTGTTTCCTATTTATATTTCTATTTTACCTCCTCAATTTAGCATTATGGACAGGGAAAGACCTAATCTAAGTTCTGCACAAAAATATTTAGCCTTCTAATTCATACCGTGATCGTAGCATGCATGGACTCGACTCATATGACTGGTATTTCCATGAAAAAGATTGTGGGCCGAAAATGGGTGATCACTGTACAATTATAATCTGTTTCCTATTTATATTTATATTTTACCTCCTCAATTTAGCTTTATGGACAGGGAAAGACATAATCTAAGATCTGCACAAAAATATTTAGCCCTCAAATTCATACCGTCATCGTAGCATGCAAGGACTCGACTCATATGAATGGGATTTCCATGAAAAAGATTGTGGGCCGAAAAGGGATGATCACTGTACATTTCTCTTCTGTTTCCTATTTATATCTATATTTTACCTCCTCAATTTAGCATTATGGACAGGGAAAGACCTAATCTAAGATCTGCACAAAATTATTTAGCCTTCAAATTCATACCGTCATCGTAACATGCATGGACTCGACTCATATGAATGGGATTTCCATGAAAAAGATTGTGGGCCGAAAATGGGTGATCACTGTACATTTCTCTTCTGTTTCCTATTTATATTTATATTTTACCTCCTCAATTTAGCATTATTGACAGGGAAAGACCTAATCTAAGATTTTCACAAAAATATTTAGCCTTCAAATTCATACCTTCATCGTAGCATGCATGGACTCGACTCATATGACTGGGATTTCCATGAAAAATATTGTGGGCCGAAAATGGGTGATCACTGTACATTTCTCTTCTGTTTCCTATTTATATTTCTATTTTACCTCCTCAATTTAGCATTATTGACAGGGAAAGACCTAATCTAAGATCTGCACAAAAATATTTAGCCTTCAAATTCATACCGTCATCGTAGCATGCATGGACTCGACTCATATGAATGGGATTTCCATGAAAAAGATTGTGTGCCGAAAATGGGTGATCACTGTACATTTCTCTTCTGTTTCCTATTTATATTTCTATTTTACCTCCTCAATTTGGCATTATGGACAGGGAAAGACCTAATCTAAGATCTGCACAAAATTATTTAGCCTTCAAAATCATACCGTCATCGTAGCATGCATGGACTCGACTCATATGACTGGGATTTCCATGAAAAAGATTGTGGGCAGAAAATGGGTGATCACTGTACATTTCTCTTCTGTTTCCTATTTATATTTCTATTTTACATCCTCAATTTAGCATTATGGACAGGGAAAGACCTAATCTAAGACCTGCACAAAAATATTTAGCCTTCAAATTCATACCGTCATCGTAGCATGCACGGACTCGACTCATATGAATGGGATTTCCATGAAATAGATTGTGGGCCGTAAATGGGAGATCACTGTACATTTCTCTTCTGTTTCCTATTTATATTTATATTTTACCTCCTCAATTTAGCATTATGGAAAGGGAATGACCTAATCTAATCTCTGCACAAAAATATTTAGCCTTCAAATTCATACCGTCATCGTAGCATGCATGGACTCGACTCATATGACTGGGATTTCCATGAAAAAGATTGTGGGCCGAAAATGGGTGATCACTGTACATTTCTCTTCTGTTTCCTATTTATATTTCTATTTTACCTCCTCAATTTAGCATTATGGACATGGAAAGACCTAATCTAAGATCTGCACTAAAATATTTAGCCTGCAAATTCATACCGTCATCGTAGCATGCATGGACTCGACTCATATGAATGGGATTTCCATGAAAAAGATTGTGGGCCGAAAATGGGTGATCACTGTACAATTCTCTTCTGTTTCCTATTTATATTTATATTTTACCTCCTCAATTTAGCATTATGATCAGGGAAAGACCTAATCTAAGATCTGCACAAAAATATTAAGCCTTCAAATTCATACCGTCATCGTAGCATGCAAGGACTCGACTAATATGAATGGGATTTCCATGAAAAAGATTGTGGGCCGGAAATGGGTGATCACTGTACATTTCTCTTCTGTTTCCTATTTATATTACTATTTTATCTCCTCAATTTAGCATTATGGACAGGGAAAGACCTAATCTAAGATCTGCACAAAAATATTTAGCTTTCAAATTCATACCGTCATCGTAGCATGCATGGACTCGACTCATATGAATGGGATTTCCATGAAAAAGATTGTGGGCCGAAAATGGACGATCACTGTACATTTCTCTTCTGTTTCCTATTTATATTTGTATTTTACCTCCTCAATTTAGCATTATGGACAGGGAAGGACCTAATCTAAGTTCTGCACAAAAATATTTAGCCTTCTAATTCATACCGTGATCGTAGCATGCATGGACTCGACTCATATGACTGGGATTTCCATGAAAAAGATGGTGGGCCGAAAATGGATGATCACTGTACATTTCTCTTCTGTTTCCTATTTATATCTATATTTTACCTCCTCAATTTAGCATTATGGACAGGGAAAGACCTAATCTAAGACCTGCACAAAAATATTTAGCCTTCAAATTCATACCGTCATCGTAGCATGCATGGACTCGACTCATATGAATGGGATTTCCATGAAATAGATTGTGGGCCGTAAATGGGAGATCACTGTACATTTCTCTTCTGTTTCCTATTTATATTTTACCTCCTCAATTTAGCATTATGATCATGGAAAGACCTAATCTAAGATCTGCACAAAAATATTTAGCCTTCAAATTCATGCAATCATCGTAGCATGCAAGGACTCGAGTCATATGAATGGGATGTCCATGAAAAAGATTGTGGGCCGAAAATGGATGATCACTGTATATTTCTCTTCTGTTTCCTATTTATATCTATATTTTACCTCCTCAATTTAGCATTATGGACAGGGAAAGACCTAATCTAAGATCTGCACAAAATTATTTAGCCTTCAAATTCATACCGTCATCGTAGCATGCATGGACTCGACTCATATGAATGGGATTTCCATGAAAAATATTGTGGGCCGAAAATAGGTGATCACTGTACATTTCTCTTCTGTTTCCTATTTATATTTATATTTTACCTCCTCAATTTAGCATTATGGACAGGGAAATACCTAATCTAATATCTGCACAAAAATATTTAGCCTTCAAATTCATACCGTGATCGTAGCATGCATGGAGTCGACTCATATGACTGGGATTTCCATGAAAAATATTGTGGGCAGAAAATGGGTGATCACTGTACATTTCTCTTCTGTTTCCTATTTATATTTCTATTTTACCTCCTCAATTTAGCATTATGGACAGGGAAAGACCTAATCTAAGATCTGCACTAAAATATTTAGCCTGCAATTTCATACCGTCATCGTAGCATGCAAGGACTCGACTCATATGAATGGGATTTCCATGAAAAAGATTGTGGGCGGAAAATGGATTATCACTGTACATTTCTCTTCTGTTTCCTATTTATATCTATATTTTACCTCCTCAATTTAGCATTATGGACAGTGAAAGACCTAATCTAAGATTTGAACAAAATTATTTAGCCTTCAAATTCATACCGTCATCGTAGCATGCATGGACTCGACTCATATGAAAGGGATTTCCATGAAAAAGATTGTGGACCGAAAATGGGTGATCACTGTACATTTCTCTTCTGTTTCCTATTTATATTTCTATTTTACCTCCTCAATTTAGCATTATTGACAGGGAAAGACCTAATCTAAGATCTGCACAAAAATATTTAGCCTTCAAATTCATACCGTCATCGTAGCATGCATGGACTCGACTCATATGAATGGGATTTCCATGAAAAAGATTGTGGGCCGAAAATGGGTGATCACTGTACATTTCTATTCTGTTTCCTATTTATATTTATATTTTACCTCCTCAATTTAGCATTATTGACAGGGAATGACCTAATCTAATATCTGCACAAAAATATTTAGCCTTCAAATTCATACCGTGATCGTAGCATGCTTGGACTCGACTCATATGACTGGGATTTCCATGAAAAATATTGTGGGCCGAAAATGGGTGATCACTGTACATTTCTCTTCTGTTTCCTATTTATATTTATATTTTACCTCCTCAATTTAGCATTATGGACAGGGAAAGACCTAATCTAATATCTGCACAGAAATATTTAGCCTTCAAATTCATACCGTGATCGTAGCATGCATGGAGTCGACTCATATGACTGGGATTTCCATGAAAAATATTGTGGGCAGAAAATGGGTGATCACTGTACATTTCTCTTCTCTTTCCTATTTATATTTCTATTTTAACTCCTGAATTTAGCATTATGGACAGGGAAAGACCTAATCTAACATCTGCACAAAAATATTTAGCCTTCAAATTCATACCGTGATCGTAGCATGCATGGACTCGACTCATATGAATGGGATTTCCAGGAAAAAGATTGTGGGCCGAAAATGGGTGATCACTGTACTTTTCTCTTCTGTTTCCTATTTATATTTCTATTTTACCTCCTCAATTTAGCATTATTGACAGGGAAAGACCTAATCTAAGATCTGCACAAAAATATTTAGCCTTCAAATTCATACCGTGATCGTAGCATGCATGGACTCGACTCATATGAATGGGATTTCCATGAAAAAGAATGTGGGCCGAAAATGGGTGACCACTGTACATTTCTCTTCTGTTTCCTATTTATATTTATATTTTACCTCCTCAATTTAGCATTATGGACAGGGAAAGACCTAATCTAATATCTGCACAAAAATATTTAGCCTTCAAATTCATACCGTGAGCGTAGCATGCATGGACTCGACTCATATGAATGGGATTTCCATGAAAAAGATTGTGGGCCGAAAATGGGTGATCACTGTACAATTCTCTTCTGTTTCCTATTTATATTTATATTTTACCTCCTCAATTTAGCATTATGGTCAGGGAAAGACCTAATCTAAGATCTGCACAAAAATATTTAGCCTTCAAATTCATACCGTGATCGTAGCATGCATGGACTCGACTCATATGAATTGGATTTCCATGAAAAAGAATGTGGGCCGAAAATGGGTGATCACTGTACATTTCTCTTCTGTTTCCTATTTATATTTATATTTTACCTCCTCAATTTAGCATTATGGACAGGGAAAGACCTAATCTAATATCTGCACAAAAATATTTAGCCTTCAAATTCATACCGTGATCGTAGCATGCATGGACTCGACTCATATGAATGGGATTTCCATGAAAAAGACTGTGGGCCGAAAATGGGTGATCACTGTACATTTCTCTTCTGTTTCCTATTTATATTTATATTTTATCTCCTCAATTTAGCATTATGGACAGGGAAAGACCTAATCTAAGTTCTGCACAAAAATATTTAGCCTTCTAATTCATACCGTGATCGTAGCATGCAAGGACTCGACTCATATGACTGGGATTTCCATGAAAAAGATTGTGGGCCTAAAATGGGTGATCACTGTACAATTCTATTCTGTTTCCTATATATATTTATATTTTACCTCCTCAATTTAGCATTATGGACAGGGAAAGACCTAATCTAAGATCTGCAAAAAATATTTAGCCTTCAAATTCATACCGTCATCGTAGCATGCAAGGACTCGACTCATATGAATGGGATTTCCATGAAAAAGATTGTGGGCCGAAAATGGATGATCACTGTACATTTCTCTTCTGTTTCCTATTTATATCTATATTTTACCTCCTCAATTTAGCATTATGGACAGGGAAAGACCTAATCTAATATCTGCACAAAAATATTTAGCCTGCAAATTCATACCGTGATCGTAGCATGCATGGACTCGACTCATATGACTGGGATTTCCATGAAAAAGAGTGTGGGCAGAAAATGGGTGATCACTGTACATTTCTCTTCTGTTTCCTATTTATATTTCTATTTTACATCCTCAATTTAGAATTATGGACAGGCAAAGACCTAATCTAAGATCTGCACAAAAATATTTAGCCTTCAATTTCATACCGTCAACGTAGCATGCATGGACTCGACTCATATGAATGGGATTTCCATGAAAAAGATTGTGGGCCGTAAATGGGAGATCACTGTACATTTCTCTTCTGTTTCCTATTTATATTTATATTTTACCTCCTCAATTTAGCATTATGGACAGGGAAAGACCTAATCTAAGATCTGCACAAAAATATTTAGCCTTCAAATTCATACCGTCATCGTAGCATGCATGGACTCGACACATATGACTGGGATTTCCATGAAAAAGATTGTGGGCCGAAAATGGGTGATCACTGTACATTTCTCTTCTGTTTCCTATTTATATTTCTATTTTACCTCCTCAATTTAGCATTATGGACAGGGAAAGACCTAATATAAGATCTGTACAAAAATATTTTGCCTTCAAATTCATACCGTGATCGTAACATTTATGGACTCGACTCAATAAATGTGATTTTCTATGAAAAAGATAGTTGGCCGAAAATGGGTGATCACTGTACATTTCTCTTCTGTTTCCTATTTATATTTTACCTCCTCAATTTAGCATTATGGACAGGGAAAGACCTAATCTAAGATCTGCACAAAATTATTTAGTCTTCAAATTCATACCGTCATCGTAGCATACATGGACTCGACTCAAATGAATGGGATTTCCATGAAAAAGATTGTGGGCCGAAAATGGGTGATCACTGTACATGTCTCTTCTGTTTCCTATTTATATTTCTATTTTACCTCCTCAATTTAGCATTATTGACAGGGAAAGACCTAATCTAAGATCTGCACAAAAATATTTAGCCTTCAAATTCATACCGTCATCGTAGCATGCATGGACTCGACTCATATGACTGGGATTTCCATGAAAAATATTGTGAGTAGAAAATGGGTGATCACTGTACATTTCTCTTCTGTTTTCTATTTATATTTCTATTTTACCTCCTCAATTTAACATTATGGACAGGGAAAGACCTAATCTAATATCTGCACAAAAATATTCAGCCTTCAAATTCATACCGTCATCGTAGCCTGCATGGACTCGACTCATATGAATGGGATTTCCATGAAAAAGATTGTGGGCCGAAAATGGGTGATCACTGTATATTTCTCTTCTGTTTCCTATTTATATTTATATTTTACCTCCTCAATTTAGCATTATGGACAGGGAAAGACCTAATCTAAGATCTGCACAAAAATATTTAGCCTTCAAATTCATACCGTCATCGTAGCATGCATGGACTCGACTCATATGAATGGGATTTCCATGAAAAAGATTGTGGGCCGTAAATGGGAGATCACTGTACATTTCTCTTCTCTTTCCTATTTATATTTATATTTTACCTCCTCAATTTAGCATTATGGACAGGGAAAGACCTAATCTAAGATCTGCACAAAAATATTTAGCCTTCAAATTCATACCGTCATCGTAGCATGCATGGACTCGACACATATGACTGGGATTTCCATGAAAAAGATTGTGGGCAGAAAATGGGTGATCACTGTACATCTCTCTTCTGTTTCCTATTTATATTTCTATTTTACCTCCTCAATTTAGCATTATGGACAGGGAAAGACCTAATCTAAGATCTGCACAAAAATATTTAGCCTTCAAATTCATACCGTCATCGTAGCATGCATGGACTCGACTCATATGAATGGGATTTCCATGAAAAAGATCGTGGGCCGAAAATGGGTGATCACTGTACATTTCTCTTCTGTTTCCTATTTATATTTCTATTTTACCTCCTCAATTTAGCATTATGGACAGGGAAAGACCTAATATAAGTTCTACACAAAAATATTTAGCCTTCTAATTCATACCGTGATCGTAGCATGCATGGACTCGACTCATATGACTGGGATTTCCATGAAAAAGATTGTGGGCGGGAAATGGGTGATCACTGTACATTTCTCTTCTGTTTCCTATTTATTTTTCTATTTTACCTCCTCAATTTAGCATTATGGACAGGGAAAGACCTAATCTAAGATCTGCACAAAAATATTTAGCCATCAAATTCATACCGTCATCGTAGCATGCATGGACTCGACTCATATGAATGGGATTTCCATGAAAAAGATTGTGGGCCGAAAATGGGAGATCACTGTACATTTCTCTTCTGTTTCCTATTTATATTTCTATTTTACCTCCTCAATTTAGCATTATGGACAGTGAAAACCTAATCTAAGATCTGCACAAAAATATTTAGCCTGCAAATTCATACCGTCATCGTAGCATGCATGGACTCGACTCATATGAATGGGATTTCCATGAAAAAGATTGTGGGCCGAAAATGGGTGATCACTGTACAATTCTCTTCTGTTTCCTATTTATATTTATATTTTACTTCCTCAATTTAGCATTATAGACAGGGAAATACCTAAGCTAAGATCTGCACAAAAATATTTAGCCATCAAATTCATACCGTCATCGTAGCCTGCATGGACTCGACTCAAATGAATGGGATTTCCATGAAAAAGATTGTGGGCCGAAAATGGGTGATCACTGTACATTTCTCTTCTGTTTCCTATTTATATTTCTATTTTACCTCCTCAATTTAGCATTATGGACAGGGAAAGACCTAATATAAGATCTGTACAAAAATATTTTGCCTTCAAATTCATACCGTGATCGTAACATTTATGGACTCGACTCAATAAATGTGATTTTCTATGAAAAAGATAGTTGGCCGAAAATGGGTGATCACTGTACATTTCTCTTCTGTTTCCTATTTATATTTTACCTCCTCAATTTAGCATTATGGACAGGGAAAGACCTAATCTAAGATCTGCACAAAATTATTTAGTCTTCAAATTCATACCGTCATCGTAGCATACATGGACTCGACTCAAATGAATGGGATTTCCATGAAAAAGATTGTGGGCCGAAAATGGGTGATCACTGTACATGTCTCTTCTGTTTCCTATTTATATTTCTATTTTACCTCCTCAATTTAGCATTATTGACAGGGAAAGACCTAATCTAAGATCTGCACAAAAATATTTAGCCTTCAAATTCATACCGTCATCGTAGCATGCATGGACTCGACTCATATGACTGGGATTTCCATGAAAAATATTGTGAGTAGAAAATGGGTGATCACTGTACATTTCTCTTCTGTTTTCTATTTATATTTCTATTTTACCTCCTCAATTTAACATTATGGACAGGGAAAGACCTAATCTAATATCTGCACAAAAATATTCAGCCTTCAAATTCATACCGTCATCGTAGCCTGCATGGACTCGACTCATATGAATGGGATTTCCATGAAAAAGATTGTGGGCCGAAAATGGGTGATCACTGTATATTTCTCTTCTGTTTCCTATTTATATTTATATTTTACCTCCTCAATTTAGCATTATGGACAGGGAAAGACCTAATCTAAGATCTGCACAAAAATATTTAGCCTTCAAATTCATACCGTCATCGTAGCATGCATGGACTCGACTCATATGAATGGGATTTCCATGAAAAAGATTGTGGGCCGTAAATGGGAGATCACTGTACATTTCTCTTCTCTTTCCTATTTATATTTATATTTTACCTCCTCAATTTAGCATTATGGACAGGGAAAGACCTAATCTAAGATCTGCACAAAAATATTTAGCCTTCAAATTCATACCGTCATCGTAGCATGCATGGACTCGACACATATGACTGGGATTTCCATGAAAAAGATTGTGGGCAGAAAATGGGTGATCACTGTACATCTCTCTTCTGTTTCCTATTTATATTTCTATTTTACCTCCTCAATTTAGCATTATGGACAGGGAAAGACCTAATCTAAGATCTGCACAAAAATATTTAGCCTTCAAATTCATACCGTCATCGTAGCATGCATGGACTCGACTCATATGAATGGGATTTCCATGAAAAAGATCGTGGGCCGAAAATGGGTGATCACTGTACATTTCTCTTCTGTTTCCTATTTATATTTCTATTTTACCTCCTCAATTTAGCATTATGGACAGGGAAAGACCTAATATAAGTTCTACACAAAAATATTTAGCCTTCTAATTCATACCGTGATCGTAGCATGCATGGACTCGACTCATATGACTGGGATTTCCATGAAAAAGATTGTGGGCGGGAAATGGGTGATCACTGTACATTTCTCTTCTGTTTCCTATTTATTTTTCTATTTTACCTCCTCAATTTAGCATTATGGACAGGGAAAGACCTAATCTAAGATCTGCACAAAAATATTTAGCCATCAAATTCATACCGTCATCGTAGCATGCATGGACTCGACTCATATGAATGGGATTTCCATGAAAAAGATTGTGGGCCGAAAATGGGAGATCACTGTACATTTCTCTTCTGTTTCCTATTTATATTTCTATTTTACCTCCTCAATTTAGCATTATGGACAGTGAAAACCTAATCTAAGATCTGCACAAAAATATTTAGCCTGCAAATTCATACCGTCATCGTAGCATGCATGGACTCGACTCATATGAATGGGATTTCCATGAAAAAGATTGTGGGCCGAAAATGGGTGATCACTGTACAATTCTCTTCTGTTTCCTATTTATATTTATATTTTACTTCCTCAATTTAGCATTATAGACAGGGAAATACCTAAGCTAAGATCTGCACAAAAATATTTAGCCATCAAATTCATACCGTCATCGTAGCCTGCATGGACTCGACTCAAATGAATGGGATTTCCATGAAAAAGATTGTGGGCCGAAAATGGGTGATCACTGTACATGTCTCTTCTGTTTCCTATTTATATTTCTATTTTACCTCCTCAATTTAGCATTATTGACAGGGAAAGACCTAATCTAAGATCTGCACAAAAATATTTAGCCTTCAAATTCATACCGTCATCGTAGCATGCATGGACTCGACTCATATGACTGGGATTTCCATGAAAAATATTGTGAGTAGAAAATGGGTGATCACTGTACATTTCTCTTCTGTTTTCTATTTATATTTCTATTTTACCTCCTCAATTTAACATTATGGACAGGGAAAGACCTAATCTAATATCTGCACAAAAATATTCAGCCTTCAAATTCATACCGTCATCGTAGCCTGCATGGACTCGACTCATATGAATGGGATTTCCATGAAAAAGATTGTGGGCCGAAAATGGGTGATCACTGTATATTTCTCTTCTGTTTCCTATTTATATTTATATTTTACCTCCTCAATTTAGCATTATGGACAGGGAAAGACCTAATCTAAGATCTGCACAAAAATATTTAGCCTTCAAATTCATACCGTCATCGTAGCATGCATGGACTCGACTCATATGAATGGGATTTCCATGAAAAAGATTGTGGGCCGTAAATGGGAGATCACTGAACATTTCTCTTCTCTTTCCTATTTATATTTATATTTTACCTCCTCAATTTAGCATTATGGACAGGGAAAGACCTAATCTAAGATCTGCACAAAAATATTTAGCCTTCAAATTCATACCGTCATCGTAGCATGCATGGACTCGACACATATGACTGGGATTTCCATGAAAAAGATTGTGGGCAGAAAATGGGTGATCACTGTACATCTCTCTTCTGTTTCCTATTTATATTTCTATTTTACCTCCTCAATTTAGCATTATGGACAGGGAAAGACCTAATCTAAGATCTGCACAAAAATATTTAGCCTTCAAATTCATACCGTCATCGTAGCATGCATGGACTCGACTCATATGAATGGGATTTCCATGAAAAAGATCGTGGGCCGAAAATGGGTGATCACTGTACATTTCTCTTCTGTTTCCTATTTATATTTCTATTTTACCTCCTCAATTTAGCATTATGGACAGGGAAAGACCTAATATAAGTTCTACACAAAAATATTTAGCCTTCTAATTCATACCGTGATCGTAGCATGCATGGACTCGACTCATATGACTGGGATTTCCATGAAAAAGATTGTGGGCGGGAAATGGGTGATCACTGTACATTTCTCTTCTGTTTCCTATTTATTTTTCTATTTTACCTCCTCAATTTAGCATTATGGACAGGGAAAGACCTAATCTAAGATCTGCACAAAATTATTTAGCCATCAAATTCATACCGTCATCGTAGCATGCATGGACTCGACTCATATGAATGGGATTTCCATGAAAAAGATTGTGGGCCGAAAATGGGAGATCACTGTACATTTCTCTTCTGTTTCCTATTTATATTTCTATTTTACCTCCTCAATTTAGCATTATGGACAGTGAAAACCTAATCTAAGATCTGCACAAAAATATTTAGCCTGCAAATTCATACCGTCATCGTAGCATGCATGGACTCGACTCATATGAATGGGATTTCCATGAAAAAGATTGTGGGCCGAAAATGGGTGATCACTGTACAATTCTCTTCTGTTTCCTATTTATATTTATATTTTACTTCCTCAATTTAGCATTATAGACAGGGAAATACCTAAGCTAAGATCTGCACAAAAATATTTAGCCATCAAATTCATACCGTCATCGTAGCCTGCATGGACTCGACTCATATGAATGGGATTTCCATGAAAAAGATTGTGGGCCAAAATTGGTGATCACTGTACATTTCTCTTCTGTTTCCTATTTATATTTCTATTTTACCTCCTCAATTTAGCATTATGGACAGGTAAAGACCTAATATAAGATCTGTACAAAAATATTTTGCCTTCAAATTTATACCGTGATCGTAACATTTATGGACTCGACTCAATAAATGTGATTTTCTATGAAAAAGATAGTTGGCCGAAAATGGGTGATCACTGTACATTTCTCTTCTGTTTCCTATTTATATTTATATTTTACCTCCTCAATTTAGCATTATGGACAGGGAAAGACCTAATCTAAGATCTGAACAAAAATATTTAGCCTTCAAATTCATACCGTCATCGTAGCCTGCATGGACTCGACTCATATGAATGGGATTTCCATGAAAAAGATTGTGGGCCGAAAATGGGTGATCACTGTACAATTCTCTTCTGTTTCCTATTTATATTTATATTTTACCTCCTCAATTTAGCATTATAGACAGGGAAAGACCTAATCTAAGATCTGCACAAAAATATTTAGCCATCAAATTCATACCGTCATCGTAGCCTGCATGGACTCGACTCATATGAATGGGATTTCCATGAAAAAGATTGTGGGCCGAAAATGGGTGATCACTGTACATTTCTCTTCTGTTTCCTATTTATATTTCTATTTTACCTCCTCAATTTAGCATTATTGACAGGGAAAGACCTAATCTAATATCTGCACAAAAATATTTAGCCTTCAAATTCATACCGTGATCGTAGCATGCATGGACTCGACTCATATGACTGGGATTATCATGAAAAATATTGTGGGCAGAAAATGGGTGATCACTGTACATTTCTCTTCTGTTTCCTATTTATATTTATATTTTACCTCCTCAATTTAGCATTATTGACAGGGAAAGACCTAATCTAATATCTGCACAAAAATATTTAGCCTTCAAATACATACCGTGATCGTAGCATGCATGGACTCGACTCATATGACTGGGTTTATCATGAAAAATATTGTGGGCCGAAAATGGGTGATCACTGTAAATTTCTCTTCTGTTTCCTATTTATATTTCTATTTTACCTCCTCAATTTAGCATTATGGACAGGGAAAGACCTAATCTAATATCTGCACAAAAATATTAACCTGCAAATTCATACCGTGATCGTAGCATGCATGGACTCGGCTCATATGACTGGGATTTCCATGAAAAAGATTGTGGGCAGAAAATGGGTGATCACTGTGCATTTCTCTTCTGTTTCCTATTTATATTTATATTTTACCTCCTCAATTTAGCATTATGGACAGGGAATGACCTAATCTAATCTCTGCACAAAAATATTTAGACTTCAAATTCATACCGTCATCGTAGCATGCATGGACTCGTCTCATATGAATGGGATTTCCATGAAAAAGATGGTGGGCCGAAAATGGGTGATCACTGTACATTTCTCTTCTGTTTCCTATTTATATTTCTATTTTACCTCCTCAATTTAGCATTATGGACAGGGAAAGACCTAATCTAATATCTGCACAAAAATATTTAGCCTGCAAATTCATACCGTGATCGTAGCATGCATGGACTCGACTCATATGACTGGGATTTCCATGAAAAAGAGTGTGGGCAGAAAATGGGTGATCACTGTACATTTCTCTTCTGTTTCCTATTTATATTTCTATTTTACATCCTCAATTTAGAATTATGGACAGGCAAAGACCTAATCTAAGATCTGCACAAAAATATTTAGCCTTCAATTTCATACCGTCAACGTAGCATGCATGGACTCGACTCATATGAATGGGATTTCCATGAAAAAGATTGTGGGCCGTAAATGGGAGATCACTGTACATTTCTCTTCTGTTTCCTATTTATATTTATATTTTACCTCCTCAATTTAGCATTATGGACAGGGAAAGACCTAATCTAAGATCTGCACAAAAATATTTAGCCTTCAAATTCATACCGTCATCGTAGCAAGCATGGACTCGACACATATGACTGGGATTTCCATGAAAAAGATTGTGGGCCGAAAATGGGTGATCACTGTACATTTCTCTTCTGTTTCCTATTCATATTTCTATTTTACCTCCTCAATTTAGCATTATGGACAGGGAAAGACCTAATATAAGATCTGTACAAAAATATTTTGCCTTCAAATTCATACCGTGATCGTAACATTTATGGACTCGACTCAATAAATGTGATTTTCTATGAAAAAGATAGTTGGCCGAAAATGGGTGATCACTGTACATTTCTCTTCTGTTTCCTATTTATATTTTACCTCCTCAATTTAGCATTATGGACAGGGAAAGACCTAATCTAAGATCTGCACAAAATTATTTAGTCTTCAAATTCATACCGTCATCGTAGCATACATGGACTCGACTCAAATGAATGGGATTTCCATGAAAAAGATTGTGGGCCGAAAATGGGTGATCACTGTACATGTCTCTTCTGTTTCCTATTTATATTTATATTTTACCTCCTCAATTTAGCATTATTGACAGGGAAAGACCTAATCTAAGATCTGCACAAAAATATTTAGCCTTCAAATTCATACCGTCATCGTAGCATGCATGGACTCGACTCATATGACTGGGATTTCCATGAAAAATATTGTGAGTAGAAAATGGGTGATCACTGTACATTTCTCTTCTGTTTTCTATTTATATTTCTATTTTACCTCCTCAATTTAACATTATGGACAGGGAAAGACCTAATCTAATATCTGCACAAAAATATTCAGCCTTCAAATTCATACCGTCATCGTAGCCTGCATGGACTCGACTCATATGAATGGGATTTCCATGAAAAAGATTGTGGGCCGAAAATGGGTGATCACTGTATATTTCTCTTCTGTTTCCTATTTATATTTATATTTTACCTCCTCAATTTAGCATTATGGACAGGGAAAGACCTAATCTAAGATCTGCACAAAAATATTTAGCCTTCAAATTCATACCGTCATCGTAGCATGCATGGACTCGACTCATATGAATGGGATTTCCATGAAAAAGATTGTGGGCCGTAAATGGGAGATCACTGTACATTTCTCTTCTCTTTCCTATTTATATTTATATTTTACCTCCTC
Source organism: Acanthosepion lycidas (assembly GCA_963932145.1). NCBI lineage: Eukaryota > Metazoa > Mollusca > Cephalopoda > Sepiida > Sepiidae > Acanthosepion > Acanthosepion lycidas. Next base: position 557,816 of record OZ010604.1, on the reverse strand, counting down.
AATTTAGCATTATGGACAGGGAAAGACCTAATCTAAGATCTGCACAAAAATATTTAGCCTTCAAATTCATACCGTCATCGTAGCATGCATGGACTCGACACATATGACTGGGATTTCCATGAAAAAGATTGTGGGCAGAAAATGGGTGATCACTGTACATCTCTCTTCTGTTTCCTATTTATATTTCTATTTTACCTCCTCAATTTAGCATTATGGACAGGGAAAGACCTAATCTAAGATCTGCACAAAAATATTTAGCCTTCAAATTCATACCGTCATCGTAGCATGCATGGACTCGACTCATATGAATGGGATTTCCATGAAAAAGATCGTGGGCCGAAAATGGGTGATCACTGTACATTTCTCTTCTGTTTCCTATTTATATTTCTATTTTACCTCCTCAATTTAGCATTATGGACAGGGAAAGACCTAATATAAGTTCTACACAAAAATATTTAGCCTTCTAATTCATACCGTGATCGTAGCATGCATGGACTCGACTCATATGACTGGGATTTCCATGAAAAAGATTGTGGGCGGGAAATGGGTGATCACTGTACATTTCTCTTCTGTTTCCTATTTATTTTTCTATTTTACCTCCTCAATTTAGCATTATGGACAGGGAAAGACCTAATCTAAGATCTGCACAAAAATATTTAGCCATCAAATTCATACCGTCATCGTAGCATGCATGGACTCGACTCATATGAATGGGATTTCCATGAAAAAGATTGTGGGCCGAAAATGGGAGATCACTGTACATTTCTCTTCTGTTTCCTATTTATATTTCTATTTTACCTCCTCAATTTAGCATTATGGACAGTGAAAACCTAATCTAAGATCTGCACAAAAATATTTAGCCTGCAAATTCATACCGTCATCGTAGCATGCATGGACTCGACTCATATGAATGGGATTTCCATGAAAAAGATTGTGGGCCGAAAATGGGTGATCACTGTACAATTCTCTTCTGTTTCCTATTTATATTTATATTTTACTTCCTCAATTTAGCATTATAGACAGGGAAATACCTAAGCTAAGATCTGCACAAAAATATTTAGCCATCAAATTCATACCGTCATCGTAGCCTGCATGGACTCGACTCAAATGAATGGGATTTCCATGAAAAAGATTGTGGGCCGAAAATGCGTGATCACTGTACATGTCTCTTCTGTTTCCTATTTATATTTCTATTTTACCTCCTCAATTTAGCATTATTGACAGGGAAAGACCTAATCTAAGATCTGCACAAAAATATTTAGCCTTCAAATTCATACCGTCATCGTAGCATGCATGGACTCGACTCATATGACTGGGATTTCCATGAAAAATATTGTGAGTAGAAAATGGGTGATCACTGTACATTTCTCTTCTGTTTTCTATTTATATTTCTATTTTACCTCCTCAATTTAACATTATGGACAGGGAAAGACCTAATCTAATATCTGCACAAAAATATTCAGCCTTCAAATTCATACCGTCATCGTAGCCTGCATGGACTCGACTCATATGAATGGGATTTCCATGAAAAAGATTGTGGGCCGAAAATGGGTGATCACTGTATATTTCTCTTCTGTTTCCTATTTATATTTATATTTTACCTCCTCAATTTAGCATTATGGACAGGGAAAGACCTAATCTAAGATCTGCACAAAAATATTTAGCCTTCAAATTCATACCGTCATCGTAGCATGCATGGACTCGACTCATATGAATGGGATTTCCATGAAAAAGATTGTGGGCCGTAAATGGGAGATCACTGTACATTTCTCTTCTCTTTCCTATTTATATTTATATTTTACCTCCTCAATTTAGCATTATGGACAGGGAAAGACCTAATCTAAGATCTGCACAAAAATATTTAGCCTTCAAATTCATACCGTCATCGTAGCATGCATGGACTCGACACATATGACTGGGATTTCCATGAAAAAGATTGTGGGCAGAAAATGGGTGATCACTGTACATCTCTCTTCTGTTTCCTATTTATATTTCTATTTTACCTCCTCAATTTAGCATTATGGACAGGGAAAGACCTAATCTAAGATCTGCACAAAAATATTTAGCCTTCAAATTCATACCGTCATCGTAGCATGCATGGACTCGACTCATATGAATGGGATTTCCATGAAAAAGATCGTGGGCCGAAAATGGGTGATCACTGTACATTTCTCTTCTGTTTCCTATTTATATTTCTATTTTACCTCCTCAATTTAGCATTATGGACAGGGAAAGACCTAATATAAGTTCTACACAAAAATATTTAGCCTTCTAATTCATACCGTGATCGTAGCATGCATGGACTCGACTCATATGACTGGGATTTCCATGAAAAAGATTGTGGGCGGGAAATGGGTGATCACTGTACATTTCTCTTCTGTTTCCTATTTATTTTTCTATTTTACCTCCTCAATTTAGCATTATGGACAGGGAAAGACCTAATCTAAGATCTGCACAAAATTATTTAGCCATCAAATTCATACCGTCATCGTAGCATGCATGGACTCGACTCATATGAATGGGATTTCCATGAAAAAGATTGTGGGCCGAAAATGGGAGATCACTGTACATTTCTCTTCTGTTTCCTATTTATATTTCTATTTTACCTCCTCAATTTAGCATTATGGACAGTGAAAACCTAATCTAAGATCTGCACAAAAATATTTAGCCTGCAAATTCATACCGTCATCGTAGCATGCATGGACTCGACTCATATGAATGGGATTTCCATGAAAAAGATTGTGGGCCGAAAATGGGTGATCACTGTACAATTCTCTTCTGTTTCCTATTTATATTTATATTTTACTTCCTCAATTTAGCATTATAGACAGGGAAATACCTAAGCTAAGATCTGCACAAAAATATTTAGCCATCAAATTCATACCGTCATCGTAGCCTGCATGGACTCGACTCATATGAATGGGATTTCCATGAAAAAGATTGTGGGCCAAAATTGGTGATCACTGTACATTTCTCTTCTGTTTCCTATTTATATTTCTATTTTACCTCCTCAATTTAGCATTATGGACAGGTAAAGACCTAATATAAGATCTGTACAAAAATATTTTGCCTTCAAATTTATACCGTGATCGTAACATTTATGGACTCGACTCAATAAATGTGATTTTCTATGAAAAAGATAGTTGGCCGAAAATGGGTGATCACTGTACATTTCTCTTCTGTTTCCTATTTATATTTATATTTTACCTCCTCAATTTAGCATTATGGACAGGGAAAGACCTAATCTAAGATCTGCACAAAAATATTTAGCCTTCAAATTCATACCGTCATCGTAGCCTGCATGGACTCGACTCATATGAATGGGATTTCCATGAAAAAGATTGTGGGCCGAAAATGGGTGATCACTGTACAATTCTCTTCTGTTTCCTATTTATATTTATATTTTACCTCCTCAATTTAGCATTATAGACAGGGAAAGACCTAATCTAAGATCTGCACAAAAATATTTAGCCATCAAATTCATACCGTCATCGTAGCCTGCATGGACTCGACTCATATGAATGGGATTTCCATGAAAAAGATTGTGGGCCGAAAATGGGTGATCACTGTACATTTCTCTTCTGTTTCCTATTTATATTTCTATTTTACCTCCTCAATTTAGCATTATTGACAGGGAAAGACCTAATCTAATATCTGCACAAAAATATTTAGCCTTCAAATTCATACCGTGATCGTAGCATGCATGGACTCGACTCATATGACTGGGATTATCATGAAAAATATTGTGGGCAGAAAATGGGTGATCACTGTACATTTCTCTTCTGTTTCCTATTTATATTTATATTTTACCTCCTCAATTTAGCATTATTGACAGGGAAAGACCTAATCTAATATCTGCACAAAAATATTTAGCCTTCAAATACATACCGTGATCGTAGCATGCATGGACTCGACTCATATGACTGGGATTATCATGAAAAATATTGTGGGCCGAAAATGGGTGATCACTGTAAATTTCTCTTCTGTTTCCTATTTATATTTCTATTTTACCTCCTCAATTTAGCATTATGGACAGGGAAAGACCTAATCTAATATCTGCACAAAAATATTAACCTGCAAATTCATACCGTGATCGTAGCATGCATGGACTCGGCTCATATGACTGGGATTTCCATGAAAAAGATTGTGGGCAGAAAATGGGTGATCACTGTGCATTTCTCTTCTGTTTCCTATTTATATTTATATTTTACCTCCTCAATTTAGCATTATGGACAGGGAATGACCTAATCTAATCTCTGCACAAAAATATTTAGACTTCAAATTCATACCGTCATCGTAGCATGCATGGACTCGTCTCATATGAATGGGATTTCCATGAAAAAGATGGTGGGCCGAAAATGGGTGATCACTGTACATTTCTCTTCTGTTTCCTATTTATATTTCTATTTTACCTCCTCAATTTAGCATTATAGACAGGGAAAGACCTAATCTAAGATCTGCACAAAAATATTTAGCCATCAAATTCATACCGTCATCGTAGCCTGCATGGACTCGACTCATATGAATGGGATTTCCATGAAAAAGATTGTGGGCCGAAAATGGGTGATCACTGTAAATTTCTCTTCTGTTTCCTATTTATATTTCTATTTTACCTCCTCAATTTAGCATTATGGACAGGGAAAGACCTAATCTAATATCTGCACAAAAATATTTAGCCTGCAAATTCATACCGTGATCGTAGCACGCATGGACTCGACTCATATGACTGGGATTTCCATGAAAAAGATTGTGGGCAGAAAATGGGTGATCACTGTACATTTCTCTTCTGTTTCCTATTTATATTTATATTTTACCTCCTCAATTTAGCATTATGGACAGGGAATGACCTAATCTAATCTCTGCACAAAAATATTTTGCCTTCAAATTCATACCGTCATCGTAGCATGCATGGACTCGACTCATATGAATGGGATTTCCATGAAAAATATTGTGGGCCGAAAATGGGTGATCACTGTACATTTCTCTTCTGTTTCCTATTTATTTTTCTATTTTACCTCCTCAATTTAGCATTATGGACAGGGAAAGACCTAATCTAAGATCTGCACAAAAATATTTAGCCTTCAAATTCATACCGTCATCGTAGCATGCATGGACTCGTCTCATATGAATGGGATTTCCATGAAAAAGATTGTGGGCCGAAAATGGGTGATCACTGTACATTTCTCTTCTGTTTCCTATTTATATTTCTATTTTACCTCCTCAATTTAGCATTATAGACAGGGAAAGACCTAATCTAAGATCTGCACAAAAATATTTAACCATCAAATTCATACCGTCATCGTAGCCTGCATGGACTCGACTCATATGAATGGGATTTCCATGAAAAAGATTGTGGGCCGAAAATGGGTGATCACTGTACATTTCTCTTCTGTTTCCTATTTATATTTCTATTTTACCTCCTCAATTTAGCATTATGGACAGGGAAAGACCTAATATAAGATCTGTACAAAAATATTTTGCCTTCAAATTCATACCGTGATCGTAACATTTATGGACTCGACTCAATAAATGTGATTTTCTATGAAAAAGATTGTTGGCCGAAAATGGGTGATCACTGTACATTTCTCTTCTGTTTCCTATTTATATTTATATTTTACCTCCTCAATTTAGCATTATGGACAGGGAAAGACCTAATCTAAGATCTGCACAAAATTATTTAGCCTTCAAATTCATACCGTCATCGTAGCATGCATGGACTCGACTCAAATGAATGGGATTCCCATGAAAAAGATTGTGGGCCGAAAATGGGTGATCACTGTACATTTCTCTTCTGTTTCCTATTTATATTTCTATTTTACCTCCTCAATTTAGCATTATTGACAGGGAAAGACCTAATCTAATATCTGCACAAAAATATTTAGCCTTCAAATTCATACCGTCATCGTAGCATGCATGGACTCGACTCAAATGAATGGGATTTCTATGAAAAAGATTGTGGGCCGAAAATGGGTGATCACTGTACATTTCTCTTCTGTTTCCTATTTATATTTCTATTTTACCTCCTCAATTTAGCATTATTGACAGGGAAAGACCTAATCTAATATCTGCACAAAAATATTTAGCCTGCAAATTCATACCGTGATCGTAGCATGCATGGACTCGACTCATATGACTGGGATTTCCATGAAAATGATTGTGGGCAGAAAATGGGTGATCACTGTACATTTCTCTTCTGTTTCCTATTTATATTTATATTTTACCTCCTCAATTAAGCATTATGGACAGGGAATGACCTAATCTAAGATCTGCACAAAAATATTTTGCCTTCAAATTCATACCGTGATCGTAACATTTATGGACTCGACTCAATAAATGTGATTTTCTATGAAAAAGATAGTTGGCCGAAAATGGGTGATCACTGTACATTTCTCTTCTGTTTCCTATTTATATTTATATTTTACCTCATCAATTTAGCATTATTGACAGGGAAAGACCTAATCTAAGATCAGCACAAAATTATTTAGCCTGCAAATTCATACCGTGATCGTAGCATGCATGGACTCGACTCATATGACTGGGATTTCCATGAAAATGATTGTGGGCAGAAAATGGGTGATCACTGTACATTTCTCTTCTGTTTCCTATTTATATTTATATTTTACCTCCTCAATTTAGCATTATGGACAGGGAATGACATAATCTAAGCTCTGCACAAAAATATTTTGCCTTCAAATTCATACCCTCATCGTAGCATGCATGGACTCGACTCATATGAATGGGAATTCCATGAAAAAGATTGTGGTCCGAAAATGGGTGATCACTGTACATTTCTCTTCTGTTTCCTATTTATATTTCTATTTTACCTCCTCAATTTAGCATTATTGACAGGGAAAGACCTAATCTAAGATCTGCACAAAAATATTTACCCTTCAAATTCATACCGTCATCGTAGCATGCATGGACTCGACTCATATGAATGGGATTTCCATGAAAAAGATTGTGGGCCGAAAATGGGTGATCACTGTACATTTCTCTTCTGTTTCCTATTTATATTTCTATTTTACCTCCTCAATTTAGCATTATAGACAGGGAAAGACCTAATCTAAGATCTGCACAAAAATATTTAGCCATCAAATTCATACCGTCATCGTAGCCTGCATGGACTCGACTCATATGAATGGGATTTCCATGAAAAAGATTGTGGGCCGATAATGGGTGATCACTGTACATTTCTCTTCTGTTTCCTATTTATATTTCTATTTTACCTCCTCAATTTGGCATTATGGACAGGCAAAGACCTAATATAAGATCTGTACAAAAATATTTTGCCTTCAAATTCATACCGTGATCGTAACATTTATGGACTCGACTCAATAAATGTGATTTTCTATGAAAAAGATAATTGGCCGAAAATGGGTGATCACTGTACATTTCTCTTCTGTTTCTTATTTATATTTATATTTAATTCTTCAATTTAGCATTATGGACAGGGAATGACCTAATCTAAAATCTATAAAAAAATATTTTACCTACAAGTTCATACCGTGATAGTAGCATGCATGGACTCGACTCATATGACTGGGATTTCGATGAAAAAGATAGTGGGCACAAAATGGGTGATCAGTGTACATTTCTCCTCTGTTTCCTATTCATAGTTATATTTAACTTCTTTACTTCAGCATTATGGACAGGGAAAGACCTAATCTAAAATCTACAAAAAATATTTTACCTACAAATTCATACCGTGAGCGTAGCATGCATGGACTCGACTCATATTACTGGGATTTCGATGAAAAAGATTGTGGGCACAAAAATGGGTGATCACTGTACATTTCTCTTCTGTTTCCTATTTATATTTATATTTAACTTCTTTAATTTAGCATTAACGACAGGAAAGGACCAAATCTAAAATCTACAAAAAAATATTTTGCCTTCAAATTTATACCGTGATCGTAGCATGCATGGGCTCGACTCATATGACTGGGATTTCGATGAAATAGATTGTGGGCACAAAATGGGTGATCACTGTACATTTCTCTTCTGTTTCCTATTTATATTTATATTTAACTTCTTTAATTTAGCATTATGGACAGGGAATGACCTAATCTAAAATCTACAAAAAAATATTTTACCTACAAGTTCATACCGTGATCGTAGCATGCATGGACTCGACTCATATGACTGGGATTTCGATGAAAAAGATAGTGGGCACAAAATGGGTGATCACTGTACATTTCTCTTCTGTTTCCAATTCATAGTTATATTTAACTTCTTTAATTTAGCATTATGGACGGGAAAGACATAATCTAAGATCTGCACAAAAATATTTAGCCTTCAAATTCATACAGTGATCGTAGTATGCATGTACTCGACTCATATCACTGGGATTTCCATGAAAAAGTTTGTGGGCAGAAAATGGGTGATCACTGTACATTTCTCTTCTGTTTCCTATTTATATTTATATTTTACCTCCACAATTTAGCATTATGGACAGGGAAAGACCTAATCTAAGTTCTGCATAAAATTATTTTGCCTTCAAATTCATACCGTGATCGTAGCATGCATGGACTCGACTCATATGACTGGGGTTTCCATGAAAAATATTGTGGGCCGAAAATGGGTGATCACTGTACATTTCTCTTCTGTTTCCTATTTATTTTTCTATTTTACCTCCTCAATTTAGCATTATGGACAATGAAAGACCTAATATAAGTTCTACACAAAAATATTTAGCCTTCTAATTCATACCGTGATCGTAGCATGCATGGACTCGACTCATATGACTGGGATTTCCATGAAAAAGATTGTGGGCGGGAAATGGGTGATCACTGTACATTTCTCTTCTGTTTCCTATTTATTTTTCTATTTTACCTCCTCAATTTAGCATTATGGACAGAGAAAGACCTAATCTAATATCTGCACAAAAATATTTAGCCTTCAAATTCATACCGTGATCGTAGCATGCATAGACTCGACTCATGACTGGGATTTCCATGAAAAAGATTGTGGGCCGAAAATGGGTGATCACTGTACATTTCTCTTCTGTTTCCTATTTATATTTCTATTTTACCTCCTCAATTTGGCATTATGGACAGGCAAAGACCTAATATAAGATCTGTACAAAAATATTTTGCCTTCAAATTCATACCGTGATCGTAACATTTATGGACTCGACTCAATAAATGTGATTTTCTATGAAAAAGATAGTTGGCCGAAAATGGGTGATCACTGTATATTTCTCTTCTGTTTCCTATTTATGTTTATATTTTACCTCCTCAATTTAGCATTATGGACAGGGAAAGACCTAATCTAAGATCTGCACAAAATTATTTAGCCTTCAAATTCATACCGTCATCGTAGCATGCATGGACTCGACTCAAATGAATGGGATTTCCATGAAAAAGATTGTGGGCCGAAAATGGGTGATCACTGTACATTTCTCTTCTGTTTCCTATTTATATTTCTATTTTACCTCCTCAATTTAGCATTATTGACAGGGAAAGACCTAATCTAAGATCTGCACAAAAATATTTAGCCTTCAAATTCATACCGTCATCGTAGCATGCATGGACTCGACTCATATGACTGGGATTTCCATGAAAAATATTGTGAGTAGAAAATGGGTGATCACTGTACATTTCTCTACTGTTTTCTATTTATATTTCTATTTTACCTCCTCAATTTAGCATTATGGACAGGGAAAGACCTAATCTAATATCTGCACAAATATATTTAGCCTTCAAATTCATACCGTCATCGTAGCCTGCATTGACTCGACTCATATGAATGGGATTTGCATGAAAAAGATTGTGGGCAGAAAATGGGTGATCACTGTACATTTCTCTTCTGTTTCCTATTTATATTTCTATTTTACATCCTCAATTTAGCATTATGGACAGGGAAAGACCTAATCTAAGATCTGCACAAAAATATTTAGCCTTCAAATTCATACCGTCATCGTAGCATGCATGGACTCGACTCATATGAATGGGATTTCCATGAAAAAGATTGTGGGCCGAAAATGGGTGATCACTGTACATTTCTCTTCTGTTTCCTATTTATATTTATATTTTACCTCCTTAATTTAGCATTATGGACAGGGAAAGACATAATCTAAGATCTGCACAAAAATATTTAGCCTTCAAATTCATACAGTGATCGTAGTATGCATGTACTCGACTCATATCACTGGGATTTCCATGAAAAAGTTTGTGGGCAGAAAATGGGTGATCACTGTACATTTCTCTTCTGTTTCCTATTTATATTTATATTTTACCTCCACAATTTAGCATTATGGACAGGGAAAGACCTAATCTAAGTTCTGCATAAAAATATTTTGCCTTCAAATTCATACCGTGATCGTAGCATGCATGGACTCGACTCATATGACTGGGGTTTCCATGAAAAAGATTGTGGGCAGAAAATGGGTGATCACTGTACACTTCTCTTCTGTTTCCTATTTATATATCTATTTTACTTCCTCAATTTTGCATTATGGACAGGGAAAGACCTAATCTAAGATCTGCACACAAATATTTTGCCTTCAAATTCATACCGTCATCGTAGCATGCATGAAATCGACTCATATGAATGGGATTTCCATGAAAAAGATTGTGGGCCGAAAATTATAGATCACTGTACATTTCTCTTCTGTTTCCTATTTATATTTATATTTTACCTCCTCAATTTAGCATTATGGAGAGGGAAAGACTTAATCTAAGATCTGCACAAAAATATTTAGCCGACAAATTCATACCGTGATCATAGCATGCATGGACTCGACTCATATGACTGGGATTTCCATGAAAAAGATTGTGGGCAGAAAATGGGTGATCACTGTATATTTCTCTTCTGTTTCCTATTTATATTTATATTTTACCTCCTCAATTTAGCATTATAGACAGGCAAAGCCCTAATCTAAGTTCTGCACAAAAATATTTTGCCTTCACATACTTACGGTGATCGTAGCATGGATGTACTAGACTCATATGAATGGGATTTCCATGAAAAAGATTGTGGGCCGAAAATGGGTGATCACTGTACATTTCTCTTCTGTTTCCTATTTATATTTCTATTTTACCTCCTCAATTTAGCATTATGGACAGGGAAAGACCTAATCTAAGATCTGCACAAAAATATTTAGCCTTCAAATTCATACCGTCATCGTAGCATGCATGGACTCGACTCATATGAATGGGATTTCCATGAAAAAGATTGCTGTCCGAAAATGGGTGATCACTGTAAATTTCTCTTCTGTTTCCTATTTATATTTCTATTTTACCTCCTCAATTTAGCATTATGGACAGGGAAAGACCTAATCTAAGATCTGCACAAAAATATTTAGCCTTCAAATTCATACCGTGATCGTAGCATGCATGGACTCGACTCATATGAATGGGATTTCCATGAAAAAATTGTGGGCCGAAAATGGTTGATCACTGTACATTTCTATTCTGTTTCCTATTTATATTTCTATTTTACCTCCTCAATTTAGCATTATGGACAGGGAAAGACCTAATCTAAGATCTGCACAAAAATATTTAGCCTTCAAATTCATACCGTCATCGTAGCATGCATGGACTCGACTCATATGAATGGGATTTCCATGAAAAAGATTGTGGGCCGAAAATGGGTGATCACTGTACATTTCTCTTCTGTTTCCTATTTATATTTCTATTTTACCTCTTCAATTTAGCATTATGGACAGGGAAAGACCTAATCTAAGATCTGCACAAAAATATTTAGCCTTCAAATTCATACCGTCATCGTAGCATGCATGGACTCGACTCATATGAATGGGATTTCCATGAAAAAGTTTGTGGGCCGAAAATGGGTGATCACTGTACATTTCTCTTCTGTTTCCTATTTATATTTATATTTTACCTCCTCAATTTAGCATTATGGACAGGGAAAGACCTAATCTAAGATCTGCACAAAAATATTTAGCCTTGTAATTCATACCGTGATCGTAGCATGCATGGACTCGACTCATATGACTGGGATTTCCATGAAAAATATTGTGGGCAGAAAATGGGTGATCACTGTACATTTCTCTTCTGTTTCCTATTTATATTTATATTTTACCTCCTCAATTTAGCATTTGGACATTGAAAGACCTAATCTAAGATCTGCACAAAAATATTTTGCCTTCAAATTCATACCGTCATCGTAGTATGCATGGACTCATCTCATATGACTGGGATTTCCATGAAAAATATTGTGGGCAGAAAATGGGTGATCACTGTACATTTCTCTTCTGTTTCCTATTTATATTTCTATTTTACCTCCTCAATTTAGCATTATGGACAGGGAAAGACCTAATCGAAGATCTGCACAAAAATATTTAGACTTCAAATTCATACCGTCATCGTAGCATGCATGGACTCGACTCATATGAATGGGATTTCCATGAAAAAGATTGTGGGCCGAAAATGGGTGATCACTGTACATTTCTCTTCTGTTTCCTATTTATATTTCTATTTTACCTCCTCAATTTAGCATTATTGACAGGGAAAGACCTAATCTAAGATCTGCACAAAAATATTTAGCCTTCAAATTCATACCGTCATCGTAGCATGCATGGACTCGACTCATATGACTGGGATTATCATGAAAAATATTGTGGGCAGAAAATGGGTGATCACTGTACATTTCTCTTCTGTTTCCTATTCATATTTATATTTTACCTCCTCAATTTAGCATTATTGACAGGGAAAGACCTAATCTAAGATCTGCACAAAAATATTTACCCTTCAAATTCATACCATCATCGTAGCATGCATGGACTCGACTCATATGAATGGTATTTCCATGAAAAAGATTGTGGGCCGAAAATGGGTGATCACTGTACATTTCTCTTCTGTTTCCTATTTATATTTCTATTTTACCTCCTCAATTTAGCATTATGGACAGGGAAAGACCTAATATAAGATCTGTACAAAAATATTTTGCCTTCAAATTCATACCGTGATCGTAACATTTATGGACACGACTCAATAAATGTGATTTTCTATGAAAAAGATAGTTGGCCGAAAATGGGTGATCACTGTACATTTCTCTTCTGTTTCCTATTTATATTTATATTTTACCTCCTCAATTTGGCATTATGGACAGGGAAAACCTAATCTAATAAATTCACAAAAATATTTTGCCTTCAAATTCATACCGTCATCGTAGCATGCATGGACTCGACTCATATGAATGGGATTTCCATGAAAAAGATTGTGGGCAGGAAATGGCTGATCACTGTACATTTCTCTTCTGTTTCCTATTTATGTTTCTATTTTAGCTCCTCAATTTAGCATTATGGACAGGGAAAGACCTAATCTAAGATCTGCACAAAAATATTTAGCATTCAAATTCATACCGTGCTCGTAGCATGCATGGACTCGACTCATATGAATGGGATTTCCATGAAAAAGATTGTGGGCCGAAAATGGGAGATCACTGTTCATTTCTCTTCTGTTTCCTATTTATATTTCTATTTTACCTCCTCAATTTAGCATTATGGACAGGGAAAGACGTAATCTAAGATCTGCACAAAAATATTTAGCCTGCAAATTCATACCGTCATCTTAGCATGCATGGACACGACTCATATGAATGGGATTTCCATGAAAAAGATTGTGGGCCGAAAATGGGTGATCACTGTACATTACTCTTCTGTTTCCTATTTCTATTTCTATTTTACCTCCTCAATTTAGCATTATGGACAGGGAAAGACCTAATCTAAGATCTGCACAAAAATATTTAGCCTTCAAATTCATACCGTGATCGTAGCATGCATGGACTCGACTCATATGACTGGGATTTCCATGAAAAGTATTGTGGGCAGAAAATGGGTGATCACTGTACATTTCTCTTCTGTTTCCTATTTATATTTATATTTTACCTCCTCAATTTAGCATTATGGACAGGGAAAGACCTAATCTAAGTTCTGCACAAAAATATTTGTCCTTCAAATTCATACCATGATCGTAGCATGCATGGACTCGTCTCATATGACTGGGAATTCCATGAAAAATATTGTGGGCCGAAAATGGGTGATCACTGTACATTTCTCTTCTGTTTCCTATTTATATTTCTATTTTACCTACTCAATTTAGCATTATGGACAGGGAAAGACGTAATCTAACATCTGCACAAATATATTTAGCCTGCAAATTCATACCGTCATCTTAGCATGCATGGACTCGACTCATATGAATGGGATTTCCATGAAAAAGATTGTGGGCCGAAAATGGGTGATCACTGTACATTTCTCTTCTGTTTCCTATTTATATTTATATTTTACCTCCTCAATTTAGCATTAAGGACTGGGAAAGACCTAATCGAAGATCTGCACAAAAATATTTAGCCTGCAAATTCATACCGTCATCTTAACATGCATGGACTCGACTCATATGAATGGGATTTCCATGAAAAAGATTGTGGGCCGAAAATGGGTGATCACTGTACATTACTCTTCTGTTTCCTATTTATATTTCTATTTTACCTCCTCAATTTAGCATTATGGACAGGGAAAGACCTAATCTAAGATCTGCACAAAAATATTTAGCCTTCAAATTCATACCGTGATCGTAGCATGCATGGACTCGACTCATATGACTGGGATTTCCATGAAAAGTATTGTGGGCAGAAAATGGGTGATCACTGTACATTTCTCTTCTGTTTCCTATTTATATTTATATTTTACCTCCTCAATTTAGCATTATGGACAGGGAAAGACCTAATCTAAGTTCTGCACAAAAATATTTGTCCTTCAAATTCATACCATGATCGTAGCATGCATGGACTCGTCTCATATGACTGGGAATTCCATGAAAAATATTGTGGGCCGAAAATGGGTGATCACTGTACATTTCTCTTCTGTTTCCTATTTATATTTCTATTTTACCTACTCAATTTAGCATTATGGACAGGGAAAGACGTAATCTAAGATCTGCACAAATATATTTAGCCTGCAAATTCATACCGTCATCTTAGCATGCATGGACTCGACTCATATGAATGGGATTTCCATGAAAAAGATTGTGGGCCGAAAATGGGTGATCACTGTACATTTCTCTTCTGTTTCCTATTTATATTTATATTTTACCTCCTCAATTTAGCATTAAGGACTGGGAAAGACCTAATCGAAGATCTGCACAAAAATATTTAGCATGCAAATTTATACCGTCTTCGTAGCATGCATGGACTCGACTCATATGAACGGGATTTCCATGAAAAAGATTGTGGGCAGAAAACGGGTGATCATTGTACATTTCTCTTCTGTTTCCTATTTATATTTATATTTTACCTCCTCAATTTAGCATTATGGACAGAGAAAGACCTAATCTAAGATCTGCACAAAAATATTTAGCCTTCAAATTCATACCGTCAACGTAACATGCATGGACTCGACTCATATGACTGGGAATTCCATGAAAAATATTGTGGGCAGAAAATGGGAGATCACTGTACATTTCTCTTCTGTTTCCTATTTATATTTATATTTTACCTCCTCAATTGAGCATTATGGCCAGGGAAAGACCTAATCTAAGATCTGCACAAAAATATTTAGCCTTCAAATTCATACCGTCATCGTAGCATGCATGGACTCGACTCATATGAATGGGAATTCCATGAAAAATATTGTGGGCAGAAAATGGGTGATCACTGTACATTTTGTCTTCTGTTTCCTATTTATATTTCTATTTTACCTCCTCAATTTAGCATTATGGACCGGGAAAGACCTAATCTAAGATCTGCACAAAAATATTTAGCCTTCAAATTCATACCGTCATCGTAGCACGCATGGACTCGACTCATATGAATGGGATTTCCATGAAAAATATTGTGGGCCGAAAATGGGTGATCACTGTACATTTCTCTTCTGTTTCCTATTTATATTTCTATTTTACCTCCTCAATTTAGCATTATGGACAGGGAAAGACCTAATCTAAGATCTGCACAAAAATATTTAGCCTTCAAATTCATACCGTGATCGTAGCATGCATGGACTCGACTCATATGAATGGGATTTCCATGAAAAAGATTGTGGGCCGAAAATGGGTGATCACTGTACATTTCTCTTCTGTTTCCTATTTATATTTGTATTTTACATCCTCAATTTAGCATTATGGACAGGGAACGACCTAATCTAAGATCTGCACAAAAATATTTAGCCTTCAAATTCATACCGTGATCGTAGCATGCATGGACTCGACTCATATGACTGGGATTTCTATGAAAAAGATTGTGTGCAGGAAATGGGTGATCACTGTACATTTCTCTTCTGTTTCCTATTTATATTTCTATTTTAACTCCTCAATTTAGCATTATGGACAGGGAAAGACCTAATCTAAGATCTGCACAAAAATATTTAGCCTTCAAATTCATACCGTGATCGTAGCATGCATGGACTCGACTCATATGAATGGGATTTCCATGAAAAAGATTGTGGGCCGAAAATGGGTGATCACTGTACATTTCTCTTCTGTTTCCTATTTATATTTGTATTTTACATCCTCAATTTAGCATTATGGACAGGGAACGACCTAATCTAAGATCTGCACAAAAATATTTAGCCTTCAAATTCATACCGTGATCGTAGCATGCATGGACTCGACTCATATGACTGGGATTTCTATGAAAAAGATTGTGTGCAGGAAATGGGTGATCACTGTACATTTCTCTTCTGTTTCCTATTTATATTTATATTTTACCTCCTCAATTTAGCATTATGGACAGGGAAAGACCTAATCTAAGATCTGCACAAAAATATTTAGCCTTCAAATTCATACCGTGATCGTAGTATGCATGGACTCGACTCAAATGACTGGGATTTCCATGAAAAATATTGTGGGCAGAAAATGGGTGATCACTGTACATTTCTCTTCTGTTTCCTATTTATATTTATATTTTACCTCCTCAATTTAGCATTATGGACTGGGAAAGACCTAATCTAAGATCTGCACAAAAATATTTAGCCTTCAAATTCATACCGTCATCGTAGCATGCATGGACTCGACTCATATGAATGGGATTTCCATGAAAAAGATTGTGGGCCGACAATGGGTGATCACTGTACATTTCTCTTCTGTTTCCTATTTATATTTATATTTTACCTCCTCAATTTAGCATTATGGACAGGGAAAGACCTAATCTAAGATCTGCACAAAAATATTTAGCCTTCAAATTCATACTGTCATCGTAGCATGCATGGACTCGACTCATATGAATGGGATTTCCATGTAAAAGATTGTGGGCCGAAAATGGGTGATCACTGTACATTTCTCTTCTGTTTCCTATTTATATTTCTATTTTACCTCCTCAATTTAGCATTATGGACAGGGAAAGACCTAATCTAAGAACTGCACAAAAATATTTATCCTTCAAATTTATACCGTCATCGTAGCATGCATGGACTCGACTCCTATGAATGGGATTTCCATGAAAAAGATTGTGGGCCGAAAATGGGTGATCACTGTTCATTTCTCTTCTGTTTCCTATTTAAGTTTCTATTTTACCTCCTCAATTTAGCAATATGGACAGGGAAAGACCTAATCTAAGATCTGCACAAAAATATTTAGCCTTCAAATTCATACCGTCATCGTAGCATGCATGGACTCGACTCATATGAATGGGATTTCCATGAAAAAGATTGTGGGCCGAAAATGGGTGATCACTGTACATTTCTCTTCTGTTTCCTATTTATATTTATATTTTACCTCCTCAATTTAGCATTGTGGACAAAGAAAGACATAATTTAAGATCTGCACAAAAATATTTAGCCTTCAAATTCATACCGTCATCGTAGCATGCATGGACTCGACTCAAATGACTGGGATTACCATGAAAAATATTGTGGTTAGAAAATGGGTGATCACTGTACATTTCTCTTCTGTTTCCTATTTATATTTATATTTTACCTCCTCAATTTAGCATTATGGACAGGGAAAGACCTAATCTAAGATCTGCACAAAAATATTTAGCCTTCAAATTCATACCGTCATCGAAGCATGCATGGACTCGACTCATATGACTGGGATTTCCATGAAAAAGATTGTGGGCCGAAAATGGGTGATCACTGTACATTTTTCTTCTGTTTCCTATTTATATTTATATTTTACCTCCTCAATTTAGCATTATGGACAGGGAAAGACCTAATCTAAGATCTGCACAAAAATATTTAGCCTTCAAATTCATACCGTCATCGTAGCATGCATGGACGCGACTCCTATGAATATGATTTCCATGAAAAATATTGTGGGCAGAAGATGGGTGATCACTGTACATTTCTCTTCTGTTTCCTATTTATATTTCTATTTTACCTCTTCAATTTAGCATTATGGACAGGGAAAGACCTAATCTAAGATCTGCACAAAAATATTTAGCCTTCAAATTCATACCGTCATCTTAGCATGCATGGACTCGACTCCTAAGAATAGGATTTCCATGAAAAAGATTGTGGGCCGAAAATGGGTGATCACTGTACATTTCTCTTCTGTTTCCTATTTATATTTATATTTTACCTCCTCAATTTAGCATTATGGACAGGGAAAGACCTAATCTAAGATCTGCACAAAAATATTTAGCCTTCAAATTCATACCGTGATCGTAGCATGCATGGACTCGACTGATATGACTGGGATTTACATGAAAAATATTGTGGGCAGAAAATGGATGGTCACTGTACATTTCTCTTCTGTTTCCTATTTATATTTCTATTTTACCTTCTCAATTTAGCATTATGGACAGGGAAAGACATAATCTAAGATCTGCACAAAAATATTTAGCTTTCAAATACATACCGTGATCGTAGCATGCATGGACTCGACTCATATGACTGGGATTTCCATGAAAAATATTGTGGGCAGAAAATGGGTGATCACTGTATATTTCTCTTCTGTTTCCTATTTATATTTCTATTTTACCTCCTCAATTTAGCATTATGGCCAGGGAAAGACCTAATCAAAGATCTGCTCAAAAGTATTTAGCCTTCAAATTCATACTTCATCGTAGCATGCATGGACTGGACTCAGACGAATGGGTTTTCCATGAAAAAGATTGTGGGCCGAAAATGGGTGATCACTGTACATTTCTCTTCTGTTTCCTATTTATATTTCTATTTTACCTCCTCAATTTAGCATTATGGACAGGGAAAGACCTAATCTAAGTTCTGCACAAAAATATTTAGCCTTCAAATTCATACCGTGATCGTAGCATGCATGGACTCGACTCATATGTCTGGGATTTCCATGAAAAAGATTGTGGGCAGAAAATAGGAGATCACTGTACATTTCTCTTCTGTTTCCTATTTATATTTATATTTTACCTCCTCAATTTAGCATTATGGACAGGGAAAGAGCTAATCTAAGATCTGCACAAAAATATTTAGCCTTCAAATTCATACCGTCATCGTAGCATGCATGTACTCTACTCATATGACTGGGATTTCCATGAAAAAGATTGTGGGCAGAAAATGGGTGATAACTGTACATTTCTCTTCTGTTTCCTATTTATATTTATATTTTACCTCCTCAATTTAGCATTATGGACAGGGAAAGAGCTAATCTAGGATCTGCACAAAAATATTTAGCCTTCAAATTCATACCGTCATCGTAATATGCATGGACTCGATTCATATGAATGGGATTTCCATGAAAAAGATTGTGGGCCGAATATGGGAGATCACTGTACATTTCTCTTCTGTTTCCTATTTATATTTATATTTTACCTCCTCAATTTAGCATTATGGACAGGGATAGACCTAATCTAAGATCTGCACAAAAATATTTAGCCTTCAAATTCATACCGTCATCGTAATATGCATGGACTCGACTCATATGAATGGGATTTCCATGAAAAAGATTGTGGGCCGAAAATGGGAGATCATTGTACATTTCTCTTCTGTTTCCTATTTATATTTCTATTTTACCTCCTCAATTTAGCATTATGGACAGGGAAAGACCTAATCTAAGATCTGCACAAAAATATTTAGCCTGCAAATTCATACCGTCATCGTAGCATGCATGGACTCGACTCATATGAATGGGATTTCCATGAAAAAGATTGTGGGCCGAAAATGGGTGATCACTGTACATTTCTCTTCTGTTTCCTATTTATATTTCAATTTTACCTCCTCAATTTAGCATTATGGACAGGGAAAGACCTAATCTAAGTTCTGCACAAAAATATTTAGCCTTCAAATTCATACCGTGATCGTAGCATGCATGGACTCGACTCATATGACTGGGATTTCCATGAAAAAGATTGTGGGCAGAAAATGGGAGATCACTGTACATTTCTCTTCTGTTTCCTATTTATATTTCTATTTTACCTCCTCAATTTAGCATTATGGACAGGCAAAGACCTAATCTAAGGTCTGCACAAAAATATTTAGCCTTCAAATTCATACCGTCATCGTAGCATGCATGTACTCGACTCATATGAATGGGATTTCCATGAAAAATATTGTGGGCCGAAAATGGGAGATCACTGTACATTTCTCTTCTGTTTCCTATTTATATTTCTATTTTACCTCCTTAATTTAGCATTATGGACAGGGAAAGACCTAATCTAAGATCTGCACAAAAATATTTAGCCTTCAAATTCATACCGTCATCGTAGCATGCATGGACTCGACTCATATGACTGGGATTTCCATGAAAAATATTGTGGGCAGAAAATGGGTGATAACTGTACATTTCTCTTCTGTTTCCTATTTATATTTATATTTTACCTCCTCAATTTATCATTATGGACAGGGAAAGACCTAATCTAAGATCTGCACAAAAATATTTAGCCTTCAAATTCATACCGTCATCGTAGCATGCATGGACTCGACTCATATGACTGGGTTTTCCATGAAAAAGATTGTGCGCCGAAAATGGGTGATCACTCTACATTTCTCTTCTGTTTCCTATTTATATTTCTATTTTACCTACTCAATTTAGCATTATGGACAGGGAAAGACCTAATCTAAGATCTGCACAAAAACATTTAGCCTTCAAATTCATACCGTCAACGTAGCATGCATGGACTCGACTCATATGAAGGGGTTTTCCATGAAAAAGTTTGTGGGCCGAAATTGGGTGATCACTGTACATTTCTCTTCTGTTTCCTATTTATATTTCTATTTTACCTCCTCAAATTAGCATTATGGACAGGGATAGACCTAATCTAAGATCTGCACAAAAATATTTAGCCTTCAAATTCATACCGTCATCGTAATATGCATGGACTCGACTCATATGAATGGGATTTCCATGAAAAAGATTGTGGGCCGAAAATGGGAGATCACTGTACATTTCTCTTCTGTTTCCTATTTATATTTATATTTTACCTCCTCAATTTAGCATTATGGACAGGGAAAGACCTAATCTAAGTTCTGCACAAAAATATTTAGCCTTCAAATTCATACCGTGATCGAAGCATGCATGGACTCGACTCATATGACTGGGATTTCCATGAAAAAGATTGTGGGCAGAAAATGGGAGATCACTGTACATTTCTCTTATGTTTCCTATTTATATTTCTATTTTACCTCCTCAATTTAGCATTATGGACAGGCAAAGACCTAATCTAAGATCTGCACAAAGTATTTAGCCTTCAAATTCATACCGTGATCGTAGCATGCATGTACTCGACTCATATGAATGGGATTTCCATGAAAAATATTGTGGGCCGAAAATGGGAGATCACTGTACATTTCTCTTCTGTTTCCTATATATATTTCTATTTTACCTCCTCAATTTAGCATTATGGACAGGGAAAGACCTAATCTAAGATCTGCACAAAAATATTTAGCCTTCAAATTCATACCGTCATCATAGCATGCATGGACTCGACTCATATGACTGGGATTTCCATGAAAAAGATTGTGGGCAGAAAATGGGTGATCGATGTACATTTCTCTTCTGTTTCCTATTTATATTTCTATTTTACCTCCTCAATTTAGCATTATGGACAGGGAAAGACCTAATCTAAGATCTGCACAAAAATATTTAGCCTTCAAATTCATACCGTCATCGTAGCATGCATGGACTCGACTCATATGACTGGGATTTCCATGAAAAAGATTGTGGGCAGAAAATGGGTGATAACTGTACATTTCTCTTCTGTTTCCTATTTATATTTATATTTTACCTCCTCAATTTATCATTATGGACAGGGAAAGACCTAATCTAAGATCTGCACAAAAATATTTAGCCTTTAAATTCATACCGTCATCGTAGCATGCATGGACTCGACTCATATGAATGGGATTTCCATGAAAAAGATTGTGGGCCGAAAATGGGTGATCACTGTACATTTCTCTTCTGTTTCCTATTTATATTTCTATTTTACCTACTCAATTTAGCCTTATGGACAGGCAAAGACCTAATCTAAGATCTGCACAAAAATATTTAGCCTTCAAATTCATACCGTCATCGTAGCATGCATGTACTCGACTCATATGAATGGGATTTGCATGAAAAAGATTGTGGGCCGAAAATGGGTGATCTCTGTACATTTCTCTTCTGTTTCCTATTTATATTTCTATTTTACCTCCTCAAATTAGCATTATGGACAGGGAAAGACCTAATCTAAGATCTGCACAAAAATATTTAGCCTTCAAATTCATACCGTTATCGTAGCATGCATGGACTCGACTCATATGACTGGGATTTCCATGAAAAAGATTGTGGGCAGAAAATGGGTGATCACTGTACATTTCTCTTCTGTTTCCTATTTATATTTATATTTTACCTCCTCAATTTAGCATTATGGACAGGGAAAGACCTCATCTAAGATCTGCACAAAAATATTTAGCCTTCAAATTCATGCCTTCATCGTAGCATGCATGGACTCGACTCATATGACTGGGATTTCCAAGAAAAATATTGTGGGCAGAAAATGGGTGATCACTGTACATTTCTCTTCTGTTTCCTATTTATATTTATATTTTACCTCCTAAATTTAGCATTATGGACAGGGAAAGACCTAATCTAAGATCTGCACAAAAATATTTAGCCTTCAAATTCATACCGTCATCGTAGCATGCATGGACTCGACTCATATGAATGGGATTTCCATGAAAAAGATTGTGGGCCGAAAATGGGTGATCACTGTACATTTCTCTTCTGTTTCCTATTTATATTTCTATTTTACCTCCTCAATTTAGCATTATGGACACGGAAAGACCTAATCTAAGTTCTGCACAAAAATATTTAGCCTTCAAATTCATACCGTGATCGTAGCATGCATGGACTCGACTCATATGTCTGGGATTTCCATGAAAAAGTTTGTGGGCAGAAAATGGCTGATACTGTACATTTCTCTTCTGTTTCCTATTTATATTTATATTTTACCTCCTCAATTTAGCATTATGGACAGGGAAAGACCTAATGTAAGATCTGCACAAAAATATTTAGCCTTCAAATTCATACCGTCATCGTAGCATGCATGTACTCTACTCATATGACTGGGATTTCCATGAAAAAGATTGTGGGCAGAAAATGGGTGATAACTGTACATTTCTCTTCTGTTTCCTATTTATATTTTACCTCCTCAATTTAGCATTATGGACAGGGAAAGAGCTAATCTAGGATCTGCACAAAAATATTTAGCCTTCAAATTCATACCGTCATCGTAATATGCATGGACTCGACTCATATGAATGGGATTTCCATGAAAAAGATTGTGGGCCGAATATGGGAGATCACTGTACATTTCTCTTCTGTTTCCTATTTATATTTCTATTTTACCTCCTCAATTTAGCATTATGGACAGGGATAGACCTAATCTAAGATCTGCACAAAAATATTTAGCCTTCGAATTCATACCGTCATCGTAATATGCATGGAGTCGACTCATATGAATGGGATTTCCATGAAAAAGATTGTGGGCCGAAAATGGGAGATCACTGTACATTTCTCTTCTGTTTCCTATTTATATTTATATTTTACCTCCTCAATTTAGCATTATGGACAGGGAAAGACCTAATCTAATATCTGCACAAAAATATTTAGCCTGCAAATTCATACCGTCATCGTAGCATGCATGGACTCGACTCATATGAAGGGGATTTCCATGAAAAAGATTGTGGGCCGAAAATGGGTGATCACTGTACATTTCTCTTCTGTTTCCTATTAATATTTCAATTTTACCTCCTCAATTTAGCATTATGGACAGGGAAAGACCTAATCTAAGTTCTGCACAAAAATATTTAGCCTTCAAATTCATACCGTCATCGTAGCATGCATGGACTCGACTCATATGACTGGGATTTCCATGAAAAAGATTGTGGGCAGAAAATGGGAGATCACTGTACATTTCTCTTCTGTTTCCTATTTATATTTCTATTTTACCTCCTCAATTTAGCATTATGGACAGGCAAAGACCTAATCTAAGATCTGCACAAAAATATTTAGCCTTCAAATTCATACCGTCATCGTAGCATGCATGTACTCGACTCATATGAATGGGATTTCCATGAAAAATATTGTGGGCTGAAAATGGGAGATCACTGTACATTTCTCTTCTGTTTCCTATTTATATTTCTATTTTACCTCCTCAATTTAGCATTATGGACAGGGAAAGACCTAATCTAAGATCTGCACAAAAATATTTAGCCTTCAAATTCATACCGTCATCGTAGCATGCATGGACTCGACTCATATGACTGGGATTTCCATGAAAAAGATTGTGGGCAGAAAATGGGTGATCACTGTACATTTCTCTTCTGTTTCCTATTTATATTTCTATTTTACCTCCTCAATTTAGCATTATGGACAGGGAAAGACCTAATCTAAGATCTGCACAAAAATATTTAGCCTTCAAATTCATACCGTCATCGTAGCATGCATGGACTCGACTCATATGACTGGGATTTCCATGAAAAATATTGTGGGCAGAAAATGGGTGATAACTGTACATTTCTCTTCTGTTTCCTATTTATATTTCTATTTTACCTCCTCAATTTAGCATTATGGACAGGGAAAGACCTAATCTAAGATCTGCACAAAAATATTTAGCCTTCAAATTCATACCGTCAACGTAGCATGCATGGACTCGACTCATATGAAGGGGTTTTCCATGAAAAAGTTTGTGGGCCGAAAATTGGTGATCACTGTACATTTCTCTTCTGTTTCCTATTTATATTTCTATTTTACCTCCTCAATTTAGCATTATGGACAGGCAAAGACCTAATCTAAGATCTGCACAAAAATATTTAGCCTTTAAATTCATACCGTCATCGTAGCATGCATGGACTCGACTCATATGAATGGGATTTCCATGAAAAAGATTGAGGGCCGGAAATGGGTGATCACTGTACATTTCTCTTCTGTTTCCTATTTATATTTCTATTTTACCTCCTCAATTTAGCCTTATGGACAGGGAAAGACCTAATCTAAGATCTGCACAAAAATATTTAGCCTTTAAATTCATACCGTCATCGTAGCATGCATGGACTCGACTCATATGAATGGGATTTGCATGAAAAAGATTGTGGGCCGAAAATGGGTGATCACTGTACATTTCTCTTCTGTTTCCTATTTATATTTCTATTTTACCTCCTCAAATTAGCATTATGGACAGGGAAAGACCTAATCTAAGATCTGCACAAAAATATTTAGCCTTCAAATTCATACCGTCATCGTAGCATGCATGGACTCCACTCATATGAATGGAATTTCCATGAAAAAGATTGTGGGCCGAAAATGGGTGATCACTGTACATTTCTATTCTGTTTCCTATTTATATTCATATTTTACCACCTCAATTTAGCATTATGGACAGGGAAAGACCTAATCTAAGATCTGCACAAAAATATTTTGCCTTCAAATTCATACCGTCATCGTAGCATGCATGAATTCGACTCATATGAATGGGGTTTCCATGAAAAAGATTGTGAGCTGAAAATGGGTGATCACTGTACATTTCTCTTATGTTTCCTATTTATATTTATATTTTACCTCCTCAATTTAGCATTATGGACAGCGAAAGACCTAATCTAAGATCTGCACAAAAATATTTAGCCTTCAAATTCATACCGTCATCGTAGCATGCATGGACTCGACTCATATGAATGGGATTTCCATGAAAAAGATTGTGGGCCGAAAATTGCTGTTCACTGTACATTTCTCTTCTGTTTCCTATTTATATTTCTATTTTACCTCCTCAATTTAGCATTATGGACAGGGGAAGACCTAATCTAAGATCTGCACAAAAATATTTTGCCTCCAAATTCATACCGTCATCGTAGCATGCATGGACACGACTCATATGACTGGGATTTCCATGAAAAATATTGTGGGCCGAAAATGGGTGATCATTGTACATTTCTCTTCTGTTTCCTATTTATATTTCTATTTTAGCTCCTCAATTTAGCATTATGGACAGGGAAAGACTTAATCTAAGATCTGAACAAAAATATTTAGCCTTCAAATTCATACCGTGATCGTAGCATGCATGGACTCGAATCATATGACTGGGATTTCCATGAAAAATATTGTGGGCAGAAAATGGGTGATCACTATACATTTCTCTTCTGTTTCCTATTTATATTTCTATTTTACCTCCTCAATTTAGCATTATGGACAGGGAAATACCTAATCGAAAATCTGCACAAAAATATTTTGCCTGCAAATTCATACCGTGATCGTAGCATGCATGGACTCGACTCATATGACTGGGATTTCCATGAAAAATATTGTGGGCAGAAAATGGGTGATCACTATACATTTCTCTTCTGTTTCCTATTTATATTTATATTTTACCTCCTCAATTTAGCATTATGGACAGGGAAATACCTAATCTAAGATCTCCACAAAAATATTTAGCCTTCAAATTCATACCGTCATCGTAGCATGCATGGACTCGACTCATATGAATGGGATTTCCATGAAAAAGATTGTGGGCCGAAAATGGGTGATCACTGTACTTTTCTCTTCAGTTTCCTATTTATATTTCTATTTTACCTCCTCAATTTAGCATTATGGACAGGGAAAGACCTAATCTAAGACCTGCCCAAAAATATTTACCCTTCAATTCATACCGTCATTATAGCATGCATGGACTCGACTCATATGAATGGGATTTCCATGAAAAAGATTGTGGGCCGAAAATGGTTGATCACTGTACATTTCTCTTCTGTTTCCTATTTATATTTATATTTTACCTCCTCAATTTAGCATTATGGACAGGGAAAGACCTAATCTAAGATCTGCACAAAAATATTTAGCCTTCAAATTCATACCGTCATCGTAGCATGCATGGACTCGACTCATATGAATGGGATTTCCATGAAAAAGATTGAGGGCCGAAAATGGGTGATCACCGTACATTTCTCTTCTGTTTTCTATTGATTTTTCTATTTTACCTCCTCAATTTAGCATTATTGACAGGGATAGACCTAATCTAAGATCTGCACAAAAATATTTAGCCTTCAAATTCATACCGTCATCGTAGCATGCATGGACTCGACTCATATGAATGGGATTTCCATGAAAAAGATTGTGGGCCGAAAATGGGTGATCACTGTACATTTCTCTTCTCTTTCCTATTTATATTTATATTTTACCTCCTCAATTTAGCATTATGGACAGGGAAAGACATCATCTAAGATCTGCACAAAAATATTTAGCCTTCAAATTCATACCGTCATCGTAGCATGCATGGACTCGACTCATATGAATGGGATTTCCATGAAAAAGATTATGGGCCGAAAATGGGTGATCACTGTACTTTTCTCTTCTGTTTCCTATATATATTTCTATTTTACCTCCTCAATTTAGCATTATGGACAGGGAAAGACCTAATCTAAGATCTGCCCAAAAATATTTACCCTTCAAATTCATGCCGTCATTGTAGCATGCATGGACTCGGCTCATATGAATGGGATTTCCATGAAAAAGATTGTGGGCCGAAAATGGGTGATCACTGTACATTTCTCTTCTGTTTCCTATTTATATTTATATTTTACCTCATCAATTTAGCATTATGGACAGGGAAAGACCTAATCTAAGTTCTGCACAAAAATATTTAGCCTTCAAATTCATACCGTTATCGTAGCATGCATGGACTCGACTCATATGAATGGGATTTCCATGAAAAAGATTGAGGGCCGGAAATGGGTGATCACCGTACATTTCTCTTCTGTTTTCTATTTTTTTTCTATTTTACCTCCTCAATTTAGCATTATGGACAGGGAAAGACCTAATCTAAGATCTGCACAGAAATATTTAGCCTTCAAATTCATACCGTCATCGTAGCATGCATGGACTCGACTCATATGAATTGGATTTCCATGAAAAAGATTGTGGGCCGAAAATGGGTGATCACTGTACATTTCTCTTCTGTTTCCTATTTATATTTATATTTTACCTCCTCAATTTAGCATTATGGACAGGGAAAGACCTAATCTAAGATCTGCACAAAACTATTTAGCCTTCAAATTCATACCGTCATCGTAGCATGCATGGACTCGACTCATATGAATGGGAATTCCATGAAAAAGATTGTGGGCCGAAAATGGGTGATCACTGTACATTTATCTTCTGTTTCCTATTTATATTTATATTTTACCTCCTCAATTTAGCATTATGGACAGGGAAAGACCAAATCTAAGATCTGCACAAAAATATTGAGCCTGCAAATTCATACCGTCATCGTAGCATGCATGGACTCGACTCATATGAATGGGATTTCCATGAAAAAGATTGTGGGCCGAAAATGGGTGATCACTGTATATTTCTCTTCTGTTTCCTATTCATATTTATATTTTACCTCCTCAATTTAGCATTATGGACAGGGAAAGACCTAATCTAAGATCTGCACAAAAATATTTTGCCTTCAAATTCATACCGTCATCGTAGCATGCATGGACTCGACTCATATGAATGGGATTTCCATGAAAAGATTGTGGGCCGAAAATGGGTGATCACTGTACAATTCTCTTCTGTTTCCTATTTATATTTATATGTAACCTCCTAAATTTAACATTATGGTCAGGGAAAGACCTAATCTAAGATCTGCACAAAAATATTTAGCCTTCAAATTCATACCGTCATCGTAGCATGCATGGACTCGACTCATATGAATGGGATTTCCATGAAAAAGATTGTGGGCCGAAAATGGGTGATCACTGTACATTTCTCTTCTCTTTCCTATTTATATTTATATTTTACCTCCTCAATTTAGCATTATGGACAGGGAAAGACATCATCTAAGATCTGCACAAAAATATTTAGCCTTCAAATTCATACCGTCATCGTAGCATGCATGGACTCGACTCATATGAATGGGATTTCCATGAAAAAGATTATGGGCCGAAAATGGGTGATCACTGTACTTTTCTCTTCTGTTTCCTATTTGTATTTCTATTTTACCTCCTCAATTTAGCATTATGGACAGGGAAAGACCTAATCTAAGATCTGCCCAAAAATATTTACCCTTCAAATTCATGCCGTCATTGTAGCATGCATGGACTCGGCTCATATGAATGGGATTTCCATGAAAAAGATTGTGGGCCGAAAATGGGTGATCACTGTACATTTCTCTTCTGTTTCCTATTTATATTTATATTTTACCTCATCAATTTAGCATTATGGACAGGGAAAGACCTAATCTAAGATCTGCACAAAAATATTTAGCCTTCAAATTCATACCGTTATCATAGCATGCATGGACTCGACTCATATGAATGGGATTTCCATGAAAAAGATTGAGGGCCGGAAATGGGTGATCACCGTACATTTCTCTTCTGTTTTCTATTTATTTTTCTATTTTACCTCCTCAATTTAGCATTATGGACAGGGAAAGACCTAATCTAAGATCTGCACAGAAATATTTAGCCTTCAAATTCATACCGTCATCGTAGCATGCATGGACTCGACTCATATGTATTTGATTTCCATGAAAAAGATTGTGGGCCGAAAATGGGTGATCACTGTACATTTCTCTTCTGTTTCCTATTTATATTTATATTTTACCTCCTCAATTTAGCATTATGGACAGGGAAAGACCTAATCTAAGATCTGCACAAAACTATTTAGCCTTCAAATTCATACCGTCATCGTAGCATGCATGGACTCGACTCATATGAATAGGAATTCCATGAAAAAGATTGTGGGCCGAAAATGGGTGATCACTGTACATTTATCTTCTGTTTCCTATTTATATTTATATTTTACCTCCTCAATTTAGAATTATGGACAGGGAAAGACCTAATCTAAGATCTGCACAAAAATATTAACCTTCTAATTCATACCGTCATCGTAGCATGCATGGACTCGACTCATATGAATGGGATTTCCATGAAAAATTTTTTGGGCCGAAAATGGGTGATCACTGTAGATTTCTCTTCTGTTTCCTATTTATATTTATATTTTGCCTCCGCAATTTAGCATTATGGACAGGGAAAGACCTAATCTAAGATCTGCACAAAAATAATTAGCCTTCAAATTCATACCGTCATCGTAGCATGCATGGACTCGACTCATATGAATGGGATTTCCATGAAAAAGATTGTGGGCCGAAAATGGGTAATAACTGTACATTTCTCTTCTTTTTCCTATTTATATTTCTATTTTACCTCCTCAATTTAGCATTATGGACAAGGAAAGACCTAATCTAAGATCTGCACAAAAATATTTAGCCTTCAAATTCATACCGTGATTGTAGCATGTATGTACTCGACTCATATGACTGGGATTTCCATGAAAAATATTGTTAGTAGAAAATGGGTGATCACTGTACAATTCTCTTCAGTTTCCTATTTATATTTATATTTAACCTCCTCAATTTAGCATTATGGTCAGGGAAAGACCTAATCTAAGATCTGCACAAAAATATTTAGCCTTCAAATTCATACCATCAAAGTAGCATGCATGGACTCGACTCATATGAATGGGATTTCCATGAAAAAGATTGTGGGCCGAAAATGGGTGATCACTGTACATTTCTCTTCTGTTTCCTATTTATATTTATATTTTACCTCCTCAATTTAGCATTATGGACAGGGAAAGACCTAATCTAAGATCTGCACAAAAATATTTAGCCTTCAAATTCATACCGTCATCGTAGCATGCATGGACTCGACTCATATGAATGGGATTTCCATGAAAAAGATTATGGGCCGAAAATGGGTGATCACTGTACTTTTCTCTTCTGTTTCCTATTTATATTTCTATTTTACCTCCTCAATTTAGCATTATGGACAGGGAAAGACCTAATCTAAGATCTGCCCAAAAATATTTACCCTTCAAATTCATGCCGTCATTGTAGCATGCATGGACTCGACTCATATGAATGAGATTTCCATGAAAAAGATTGTGGGCCGAAAATGGGTGATCACTGTACATTTCTCTTCTGTTTCCTATTTATATTTATATTTTACCTCCTCAATTTAGCATTATGGACAGGGAAAGACCTAATCTAAGATCTGCACAAAAATATTAACCTTCTAATTCATACCGTCATCGTAGCATGCATGGACTCGACTCATATGAATGGGATTTCCATGAAAAAGATTGTGGGCCGAACATGGGTGATCACCGTACATTTCTCTTCTGTTTTCTATTTATTTTTCTATTTTACCTCCTCAATTTAGCATTATGGACAGGGAAAGACCTAATCTAATATCTGCACAAAAATATTTAGCCTTCAAATTCATACCGTCATCGTAGCATGCATGGACTCGACTCATATGAATGGGAATTCCATGAAAAAGATTGTGGGCCGAAAATGGGTGATCACTGTACATTTCTCTTCTGTTTCCTATTTATATTTCTATTTTACCTCCTCAATTTAGCATTATGGACAAGGAAAGACCTAATCTAAGATCTGCACAAAAATATTTAGCCTTCAAATTCATACCGTGATAGTAGCATGTATGGACTCGACTCATATGACTGGGATTTCCATGAAAAAGACTGTGGGCCGAAAATGGGAGATCACTGTACATTTCTCTTCTGTTTCCTATTTATATTTCTATTTTACCTCCTCAATTTAGCATTATGGACAGGGAAAGACCTAATGTAAGATCTGCACAAAAATATTTAGCCTTCAAATTCATACCGTCATCGTAGCCTGCATGGACTCGACTCATGAATGGGATTTCCATGAAAAAGATTGTGGGCCGAAAATGGGTGATCACTGTACATTTCTCTTCTGTTTCCTATTTATATTTATATTTCACCTCCTCAATTTAGCATTATGGACAGGGAAAGACCTAATCTAAGATCTGCACAAAAATATTTTTCCTTCAAATTCATACCGTCATCGTAGCATGCATGGACTCCACTCATATGAATGGGATTTCCATGAAAAAGATTGTGGGCCGAAAATGGGTGATAACTGTACATTTCTCTTCTGTTTCCTATTTATATTTATATTTTACCTCCTCAATTTAGCATTATTGACAGGGAAAGACCTAATCTAAGATCTGCACAAAAATATTTAGCCTTCATATTCATACCGTCATCGTAGCATGCATGGAATCGACTCATATGAATGGGATTTCCATGAAAAATATTGTGGGCAGAAAATGGGTGATCACTGTACATTTCTCTTCTGTTTCCTATTTATATTTCTATTTTACCTCCTCAATTTAGCATTATGGACAGGGAAAGACCTAATCTAAGATCTGCACAAAAATATGTAGCCTTCAAATTCATACCGTCATCGTAGCATACATGGACTCGACTCATATGAATGGGATTTCCATGAAAAAGATTGTGGGCCGAAAATGGGTGATCACTGTGCAATTCTCTTCTGTTTCCTATTTATATTTTACCTCCTCAATTTAGCATTATGGTAAGGGAAAGACCTAATCTAAGTTCTGCACAAAAATATTTAGCCTTGAAATTCATACCGTCATCGTAGCATGCATGGACTCGACTCATATGAATGGGATTTCCATGAAAAAGATTGTGGGCCGAAAATGGGTGATCACTGTACATTTCTCTTCTGTTTCCTATTTATATTTCTATTTTACCTCCTCAATTTAGCATTATGGACAGGGAAAGACCTAATCTAAGATCTGCATAAAAATATTTAGCCTTGAAATTCATACCGTCATCGTAGCATGCATGGACTCGACTCATATGAATGGGATTTCCATGAAAAAGATTGTGGGCCGAAAATGGGTGATCACTGTACATTTTTCTTCTGTTTCCTATTTATATTTATATTTTACCTCCTCAATTTAGCATTATGGACAGGGAAAGACCTAATCTAAGATCTGCACAAAAATATTTAGCCTTCAAATTCATACCGTCATCGTAGCATGCATGGACTCGACTCATATGAATGGGATTTCCATGAAAATGATACAAGGCCGAAAATGGGTGATCACCGTACATTTCTCTTCTGTTTCCTATTTATATTTATATTTTACCTCCTCAATTTAGCATTATGGACAGGGAAAGACCTAATCTAAGATCTGCACAAAAATATTTAGCCTTCAAATACATACCGTCATCGTAGCATGCATGGACTCGACTCATATGACTGGGATTTCCATGAAAAGAATTGTGGGCCGAAAATGGGTGATCACTGTACATTTATCTTGTGTTTCCTATTTATATTTATATTTTACCTCCTCAATTTAGCATTATGGTCAGGGAAAGACCTAATCTAAGATCTGCACAAAAATATTTAGCCTTCAAATTCATACCGTGATTGTAGCATGTATGGACTCGACTCATATGTCTGGGATTTCCATGAAAAAGATTGTGGGCCGAAAATGGGTGATCACTGTACATTTCTCTTCTGTTTCCTATTTATATTTCTATTTTACCTCCTTAATTTAGCATTATGGACAGGGAAAGACCTAATCTAAGATCTGCACAAAAATATTTAGCCTTCAAATTCATACCGTTATCGTACCATGCATGGACTCGACACATATGAATGGGATTTCCATGTTAAAGATTGTGGGCCGAAAATGGGTGATCACTGTACATTTCTCTTCTGTTTCCTTTTCATATTTCTATATTACCTCCTCAATTTAGCCTTATGGACAAGGAAAGACCTAATCTAAGATCTGCACAAAAATATTTTCCCTTCAAATTCATACCGTCATCGTAGCATACATGGACTTGCCTCATATGACTGGGATTTCCATGAAAAATATTGTGGGCAGAAAATGGGTGATCACTGTACGTTTCCCTTCTGTTTCCTATTTATATTTCTATTTTACCTCCTCAATTTAGCATTATGGACAGGGAAAGACCTAATCTAATATCTGCACGAAAATATTTTGCCTTCAAATTCATACCGTCATCGTAGCATGCATGGACTCGACTCATATGAATGGGATTTCCATGAAAAAGATTGTGGGCCGAAACTGGGTGATCACTGTACATTTCTCTTCTGTTTCCTATTTATATTTCTATTTTACCTCCTCAATTTAGCATTATGGACAGGGAAGGTGTCAGATCTGCACAAAAATATTTAGCCTTCAAATTCATACCGTCATCGTAGCATGCATGGACTCGACTCATATGAATGGGATTTCCATGAAAAAGATTGTGGGCCGAAAATGGGTGATCACTGTACATTTCTCTTCTGTTTCCTATTTATATTTCTATTTTACCTCTTCAATTTAGCATTATGGACAGGGAAAGACCTAATCTAAGATCTGCACAAATATATTTAGCCTTCAAATTCATACCGTCATCGTAGCATGCATGGACTCGACTCATATGAATGGGATTTCCATGAAAAAGATTGTGGGCCGAAAATGGGTGATCACTGTACATTTCTCTTCTGTTTCCTATTTATATTTATATTTTACCTCCACAATTTAGCATTATGGAGAATGAAAGACCTAATCTAAGATCTGCACAAAAATATTTAGCCTTCAAATTAATACCGTCATCGTAGCATGCATGGACTCGACTCATATGAATGGGAATTCCATGAAAAGATTGTGGGCCGAAAATGGGTGATCACTATACATTTATCTTCTGTTTCCTATTTATATTTCTATTTTACCTCCTCAATTTAGCATTATGGACAGGGAAAGACCTAATCTAAGATCTGCACAAAAATATTAACCTTCTAATTCATACCGTCATCGTAGCATGCATGGACTCGACTCATATGAATGGAATTTCCATGAAAAAGATTGTGGGCCGAAAATGGGTGATCACTGTACATTTCTCTTCTGTTTCCTATTTATATTTCTATTTTACCTCCTCAATTTAGCATTATGGACAGGGAAAGACCTAATCTATAATCTGCACAAATATATTTAGCCTTCAAATTCATACCGTCATCGTAGCATGCATGGACTCGACTCATATGAATGGGATTTCCATGAAAAATAATGTGGGCCGAAAATGGGAGATCACTGTACATTTCTCTTCTGTTTCCTATTTATATTTCTATTTTACCTCCTCAATTTAGCATTATGGACTAGGAAAGACCTAATCTAAGATCTGCACAAAAATATTTAGCCTTCAAATTCAAACCGTGATCGAAGCATGCATGGACTCGACTCATATGACTGGGATTTCCATGAAAAAGATTATGGGCCGAAAATGGGTGATCACTGTACATTTCTCTTCTGTTTCCTATTAAATATTTCTATTTTACCTCCTCAATTTAGCATTATGGACAGGGAAAGACCTAATCTAATATCTGCACAAAAATATGTTGCCTTCAAATTCATACCGTCATCGTAGATTGCATGGACTAGACTCATATGAATGGGATTTCCATGAAAAAGATTGTGGGCCGAAAATGGGTGATCACTGTACATTTCTCTTCTGTTTCCTATTTATATTTCTATTTTACCTCCTCAATTTAGCATTATGGACAGGTACAGTCCTAATCTAAGGTCTGCACAAGAATATTTAGCCTTCAAATTCATACCATCAACGTAGCATGCATGGACTCGACTCATATGAATGGGATTTCCATGAAAAAGATTGTGGGCCGAAAATGGTTGATCACTGTACATTTCTCTTCTGTTTCCTATTTATATTTCTATTTTACCTCCTCAATTTAGCATTATGGACAGGGAAAGACCTAATCTAAGATCTGTACAAAAATATTTAGCCTTCAAATTCATACCGTCATCGTAGCATGCATGGACTCGACTCATATGAATGGGATTTCCATGAAAAAGATTGTGGGCCGAAAATGGGTGATCACTGTACATTTCTCTTCTATTTCCTATTTATATTTATATTTTACCTCGTCAATTTAGCATTATGGACAAGGAAAGACATAATCTAAGATCTGCACAAAAATATTTAGCCTTCAAATTCATAGCATCATCGTAGCATGCATGGACTCGACTCATATGAATGGGATTTCCATGTTAAAGATTGTGGGCCGAAAATGGGTGATCACTATACATTTATCTTCTCTTTCCTATTTATGTTTATATTTTACCTCCTCAATTTAGCATTATGGACAGGGAAAGACCTAATGTAAGATCTGCACAAAAATATTTAGCCTTCAAATTCATACCGTCATCGTAGCCTGCATGGACTCGACTCATATGAATGGGATTTCCATGAAAAAGATTGTGGGCCGAAAATGGGTGATCACTGTACATTTCTCTTCTGTTTCCTATTTATATTTATATTTCACCTCCTCAATTTAGCATTATGGACAGGGAAAGACCTAATCTAAGATCTGCACAAAAATATTTTTCCTTCAAATTCATACCGTCATCGTAGCATGCATGGACTCCACTCATATGAATGGGATTTCCATGAAAAAGATTGTGGGCCGAAAATGGGTGATAACTGTACATTTCTCTTCTGTTTCCTATTTATATTTATATTTTACCTCCTCAATTTAGCATTATTGACAGGGAAAGACCTAATCTAAGATCTGCACAAAAATATTTAGCCTTCATATTCATACCGTCATCGTAGCATGCATGGAATCGACTCATATGAATGGGATTTCCATGAAAAATATTGTGGGCAGAAAATGGGTGATCACTGTACATTTCTCTTCTGTTTCCTATTTATATTTCTATTTTACCTCCTCAATTTAGCATTATGGACAGGGAAAGACCTAATCTAAGATCTGCACAAAAATATGTAGCCTTCAAATTCATACCGTCATCGTAGCATACATGGACTCGACTCATATGAATGGGATTTCCATGAAAAAGATTGTGGGCCGAAAATGGGTGATCACTGTGCAATTCTCTTCTGTTTCCTATTTATATTTTCCCTCCTCAATTTAGCATTATGGTAAGGGAAAGACCTAATCTAAGTTCTGCACAAAAATATTTAGCCTTGAAATTCATACCGTCATCGTAGCATGCATGGACTCGACTCATATGAATGGGATTTCCATGAAAAAGATTGTGGGCCGAAAATGGGTGATCACTGTACATTTCTCTTCTGTTTCCTATTTATATTTCTATTTTACCTCCTCAATTTAGCATTATGGACAGGGAAAGACCTAATCTAAGATCTGCATAAAAATATTTAGCCTTGAAATTCATACCGTCATCGTAGCATGCATGGACTCGACTCATATGAATGGGATTTCCATGAAAAAGATTGTGGGCCGAAAATGGGTGATCACTGTACATTTTTCTTCTGTTTCCTATTTATATTTATATTTTACCTCCTCAATTTAGCATTATGGACAGGGAAAGACCTAATCTAAGATCTGCACAAAAATATTTAGCCTTCAAATTCATACCGTCATCGTAGCATGCATGGACTCGACTCATATGAATGGGATTTCCATGAAAATGATACAAGGCCGAAAATGGGTGATCACCGTACATTTCTCTTCTGTTTCCTATTTATATTTATATTTTACCTCCTCAATTTAGCATTATGGACAGGGAAAGACCTAATCTAAGATCTGCACAAAAATATTTAGCCTTCAAATACATACCGTCATCGTAGCATGCATGGACTCGACTCATATGACTGGGATTTCCATGAAAAGAATTGTGGGCCGAAAATGGGTGATCACTGTACATTTATCTTGTGTTTCCTATTTATATTTATATTTTACCTCCTCAATTTAGCATTATGGTCAGGGAAAGACCTAATCTAAGATCTGCACAAAAATATTTAGCCTTCAAATTCATACCGTGATTGTAGCATGTATGGACTCGACTCATATGTCTGGGATTTCCATGAAAAAGATTGTGGGCCGAAAATGGGTGATCACTGTACATTTCTCTTCTGTTTCCTATTTATATTTCTATTTTACCTCCTTAATTTAGCATTATGGACAGGGAAAGACCTAATCTAAGATCTGCACAAAAATATTTAGCCTTCAAATTCATACCGTTATCGTACCATGCATGGACTCGACTCATATGAATGGGATTTCCATGTTAAAGATTGTGGGCCGAAAATGGGTGATCACTGTACATTTCTCTTCTGTTTCCTTTTCATATTTCTATATTACCTCCTCAATTTAGCCTTATGGACAAGGAAAGACCTAATCTAAGATCTGCACAAAAATATTTTCCCTTCAAATTCATACCGTCATCGTAGCATACATGGACTTGCCTCATATGACTGGGATTTCCATGAAAAATATTGTGGGCAGAAAATGGGTGATCACTGTACATTTCCCTTCTGTTTCCTATTTATATTTCTATTTTACCTCCTCAATTTAGCATTATGGACAGGGAAAGACCTAATCTAATATCTGCACGAAAATATTTTGCCTTCAAATTCATACCGTCATCGTAGCATGCATGGACTCGACTCATATGAATGGGATTTCCATGAAAAAGATTGTGGGCCGAAACTGGGTGATCACTGTACATTTCTCTTCTGTTTCCTATTTATATTTCTATTTTACCTCCTCAATTTAGCATTATGGACAGGGAAGGTGTCAGATCTGCACAAAAATATTTAGCCTTCAAATTCATACCGTCATCGTAGCATGCATGGACTCGACTCATATGAATGGGATTTCCATGAAAAAGATTGTGGGCCGAAAATGGGTGATCACTGTACATTTCTCTTCTGTTTCCTATTTATATTTCTATTTTACCTCTTCAATTTAGCATTATGGACAGGGAAAGACCTAATCTAAGATCTGCACAAATATATTTAGCCTTCAAATTCATACCGTCATCGTAGCATGCATGGACTCGACTCATATGAATGGGATTTCCATGAAAAAGATTGTGGGCCGAAAATGGGTGATCACTGTACATTTCTCTTCTGTTTCCTATTTATATTTATATTTTACCTCCACAATTTAGCATTATGGAGAATGAAAGACCTAATCTAAGATCTGCACAAAAATATTTAGCCTTCAAATTAATACCGTCATCGTAGCATGCATGGACTCGACTCATATGAATGGGAATTCCATGAAAAGATTGTGGGCCGAAAATGGGTGATCACTATACATTTATCTTCTGTTTCCTATTTATATTTCTATTTTACCTCCTCAATTTAGCATTATGGACAGGGAAAGACCTAATCTAAGATCTGCACAAAAATATTAACCTTCTAATTCATACCGTCATCGTAGCATGCATGGACTCGACTCATATGAATGGAATTTCCATGAAAAAGATTGTGGGCCGAAAATGGGTGATCACTGTACATTTCTCTTCTGTTTCCTATTTATATTTCTATTTTACCTCCTCAATTTAGCATTATGGACAGGGAAAGACCTAATCTATAATCTGCACAAATATATTTAGCCTTCAAATTCATACCGTCATCGTAGCATGCATGGACTCGACTCATATGAATGGGATTTCCATGAAAAATAATGTGGGCCGAAAATGGGAGATCACTGTACATTTCTCTTCTGTTTCCTATTTATATTTCTATTTTACCTCCTCAATTTAGCATTATGGACTAGGAAAGACCTAATCTAAGATCTGCACAAAAATATTTAGCCTTCAAATTCAAACCGTGATCGAAGCATGCATGGACTCGACTCATATGACTGGGATTTCCATGAAAAAGATTATGGGCCGAAAATGGGTGATCACTGTACATTTCTCTTCTGTTTCCTATTTATATTTCTATTTTACCTCCTCAATTTAGCATTATGGACAGGGAAAGACCTAATCTAATATCTGCACAAAAATATGTTGCCTTCAAATTCATACCGTCATCGTAGATTGCATGGACTAGACTCATATGAATGGGATTTCCATGAAAAAGATTGTGGGCCGAAAATGGGTGATCACTGTACATTTCTCTTCTGTTTCCTATTTATATTTCTATTTCACCTCCTCAATTTAGCATTATGGACAGGTACAGTCCTAATCTAAGGTCTGCACAAGAATATTTAGCCTTCAAATTCATACCATCAACGTAGCATGCATGGACTCGACTCATATGAATGGGATTTCCATGAAAAAGATTGTGGGCCGAAAATGGTTGATCACTGTACATTTCTCTTCTGTTTCCTATTTATATTTCTATTTTACCTCCTCAATTTAGCATTATGGACAGGGAAAGACCTAATCTAAGATCTGTACAAAAATATTTAGCCTTCAAATTCATACCGTCATCGTAGCATGCATGGACTCGACTCATATGAGTGGGATTTCTATGAAAAAGATTGTGGGCCGAAAATGGGTGATCACTGTACATTTCTCTTCTATTTCCTATTTATATTTATATTTTACCTCGTCAATTTAGCATTATGGACAAGGAAAGACATAATCTAAGATCTGCACAAAAATATTTAGCCTTCAAATTCATAGCATCATCGTAGCATGCATGGACTCGACTCATATGAATGGGATTTCCATGTTAAAGATTGTGGGCCGAAAATGGGTGATCACTATACATTTATCTTCTGTTTCCTATTTATATTTATATTTTACCTCCTCAATTTAGCATTATGGACAAGGAAAGACCTAATCTAAGATCTGCACAAAAATATTTAGCCTTCAAATTCAAACCGCGATCGAAGCATGCATGGACTCGTCTCATATGACTGGAATTTCCATGAAAAAGATTATGGGCCGAAAATGGCTGATCACTGTACATTTCTCTTCTGTTTCCTATTTATATTTCTATTTTACCTCCTCAATTTAGCATTATGGACAGGGAAAGACCTAATCTAATATCTGCACAAAAATATGTTGACTTCAAATTCATACCGTCATCGTAGCATGCATGGACTCGACTCATATGAATGGGATTTCCATGAAAAAGATTGTGGGGCGAAAATGGGTGATCACTGTACATTTCTCTTCTGTTTCCTATTTATATTTCTATTTTACCTCCTTAATTTAGCATTATGGACAGGGAAAGACCTAATCTAAGATCTGCACAAAAATATTTTGCCTTCAAATTCATACCGTCATCGTAGCATGCATGGACTTGACTCATATGACTGGGATTTCCATAAAAAATATTGTGGGCAGAAAATGGGTGATCACTGTACATTTCTCTTCTGTTTCCTATTTATATTTCTATTTTACCTCCTCAATTTAGCATTATGGACAGGGAAAGACCTAATCTAATATCTGCACAAAAATATTTTGCCTTCAAATTCATACCGTCATCGTAGCATGCATGGACTCGACTCATATGAATGGGATTTCCATGAAAAAGATTGTGGGCCGAAAATGGGTGATCACTGTACATTTCTATTCTGTTTCCTATTTATATTTATATTTTACCTCCACAATTTAGCATTATGGAGAGGGAAAGACCTAATCTAAGATCTGCACAAAAATATTTAGCCTTCAAATTCATACCGTCATCGTAGCATGCATGGACTCGACTCATATGAATGGGAATTCCATGAAAAAGATTGTGGGCCGAAAATGGGTGATCACTATACATTTATCTTCTGTTTCCTATTTATATTTATATTTTACCTCCTCAATTTAGCATTATGGACAGGGAAAGACCTAATCTAAGATCTGCACAAAAATATTAACCTTCTAATTCATACCGTCATCGTAGCATGCATGGACTCGACTCATATGAATGGAATTTCCATGAAAAAGATTGTGGGCCGAAAATGGGTGATCACTGTACATTTCTCTTCTGTTTCCTATTTATATTTCTATTTTACCTCCTCAATTTAACATTATGGACAGGGAAAGACCTAATCTATAATCTGCACAAATATATTTAGCCTTCAAATTCATACCGTCATCGTAGCATGCATGGACTCGACTCATATGAATGGGATTTCCATGAAAAATATTGTGGGCCGAAAATGGGTGATCACTGTACATTTCTATTCTGTTTCCTATTTATATTTATATTTTACCTCCTCAATTTAGCATTATGGACAAGGAAAGACCTAATCTAAGATCTGCACAAAAATATTTATCCTTCAAATTCAAACCGTGATCGAAGCATGCATGGACTCGACTCATATGACTGGGATTTCCATGAAAAAGATTATGGGCCGAAAATGGGTGATCACTGTACATTTCTCTTCTGTTTCTTATTTATATTTCTTTTTTACCTCCTCAATTTTGCATTATAGAGAGGTAAAGTCCTAATCTAAGATCTGCACAAAAATATTTAGCCTTCAAATTCATACCGTCCTCGTAGCATGCATGGACTCGACTCATATGAATGGGATATCCATGAAAAAGATTATGGGCCGAAAATGGGTGATCACTGTACATTTCTTTTCTGTTTCCTATTTATATTTCTATTTTACCTCCTCAATTTAGCATTATGGACAGGGAAAGACCTAATCTAATATCTGCACAAAAATATGTTGCCTTCAAATTCATACCGTCATCGTAGCATGCATGGACTAGACTCATATGAATGGGATTTCCATGAAAAAGATTGTGGGCCGAAAATGGGTGATCACTGTACATTTCTCTTCTGTTTCCTAATTATATTTATATTTTACCTCCTCAATTTAGCATTATGGACAGGTAAAGTCCTAATCTAAGATCTGCACGAGAATATTTAGCCTTCAAATTCATACCATCAACGTAGTATGCATGGACTCGACTCATATGAATGGGATTTCCATGAAAAAGATTGTGGGCCGAAAATGGTTGATCACTGTACATTTCTCTTCTGTTTCCTATTTATATTTATATTTTACCTCCTCAATTTAGCATTATGGACAGTGAAAGACATAATCTAAGATCTGTACAAAAATATTTAGCCTTCAAATTCATACCGTCATCGTAGCATGCATGTACTCGACTCATATGAATGGGATTTCCATGTAAAAGATTGTGGGCCGAAAATGGGTGATCACTGTACATTTCTCTTCTATTTCCTATTTATATTTATATTTTACCTCGTCAATTTAGCATTATGGACAGGGAAAGACCTAATCTAAGATCTGCACCAAAATATTTTGCCTTCAAATTCATACCGTCATCGTAGCATGCATGGACTCGACTCATATGAATGGGAATTCCATGAAAAAGATTGTGGGCCGAAAATGGGTGATCACTGTACATTTATCTTGTGTTTCCTATTTATATTTATATTTTACCTCCTCAATTTAGCATTATGGTCAGGGAAAGACCTAATCTAAGATCTGCACAAACATATTTAGCCTTCAAATCCATACCGTGATTGTAGCATGTAAGGACTCGACTCATACGTCTGGGATTTCCATGAAAAAGATTGTGGGCCGAAAATGGGTGATCACTGTACATTTCTCTTCTGTTTCCTATTTATATTTCTATTTTACCTCCTTAATTTAGCATTATGGACAGTGAAAGACATAATCTAAGATCTGCACAAAAATATTTAGCCTTCAAATTCATACCGTCATCGTACCATGCATGGACTCGACTCATATGAATGGGATTTCCATGTTAAAGATTGTGGGCCGAAAATGGGTGATCACTGTACATTTCTCTTCTGTTTCCTTTTCATATTTCTATATTACCTCCTCAATTTAGCCTTATGGACAAGGAAAGACCTAATATAAGATCTGCACAAAAATATTTTGCCTTCAAATTCATACCGTCATCGTAGCATGCATGGACTTGACTCATATGACTGGGATTTCCATGAAAAATATTGTGGGCAGAAAATGTGTGATCACTGTACATTTCTCTTCTGTTTCCTATTTATATTTATATTTTACCTCCTCAATTTAGCATTATGGACAGGGAAAGACCTAATCTAATATCTGCACAAAAATATTTTGCCTTCAAATTCATACCGTCATCGTAGCATGCATGGACTCGACTCATATGAATGGGATTTCCATGAAAAAGATTGTGGGCCGAAACTGGGTGATCACTGTACATTTCTCTTCTGTTTCCTATTTATATTTATATTTTACCTCCTCAATTTAGCATTATGGACAGTGAAGGTCTAAGATCTGCACAAAAATATTTAGCCTTCAAATTCATACCGTCATCGTAGCATGCATGGACTCGACTCATATGAATGGGATTTCCATGAAAAAGATAGTGGGCCGAAAATGGGTGATCACTGTACATTTCCATTCTGTTTCCTATTTATATTTATATTTTACCTCCACAATTTAGCATTATGGAGAGGGAAAGACCTAATCTAAGATCTGCACAAAAATATTTAGCCTTCAAATTCATACCGTCATCGTAGCATGCATGGACTCGACTCATATGAATGGGAATTCCATGAAA
Source organism: Acanthosepion lycidas (assembly GCA_963932145.1). Lineage (NCBI taxonomy): Eukaryota > Metazoa > Mollusca > Cephalopoda > Sepiida > Sepiidae > Acanthosepion > Acanthosepion lycidas. The sequence continues at coordinate 513,331 of OZ010604.1, read as the reverse complement.
AAGATTGTGGGCCGAAAATGGGTGATCACTATACATTTATCTTCTGTTTCCTATTTATATTTATATTTTACCTCCTCAATTTAGCATTATGGACAGGGAAAGACCTAATCTAAGATCTGCACAAAAATATTAACCTTCTAATTCATACCGTCATCGTAGCATGCATGGACTCGACTCATATGAATGGAATTTCCATGAAAAAGATTGTGGGCCGAAAATGGGTGATCACTGTACATTTCTCTTCTGTTTCCTATTTATATTTCTATTTTACCTCCTCAATTTAGCATTATGGACAGGGAAAGACCTAATCTATAATCTGCACAAATATATTTAGCCTTCAAATTCATACCGTCATCGTAGCATGCATGGACTCGACTCATATGAATGGGATTTCCATGAAAAATATTGTGGGCCGAAAATGGGTGATCACTGTACATTTCTCTTCTGTTTCCTATTTATATTTCTATTTTACCTCCTCAATTTAGCATTATGGACAAGGAAAGACCTAATCTAAGATCTGCACAAAAATATTTAGCCTTCAAATTCAAACCGTGATCGAAGCATGCATGGACTCGACTCATATGACTGGGATTTCCATGAAAAAGATTATGGGCCGAAAATGGGTGATCACTGTACATTTTTCTTCTGTTTCCTATTTATATTTCTATTTTACCTCCTCAATTTTGCATTATAGACAGGTAAAGTCCTAATCTAAGATCTGCACAAAAATATTTAGCCTTCAAATTCATACCGTCATCGTAGCATGCATGGACTCGACTCATATGAATGTGATTTCCACGAAAAAGATTGTGGGCCGAAAATGGGTGATCACTGTACATTTCTTTTCTGTTTCCTATTTATATTTATATTTTACCTCCTCAATTTAGCATTATGGACAGGGAAAGACCTAATCTAATATCTGCACAAAAATATGTTGCCTGCAAATTCATACCGTCATCGTAGCATGCATGGACTAGACTCATCTGAATGGGATTTCCATGAAAAAGATTGTGGGCCGAAAATGGGTGATCACTGTACATTTCTCTTCTGTTTCCTATTTATATTTCTATTTTACCTCCTCAATTTAGCATTATGGACAGGTAAAGTCCTAATCTAAGATCTGCACAAGAATATTTAGCCTTCAAATTCATACCATCAACGTAGCATGCATGGACTCGACTCATATGAATGGGATTTCCATGAAAAAGATAGTGGGCCGAAAATGGTTGATCACTGTACATTTCTCTTCTGTTTCCTATTTATATTTCTATTTTACCTCCTCAATTTAGCATTATGGACAGGGAAAGACCTAATCTAAGATCTGTACAAAAATATTTAGCCTTCAAATTCATACCGTCATCGTAGCATGCATGGACTCGACTCATATGAATGGGATTTCCATGTAAAAGATTGTGGGCCGAAAATGGGGGTCACTGTACATTTCTCTTCTATTTCCTATTTATATTTATATTTTACCTCCTCAATTTAGCATTATGGACAGGGAAGGTCTAAGATCTGCACAAAAATATTTAGCCTTCAAATTCATACCGTCATCGTAGCATGCATGGACTCGACTCATATGAATGGGATTTTCATGAAAAAGATAGTGGGCCGAAAATGGGTGATCACTGTACATTTCTCTTCTGTTTCCTATTTATATTTCTATTTTACCTCTTCAATTTAGCATTATGGACAGGGAAAGACCTAATCTAAGATCTGCACAAAAATATTTAGCCTTCAAATTCATACCGTCATCGTAGCATGCATGGACTCGACTCATATGAATGGGATTTCCATGAAAAAGATTGTGGGCCGAAAATGGGTGATCACTGTACATTTCTATTCTGTTTCCTATTTATATTTATATTTTACCTCCACAATTTAGCATTATGGAGAGGGAAAGACCTAATCTAAGATCTGCACAAAAATATTTAGCCTTCAAATTCATACCGTCATCGTAGCATGCATGGACTCGACTCATATGAATGGGAATTCCATGAAAAAGATTGTGGGCCGAAAATGGGTGATCACTATACATTTATCTTCTGTTTCCTATTTATATTTCTATTTTACCTCCTCAATTTAGCATTATGGACAGGGAAAGACCTAATCTAAGATCTGCACAAAAATATCAACCTTCTAATTCATACCGTCATCGTAGCATGCATGGACTCGACTCATATGAATGGAATTTCCATGAAAAAGATTGTGGGCCGAAAATGGGTGATCACTGTACATTTCTCTTCTGTTTCCTATTTATATTTCTATTTTACCTCCTCAATTTAGCATTATGGACAGGGAAAGACCTAATCTATAATCTGCACAAATATATTTAGCCTTCTAATTCATACCGTCATCGTAGCATGCATGGACTCGACTCATATGAATGGGATTTCCATGTTAAAGATTGTGGGCCGAAAATGGGTGATCACTGTACATTTCTCTTCTGTTTCCTTTTCATATTTCTATATTACCTCCTCAATTTAGCCTTATGGACAGGGAAAGACCTAATCTAAGATCTGCACAAAAATATTTTGCCTTCAAATTCATACCGTCATCGTAGCATGCATGGACTCGACTCATATGAATGGGATTTCCATGAAAAAGATTGTGGGCCGAAACTGGGTGATCACTGTACATTTCTCTTCTGTTTCCTATTTATATTTATATTTTACCTCCTCAATTTAGCATTATGGACAGGGAAGGTCTAAGATCTGCAAAAAATATTTAGCCTTCAAATTCATACCGTCATCGTAGCATGCATGGACTCGACTCATATGAATGGGATTTCCATGAAAAAGATAGTGGGCCGAAAATGGGTGATCACTGTACATTTCTCTTCTGTTTCCTATTTATATTTATATTTTACCTCTTCAATTTAGCATTATGGAGAGAGAAAGACCTAATCTAAGATCTGCACAAAAATATTTAGCCTTCAAATTCATACCGTCATCGTAGCATGCATGGACTCGACTCATATGAATGGGATTTCCATGAAAAAGATTGTGGGCCGAAAATGGGTGATCACTGTACATTTCTATTCTGTTTCCTATTTATATTTATATTTTACCTCCACAATTTAGCATTATGGAGAGAGAAAGACCTAATCTAAGATCTGCACAAAAATATTTAGCCTTCAAATTCATACCGTCATCGTAGCATGCATGGACTCGACTCATATGAATTGGATTTCCATGAAAAAGATTGTGGGCCGAAAATGGTTGTTCACTGTACATTTCTCTTCTGTTTCCTATTTATATTTATATTTTACCTCCTCAATTTAGCATTATGGACAAGGAAAGACCTAATCTAAGATCTGCACAAAAATATTTAGCCTTCAAATTCATACCGTCATCGTAGCATGCATGGACTCGACTCATATGAATGGGATTTCCAAGAAAAAGATTGTGGTTCGAAAATGGGTGATCACTGTACATTTCTCTTCTGTTTCCTATTTATATTTATATTTTACCTCCTCAATTTAGCATTATGGACAAGGAAAGACCTAATCTAAGATCTGCACAAAAATATTTAGCCTTCAAATTCATACCGTGATTGTAGCATGTATGGACTCGACTCATATGACTGGGATTTCCATGAAAAAGATTGTGGGCCGAAAATGGGTGATCACTGTACATTTCTCTTCTGTTTCCTATTTATATTTATATTTTACCTCCTCAATTTTGCATTATGGACAGGGAAAGACCTAATCTAAGATCTGCACAAAAATATTTAGCCTTCAAATTCATACCGTCATCGTAGCACGCATGGACTCGACTCATATGAATGGGATTTCCATGAAAAAGATTGTGGGCCGAAAATGGGTGATCACTGTACATTTCTCTTCTGTTTCCTATTTATATTTCTATTTTACCTCCTCAATTTAGCATTATGGACAGGGAAAGACCTAATCTAAGATCTGCACAAAAATATTTAGCCTTCAAATTCATACCGTCATCGTAGCATGCATGGACTCGACTCATATGAATGGGATTTCCATGAAAAAGATTGTGGGCCGAAAATAGGTGATCACTGTACATTTCTCTTCTGTTTCCTATTTATATTTATATTTTACCTCCTCAATTTAGCATGATGTACAGGGAAAGACCTAATCTAAGATCTGCACAAAAATATTTAGCCTTCAAATTCATAACGTCATCGTAGCATGCATGGACTCGACTCATATGAATGGGAATTCCATGAAAAAGATTGTGGGCCGAAAATGGGTGATCACTATACATTTATCTTCTGTTTCCTATTTATATTTATATTTTACCTCCTCAATTTAGCATTATGGACAGGGAAAGACCTAATCTAAGATCTGCACAAAAATATCAACCTTCTAATTCATACCGTCATCGTAGCATGCATGGACTCGACTCATATGAATGGAATTTCCATGAAAAAGGTTGTGGGCCGAAAATGGGTGATCACTGTACATTTCTCTTCTGTTTCCTATTTATATTTATATTTTACCTCCTCAATTTAGCATTATGGACAGGGAAAGACCTAATCTAAGATCTGCACAAAAATATTTAGCCTTCAAATACATACCGTCATCGTAGCATGCATGGAGTCGACTCATATGACTGGGATTTCCATGAAAAGAATTGTGGGCCGAAAATGGGTGATCACTGTACATTTATCTTGTGTTTCCTATTTATATTTATATTTTACCTCCTCAATTTAGCATTATGGTCAGGGAAAGACCTAATCTAAGATCTGCACAAAAATATTTAGCCTTCAAATTCATACCGTGATTGTAGCATGTATGGACTCGACTCATATGTCTGGGATTTCCATGAAAAAGATTGTGGGCCGAAAATGGGTGATCACTGTACATTTCTCTTCTGTTTCCTATTTATATTTCTATTTTACCTCCTTAATTTAGCATTATGGACAGGGAAAGACCTAATCTAAGATCTGCACAAAAATATTTAGCCTTCAAATTCATACCGTTATCGTACCATGCATGGACTCGACTCATATGAATGGGATTTCCATGTTAAAGATTGTGGGCCGAAAATGGGTGATCACTGTACATTTCTCTTCTGTTTCCTTTTCATATTTCTATATTACCTCCTCAATTTAGCCTTATGGACAAGGAAAGACCTAATCTAAGATCTGCACAAAAATATTTTCCCTTCAAATTCATACCGTCATCGTAGCATACATGGACTTGCCTCATATGACTGGGATTTCCATGAAAAATATTGTGGGCAGAAAATGGGTGATCACTGTACATTTCCCTTCTGTTTCCTATTTATATTTCTATTTTACCTCCTCAATTTAGCATTATGGACAGGGAAAGACCTAATCTAATATCTGCACGAAAATATTTTGCCTTCAAATTCATACCGTCATCGTAGCATGCATGGACTCGACTCATATGAATGGGATTTCCATGAAAAAGATTGTGGGCCGAAACTGGGTGATCACTGTACATTTCTCTTCTGTTTCCTATTTATATTTCTATTTTACCTCCTCAATTTAGCATTATGGACAGGGAAGGTGTCAGATCTGCACAAAAATATTTAGCCTTCAAATTCATACCGTCATCGTAGCATGCATGGACTCGACTCATATGAATGGGATTTCCATGAAAAAGATTGTGGGCCGAAAATGGGTGATCACTGTACATTTCTCTTCTGTTTCCTATTTATATTTCTATTTTACCTCTTCAATTTAGCATTATGGACAGGGAAAGACCTAATCTAAGATCTGCACAAATATATTTAGCCTTCAAATTCATACCGTCATCGTAGCATGCATGGACTCGACTCATATGAATGGGATTTCCATGAAAAAGATTGTGGGCCGAAAATGGGTGATCACTGTACATTTCTCTTCTGTTTCCTATTTATATTTATATTTTACCTCCACAATTTAGCATTATGGAGAATGAAAGACCTAATCTAAGATCTGCACAAAAATATTTAGCCTTCAAATTAATACCGTCATCGTAGCATGCATGGACTCGACTCATATGAATGGGAATTCCATGAAAAGATTGTGGGCCGAAAATGGGTGATCACTATACATTTATCTTCTGTTTCCTATTTATATTTCTATTTTACCTCCTCAATTTAGCATTATGGACAGGGAAAGACCTAATCTAAGATCTGCACAAAAATATTAACCTTCTAATTCATACCGTCATCGTAGCATGCATGGACTCGACTCATATGAATGGAATTTCCATGAAAAAGATTGTGGGCCGAAAATGGGTGATCACTGTACATTTCTCTTCTGTTTCCTATTTATATTTCTATTTTACCTCCTCAATTTAGCATTATGGACAGGGAAAGACCTAATCTATAATCTGCACAAATATATTTAGCCTTCAAATTCATACCGTCATCGTAGCATGCATGGACTCGACTCATATGAATGGGATTTCCATGAAAAATAATGTGGGCCGAAAATGGGAGATCACTGTACATTTCTCTTCTGTTTCCTATTTATATTTCTATTTTACCTCCTCAATTTAGCATTATGGACTAGGAAAGACCTAATCTAAGATCTGCACAAAAATATTTAGCCTTCAAATTCAAACCGTGATCGAAGCATGCATGGACTCGACTCATATGACTGGGATTTCCATGAAAAAGATTATGGGCCGAAAATGGGTGATCACTGTACATTTCTCTTCTGTTTCCTATTTATATTTCTATTTTACCTCCTCAATTTAGCATTATGGACAGGGAAAGACCTAATCTAATATCTGCACAAAAATATGTTGCCTTCAAATTCATACCGTCATCGTAGATTGCATGGACTAGACTCATATGAATGGGATTTCCATGAAAAAGATTGTGGGCCGAAAATGGGTGATCACTGTACATTTCTCTTCTGTTTCCTATTTATATTTATATTTCACCTCCTCAATTTAGCATTATGGACAGGTACAGTCCTAATCTAAGGTCTGCACAAGAATATTTAGCCTTCAAATTCATACCATCAACGTAGCATGCATGGACTCGACTCATATGAATGGGATTTCCATGAAAAAGATTGTGGGCCGAAAATGGTTGATCACTGTACATTTCTCTTCTGTTTCCTATTTATATTTCTATTTTACCTCCTCAATTTAGCATTATGGACAGGGAAAGACCTAATCTAAGATCTGTACAAAAATATTTAGCCTTCAAATTCATACCGTCATCGTAGCATGCATGGACTCGACTCATATGAATGGGATTTCTATGAAAAAGATTGTGGGCCGAAAATGGGTGATCACTGTACATTTCTCTTCTATTTCCTATTTATATTTATATTTTACCTCGTCAATTTAGCATTATGGACAAGGAAAGACATAATCTAAGATCTGCACAAAAATATTTAGCCTTCAAATTCATAGCATCATCGTAGCATGCATGGACTCGACTCATATGAATGGGATTTCCATGTTAAAGATTGTGGGCCGAAAATGGGTGATCACTATACATTTATCTTCTGTTTCCTATTTATATTTATATTTTACCTCCTCAATTTAGCATTATGGACAAGGAAAGACCTAATCTAAGATCTGCACAAAAATATTTAGCCTTCAAATTCAAACCGCGATCGAAGCATGCATGGACTCGTCTCATATGACTGGAATTTCCATGAAAAAGATTATGGGCCGAAAATGGCTGATCACTGTACATTTCTCTTCTGTTTCCTATTTATATTTCTATTTTACCTCCTCAATTTAGCATTATGGACAGGGAAAGACCTAATCTAATATCTGCACAAAAATATGTTGACTTCAAATTCATACCGTCATCGTAGCATGCATGGACTCGACTCATATGAATGGGATTTCCATGAAAAAGATTGTGGGGCGAAAATGGGTGATCACTGTACATTTCTCTTCTGTTTCCTATTTATATTTCTATTTTACCTCCTTAATTTAGCATTATGGACAGGGAAAGACCTAATCTAAGATCTGCACAAAAATATTTTGCCTTCAAATTCATACCGTCATCGTAGCATGCATGGACTTGACTCATATGACTGGGATTTCCATAAAAAATATTGTGGGCAGAAAATGGGTGATCACTGTACATTTCTCTTCTGTTTCCTATTTATATTTCTATTTTACCTCCTCAATTTAGCATTATGGACAGGGAAAGACCTAATCTAATATCTGCACAAAAATATTTTGCCTTCAAATTCATACCGTCATCGTAGCATGCATGGACTCGACTCATATGAATGGGATTTCCATGAAAAAGATTGTGGGCCGAAAATGGGTGATCACTGTACATTTCTATTCTGTTTCCTATTTATATTTATATTTTACCTCCACAATTTAGCATTATGGAGAGGGAAAGACCTAATCTAAGATCTGCACAAAAATATTTAGCCTTCAAATTCATACCGTCATCGTAGCATGCATGGACTCGACTCATATGAATGGGAATTCCATGAAAAAGATTGTGGGCCGAAAATGGGTGATCACTATACATTTATCTTCTGTTTCCTATTTATATTTATATTTTACCTCCTCAATTTAGCATTATGGACAGGGAAAGACCTAATCTAAGATCTGCACAAAAATATTAACCTTCTAATTCATACCGTCATCGTAGCATGCATGGACTCGACTCATATGAATGGGATTTCCATGAAAAATATTGTGGGCCGAAAATGGGTGATCACTGTACATTTCTATTCTGTTTCCTATTTATATTTATATTTTACCTCCTCAATTTAGCATTATGGACAAGGAAAGACCTAATCTAAGATCTGCACAAAAATATTTATCCTTCAAATTCAAACCGTGATCGAAGCATGCATGGACTCGACTCATATGACTGGGATTTCCATGAAAAAGATTATGGGCCGAAAATGGGTGATCACTGTACATTTCTCTTCTGTTTCTTATTTATATTTCTTTTTTACCTCCTCAATTTTGCATTATAGAGAGGTAAAGTCCTAATCTAAGATCTGCACAAAAATATTTAGCCTTCAAATTCATACCGTCCTCGTAGCATGCATGGACTCGACTCATATGAATGGGATATCCATGAAAAAGATTATGGGCCGAAAATGGGTGATCACTGTACATTTCTTTTCTGTTTCCTATTTATATTTCTATTTTACCTCCTCAATTTAGCATTATGGACAGGGAAAGACCTAATCTAATATCTGCACAAAAATATGTTGCCTTCAAATTCATACCGTCATCGTAGCATGCATGGACTAGACTCATATGAATGGGATTTCCATGAAAAAGATTGTGGGCCGAAAATGGGTGATCACTGTACATTTCTCTTCTGTTTCCTAATTATATTTATATTTTACCTCCTCAATTTAGCATTATGGACAGGTAAAGTCCTAATCTAAGATCTGCACGAGAATATTTAGCCTTCAAATTCATACCATCAACGTAGTATGCATGGACTCGACTCATATGAATGGGATTTCCATGAAAAAGATTGTGGGCCGAAAATGGTTGATCACTGTACATTTCTCTTCTGTTTCCTATTTATATTTATATTTTACCTCCTCAATTTAGCATTATGGACAGTGAAAGACATAATCTAAGATCTGTACAAAAATATTTAGCCTTCAAATTCATACCGTCATCGTAGCATGCATGTACTCGACTCATATGAATGGGATTTCCATGTAAAAGATTGTGGGCCGAAAATGGGTGATCACTGTACATTTCTCTTCTATTTCCTATTTATATTTATATTTTACCTCGTCAATTTAGCATTATGGACAGGGAAAGACCTAATCTAAGATCTGCACCAAAATATTTTGCCTTCAAATTCATACCGTCATCGTAGCATGCATGGACTCGACTCATATGAATGGGAATTCCATGAAAAAGATTGTGGGCCGAAAATGGGTGATCACTGTACATTTATCTTGTGTTTCCTATTTATATTTATATTTTACCTCCTCAATTTAGCATTATGGTCAGGGAAAGACCTAATCTAAGATCTGCACAAACATATTTAGCCTTCAAATCCATACCGTGATTGTAGCATGTAAGGACTCGACTCATACGTCTGGGATTTCCATGAAAAAGATTGTGGGCCGAAAATGGGTGATCACTGTACATTTCTCTTCTGTTTCCTATTTATATTTCTATTTTACCTCCTTAATTTAGCATTATGGACAGTGAAAGACATAATCTAAGATCTGCACAAAAATATTTAGCCTTCAAATTCATACCGTCATCGTACCATGCATGGACTCGACTCATATGAATGGGATTTCCATGTTAAAGATTGTGGGCCGAAAATGGGTGATCACTGTACATTTCTCTTCTGTTTCCTTTTCATATTTCTATATTACCTCCTCAATTTAGCCTTATGGACAAGGAAAGACCTAATATAAGATCTGCACAAAAATATTTTGCCTTCAAATTCATACCGTCATCGTAGCATGCATGGACTTGACTCATATGACTGGGATTTCCATGAAAAATATTGTGGGCAGAAAATGTGTGATCACTGTACATTTCTCTTCTGTTTCCTATTTATATTTATATTTTACCTCCTCAATTTAGCATTATGGACAGGGAAAGACCTAATCTAATATCTGCACAAAAATATTTTGCCTTCAAATTCATACCGTCATCGTAGCATGCATGGACTCGACTCATATGAATGGGATTTCCATGAAAAAGATTGTGGGCCGAAACTGGGTGATCACTGTACATTTCTCTTCTGTTTCCTATTTATATTTATATTTTACCTCCTCAATTTAGCATTATGGACAGTGAAGGTCTAAGATCTGCACAAAAATATTTAGCCTTCAAATTCATACCGTCATCGTAGCATGCATGGACTCGACTCATATGAATGGGATTTCCATGAAAAAGATAGTGGGCCGAAAATGGGTGATCACTGTACATTTCCATTCTGTTTCCTATTTATATTTATATTTTACCTCCACAATTTAGCATTATGGAGAGGGAAAGACCTAATCTAAGATCTGCACAAAAATATTTAGCCTTCAAATTCATACCGTCATCGTAGCATGCATGGACTCGACTCATATGAATGGGAATTCCATGAAAAAGATTGTGGGCCGAAAATGGGTGATCACTATACATTTATCTTCTGTTTCCTATTTATATTTATATTTTACCTCCTCAATTTAGCATTATGGACAGGGAAAGACCTAATCTAAGATCTGCACAAAAATATTAACCTTCTAATTCATACCGTCATCGTAGCATGCATGGACTCGACTCATATGAATGGAATTTCCATGAAAAAGATTGTGGGCCGAAAATGGGTGATCACTGTACATTTCTCTTCTGTTTCCTATTTATATTTCTATTTTACCTCCTCAATTTAGCATTATGGACAGGGAAAGACCTAATCTATAATCTGCACAAATATATTTAGCCTTCAAATTCATACCGTCATCGTAGCATGCATGGACTCGACTCATATGAATGGGATTTCCATGAAAAATATTGTGGGCCGAAAATGGGTGATCACTGTACATTTCTCTTCTGTTTCCTATTTATATTTCTATTTTACCTCCTCAATTTAGCATTATGGACAAGGAAAGACCTAATCTAAGATCTGCACAAAAATATTTAGCCTTCAAATTCAAACCGTGATCGAAGCATGCATGGACTCGACTCATATGACTGGGATTTCCATGAAAAAGATTATGGGCCGAAAATGGGTGATCACTGTACATTTTTCTTCTGTTTCCTATTTATATTTCTATTTTACCTCCTCAATTTTGCATTATAGACAGGTAAAGTCCTAATCTAAGATCTGCACAAGAATATTTAGCCTTCAAATTCATACCATCAACGTAGCATGCATGGACTCGACTCATATGAATGGGATTTCCATGAAAAAGATAGTGGGCCGAAAATGGTTGATCACTGTACATTTCTCTTCTGTTTCCTATTTATATTTCTATTTTACCTCCTCAATTTAGCATTATGGACAGGGAAAGACCTAATCTAAGATCTGTACAAAAATATTTAGCCTTCAAATTCATACCGTCATCGTAGCATGCATGGACTCGACTCATATGAATGGGATTTCCATGTAAAAGATTGTGGGCCGAAAATGGGGGTCACTGTACATTTCTCTTCTATTTCCTATTTATATTTATATTTTACCTCCTCAATTTAGCATTATGGACAGGGAAGGTCTAAGATCTGCACAAAAATATTTAGCCTTCAAATTCATACCGTCATCGTAGCATGCATGGACTCGACTCATATGAATGGGATTTTCATGAAAAAGATAGTGGGCCGAAAATGGGTGATCACTGTACATTTCTCTTCTGTTTCCTATTTATATTTCTATTTTACCTCTTCAATTTAGCATTATGGACAGGGAAAGACCTAATCTAAGATCTGCACAAAAATATTTAGCCTTCAAATTCATACCGTCATCGTAGCATGCATGGACTCGACTCATATGAATGGGATTTCCATGAAAAAGATTGTGGGCCGAAAATGGGTGATCACTGTACATTTCTATTCTGTTTCCTATTTATATTTATATTTTACCTCCACAATTTAGCATTATGGAGAGGGAAAGACCTAATCTAAGATCTGCACAAAAATATTTAGCCTTCAAATTCATACCGTCATCGTAGCATGCATGGACTCGACTCATATGAATGGGAATTCCATGAAAAAGATTGTGGGCCGAAAATGGGTGATCACTATACATTTATCTTCTGTTTCCTATTTATATTTCTATTTTACCTCCTCAATTTAGCATTATGGACAGGGAAAGACCTAATCTAAGATCTGCACAAAAATATCAACCTTCTAATTCATACCGTCATCGTAGCATGCATGGACTCGACTCATATGAATGGAATTTCCATGAAAAAGATTGTGGGCCGAAAATGGGTGATCACTGTACATTTCTCTTCTGTTTCCTATTTATATTTCTATTTTACCTCCTCAATTTAGCATTATGGACAGGGAAAGACCTAATCTATAATCTGCACAAATATATTTAGCCTTCTAATTCATACCGTCATCGTAGCATGCATGGACTCGACTCATATGAATGGGATTTCCATGTTAAAGATTGTGGGCCGAAAATGGGTGATCACTGTACATTTCTCTTCTGTTTCCTTTTCATATTTCTATATTACCTCCTCAATTTAGCCTTATGGACAGGGAAAGACCTAATCTAAGATCTGCACAAAAATATTTTGCCTTCAAATTCATACCGTCATCGTAGCATGCATGGACTCGACTCATATGAATGGGATTTCCATGAAAAAGATTGTGGGCCGAAACTGGGTGATCACTGTACATTTCTCTTCTGTTTCCTATTTATATTTATATTTTACCTCCTCAATTTAGCATTATGGACAGGGAAGGTCTAAGATCTGCAAAAAATATTTAGCCTTCAAATTCATACCGTCATCATAGCATGCATGGACTCGACTCATATGAATGGGATTTCCATGAAAAAGATAGTGGGCCGAAAATGGGTGATCACTGTACATTTCCATTCTGTTTCCTATTTATATTTATATTTTACCTCCACAATTTAGCATTATGGAGAGGGAAAGACCTAATCTAAGATCTGCACAAAAATATTTAGCCTTCAAATTCATACCGTCATCGTAGCATGCATGGACTCGACTCATATGAATGGGAATTCCATGAAAAAGATTGTGGGCCGAAAATGGGTGATCACTATACATTTATCTTCTGTTTCCTATTTATATTTATATTTTACCTCCTCAATTTAGCATTATGGACAGGGAAAGACCTAATCTAAGATCTGCACAAAAATATTAACCTTCTAATTCATACCGTCATCGTAGCATGCATGGACTCGACTCATATGAATGGAATTTCCATGAAAAAGATTGTGGGCCGAAAATGGGTGATCACTGTACATTTCTCTTCTGTTTCCTATTTATATTTCTATTTTACCTCCTCAATTTAGCATTATGGACAGGGAAAGACCTAATCTATAATCTGCACAAATATATTTAGCCTTCAAATTCATACCGTCATCGTAGCATGCATGGACTCGACTCATATGAATGGGATTTCCATGAAAAATATTGTGGGCCGAAAATGGGTGATCACTGTACATTTCTCTTCTGTTTCCTATTTATATTTCTATTTTACCTCCTCAATTTAGCATTATGGACAAGGAAAGACCTAATCTAAGATCTGCACAAAAATATTTAGCCTTCAAATTCAAACCGTGATCGAAGCATGCATGGACTCGACTCATATGACTGGGATTTCCATGAAAAAGATTATGGGCCGAAAATGGGTGATCACTGTACATTTTTCTTCTGTTTCCTATTTATATTTCTATTTTACCTCCTCAATTTTGCATTATAGACAGGTAAAGTCCTAATCTAAGATCTGCACAAGAATATTTAGCCTTCAAATTCATACCATCAACGTAGCATGCATGGACTCGACTCATATGAATGGGATTTCCATGAAAAAGATAGTGGGCCGAAAATGGTTGATCACTGTACATTTCTCTTCTGTTTCCTATTTATATTTCTATTTTACCTCCTCAATTTAGCATTATGGACAGGGAAAGACCTAATCTAAGATCTGTACAAAAATATTTAGCCTTCAAATTCATACCGTCATCGTAGCATGCATGGACTCGACTCATATGAATGGGATTTCCATGTAAAAGATTGTGGGCCGAAAATGGGGGTCACTGTACATTTCTCTTCTATTTCCTATTTATATTTATATTTTACCTCCTCAATTTAGCATTATGGACAGGGAAGGTCTAAGATCTGCACAAAAATATTTAGCCTTCAAATTCATACCGTCATCGTAGCATGCATGGACTCGACTCATATGAATGGGATTTTCATGAAAAAGATAGTGGGCCGAAAATGGGTGATCACTGTACATTTCTCTTCTGTTTCCTATTTATATTTCTATTTTACCTCTTCAATTTAGCATTATGGACAGGGAAAGACCTAATCTAAGATCTGCACAAAAATATTTAGCCTTCAAATTCATACCGTCATCGTAGCATGCATGGACTCGACTCATATGAATGGGATTTCCATGAAAAAGATTGTGGGCCGAAAATGGGTGATCACTGTACATTTCTATTCTGTTTCCTATTTATATTTATATTTTACCTCCACAATTTAGCATTATGGAGAGGGAAAGACCTAATCTAAGATCTGCACAAAAATATTTAGCCTTCAAATTCATACCGTCATCGTAGCATGCATGGACTCGACTCATATGAATGGGAATTCCATGAAAAAGATTGTGGGCCGAAAATGGGTGATCACTATACATTTATCTTCTGTTTCCTATTTATATTTCTATTTTACCTCCTCAATTTAGCATTATGGACAGGGAAAGACCTAATCTAAGATCTGCACAAAAATATCAACCTTCTAATTCATACCGTCATCGTAGCATGCATGGACTCGACTCATATGAATGGAATTTCCATGAAAAAGATTGTGGGCCGAAAATGGGTGATCACTGTACATTTCTCTTCTGTTTCCTATTTATATTTCTATTTTACCTCCTCAATTTAGCATTATGGACAGGGAAAGACCTAATCTATAATCTGCACAAATATATTTAGCCTTCTAATTCATACCGTCATCGTAGCATGCATGGACTCGACTCATATGAATGGGATTTCCATGTTAAAGATTGTGGGCCGAAAATGGGTGATCACTGTACATTTCTCTTCTGTTTCCTTTTCATATTTCTATATTACCTCCTCAATTTAGCCTTATGGACAGGGAAAGACCTAATCTAAGATCTGCACAAAAATATTTTGCCTTCAAATTCATACCGTCATCGTAGCATGCATGGACTCGACTCATATGAATGGGATTTCCATGAAAAAGATTGTGGGCCGAAACTGGGTGATCACTGTACATTTCTCTTCTGTTTCCTATTTATATTTATATTTTACCTCCTCAATTTAGCATTATGGACAGGGAAGGTCTAAGATCTGCAAAAAATATTTAGCCTTCAAATTCATACCGTCATCATAGCATGCATGGACTCGACTCATATGAATGGGATTTCCATGAAAAAGATAGTGGGCCGAAAATGGGTGATCACTGTACATTTCTCTTCTGTTTCCTATTTATATTTATATTTTACCTCTTCAATTTAGCATTATGGAGAGAGAAAGACCTAATCTAAGATCTGCACAAAAATATTTAGCCTTCAAATTCATACCGTCATCGTAGCATGCATGGACTCGACTCATATGAATGGGATTTCCATGAAAAAGATTGTGGGCCGAAAATGGGTGATCACTGTACATTTCTATTCTGTTTCCTATTTATATTTATATTTTACCTCCACAATTTAGCATTATGGAGAGAGAAAGACCTAATCTAAGATCTGCACAAAAATATTTAGCCTTCAAATTCATACCGTCATCGTAGCATGCATGGACTCGACTCATATGAATTGGATTTCCATGAAAAAGATTGTGGGCCGAAAATGGTTGTTCACTGTACATTTCTCTTCTGTTTCCTATTTATATTTATATTTTACCTCCTCAATTTAGCATTATGGACAAGGAAAGACCTAATCTAAGATCTGCACAAAAATATTTAGCCTTCAAATTCATACCGTCATCGTAGCATGCATGGACTCGACTCATATGAATGGGATTTCCAAGAAAAAGATTGTGGTTCGAAAATGGGTGATCACTGTACATTTCTCTTCTGTTTCCTTTTTATATTTATATTTTACCTCCTCAATTTAGCATTATGGACAAGGAAAGACCTAATCTAAGATCTGCACAAAAATATTTAGCCTTCAAATTCATACCGTGATTGTAGCATGTATGGACTCGACTCATATGACTGGGATTTCCATGAAAAAGATTGTGGGCCGAAAATGGGTGATCACTGTACATTTCTCTTCTGTTTCCTATTTATATTTATATTTTACCTCCTCAATTTTGCATTATGGACAGGGAAAGACCTAATCTAAGATCTGCACAAAAATATTTAGCCTTCAAATTCATACCGTCATCGTAGCACGCATGGACTCGACTCATATGAATGGGATTTCCATGAAAAAGATTGTGGGCCGAAAATGGGTGATCACTGTACATTTCTCTTCTGTTTCCTATTTATATTTCTATTTTACCTCCTCAATTTAGCATTATGGACAGGGAAAGACCTAATCTAAGATCTGCACAAAAATATTTAGCCTTCAAATTCATACCGTCATCGTAGCATGCATGGACTCGACTCATATGAATGGGATTTCCATGAAAAAGATTGTGGGCCGAAAATAGGTGATCACTGTACATTTCTCTTCTGTTTCCTATTTATATTTATATTTTACCTCCTCAATTTAGCATGATGTACAGGGAAAGACCTAATCTAAGATCTGCACAAAAATATTTAGCCTTCAAATTCATAACGTCATCGTAGCATGCATGGACTCGACTCATATGAATGGGAATTCCATGAAAAAGATTGTGGGCCGAAAATGGGTGATCACTATACATTTATCTTCTGTTTCCTATTTATATTTATATTTTACCTCCTCAATTTAGCATTATGGACAGGGAAAGACCTAATCTAAGATCTGCACAAAAATATCAACCTTCTAATTCATACCGTCATCGTAGCATGCATGGACTCGACTCATATGAATGGAATTTCCATGAAAAAGGTTGTGGGCCGAAAATGGGTGATCACTGTACATTTCTCTTCTGTTTCCTATTTATATTTATATTTTACCTCCTCAATTTAGCATTATGGACAGGGAAAGACCTAATCTATAATCTGCACAAATATATTTAGCCTTCAAATTCATACCGTCATCGTAGCATGCATGGGCTCGACTCATATGAATGGGATTTCCATGAAAAATATTGTGGGCCGAAAATGGGTGATCACTGTACATTTCTCTTCTGTTTCCTATTTATATTTCTATTTTACCTCCTCAATTTAGCATTATGGACAAGGAAAGACGTAATCTAAGATCTGCACAAAAATATTTAGCCTTCAAATTCAAACCGTGATCGAAGCATGCAGGGACTCGACTCATATGACTGGGATTTCCATGAAAAAGATTATGGGCCGAAAATGGGTGATCACTGTACATTTCTCTTCTGTTTCCTATTTATATTTATATTTTACCTCCTCAATTTTGCATTATAGACAGGTAAAGTCCTAATCTAAGATCTGCACAAAAATATTTAGCCTTCAAATTCATACCGTCATCGTAGCATGCATGGACTCGACTCATATGAATGGGATTTCCATGAAAAAGATTGTGGGCCGAAAATGGGTGATCACTGTACATTTCTTTTCTGTTTCCTATTTATATTTATATTTTACCTCCTCAATTTAGCATTATGGACAGGGAAAGACCTAATCTAATATCTGCAAAAAAATATGTTGCCTTCAAATTCATACCGTCATCGTAGCATGCATGGACTAGACTCATATGAATGGGATTTCCATGAAAAAGATTGTGGGCCGAAAATGGGTGATCACTGTACATTTCTCTTCTGTTTCCTATTTATATTTATATTTTACCTCCTCAATTTAGCGTTATGGACCGGTAAAGTCCTAATCTAAGATCTGCACAAGAATATTTAGCCTTCAAATTCATACCATCAACGTAGCATGCATGGGCTCGACTCATATGAATGGGATTTCCATGAAAAAGATTGTGGGCCGAAAATGGGTGATCACTGTACATTTCTCTTCTATTTCCTATTTATATTTATATTTTACCTCGTCAATTTAGCATTATGGACAGGGAAAGACCTAATCTAAGACCTGCACAAAAATATTTAGCCTTCAAATTCATAGCGTCATCGTAGCATGCATGGACTCGACTCATATGAATGGGATTTCCATGTTAAAGATTGTGGGCCGAAAATGGGTGATCACTGTACATTTCTCTTCTGTTTCCTATTCATATTTCTATTTTACCTCCTCAATTTAGCATTATGGACAGGGAAAGACCTAATCTAAGATCTGCACAAAAATATTTTGCCTTCAAATTCATACCGTCATCGTAGCATGCATGGACTCGACTCATATGACTGGGATTTCCATGAAAAATATTGTGGGCAGAAAATGGGTGATCACTGTACATTTCTCTTCTGTTTCCTATTTATATTTCTATTTTACCTCCTCAATTTAGCATTATGGACAGGGAAAGACCGAATCTAATATCTGCACAAAAATATGTTGCCTTCAAATTCATACCGTCATCGTAGCATGCATGGACTCGACTCATATGAATGGGATTTCCATGAAAAAGATTGTGGGCCGAAACTGGGTGATCACTGTACATTTCTCTTCTGTTTCCTATTTATATTTCTATTTTACCTCCTCAATTTAGCATTATGGACAGGGAAGGACTAAGATCTGCACAAAAATATTTAGCCTTCAAATTCATACTGTCATCGTAGCATGCATGGACTCGACTCATATGAATGGGATTTCCATGAAAAAGATAGTGGGCCGAAAATGGGTGATCACTGTACATTTCTCTTCTGTTTCCTATTGATATTTCTATATTACCTCTTCAATTTAGCATTAAGGACAGGGAAAGACCTAATCTATAATCTGCACAAATATATTTAGCCTTCAAACTCATACCGTCATCGTAGCTTGCATGGACTCGACTCATATGAATGGGATTTCCATGAAAAATATTGTGGGCCGAAAATGGGTGAACACTGTACATTTCTCTTCTGTTTCCTATTTATATTTCTATTCTACCTCCTCAATTTTGCATTATAGACAGGTAAAGTCCTAATCTAAGATCTGCACAAAAATATTTAGCCTTCAAATTCATACCGTCATCGTAGCATGCATGGACTCGACTCATATGAATGGGATTTCCATGAAAAAGATTGTGGGCCGAAAATGGGTGATCACTGTACATTTCTCTTCTGTTTCCTATTTATATTTCTATTTTACCTCCTCAATTTAGCATTATGGACAGGGAAAGACCTAATCTATAATCTGCACAAATATATTTAGCCTTCAAATTCATACCGTCATCGTAGCATGCATGGACTAGTCTCATATGAATGGGATTTCAATGAAAAAGATTGTGGGCCGAAAATGGGTGATCACTGTACATTTCTCTTCTGTTTCCTATTTATATTTATATTTTACCTCCTCAATTTAGCATTATGGACAGGGAAAGATCTAATCTAAGATCTGCACAAAAATATTTATCCTTCAAATTCATACCGTCATCGTAGCATGCATGGACTCGACTCATATGAATGGGATTTCCATGAAAAAGATTGTGGGCGAAAATTGGTGATCACTGTACATTTCTCTTCTGTTTCCTATTTATATTTCTATTTTACCTCCTCAATTTAGCATTATGGACAGGGAAAGACCTAATCTATAATCTGCACAAATATATTTAGCCTTCAAATTCATACCGTCATCGTAGCATGCATGGACTCGACTCATATGAATGGGATTTCCATGAAAAATATTGTGGGCCGAAAATGGGTGATCACTGTACATTTCTCTTCTGTTTCCTATTTATATTTCTATTTTACCTCCTCAATTTAGACTTATGGACAAGGAAAGACCTAATCTAAGATCTGCACAAAAATATTTAGCCTTCAAATTCAAACCGTGATCGTAGCATGCATGGACTCGACTCATATGACTGGGATTTCCATCAAAAAGATTGTGGGCCGAAAATGGGTGATCACTGTACATTTCTCTTCTGTTTCCTATTTATATTTCTATTTTACCTCCTCAATTTAGCATTATGTACAAGGAAAGACCTAATCTAATATCTGCACTAAAATATGTTGCCTTCAAATTCATACCGTCATCGTAGCATGCATGGACTAGACTCATATGAATGGGATTTCCATGAAAAAGATTGGGGCCGAAAATGGGTGATCACTGTACATTTCTCTTCTGTTTCCTATTTATATTTCTATTTTACCTCCTCAATTTAGCATTATGGACAGGTAAATCCTAATCTAAGATCTGCACAAAAATATTTAGCCTTCAAATTCATACCATCAACGTAGCATGCATGGACTCGACTCATATGAATTGGATTTCCATGAAAAAGATTTTGGGCCGAAAATGGTTGTTCACTGTACATTTCTCTTCTGTTTCCTATTTATATTTATATTTTACCTCCTCAATTTAGCATTATGGACAAGGAAAGACCTAATCTAAGATCTGCACAAAAATATTTAGCCTTCAAATTCATACCGTCATCGTAGCATGCATGGACTCGACTCATATGAATGGGATTTCCAAGAAAAAGATTGTGGTTCGAAAATGGGTGATCACTGTACATTTCTCTTCTGTTTCCTATTTATATTTATATTTTACCTCCTCAATTTAGCATTATGGACAAGGAAAGACCTAATCTAAGATCTGCACAAAAATATTTAGCCTTCAAATTCATACCGTGATTGTAGCATGTATGGACTCGACTCATATGACTGGGATTTCCATGAAAAAGATTGTGGGCCGAAAATGGGTGATCACTGTACATTTCTCTTCTGTTTCCTATTTATATTTATATTTTACCTCCTCAATTTAGCATTATGGACAGGGAAAGACCTAATCTAAGATCTGCACAAAAATATTTAGCCTTCAAATTCATACCGTCATCGTAGCACGCATGGACTCGACTCATATGAATGGGATTTCCATGAAAAAGATTGTGGGCCGAAAATGGGTGATCACTGTACATTTCTCTTCTGTTTCCTATTTATATTTATATTTTACCTCCTCAATTTAGCATTATGGACAGGGAAAGACCTAATCTAAGATCTGCACAAAAATATTTAGCCTTCAAATTCATACCGTCATCGTAGCATGCATGGACTCGACTCATATGAATGGGATTTCCATGAAAAAGATTGTGGGCCGAAAATAGGTGATCACTGCACATTTCTCTTCTGTTTCCTATTTATATTTATATTTTACCTCCTCAATTTAGCATGATGTACAGGGAAAGACCTAATCTAATATCTGCACAAAAATATGTTGCCTTCAAATTCATACCGTCATCGTAGCATGCATGGACTAGACTCATATGAATGGGATTTCAATGAAAAAGATTGTGGGCAGAAAATGGGTGATCACTGTACATTTCTCTTCTGTTTCCTATTTGTATTTCTATTTTACCTCCTCAATTTAGCATTATGGACAGGGAAAGACCTAATCTAAGATCTGCACAAAAATATTTATCCTTCAAATTCATACCGTCATCGTAGCATGCATGGACTCGACTCATATGAATGGGATTTCCATGAAAAAGATTGTGGGCCGAAAATGGGTTATCACTGTACATTTCTCTTCTGTTTCCTATTTATATTTATATTTTACCTCCGCAATTTAGCATTATGGACAGGGAAAGACCTAATCTAAGATCTGCACAAAAATATTTAGCCTTCAAATTCATACCGTCATGGTAGCATGCATGGACTAGACTCATATGAATGGGATTTCCATGTTAAAGATTGTGGGCCGAAAATGGGTGATCACTGTACATTTCTCTTCTGTTTCCTATTCATATTTCTATTTTACCTCCTCAATTTAGCATTATGGACAGGGAAAGACCTAATCTAAGATCTGCACAAAAATATTTTGCCTTCAAATTCATACCGTCATCGTAGCATGCATGGACTCGACTCATATGAATGGGATTTCCATGAAAAAGGTAGTGGGCCGAAAATGGGTGATCACTGTACATTTCTCTTCTGTTTCCTATTTATATTTCTATTTTACCTCTTCAATTTAGCATTATGGACAGGGAAAGACCTAATCTAAGATCTGCACAAAAATATTTAGCCTTCAAATTCATACCGTCATCGTAGCATGCATGGACTCGACTCATATGAATGGGATTTCCATGAAAAAGATTGTGGGCCGAAAATGGGTGATCACTGTACATTTCTCTTCTGTTTCCTATTTATATTTATATTTTACCTCCACAATTTAGCATTATGGAGAGGGAAAGACCTAATCTAAGATCTGCAGAAAAATATTTAGCCTTCAAATTCATACCGTCATCGTAGCATGCATGGACTCGACTCATATGAATGGGATTTCCATGAAAAAGATTGTGGGCCGAAAATGGGTGATCACTGTACATTTCTCTTCTGTTTCCTATTTATATTTCTATTTTACCTCCTCAATTTAGTATTATGGACAGGGAAAGACCTAATCTATAATCTGCACAAATATATTTAGCCTTCAAATTCATACCGTCATCGTAGCATGCATGGACTCGACTCATATGAATGGGACTTCCATGAAAAATATTGTGGGCCGAAAATAGGTGATCACTGTACATTTCTCTTCTGTTTCCTATTTATATTTCTATTTTACCTCCTGAATTAAGACTTATGGAAAAGGAAAGACCTAATATAAGATCTGCACAAAAATATTTAGCCTTCAAATTCAAACCGTGATCGTAGCATGCATGGACTCGACTCATATGACTGGGATTTCCATCAAAAAGATTGTGGGCCGAAAATGGGTGATCACTGTACATTTCTCTTCTGTTTCCTATTCATATTTCTATTTTACCTCCTCAATTTAGCATTATAGACAGGTAAAGTCCTAATCTAAGATCTGCACAAAAATATTTAGCCTTCAAATTCATACCGTCATCGTAGCATGCATGGACTAGACTCATATGAATGGGATTTCCATGAAAAAGATTGTGGGCCGAAAATGGGTGATCACTGTACATTTCTCTTCTGTTTCCTATTTATATTTATATTTTACCTCCTCAATTTAGCATTATGGACAGGTAAATCCTAATCTAAGATCTGCACAAAAATATTTAGCCTTCAAATTCATACCATCAACGTAGCATGCATGGACTCGACTCATATGAATTGGATTTCCATGAAAAAGATTGTGGGCCGAAAATGGTTGTTCACTGTACATTTCTCTTCTGTTTCCTATTTATATTTATATTTTACCTCCTCAATTTAGCATTATGGACAGGGAAAGACCTAATCTAAGATCTGTACAAAAATATTTAGCCTTCAAAATCATACCGTCATCGTAGCATGCATGGACTCGACTCATATGAATGGGATTTCCATGTAAAAGGTTGCGGGTCGAAAATGGGTGATCACTGTACATTTCTCTTCTGTTTCCTATTTATATTTATATTTTACCTCCTCAATTTAGCATTATGGACAGGGAAAGACCTAATCTAATATCTGCACAAAAATATTTTGCCTTCAAATTCATACCGTCATCGTAGCATGCATGGACTCGACTCATATGACTGGGATTTCCATGAAAAATATTGTGGGCAGAAAATGAGTGATCACTGTACATTTCTTTTCTGTTTCCTATTTATATTTATATTTTACCTCCTCAATTTAGCATTATGGACAGGGAAAGACCTAATCTAATATCTGCACAAAAATATTTTGCCTTCAAATTCATACCGTCATCGTAGCATGCATGGACTCGACTCATATGAATGGGATTTCCATGAAAAAGATTGTGGGCCGAAACTGGGTGATCACTGTACATTTCTCTTCTGTTTCCTATTTATATTTCTATTTTACCTCCTCAATTTAGTATTATGGACAGGGAAAGACCTAATCTATAATCTGCACAAATATATTTAGCCTTCAAATTCATACCGTCATCGTAGCATGCATGGACTCGACTCATATGAATGGGACTTCCATGAAAAATATTGTGGGCCGAAAATAGGTGATCACTGTACATTTCTCTTCTGTTTCCTATTTATATTTCTATTTTACCTCTTCAATTTAGCATTATGGACAGGGAAAGACCTAATATAAGATCTGCACAAAAATATTTAGCCTTCAAATTCAAACCGTGATCGTAGCATGCATGGACTCGACTCATATGACTGGGATTTCCATCAAAAAGATTGTGGGCCGAAAATGGGTGATCACTGTACATTTCTCTTCTGTTTCCTATTCATATTTCTATTTTACCTCCTCAATTTAGCATTATAGACAGGTAAAGTCCTAATCTAAGATCTGCACAAAAATATTTAGCCTTCAAATTCATACCGTCATCGTAGCATGCATGGATTCGACTCATATGAATGGGATTTCCATGAAAACGATTGTGGGCCGAAAATGGGTGATCACTGTACATTTCTCTTCTGTTTCCTATTAATATTTCTATTTTACCTCCTCAATTTAGCATTATGTACAGGGAAAGACCTAATCTAATATCTGCACTAAAATATGTTGCCTTCAAATTCATACCGTCATCGTAGCATGCATGGACTAGACTCATATGAATGGGATTTCCATGAAAAAGATAGTGGGCCGAAAATGGGTGATCACTGTACATTTCTCTTCTGTTTCCTATTTATATTTATATTTTACCTCTTCAATTTAGCATTATGGACAGGGAAAGACATAATCTAAGTTCTGCACAAAAATATTTAGCCTTCAAATTCATACCGTCATCGTAGCATGCATGGACTCCACTCATATGAATGGGATTTCCACGAAAAAGATTGTGGGCCGAAAATGGGTGATCACTGTACATTTCTCTTCTGTTTCCTATTTATATTTATATTTTACCTCCACAATTTAGCATTATGGAGAGGGAAAGACCTAATCTAAGATCTGCACAAAATATTTAGCCTTGAAATTCATACCGTCATCGTAGCATGCATGGAGTCGACTCATATGAATGGGAATTCCATGAAAAAGATTGTGGGCCGAAAATAGGTGATCACTATACATTTATCTTCTGTTTCCTATTTATATTTCTCTTTTACCTCCTCAATTTAGCATTATGGACAGGGAAAGACCTAATCTAAGTTCTGCCCCAAAATATTAACCTTCTAATTCATACCGTCATCGTAGCATGCATGGACTCGACTCATATGAATGGGATTTCCATGAAAAAGATTGTGGGCCGAAAATGGGTGATCACTGTACATTTCTCTTCTGTTTCCTATTTATATTTATATTTTACCTCCTCAATTTAGCATTATGGACAAGGAAAGACCTAATCTAAGATCTGCACAAAAATATTTAGCCTTCAAATTCATACCGTGATTGTAGCATGTATGGACTCGACTCATATGACTGGGATTTCCATGAAAAAGATTGTGGGCCGAAAATGGGTGATCACTCTACATTTCTCTTCTGTTCCTATTTATATTTCTATTTTACCTCCTCAATTTAGCATTATGGAGAGGGAAAGACCTAATCTAAGATCTGCACAAAAATATTTAGCCTTCAAATTCATACCGTTATCGTAGCATGCATGGACTCGACTCATATGAATGTGATTTCCATGAAAAAGATTGTGGGCCGAAAATGGGTGATCACTGTACATTTCTCTTCTGTTTCCTATTTATATTTATATTTTACCTCCGCAATTTAGCATAATGGACAGGGAAAGACCTAATCTAAGATCTGCACAAAAATATTTAGCCTTCAAATTCATACCGTCATCGTAGCATGCATGGACTCGACTCATATGAATGGGATTTCCAAGAAAAAGATTGTGGGCCGAAAATGGGTGATCACTGTACATTTCTCTTCTGTTTCCTATTTATATTTATATTTTACCTCCTCAATTTAGCATTATGGACAAGGAAAGACCTAATCTAAGATCTGCACAAAAATATTTAGCCTTCAAATTCATACCGTGATTGTAGCATGTATGGACTCGACTCATATGACTGGGATTTCCATGAAAAAGATTGTGGGCCGAAAATGGGTGATCACTGTACATTTCTCTTCTGTTTCCTATTTATATTTATATTTTACCTCCTCAATTTAGCATTATGGACAGGGAAAGACCTAATCTAAGATCTGCACAAAAATATTTAGCCTTCAAATTCATACCGTCATCGTAGCATGCATGGACTCGACTCATATGAATGGGATTTCCAAGAAAAAGATTGTGGGCCGAAAATGGGTGATCACTGTACATTTCTCTTCTGTTTCCTATTTATATTTATATTTTACCTCCTCAATTTAGCATTATGGACAAGGAAAGACCTAATCTAAGATCTGCACAAAAATATTTAGCCTTCAAATTCATACCGTGATTGTAGCATGTATGGACTCGACTCATATGAATGGGATTTCCATGAAAAATATTGTGGGCCGAAAATGGGTGATCACTGTACATTTCTCTTCTGTTTCCTATATATATTTCTATTTTACCTCCTCAATTTAGCATTATGGACAGGGAAAGACCTACTCTAAGATCTGCACAAAAATATTTAGCCTTCAAATTCATACCGTTATCGTAGCATGCATGGACTCGACTCATATGAATGGGATTTCCATGAAAAAGATTGTGGGCCGAAAATGGGTGATCACTGTACATTTCTCTTCTGTTTCCTATTTATATTTATATTTTACCTCCGCAATTTAGCATAATGGACAGGGAAAGACCTAATCTAAGATCTGCACAAAAATATTTATCCTTCAAATTCATACCGTCATCGTAGCATGCATGGACTCGACTCATATGAATGGGATTTCCAAGAAAAAGATTGTGGGCCGAAAATGGGTGATCACTGTAAATTTCTCTTCTGTTTCCTATTTATATTTATATTTTACCTCCTCAATTTAGCATTATGGACAAGGAAAGACCTAATCTTAGATCTGCACAAAAATATTTAGCCTTCAAATTCATACCGTGATTGTAGCATGTATGGACTCGACTCATATGACTGGGATTTCCATGAAAAAGATTGTGGGCTGAAAATGGGTGATCACTGTACATTTCTCTTCTGTTTCCTATTTATATTTATATTTTACCTCCTCAATTTAGCATTATGGACAGGGAAAGACCTAATCTAAGATCTGCACTAAAATATTTAGCCTTCAAATTCATACCGTCATCGTAGCATGCATGGACTCGACTCATATGAATGGGATTTCCAAGAAAAAGATTGTGGGCCGAAAATGGGTGATCACTGTACATTTCTCTTCTGTTTCCTATTTATATTTATATTTTACCTCCTCAATTTAGCATTATGGACAAGGAAAGACCTAATCTAAGATCTGCACAAAAATATTTAGCCTTCAAATTCATACCGTGATTGTAGCATGTATGGACTCGACTCATATGACTGGGATTTCCATGAAAAAGATTGTGGGCCGAAAATGGGTGATCACTGTACATTTCTCTTCTGTTTCCTATTTATATTTATATTTTACCTCCTCAATTTAGCATTATGGACAGGGAAAGACCTAATCTAAGATCTGCACAAAAATATTTAGCCTTCAAATTCATACCGTCATCGTAGCATGCATGGACTCGACTCATATGAATGGGATTTCCATGAAAAAGTTTGTGGGTCGAAAATGTGTGATCACTGTACATTTCTCTTCTGTTTCCTATTTATATTTCTATTTTACCTCTTCAATTTAGCATTATGGACAGGGAAAGACCTAATCCAAGATCTGCACAAAACTTATTTAGCCTTCAAATTAATACCGTCATCGTAGCACGCATGGACTCGACTCATATGAATGGGATTTCCATGAAAAAGATTGTGGGCCGAAAATGGTTGATCACTGTACATTTCTCTTCTGTTTCCTATTTATATTTATATTTTACCTCCTCAATTTAGCATTATGGAGAGGGAAAGACATAATCTAAGATCTGCACAAAAATATTTAGCCTTCAAATTCATACCGTCATCGTAGCATGCATGGACTCGAATCATATGAATGGTATTTCCATGTTAAAGATTGTGGGCCGAAAATGGGTGATCACTGTACATTTCTCTTCTGTTTCCTATTCATATTTCTATTTTACCACCTCAATTTAGCCTTATGGACAGGGAAAGACCTAATCTAAGATCAGCACAAAAATATTCTGCCTTCAAATTCATACCGTCATCGTAGCATGCATGGACTCGACTCATATGACTGGGATTTCCATGAAAAATATTGTGGGCTGAAAATGGGTGATCACTGTACATTTCTCTTCTGTTTCCTATTCATATTTCTATTTTACCTCCTCAATTTAGCATTATGTACTGGGAAAGACCTAATCTAAGATCTGCACAAAAATATTTTGCCTTCAAATTCATACCGTCATCGTAGCATGCATGGACTCGACTCATATGACTGGGATTTCCATAAAAAAAATTGTGGGCAGAAAATGGGTGATCACTGTACATTTCTCTTCTGTTTCCTATTTACATTTGTATTTTACCTCCTCAATTTAGCATTATTGACAGGGAAAGACCTAATCTAATATCTGCACAAAAATATGTTGCCTTCAAATTCATACCGTCATCGTAGCATGCATGGACTAGACTCATATGAATGGGATTTCCATGAAAAAGATTGTGGGCCGAAAATGGGTGATCACTGTACATTTCTCTGCTGTTTCCTATTTATATTTATATTTTACCTCCTCAATTTAGCATTATGGACAGGTAAAGTCCTAATCTAAGATCTGCACAAAAATATTTAGCGTTCAAATTCATACCGTCAACGTAGCATGCATGGACTCGACTCATATGAATGGGATTTCCATGAAAAAGTTTGTGGGACGAAAATGGTTGATCACTGTACATTTCTCTTCTGTTTCCTATTTATATTTCTATTTTACCTCCTCAATTTAGCATTATGGACAGGGAAAGACCTAATCTAAGATCTGTACAAAAATACTTAGCATTCAAATTCATACCGTCATCGTAGCATACATGGACTCGACTCATATGAATGGGATTTCCATGTAAAAGATTGTGGGGCGAAAATGGGTGATCACTGTACATTTCTCTTCTGTTTCCTATTTATATTTATATTTTACCTCCTCAATTTAGCATTATGGACAGGGAAAGACCTAATCTAAGATCTGCACAAAAATATTTATCCTTCAAATTCATACCGTGATCGTAGCATACATGGGATCGACTCATATGAATGGGATTTCCATGAAAAAGATTGTGGGCCGAAAATGGGTGATCAGTGTACATTTCTCTTCTGTTTCCTATTTATATTTCTATTTTACCTCGTCAATTTAGCATTATGGACAGGGAAAGACCTAATCTAAGATCTGCACAAAAATATTTAGCCTTCAAATTCATACCGTCATCGTAGCATGCATGGACTCGACTAATATGAATGGGATTTCCAAGAAAAAGATTGTGGGCCGAAAATGGGTGATCACTGTACATTTCTCTTCTGTTTCCTATTTATATTTATATTTTACGTCATCAATTTAGCATTATGGACAAGGAAAGACCTAATCTAAGATCTGCACAAAAATATTTAGCCTTCAAATTCATACCGTGATTGTAGCATGTATGGACTCGACTCATATGACTGGGATTTCCATGAAAAAGATTGTGGGCCGTAAATGGGTGATCACTGTACATTTCTCTTCTGTTTCCTATTTATATTTATATTTTACCTCCTCAATTTAGCATTATGGACAGGGAAAGACCTAATCTAAGATCTGCACAAAAATATTTAGCCTTCAAATTCATACCGTCATCGTAGCATGCATGGACTCGACTCATATGAATGGGATTTCCAAGAAAAAGATTGTGGGCCGAAAATGGGTGATCACTGTACATTTCTCTTCTGTTTCCTATTTATATTTATATTTTACCTCCTCAATTTACATTATGGACAAGGAAAGACCTAATCTAAGATCTGCACAAAAATATTTAGCCTTCAAATTCATACCGTGATTGTAGCATGTATGGACTCGACTCATATGACTGGGATTTCCATGAAAAAGATTGTGGGCCGAAAATGGGTGATCACTGTACATTTCTCTTCTGTTTCCTATTTATATTTATATTTTACCTCTTCAATTTCGCATTATGGACAGGGAAAGACATAATCTAAGATCTGCACAAAAATATTTAGCCTTCAAATTCATACCGTCATCGTAGCATGCAAGGACTCGACTCATATGAATGGGATTTCCATGAAAAAGTTTGTGGGCCGAAAATGGGTGATCACTGTACATTTCTCTTCTGTTTCCTATTTATATTTCTATTTTACCTCTTCAATTTAGCATTATGGACAGGGAAAGACCTAATCCAAGATCTGCACAAAAATATTTAGCCTTCAAATTAATACCGTCACCGTAGCATGCATGGACTCGACTCATATGAATGGGATTTCCATGAAAAAGATTGTAGGCCGAAAATGGGTGATCACTGTACATTTCTCTTCTGTTTCCTATTTATATTTCTATTTTACCTCCTCAATTTAGCATTATTGACAGTGAAAGACCTAATCTAAGATCTGCACAAAAATATTTAGCCTTCAAATTCATACCGTCATCGTAGCATGCATGGACTCGACTCATATGAATGGGATTTCCAAGAAAAAGATTGTGGGCCGAAAATGGGTGATCACTGTACATTTCTCTTCTGTTTCCTATTTATATTTATATTTTACCTCCTCAATTTAGCATTATGGACAAGGAAAGACCTAATCTAAGATCTGCACAAAAATATTTAGCCTTCAAATTCATACCGTGATTGTAGCATGTATGGACTCGACTCATATGACTGGGATTTCCATGAAAAAGATTGTGGGCCGAAAATGGGTGATCACTGTACATTTCTCTTCTGTTTCCTATTTATATTTATATTTTACCTCCTCAATTTAGCATTATGGACAGGGAAAGACCTAATCTAAGATCTGCACAAAAATATTTAGCCTTCAAATTCATACCGTCATCGTAGCATGCATGGACTCGACTCATATGAATGGGATTTCCAAGAAAAAGATTGTGGGCCGAAAATGGGTGATCACTGTACATTTCTCTTCTGTTTCCTATTTATATTTATATTTTACCTCCTCAATTTTGCATTATGGACAAGGAAAGACCTAATCTAAGATCTGCACAAAAATATTTAGCCTTCAAATTCATACCGTGATTGTAGCATGTATGGACTCGACTCATATGACTGGGATTTCCATGAAAAAATTGTGGGCCGAAAATGTGTGATCACTGTACATTTCTCTTCTGTTTCCTATTTATATTTATATTTTACCTCCTCAATTTAGCATTATGGACAGGGAAAGACCTAATCTAAGATCTGCACAAAAATATTTAGCCTTCAAATTCATACCGTCATCGTAGCATGCATGGACTCAACTCATATGAATGGGATTTCCATGAAAAAGTTTGTGGGCCGAAAATGGGTGATCACTGTACATTTCTCTTCTGTTTCCTATTTATATTTCTATTTTACCTCTTCAATTTAGCATTATGGACAGGGAAAGACCTAATCCAAGATCTGCACAAAACTTATTTAGCCTTCAAATTAATACCGTCATCGTAGCACGCATGGACTCGACTCATATGAATGGGATTTCCATGAAAAAGATTGTGGGCCGAAAATGGTTGATCACTGTACATTTCTCTTCTGTTTCCTATTTATATTTATATTTTACCTCCTCAATTTAGCATTATGGACAGGGAAAGACATAATCTAAGATCTGCACAAAAATATTTAGCCTTCAAATTCATACCGTCATCGTAGCATGCATGGACTCGAATCATATGAATGGTATTTCCATGTTAAAGATTGTGGGCCGAAAATGGGTGATCACTGTACATTTCTCTTCTGTTTCCTATTCATATTTCTATTTTACGACCTCAATTTAGCCTTATGGACAGGGAAAGACCTAATCTAAGATCAGCACAAAAATATTTTGCCTTCAAATTCATACCGTCATCGTAGCATGCATGGACTCGACTCATATGACTGGGATTTCCATGAAAAATATTGTGGGCTGAAAATGGGTGATCACTGTACATTTCTCTTCTGTTTCCTATTCATATTTCTATTTTACCTCCTCACTTTAGCATTATGTACTGGGAAAGACCTAATCTAAGATCTGCACAAAAATATTTTGCCTTCAAATTCATACCGTCATCGTAGCATGCATGGACTCGACTCATATGACTGGGATTTCCATAAAAAAAATTGTGGGCAGAAAATGGGTGATCACTGTACATTTCTCTTTTGTTTCCTATTTACATTTGTATTTTACCTCCTCAATTTAGCATTATTGACAGGGAAAGACCTAATCTAATATCTGCACAAAAATATGTTGCCTTCAAATTCATACCGTCATCGTAGCATGCATGGACTAGACTCATATGAATGGGATTTCCATGAAAAAGATTGTGGGCCGAAAATGGGTGATCACTGTACATTTCTCTTCTGTTTCCTATTTATATTTATATTTTACCTCCTCAATTTAGCATTATGGACAGGTAAAGTCCTAATCTAAGATCTGCACAAAAATATTTAGCGTTCAAATTCATACCGTCAACGTAGCATGCATGGACTCGACTCATATGAATGGGATTTCCATGAAAAAGTTTGTGGGACGAAAATGGTTGATCACTGTACATTTCTCTTCTGTTTCCTATTTATATTTATATTTTACCTCCTCAATTTAGCATTATGGACAGGGAAAGACCTAATCTAAGATCTGTACAAAAATACTTAGCATTCAAATTCATACCGTCATCGTAGCATACATGGACTCGACTCATATGAATGGGATTTCCATGTAAAAGATTGTGGGGCGAAAATGGGTGATCACTGTACATTTCTCTTCTGTTTCCTATTTATATTTATATTTTACCTCCTCAATTTAGCATTATGGACAGGGAAAGACCTAATCTAAGATCTGCACAAAAATATTTATCCTTCAAATTCATACCGTGATCGTAGCATGCATGGGCTCGACTCATATGAATGGGATTTCCATGAAAAAGATTGTGGGCCGAAAATGGGTGATCACTGTACATTTCTCTTCTGTTTCCTATTTATATTTCTATTTTACCTCGTCAATTTAGCATTATGGACAGGGAAAGACCTAATCTAAGATCTGCACAAAAATATTTAGCCTTCAAATTCATACCGTCATCGTAGCATGCATGGAGTCGACTCATATGAATGGGAATTCCATGAAAAAGATTGTAGGCCGAAAATGGGTGATCACTATACATTTATCTTCTGTTTCCTATTTATATTTCTCTTTTACCTCCTCAATTTAGCATTATGGACAGGGAAAGACCTAATCTAAGATCTGCACAAAAATATTTAGCCTTCAAATTCATACCGTCATCGTAGCATGCATGGACTCGACTAATATGAATGGGATTTCCAAGAAGAAGATTGTGGGCCGAAAATGGGTGATCACTGTACATTTCTCTTCTGTTTCCTATTTATATTTATATTTTACCTCCTCAATTTAGCATTATGGACAAGGAAAGACCTAATCTAAGATCTGCACAAAAATATTTAGCCTTCAAATTCATACCGTGATTGTAGCATGTATGGACTCGACTCATATGACTGGGATTTCCATGAAAAAGATTGTGGGCCGTAAATGGGTGATCACTGTACATTTCTCTTCTGTTTCCTATTTATATTTATATTTTACCTCCTCAATTTAGCATTATGGACAGGGAAAGACCTAATCTAAGATCTGCACAAAAATATTTAGCCTTCAAATTCATACCGTCACCGTAGCATGCATGGACTCGACTCATATGAATGGGATTTCCAAGAAAAAGATTGTGGGCCGAAAATGGATGATCACTGTACATTTCTCTTCTGTTTCCTATTTATATTTATATTTTACCTCCTCAATTTAGCATTATGGACAAGGAAAGACCTAATCTAAGATCTGCACAAAAATATTTAGCCTTCAAATTCATACCGTGATTGTAGCATGTATGGACTCGACTCATATGACTGGGATTTCCATGAAAAAGATTGTGGGCCGAAAATGGGTGATCACTGTACATTTCTCTTCTGTTTCCTATTTCTTTTATATTTTACCTCTTCAATTTCGCATTATGGACAGGGAAAGACATAATCTAAGATCTGCACAAAAATATTTAGCCTTCAAATTCATACCGTCATCGTAGCATGCAAGGACTCGACTCATATGAATGGTATTTCCATGAAAAAGTTTGTGGGCCGAAAATGGGTGATCACTGTACATTTCTCTTCTGTTTCCTATTTATATTTCTATTTTACCTCTTCAATTTAGCATTATGGACAGGGAAAGACCTAATCCAAGATCTGCACAAAAATATTTAGCCTTCAAATTAATACCGTCATCGTAGCACGCATGGACTCGACTCATATGAATGGGATTTCCATGAAAAATATTGTGGGCCGAAAATGGGTGATCACTATACATTTATCTTGTGTTTCCTATTTATATTTCTATTTAACCACCTCAATTTAGCATTATGGCCATGGAAAGACCTAATCTGAGATCTGCACAAAAATATTTAGCCTTCAAATTCATACCGTGATCGTAGCATGCATGGACTCGACTCATATGAATGGGATTTCCATGAAAAATATTGTGGGCCGAAAAAGGGTGATCACTGTACATTTCTCTTCTGTTTCCTATTTATATTTATATTTTACCTCCTCAATTTAGCATTATGAACGGCGAAAGACCTAATCTAAGTTCTGCACAAAAATATTTAGCCTTAAAATTCATACCGTCATCGTAGCATGCATGGACTCGACTCATATGAATGGGATTTCCCTGAAAATGATTGTGGGCCGAAAATGGTTGATCACTGTACATTTCTCTTCTGTTTCCTATTTATATTTATATTTTACCCCTCAATTTAGCATTATGGACAGGGAAAGACCTAAACTAAGATCTGCACAAAAATATTTAGCCTTCAAATTCATACCGTCATCGTAGCATGCATGGACTCGACTCATATGAATGGGATTTCCATGTAAAAGATAGTGGGCCGAAAATGGGTGATCACTGTACATTTCTCTTCTGTTTCCTATTCATATTTATATTTTACCTCCTCAATTTAGCATTATGGACAGGGAAAGACCTAATCTAAGATCTGCACAAAAATATTTAGCCTTCAAATTCATACCGTGATCGTAGCATGCATGGACTCGACTCATATGAATGGGATTTCCATGTAAAAGATTGTGGGCGGAAAATGGGTGATCACTGTACATTTCTCTTCTGTTTCCTATTTATATTTCTATTTTACCTCCTCAATTTAGCATTATGGACAGGGAAAGACCTAATCTAAGATCTGCACAAAAATATTTAGCCTTCAAATTCATACCGTCATCGTAGCATGCATTGACTCGACTCATATGAATGGGATTTCCATGAAAAAGATTGTGGGCCGAAAATGGTTGATCACTGTACATTTCTATTCTGTTTCCTATTTATATTTATATTTTACCTCCTCAATTTAGCATTATGGACAGGGAAAGACCTAATCTAAGATCTGCACAAAAATATTTAGCCTTAAAATGCATACCGTGATCGTAGCATGCATGGACTCGACTCATATGAATGGGCTTTCCATGAAAAAGATTGTGGGCCTAAATTGGTTGATCACTGTACATTTCTCTTCTGTTTCCTATTTATATTTCTATTTTACCTCCTCAATTTAGCATTATGGCCATGGAAAGACCTAATCTGAGATCTGCACAAAAATATTTAGCCTTCAAATTCATACCGTGATCGTAGCATGCATGGACTCGACTCATATGAATGGGATTTCCAAAAAAAATATTGTGGGCCGAAAAAGGGTGATCACTGTACATTTCTCTTCTGTTTCCTATTTATATTTATATTTTACCTCCTCAATTTAGCATTATGAACGGCGAAAGACCTAATCTAAGATCTGCACAAAAATATTTTGCCTTCAAATTCATACCGTCATCGTAGCATGCATGGACTCGACTCATATGACTGGGATTTCCATGAAAAATGTTGTGGGCAGAAAATGGGTGATCACTGTACATTTCTCTTCTTTTTCCTATTTATATTTCTATTTTACCTCCTCAAATTAGCATTATGGACAGGGAAGGTCTAAGATCTGCACAAAAATATTTAGCCTTCAAATTCAAACCGTGATCGTAGCATGCATGGACTCGACTCATATGAATGGGATTTCCATGAAAAAGATTGTGGGCCGAAAATGGGTGATCACTGTACATTTCTTTTCTGTTTCCTATTTATATTTCTATTTTACCTCCTCAATTTAGCATTATGGACAGGTAAAGTCCTAATCTAAGATCTGCACAAAAATATTTTGCTTTCAAATTCATACCGTCATCCTAGCATGCATGGACTCGACTCATATGACTGGGATTTCCATAAAAAATATTGTGGGCAGAAAATGGGTGATCACTGTACATTTCTCTTCTGTTTCCTATTTATATTTGTATTTTACCTCCTCAATTTAGCATTATGGACAGGGAAAGACCTCATCAAAGAACTGCCCAAAAATATTTAGCCTTCAAATTCATACCGTCATCGTAGCATGCATGGACTCAACTCATATGACTGGCATTTCCACGAAAAATATTGTGGGCAGAAAATGGGTGATCACTGTACATTTCTCTTCTGTTTCCTATTTATAATTCTATTTTACCTCCTCAATTTAGCATTATGGACAGGGAAAGACCTAATCTAAGATCTGCACAAAAATATTTAGCCTTCAAATTCATACCGTGATCGTAGCATGCATGGACTCGACTCATATGAATGGGATTTCCATGTAAAAGATTGTGGGCGGAAAATGGGTGATCACTGTACATTTCTCTTCTGTTTCCTATTTATATTTCTATTTTACCTCCTCAATTTAGCATTATGGACAGGGAAAGACCTAATCTAAGATCTGCACAAAAATATTTAGCCTTCAAATTCATACCGTCATCGTAGCATGCATTGACTCGACTCATATGAATGGGATTTCCATGAAAAAGATTGTGGGCCGAAAATGGTTGATCACTGTACATTTCTATTCTGTTTCCTATTTATATTTATATTTTACCTCCTCAATTTAGCATTATGGACAGGGAAAGACCTAATCTAAGATCTGCACAAAAATATTTAGCCTTAAAATGCATACCGTGATCGTAGCATGCATGGACTCGACTCATATGAATGGGCTTTCCATGAAAAAGATTGTGGGCCTAAATTGGTTGATCACTGTACATTTCTCTTCTGTTTCCTATTTATATTTCTATTTTACCTCCTCAATTTAGCATTATGGCCATGGAAAGACCTAATCTGAGATCTGCACAAAAATATTTAGCCTTCAAATTCATACCGTGATCGTAGCATGCATGGACTCGACTCATATGAATGGGATTTCCAAAAAAAATATTGTGGGCCGAAAAAGGGTGATCACTGTACATTTCTCTTCTGTTTCCTATTTATATTTATATTTTACCTCCTCAATTTAGCATTATGAACGGCGAAAGACCTAATCTAAGATCTGCACAAAAATATTTTGCCTTCAAATTCATACCGTCATCGTAGCATGCATGGACTCGACTCATATGACTGGGATTTCCATGAAAAATGTTGTGGGCAGAAAATGGGTGATCACTGTACATTTCTCTTCTTTTTCCTATTTATATTTCTATTTTACCTCCTCAAATTAGCATTATGGACAGGGAAGGTCTAAGATCTGCACAAAAATATTTAGCCTTCAAATTCAAACCGTGATCGTAGCATGCATGGACTCGACTCATATGAATGGGATTTCCATGAAAAAGATTGTGGGCCGAAAATGGGTGATCACTGTACATTTCTTTTCTGTTTCCTATTTATATTTCTATTTTACCTCCTCAATTTAGCATTATGGACAGGTAAAGTCCTAATCTAAGATCTGCACAAAAATATTTTGCCTTCAAATTCATACCGTCATCCTAGCATGCATGGACTCGACTCATATGACTGGGATTTCCATAAAAAATATTGTGGGCAGAAAATGGGTGATCACTGTACATTTCTCTTCTGTTTCCTATTTATATTTGTATTTTACCTCCTCAATTTAGCATTATGGACAGGGAAAGACCTCATCAAAGAACTGCCCAAAAATATTTAGCCTTCAAATTCATACCGTCATCGTAGCATGCATGGACTCAACTCATATGACTGGCATTTCCACGAAAAATATTGTGGGCAGAAAATGGGTGATCACTGTACATTTCTCTTCTGTTTCCTATTTATAATTCTATTTTACCTCCTCAATTTAGCATTATGGACAGGGAAGGTCTAAGATCTACATAAAAATATTTAGCCTTCAAATGCATACCGTCATCGTAGCATGCATGGACTCGTCTCATATGACTGGGATTTCCATGAAAAAGTTTGTCGGCAGAAAATGGGTGATCACTGTACATTTCTCTTCTGTTTCCTATTTATATTTCTATTTTACCTCCTCAATTTAGCATTATGGACAGGGAAAGACCTAATCTAAGATCTGCACAAAAATATTTAGCCTTCAAATTCATACCGTGATCGTAGTATGCATGGACTCAACTCATATGAATGGGATTTCCATGAAAAAGATTGTGGGCCGAAAATGGGTGATCACTGTACCTTTCTCTTCTGTTTCCTATTTATATTTTTATTTTACCTCCTCAATTTAGCATTATGGACAGAGAAAGACCTAATCTAAGTTCTGCACAAAAATATTTAGCCTTCAAATTCATACCGTCATCGTAGCATGCATGGACTCGACTCATATGAATGCGATTTCCATGAAAAAGATTGTGGGCCGAAAATGGATGATCACTGTATATTTCTCTTCTCTTTCCTATTTATATTTCTATTTTACCTCCTCAATTCAGTATTATGGAGAGGGAAATACCTAATCTACGATCAGCACATAAATATTTAGCCTTCAAATTCATACCGTCATCGCAGCATGCATGGACTCGACTTATATGTATGGGATTTCCATGAAAAAGATTGTGGGCCGAAAATGGGTGATCACTGTACATTTCTCTTCTGTTTCCTATTTATATTTCTATTTTACCTCCTCAATTTAGCATTATGGACAGGGAAAGACCAAATCTAAGATCTGCACAAAAATATTTAGCATTCAAATTCATACCGTCATCGTAGCATGCATGGACTCAACTCATATGAATGGGATTTCCATGAAAAAGATTGTGGGCCGAAAATGGGTGATCACTGTACATTTCTCTTCTGTTTCCTATTTATATTTCTATTTTACCTCCTCAATTTAGCATTATGGACAGGGAAAGACCTAATCTAAGATCTGCACAAAAATATTTAGCATTCAAATTCATACCGTCATCGTAGCATGCATGGACTCGCCTCATATGAAAGGGATTTCCATGAAAAAGATTGTGGGCCGAAAAAGGGTGATCACTGTACATTTCTCTTCTGTTTCCTATTTATATTTCTATTTTACCTCCTCAATTTAGCATTATGGACAGGGAAAGACCTAATCTAAAATCTGCACAAAAATATTTAGCCTTCAAATTCATACCATCATCGTAGCATGCATGGACTCGACTCATATGAATGGGATTTCCATGAAAAAGATTGTGGGCCGAAAATGGGTGATCACTGTTCATTTCTCTTCTGTTTCCTATTTATATTTATATTTTACCTCCTCAATTTAGTATTATGGACAGGGAAAGACCTAATCTAAGATCTGCACACAAATATTTAGCCTTCAAATTCATACCCTCATCGTAGCATGCATGGACTCGACTCATATGAATGGGATTTCCATGAAAAAGATTGTGGGCCGAAAATGGGTGATCACTGTATATTTCTCTTCTGTTTCCTATTTATATTTCTATTTTACCTCCTGAATTTAGTATTATGGAGAGGGAAAGACCTAATCTAAGATCTGCACAAAAATATTTAGCCTTCAAATTCATACCGTCATCGTAGCATGCATGGACTCGACTCATATGAATGGGATTTCCAT
Source organism: Acanthosepion lycidas (assembly GCA_963932145.1). Taxonomy (NCBI): domain Eukaryota; kingdom Metazoa; phylum Mollusca; class Cephalopoda; order Sepiida; family Sepiidae; genus Acanthosepion; species Acanthosepion lycidas. Next base: position 472,630 of record OZ010604.1, on the reverse strand, counting down.
GAAAAAGATTGTGGGCCGTAAATGGGATATCACTGTACATTTCTCTTCTGTTTCCTATTTATATTTATATTTTACCTCCTCAATTTAGCATTATGGACAGGGAAAGACCTAATCTAAGATCTGCACACAAATATTTAGCCTTCAAATTCATACCGTCATCGTAGCATGCATGGACTCGACTCATATGACTGGGATTTCCATGAAAAATATTGTGGGCAAAAAATGAGTGATCACTGTACATTTCTCTTCTGTTTCCTATTTATATTTATATTTTATCTCCTCAATTTAGTATTATGGACAGGGAAAGACCTAATCTAAGATCTGCGCAAAAATATTTAGCCTTCAAATTCATACCGTCATCGCAGCATGCATGGACTCGACTCATATGAATGGGATTTCCATGAAAAAGATTGTGGGCCGAAAATGGGTGATCACTGTACATTTCTCTTCTGTTTCCTATTTATATTTCTATTTTACCTCCTCAATTTAGCATTATGGAGAGGGAAAGACCTAATCTAAGATCTGCACAAAAATATTTAGCATTCAAATTCATACCGTCATCGTAGCATGCATGGACTCGACTCATATAAATGGGATTTCCATGAAAAAGATTTTGGGCCGAAACTGTGTGATCACTGTACATTTCTCTTCTGTTTCCTTTTTATATTTCTATTTTACCTCTTCAATTTAGCATTGTGGACAGGGAAAGACCTAATCTAAGATCTGCAGAAAAATATTTAGCCTTCAAATTCATACCGTCATCGTAGCATGCATGGACTCGACTCATATGACTGGGATTTCCATGAAAAATATTGTGGGCAGAAAATGGGTGATCACTGTACATTTCTCTTCTGTTTCCTATTTATATTTATATTTTACCTCCTCAATTTTGTCTTATGGACAGGGAAAGACCTAATCTAAGATCTGCACAAAAATATTTAGCCTTCAAATTCATACCGTCATCGTAGCATGCATGGACTCGACTCATATGAATGGGATTTCCATGAAAAAGATTGTGGGCCGAAAATGGGTGATCACTGTATATTTCTCTTCTGTTTCCTATTTATATTTATATTTTACCTCCTCAATTTAGTATTATGGAGAGGGAAAGACCTAATCTAAGATCTGCACAAAAATATTTAGCCTTCAAATTCATACCGTCATCGCAGCATGCATGGACTCGACTCATATGAATGGGATTTCCATGAAAAAATTGTGGGCCGAAAATGTATGATCACTGTATATTTCTCTTCTCTTTCCTATTTATATTTCTATTTTACCTCCTCAATTTAGTATTATGGAGAGGGAAAGACCTAATCTAAGATCTGCACATAAATATTTAGCCTTCAAATTCATACCGTCATCGCAGCATGCATGGACTCGACTCATATGTATGGGATTTCCATGAAAAAGATTGTTGGCCGAAAATGGGTGATCACTGTATATTTCTCTTCTGTTTCCTATTTATATTTCTATTTTACCTCCTCAATTTAGCATTATGGACAGGGAAAGACCAAATCTAAGATCTGCACAAAAATATTTAGCCTTCAAATTCATACCGTGATCGTAGCATGCATGGACTCAACTCATATGAATGGGATTTCCATGAAAAAGATTGTGGGCCGAAATTGGGTGATCACTGTTCATTTCTCTTCTGTTTCCTATTTATATTTCTATTTTACCTCCTCAATTTAGCATTATGGACAGGGAAAGACCTAATCTAAGATATGCAGAAAAATATTTAGCCTTCAAATTCATACTGTCATCGTAGCATGCATGGACTCGACTCATATGAATGGGATTTCCATGAAAAAGATTTTGGGCCGAAACTGTGTGATCACTGTACATTTCTCTTCTGTTTCCTATTTATATTTATATTTTACCTCCTCAATTTAGCATTATGGACAGGGAAAGACCTAACCTAAGATCTGCACAAAAATATTTAGCCTTCAAATTCATACCGTCATCGTGGCATGCATGGACTCGACTCATATGAATGGGATTTCCATGAAAAAGATTGTGGGACGAAAATGGGTGATCACTGTACATTTCTCTTCTGTTTCCTATTTATATTTCTATTTTACCTCCTCAATTTAGCATTATGGACAGGGAAAGACCTAATCTAATATCTGCACTAAAATATTTAGCCTGCAAATTCATACCGTCATCGTAGCATGCATGGACTCGACTCATATGAATGGGATTTCCATGATAAAGATTGTGCGCCGAAAATGGGTGATCACTGTACAATTCTCTTCTGTTTCTTATTTATATTTATATTTAACCTCCTCAATTTAGCATTATGGACAGGGAAAGACCTAATCTAAGATCTGCACACAGATATTTAGCATTCAAATTAATACCGGCATCGTAGCATGCATGGACTCGCCTCATATGAATGGGATTTCCATGAAGAAGATTGTGGGCCGAAAATGGGTGATCACTGTACATTTCTCTTCTGTTTCCTATTTATATTTCTATTTTACCTCCTCAATTTAGCATTATGGACAGGGAAAGACCTAATCTAAGATCTGCACAAAAATATTTAGCCTTCAAATTCATACCGTCATCGTAGCATGCATGGACTCGACTCATATGAATGGGATTTCCATGAAAAAGATTTTGGGCCGAAAATGGGTGATCACTGTTCAATTCTCTTCTGTTTCCTATTTATATTTCTATTTTACCTTTTCAATTTAGCATTATGGACAGGGAAAGACCTAATCTAAGATCTGCACAAAAATATTTAGCCTTCAAATTCATACCGTCATCGTAGCATGCATGGACTCGACTCATATGACTGGGATTTCCATGAAAAATATTGTGGGCAGAAAATGGGTGATCACTGTACATTTCTCTTCTGTTTCCTATTTATATTTATATTTTACCTCCTCAATTTAGTATTATGGACAGGGAAAGACCTAATCTAAGATCTGCACACAGATATTTAGCCTTCAAATTCATACCGTCATCGTAGCATGCATGGACTCGACTCATATGAATGGGATTTCCATGAAAAAGATTGTGGGCCGAAAATGGTTGATCACTGTACATTTCTCTTCTGTTTCCTTTTTATATTTCTATTTTACCACCTGAATTTAGTATTATGGAGAGGGAAAGACCTAATCTAAGATCTGCACAAAAATATTTAGCCTGCAAATTCATACCGTCATCGCAGCATGCATGGACTCGACTCATATGAATGGGATTTCCATGAAAAAGATTGTGGGCCGAAAATGGGTGATCACTGTACATTTCTCTTCTGTTTCCTATTCATATTTATATTTTACCTCCACAATTTAGCATTATGGACAGGGAAAAACCTAATCTAAGATCTGCACAAAAATATTTAGCCTTCAAATTCATACCTTCATCGTAGCATGCATGGACTCGACTCATATGACTGGGATTTCCATGAAAAAGATTGTGGGCAGAAAATGGGTGTTCACTGTACATTTCTCTTCTGTTTCCTATTTATATTTCTATTTTAGCTCCTCAATTTAGCATTATGGATAAAGAATGACCTAATCTAAGATCTGCACAAAAATATTTAGCCTTCAAATTCATACCGTCATCGTAGCATGCATAGACTCGACTCATATGACTGGGATTTCCATGAAAAATATTGTGGGCAAAAAATGGGTGATCACTGTACATTTCTCTTCTGTTTCCTATTTATATTTCTATTTTACCTCCTCAATTTAACATTATGGAGAGGGAAAGACCTAATCTAAGATCTGCACAAAAATATTTAGCCTTCAAATTCATACCGTCATCGTAGCATGCATGGACTCGACTCATATGACTGGGATTTCCATGAAAAAGATTGTGGGACGAAAATGGGTGATCACTGTACATTTCTCTTCTGTTTCCTATTTATATTTCTATTTTACCTCCTCAATTTAGCATTATGGACAGGGAAAGACCTAATCTAAGATCTGCACTAAAATATTTAGCCTGCAAATTCATACCGTCATCGTAGCATGCATGGACTCGACTCATATGAATGGGATTTCCATGATAAAGATTGTGCGCCGAAAATGGGTGATCACTGTACAATTCTCTTCTGTTTCTTATTTATATTTATATTTAACCTCCTCAATTTAGCATTATGGACAGGGAAAGACCTAATCTAAGATCTGCACACAGATATTTAGCATTCAAATTAATACCGGCATCGTAGCATGCATGGACTCGCCTCATATGAATGGGATTTCCATGAAGAAGATTGTGGGCCGAAAATGGGTGATCACTGTACATTTCTCTTCTGTTTCCTATTTATATTTCTATTTTCCCTCCTCAATTTAGCATTATGGACAGGGAAAGACCTAATCTAAGATCTGCACAAAAATATTTAGCCTTCAAATTCATACCGTCATCGTAGCATGCATGGACTCGACTCATATGAATGGGATTTCCATGAAAATGATTGTGGGCAGAAAATGGGTGATCACTGTACATTTCTCTTCTGTTTCCTATTTATATTTATATTTTACCTCCTCAATTTAGTATTATGGACAGGGAAAGACCTAATCTAAGATCTGCACACAGATATTTAGCCTTCAAATTCATACCGTCATCGTAGCATGCATGGACTCGACTCATATGAATGGGATTTCCATGAAAAAGATTGTGGGCCGAAAATGGTTGATCACTGTACATTTCTCTTCTGTTTCCTATTTATATTTCTATTTTACCACCTGAATTTAGTATTATGGAGAGGGAAAGACCTAATCTAAGATCTGCACAAAAATATTTAGCCTGCAAATTCATACCGTCATCGCAGCATGCATGGACTCGACTCATATGAATGGGATTTCCATGAAAAAGATTGTGGGCCGAAAATGGGTGATCACTGTACATTTCTCTTCTGTTTCCTATTCATATTTATATTTTACCTCCACAATTTAGCATTATGGACAGGGAAAAACCTAATCTAAGATCTGCACATAAATATTTAGCCTTCAAACTCATACCGTCATCGTAGCATGCATGGACTCGACTCATATGACTGGGATTTCCATGAAAAAGATTGTGGGCAGAAAATGGGTGTTCACTGTACATTTCTCTTCTGTTTCCTATTTATATTTATATTTTAGCTCCTCAATTTAGCATTATGGATAAAGAATGACCTAATCTAAGCTCTGCACAAAAATATTTTGCTTTCAAATTCATACCGTCTTCGTAGCACGCATGGACTCGAATCATATGAATGGGATTTCCATGAAAAAGATTGTGGGCCGAAAATGGGTGATCACTGACATTTCTCTTCTGTTTCCTATTTCTATTTCTATTTTACCTCATCAATTTAGCATTATGGACAGGGAAAGACCTAATCTAAGATGTACAAAAAATATTTTGCTTTCAAATTCATACCGTGATCGTGGCATGCATGGACTCGACTCATATGAATTGGATTTCCATGAAAAAGATCGTGGGCCGAAAATGGGTGATCACTGTACAATTCTCTTCTGTTTCCTATTTATATTTATATTTAACCTCCTCAATTTAGCATTATGGTCAGGGAAAGACCTAATCTAAGATCTGCCCAAAAATATTTACCCTTCAAATTCATGCCGTGATTGTAGCATGCATGGACTCGACTCATATGAATGGGATTTCCATGAAAAAGATTGTGGGCCGAAAATGGGTGATCACTGTACATTTCTCTTCTGTTTCCTATTTATATTTATATTTTACCTCCTCAATTTAGCATTAAGGTCAGGGATAGACCTAATCTAAGATCTGCACAGAAATATTTAGCCTTCAAATTCATACCGTCATCGTAGCATGCATGGACTCGACTCATATGAATTGGATTTCCATGAAAAAGATCGTGGGCCGAAAATGGGTGATCACTGTACATTTCTCTTCTGTTTCCTATTTATATTTATATTTTACCTCCTCAATTTAGCATTATGGACAGGGAAAGACCTAATCTAAGATCTGCACAAAAATATTAACCTTCTAATTCATACCGTCATCGTAGCATGCATGGACTCGACTCATATGAATGGGATTTCCATGAAAAAGATTGTGGGCCGAAAATGGGTGATCACTGTAGATTTCTCTTCTGTTTCCTATTTATATTTATATTTTACCTCCGCAATTTAGCATTATGGACAGGGAAAGACCTAATCTAAGATCTGCACAAAAATATTTAGCCTTCAAATTCATACCGTCATCGTAGCATGCATGGACTCGACTCATATGAATGGGATTTCCATGAAAAAAATTGTGGGCCGAAAATGGGTGATCACTGTACATTTCTCTACTGTTTCCTATTTATATTTATATTTTACCTCCTCAATTTAGCATTATGGACAAGGAAAGACCTAATCTAAGATCTGCACAAAAATATTTAGCCTTCAAATTCATACCGTGATTGTAGCATGTATGGAATCGACTTATATGACTGGGATTTCCATGAAAAAGATTGTGGGCCGAAAATGGGTGATCACTGTACATTTCTCTTCTGTTTCCTATTTATATTTCTACTTTACCTTCTCAATTTAGCATTATGGACAGGGAAAGACATAATCTAAGATCTGCACAAAAATATTAACCTTCTAATTCATACCGTCATCGTAGCATGCATGGACTCGACTCATATGAATGGGATTTCCATGAAAAAGATTGTGGGCCGAAAATGGGTGATCACTGTACATTTCTCTTCTGTTTCCTATTTATATTTATATTTTACCTCCTCAATTTAGCATTATGGACAAGGAAAGACCGAATCTAAGATCTGCACAAAAATATTTAGCCTTCAAATTCATACCGTGATTGTAGCATGTATGGACTCGACTCATATGACTGGGATTTCCATGAAAAAGATTGTGGGCCGAAAATGGGTGATCACTGTACATTTCTCTTCTGTTTCTTATTTATATTTCTATTTTACCTCCTCAATTTAGCATTATGGACAGGGAAAGACCTAATCTAAGATCTGCACAAAAATATTTAGCCTTCAAATTCATACCGTCATCGTAGCATGCATGGACTCGACTCATATGAATGGGATTTCCATGAAAAAGATTGTGGGCCGAAAATGGGTGATCACTGTACATTACTCTTCTGTTTCCTATTTATATTTATATTTTACCTCCTCAATTTAGCATTATGGACAGGGAAAGACCTAATCTAAGATCTGCACAAAAATATTTAGCCTTCAAATTCATACCGTCATTGTAGCATGCATGGACTCGACTCATATGAATGGGATTTCCATGAAAAAGATTATGGGCCGAAAATGGGTGATCACTGTACATTTCTCTTCTGTTTCCTATTTATATTTCTATTTTACCTCCTCAATTTAGCATTATGGACAGGGAAAGACCTAATCTAAGTTCTGCCCAAAAAAATTTACCCTTCAAATTCATGCCGTCATTGTAGCATGCATGGACTCGACTCATATGAATGGGATTTCCATGAAAAAGATTGTGGGCCGAAAATGGGTGATCACTGTACATTTCTCTTCTGTTTCCTATTTATATTTATATTTTACCTCCTCAATTTAGCATTATTGACAGGGAAAGACCTAATCTAAGATCTGCACACAAATATTTAGCCTGCATATTCATACCGTCATCGTAGCATGCATGGACTCGACTCATATGACTGGGATTTCCATGAAAAATATTGTGAGTAGAAAATGGGTGATCACTGTACATTTCTCTACTGTTTCCTATTTATATTTATATTTTACCTCCTCAATTTAGCATTATGGACAGGGAAAGACCTAATCTAAGATCTGCACAAAAATATTTAGCCTTCAAATTCCTACCGTCATCGTAGCCTGCATGGACTCGACTCATATGAATGGGATTTCCATGAAAAAGATTGTGGGCCGAAAAAGGGTGATCACTGTACATTTCTCTTCTGTTTCCTATTTATATTTCTATTTTACCTCCTCAATTTAGCATTATTGACAGGGAAAGACCTAATCTAAGATCTGCACAAAAATATTTTGCCTTCAAATTCATACCGTCATCGTAGCATGCATGGACTCGACTCATATGAATGGGATTTCCATGAAAAAGATTGTGGGCCGAAAATGGGTGATCACTGTACATTTTTCTTCTGTTTCTTATTTATATTTATATTTTACCCCCTCAATTTAGCATTATTGACAGGGAAAGACCTAATCTAAGATCTGCACAAAAATATTTAGCCTTCATATTCATACCGTCATCGTAGCATGCATGGACTCGACTCCTATGAATGGGATTTCCATGAAAAATATTGTGGGCAGAAAATGGGTGATCACTGTACATTTCTCTTCTGTTTCCTATTTATATTTCTATTTTACCTCCTCAATTTAGCATTATGGACAGGGAAAGACCTAATCTAAGATCTGCCCAAAAATATTTACCCTTCAATTCATACCGTCATTGTAGCATGCATGGACTCCACTCATATGAATGGGATTTCCATGAAAAAGATTGTGGGCCGAAAATGGGTGATCACTGTACATTTCTCTTCTGTTCCCTATTTATATTTATATTTTACCTCCTCAATTTAGCATTATGGACAGGGAAAGACCTAATCTAAGATCTGCACAAAAATATTTAGCCTTCAAATTCATACCGTCATCGTAGCATGCATGGACTCGACTCATATGAATGGGATTTCCATGAAAAAGATTGAGGGCCGAAAATGGGTGATCACCGTACATTTCTCTTCTGTTTTCTATTTATTTTTCTATTTTACCTCCTCAATTTAGCATTATTGACAGGGAAAGACCTAATCTAAGATCTGCACAAAAATATTTAGCCTTCAAATTCATACCGTCATCGTAGCATGCATGGACTCGACTCATATGAATGGGATTTCCATGAAAAAGATTGTGGGCCGAAAATGGGTGATCACTGTACATTTCTCTTCTGTTTCCTATTTATATTTATATTTTACCTCCTCAATTTAGCATTATGGACAGGGAAAGACCTAATCTAAGATCTGCACAAAAATATTGAGCCTTCAAATTCATACCGTCATCGTAGCATGCATGGACTCGAATCATATGAATGGGAATTCCATGAAAAAGATTGTGGGCCGAAAATGGGTGATCACTGTACATTTCTCTTCTGTTTCCTATTTATATTTATATTTTACCTCCTCAATTTAGCATTATGGACAGGGAAAGACCTAATCTAAGATCTGCACAAAAATATTTAGCCTTCAAAATCATACCGTCATCGTAGCATGCATGGACTCGACTCATATGAATGGGATTTCCATGAAAAAGATTGTGGGCCGAAAATGGGTGATCACTGTACATTTCTCTTCTGTTTCCTATTTATATTTATATTTTACATCCTCAATTTAGCATTATGGACAGGGAAAGACCTAATCTAAGATCTGCACTAAAATATTTAGCCTGCAAATTCATACCGTCATCGTAGCATGCATGGATTCGACTCATATGAATGGGATTTCCATGAAAAAGATTGTGGGCCGAAAATGGGTGATCACTGTACAATTCTCTTCTGTTTCCTATTTATATTTATATTTAACCTCCTCAATTTAGCATTATGGTAAGGGAAAGACCTAATCTAAGATCTGCACAAAAATATTTAGCCTTCAAATTCATACTGTCATCGTAGCATGCATGGACTCGACTCATATGAATGGGATTTCCATGAAAAAGATTGTGGGCCGAAAATGGGTGATCACTGTACATTTTTCTTCTGTTTCCTATTTATATTTATATTTTACCTCCTCAATTTAGCATTATTGACAGGGAAAGACCTAATCTAAGATCTGCACAAAAATATTTAGCCTTCATATTCATACCGTCATCGTAGCATGCATGGACTCGCCTCCTATGAATGGGATTTCCATGAAAAATATTGTGGGCAGAAAATGGGTGATCACTGTACATTTCTATTCTGTTTCCTATTTATATTTCTATTTTACCTCCTCAATTTAGCATTATGGACAGGGAAAGACCTAATCTAAGATCTGCCCAAAAATATTTACCCGTCAATTCATACCGTCATTGTAGCATGCATGGACTCGACTCATATGAATGGGATTTCCATGAAAAAGATTGTGGGCCGAAAATGGGTGACCACTGTACATTTCTCTTCTGTTCCCTATTTATATTTATATTTTACCTCCTCAATTTAGCATTATGGACAGGGAAAGACCTAATCTAAGATCTGCACAAAAATATTTAGCCTTCAAATTCATACCGTCATCGTAGCATGCATGGACTCGACTCATATGAATGGGATTTCCATGAAAAAGATTGAGGGCCGAAAATGGGTGATCACCGTACATTTCTCTTCTGTTTTCTATTTATTTTTCTATTTTACCTCCTCAATTTAGCATTATTGACAGGGAAAGACCTAATCTAAGATCTGCACAAAAATATTTAGCCTTCAAATTCATACCGTCATCGTAGCATGCATGGACTCGACTCATATGAATGGGATTTCCATGAAAAAGATTGTGGGCCGAAAATGGGTGATCACTGTACATTTCTCTTCTGTTTCCTATTTATATTTATATTTTACCTCCTCAATTTAGCATTATGGACAGGGAAAGACCTAATCTAAGATCTGCACAAAAATATTGAGCCTTCAAATTCATACCGTCATCGTAGCATGCAAGGACTCGAATCATATGAATGGGAATTCCATGAAAAAGATTGTGGGCCGAAAATGGGTGATCACTGTACATTTCTCTTCTGTTTCCTATTTATATTTATATTTTACCTCCTCAATTTAGCATTATGGACAGGGAAAGACCTAATCTAAGATCTGCACAAAAATATTTAGCCTTCAAAATCATACCGTCATCGTAGCATGCATGGACTCGACTCATATGAATGGGATTTCCATGAAAAAGATTGTGGGCCGAAAATGGGTGATCACTGTACATTTCTCTTCTGTTTCCTATTTATATTTATATTTTACATCCTCAATTTAGCATTATGGACAGTGAAAGACCTAATCTAAGATCTGCACTAAAATATTTAGCCTGCAAATTCATACCGTCATCGTAGCATGCATGGACTCGACTCATATGAATGGGATTTCCATGAAAAAGATTGTGGGCCGAAAATGGGTGATCACTGTACAATTCTCTTCTGTTTCCTATTTATATTTATATTTTACCTCCTCAATTTAGCATTATGGACAGGGAAAGACCTAATCTAAGATCTGCACAAAAATATTTAGCCTTCAAATTCCTACCGTCATCGTAGCCTGCATGAACTCGACTCATATGAATGGGATTTCCATGAAAAAGTTTGTGGGCCGAAAAAGGGTGATCACTGTACATTTCTCTTCTGTTTCCTATTTATATTTCTATTTTACCTCCTCAATTTAGCATTATGGACAGTGAAAGACCTAATCTAAGATCTGCACAAAAATATGTTGCCTTCAAATTCATACCGTCATCGTAGCATGCATGGACTCGACTCATATGAATGGGATTTCCATGAAAAAGATTGTGGGCCGAAAATGGGTGATCACTGTACATTTTTCTTCTGTTTCCTATTTATATTTATATTTTACCTCCTCAATTTAGCATTATTGACAGGGAAAGACCTAATCTAAGATCTGCACAAAAATATTTAGCCTTCATATTCATACCGTCATCGTAGCATGCATGGACTCGACTCATATGAATGGGATTTCCATGAAAAATATTGTGGGCAGAAAATGGGTGATCACTGTACATTTCTCTTCTGTTTCCTATTTATATTTCTATTTTACGTCCTCAATTTAGCATTATGGACAGGGAAAGACCTAATCTAAGATCTGCCCAAAAATATTTACCCTTCAATTCATACCGTCATTGTAGCATGCATGGACTCGACTCATATGAATGGGATTTCCATGAAAAAGATTGTGGGCCGAAAATGGGTGATCACTGTACATTTCTCTTCTGTTCCCTATTTATATTTATATTTTACCTCCTCAATTTAGCATTATGGACAGGGAAAGACCTAATCTAAGATCTGCACAAAAATATTTAGCCTTCAAATTCATACCGTCATCGTAGCATGCATGGACTCGACTCATATGAATGGGATTTCCATGAAAAAGATTGAGGGCCGAAAATGGGTGATCACCGTACATTTCTCTTCTGTTTTCTATTTATTTTTCTATTTTACCTCCTCAATTTAGCATTATTGACAGGGAAAGACCTAATCTAAGATCTGCACAAAAATATTTAGCCTTCAAATTCATACCGTCATCGTAGCATGCATGGACTCGACTCATATGAATGGGATTTCCATGAAAAAGATTGTGGGCCGAAAATGGGTGATCACTGTACATTTCTCTTCTGTTTCCTATTTATATTTATATTTTACCTCCTCAATTTAGCATTATGGACAGGGAAAGACCTAATCTAAGATCTGCACAAAAATATTGAGCCTTCAAATTCATACCGTCATCGTAGCATGCAAGGACTCGAATCATATGAATGGGAATTCCATGAAAAAGATTGTGGGCCGAAAATGGGTGATCACTGTACATTTCTCTTCTGTTTCCTATTTATATTTATATTTTACCTCCTCAATTTAGCATTATGGACAGGGAAAGACCTAATCTAAGATCTGCACAAAAATATTTAGCCTTCAAAATCATACCGTCATCGTAGCATGCATGGACTCGACTCATATGAATGGGATTTCCATGAAAAAGATTGTGGGCCGAAAATGGGTGATCACTGTACATTTCTCTTCTGTTTCCTATTTATATTTATATTTTACATCCTCAATTTAGCATTATGGACAGGGAAAGACCTAATCTAAGATCTGCACTAAAATATTTAGCCTGCAAATTCATACCGTCATCGTAGCATGCATGGACTCGACTCATATGAATGGGATTTCCATGAAAAAGATTGTGGGCCGAAAATGGGTGATCACTGTACAATTCTCTTCTGTTTCCTATTTATATTTATATTTTACCTCCTCAATTTAGCATTATGGACAGGGAAAGACCTAATCTAAGATCTGCACAAAAATATTTAGCCTTCAAATTCCTACCGTCATCGTAGCCTGCATGGACTCGACTCATATGAATGGGATTTCCATGAAAAAGATTGTGGGCCGAAAAAGGGTGATCACTGTACATTTCTCTTCTGTTTCCTATTTATATTTCTATTTTACCTCCTCAATTTAGCATTATGGACAGTGAAAGACCTAATCTAAGATCTGCACAAAAATATTTTGCCTTCAAATTCATACCGTCATCGTAGCATGCATGGACTCGACTCATATGAATGGGATTTCCATGAAAAAGATTGTGGGCCGAAAATGGGTGATCACTGTACATTTTTCTTCTGTTTCCTATTTATATTTATATTTTACCTCCTCAATTTAGCATTATTGACAGGGAAAGACCTAATCTAAGATCTGCACAAAAATATTTAGCCTTCATATTCATACCGTCATCGTAGCATGCATGGACTCGACTCATATGAATGGGATTTCCATGAAAAATATTGTGGGCAGAAAATGGGTGATCACTGTACATTTCTCTTCTGTTTCCTATTTATATTTCTATTTTACGTCCTCAATTTAGCATTATGGACAGGGAAAGACCTAATCTAAGATCTGCCCAAAAATATTTACCCTTCAATTCATACCGTCATTGTAGCATGCATGGACTCGACTCATATGAATGGGATTTCCATGAAAAAGATTGTGGGCCGAAAATGGGTGATCACTGTACATTTCTCTTCTGTTCCCTATTTATATTTATATTTTACCTCCTCAATTTAGCATTATGGACAGGGAAAGACCTAATCTAAGATCTGCACAAAAATATTTAGCCTTCAAATTCATACCGTCATCGTAGCATGCATGGACTCGACTCATATGAATGGGATTTCCATGAAAAAGATTGAGGGCCGAAAATGGGTGATCACCGTACATTTCTCTTCTGTTTTCTATTTATTTTTCTATTTTACCTCCTCAATTTAGCATTATTGACAGGGAAAGACCTAATCTAAGATCTGCACAAAAATATTTAGCCTTCAAATTCATACCGTCATCGTAGCATGCATGGACTCGACTCATATGAATGGGATTTCCATGAAAAAGATTGTGGGCCGAAAATGGGTGATCACTGTACATTTCTCTTCTGTTTCCTATTTATATTTATATTTTACCTCCTCAATTTAGCATTATGGACAGGGAAAGACCTAATCTAAGATCTGCACAAAAATATTGAGCCTTCAAATTCATACCGTCATCGTAGCATGCATGGACTCGAATCATATGAATGGGAATTCCATGAAAAAGATTGTGGGCCGAAAATGGGTGATCACTGTACATTTCTCTTCTGTTTCCTATTTATATTTATATTTTACCTCCTCAATTTAGCATTATGGACAGGGAAAGACCTAATCTAAGATCTGCACAAAAATATTTAGCCTTCAAAATCATACCGTCATCGTAGCATGCATGGACTCGACTCATATGAATGGGATTTCCATGAAAAAGATTGTGGGCCGAAAATGGGTGATCACTGTACATTTCTCTTCTGTTTCCTATTTATATTTATATTTTACATCCTCAATTTAGCATTATGGACAGGGAAAGACCTAATCTAAGATCTGCACAAAAATATTTAGCCTTCAAATTCATACCGTCATCGTAGCATGCATGGACTCGACTCATATGAATGGGATTTCCATGAAAAAGATTGAGGGCCGAAAATGGGTGATCACCGTACATTTCTCTTCTGTTTTCTATTTATTTTTCTATTTTACCTCCTCAATTTAGCATTATTGACAGGGAAAGACCTAATCTAAGATCTGCACAAAAATATTTAGCCTTCAAATTCATACCGTCATCGTAGCATGCATGGACTCGACTCATATGAATGGGATTTCCATGAAAAAGATTGTGGGCCGAAAATGGGTGATCACTGTACATTTCTCTTCTGTTTCCTATTTATATTTCTATTTTACCTCCTCAATTTAGCATTATGGACAGGGAAAGACCTAATCTAAGATCTGCACAAAAATATTTAGCCTTCAAATTCATACCGTCATCGTAGCATGCATGGACTCGACTCATATGAATGGGAATTCCATGAAAAAGATTGTGGGCCGAAAATGGGTGATCACTGTACATTTCTCTTCTGTTTCCTATTTATATTTCTATTTTACCTCCTCAATTTAGCATTATGGACAGGGAAAGACCTAATCTAAGATCTGCACAAAAATATTTAGCCTTCAAATTCATACCGTCATCGTAGCATGCATGGACTCGACTCATATGAATGGGAATTCCATGAAAAAGATTGTGGGCCGAAAATGGGTGATCACTGTACATTTCTCTTCTGTTTCCTATTTATGTTTATATTTTACCTCCTCAATTTAGCATTATGGACAGGGAAAGACCTAATCTAAGATCTGCACAAAAATATTTAGCCTTCAAAATCATACCGTCATCGTAGCATGCATGGACTCGACTCATATGAATGGGATTTCCATGAAAAAGATTGTGGGCAGAAAATGGGTGATCACTGTACATTACTCTTCTGTTTCCTATTTATATTTCTATTTTACATCCTCAATTTAGCATTATGGACAGGGAAAGACCTAATCTAAGATCTGCACAAAAATATTTAGCCTTAAAATTCATACCGTCATCGTAGCATGCATGGACTCGACTCATATGAATGGGATTTCCATGAAAAAGATTGTGGGCCGTAAATGGGAGATCACTGTACATTTCTCTTCTGTTTCCTATTTATATTTCTATTTAACCTCCTCAATTTAGCATTATGGACAGGGAAAGACCTAATCTAAGATCTGGAACAAAAATATTTAGCCTGCAAATTCATACCGTCATCGTAGCATGCATGGACTCGACTCATATGAATGGGATTTCCATGAAAAAGATTGTGGGCAAAAAATGGGTGATCACTGTACATTTCTCTTCTGTTTCCTATTTATATTTATATTTAACCTCCTCAATTTAGCATTATGGACAGGGAAAGACCTAATCTAAGATCTGCACAAAAATATTTAGCCTTCAAATTCATACCGTCATCGTAGCATGCATGGACTCGACTCATATGAAAGGGATTTCCATGAAGAAGATTGTGGGCCGAAAATGGGTGATCACTGTACATTTCTCTTCTGTTTCCTATTTATATTTCTATTTTACCTCCTCAATTTAGCATTATGGACAGGGAAAGACCTAATCTAAGATCTGCACAAAAATATTTAGCCTTCAAATTCATACCGTCATCGTAGCATGCATGGACTCGACTCATATGAAAGGGATTTCCATGAAGAAGATTGTGGGCCCAAAATGGGTGATCACTGTACATTTCTCTTCTGTTTCCTATTTATATTTCTATTTTACCTCCTCAATTTAGCATTATGGACAGGGAAAGACCTAATCTAAGATCTGCCCAAAAATACTTACCCTTCAATTCATACCGTCATTGTAGCATGCATGGACTCGACTCATATGACTGGGATTTCCACGAAAAATATTGTGGGCAGAAAATGGGTGATCACTGTACATTTCTCTTCTGTTTCCTATATATATTTCTATTTTACCTCCTCAATTTAGCATTATGGACAGAGAAGGTCTAAGATCTACACAAAAATATTTAGCCTTCAAATTCATACCGTGATTGTAGCATGTATGGACTCGACTCATATGACTGGGATTTCCATGAAAAAGATTGTGGGCCGAAAATGGGTGATCACTGTACATTTCTCTTCTGTTTCCTATTTATATTTCTATTTTACCTCCTCAATTTAGCATTATGGACAGGGAAAGACCTAATCTAAGATCTGCACAAAAATATTTAGCCTTCAAATTCATACCGTCATCGTAGCATGCATGGACTCGACTCATATGAATGGGATTTCCATGTTAAAGATTGTGGGCCGAAAATGGGTGATCACTGTACATTTCTCTTCTGTTTCCTTTTCATATTTCTATATTACCTCCTCAATTTAGCCTTATGGACAGGGAAAGACCTAATCAAAGATCTGCACAAAAATATTTTGCCTTCAAATTCATACCGTCATCGTAGCATGCATGGACTCGACTCATATGACTGGGATTTCCATGAAAAATATTGTGGGCAGAAAATGGGTGATCACTGTACATTTCTCTTCTGTTTCCTATTTATATTTCTATTTTACCTCCTCAATTTAGCATTATGGACAGGGAAAGACCTAATCTAATATCTGCACAAAAATATTTTGCCTTCAAATTCATACCGTCATCGTAGCATGCATGGACTCGATTCATATGAATGGGATTTCAATGAAAAAGATTGTGGGCCGAAACTGCGTGATCACTGTACATTTCTCTTCTGTTTCCTATTTATATTTCTATTTTACCTCCTCAATTTAGCATTATGGACAGGGAAAGACCTAATCTAAGATCTGCACAAAAATATTTAGCCTTCAAATTCATACCGTCATCGTAGCATGCATGGACTCGACTCATATGAATGGGAATTCCATGAAAAAGATTGTGGGCCGAAAATGGGTGATCACTGTACATTTCTCTTCTGTTTCCTATTTATGTTTATATTTTACCTCCTCAATTTAGCATTATGGACAGGGAAAGACCTAATCTAAGATCTGCACAAAAATATTTAGCCTTCAAAATCATACCGTCATCGTAGCATGCATGGACTCGACTCATATGAATGGGATTTCCATGAAAAAGATTGTGGGCCGTAAATGGGAGATCACTGTACATTTCTCTTCTGTTTCCTATTTATATTTCTATTTAACCTCCTCAATTTAGCATTATGGACAGGGAAAGACCTAATCTAAGATCTGGAACAAAAATATTTAGCCTGCAAATTCATACCGTCATCGTAGCATGCATGGACTCGACTCATATGAATGGGATTTCCATGAAAAAGATTGTGGGCCGAAAATGGGTGATCACTGTACATTTCTCTTCTGTTTCCTATTTATATTTATATTTAACCTCCTCAATTTAGCATTATGGACAGGGAAAGACCTAATCTAAGATCTGCACAAAAATATTTAGCCTTCAAATTCATACCGTCATCGTAGCATGCATGGACTCGACTCATATGAAAGGGATTTCCATGAAGAAGATTGTGGGCCGAAAATGGGTGATCACTGTACATTTCTCTTCTGTTTCCTATTTATATTTCTATTTTACCTCCTCAATTTAGCATTATGGACAGGGAAAGACCTAATCTAAGATCTGCACAAAAATATTTAGCCATCAAATTCATACCGTGATTGTAGCATGTATGGACTCGACTCATATGACTGGGATTTCCATGAAAAAGATTGTGGGCCGAAAATGGGTGATCACTGTACATTTCTCTTCTGTTTCCTATTTATATTTCTATTTTACCTCCTCAATTTAGCATTATGGACAGGGAAAGACCTAATCTAAGATCTGCACAAAAATATTTAGCCTTCAAATTCATACCGTCATCGTAGCATGCATGGACTCGACTCATATGAATGGGATTTCCATGTTAAAGATTGTGGGCCGAAAATGGGTGATCACTGTACATTTCTCTTCTGTTTCCTTTTCATATTTCTATATTACCTCCTCAATTTAGCCTTATGGACAGGGAAAGACCTAATCAAAGATCTGCACAAAAATATTTTGCCTTCAAATTCATACCGTCATCGTAGCATGCATGGACTCGACTCATATGACTGGGATTTCCATGAAAAATATTGTGGGCAGAAAATGGGTGATCACTGTACATTTCTCTTCTGTTTCCTATTTATATTTCTATTTTACCTCCTCAATTTAGCATTATGGACAGGGAAAGACCTAATCTAATATCTGCACAAAAATATTTTGCCTTCAAATTCATACCGTCATCGTAGCATGCATGGACTCGATTCATATGAATGGGATTTCAATGAAAAAGATTGTGGGCCGAAACTGCGTGATCACTGTACATTTCTCTTCTGTTTCCTATTTATATTTCTATTTTACCTCCTCAATTTAGCATTATGGACAGGGAAGGTCTAAGATCTGCACAAAAATATTTATCCTTCAAATTCATACCGTCATCGTAGCATGCATGGACTCGACTCATATGAATGGGATTTCCATGAAAAAGATAGTGGGCCGAAAATGGGTGATCACTGTACATTTCTCTTCTGTTTCCTATTTATATTTCTATTTTACCTCTTCAATTTAGCATTATGGACAGGGAAAGACCTAATCTAAGATCTGCACAAAAATATTTAGCCTTCAAATTCATACCGTCATCGTAGCATGCATGGACTCGACTCATATGAATGGGATTTCCATGAAAAAGATTGTGGGCCGAAAATGGGTGATCACTGTACATTTCTCTTCTGTTTCCTATTTATATTTATATTTTACCTCCACAATTTAGCATTATGGAGACGGAAAGACCTAATCTAAGATCTGCACAAAAATATTTAGCCTTTAAATTCATACCGTCATCGTAGCATGCATGGACTCGACTCATATGAATGGGATTTCCATGAAAAAGTTTGTGGGCCGAAAATGGGTGATCACTGTACATTTCTTTTCTGTTTACTATTTATATTTCTTTTACCTCCTCAATTTAGCATTATGGACAGGGAAAGACCTAATCTAAGATCTGCACAAAAATATTTTGCCTTCAAATTAATACCGTCATCGTAGCATGCATGGACTCGACTCATATGAATGGGATTTCCATGAAAAAGATTGTGGGCCGAAACTGGGTGATCACTGTACATTTCTCTTCTGTTTCCTATTCATATTTCTAATTACCTCCTCAATTTAGCATTATGGACAGGGAAGGTCTAAGATCTGCACAAAAATATTTAGCCTTCAAATTCATACTGTCATCGTAGCATGCATGGACTCGACTCATATGAATGGGATTTCCATGAAAAAGATAGTGGGCCGAAAATGGTTGATCACTGTACATTTCTCTTCTGTTTCCTATTTATATTTCTATTTTACCTCTTCAATTTAGCATTAAGGACAGGGAAAGACCTAATCTATAATCTGCACAAATATATTTAGCCTTCAAATTCATACCGTCATCGTAGCATGCATGGACACGACTCATATGAATGGGATTTCCATGAAAAATATTGTGGGCCGAAAATGGGTGATCACTGTACATTTCTCTTCTGTTTCCTATTTATATTTATATTTTACCTCCTCAATTTTGCATTATAGACAGATAAAGTCCTAATCTAAGATCTGCACAAAAATATTTAGCCTTCAAATTCATACCGTCATCGTAGCATGCATGGACTCGACTCATATGAATGGGATTTCCATGAAAAAGATTGTGGGCCGAAAATGGGTGATCACTGTACATTTCTATTCTGTTTCCTATTTATATTTATATTTTACCTCCTCAATTTAGCATTATGTACAGTGAAAGACCTAATCTAATATCTGCACAAAAATATGTTGCCTTCAAATACATACCGTCATCGTAGCATGCATGGACTAGACTCATATGAATGAGATTTCCATGAAAAAGATTGTGGGCAGAAAATGGGTGATCACTGTACATTTCTCTTCTGTTTCCTATTTATATTTCTATTTTACCTCCTCAATTTAGCATTATGGACAGGTAAAGTCCTAATCTAAGATCTGCACAAAAATATTTAGCCTTCAAATTCATACCATCAACGTAGCATGCATGGACTCGACTCATCTGAAGGGGATTTCCATGGAAAAGATTGTGGGCCGAAACTGGGTGATCACTGTACATTTCTCTTCTGTTTCCTATTTATATTTCTATTTTACCTCCTCAATTTAGCATTATGGACAGGGAAGGTCTAAGATCTGCAAAAAAAATATTTAGCCTTCAAATTCATACTGTCATCGTAGCATGCATGGACTCGACTCATATGAATGGGATTTCCATGAAAAAGATAGTGGGCCGAAAATGGGTGATCACTGTACATTTCTCTTCTGTTTCCTATTTATATTTCTATATTACCTCTTCAATTTAGCATTAAGGACAGGGAAAGACCTAATCTATAATCTGCACAAATATATTTAGCCTTCAAATTCATACCGTCATCGTAGCATGCATGGACTCGACTCATATGAATGGGATTTCCATGAAAAAGATTGTGGGCCGAAAATGGGTGATCACTGTACATTTCTCTTCTGTTTCCTATTTATATTTATATTTTACCTCCTCAATTTTGCATTATAGACAGGTAAAGTCCTAATCTAAGATCTGCACAAAAATATTTAGCCTTCAAATTCATACCGTCATCGTAGCATGCATGGACTCGACTCATATGAATGGGATTTCCATGGAAAAGATTGTGGGCGGAAAATGGGTGATCACTGTACATTTCTCTTCTGTTTCCTATTTATATTTCTATTTTACCTCCTCAATTTAGCATTATGGACAGGGAAAGACCTAATCTAAGATCTGCACAAAAATATTTATCCTTCAAATTCATACCGTCATCGTAGCATGTATGGACTCGACTCATATGAATGGGATTTCCATGAAAAAGATTGTGGGCCGAAAATGGTTTATCACTGTACATTTCTCTTCTGTTTCCTATTTATATTTCTATTTTACCTCCTCAATTTTGCATTATAGACAGGTAAAGTCGTAATCTAATATCTGCACAAAAATATTTAGCCTTCATATTAATACCGTCATCGTAGCATGCATGGACTCGACTCATATGAATGGGATTTCCATGAAAAAGATTGTGGGCCGAAACTGGGTGATCACTGTACATTTCTCTTCTGTTTCCTATTCATATTTCTAATTACCTCCTCAATTTAGCATTATGGACAGGGAAGGTCTAAGATCTGCACAAAAATATTTAGCCTTCAAATTCATACCGTCATCGTAGCATGCATGGACTCGACTCATATGAATGGGATTTCCACGAAAAAGATTGTGGGCCGAAAATGGGTGATCACTGTACATTTCTCTTCTGTTTCCTATTCATAATTATATTTTACCTCCACAATTTAGCATTATGGAGAGGGAAAGAACTAATCTAAGATCTGCACAAAAATATTTAGCCTTCAAATTCATACCGTCATCGTAGCATGCATGGAGTCGACTCATATGAATGGGAATTCCATGAAAAAGATTGTGGGCCGAAAATGGGTGATCACTATACATTTATCTTCTGTTTCCTATTTATATTTATATTTTACCTCCTCAATTTAGCATTATGGACAGGGAAAGACCTAATCTAAGATCTGCACAAACATATTAACCTTCTGATTCATACCGTCATCGTAGCATGCATGGACTCGACTCATATGAATGGGATTTCCATGAAAAAGATTGTGGGCCGAAAATGGGTGATCACTGTACATTTCTCTTCTGTTTCCTATTTATATTTATATTTTACCTCCTCAATTTAGCATTATGGACAAGGATAGACCTAATCTAAGATCTGCACAAAAATATTTAGCCTTCAAATTCATACCGTGATTGTAGCATGTATGGACTCGACTCATATGACTGGGATTTCCATGAAAAAGATTGTGGGCCGAAAATGGGTTATCACTGTAAATTTCTCTTCTGTTTCCTATTTATATTTCTATTTTACCTCCTCAATTTAGCATTATGGACAGGGAAAGACCTAATCTAAGATCTGCACAAAAATATTTATCCTTCAAATTCATACCATCATCGTAGCATGCATGGACTCGACTCATATGAATGGGATTTCCATGAAAAAGATTGTGGGCCGAAAATGGGTTATCACTGTACATTTCTCTTCTGTTTCCTATTTATATTTATATTTTACCTCCGCAATTTAGCATTATGGACAGGGAAAGACCTAATCTGAGACCTGCACAAAAATATTTAGCCTTCAAATTCGTACCGTCATCGTAGCATGCATGGACTAGACTCATATGAATGGGATTTCCATGTTAAAGATTGTGGGCCGAAAATGGGTGATCACTGTACATTTCTCTTCTGTTTCCTATTTATATTTATATTTTACCTCCGCAATTTAGCATTATGGACAGGGAAAGACCTAATCTAAGGTCTGCACAAAAATATTTAGCCTTCAAATTCATACCGTCATCGTAGCATGCATGGACTAGTCTCATATGACTGGGATTTCCATGAAAAAGATTGTGGGCCGAAAATGGGTGATCACTGTACATTTCTCTTCTGTTTCCTGTTTATATTTATATTTTACCTCCGCAATTTAGCATTATGGACAGGTAAAGTCCTAATCTAAGATCTGCACAAAAATATTAACCTTCTAATTCATACCGTCATCGTAGCATGCATGGACTCGACTCATATGAATGGGATTTCCATGAAAAAGATAGTGGGCCGAAAATGGGTGATCACTGTACATTTCTCTTCTGTTTCCTATTTATATTTCTATTTTACCTCCTCAATTTAGCATTATGTACAGGGAAAGACCTAATCTAATATCTGCACTAAAATATGTTGCCTTCAAATTCATACCGTCATCGTAGCATGCATGGACTCGACTCATATGACTGGGATTTCCATGAAAAAGATTGTGGGCCGAAAATGGGTGATCACTGTACATTTCTCTTCTGTTTCCTATTTATATTTCTATTTTACCTCCTCAATTTAGCATTATAGACAGGTAAAGTCCTAATCTAAGATCTGCACAAAAATATTTAGCCTTCAAATAAATACCGTCATCGTAGCACGCATGGACTCGACTCATATGAATGGGATGTCCATGAAAAAGATTGTGGGCCGAAAATGGGTGATCACTGTACATTTCTCTTCTGTTTCCTGTTTATATTTATATTTTACCTCCGCAATTTAGCATTATGGACAGGGAAAGACCTAATCTAAGATCTGCACAAAAATATTAAGCCTTCAAATTCATACCGTCATCGTAGCATGCATGGACTCGACTCATATGAATGGGATTTCCAAGAAAAAGATTGTGGGCCGAAAATGGGTGATCACTGTACATTTCTCTTCTGTTTCCTATTTATATTTATATTTTACCTCCTCAATTTAGCATTATGGACAAGGAAAGACCTAATCTAAGATCTGCACAAAAATATTTAGCCTTCAAATTCATACCGTGATTGTATCATGTATGGACTCGACTCATATGACTGGGATTTCCATGAAAAAGACTGTGGGCCGAAAATGGGTGATCACTGTACATTTCTCTTCTGTTTCCTATTTATATTTCTATTTTACCTCCTCAATTTAGACTTATGGACAAGGAAAGACCTAATCTAAGATCTGGACAAAAATATTTAGCCTTCAAATTCAAACCGTGATCGTAGCATGCATGGACTCGACTCATATGACTGGGATTTCCATCAAAAAGATTGTGGGCCGAAAATGGGTGATCACTGTACATTTCTCTTCTGTTTCCTATTTATATTTCTATTTTACCTCCTCAATTTAGCATTATAGACAGGTAAAGTCCTAATCTAAGATCTGCACAAAAATATTTAGCCTTCAAATTGATACCGTCATCGTAGCATGCATGGACTGGACTCATATGACTGGGATTTCCATGAAAAATATTGTGGGCAGAAAATGGGTGATCACTGTACATTTCTCTTCTGTTTCCTATTTATATTTATATTTTACCTCCTCAATTTAGCATTATGGACAGGGAAAGACCTAATCTAATATCTGCACAAAAATATGTTGCCTTCAAATTAATACCGTCATCGTAGCATGCATGGACTCGACTCATATGAATGGGATTTCCATGAAAAAGATTGTGGGCCGAAACTGGGTGATCACTGTACATTTCTCTTCTGTTTCCTATTCATATTTCTAATTACCTCCTCAATTTAGCATTATGGACAGGGAAGGTCTAAGATCTGCACAAAAATATTTAGCCTTCAAATTCATACCGTCATCGTAGCATGCATGGACTCGACTCATATGAATGGGATTTCCACGAAAAAGATTGTGGGCCGAAAATGGGTGATCACTGTACATTTCTCTTCTGTTTCCTATTCATATTTATATTTTACCTCCACAATTTAGCATTATGGAGAGGGAAAGAACTAATCTAAGATCTGCACAAAAATATTTAGCCTTCAAATTCATACCGTCATCGTAGCATGCATGGAGTCGACTCATATGAATGGGAATTCCATGAAAAAGATTGTGGGCCGAAAATGGGTGATCACTATACATTTATCTTCTGTTTCCTATTTATATTTATATTTTACCTCCTCAATTTAGCATTATGGACAGGGAAAGACCTAATCTAATATCTGCACAAAAATATTAACCTTCTGATTCATACCGTCATCGTAGCATGCATGGACTCGACTCATATGAATGGGATTTCCATGAAAAAGATTGTGGGCCGAAAATGGGTGATCACGGTACATTTCTCTTCTGTTTCCTATTTATATTTATATTTTACCTCCTCAATTTAGTATTATGGACAAGGAAAGACCTAATCTAAGATCTGCACAAAAATATTTTGCCTTCAAATTCATACCGTGATTGTAGCATGTATGGACTCGACTCATATGACTGGGATTTCCATGAAAAAGATTGTGGGCCGAAAATGGGTTATCACTGTACATTTCTCTTCTGTTTCCTATTTATATTTATATTTTACCTCCGCAATTTAGCATTATGGACAGGGAAAGACCTAATCTGAGACCTGCACAAAATTATTTAGCCTTCAAATTCGTACCGTCATCGTAGCATGCATGGACTAGACTCATATGAATGGGATTTCCATGTTAAAGATTGTGGGCCGAAAATGGGTGATCACTGTACATTTCTCTTCTGTTTCCTATTTATATTTATATTTTACCTCCGCAATTTAGCATTATGGACAGGGAAAGACCTAATCTAAGATCTGCACAAAAATATTTAGCCTTCAAATTCATACCGTCATCGTAGCATGCATGGACTAGACTCATATGACTGGGATTTCCATGAAAAAGATTGTGGGCCGAAAATGGGTGATCACTGTACATTTCTCTTCTGTTTCCTATTTATATTTCTATTTTACCTCCTCAATTTAGCATTATAGACAGGTAAAGTCCTAATCTAAGATCTGCACAAAAATATTTAGCCTTCAAATAAATACCGTCATCGTAGCACGCATGGACTCGACTCATATGAATGGGATGTCCATGAAAAAGATTGTGGGCCGAAAATGGGTGATCACTGTACATTTCTCTTCTGTTTCCTGTTTATATTTATATTTTACCTCCGCAATTTAGCATTATGGACAGGGAAAGACCTAATCTAAGATCTGCACAAAAATATTTAGCCTTCAAATTCATACCGTCATCGTAGCATGCATGGACTCGACTCATATGAATGGGATTTCCAAGAAAAAGATTGTGGGCCGAAAATGGGTGATCACTGTACATTTCTCTTCTGTTTCCTATTTATATTTATATTTTACCTCCTCAATTTAGCATTATGGACAAGGAAAGACCTAATCTAAGATCTGCACAAAAATATTTAGCCTTCAAATTCATACCGTGATTGTAGCATGTATGGACTCGACTCATATGACTGGGATTTCCATGAAAAAGACTGTGGGCCGAAAATGGGTGATCACTGTACATTTCTCTTCTGTTTCCTATTTATATTTCTATTTTACCTCCTCAATTTAGACTTATGGACAAGGAAAGACCTAATCTAAGATCTGGACAAAAATATTTAGCCTTCAAATTCAAACCGTGATCGTAGCATGCATGGACTCGACTCATATGACTGGGATTTCCATCAAAAAGATTGTGGGCCGAAAATGGGTGATCACTGTACATTTCTCTTCTGTTTCCTATTTATATTTATATTTTACCTCCGCAATTTAGCATTATGGACAGGGAAAGACCTAATCTAAGATCTGCACAAAAATATTTAGCCTTCAAATTCATACCGTCATCGTAGCATGCATGGAATAGACTCATATGACTGGGATTTCCATGAAAAAGATTGTGGGCCGAAAATGGGTGATCACTGTACATTTCTCTTCTGTTTCCTATTTATATTTCTATTTTACCTCCTCAATTTAGCATTATAGACAGGTAAAGTCCTAATCTAAGATCTGCACAAAAATATTTAGCCTTCAAATAAATACCGTCATCGTAGCACGCATGGACTCGACTCATATGAATGGGATGTCCATGAAAAAGATTGTGGGCCGAAAATGGGTGATCACTGTACATTTCTCTTCTGTTTCCTGTTTATATTTATATTTTACCTCCGCAATTTAGCATTATGGACAGGGAAAGACCTAATCTAAGATCTGCACAAAAATATTTAGCCTTCAAATTCATACCGTCATCGTAGCATGCATGGACTCGACTCATATGAATGGGATTTCCAAGAAAAAGATTGTGGGCCGAAAATGGGTGATCACTGTACATTTCTCTTCTGTTTCCTATTTATATTTATATTTTACCTCCTCAATTTAGCATTATGGACAAGGAAAGACCTAATCTAAGATCTGCACAAAAATATTTAGCCTTCAAATTCATACCGTGATTGTAGCATGTATGGACTCGACTCATATGACTGGGATTTCCATGAAAAAGACTGTGGGCCGAAAATGGGTGATCACTGTACATTTCTCTTCTGTTTCCTATTTATATTTCTATTTTACCTCCTCAATTTAGACTTATGGACAAGGAAAGACCTAATCTAAGATCTGGACAAAAATATTTAGCCTTCAAATTCAAACCGTGATCGTAGCATGCATGGACTCGACTCATATGACTGGGATTTCCATCAAAAAGATTGTGGGCCGAAAATGGGTGATCACTGTACATTTCTCTTCTGTTTCCTATTTATATTTATATTTTACCTCCGCAATTTAGCATTATGGACAGGGAAAGACCTAATCTAAGATCTGCACAAAAATATTTAGCCTTCAAATTCATACCGTCATCGTAGCATGCATGGACTCGACTCATATGAATGGGATTTCCAAGAAAAAGATTGTGGGCCGAAAATGGGTGATCACTGTACATTTCTCTTCTGTTTCCTATTTATATTTATATTTTACCTCCTCAATTTAGCATTATGGACAAGGAAAGACCTAATCTAAGATCTGCACAAAAATATTTAGCCTTCAAATTCATACCGTGATTGTAGCATGTATGGACTCGACTCATATGACTGGGATTTCCATGAAAAAGACTGTGGGCCGAAAATGGGTGATCACTGTACATTTCTCTTCTGTTTCCTATTTATATTTCTATTTTACCTCCTCAATTTAGACTTATGGACAAGGAAAGACCTAATCTAAGATCTGGACAAAAATATTTAGCCTTCAAATTCAAACCGTGATCGTAGCATGCATGGACTCGACTCATATGACTGGGATTTCCATCAAAAAGATTGTGGGCCGAAAATGGGTGATCACTGTACATTTCTCTTCTGTTTCCTATTTATATTTCTATTTTACCTCCTCAATTTAGCATTATAGACAGGTAAAGTCCTAATCTAAGATCTGCACAAAAATATTTAGCCTTCAAATTGATACCGTCATCGTAGCATGCATGGACTGGACTCATATGACTGGGATTTCCATGAAAAATATTGTGGGCAGAAAATGGGTGATCACTGTACATTTCTCTTCTGTTTCCTATTTATATTTCTATTTTACCTCCTCAATTTAGCATTATGGACAGGGAAAGACCTAATCTAATATCTGCACAAAAATATGTTGCCTTCAAATTAATACCGTCATCGTAGCATGCATGGACTCGACTCATATGAATGGGATTTCCATGAAAAAGATTGTGGGCCGAAACTGGGTGATCACTGTACATTTCTCTTCTGTTTCCTATTCATATTTCTAATTACCTCCTCAATTTAGCATTATGGACAGGGAAGGTCTAAGATCTGCACAAAAATATTTAGCCTTCAAATTCATACCGTCATCGTAGCATGCATGGACTCGACTCATATGAATGGGATTTCCACGAAAAAGATTGTGGGCCGAAAATGGGTGATCACTGTACATTTCTCTTCTGTTTCCTATTCATATTTATATTTTACCTCCACAATTTAGCATTATGGAGAGGGAAAGAACTAATCTAAGATCTGCACAAAAATATTTAGCCTTCAAATTCATACCGTCATCGTAGCATGCATGGAGTCGACTCATATGAATGGGAATTCCATGAAAAAGATTGTGGGCCGAAAATGGGTGATCACTATACATTTATCTTCTGTTTCCTATTTATATTTATATTTTACCTCCTCAATTTAGCATTATGGACAGGGAAAGACCTAATCTAAGATCTGCACAAAAATATTAACCTTCTGATTCATACCGTCATCGTAGCATGCATGGACTCGACTCATATGAATGGGATTTCCATGAAAAAGATTGTGGGCCGAAAATGGGTGATCACTGTACATTTCTCTTCTGTTTCCTATTTATATTTATATTTTACCTCCTCAATTTAGTATTATGGACAAGGAAAGACCTAATCTAAGATCTGCACAAAAATATTTTGCCTTCAAATTCATACCGTGATTGTAGCATGTATGGACTCGACTCATATGACTGGGATTTCCATGAAAAAGATTGTGGGCCGAAAATGGGTTATCACTGTACATTTCTCTTCTGTTTCCTATTTATATTTATATTTTACCTACGCAATTTAGCATT
Organism: Acanthosepion lycidas; assembly: GCA_963932145.1. Classification (NCBI taxonomy): domain Eukaryota; kingdom Metazoa; phylum Mollusca; class Cephalopoda; order Sepiida; family Sepiidae; genus Acanthosepion; species Acanthosepion lycidas. Next base: position 443,050 of record OZ010604.1, on the reverse strand, counting down.
ATGGACAGGGAAAGACCTAATCTGAGACCTGCACAAAAATATTTAGCCTTCAAATTCGTACCGTCATCGTAGCATGCATGGACTAGACTCATATGAATGGGATTTCCATGTTAAAGATTGTGGGCCGAAAATGGGTGATCACTGTACATTTCTCTTCTGTTTCCTATTTATATTTATATTTTACCTCCGCAATTTAGCATTATGGACAGGGAAAGACCTAATCTAAGATCTGCACAAAAATATTTAGCCTTCAAATTCATACCGTCATCGTAGCATGCATGGACTAGACTCATATGACTGGGATTTCCATGAAAAAGATTGTGGGCCGAAAATGGGGGATCACTGTACATTTCTCTTCTGTTTCCTATTTATATTTCTGTTTTACCTCCTCAATTTAGCATTATAGACAGGTAAAGTCCTAATCTAAGATCTGCACAAAAATATTTAGCCTTCAAATAAATACCGTCATCGTAGCACGCATGGACTCGACTCAATAAATGGGATGTCCATGAAAAAGATTGTGGGCCTAAAATGGGTGATCACTGTACATTTCTCTTCTGTTTCCTGTTTATATTTATATTTTACCTCCGCAATTTAGCATTATGGACAGGGAAAGACCTAATCTAAGATCTGCACAAAAATATTTAGCCTTCAAATTCATACCGTCATCGTAGCATGCATGGACTCGACTCATATGAATGGGATTTCCAAGAAAAAGATTGTGGGCCGAAAATGGGTGATCACTGTACATTTCTCTTCTGTTTCCTATTTATATTTATATTTTACCTCCTCAATTTAGCATTATGGACAAGGAAAGACCTAATCTAAGATCTGCACAAAAATATTTAGCCTTCAAATTCATACCGTGATTGTAGCATGTATGGACTCGACTCATATGACTGGGATTTCCATGAAAAAGACTGTGGGCCGAAAATGGGTGATCACTGTACATTTCTCTTCTGTTTCCTATTTATATTTCTATTTTACCTCCTCAATTTAGACTTATGGACAAGGAAAGACCTAATCTAAGATCTGGACAAAAATATTTAGCCTTCAAATTCAAACCGTGATCGTAGCATGCATTGACTCGACTCATATGACTGGGATTTCCATCAAAAAGATTGTGGGCCGAAAATGGGTGATCACTGTACATTTCTCTTCTGTTTCCTATTTATATTTCTATTTTACCTCCTCAATTTAGCATTATAGACAGGTAAAGTCCTAATCTAAGATCTGCACAAAAATATTTAGCCTTCAAATTGATACCGTCATCGTAGCATGCATGGACTCGACTCATATGAATGGGATTTCCATGAAAAAGATTGTGGGCCGAAAATGGGTGATCACTGTACATTTCTCTTCTGTTTCCTATTTATATTTCTATTTTACCTCCTCAATTTAGACTTATGGACAAGGAAAGACCTAATCTAAGATCTGGACAAAAATATTTAGCCTTCAAATTCAAACCGTGATCGTAGCATGCATTGACTCGACTCATATGACTGGGATTTCCATCAAAAAGATTGTGGGCCGAAAATGGGTGATCACTGTACATTTCTCTTCTGTTTCCTATTTATATTTCTATTTTACCTCCTCAATTTAGCATTATAGACAGGTAAAGTCCTAATCTAAGATCTGCACAAAAATATTTAGCCTTCAAATTGATACCGTCATCGTAGCATGCATGGACTCGACTCATATGAATGGGATTTCCATGAAAAAGATTGTGGGCCGAAAATGGGTGATCACTGTACATTTCTCTTCTGTTTCCTATTTATATTTCTATTTTACCTCCTCAATTTAGCATTATGTACAGGGAAAGACCTAATCTAATATCTGCACTAAAATATGTTGCCTTCAAATTCATACCGTCATCGTAGCATGCATGGACTAGACTCATATGAATGGGATTTCCATGAAAAAGATTGTTTGCCGAAAATGTGTGATCACTGTACATTTCTCTTCTGTTTCCTATTTATATTTATATTTTACCTCCTCAATTTAGCATTATGGACAGTTAAATCCTAATCTAAGATCTGCACAAAAATATTTAGCCTTCAAATCCATACCATCAAAGTAGCATGCATGGATTCGACTCATATGAATGGGATTTCCATGAAAAAGATTGTGGGCCAAAAATGGGTGATCACTGTACATTTCTCTTCTGTTTCCTATTCATATTTCTATTTTACCTCCTCAATTTAGCATTATGGACAGGGAAAGACCTAATCTAAGATCTGCACAAAAATATTTTGCCTTCAAATTCATACCGTCATCGTAGCATGCATGGACTCGACTCATATGACTGGGATTTCCATGAAAAATATTGTGGGCAGAAAATGGGTGATCACTGTACATTTCTTTTCTGTTTCCTATTTATATTTATATTTTACCTCCTCAATTTAGCATTATGGACAGGGAAAGACCTAATCTAATATCTGCACAAAAATATTAACCTTCTAATTCATACCGTCATCGTAGCATGCATGGACTCGACTCATATGAATGGGATTTCCATGAAAAAGATTGTGGGCCGAAAATGGGTGATCACTGTACATTTCTCTTCTGTTTCCTATTTATATTTATATTTTACCTCCTCAATTTAGCATTATGGAAAAGGAAAGACCTAATCTAAGATCTGCACAGAAATATTTAGCCTTCAAATTCATACCGTGATTTTTAGCATGTATGGACTCGACTCATATGACTGGGATTTCCATGAAAAAGATTGTGGGCCGAAAATGGGTGATCACTGTACATTTCTCTTCTGTTTCCTATTTATATTTCTATATTACCTCCTCAATTTAGCATTATGGACAGGGAAAGACCTAATCTAAGATCTGCACAAAAATATTTAGCCTTCAAATTCATACCGTTATCGTAGCATGCATGGACTCGACTCATATGACTGGGATTTCCACGAAAAATATTGTGGGCAGAAAATGGGTGATCACTGTACATTTCTCTTCTGTTTCCTATATATATTTCTATTTTACCTCCTCAATTTAGCATTATGGACAGGGAAAGACCTAATCTAAGATCTGCACAAAAATATTTAGCCTTCAAATTCATACCGTCATCGTAGCATGCATGGACTCGACTCATATGATTGGGATTTCCAAGAAAAAGATTGTGGGCCGAAAATGGGTGATCACTGTACATTTCTCTTCTGTTTCCTATTTATATTTATATTTTACCTCCTCAATTTAGCATTATGTACAAGGAAAGACCTAATCTAAGATCTGCACAAAAATATTTAGCCTTCAAATTCATACCGTGATTGTAGCATGTATGGACTCGACACATATGACTTGGATTTCCATGAAAAAGATTGTGGGCCGAAAATGGGTGATCACTATACATTTCTCTTCTGTTTCCTATTTATATTTATATTTTAACTCCTCAATTTAGCATTATGGACATGGAAAGACCTAATCTAAGATCTGCACAAAAATATTTAGCCTTCAAATTCATACCGTCATCGTAGCATGCATGGACTCGACTCATATGACTGGGATTTCCAAGAAAAAGATTGTGGGCCGAAAATGGGTGATCACTGTACATTTCTCTTCTGTTTCCTATTTATATTTATATTTTACCTCCTCAATTTAGCATTATGGACAGGGAAAGACCTAATCTAAGATCTGCACAAAAATATTTAGCCTTCAAATTCATACCGTCATCGTAGCATGCATGGACTCGACTCATATGAATGGGATTTCCATGAAAAAGTTTGTGGGCCGAAAATGGGTGATCACTGTACATTTCACTTCTGTTTCCTATTTATATTTCTATTTTACCTCTTCAATTTAGCATTATGGACAGGGAAAGACCTAATCTAAGATCTGCACAAAAATATTTAGCCTTCAAATTCATACCGTCATCGTAGCATGCATGGACTCGACTCATATGAATGGGATTTCCATGAAAAAGTTTGTGGGCCGAAACTGGGTGATCACTATACATTTATCTTGTGTTTCCTACTTATATTTATATTTTACCTCCTCAATTTAGCATTATGGACAGGGAAAGACCTAATCTAAGATCTGCACAAAAATATTAACCTTCTAATTCATACCGTCATCGTAGCATGCATGGACTCGACTCATATGAATGGGATTTCCATGAAAAATATAGTGGGCCGAAAATGGGTGATCACTGTACATTTCTCTTCTGTTTCCTATTTATATTTATATTTTACCTCCTCAATTTAGCATTATGGACAGGGAAAGACCTAATCTAATATCTGCACAAAAATATTTTGCCTTCAAATTCATACCGTCATCGTAGCATGCATGGACTCGACTCATATGAATGGGATTTCCATGAAAAAGATTGTGGGCTGAAAATGGGTGATCACTGTACATTTCTCTTCTGTTTCCTATTGATATTTCTATTTTACCTCCTCAATTTAGCATTATGGACAGGGAAAGACCTAATCTATAATCTGCACAAATATATTTAGCCTTCAAATTCATACCGTCATCGTAGCATGCATGGACTCGACTCATATGAATGGGATTTCCATGAAAAATATGGTGGGCCGAAAATGGGTGATCACTGTACATTTCTCTTCTGTTTCCTATTTATATTTCTATTTTACCTCCTCGATTTAGCATTATGGACAAGGAAAGACCTAATCTAAGATCTGCACAAAAATATTTAGCCTTCAAATTCAAACCGTGATCGTAGCATGCATGGACTCGACTCATATGAATGGGATTTCCATGAAAAAGATTGTGGGCCGAAAATGGGTGATCACTGTACATTTCACTTCTGTTTCCTATTTATATTTCTATTTTACCTCTTCAATTTAGCATTATGGACAGGGAAAGACCTAATCTAAGATCTGCACAAAAATATTTAGCCTTCAAATTCATACCGTCATCGTAGCATGCATGGACTCGACTCATATGAATGGGATTTCCATGAAAAAGTTTGTGGGCCGAAACTGGGTGATCACTATACATTTATCTTGTGTTTCCTACTTATATTTATATTTTACCTCCTCAATTTAGCATTATGGACAGGGAAAGACCTAATCTAAGATCTGCACAAAAATATTAACCTTCTAATTCATACCGTCATCGTAGCATGCATGGACTCGACTCATATGAATGGGATTTCCATGAAAAATATAGTGGGTCGAAAATGGGTGATCACTGTACATTTCTCTTCTGTTTCCTATTTATATTTATATTTTACCTCCTCAATTTAGCATTATGGACAGGGAAAGACCTAATCTAATATCTGCACAAAAATATTTTGCCTTCAAATTCATACCGTCATCGTAGCATGCATGGACTCGACTCATATGAATGGGATTTCCATGAAAAAGATTGTGGGCTGAAAATGGGTGATCACTGTACATTTCTCTTCTGTTTCCTATTGATATTTCTATTTTACCTCCTCAATTTAGCATTATGGACAGGGAAAGACCTAATCTATAATCTGCACAAATATATTTAGCCTTCAAATTCATACCGTCATCGTAGCATGCATGGACTCGACTCATATGAATGGGATTTCCATGAAAAATATTGTGGGCCGAAAATGGGTGATCACTGTACATTTCTCTTCTGTTTCCTATTTATATTTCTATTTTACCTCCTCGATTTAGCATTATGGACAAGGAAAGACCTAATCTAAGATCTGCACAAAAATATTTAGCCTTCAAATTCAAACCGTGATCGTAGCATGCATGGACTCGACTCATATGACTGGGATTTCCATGAAAAAGATTGTGGGCCGAAAATGGGTGATCACTGTACATTTCTCTTCTGTTTCCTATTTATATTTGTATTTTACCTCCTCAATTTAGCATTATTGACAGGGAAAGACCTAATCTAAGATCTGCACAAAAATATTTAGCCTTCAAATTCATACCGTCAACGTAGCATGCATGGACTCGACTCATATGAATGGGATTTCCATGAAAAAGATTGTGGGCCGAAAATGGGTGATCACTGTACATTTCTCTTCTGTTTGCTATTTATATTTATATTTTACCTCCTCAATTTAGCATTATGGACAGGGAAAGACCTAATCTAAGATCTGCACAAAAATATTTATCCCTCAAATTCATACCGTGATCGTAGCACCCATGGGCTCGACTCATATGAATGGGATTTCCATGAAAAAGATTGTGGGCCGAAAATGGGTGATCACTGTACATTTCTCTTCTGTTTCCTATTTATATTTCTATTTTACCTCGTCAATTTAGCATTATGGACAGGGAAAGACCTAATCTAAGATCTGCAGAAAAATATTTAGCCTTCAAAATCATACCGTGATCGTAGCATGCATGGACTCGACTCATATGAATGGGATTTCCATGTTAAAGATTGTGGGCCGAAAATGTGTGGTCAATGTACATTTCTCTTCTGTTTACTATTCATATTTCTATTTTACCTCCTCAATTTAGCATTATGGACAGGGAAAGACCTAATCTAAGATCTGCACAAAAATATATTGCCTTCAAATTCATACCGTCATCGTAGCATGCATGGACTCGACTCATATGAATGGGATTTCCATGAAAAAGATTCTGGGCCGAAAATGGGTGATCACTGTACATTTCTCTTCTGTTTCCTATTTATATTTCTATTTTACCTCCTCAATTTAGCATTATGGACAGGGAAAGACCTAATCTAAGATCTGCACAAAAATATTTAGCCTTCAAATTCATACCGTCATCGTAGCATGCATGGACACGACTCATATGAATGGGATTTCCATGAAAAAGATTGTGGGCCGAAAATGGGTGATCACTGTACATTTCTCTTCTGTTTCCTATTTATATTTCTATTTTACCGCCTCAGTTTAGCATTATGGACAGTGAAAGACCTAATCTAAGATCTGCACAAAAATATTTAGCTTTCAAATTCATACCGTCATCGTAGCATGCATGGACTCGACTCATATGAATGGGATTTCCATGAAAAAGATTGTGGGCCGAAAATGGGTGATCACTGTACATTTCTCTTCTGTTTCCTATTTATATTTCTATTTTCCCTCCTTAATTTAGCATTATGGACAGGGAAAGACCTAATCTAAGATCTGCACAAAAATATTTAGCCTTCAAATTCATACCGACATCGTAGCATGCATGGACTCGACTCATATGAATGGGATTTCCATGAAAAAGATTGTGGGCCTAAATTGGGTGATCACTGTACATTTCTCTTCTGTTTCCTATTTATATTTCTATTTTACCTCCTCAATTTAGCATTATGGACAGGGAAAGACCTAATCTGAGATCTGCACAAAAATATTTAGCCTTCAAATTCATACCGTCATCGTAGCATGCATGGACACGACTGATATGAATGGGATTTCCATGAAAAAGAGTGTGGGCCGAAAATGGGTGATCACTGTACATTTCTCTTCTGTTTCCTATTTATATTTCTATTTTACCTCCTCAATTTAGCATTATGGACAGGGAAAGACATAATCTAAGATCTGCACAAAAATATTTAGCCTTCAAATTCATACCGACATCGTAGCACGCATGGACTCGACTCATCTGAATGGGATTTCCATGAAAAAGATTGTGGGCCTAAATTGGGTGATCACTGTACATTTCTCTTCTGTTTCCTATTTATATTTCTATTTTACCTCCTCAATTTAGCATTATGGACAGGGAAAGACCTAATCTGAGATCTGCACATAAATATTTAACCTTCAAATTCATACCGTGATCGTAGCATGCATGGACACGACTCATATGAATGGGATTTCCATGAAAAAGATTGTGGGCCGAAAATGGGTGATCACTGTACATTTCTCTTCTGTTTCCTATTTATATTTATATTTTACCTCCTCAATTTAGCATTATGGACAGGGAAAGACCTAATCTAAGATCTGCACAAAAATATTTAGCCTTCAAATTCATACCGTGATCGTAGCATGCATGGACTCGACTCATATGAATGGGATCTCCATGAAAAAGATTGTGGGCGGAAAATGGGTGATCACTGTACATTTCTCTTCTGTTTCCTATTTATATTTATATTTTACCTCCTCAATTTAGCATTATGGACAGGGAAAGACCTAATCTAAGATCTGCACAAAAATATTTAGCCTTCAAATTCATACCGTCATCGTAGCATGCATGGACTCGACTCATATGAATGGGATTTCCATGAAAAAGATTGTGGGCCGAAAATGGGTGATCACTGAACATTTCTCTTCTGTTTCCTATTTATATTTGTATTTTACCTCCTCAATTTAGCATTATGGACAGGGAAAGACCTAATCTAATATCTGCACAAAAATATGTTGCCTTCAAATTCATACCGTCATCGTAGCATGCATGGACTCGACTCATATGACTGGGATTTCCACGAAAAATATTGTGGACCGAAAATGGGTGATCACTGTACATTTCTCTTCTGTTTCCTATTTATATTTTACCTCCTCAATTTAACATTATGGACAGGGAAAGACCTAATCTAATATCTGCACAAAAATATTTTGCCTTCAAATTCATACCGTCATCGTAGCATGCATGGACTCGACTCATATGAATGGGATTTCCAAGAAAAAGATTGTTGGCCGAAAAAGGGTGATCACTGTACATTTCTCTTCTGTTTCCTATTTATATTTATATTTTACCTCCTCAATTTAGCATTATGGACGGGGAAAGACCTAATCTAAGATCTGCACAAAAATATTTAGCCTTCAAATTCATACCGTCATCGTAGCATGCATGGACTCGACTCATATGAATGGGATTTCCATGAAAAAGATTGTGGGCCGAAAATGGGTGATCACTGTACATTTCTCTTCTGTTTCTATTTTATATTTATATTTTACCCCTCAATTTAGCATTATGGACAGGGAAAGACCTAATCTGAGATTTGCACAAAAATATTTAGCCTTCAAATTCATAACGTCATCGTAGCATGCATGGACTCGACTCATATGAATGGGATTTCCATGAAAAAGATTGTGGCCCGAAAATGGTTGATCACTGTACATTTCTATTCTGTTTCCTATTTATATTTATATTTTACCTCCTCAATTTAGCATTATGGACAGAGAAAGACCTAATCTAAGATCTGCACAAAAATATTTAGCCTTCAAATTCATACCGTCATCGTAGCATGCATGGACTCGACTCATATGAATGGGATTTCCATGAAAAAGATTGTAGGCCGAAAATGGTTGATCTCTGTACATTTCTCTTCTGTTTCCTATTTATATTTATATTTTACCTCCTCAATTTAGCATTATGGAAAGGGAAAGACCTCATATAAGATCTGCACAAAAATATTTATCCTTCAAATTCATACCGTCATCGTAGCATGCATGGACTCAACTCATATGACTGGGATTTCCACGTAAAATATTGTTGGCCGAAAAAGGGTGATCACTGTAAATTTCTCTTCTGTTTCCTATTTATATTTTTATTTTACCTCCTCAATTTAGCATTATGGACAGGGAAAGACCTAATCTAAGATCTGCACACAAATATTTAGCCTTCAAATTCATACCGTCATCGTAGCATGCATGGACTCGACTCATATGAATGGGATTTCCATGAAAACGATTGTGGCCCAAAAATGGGTGATCACTGTACATTTCTCTTCTGTTTCCTATTTATATTTCTATTTTACCTCCTCAATTTAGCATTATGGACAGGGAAGGTCTAAGATCTGCACAAAAATATTTAGCCTTCAAATTCATACCGTCATCGTAGCATGCATGGACTCGACTCATATGAATGGGATTTCCGTGAAAAAGATTGTGGACCGAAAATGGGTGATCACTGTACATTTCTCTTCTGTTTCCTATTTATATTTATATTTTACCTCCTCAATTTAGACTTCTTGACAGGGAAAGACCTAATCTAAGATCTGCACAAAAATATTTTGCCTTCAAATTCATACCGTCATCGTAGCATGCATGGACTCGACTCATATGAATGGGATTTCCATGAAAAAGATTGTGGGCCGAAAATGGGTGATCACTGTACATTTCTCTTCTGTTTCCTATTGATATTTATATTTTACCTCTTCAATTTAGCATTATGGACAGGGAAAGGCCTAATCTAAGATCTGCACTAAAATATTTAGCCTTCAAATTCATACCGTCATCGTAGCATGCATGGACACGACTCATATGAATGGGATTTCCATGAAAAAGATTGTGGGCCGAAAATGGGTGATCACTGTATATTTCTCTTCTGTTTCCTATTTATATTTATATTTTACCTCCTCAATTTAGCATTATGGACAGGTAAAGACCTAATCTAAGATCTGCACAAAAATATTTAGCCTTCAAATTCATACCGTCATCGTAGCATGCATGGACTCGACTCATATGAATGGGATTTCCATGAAAAAGATTGTGGGCCGAAAATGGGTGATCACTGAACATTTCTCTTCTGTTTCCTATTTATATTTGTATTTTACCTCCTCAATTTAGCATTATGGACAGGGAAAGACCTAATCTAATATCTGCACAAAAATATGTTGCCTTCAAATTCATACCGTCATCGTAGCATGCATGGACTCGACTCATATGACTGGGATTTCCACAAAAAATATTGTGGGCCGAAAATGGGTGATCACTGTACATTTCTCTTCTGTTTCCTATTTATATTTCTATTTTACCTCCTCAATTTAACATTATGGACAGGGAAAGACCTAATCTAATATCTGCACAAAAATATTTTGCCTTCAAATTCATACCGTCATCGTAGCATGCATGGACTCGACTCATATGAATGGGATTTCCAAGAAAAAGATTGTTGGCCGAAAAAGGGTGATCACTGTACATTTCTCTTCTGTTTCCTATTTATATTTATATTTTACCTCCTCAATTTAGCATTATGGACGGGGAAAGACCTAATCTAAGATCTGCACAAAAATATTTAGCCTTCAAATTCATACCGTCATCGTAGCATGCATGGACTCGACTCATATGAATGGGATTTCCATGAAAAAGATTGTGGGCCGAAAATGGGTGATCACTGTACATTTCTCTTCTGTTTCTATTTTATATTTATATTTTACCCCTCAATTTAGCATTATGGACAGGGAAAGACCTAATCTAAGATTTGCACAAAAATATTTAGCCTTCAAATTCATAACGTCATCGTAGCATGCATGGACTCGACTCATATGAATGGGATTTCCATGAAAAAGATTGTGGCCCGAAAATGGTTGATCACTGTACATTTCTATTCTGTTTCCTATTTATATTTATATTTTACCTCCTCAATTTAGCATTATGGACAGGGAAAGACCTAATCTAAGATCTGCACAAAAATATTTAGCCTTCAAATACATACCGTCATCGTAGCATGCATGGACTCGACTCATATGAATGGGATTTCCATGAAAAAGATTGTAGGCCGAAAATGGTTGATCTCTGTACATTTCTCTTCTGTTTCCTATTTATATTTATATTTTACCTCCTCAATTTAGCATTATGGAATGGGAAAGACCTCATCTAAGATCTGCACAAAAATATTTATCCTTCAAATTCATACCGTCATCGTAGCATGAATGGACTCAACTCATATGACTGGGATTTCCACGAAAAATATTGTTGGCAGAAAATGGGTGATCACTGTACATTTCTCTTCTGTTTCCTATTTATATTTCTATTTTACCTCCTCAATTTAGCATTATGGACAGGTAAAGACCTAATCTAATATCTGCACAAAAATATTTTGCCTTCAAATTCATACCGTCATCGTAGAATGCATGGACTCGACTCATATGAATGGGATTTCCATGAAAAAGATTGTGGGCCGAAAAAGGGTGATCACTGTAAATTTCTCTTCTGTTTCCTATTTATATTTTTATTTTACCTCCTCAATTTAGCATTATGGACAGGGAAAGACCTAATCTAAGATCTGCACACAAATATTTAGCCTTCAAATTCATACCGTCATCGTAGCATGCATGGACTCGACTCATATGAATGGGATTTCCATGAAAACGATTGTGGCCCAAAAATGGGTGATCACTGTACATTTCTCTTCTGTTTCCTATTTATATTTCTATTTTACCTCCTCAATTTAGCATTATGGACAGGGAAGGTCTAAGATCTGCACAAAAATATTTAGCCTTCAAATTCATACCGTCATCGTAGCATGCATGGACTCGACTCATATGAATGGGATTTCCATGAAAAAGATTGTGGCCCGAAAATGGTTGATCACTGTACATTTCTATTCTGTTTCCTATTTATATTTATATTTTACCTCCTCAATTTAGCATTATGGACAGGGAAAGACCTAATCTAAGATCTGCACAAAAATATTTAGCCTTCAAATACATACCGTCATCGTAGCATGCATGGACTCGACTCATATGAATGGGATTTCCATGAAAAAGATTGTAGGCCGAAAATGGTTGATCTCTGTACATTTCTCTTCTGTTTCCTATTTATATTTATATTTTACCTCCTCAATTTAGCATTATGGAATGGGAAAGACCTCATCTAAGATCTGCACAAAAATATTTATCCTTCAAATTCATACCGTCATCGTAGCATGAATGGACTCAACTCATATGACTGGGATTTCCACGAAAAATATTGTTGGCAGAAAATGGGTGATCACTGTACATTTCTCTTCTGTTTCCTATTTATATTTCTATTTTACCTCCTCAATTTAGCATTATGGACAGGTAAAGACCTAATCTAATATCTGCACAAAAATATTTTGCCTTCAAATTCATACCGTCATCGTAGAATGCATGGACTCGACTCATATGAATGGGATTTCCATGAAAAAGATTGTGGGCCGAAAAAGGGTGATCACTGTAAATTTCTCTTCTGTTTCCTATTTATATTTTTATTTTACCTCCTCAATTTAGCATTATGGACAGGGAAAGACCTAATCTAAGATCTGCACACAAATATTTAGCCTTCAAATTCATACCGTCATCGTAGCATGCATGGACTCGACTCATATGAATGGGATTTCCATGAAAACGATTGTGGCCCAAAAATGGGTGATCACTGTACATTTCTCTTCTGTTTCCTATTTATATTTCTATTTTACCTCCTCAATTTAGCATTATGGACAGGGAAGGTCTAAGATCTGCACAAAAATATTTAGCCTTCAAATTCATACCGTCATCGTAGCATGCATGGACTCGACTCATATGAATGGGATTTCCGTGAAAAAGATTGTGGACCGAAAATGGGTGATCACTGTACATTTCTCTTCTGTTTCCTATTTATATTTATATTTTACCTCCTCAATTTAGCATTATGGAATGGGAAAGACCTCATCTAAGATCTGCACAAAAATATTTATCCTTCAAATTCATACCGTCATCGTAGCATGAATGGACTCAACTCATATGACTGGAATTTCCACGAAAAATATTGTTGGCAGAAAATGGGTGATCACTGTACATTTCTCTTCTGTTTCCTATTTATATTTCTATTTTACCTCCTCAATTTAGCATTATGGACAGGGAAAGACCTAATCTAATATCTGCACAAAAATATTTTGCCTTCAAATTCATACCGTCATCGTAGAATGCATGGACTCGACTCATATGAATGGGATTTCCATGAAAAAGATTGTGGGCCGAAAAAGGGTGATCACTGTAAATTTCTCTTCTGTTTCCTATTTATATTTTTATTTTACCTCCTCAATTTAGCATTATGGACAGGGAAAGACCTAATCTAAGATCTGCACACAAATATTTAGCCTTCAAATTCATACCGTCATCGTAGCATGCATGGACTCGACTCATATGAATGGGATTTCCATGAAAACGATTGTGGCCCAAAAATGGGTGATCACTGTACATTTCTCTTCTGTTTCCTATTTATATTTCTATTTTACCTCCTCAATTTAGCATTATGGACAGGGAAGGTCTAAGATCTGCACAAAAATATTTAGCCTTCAAATTCATACCGTCATCGTAGCATGCATGGACTCGACTCATATGAATGGGATTTCCGTGAAAAAGATTGTGGACCGAAAATGGGTGATCACTGTACATTTCTCTTCTGTTTCCTATTTATATTTCTATTTTACCTCCTCAATTTAGCATTATGGACAGGGAAAGACCTAATCTAAGATCTGCACAAAAATATTTTGCCTTCAAATTCATACCGTCATCGTAGCATGCATGGACTCGACTCATATGAATGGGATTTCCATGAAAAAGATTGTGGGCCGAAAATGGGTGATCACTGTACATTGCTCTTCTGTGTCCTATTTATATTTATATTTTACCTCCTCAATTTAGCATTATGGACAGGGAAAGACCTAATCTAAGATCTGCACAAAAATATTTAGCCTTAAAATTCATACCGTCATCGTAGCATGCATGGACTCGACTCATATGAATGGGATTTCCATGAAAAAGATTGTGGGCCGAAAATGGTTGATCACTGTACATTTCTCTTCTGTTTCCTATTTATATTTATATTTTACCCCTCAATTTAGCATTATGGACAGGGAAAGACCTAATCTAAGATCTGCACAAAAATATTTTTGCCTTCAAATTCAAACCGTGATCGTAGCATGCATGGACTCGACTCATATGAATGGGATTTCCATGAAAAAGAATGTGGGCCGAAAATGGGTGATCACTGTACATTTCTTTTCTGTTTCCTATTTATATTTCTATTTTACCTCCTCAATTTAGCATTATGGACAGGGAAAGACCTAATCTAATATCTACACAAAAATATGTTGCCTTCAAATTCATACCGTCATCGTAGCATGCATGGACTCGACTCATATGAATGGGTTTTCCATGAAAAAGATTGTGGGCCGAAAATGGTTGATCTCTGTACATTTCTCTTCTGTTTCCTATTTATATTTATATTTTACCTCCTCAATTTAGCATTATGGACAGGGAAAGACCTCATCTAAGATCTGCACAAAAATATTTAGCCTTCAAATTCATACCGTCATCGTAGCATGCATGGACTCAACTCATATGACTGGGATTTCCACGAAAAATATTGTGGGCAGAAAATGGGTGATCACTGTACATTTCTCTTCTGTTTCCTATTTATATTTATATTTTACCTCCTCAATTTAGCATTATGGACAGGGAAGGTCTAAGATCTACACAAAAATATTTAGCCTTCAAATTCATACCGTCATCGTAGCATGCATGGACTCGACTCATATGAATGGGATTTCCATGAAAAAGATTGTGGGCCGAAAATGGGTGATCACTGAACATTTCTCTTCTGTTTCCTATTTATATTTCTATTTTACCTCCTCAATTTAGCATTATGGACAGGGAAAGACCTAATCTAAGATATGCACAAAAATATTTTGCCTTCAAATTCATACCGTGATCGTAGCATGCATGGACTCGACTCATATGACTGGGATTTCCACGAAAAATATTGTGGGCAGAAAATGGGTGATCACTGTACATTTCTCTTCTGTTTCCTATTTATATTTATATTTTACCTACTCAGTTTAGCATTATGGACAGGGAAAGACCTAATCTAAGATCTGCACAAAAATATTTAGCCTTCAAATTCAAACCGTCATCGTAGCATGCATGGACTCGACTCATATGAATGGGATTTCCATGAAAACGATTGTGGCCCGAAAATGGGTGATCACTGTACATTTCTCTTGTGTTTCCTATTTATATTTCTATTTTACCTCCTCAATTTAGCATTATGGACAGGGAAAGACCTAATCTAAGATCTGCACAAAAATATTTAGCCTTCAAATTCATACCGTCATCGTAGCATGCATGGACTCGACTCATATGAATGGGATTTCCATGAAAAATATTGTGGGCAGAAAATGGGTGATCACTGTACATTTCTCTTCTGTTTCCTATTGATATTTCTATTTTACCTCCTCAATTTAGCATTATGGGCAGGGAAAGACCTAATCTAAGATCTGCACACAAATATTTAGCCTTCAAATTCATACCGTCATCGTAGCATGCATGGACTCGCCTCATATGAATGGGATTTCCATGAAAAAGATTGTGGGCCGAAAATGGGTGATCACTGTACATTTCTCTTCTGTTTCCTATTTATATTTCTATTTTACCTCCTCAATTTAGCATTATGGACAGGGAAAGACCTAATCTAAGATCTGCACAAAAATATTTAGCATTCAAATTCACACCGTCATCGTAGCATGCATGGACTCGACTCATATGACTGGGATTTCCATGAAAAAGATTGTGGGCCGAAAATGGGTGATCACTGTACATTTCTCTTCTGTTTCCTATTTATATTTCTATTTTACCTCCTCAATTTAGCATTATGGACAGGGAAAGACCTAATCTAAGATATGCACAAAAATATTTTGCCTTCAAATTCATACCGTGATCGTAGCATGCATGGACTCGTCTCATATGACTGGGATTTCCACGAAAAATATTGTGGGCAGAAAATGGGTGATCACTGTACATTTCTCTTCTGTTTCCTATTTATATTTATATTTTACCTACTCAGTTTAGCATTATGGACAGGGAAACACCTAATCTAAGATCTGCACAAAAATATTTAGCCTTCAAATTCAAACCGTCATCGTAGCATGCATGGACTCGACTCATATGAATGGGATTTCCATGAAAACTATTGTGGCCCGAAAATGGGTGATCACTGTACATTTCTCTTGTGTTTCCTATTTATATTTCTATTTTACCTCCTCAATTTAGCATTATGGACAGGGAAAGACCTAATCTAATATCTGCACAAAAATATTTAGCCTTCAAATTCATACCGTCATCGTAGCATGCATGGACTCGACTCATATGAATGGGATTTCCATGAAAAATATTGTGGGCAGAAAATGGGTGATCACTGTACATTTCTCTTCTGTTTCCTCTTGATATTTCTATTTTACCTCCTCAATTTAGCATTATGGACAGGGAAAGACCTAATCTAAGATCTGCACACAAATATTTAGCCTTCAAATTCATACCGTCATCGTAGCATGCATGGACTCGCCTCATATGAATGGGATTTCCATGAAAAAGATGGTGGGCCGAAAATGGGTGATCACTGTACATTTCTCTTCTGTTTCCTATTGATATTTCTATTTTACGTCCTCAATTTAGCATTATGGACAGGGAAAGACCTAATCTAAGATCTGCACAAAATATGTAGTCTTCATATTCATACCGTCATCGTAGCATGCATGGACTCGACTCCTATGAATGGGATTTCCATGAAAAAGTTTGTCGGCAGAAAATGGGTGATCACTGTACATTTCTCTTCTGTTTCCTATTTATATTTCTATTTTACCTCCTCAATTTAGCATTATGGACAGGGAAAGACCTAATCTAAGATCTGCACAAAAATATTTAGCCTTCAAATTCATATCGTCATCGTGGCATGCATGGACTGGACTCA
The DNA here is from genome assembly GCA_963932145.1 of Acanthosepion lycidas. Taxonomy (NCBI): domain Eukaryota; kingdom Metazoa; phylum Mollusca; class Cephalopoda; order Sepiida; family Sepiidae; genus Acanthosepion; species Acanthosepion lycidas. The sequence continues at coordinate 425,716 of OZ010604.1, read as the reverse complement.
TACGAATGGGATTTCCATGAAAACGATTGTGGCCCGAAAATGGGTGATCACTGTACATTTCTCTTCTGTTTCCTATTTATATTTCTATTTTACCTCCTCAATTTAGCATTATGGACAGGGAAAGACCTAATCTAAGATCTGCACAAAAATATTTAGCCTTCAAATTCATACCGTCATCGTAGCATGCATGTACTCGACTCATATGAATGGGATTTCCATGAAAAATATTGTGGACCGAAATGGGAGATCACTGTACATTTCTCTTCTGTTTCCTATTTATATTTCTATTTTACCTCCTCAATTAACATTATGGACAGGGAAAGACCTAATCTAAGATCTGCACAAAAATATTTTGCTTTCAAATTCATACCGTCATCGTAGCATGCATGGACTCGACTCATATGAATGGGATTTTCATGAAAAAGATTGTGGGCCGAAAATGGGTGATCACTGTACATTTCTCTTCTGTTTCCTATTTATATTTCCATTTTACCTCCTCAATTTAGCATTATGGACAGGGAAAGACCTAATCTAAGATCTGCACAAAAATATTTAGCCTTCAAATTCATACCGTCATCGTAGCATGCATGGACTCGACTCATATGAATGGGATTTCCATGGAAAAGATTGTGGGCCGAAACTGGGTGATCACTGTACATTTCTCTTCTGTTTCCTATTTATATTTCTATTTTACCTCCTCAATTTAGCATTATGGACAGGGAAAGACCTAACCTAAGATCTGCACAAAAATATTTAGCCTTCAAATTCATACCGTCATCGTGGCATGCATGGACTCGACTCATATGAAAGGGATTTCCATGAAAAAGATTGTGGGCCGAAAATGGGTGATCACTGTACATTTCTCTTCTGTTTCCTATTTATATTTATATTTTACCTCCTCAATTTAGTATTATGGACAGGGAAAGACCTAATCTAAGATCTGCACAAAAATATTTAGCCTTCAAATTCATACCGTCATCGTAGCATGCATGGACTCGACTCATATGAATGGGATTTCCATGAAAAAGATTGTGGGCAGAAAATGGATGATCACTGTACATTTCTCTTCTGTTTCCTATTGATATTTCTATTTTACCTCCTCAATTTAGCATTATGGACAGGGAAAGACCTAATCTAAGATCTGCACAAAAATATTTAGCATTCAAATTCATACCGTCATCGTAGCATGCATGGACTCGCCTCATATGAATGGGATTTCCATGAAAAAGATTGTGGGCTGAAAATGGGTGATCACTGTACATTTCTCTTCTGTTTCCTATTTATATTTCTATTTTACCTCCTCAATTTAGCATTATGGACAGGGAAAGACCTAATCTAAGATCTGCACAAAAATATTTAGCCTTCAAATTCATACCGTCATCGTAGCATGGATGGACTCGACTCATATGAATGGGATTTCCATGAAAAAGATTGTGGGCCGAAAATGGGTGATCACTGTACATTTCTCTTCTGTTTACTATTAATATTTCTATTTTACCTCCTCAATTTAGCATTATGGACAGGGAAAGACCTAATCTAAGATCTGCAGAAAAATATTTACCCTTCAAATTCATACCGTCATCGTAGCAAGCATGGACTCGACTCATATTAATGGGATTTCCATGAAAAAGATTGTGGGCCGAAAATGGGTGATCACTGTACATTTCTCTTCTCTTTCCTATTTATATTTATATTTTACCTCCTCAATTTAGCATTATGGACAGGGAAAGACCTAACCTAAGATCTGCACAAAAATATTTAGCCTTCAAATTCATACAGTCATCGTAGCATGCATGGACTCGACTCATATGACTGGGATTTCCATGAAAAATATTGTAGGTAGAAAATGGGTGATCACTGTACATTTCTCTTCTGATTCCTATTTATATTTATATTTTAGCTCCTCAATTTAGTATTATGGTCAGGGAAAGACCTAATCTAAGATCTGCACAAAAATATTTAGCCTTCAAATTCATACCGTCATCGTAGCATGCATGGACTCGACTCATATGAATGGGATTTCCATGAAAAAGATTGTGGGCCGAAAATGGGTGATCACTGTACATTTCTCTTCTGTTTCCTATTTATATGTCTATTTTACCTCCTCAATTTAGCATTATGGACAGGGAAAGATCTAATCTAAGATCTGCACAAAAATATTTAGCCTTCAAATTCATACCGTGATCGTAGCATGCATGGACTCAACTCATATGAATGGGATTTCCATGAAAAAAATTGTGGGTCGAAAATGGGTGATCACTGTTCATTTCTCTTCTGTTTCCTATTTATATTTCTATTTTACCTCCTCAATTTAGCATTATGGACAGGGAAAGACCTAATCTAAGATCTGCACAAAAATATTTAGCCTTCAAATTCATACCGTCATCGTAGCATGCATGGACTCGACTCATATGACTGGGATTTCCATGAAAAATATTGTGGGCAGAAAATGGGTGATCACTGTACATTTCTCTTCTGTTTACTATTAATATTTCTATTTTACCTCCTCAATTTAGCATTATGGACAGGGAAAGATCTAATCTAAGATCTGCACAAAAATATTTAGCCTTCAAATTCATACCGTGATCGTAGCATGCATGGACTCAACTCATATGAATGGGATTTCCATGAAAAAGATTGTGGGCCGAAAATGGGTGATCACTGTACATTTTGTCTCCTGTTTCCTATTTATATTTATATTTTACCTCCTCAATATAGCATTATGGACAGGGAAAGACCTAATCTAAGATCTGCACAAATATATTTAGCCTTCAAATTCATACCGTCATCGTAGCATGCATGGACTCGACTCCTATGAATGGGATTTCCATGAAAAATATTGTGGGCAGAAAATGGGTGATCACTGTACATTTCTCTTCTGTTTCCTATTTATATTTATATTTTACCTCCTCAATTTAGCATTATGGACAGGGAAAGACCTAATCTAAGATCTGCACGAAAATATTTAGCCTTCAAATTCATACCGTCATCGTAGCATGCATGGACTCGACTCATAGGAATGGGATTTCCATGAAAAAGATTGTGGGCCGAAAATGGGTGTTCACTGTACATTTCTCTTCTGTTTCCTATTTATATTTATATTTTACCTCCTCAATTTTGCATTATGGACAGGGAAAGACCTAATCTAAGATCTGCACAAAAATATTTAGCCTTCAAATTCATACCGTCATCGTAGCATGCATGGACTCGACTCCTATGAATGGGATTTCCATGAAAAAGATTGTTGGCCGAAAGTGGGTGATCACTGTACATTTCTCTTCTATTTCATATTTATATTTCTATTTTACCACCTCAATTTAGCATTATGGACAGGGAAAGACCTAATCTAAAATCTGCACAAAAATATTAAGCTTTCAAATTCATTACGTCATCGAAGCATGCATGGACTCGACTCATATGAATGGGATTTCCATGAAAAAGATTGTGGGCCGAAAATGGGTGATCACTGTACATTTCTCTTCTGTTTCATATTCATATTTCTATTTTAACTCCTCAATTTAGCATTATGGACAGGGAAAGACCTAATCTAAGATCTGCACAAAAATATTTAGCCTTCAAATTCATACCGTCATCGTAGCATGGATGGACTCGACTCATATGAATGGGATTTCCATGAAAAAGATTGTGGGCCGAAAATGGGTGATCACTGTACATTTCTCTTCTGTTTCCTATTTATATTTATATTTTACCTCCTCAATTTAGCATTATGGACAGGGAAAGACCTAATCCAAGATCTGCACAAAAATATTTAGCCTTCAAATTCATACCGTCATCGTAGCATGCATGGACTCGACTCATATGAATGGGATTTCCATGAAAAAGATTGTGGGCCGAAAATGGGAGATCACTCTTCATTTCTCTTCTGTTTCCTATTTATATTTCTATTTTACCTCCTCAATTTAGCATTATGGACAGGGAAAGACGTAATCTAAGATCTGCACAAAAATATTTAGCCTGCAAATTCATACCGTCATCGTAGCATGCATGGACTCGACTCATATGAATGGGATTTCCATGAAAAAGATTATGGGCCGAAATTGATGATCACTGTACATTTCTCTTTGTTTCCTATTTATATTTATATTTTACCTCCTCAATTTAGCATTATGGACAGGGAAAGACCTAATCTAAGATCTGCACAAAAATATTTAGCCTTCAAATTAATACCGTCATCGTAGCATGCATGGACTCGCCTCATATGAATGGTATTTCCATGAAAAACATTGTGGGCCGAAAATGGGTGATCCCTGTACATTTCTCTTCTGTTTCCTATTTATATTTATATTTTACCTCCTCAATTTAGCATTATGGACAGGGAAAGACGTAATCTAAGATCTGCACAAAAATATTTAGCCTGCAAATTCATACCGTCATCGTAGCATGCATGGACTCGACTCATATGACTGGGATTTCCATGAAAAATATTGTGGGCAGAAAATGGTTGATAACTGTACATTTCTCTTCTGTTTCCTATTTATATTTCTATTTTACCTCCTCAATTTAGCATTATGGACAGGGAAAGACCTAATCTAAGATCTGCACAAAAATATTTAGCCTTCAAATTCATACCGTGATCGTAGCATGCATTTACTCGACTCATATGACTGGGATTTCCATGAAAAATATTGTGGGCAGAAAATGGGTGATAACTGTACATTTCTCTTCTGTTTCCTATTTATATTTCTATTTTACCTCCTCAATTTAGCATTATGGACAGGGAAAGACCTAATCTAAGATCTGCACAAAAATATTTAGCCTTCAAATTCATACCGTCATCGTAGCATGCATGGACTCGACTCATATGAATGGAATTTCCATGAAAATATTGTCGGCCGAAAATGGGTGATCACTGTACATTTCTCTTCTGTTTCCTATTTATATTTCTATTTTACCTGCTCAATTTAGCATTATGGACAGGGAAAGACCTAATCTAAGATTTGCACAAAAATATTTAGCATGCAAATTCATACCGTCATCGTAGCATACATGGACTCGACTCCTTTTAATGGGATTTCCATGAAAAAGATTGCGGGCCGAAAATGGGTGATCACTGTACATTTCTCTTCTGTTTCCTATTTATATTTATATTTTACCTCCTCAATTCAGCATTATGGACAGGGAAAGACCTAATCTAAGATCTGCACAAAAATATTTAGCCTTCAAATTCATACCGTCATCGTAGCATGCATGGACTCTACTCATATGAATGGGATTTCCATGAAAAAGATTGTGGGCCGAAAATGGGAGATCACTGTACATTTCTCTTCTGTTTCCTTTTTATATTTCTATTTTACCTCCTCAATTTAGTATTATGGACAGGGAAAAACCTAATCTAAGATCTGCACAAAAATATTTAGCCTGCAAATTCATAACGTCATGGTAGCATGCATGGACTCGACACATAAGAATGGGATTTCCATAGAAAAGATTGTGGGCCGAAAATGGGTGATCACTGTACATTTCTCTTCCTAATTATATTTCTATTTTACCTCCTCAATTTAGCATTATGAACAGGGAAAGACCTAATCTAATATATGCACAAAAATATTTTGCCTTCAAATTCATACCGTGATCATAGCATGTATGGACTCGACTCATATGACTGGGATTTCCCTGAAAAAGATTGTGGGCAGGAAATGGTTGATCACTGTACATTTCTCTTCTGTTTCCTATTTATATTTATATTTTACCTCCTCAATTTAGCATTATGGACAGAGAAAGAGCTAATCTAAGATCTGCACAAAAATATTTAGCCTGCAAATTTATACCGTCATCGTAGCATGCATGGACTCGACTCATATGAATGGGATTTCCATGAAAAATATTGTGGGTAGAAAATGGGTGATCACTGTACATTTCTCTTCTGTTTCCTATTTATATTTATATTTTACCTCCTCAATTTAGCATTATGGACAGAGAAAGACCTAATCTAAGATCTGCACAAAAATATTTAGCCTTCAAATTCATACCGTCATCGTAGCATGCATGGACTCGACTTATATGACTGGGAATTCCATGAAAAATATTGTGGGCAGAAAATGGGTGATCACTGTACATTTCTCTTCTGTTTCCTATTTATATTTCTATTTTACCTCCTCAATTTAGCATTATGGTCAGGGAAAGACCTAATGTAAGATCTGCACAAAAATATTTAGCCTTCAAATTCATACCGTCATCGTAGCATGCATGGACTCGACTCATATGAATGGGATTTCCATGAAAAAGATTGTGGGCCGAAAATGGGTGATCACTGTACATTTTGTCTTCTGTTTCCTATTTATATTTCTATTTTACCTCCTCAATTTAGCATTATGGACAGGGAAAGACCTAATCTAAGATCTGCACAAAAATATTTATCCTTCAAATTCATACCGTCATCGTAGCATGCATGGACTCGACTCATAGGAATGGGATTTCCATGAAAAAGATTGTGGGCCGAAAATGGGTGATCACTGTACATTTCTCTTCTGTTTCCTATTTATATTTCTATTTTACCTCCTCAATTTAGCATTATGGACAGGGAAAGACCTAATCTAAGATCTGCAGAAAAATATTTAGCCTTCAAATTCATACCGTCATCGTAGCATGCATGGACTCGACTCCTATGAATGGGATTTCCATGAAAAATATTGTGGGCAGAAAATGTGTGATCACTGTACATTTCTCTTCTGTTTCCTATTTATATTTATATTTTACCTCCTCAATTTAGCATTATGGACAGGGAAAGACCTAATCTAAGATCTGCACAAAAATATTTAGCCTTCAAATTCATACCGTCATCGTAGCATGCATGGACTCGACTCATATGAATGGGATTTCCATGAAAAAGATTGTCGGCCGAAAATGGGTGATCACTGTACATTTCTCTTCTGTTTCCTATTTATATTTATATTTTACCTCCTCAATTTAGTATTATGGACAGGGAAAGACCTAATGTAAGATCTACACAAAAATATTTAGCCTTCAAATTCATACCGTCATCGTAGCATGCATGGACTCGACTCATATAAATGGGATTTCCATGAAAAAGATTGTGGGCCGAAAATGGGTGATCACTGTACATTTTGTCTTCTGTTTCCTATTTATATTTCTATTTTACCTCCTCAATTTAGCATTATGGACAGGGAAAGACCTAATCTAAGATCTGCACAAAAATATTTAGCCTTCAAATTCATACCGTCATCGTAGCATGCATGGACTCGACTCATAGGAATGGGATTTCCATGAAAAAGATTGTGGGCCGAAAATGGGTGATCACTGTACATTTCTCTTCTGTTTCCTATTTATATTTCTATTTTACCTCCTCAATTTAGCATTATGGACAGGGAAAGACCTAATCTAAGATCTGCAGAAAAATATTTAGCCTTCAAATTCATACCGTCATCGTAGCATCCATGGACTCGACTCCTATGAATGGGATTTCCATGAAAAATATTGTGGGCAGAAAATGGGTGATCACTGTACATTTCTCTTCTGTTTCCTATTTATATTTATATTTTACCTCCTCAATTTAGCATTATGGACAGGGAAAGACCTAATCTAAGATCTGCACGAAAATATTTAGCCTTCAAATTCATACCGTCATCGTAGCATGCATGAACTCGACTCATAGGAATGGGATTTCCATGAAAAAGATTGTGGGGCGAAAATGGGTGTTCACTGTACATTTCTCTTCTGTTTCCTATTTATATTTATATTTTACCTCCTCAATTTAGCATTATGGACAGGGAAAGACCTAATCTAAGATCTGCACAAAAATATTTAGCCTTCAAATTCATACCGTCATCGTAGCATGCATGGACTCGACTCCTATGAATGGGATTTCCATGAAAAAGATTGTTGGCCGAAAATGGGTGATCACTGTACATTTCTCTTCTGTTTCATATTTATATTTCTATTTTACCTCCTCAATTTAGCATTATGGACAGGGAAAGACCTAATCTAAGATCTGCACAAAAATATTAAGCCTTCAAATTCATACCGTCATCGAAGCATGCATGGACTCGACAAATATGAATGGGATTTCCATGAAAAAGATTGTGGGCCGAAAATGGGTGATCACTGTACATTTCTCTTCTGTTTCATATTCATATTTCTATTTTACCTCCTCAATTTAGCATTATGGACAGGGAAAGACCTAATCTAAGATCTGCACAAAAATATTTAGCCTTCAAATTCATACCGTCATCGTAGCATGCATGGCCTCGACTCATATGAATGGGATTTCCATGAAAAAGATTGTGGGCCGAAAATGGGTGATCACTGTACATTTCTCTTCTATTTCCTATTTATATTTCTATTTTACCTCCTCAATTTAGCATTATGGACAGGGAAAGACCTAATCTAAGATCTGCACAAAAATATTTAGCCTTCAAATTCATACCGTCATCGTAGCATGCATGGACTCGACTCATATCAATGGGATTTCCTCGAAAAAGATTGTGGGCTTAAAATGGGTGATCACTGTACATTTTGTCTTCTGTTTCCTATTTATATTTCTATTTTACCTCCTCAATTTAGCATTATGGACAGGGAAAACCCTAATCTAAGATCTGCACAAAAATATTTAGCCTTCAAATTCATACCGTCATCGTAGCATGCATGGACTCGACTCATATGAATGGGATTTCCATGAAAAAGATTGTGGGCCGAAAATGGGTGATCACTGTACATTTCTCTTCTGTTTCCTATTTATATTTATATTTTACCTCCTCAATTTAGCATTATGGACAGGGAAAGACCTAATCTAATATCTGCACAAAAATATTTAGCCTTCAAATTCATACCGTGATCGTAGCATGCATGGACTCGACTCATATGACTGGGATTTCCATGAAAAATATTGTGGGCAGAAAATGGGTGATCACTGTACATTTCTCTTCTGTTTCCTATTTATATTTATATTTTACCTCCTCAATTTAGCATTATGGACAGGGAAAGACCTAATCTAAGATCTGCACAAAAATATTTAGCCTACAAATTCATACCGTCATCGTAGCATGCATGGACTCGACTCATATGAATGGGATTTCCATGAAAAAGATTGTCGGCCGAAAATGGGTGATCACTGTACATTTCTCTTCTGTTTCCTATTTATATTTATATTTTACCTCCTCAATTTAGTATTATGGACAGGGAAAGACCTAATCTAATATCTGCACAAAAATATTTTGCCTTCAAATTCATGCCGTCATCGTAGCATGCATGGACTCGACTCATATGAATGGGATTTCCATGAAAAAGATTGTGGGCAGAAAATGGGTGATCACTGTACATTTTGTCTTCTGTTTCCTATTTATATTTCAATTTTACCTCCTCAATTTTGCATTATGGACAGGGAAAGACCTAATCTAAGATCTGCACAAAAATATTTAGCCTTCAAATTCATACCGTCATCGTAGCATGCATGGACTCGACTCATATGAATGGGATTTCTATGAAAAAGATTGTGGGCCGAAAATGGGTGATCACTGTACATTTCTCTTCTGATTCCTATTTATATTTCTATTTTACCTCCTCAATTTAGCATTATGGACAGGGAAAGACCTAATCTAAGATCTGCACAAAAATATTTAGCCTTCAAATTCATACCGTCATCGAAGCATGCATGGACTCGAGTCATATGAATGGGATTTCCATGAAAAAGATTGTGAGCCGAAAATGGGTGATCACTGTACATTTTGTCTTCTGTTTCCTATTTATATTTCAATTTTACCTCCTCAATTTAGCATTATGGACAGGGAAAAACCTAATCTAAGATCTGCACAAAAATATTTAGCCTTCAAATTCATACCGTCATCGTAGCATGCATGGAATCGACTCATATGACTGGGAATTTCATGAAAAATATTGTGGGCAGAAAATGGGTGATCACTGTACATTTCTCTTCTGTTTCCTATTTATATTTCTATTTTACCTCCTCAATTTAGCATTATGGACAGGGAAAGACCTAATCTAAGATCTGCACAAAAATATTTAGCCTTCAAATTCATACCGTCATCGAAGCATGCATGGACTCGCCTCATATGAATGGTATTTCCATGAAAAAGATTGTGGGCCGAAAATGGGTGATCCCTGTACATTTCTCTTCTGTTTCCTATTTATATTTATATTTTACCTCCTCAATTTAGCATTATGGACAGTGAAAGACCTAATCTAATATCTGCACAAAAATATTTTGCCTTCAAATTCATACCGTAATCGTAGCATGCATGGACTCGACTCATATGACTGGGATTTCCATGAAAAAGATTGTGGGCAGGAAATGGGTGATCACTGTACATTTCTCTTCTGTTTCCTAATTATATTTATATTTTACCTCCTCAATTTAGCATTATGGTCAGGGAAAGACCTAATCTAAGATCTGCACAAAAATATTTAGCCATCAAATTCATACCGTCATCGTAGCATGCATGGACTCTACTCATATGAATGGGATTTCCATGAAAAAGATTGTGGGCCGAAAATCGGAGATCACTGTACATTTCTCTTCTGTTTCCTTTTTATATTTCTATTTTACCTCCTCAATTTAGCATTATGGACAGGGAAAGACCTAATCTAAGATCTGCACAAAAATATTTACCCTGCAAATTCATACCGTCATCGTAGCATGCATGGACTCGACTCATATGAATGGGATTTCCATAGAAAAAATTGTGGGCCGAAAATGGGTGATCACTGTACATTTCTCTTCTGTTTCCTATTTATATTTCTATTTTACCTCCTCAATTTAGCATTATGGACAGGGAAAGACCTAATCTAAGATCTGCACAAAAATATTTAGCCTTCAAATTCATACCGTCATCGTAGCATGCATGGACTCGACTCATATGACTGGGAATTTCATGAAAAATATTGTGGGCAGAAAATGGGTGATCACTGTACATTTCTCTTCTGTTTCCTATTTATATTTCTATTTTACCTCCTCAATTTAGCATTATGGACAGGGAAAGACCTAATCTAAGATCTGCACAAAAATATTTAGCCTTCAAATTCATACCGTCATCGAAGCATGCATGGACTCGACTCATATGAATGGGATTTCCATGAAAAAGATTGTGGGCCGAAAATGGGTGATCACTGTACATTTTGTCTTCTGTTTCCTATTTATATTTCAATTTTACCTCCTCAATTTAGCATTATGGACAGGGAAAGACCTAATCTAAGATCTGCACAAAAATATTTAGCCTTCAAATTCATACCATCATCGTAGCATGCATGGACTCGACTCATATGACTGGGAATTTCATGAAAAATATTGTGGGCAGAAAATGGGTGATCACTGTACATTTCTCTTCTGTTTCCTATTTATATTTCTATTTTACCTCCTCAATTTAGCATTATGGACAGGGAAAGACCTAATCTAAGATCTGCACAAAAATATTTAGCCTTCAAATTCATACCGTCATCGAAGCATGCATGGACTCGCCTCATATGAATGGTATTTCCATGAAAAAGATTGTGGGCCGAAAATGGGTGATCCCTGTACATTTCTCTTCTGTTTCCTATTTATATTTATATTTTACCTCCTCAATTTAGCATTATGGACAGGGAAAGACCTAATCTAACATCTGCACAAAAATATTTTGCCTTCAAATTCATACCGTAATCGTAGCATGCATGGACTCGACTCATATGACTGGGATTTCCATGAAAAAGTTTGTGGGCAGGAAATGGTTGATCACTGTACATTTCTCTTCTGTTTCCTATTTATATTTATATTTTACCTCCTCAATTTAGCATTATGGTCAGGGAAAGACCTAATCTAAGATCTGCACAAAAATATTTAGCCTTCAAATTCATACCGTCATCGTAGCATGCATGGACTCTACTCATATGAATGGGATTTCCATGAAAAAGATTGTGGGCCGAAAATCGGAGATCACTGTACATTTCTCTTCTGTTTCCTTTTTATATTTCTATTTTACCTCCTCAATTTAGCATTATGGACAGGGAAAGACCTAATCTAAGATCTGCACAAAAATATTTACCCTGCAAATTCATACCGTCATCGTAGCATGCATGGACTCGACTCATATGAATGGGATTTCCATAGAAAAAATTGTGGGCCGAAAATGGGTGATCACTGTACATTTCTCTTCTGTTTCCTATTTATATTTCTATTTTACCTCCTCAATTTAGCATTATGGACAGGGAAAGACCTAATCTAAGATCTGCACAAAAATATTTAGCCTTCAAATTCATACCGTCATCGTAGCACGCATGGACTCGACTCATATGAATGGGATTTCCTTGAAAAAGATTGTGGGCCGAAAATGGGTGATCACTGTACATTTTGTCTTCTGTTTCCTATTTATATTTCTATTTTATCTCCTCAATTTTTCATTATGGACAGGGAAAAACCTAATCTAAGATCTGCACAAAAATATTTAGCCTTCAAATTCATACCGTCATCGTAGCATGCATGGACTCGACTCATATGAATGGGATTTCCATGAAAAAGATTGTGGGCCGAAAATGGGTGATCACTGTACATTTCTCTTCTGTTTCCTATTTATATTTCAATTTTACCTCCTCAATTTAGCATTATGGACAGGGAAAGACCTAATCTAATATCTGCACAAAAATATTTAGCCTTCAAATTCATACCGTGATCGTAGCATGCATTTACTCGACTCATATGACTGGGATTTCCATGAAAAATATTGTGGGCAGAAAATGGGTGATAACTGTACATTTTTCTTCTGTTTCCTATTTATATTTCTATTTTACCTCCTCAATTTAGCATTATGGACAGGGAAAGACCTAATCTAAGATCTGCACAAAAATATTTAGCCTTCAAATTTATACCGTCATCGTAGCATGCATGGACTCGACTCATATGAATGGGATTTCCATGAAAAAGATTGTCGGCCGAAAATGGGTGATCACTGTACATTTCTCTTCTGTTTCCTTTTTATATTTCTATTTTACCTCCTCAATTTAGTATTATGGACAGGGAAAGACCTAATCTAAGATCTGCACAAAAATATTTAGCCTGCTAATTCATAACGTCATGGTAGTATGCATGGACTCGACTCATATGAATGGGATTTCCATAGAAAAGATTGTGGGCCGAAAATGGGTGATCACTGTACATTTCTCTTCCTATTTATATTTATATTTTACCTCCTCAATTTAGCATTATGGACAGGGAAAGACCTAATCTAATATCTGCACAAAAATATTTTGCCTTCAAATTCATACCGTGATCGTAGCATGTATGGACTCGACTCATATGACTGGGATTTCCATGAAAAAGATTCTGGGCAGGAAATGGTTGACCACTGTACATTTCTCTTCTGTTTCCTATTTATATTTATATTTTACGTCCTCAATTTAGCATTATGGACAGGGAAAGACCTTATCTAAGATCTGCACAAAAATATTTAGCCTTCAAATTCATACCGTCATCGTAGCATGCATGGACTCGACTCATATGAATGGGATTTCCATGAAAAAGATTGTGGGCCGAAAATGGGTGATCACTGTACATTTCTCTTCTGTTTCCTATTTATATTTATATTTTACCTCCTCAATTTAGCATTATGGACAGGGAAAGACCTAATCTAAGATCTGCACAAAAATATTTAGCCTTCAAATTCATACCGTCATCGAAGCATGCATGGACTCGCCTCATATGAATGGTATTTCCATGAAAAAGATTGTGGGCCGAAAATGGGTGATCCCTGTACATTTCTCTTCTGTTTCCTATTTATATTTATATTTTACCTCCTCAATTTAGCATTATGGACAGGGAAAGACCTAATCTAACATCTGCACAAAAATATTTTGCCTTCAAATTCATACCGTAATCGTAGCATGCATGGACTCGACTCATATGACTGGGATTTCCATGAAAAAGTTTGTGGGCAGGAAATGGTTGATCACTGTACATTTCTCTTCTGTTTCCTATTTATATTTATATTTTACCTCCTCAATTTAGCATTATGGTCAGGGAAAGACCTAATCTAAGATCTGCACAAAAATATTTAGCCTTCAAATTCATACCGTCATCGTAGCATGCATGGACTCTACTCATATGAATGGGATTTCCATGAAAAAGATTGTGGGCCGAAAATCGGAGATCACTGTACATTTCTCTTCTGTTTCCTTTTTATATTTCTATTTTACCTCCTCAATTTAGCATTATGGACAGGGAAAGACCTAATCTAAGATCTGCACAAAAATATTTACCCTGCAAATTCATACCGTCATCGTAGCATGCATGGACTCGACTCATATGAATGGGATTTCCATAGAAAAAATTGTGGGCCGAAAATGGGTGATCACTGTACATTTCTCTTCTGTTTCCTATTTATATTTCTATTTTACCTCCTCAATTTAGCATTATGGACAGGGAAAGACCTAATCTAAGATCTGCACAAAAATATTTATCCTTCAAATTCATACCGTCATCGTAGCACGCATGGACTCGACTCATATGAATGGGATTTCCTTGAAAAAGATTGTGGGCCGAAAATGGGTGATCACTGTACATTTTGTCTTCTGTTTCCTATTTATATTTCTATTTTATCTCCTCAATTTTTCATTATGGACAGGGAAAAACCTAATCTAAGATCTGCACAAAAATATTTAGCCTTCAAATTCATACCGTCATCGTAGCATGCATGGACTCGACTCATATGAATGGGATTTCCATGAAAAAGATTGTGGGCCGAAAATGGGTGATCACTGTACATTTCTCTTCTGTTTCCTATTTATATTTCAATTTTACCTCCTCAATTTAGCATTATGGACAGGGAAAGACCTAATCTAAGATCTGCACAAAAATATTTAGCCTTCAAATTCATACCGTGATCGTAGCATGCATTTACTCGACTCATATGACTGGGATTTCCATGAAAAATATTGTGGGCAGAAAATGGGTGATAACTGTACATTTTTCTTCTGTTTCCTATTTATATTTCTATTTTACCTCCTCAATTTAGCATTATGGACAGGGAAAGACCTAATCTAAGATCTGCACAAAAATATTTAGCCTTCAAATTCATACCGTCATCGTAGCATGCATGGACTCGACTCATATGAATGGGATTTCCATGAAAAAGATTGTCGGCCGAAAATGGGTGATCACTGTACATTTCTCTTCTGTTTCCTTTTTATATTTCTATTTTACCTCCTCAATTTAGTATTATGGACAGGGAAAGACCTAATCTAAGATCTGCACAAAAATATTTAGCCTGCTAATTCATAACGTCATGGTAGTATGCATGGACTCGACTCATATGAATGGGATTTCCATAGAAAAGATTGTGGGCCGAAAATGGGTGATCACTGTACATTTCTCTTCCTATTTATATTTCTATTTTACCTCCTCAATTTAGCATTATGGACAGGGAAAGACCTAATCTAAGATCTGCACAAAAATATTTAGCCTTCAAATTCATACCGTCATCGTAGCATGCATGGACTCGACTCCTATGAATGGGATTTCCATGAAAAAGATTGTGTGCCGAAAATGGGTGATCACTGTACATTTCTCTTCTGTTTCCTATTTATATTTATATTTTACCTCCTCAATTTAGCATTATGGACAGGGAAAGACCTAATCTAAATTCTGCACAAAAATATTTAGCCTTCAAATTCATACCGTCATCGTAGCATGCATGGACTCGACTCATATGAATGGGATTTCCATGAAAAAGATTGTGGGCCGAAAATGGGTGATCACTGTACATTTTGTCTTCTGTTTCCTATTTATATTTATATTTTACCTCCTGAATTTAGCATTATGGACAGGGAAAGACCTAATCTAAGATCTGCACAAAAATATTTAGCCTTCAAATTCATACCGTCATCGTAGCATGCATGGACTCGACTCATATGAATGGGATTTCCATGAAAAAGATTGTGGGCCGAAAATGGGTGATCACTGTACATTTCTCTTCTGTTTCCTATTTATATTTCTATTTTACCTCCTCAATTTAGCATTATGGACAGGTAAAGACCTAATCTAAGATCTGCACAAAAATATTTAGCCTTCAAATTCATACCATCATCGTAGCATGCATGGACTCGACTCCTATGAATGGGATTTCCATGAAAAAGTTTGTGGGGCGAAAATGGGTGATCACTGTACATTTCTCTTCTGTTTCCTATTTATATTTCTATTTTACCTCCTCAATTTAGCATTATGGACAGGTAAAGACCTAATCTAAATTCTGCACAAAAATATTTAGCCTTCAAATTCATACCGTCATCGTAGCATGCATGGACTCGACTCATATGACTGGGATTTCCATGAAAATGATTGTGGGCAGGAAATGGGTGATCACTGTACATTTCTCTTCTGTTTCCTATTTATATTTATATTTTACCTCCTCAATTTAGCATTATGGACAGGGAAAGACCTAATCTAAGATCTGCACAAAAATATTTAGCCTTCAAATTCATACCGTCATCGTAGCATGCATGGACTCGACTCATATGAATGGGATTTCCATGAAAAAGATTGTGGGCCGAAAATGGGTGATCACTGTACATTTTGTCTTCTGTTTCCTATTTATATTTCAATTTTACCTCCTCAATTTAGCATTATGGACAGGGAAAGACCTAATCTAAGATCTGCACAAAAATATTTAGCCTTCAAATTCATACCATCATCGTAGCATGCATGGACTCGACTCATATGACTGGGAATTTCATGAAAAATATTGTGGGCAGAAAATGGGTGATCACTGTACATTTCTCTTCTGTTTCCTATTTATATTTCTATTTTACCTCCTCAATTTAGCATTATGGACAGGGAAAGACCTAATCTAAGATCTGCACAAAAATATTTAGCCTTCAAATTCATACCGTCATCGAAGCATGCATGGACTCGCCTCATATGAATGGTATTTCCATGAAAAAGATTGTGGGCCGAAAATGGGTGATCCCTGTACATTTCTCTTCTGTTTCCTATTTATATTTATATTTTACCTCCTCAATTTAGCATTATGGACAGGGAAAGACCTAATCTAACATCTGCACAAAAATATTTTGCCTTCAAATTCATACCGTAATCGTAGCAGGCATGGACTCGACTCATATGACTGGGATTTCCATGAAAAAGTTTGTGGGCAGGAAATGGTTGATCACTGTACATTTCTCTTCTGTTTCCTATTTATATTTATATTTTACCTCCTCAATTTAGCATTATGGTCAGGGAAAGACCTAATCTAAGATCTGCACAAAAATATTTAGCCTTCAAATTCATACCGTCATCGTAGCATGCATGGACTCTACTCATATGAATGGGATTTCCATGAAAAAGATTGTAGGCCGAAAATCGGAGATCACTGTACATTTCTCTTCTGTTTCCTTTTTATATTTCTATTTTACCTCCTCAATTTAGCATTATGGACAGGGAAAGACCTAATCTAAGATCTGCACAAAAATATTTAGCCTTCAAATTCATACCGTCATCGTAGCATGCATGGACTCGACTCATATGACTGGGATTTCCATGAAAATGATTGTGGGCAGGAAATGGGTGATCACTGTACATTTCTCTTCTGTTTCCTATTTATATTTATATTTTACCTCCTCAATTTAGCATTATGGACAGGGAAAGACCTAATCTAAGATCTGCACAAAAATATTTAGCCTTCAAATTCATACCGTCATCGTAGCATGCATGGACTCGACTCATATGAATGGGATTTCCATGAAAAAGATTGTGGGCCGAAAATGGGTGATCACTGTACATTTTGTCTTCTGTTTCCTATTTATATTTCAATTTTACCTCCTCAATTTAGCATTATGGACAGGGAAAGACCTAATCTAAGATCTGCACAAAAATATTTAGCCTTCAAATTCATACCATCATCGTAGCATGCATGGACTCGACTCATATGACTGGGAATTTCATGAAAAATATTGTGGGCAGAAAATGGGTGATCACTGTACATTTCTCTTCTGTTTCCTATTTATATTTCTATTTTACCTCCTCAATTTAGCATTATGGACAGGGAAAGACCTAATCTAAGATCTGCACAAAAATATTTAGCCTTCAAATTCATACCGTCATCGAAGCATGCATGGACTCGCCTCATATGAATGGTATTTCCATGAAAAAGATTGTGGGCCGAAAATGGGTGATCCCTGTACATTTCTCTTCTGTTTCCTATTTATATTTATATTTTACCTCCTCAATTTAGCATTATGGACAGGGAAAGACCTAATCTAACATCTGCACAAAAATATTTTGCCTTCAAATTCATACCGTAATCGTAGCATGCATGGACTCGACTCATATGACTGGGATTTCCATGAAAAAGTTTGTGGGCAGGAAATGGTTGATCACTGTACATTTCTCTTCTGTTTCCTATTTATATTTATATTTTACCTCCTCAATTTAGCATTATGGTCAGGGAAAGACCTAATCTAAGATCTGCACAAAAATATTTAGCCTTCAAATTCATACCGTCATCGTAGCATGCATGGACTCTACTCATATGAATGGGATTTCCATGAAAAAGATTGTGGGCCGAAAATCGGAGATCACTGTACATTTCTCTTCTGTTTCCTTTTTATATTTCTATTTTACCTCCTCAATTTAGCATTATGGACAGGGAAAGACCTAATCTAAGATCTGCACAAAAATATTTACCCTGCAAATTCATACCGTCATCGTAGCATGCATGGACTCGACTCATATGAATGGGATTTCCATAGAAAAAATTGTGGGCCGAAAATGGGTGATCACTGTACATTTCTCTTCTGTTTCCTATTTATATTTCTATTTTACCTCCTCAATTTAGCATTATGGACAGGGAAAGACCTAATCTAAGATCTGCACAAAAATATTTAGCCTTCAAATTCATACCGTCATCGTAGCATGCATGGACTCGACTCATATGAATGGGATTTCCATGAAAAAGATTGTGGGCCGAAAATGGGTGATCACTGTACATTTCTCTTCTGTTTCCTATTTATATTTCAATTTTACCTCCTCAATTTAGCATTATGGACAGGGAAAGACCTAATCTAATATCTGCACAAAAATATTTAGCCTTCAAATTCATACCGTGATCGTAGCATGCATTTACTCGACTCATATGACTGGGATTTCCATGAAAAATATTGTGGGCAGAAAATGGGTGATAACTGTACATTTTTCTTCTGTTTCCTATTTATATTTATATTTTACCTCCTCAATTTAGCATTATGGACAGGGAAAGACCTAATCTAAGATCTGCACAAAAATATTTAGCCTTCAAATTCATACCGTCATCGTAGCATGCATGGACTCGACTCATATGAATGGGATTTCCATGAAAAAGATTGTCGGCCGAAAATGGGTGATCACTGTACATTTCTCTTCTGTTTCCTTTTTATATTTCTATTTTACCTCCTCAATTTAGTTTATGGACAGGGAAAGACCTAATCTAAGATCTGCACAAAAATATTTAGCCTGCTAATTCATAACATCATGGTAGTATGCATGGACTCGACTCATATGAATGGGATTTCCATAGAAAAGATTGTGGGCCGAAAATGGGTGATCACTGTACATTTCTCTTCCTATTTATATTTCTATTTTACCTCCTCAATTTAGCATTATGGACAGGGAAAGACCTAATCTAATATCTGCACAAAAATATTTTGCCTTCAAATTCATACCGTGATCGTAGCATGTATGGACTCGACTCATATGACTGGGATTTCCATGAAAAAGATTCTGGGCAGGAAATGGTTGACCACTGTACATTTCTCTTCTGTTTCCTATTTATATTTATATTTTACGTCCTCAATTTAGCATTATGGACAGGGAAAGACCTTATCTAAGATCTGCACAAAAATATTTAGCCTTCAAATTCATACCGTCATCGTAGCATGCATGGACTCGACTCATATGAATGGGATTTCCATGAAAAAGATTGTGGGCCGAAAATGGGTGATCACTGTACATTTCTCTTCTGTTTCCTATTTATATTTCTATTTTACCTCCTCAATTTAGCATTATGGACAGGGAAAGACTTAATCTAAGATCTGCACAAAAATATTTAGCCTTCAAATTCATACCGTCATCGAAGCATGCATGGACTCGCCTCATATGAATGGTATTTCCATGAAAAAGATTGTGGGCCGAAAATGGGTGATCCCTTTACATTTCTCATCTGTTTCCTATTTATATTTATATTTTACCTCCTCAATTTAGCATTATGGACAGGGAAAGACCTAATCTAACATCTGCACAAAAATATTTTGCCTTCAAATTCATACCGTAATCGTAGCATGCATGGACTCGACTCATATGACTGGGATTTCCATGAAAAAGTTTGTGGGCAGGAAATGGTTGATCACTGTACATTTCTCTTCTGTTTCCTATTTATATTTATATTTTACCTCCTCAATTTAGCATTATGGTCAGGGAAAGACCTAATCTAAGATCTGCACAAAAATATTTAGCCTTCAAATTCATACCGTCATCGTAGCATGCATGGACTCTACTCATATGAATGGGATTTCCATGAAAAAGATTGTGGGCCGAAAATCGGAGATCACTGTACATTTCTCTTCTGTTTCCTTTTTATATTTCTATTTTACCTCCTCAATTTAGCATTATGGACAGGGAAAGACCTAATCTAAGATCTGCACAAAAATATTTACCCTGCAAATTCATACCGTCATCGTAGCATGCATGGACTCGACTCATATGAATGGGATTTCCATAGAAAAAATTGTGGGCCGAAAATGGGTGATCACTGTACATTTCTCTTCTGTTTCCTATTTATATTTCTATTTTACCTCCTCAATTTAGCATTATGGACAGGGAAAGACCTAATCTAAGATCTGCACAAAAATATTTAGCCTTCAAATTCATACCGTCATCGTAGCACGCATGGACTCGACTCATATGAATGGGATTTCCTTGAAAAAGATTGTGGGCCGAAAATGGGTGATCACTGTACATTTTGTCTTCTGTTTCCTATTTATATTTCTATTTTATCTCCTCAATTTTTCATTATGGACAGGGAAAAACCTAATCTAAGATCTGCACAAAAATATTTAGCCTTCAAATTCATACCGTCATCGTAGCATGCATGGACTCGACTCATATGAATGGGATTTCCATGAAAAAGATTGTGGGCCGAAAATGGGTGATCACTGTACATTTCTCTTCTGTTTCCTATTTATATTTCAATTTTACCTCCTCAATTTAGCATTATGGACAGGGAAAGACCTAATCTTATATCTGCACAAAAATATTTAGCCTTCAAATTCATACCGTGATCGTAGCATGCATTTACTCGACTCATATGACTGGGATTTCCATGAAAAATATTGTGGGCAGAAAATGTGTGATAACTGTACATTTTTCTTCTGTTTCCTATTTATATTTCTATTTTACCTCCTCAATTTAGCATTATGGACAGGGAAAGACCTAATCTAAGATCTGCACAAAAATATTTACCCTTCAAATTCATACCGTCATCGTAGCATGCATGGACTCGACTCATATGAATGGGATTTCCATGAAAAAGATTGTGGGCCGAAAATGGGTGATCACTGTACATTTCTCTTCTGTTTCCTTTTTATATTTCTATTTTACCTCCTCAATTTAGTATTATGGACAGGGAAAGACCTAATCTAAGATCTGCACAAAAATATTTAGCCTGCTAATTCATAACGTCATGGTAGTATGCATGGACTCGACTCATATGAATGGGATTTCCATAGAAAAGATTGTGGGCCGAAAATGGGTGATCACTGTACATTTCTCTTCCTATTTATATTTCTATTTTACCTCCTCAATTTAGCATTATGGACAGGGAAAGACCTAATCTAATATCTGCACAAAAATATTTTGCCTTCAAATTCATACCGTGATCGTAGCATGTATGGACTCGACTCATATGACTGGGATTTCCATGAAAAAGATTCTGGGCAGGAAATGGTTGACCACTGTACATTTCTCTTCTGTTTCCTATTTATATTTATATTTTACGTCCTCAATTTAGCATTATGGACAGGGAAAGACCTTATCTAAGATCTGCACAAAAATATTTAGCCTTCAAATTCATACCGTCATCGTAGCATGCATGGACTCGACTCATATGAATGGGATTTCCATGAAAAAGATTGTGGGCCGAAAATGGGTGATCACTGTACATTTCTCTTCTGTTTCCTATTTATATTTATATTTTACCTCCTCAATTTAGCATTATGGACAGGGAAAGACCTAATCTAAGATCTGCACAAAAATATTTAGCCTTCAAATTCATACCGTCAACGTAGCATGCATGGACTCGACTCATATGAATGGGATTTCCATGAAAAAGATTGTGGGCCGAAAATGGGTGATCACTGTACATTTCTCTTCTGTTTCCTATTTATATTTCTATTTTACCTCCTCAATTTAGCATTATGGACAGGGAAAGACCTAATCTAAATTCTGCACAAAAATATTTAGCCTTCAAATTCATACCGTCATCGTAGCATGCATGGACTCGACTCATATGACTGGGATTTCCATGAAAATGATTGTGGGCAGGAAATGGGTGATCACTGTACATTTCTCTTCTGTTTCCTATTTATATTTATATTTTACCTCCTCAATTTAGCATTATGGACAGGGAAAGACCTAATCTAAGATCTGCACAAAAATATTTAGCCTTCAAATTCATACCGTCACCGTAGCATGCATGGACTCGACTCATATGAATGGGATTTCCATGAACAAGATTGTGGGCCGAAAATGGGAGATCACTGTACATTTTGTCTTATGTTTCCTATTTATATTTCTATTTTACCTCCTCAATTTAGCATTATGGAGAGGGAAAGACCTAATCTAAGATCTGCACAAAAATATTTAGCCTTCAAATTCATACCGTCATCGTAGCATGCATGGACTCGACTCATATGAATGGGATTTCCATTAAAAATATTGTGGGCAGAAAATGGGTGATCACTGTACATTTCTCTTCTGTTTCCTATTTATATTTATATTTTACCTCCTCAATTTAGCATTATGGACAGGGAAAGACCTAATCTAAGATCTTCACAAAAATATTTAGCCTTCAAATTCATACCGTCATCGTAGCATGCATGGACTCGACTCATATGAATGGGATTTCCATGAAAAAGATTGTGGGCCGAAAATGGGTGATCACTGTACATTTCTCTTCTGTTTCCTATTTATATTTATATTTTACCTCCTCAATTTAGCATTATGGACAGGGAAAGACCTAATCTAAGATCTGCACAAAAATATTTAGCCTTCAAATTCATACCGTCATCGTAGCATGCATGGACTCGACTCCTATGAATGGGATTTCCATGAAAAAGATTGTGTGCCGAAAATGGGTGATCACTGTACATTTCTCTTCTGTTTCCTATTTATATTTCTATTTTACCTCCTCAATTTAGCATTATGGACAGGGAAAGACCTAATCTAAATTCTGCACAAAAATATTTAGCCTTCAAATTCATACCGTCATCGTAGCATGCATGGACTCGACTCATATGAATGGGATTTCCATGAAAAAGATTGTGGGCCGAAAATGGGTGATCACTGTACATTTTGTCTTCTGTTTCCTATTTATATTTATATTTTACCTCCTGAATTTAGCATTATGGACAGGGAAAGACCTAATCTAAGATCTGCACAAAAATATTTAGCCTTCAAATTCATACCGTCATCGTAGCATGCATGGACTCGACTCATATGAATGGGATTTCCATGAAAAAGATTGTGGGCCGAAAATGGGTGATCACTGTACATTTCTCTTCTGTTTCCTATTTATATTTATATTTTACCTCCTCAATTTAGCATTATGGACAAGGAAAGACCTAATCTAAGATCTGCACAAAAATATTTAGCCTTCAAATTCATACCATCATCGTAGCATGCATGGACTCGACTCCTATGAATGGGATTTCCATGAAAAAGTTTGTGGGGCGAAAATGGGTGATCACTGTACATTTCTCTTCTGTTTCCTATTTATATTTCTATTTTACCTCCTCAATTTAGCATTATGGACAGGGAAAGACCTAATCTAAATTCTGCACAAAAATATTTAGCCTTCAAATTCATACCGTCATCGTAGCATGCATGGACTCGACTCATATGACTGGGATTTCCATGAAAATGATTGTGGGCAGGAAATGGGTGATCACTGTACATTTCTCTTCTGTTTCCTATTTATATTTATATTTTACCTCCTCAATTTAGCATTATGGACAGGGAAAGACCTAATCTAAGATCTGCACAAAAATATTTAGCCTTCAAATTCATACCGTCATCGTAGCATGCATGGACTCGACTCATATGAATGGGATTTCCATGAAAAAGATTGTGGGCCGAAAATGGGAGATCACTGTACATTTTGTCTTCTGTTTCCTATTTATATTTCTATTTTACCTCCTCAATTTAGCATTATGGAGAGGGAAAGACCTAATCTAAGATCTGCACAAAAATATTAAGCCTTCAAATTCATACCGTCATCGTAGCATGCATGGACTCGACTCATATGAATGGGATTTCCATTAAAAATATTGTGGGCAGAAAATGGGTGATCACTGTACATTTCTCTTCTGTTTCCTATTTATATTTATATTTTACCTCCTCAATTTAGCATTATGGACAGGGAAAGACCTAATCTAAGATCTTCACAAAAATATTTAGCCTTCAAATTCATACCGTCATCGTAGCATGCATGGACTCGACTCATATGAATGGGATTTCCATGAAAAAGATTGTGGGCCGAAAATGGGTGATCACTGTACATTTCTCTTCTGTTTCCTATTTATATTTATATTTTACCTCCTCAATTTAGCATTATGGACAGGGAAAGACCTAATCTAAGATCTGCACAAAAATATTTAGCCTTCAAATTCATACCGTCATCGTAGCATGCATGGACTCGACTCCTATGAATGGGATTTCCATGAAAAAGATTGTGTGCCGAAAATGGGTGATCACTGTTCATTTCTCTTCTGTTTCCTATTTATATTTCTATTTTACCTCCTCAATTTAGCATTATGGACAGGGAAAGACCTAATCTAAATTCTGCACAAAAATATTTAGCCTTCAAATTCATACCGTCATCGTAGCATGCATGGACTCGACTCATATGACTGGGATTTCCATGAAAAAGATTGTGGGCAGGAAATGGGTGATCACTGTACATTTCTCTTCTGTTTCCTATTTATATTTATATTTTACCTCCTCAATTTAGCATTATGGACAGGGAAAGACCTAATCTAAGATCTGCACAAAAATATTTAGCCTTCAAATTCATACCGTCATCGTAGCATGCATGGACTCGACTCATATGAATGGGATTTCCATGAAAAAGATTGTGGGCCGAAAATGGGAGATCACTGTACATTTCTCTTCTATTTCCTATTTCTATTTCAATTTTACCTCCTCAATTTAGCATTATGGAGAGGGAAAGACCTAATCTAAGATCTGCACAAAAATATTTAGCCTTCAAATTCATACCGTCATCGTAGCATGCATGGACTCGACTCATATGAATGGGATTTCCATGAAAAAGATTGTGGGCCGAAAATGGGTGATCACTGTACATTTCTCTTCTGTTTCCTATTTATATTTATATTTTACCTCCTCAATTTAGCATTATGGACAGGGAAAGACCTAATCTAAGATCTGCACAAAAATATTTAGCCTTCAAATTCATACCGTGATCGTAGCATGCATGGACTCGACTCATATGACTGGGATTTCCATGAAAAAGATTGCGGGCAGGAAATGGGTGATCACTGTACATTTCTCTTCTGTTTCCTATTTATATTTCTATTTTACCTCCTCAATTTAGCATTATGGCCAGGGAAAGACATAATCTAAGATCTGCACAAAAATATTTAGCCTTCAAATTCATACCGTCATCGTAGCATGCATGGACTCGACTCCTATGAATTGGATTTCCATGAAAAAGATTGTGTGCCGAAAATGGGTGATCACTGTACATTTCTCTTCTGTTTCCTATTTATATTTCTATTTTACCTCCTCAATTTAGCATTATGGACAGGGAAAGACCTAATCTAAATTCTGCACAAAAATATTTAGCCTTCAAATTCATACCGTCATCGTAGCATGCATGGACTCGACTCATATGACTGGGATTTCCATGAAAAAGATTGTGGGCAGGAAATGGGTGATCACTGTACATTTCTCTTCTGTTTCCTATTTATATTTCTATTTTACCTCCTCAATTTAGCATTATGGACAGGGAAAGACCTAATCTAAGATCTGCACAAAAATATTTAGCCTTCAAATTCATACCGTCATCGTAGCATGCATGGACACGACTCATATGAATGGGATTTCCATGAAAAAGATTGTGGGCCGAAAATGGGAGATCACTGTACATTTCTCTTCTATTTCCTATTTCTATTTCAATTTTACCTCCTCAATTTAGCATTATGGAGAGGGAAAGACCTAATCTAAGATCTGCACAAAAATATTTAGCCTTCAAATTCATACCGTCATCGTAGCATGCATGGACTCGACTCATATGAATGGGATTTCCATGAAAAAGATTGTGGGCCGAAAATGGGTGATCACTGTACATTTCTCTTCTGTTTCCTATTTATATTTATATTTTACCTCCTCAATTTAGCATTATGGACAGGGAAAGACCTAATCTAAGATCTGCACAAAAATATTTAGCCTTCAAATTCATACCGTCATCGTAGCATGCATGGACTCGACTCATATGACTGGGATTTCCATGAAAAATATTGTGGGCAGAAAATGGGTGATCACTGTACATTTCTCTTCTGTTTCCTATTGATATTTCTATTTTACCTCCTCAATTTAGCATTATGGACAGGGAAAGACCTAATCTAAGATCTGCACAAAAATATTTAGCATTCAAATTCATACCGTCATCGTAGCATGCATGTACTCGCCTCATATGAATGGTATTTCCACGAAAAAGATTGTGGGCCGAAAATGGGTGATCACTGTACATTTCTCTTCTGTTTCCTATTTATATTTATATTTTACCTCCTCAATTTAGCATTATGGACAGGGAAAGACCTAATCTAAGATCTGCACAAAAATATTTAGCCTTCAAATTCATACCGTCATCGTAGCATGCATGGACTCGACTCATATGTATGGGATTTCCATGAAAAAGATTGAGGGTCGAAAATGGGTGATCACTGAACATTTCTTTTCTGTTTCCTATTTATATTTCTCTTTTACCTCATCAATTTAGCATTATGGACAGGGAAAGACCTAATCTAAGATCTGCACAAAAATATTTACCCTTCAAATTCATACCGTGATCGTAGCATGCATGGACTCGACTCATATGACTGGGATTTCCATGAAAAATATTGTGGGCAGAAAATGGGTGATCACTGTACATTTCTCTTCTGTTTCCTATTTATATTTATATTTTACCTCCTCAATTTAGCATTATGGACAGGGAAAGACCTAATCTAAGATCTGCTCAAAAATATTTAGCCTTCAAATTCATACCGTGATCGTAGCATGCATGGACTCGACTCATATGACTGGGATTTCCATGAAAAATATTGTGGGCAGAAAATGGGTGATCACTGTACATTTCTCTTCTGTTTCCTATTTATATTTCTATTTTACCTCCTCAATTTAGCATTATGGACAGGGAAAGACCTAATCTAATATCTGCACAAAAATATTCTGCTTTCAAATTCATACCGTGATCGTAGCATGCATGGACTCGACTCATATGACTGGGATTTCCATGAAAAAGATTGTGGGCAGGAAATGGGTGATCACTGTACATTTCTCTTCTGTTTCCTATTTATATTTATATTTTACCTCCTCAATTTAGCATTATGGACAGGTAACGACCTAATCTAAGATCTGCACAAAAATATTTAGCCTTCAAATTCATACCGTGATCGAAGCATGCATGGACTCGACTCATATGACTGGGATTTCCATGAAAAAGATTGTGGGCCGAAAATGGGAGATCACTGTACATTTCTCTTCTGTTTCTTATTTATATTTCTATTTTACCTCCTCAATTTAGCATTATGGACAGGGAAAGACCTACTCTAAGAACTGCACAAAAATATTTAGCCTGCAAATTCATACCGTCATCGTAGCATGCATGGACTCGACTCATATGAATGGGATTTCCATGAAAAAGATTGTCGCCCGAAAATTGGTGATCACTGTACATTTCTCTTCTGTTTCCTATTTATATTTATATTTTACCTCCTCAAATTAGCATTATGGACAGGGAAAGACCTAATCTAATATCTGCGCAAAAATATTTTGCTTTCAAATTCATACCGTGATCATAGCATGCATGGACTCGACTCATATGACTGGGACTTCCATGAAAAAGATTGCGGGCCGAAAATGGGTGATCACAGTACATTTCTCTTCTGTTTCCTATTTATATTTATATTTTGCCTCCTCAATTTAGCATTATGGACAGGGAAAGACCTAATCTAAGATCTGCACAAAAATATTTAGCCTTCAAATTCATACCGTCATCGTAGCATGCATGGACTCTACTCATATGAATGGGATTTCCATGAAAAAGATTGTGGGCCGAAAATGGGTGATCACTGTACATTTCTCTTCTGTTTCCTATTTATATTTATATTTTACCTCCTCAATTTAGCATTATGGCCAGGGAAAGACATAATCTAAGATCTGCACAAAAATATTTAGCCTTCAAATTCATACCGTCATCGTAGCATGCATGGACTCGACTCATATGACTGGGATTTCCATGAAAAATATTGTGGGCAGAAAATGGGTGATCACTGTACATTTCTCTTCTGTTTCCTATTGATATTTCTATTTTACCTCGTCAATTTAGCATTATGGACAGGGAAAGACCTAATCTAAGATCTGCACAAAAATATTTAGCATTCAAATTCATACCGTCATCGTAGCATGCATGGACTCGCCTCATATGAATGGTATTTCCACGAAAAAGATTGTGGGCCGAAAATGGGTGATCACTGTACATTTCTCTTCTGTTTCCTATTTATATTTATATTTTACCTCCTCAATTTAGCATTATGGCCAGGGAAAGACATAATCTAAGATCTGCACAAAAATATTTAGCCTTCAAATTCATACCGTCATCGTAGCATGCATGGACTCGACTCATATGACTGGGATTACCATGAAAAATATTGTGGGCAGAAAATGGGTGATCACTGTACATTTCTCTTCTGTTTCCTATTGATATTTCTATTTTACCTCCTCAATTTAGCATTATGGACAGGGAAAGACCTAATCTAAGATCTGCACAAAAATATTTAGCATTCAAATTCATACCGTCATCGTAGCATGCATGTACTCGCCTCATATGAATGGTATTTCCACGAAAAAGATTGTGGGCCGAAAATGGGTGATCACTGTACATTTCTCTTCTGTTTCCTATTTATATTTCTCTTTTACCTCATCAATTTAGCATTATGGACAGGGAAAGACCTAATCTAAGATCTGCACAAAAATATTTACCCTTCAAATTCATACCGTGATCGTAGCATGCATGGACTCGACTCATATGACTGGGATTTCCATGAAAAATATTGTGGGCAGAAAATGGGTGATCACTGTACATTTCTCTTCTGTTTCCTATTTATATTTCTATTTTACCTCCTCAATTTAGCATTATGGACAGGGAAAGACCTAATCTAAGATCTGCTCAAAAATATTTAGCCTTCAAATTCATACCGTGATCGTAGCATGCATGGACTCGACTCATATGACTGGGATTTCCATGAAAAATATTGTGGGCAGAAAATGGGTGATCACTGTACATTTCTCTTCTGTTTCCTATTTATATTTCTATTTTACCTCCTCAATTTAGCATTATGGACAGGGAAAGACCTAATCTAATATCTGCACAAAAATATTCTGCTTTCAAATTCATACCGTGATCGTAGCATGCATGGACTCGACTCATATGACTGGGATTTCCATGAAAAAGATTGTGGGCAGGAAATGGGTGATCACTGTACATTTCTCTTCTGTTTCCTATTTATATTTATATTTTACCTCCTCAATTTAGCATTATGGACAGGTAACGACCTAATCTAAGATCTGCACAAAAATATTTAGCCTTCAAATTCATACCGTGATCGAAGCATGCATGGACTCGACTCATATGACTGGGATTTCCATGAAAAAGATTGTGGGCCGAAAATGGGAGATCACTGTACATTTCTCTTCTGTTTCTTATTTATATTTCTATTTTACCTCCTCAATTTAGCATTATGGACAGGGAAAGACCTACTCTAAGAACTGCACAAAAATATTTAGCCTGCAAATTCATACCGTCATCGTAGCATGCATGGACTCGACTCATATGAATGGGATTTCCATGAAAAAGATTGTCGCCCGAAAATGGGTGATCACTGTACATTTCTCTTCTGTTTCCTATTTATATTTATATTTTACCTCCTCAAATTAGCATTATGGACAGGGAAAGACCTAATCTAATATCTGCGCAAAAATATTTTGCTTTCAAATTCATACCGTGATCATAGCATGCATGGACTCGACTCATATGACTGGGACTTCCATGAAAAAGATTGCGGGCCGAAAATGGGTGATCACAGTACATTTCTCTTCTGTTTCCTATTTATATTTATATTTTGCCTCCTCAATTTAGCATTATGGACAGGGAAAGACCTAATCTAAGATCTGCACAAAAATATTTAGCCTTCAAATTCATACCGTCATCGTAGCATGCATGGACTCGACTCATATGAATGGGATTTCCATGAAAAAGATTGTGGGCCGAAAATGGGTGATCACTGTACATTTCTCTTCTGTTTCCTATTTATATTTATATTTTACCTCCTCAATTTAGCATTATGGCCAGGGAAAGACATAATCTAAGATCTGCACAAAAATATTTAGCCTTCAAATTCATACCGTCATCGTAGCATGCATGGACTCGACTCATATGACTGGGATTTCCATGAAAAATATTGTGGGCAGAAAATGGGTGATCACTGTACATTTCTCTTCTGTTTCCTATTGATATTTCTATTTTACCTCCTCAATTTAGCATTATGGACAGGGAAAGACCTAATCTAAGATCTGCACAAAAATATTTAGCATTCAAATTCATACCGTCATCGTAGCATGCATGGACTCGCCTCATATGAATGGTATTTCCACGAAAAAGATTGTGGGCCGAAAATGGGTGATCACTGTACATTTCTCTTCTGTTTCCTATTTATATTTATATTTTACCTCCTCAATTTAGCATTATGGACAGGGAAAGACCTAATCTAAGATCTGCACAAAAATATTTACCCTTCAAATTCATACCGTGATCGTAGCATGCATGGACTCGACTCATATGACTGGGATTTCCATGAAAAATATTGTGGGCAGAAAATGGGTGATCACTGTACATTTCTCTTCTGTTTCCTATTTATATTTATATTTTACCTCCTCAATTTAGCATTATGGACAGGGAAAGACCTAATCTAAGATCTGCTCAAAAATATTTAGCCTTCAAATTCATACCGTGATCGTAGCATGCATGGACTCGACTCATATGACTGGGATTTCCATGAAAAATATTGTGGGCAGAAAATGGGTGATCACTGTACATTTCTCTTCTGTTTCCTATTTATATTTCTATTTTACCTCCTCAATTTAGCATTATGGACAGGGAAAGACCTAATCTAATATCTGCACAAAAATATTCTGCTTTCAAATTCATACCGTGATCGTAGCATGCATGGACTCGACTCATATGACTGGGATTTCCATGAAAAAGATTGTGGGCAGGAAATGGGTGATCACTGTACATTTCTCTTCTGTTTCCTATTTATATTTATATTTTACCTCCTCAATTTAGCATTATGGACAGGTAAAGACCTAATCTAAGATCTGCACAAAAATATTTAGCCTTCAAATTCATACCGTGATCGAAGCATGCATGGACTCGACTCATATGACTGGGATTTCCATGAAAAAGATTGTGGGCCGAAAATGGGAGATCACTGTACATTTCTCTTCTGTTTCCTATTTATATTTATATTTTGCCTCCTCAATTTAGCATTATGGACAGGGAAAGACCTAATCTAAGATCTGCACAAAAATATTTAGCCTTCAAATTCATACCGTCATCGTAGCATGCATGGACTCTACTCATATGAATGGGATTTCCATGAAAAAGATTGTGGGCCGAAAATGGGTGATCACTGTACATTTCTCTTCTGTTTCCTATTTATATTTCTATTTTACCTCCTCAATTTAGCATTATGGACAGGGAAAGACCTAATCTAAGATCTGCACAAAAATATTTAGCCTTCAAATTCATACCGTCATCGTAGCATGCATTGACTCGACTCCTATGAATGGGATTTCCATGAAAAATATTGTGGGCCGAAAATGGGTGATCACTGTACATTTCTCTTCTGTTTCCTATTTATATTTATATTTTACCTCCTCAATTTAGCATTATGGACAGGGAATGACCTAATCTAATATCTGCACAAAAATATTTTGCCTTCAAATTCATACCGTGATCGTAGCATGCATGGAATCGACTCATATGACATGGATTTCCATGAAAAAGATTGTGGGCAGGAAATGGGTGATCACTGTACATTTCTCTTCTGTTTCCTATTTATATTTATATTTAACCTCCACAATTTAGCATTATGGACAGGGAAAGACCTAATCTAAGATCTGCACAAAAATATTAACCTTCAAATTCATACCGTCATCGAAGCATGCGTGGACTCGACTCATATGAATGGGATTTCCATGTAAAAGATTGTGGGCAGAAAATGGGTGATCACTGTACATTTCTCTTCTGTTTCATATTTATATTTCTATTTTACCTCCTCAATTTAGCATTATGGACAGGGAAAGACCTAATCTAAGTTCTGCACAAAAATATTTAGCCTTCAAATTCATACCGTCATCGTAGCATGCATGGACTCGACTCATATGAATGGGATTTCCATGAAAAAGATTGTGGGCCGAAAATGGGTGATCAGTGTACATTTCTCTTCTGTTTCCTATTTATATTTATATTTTACCTCCTCAATTTAGCATTATGGACAGGGAAAGACTTAATCTAAGATCTGCACAAAAATATTTAGCCTTCAAATTCATACCGTCATCGTAGCACGCATGGACTCGACTCATATGAATGGGATTTCCTTGAAAAAGATTGTGGGCCGAAAATGGGTGATCACTGTACATTTTGTCTTCTGTTTCCTATTTATATTTCTATTCTACCTCCTCAATTTTGCATTATGGACAGGGAAAAACCTAATCTAAGATCTGCACAAAAATATTTAGCCTTCAAATTCATACCGTCATCGTAGCATGCATGGACTCGACTCATATGACTGGGATTTCCATGAAAAAGATTGTGGGCCGAAAATGGGTGATCACTGTACATTTCTCTTCTGTTTCCTATTTATATTTCTATTTTACCTCCTCAATTTAGCATTATGGACAGAGAAAGACCTAATTTAATATCTGCACAAAAATATTTAGCCTTCAAATTCATACCGTGATCGTAGCATGCATGGACTCGACTCATATGACTGGGATTTCCATGAAAAAGTTTCTGGGCAGGAAATGGTTGATCACTGTACATTTCTCTTCTGTTTCCTATTTATATTTATATTTTACCTCCTCAATTTAGCATTATGGTCAGGGAAAGACCTAATCTAAGATCTGCACAAAAATATTTAGCCTTCAAATTCATACCGTCATCGTAGCATGCATGGACTCTACTCATATGAATGGGATTTCCATGAAAAAGATTGTGGGCCGAAAATCCGAGATCACTGTACATTTCTCTTCTCTTTCCTATTTATATTTCTATTTTACCTCCTCAATTTAGCATTATGGACAGGGAAAGACCTAATCTAAGATCTGCACAAAAATATTAACCTTCAAATTCATACCGTCAGCGAAGCATGCATGGACTCGACTCATATGAATGGGATTTCCATGTAAAAGATTGTGGGCAGAAAATGGGTGATCACTGTACATTTCTCTTCTGTTTCATATTTATATTTCTATTTTACCTCCTCAATTTAGCATTATGGACAGGGAAAGACCTAATCTAAGTTCTGCACAAAAATATTTAGCCTTCAAATTCATACCGTCATCGTAGCATGCATGGACTCGACTCATATGAATGGGATTTCCATGAAAAAGATTGTGGGCCGAAAATGGGTGATCAGTGTACATTTCTCTTCTGTTTCCTATTTATATTTATATTTTACCTCCTCAATTTAGCATTATGGACAGGGAAAGACTTAATCTAAGATCTGCACAAAAATATTTAGCCTTCAAATTCATACCGTCATCGTAGCACGCATGGACTCGACTCATATGAATGGGATTTCCTTGAAAAAGATTGTGGGCCGAAAATGGGTGATCACTGTACATTTTGTCTTCTGTTTCCTATTTATATTTCTATTCTACCTCCTCAATTTTGCATTATGGACAGGGAAAAACCTAATCTAAGATCTGCACAAAAATATTTAGCCTTCAAATTCATACCGTCATCGTAGCATGCATGGACTCGACTCATATGACTGGGATTTCCATGAAAAAGATTGTGGGCCGAAAATGGGTGATCACTGTACATTTCTCTTCTGTTTCCTATTTATATTTCTATTTTACCTCCTCAATTTAGCATTATGGACAGAGAAAGACCTAATTTAATATCTGCACAAAAATATTTAGCCTTCAAATTCATACCGTGATCCTAGCATGCATGGACTCGACTCATATGACTGGGATTTCCATGAAAAAGTTTGTGGGCAGGAAATGGTTGATCACTGTACATTTCTCTTCTGTTTCCTATTTATATTTATATTTTACCTCCTCAATTTAGCATTATGGTCAGGGAAAGACCTAATCTAAGATCTGCACAAAAATATTTAGCCTTCAAATTCATACCGTCATCGTAGCATGCATGGACTCTACTCATATGAATGGGATTTCCATGAAAAAGATTGTGGGCCGAAAATCCGAGATCACTGTACATTTCTCTTCTCTTTCCTTTTTATATTTCTATTTTACCTGCTCAATTTAGCATTATGGACAGGGAAAGACCTAATCTAAGATCTGCACAAAAATATTTAGCATGCAAATTCATACCGTCATCGTAGCATGCATGGACTCGACTCCTATGAATGGGATTTCCATGAAAAAGATTGCGGGCCGAAAATGGGTGTTCACTGTACATTTCTCTTCTGTTTCCTATTTATATTTATATTTTACCTCCTCAATTTAGCATTATGGACAGGGAAAGACCTAATCTAAGATCTGCACAAAAATATTTAGCCTTCAAATTCATACCGTCATCGTAGCATGCATGGACTCTACTCATATGAATGGGATTTCCATAGAAAAGATTGTGGGCTGAAAATGGGTGATCACTGTACATTTCTCTTCCTATTTATATTTCTATTTTACCTCATCAATTTAGCATTATGGACAGGGAAAGACGTAATATAAGATCTGCACAAAAATATTTAGCCTGCAAATTCATACCATCATCGTAGCATGCATGGATTCGACTCTTATGAATGGGATTTCCATGAAAATGATTGCGGGCCGAAAATGGGTGATCACTGTACATTTCTCTTCTGTTTCCTATTTATATTTATATTTTACCTCCTCAATTTAGCATTATGGACAGGGAAAGACCTAATCTAAGATCTGCACAAAAATATTTAGCCTTCAAATTCATACCGTCATCGTAGCATGCATGGACTCGACTCATATGAATGGGATTTCCATAGAAAAGATTGTGTGCCGAAAATGGTTGATCACTGTACATTTCTCTTCTGTTTCCTATATATATTTATATTTTACCTCCTCAATTTAGCATTATGGACAGGGAAAGACCTAATCTAATATCTGCACAAAAATATTTTCCCTTCAAATTCATACCGTGATCGTAGCATGCATGGACTCGACTCATATGACTGGGATTTCCATGAAAAAGATTGTGGGCAGAAAATGGGTGATCACTGTACATTTCTCTTCTGTTTCATATTTATATTTATATTTTACCTCCTCAATTTAGCATTATGGACAGGGAAAGACCTAATCTAAGATCTGCACAAAAATATTTAGCCTTCAAATTCATACCGTCATCGTAGCATGCATGGACTCGACTCATATGAATGGGATTTCCATGAAAAAGATTGTGGGCCGAAAATGGGTGATCACTGTACATTTCTCTTCTGTTTCCTATTTATATTTATATTTTACCTCCTCAATTTAGCATTATGGACAGGGAAAGACCTAATCTAATATCTGCACAAAAATATTTAGCCTTCAAATTCATACCGTGAGCGTAGCATACATTTACTCGACTCATATGACTGGGATTTCCATGAAAAATATTGTGGGCAGAAAATGGGTGATCACTGTACATTTCTCTTCTGTTTCCTATTTATATTTCTATTTTACATCCTCAATTTAGTATTATGGACAGGGAAAGACCTAATCTAAGATCTGCACAAAAATATTTAGCCTTCAAATTCATACCGTCATCGTAGCATGCATGGAATCGACTCATATTAATGGGATTTCCATGAAAAAGATTGTCGGCCGAAAATGGGTGATCACTGTACATTTCTCTTCTGTTTCCTATTTATATTTATATTTTACCTGCTCAATTTAGCATTATGGACAGGGAAAGACCTAATCTAAGATCTGCACAAAAATATTTAGCCTTCAAATTCATACCGTCATCGTAGCATGCATGGACTCGACTCCTATGAATGGGATTTCCATGAAAAAGATTGCGGGCCGAAAATGGGTGATCACTGTACATTTCTCTTCTGTTTCCTATTTATATTTATATTATACCTCCTCAATTTAGCATTATGGACAGGGAAAGACCTAATCTAAGATCTGCACAAAAATATTTAGCCTTCAAATTCATAACGTCATCGTAGCATGCATGGACTCTACTCATATGAATGGGATTTCCATGAAAAAGATTGTGGGCCGAAAATGGGAGATCACTGTACATTTCTCTTCTGTTTCATTTTTATATTTCTATTTTACCTCCTCAATTTAGTATTATGGACAGGGAAAGACCTAATCTAAGATCTGCACAAAAATATTTAGCCTGCAAATTCATACCGTCATGGTAGCATGCATGGACTCGACTCATATGAATGGGATTTCCATAGAAAAGATTGTGGGCCGAAAATGGGTGATCACTGTACATTTCTCTTCCTATTTATATTTCTATTTTACCTCCTCAATTTAGCATTATGGACAGGGAAAGACCTAATCTAATATCTGCACAAAAATATTTAGCCTTCTAATTCATACCGTCATCGTAGCATGCATGGACTCGACTCATATGAATGGGATTTCCATGAAAAATATTGTGGGCAAAAAATGGGTGATCACTGTACATTTCTCTTCTGT
Organism: Acanthosepion lycidas; assembly: GCA_963932145.1. Lineage (NCBI taxonomy): Eukaryota > Metazoa > Mollusca > Cephalopoda > Sepiida > Sepiidae > Acanthosepion > Acanthosepion lycidas. The sequence continues at coordinate 388,293 of OZ010604.1, read as the reverse complement.
TTCCTATTTATATTTCTATTTTACCTCTTCAATTTAGCATTATGGACAGGGAAAGACCTAATCTAAGATCTGCACAAAAATATTTAGTCTTCAAATTCATACCGTCATCGTAGCATGCATGGACTCGACTCCTATGACTGGGAATTCCATGAAAAATATTGTGGGCAGAAAATGGGTGATCACTGTACATTTCTCTTCTGTTTCCTATTTATATTTATATTTTACCTCCTCAATTTAGCATTATGGACAGGGAAAGACCTAATCTAAGATCTGCACAAAAATATTTAGCCTTCAAATTCATACCGTCATCGAAGCATGCATGGATTCGACTCATATGAATGGGATTTCCATGAAAAAGATTGTGGGCCGAAAATGGGAGATCACTGTACATTTCTCTTCTGTTTCCTATTAATATTTCTATTTTACCTCCTCAATTTAGCATTATGGACAGGGAAAGACCTAATCTAAGATCTGCACAAAAATATTTAGCCTTCAAATTCATACCGTTAACGTAGCATGCATGTACTCGACTCATATGACTGGGATTTCCATGAAAAAGATTGTGGGCCGAAAATGGGTGATCACTGTATATTTCTCTTCTGTTTCCTATTTATATTTCTATTTTACCTCCTCAATTTAGCATTATGGACAGGGAAAGACCTAATCTAAGATCTGCACAAAAATATTTAGCCTGCAAATTCATACCGTCATCGTAGCATGCATGGACTCGACTCATATGAATGGGATTTCCATAGAAAAGATTGTGGGCCGAAAATGGGTGATCACTGTACATTTCTCTTCTGTTTCCTATTTATATTTATATTTTACCTCCTCAATTTAGCATTATGGACAGTGAAAGACCTAATCTAAGACCTGCACAAAAATATTTAGCCTTCAAATTCATACCGTCATCGTAGCATGCATGGACTCGACTCATAGGAATGGGATTTCCATGAAAAAGATTGTGGGCCGAAAATGGGAGATCGCTGTTCATTTCTCTTCTGTTTCCTATTTATATTTCTATTTTACCTCCTCAATTTAGCATTATGGACAGGGAAAGACCTAATCTAAGATCTGCACAAAAATATTTAGCCTTCAAATTCATACCGTCATCGTAGCATGCATGGACTCGACTCATATGAATGGGATTTCCATGAAAAAGATTGTCGGCCGAAAATGGGTGATCACTGTACATTTCTCTTCTGTTTCCTATTTATATTTCTATTTAACCTCCTCAATTTAGTATTATGGACAGGGAAAGACCTAATCTAAGATCTGCACAAAAATATTTAGCCTTCAAATTCATACCGTCATCGTAGCATGCATGGACTCGACTCATATGAAAGGGATTTCCATGAAAAAATTGCGGGCCGAAAATGGGTGATCACTGTACATTTCTCTTCTGTTTCCTATTTATATTTCTATTTTACCTCCTCAATTTAGCATTATGGACAGGGAAAGACCTAATCTAAGTTCTGCACAAAAATATTTAGCCTTCAAATTCATACCGTTAACGTAGCATGCATGGACTCGACTCATATGACAGGGATTTCCATGAGAAAGATTGTGGGCAGGAAATGGTTGATCACTGTACATTTCTCTTCTGTTTCCTTTTTATATTTCTATTTTACCTCCTCAATTTAGCATTATGGACAGGGAAAGACCTAATCTAAGATCTGCACAAAAATATTTAGCCTTCAAATTCATACCGTCAACGTAGCATGCATGGACTCGACTCCTATGAATGGGATTTCCATGAAAAAGATTGTGGGCCGAAAATGGGTGATCACTGTACATTTCTCTTCTGTTTCCTATTTATATTTCTATTTTACCTCCTCAATTTAGCATTATGGACAGGGAAAGACCTAATCTAAATTCTGCACAAAAATATTTAGCCTTCAAATTCATACCGTCATCGTAGCATGCATGGACTCAACTCATATGACTGGGATTTCCATGAAAAACTTTGTGGGCAGGAAATGGGTGATCACTGTACATTTCTCTTCTGTTTCCTATTTATATTTCTATTTTACCTCCTCAATTTAGCATTATGGACAGGGAAAGACCTAATCTAAGATCTGCACAAAAATATTTAGCCTTCAAATTTATACCGTCATCGTAGCATGCATGGACTCGACTCATATGAATGGGATTTCCATGAAAAACATTGTGGGCCGAAAATGGGAGATCACTGTACATTTCTCTTCTGTTTCCTATTTCTATTTCTATTTTACCTCCTCAATTTAGCATTATGGAGAGGGAAAGACCTAATCTAAGATCTGCACAAAAATATTTAGCCTTCAAATTCATACCGTCATCGTAGCATGCATGGACTCGACTCATATGAATGGGAATTCCATGAAAAAGATTGTGGGCCGAAAATGGGTGATCACTGTACATTTGTCTTCTGTTTCCTATTTATATTTCTATTTTACCTCCTCAATTTAGCATTATGGACAGGGAAAGACCTAATCTAAGATCTGCACAAAAATATTTAGCCTTCAAATTCATACCGTCATCGTAGCATGCATGGACTCGACTCCTATGAATGGGATTTCCATGAAAAAGATTGTGGGCCGAAAATGGGTGATCACTGTACATTTCTCTTCTGTTTCCTATTTATATTTCTATTTAACCTACTCAATTTAGTATTATGGACAGGGAAAGACCTAATCTAAGATCTGCACAGAAATATTTAGCCTTCAAATTCATAACGTCATCGTAGCATGCATGGACTCGACTCATATGAATGGGATTTCCATGAAAAAATTGCGGGCCGAAAATGGGTGATCACTGTACATTTCTCTTCTGTTTCCTATTTATATTTATATTTTACCTCCTCAATTTAGCATTATGGACAGGGAAAGACCTAATCTAAGTTCTGCACAAAAATATTTAGCCTTCAAATTCATACCTTGATCGTAGCATGCATGGACTCGACTCATATGACTGGGGTTTCCATGAAAAAGATTGTGGGCAGGAAATGGTTGATCACTGTACATTTCTCTTCTGTTTCCTTTTTATATTTCTATTTTACTTCCTCAATTTAGCATTATGGACAGGGAAAGACCTAATCTAAGATCTGCACAAAAATATTTAGCTTTCAAATTCATACCGTCATCGTAGCATGCATGGACTCGACTGCTATGAATGGGATTTCCATGAAAAAGATTGTGGGCCGAAAATGGGTGATCACTGTACATTTCTCTTCTGTTTCCTATTTATATTTCTATTTTACATCCTCAATTTAGCATTATGGACAGGGAAAGACCTAATCTAAATTCTGCACAAAAATATTTAGCCTTCAAATTCATACCGTCATCGTAGCATGCATGGACTCGACTCATATGACTGGGATTTCCATGAAAAACATTGTGGGCAGGAATTGGGTGATCACTGTACATTTCTCTTCTGTTTCCTATTTATATTTCTATTTTACCTCCTCAATTTAGCATGATGGACAGGGAAAGACCTAATCTAAGATCTGCACAAAAATATTTAGCCTTCAAATTCATACCGTCATCGTAGCATGCATGGACTCGACTCGTATGACTGGGATTTCCATGTAAAAGATTGTGGGCAGAAAATGGGAGATCACTGTACATTTCTCTTCTGTTTCCTATTTATATTTATATTTTACCTCCTCAATTTAGCATTATGGACAGGGAAAGACCTAATCTAAGATCTGCACAAAAATATTTAGCCTGCAAATTCATACCGTCATCGTAGCATGCATGTACTCGACTCATATGAATGGGATTTCCATGAAAAATATTGTGGGCCGAAAATGGGAGATCACTGTACATTTCTCTTCTGTTTCCTATTTAAATTTCTATTTTACCTCCTCAATTTAGCATTATCGACAGGGAAAGACCTAATCTAAGATCTGCACAAAAATAGTTAGCCTTCAAATTCATACCGTCATCGTAGCATGCATAAACTCGACTCATAAGACTGGAATTTCCATGAAAAAGATTGTGTGCAGAAAATGGGTGATCACTGTACATTTCTCTTCTGTTTCCTATTTATATTTATATTTTACCTCTTTAATTGAGCATTATGGACAGGGAAAGACCTAATCTAAGATCTGCACAAATATAGTTAGCCTTCAAATTCATACCGTGATCGTAGCATCCATGGACTCGACTCATATGACTGGGATTTCCATGAAAAAGATTGTGGGCAGAAAATAGGAGATCACTGTACATTTCTCTTCTGTTTCCTATTTATATTTATATTTTACCTCCTCAATTTAGCATCATGCACAGGGAAAGACCTAATCTAAGATCTGCACAAAAATATTTAGCCTTCAAATTCATACCGTCATCGTAGCATGCATGTACTCGACTCATATGAATGGGATTTCCATGAAAAATATCGTGGGCCGAAAATGGGAGAACACTGTACATTTCTCTTCTGTTTCCTATTCATATTTCTATTTTACCTCCTCAATTTAGCATTATGGACAGGGAAAGACCTAATCTAAGATCTGCACAAAAATATTTAGCCTTCAAATTCATACCGTCATCTTAGCATGCATGGACTCGACTCATATGACTGGGATTTCCATGAAAAAGTTTGTGGGCCGAAAATGGGAGATCACTGTACATTTCTCTTCTGTTTCCTATTTCTATTTCTATTTTACCTCCTCAATTTAGCATTATGGAGAGGGAAAGACCTAATCTAAGATCTGCACAAAAATATTTAGCCTTCAAATTCATACCGTCATCGTAGCATGCATGGACTCGACTCATATGAATGGGATTTCCATGAAAAAGATTGTGGGCCGAAAATGGGTGATCACTGTACATTTCTCTTCTGTTTCCTATTTATATTTCTATTTTACCTCCTCAATTTAGCATTATGGACAGGGAAAGACCTAATCTAAGATCTGCACAAAAATATTTAGCCTTCAAATTCATACCGTCACCGTAGCAGGCATGGACTCGACTCATATGAATGGGATTTCCATGAAAAAGATTGTGGGCAGAAAATGGGTGATCACTGTACATTTCTCTTCTGTTTCCTATTTATATTTCTATTTTACCTCCTCAATTTAGCATTATGGACAGGGAAAGACCTAATCTAAGATCTGCACAAAAATATTTAGCCTTCAAATTCATACCGTCATCGTAGCATGCATGTACTCGACTCATATGAATGGGATTTCGATGAAAAATATTGTGGGCTGAAAATGGGAGAACACTGTACATTTCTCTTCTGTTTCCTATTCATATTTCTATTTTACCTCCTCAATTTAGCATTATGGACAGGGAAAGACCTAATCTAAGATCTGCACAAAAATATTTAGGTTCAAATTCATACCGTCATCTTAGCATGCATGGACTCGACTCATATGACTGGGATTTCCATGAATAAGATTGTGGGCTGAAAATGGGAGATCACTGTACATTTCTCTTCTGTTTCCTATTTCTATTTCTATTTTACCTCCTCAATTTAGCATTATGGAGAGGGAAAGACCTAATCTAAGATCTGCACAAAAATATTTAGCCTTCAAATTCATACCGTCATCGTAGCATGCATGGACTCGACTCATATGACTGGGATTTCCATGAAAATATTGTGGGCAGAAAATGGGTGATCACAGCACATTTCTCTTCTGTTTCCTATTTCTATTTCTATTTTACCTCCTCAATTTAGCATTATGGACAGGGAAAGACCTAATCTAATATCTGCACAAAAATATTTAGCCTTCAAATTCATACCGTGATCGTAGCATGCATGGACTCGACTCATATGACTGGGATTTACATGAAAAATATTGTGGGCAGTAAATGGGTGATCACTGTACATTTCTCTTCTGTTTCCTATTTATATTTCTATTTTACCTCCTCAATTTAGCATTATAGACAGGGAAAGACCTAATCTAAGATCTGCACGAAAATATTTAGCCTTCAAATTCATACCGTCATCGTAGCATGCATGGACTCGACTCATATGAATGGGTTTTCCATGAAAAAGATTGTGGGCCGAAAATGGGTGATCACTGTACATTTCTCTTCTGTTTCCTATTTATATTTATATTTTACCTCCTCAATTTATCATTATGGACAGGGAAAGACCTAATCTAAGTTCTTCACAAAAATATTTAGCCTTCAAATTCATACCGTGATCGTAGCATGCATGGACTCGACTCATATGACTGGGATTTCCATCAAAAAGATTGTGGGCAGAAAATAGGAGATCACTGTACATTTCTCTTCTGTTTCCTATTTATATTTATAATTTACCTCCTCAATTTAGCATTATGGACAGGGAAAGACCTAATCTAAGATCTGCACAAAAATATTTAGCCTTCAAATTCATACCGTCATCTTAGCATGCATGGACTCGACTCATATGACTGGGATTTCCATGAATAAGATTGTGGGCCGAAAATGGGAGATCACTGTACATTTCTCTTCTGTTTCCTATTTCTATTTCTATTTTACCTCCTCAATTTAGCATTATGGAGAGGGAAAGACCTAATCTAAGATCTGCACAAAAATATTTAGCCTTCAAATTCATACCGTCATCGTAGCATGCATGGACTCGACTCATATGAATGGGCTTTCCATGAAAAAGATTGTGGGCCGAAAATGGGTGATCACTGTACATTTCTCTTCTGTTTCCTATTTATATTTATATTTTACCTCCTCAATTTAGCATTATGGACAGGGAAAGAACTAATCTAAGATCTGCACAAAAATATTTAGCCTTCAAATTCATACCGTCATCGTAGCATGCATGGACTCGACTCATATGAATGGGATTTCCATGAAAAAGATTGTGGGCAGAAAATGGGTGATCACTGAACATTTCTCTTCTGTTTCCTATTTATATTTATATTTTACCTCCTCAATTTAGCATTATGGACAGGGAAAGACCTAATCTAAGATCTGCACAAAAATATTTAGACTTCAAATTCATTCCGTCATCGTAGCATGCATAGACTCGACTCATATGACTGGGATTTCCATGAAAAAGATTGTGGGCCGAAAATGGGTGATCACAGTACATTTCTCTTCTGTTTCCTATTTCTATTTCTATTTTACCTCCTCAATTTAGCATTATGGACAGGGAAAGACCTAATCTAAGATCTGCACAAAAATATTTACCCTTCAAATTCATACCGTCATCTTAGCATGCATGGACTCGACTCATATGACTGGGATTTCCATGAATAAGATTGTGGGCTGAAAATGGGAGATCACTATACATTTCTCTTCTGTTTCCTATTTCTATTTCTATTTTACCTCCTCAATTTAGCATTATGGAGAGGGAAAGACCTAATCTAAGATCTGCACAAAAATATTTAGCCTTCAAATTCATACCGTCATCGTAGCATGCATGGACTCGACTCATATGACTGGGATTTCCATGAAAAAGATTGTGGGCAGAAAATGGGTGATCACAGTACATTTCTCTTCTGTTTCCTATTTCTATTTCTATTTTACCTCCTCAATTTAGCATTATGGACAGGGAAAGACCTAATCTAATATCTGCACAAAAATATTTAGCCTTCAAATTCATACCGTGATCGTAGCATGCATGGACTCTACTCATATGACTGGGATTTACATGAAAAATATTGTGGGCAGTAAATGGGTGATCACTGTACATTTCTCTTCTGTTTCCTATTTATATTTCTATTTTACCTCTCAATTTAGCATTATGGACAGGGAAAGACCTAATCTAAGATCTGCACAAAAATATTTAGCCTTCAAATTCATACCGTCATCGTAGCATGCATGGACTCGACTCATATGAATGGGTTTTCCATGAAAAAGATTGTGGGCCGAAAATGGGTGATCACTGTACATTTCTCTTCTGTTTCCTATTTATATTTATATTTTACCTCCTCAATTTAGCATTATGGACAGGGAAAGACCTAATCTAAGTTCTTCACAAAAATATTTAGCCTTCAAATTCATACCGTCATCTTAGCATGCATGGACTCGACTCATATGACTGGGATTTCCATGAATAAGATTGTGGGCCGAAAATGGGAGATCACTGTACATTTCTCTTCTGTTTCCTATTTCTATTTCTATTTTACCTCCTCAATTTAGCATTATGGAGAGGGAAAGACCTAATCTAAGATCTGCACAAAAATATTTAGCCTTCAAATTCATTCCGTCATCGTAGCATGCATGGACTCGACTCATATGAATGGGCTTTCCATGAAAATGATTGTGGGCCGAAAATGGATGATCACTGTACATTTCTCTTCTGTTTCCTATTTATATTTCTATTTTACCTCCTCAATTTAGCATTATGGACAGTGAAAGACCTAATCTAAGTTCTTCACAAAAATATTTAGCCTTCAAATTCATACCGTGATCGTAGCATGCATGGACTCGACTCATATGACTGGGATTTCCATGAAAAATATTGTGGGCAGAAAATGGGTGATCACTGTACATTTCTCTTCTGTTTCCTATTTATATTTCTATTTTACCTCCTCAATTTAGCATTATGGACAGGGAAAGACCTCATCTAAGATCTGCACAAAAATATTTAGCCTTCAAATTCATACCGTCATCGTAGCATGCATGGACTCGACTCATATGAATGGGATTTCCATGAAAAAGATTGTTGGCTGAAAATGGGTGATCACTGTACATTTCTCTTCTGTTTCCTATTTATATTTCTATTTTACCTCCTCAATTTAGCATTATGGACAGGGAAAACCTAATCTAAGATCTGCACAAAAATATTTAGACTTCAAATTCATACCGTGATCGTAGCATGCATGGACTCGACTCATATGACTGGGATTTCCATGAAAAAGATTGTGGCCAGAAAATGGGTGATAACTGTACATTTCTCTTCTGTTTCCTATTTATATTTATATATTACCTCCTCAATTTAGCATTATGGACAGGGAAAGACCTAATCTAATATCTGCACAAAAATATTTAGCCTTCAAATTCATACCGTCATCGTAGCATGCATAAACTCGACTCATATGACTGGGATTTCCATGAAAAAGATTGTGGGCCGAAAATGGTTGATCACTGTACATTTCTCTTCTGTTTCCTATTTATATTTCTATTTTACCTCCTCAATTTAGCATTATGGACAGGGAAAGACCTAATCTAAGATCTGCACAAAAATATTTAGCCTTCAAATTCATTCCGTCATCTTAGCATGCATGGACTCGACTCATATGACTGGGATTTCCATGAAAAAGATTGTGGGCAGAAAATGGGTGATCACTGTACATTTCTCTTCTGTTTCCTATTTATATTTCTATTTTACCTCCTCAATTTAGCATTATGGTCAGGGAAAGACCTAATCTAATATCTGCACAAAAATATTTAGCCTTCAAATTCATACCGTGATCGTATCATGCATGGACTCGACTCATATGAATGGGTTTCCATGAAAAAGATTGTGGGCCGAAAATGGGTGATCACTGTACATTTCTCTTCTGTTTCCTATTTATATTTCTATTTTACCTCCTCAATTTAGCATTATGGACATGGAAAGACTTAATCTAAGATCAGCACAAAAATATTTAGCCTTCAAATTCATACCGTGTTCGTAGCATGCATGGACTCGACTCATATGACTGGGATTTCCATGAAAAAGATTGTGGGCAGAAAATGGGTGATAACTGTACATTTCTCTTCTGTTTCCTATTTATATTTATATTTTACCTCCTCAATTTAGCATTATAGACAGGGAAAGACCTAATCTAAGATCTGCACAAAAATATTTAGCCTTCAAATTCATACCGTCATCGTAGCATGCATGGACTCGACTCATATGAATGGGATTTCCATGAAAAAGATTGTGGGCCGAAAATGGGAGATCACTGTACATTTCTCTTCTGTTTCCTATTTCTATTTCTATTTTACCTCCTCAATTTAGCATTATGGACAGGGAAAGACGTAATCTAAGATCTGCACAAAAATATTTAGCCTGCAAATTCATACCGTCATCTTAGCATGCATGGACTCGACTCATATGAATGGGATTTACATGAAAAAGATTGTAAGCCGAAAATGTGTGATCACTGTACATTTCTCTTCTGTTTCCTATTTATATTTATATTTTACCTCCTCAATTTAGAATTATGGACAGGGAAAGACCTAATCTAAGATCTGCACAAAAATATTTAGCCTGCAAATTTATACCGTCATCGTAGCATGCATGGACTCGACTCATATGACTGGGATTTCCATGAAAAATATTGTGCTCCGAAAATGGGTGATCACTGTACATTTCTCTTCTGTTTCTTATTTATATTTCTATTTTACCTCCTCAATTTAGCATTATGGACAGGGAAAGACCTAATCTAAGTTCTGCACAAAAATATTTAGCCTTCAAATTCATACCGTGATCGTAGCATGCATGGACTCGACTCATATGAATGGGATTTCCATGAAAAATATTGTGGACCGAAAATGGGAGATCACTGTACATTTCTCTTCTGTTTCCTATTTATATTTCTATTTTACCTCCTCAATTTAGCATTATGGACAGGGAAAGACCTAATCTAAGATATGCACAAAAATATTTAGCCTTCAAATTCATACCGTCATCGTAGCATGCATGGACTCGACTCATATGAATGGGTTTTCCATGAAAAAGATTGTGGGCCGAAAATGGGTGATCACTGTACATTTCTCTTCTGTTTCCTATTTATATTTCTATTTTACCCCCTCAATTAACATTATAGACAGGGAAAGACCTAATCTAAGATCTGCACAAAAATATTTAGCCTTCAAATTCATACCAACATCGTAGCATGCATGGACTCGACTCATATGAATGGGATTTCCATGAAAAAGATTGTGGGCCGAAAATGTGTGATCACTGTACATTTCTCTTCTGTTTCCTATTTATATTTATATTTTACCTCCTCAATTTAGCATTATGGACAGGGAAAGACCTAATCTAAGATCTGCACAAAAATATTTAGCCTGCAAATTTATACCGTCATCGTAGCATGCATGGACTCGACTCATATGACTGGGATTTCCATGAAAAATATTGTGGTCCGAAAATGGGTGATCACTGTACATTTCTCTTCTGTTTCTTATTTATATTTCTATTTTACCTCCTCAATTTAGCATTATGGACAGGGAAAGACCTAATCTAAGTTCTGCACAAAAATATTTAGCCTTCAAATTCATACCGTGATCGTAGCATGCATGGACTCGACTCATATGAATGGGATTTCCATGAAAAATATTGTGGACCGAAAATGGGAGATCACTGTACATTTCTCTTCTGTTTCCTATTTATATTTCTATTTTACCTCCTCAATTTAGCATTATGGACAGGGAAAGACCTAATCTAAGATATGCACAAAAATATTTAGCCTTCAAATTCATACCGTCATCGTAGCATGCATGGACTCGACTCATATGACTGGGTTTTCCATGAAATAGATTGTGGGCCGAAAATGGGTGATCACTGTACATTTCTCTTCTGTTTCCTATTTATATTTATATTTTACCCCCTCAATTAACATTATAGACATGGAAAGACCTAATCTAAGATCTGCACAAAAATATTTAGCCTTCAAATTGATACCGTCATCGTATCATGCATGGACTCGACTCATATGACTGGGATTTCCATGAAAAAGATTGTGGGCAGAAAATGGGTGATCACTGTACATTTCTCTTCTGTTTCCTATTTATATTTTATTTTACCTCCTCAATTTAGCATTATGGACAGGGAAAGACCTAATCTAAGATCTGCACAAAAATATTGAGCCTTCAAATTCATACCGTCATCGCAGCATGCATGGACTCGACTCATATGAATGGGTTTTCCATGAAAAAGATTGTGGGCCGAAAATGGGTGATCACTGTACATTTCTCTTCTGTTTCCTATTTATATTTATATTTTACCTCCACAATTTAGCATTATGGACAGGGAAAGACCTAATCTAAGATCTGCACAAAAATATTTAGCCTGCAAATTTATACCGTCATCGTAGCATGCATGGACTCGACTCATATGACTGGGATTTCCATGAAAAATATTGTGCTCCGAAAATGGGTGATCACTGTACATTTCTCTTCTGTTTCTTATTTATATTTCTATTTTACCTCCTCAATTTAGCATTATGGACAGGGAAAGACCTAATCTAAGATCTGCACAAAAATAGTTAGCCTTCAAATTCATACCGTCATCGTAGCATGCATAAACTCGACTCATATCACTGGGATTTCCATGAAAAAGATTGTGGGCCGAAAATGGGTGATCACTGTACATTTCTCTTCCGTTTCCTATTTATATTTATATTTTACCTCCTCAATTTAGCATTATGGACAGGGAAAGACCTAATCTAAGATATGCACAAAAATATTTAGCCTTCAAATTCATTCCGTCATCGTAGCATGCATGGACTCGACTCATATGACTGGGATTTCCATGAAAAAGATTGTGGGCAGAAAATGGGTGATCACTGTACATTTCTCTTCTGTTTCCTATTTATATTTCTATTTTACCTCCTCAATTTAGCATTATGGACAGGGAAAGACCTAATCTAATATCTGCACAAAAATATTTAGCCTTCAAATTCATACCGTGATCGTAGCATGCATGGACTCGACTCATATGACTGGGATTTACATGAAAAATATTGTGGGCAGTAAATGGGTGATCACTGTACATTTCTCTTCTGTTTCCTATTTATATTTCTATTTTACCTCCTCAATTTAGCATTATGGACAGGGAAAGACCTAATCTAAGATCTGCACAAAAATATTTATCCTTCAAATTCATACCGTCATCGTAGCATGCATGGACTCAACTCATATGAATGGGTTTTCCATGAAAAAGATTGTGGGCCGAAAATGGGTGATCACTGTACATTTGTCTTCTGTTTCCTATTTATATTTCTATTTTACCTCCTCAATTTAGCATTATGGACAGGGAAAGACCTAATCTAAGATCTGAACAAAAATATTTAGCCTTCAAATTCATACCGTCATTGTAGCATGCATGGACTCGACTCATATGAATGGGTTTCCATGAAAAAGATTGTGGGCCGAAAATGGATGATCACTGTACATTTCTCTTCTGTTTCCTATTTATATTTATATTTTACCTCCACAATTTAGCATTATGGACAGGGAAAGACCTAATCTAAGATCTGCACAAAAATATTTAGCCTGCAAATTTATACCGTCATCGTAGCATGCATGGACTCGACTCATATGACTGGGATTTCCATGAAAAATATTGTGCTCCGAAAATGGGTGATCACTGTACATTTCTCTTCTGTTTCTTATTTATATTTCTATTTTACCTCCTCAATTTAGCATTATGGACAGGGAAAGACCTAATCTAAGATCTGAACAAAAATATTTAGCCTTCAAATTCATACCGTCATTGTAGCATGCATGGACTCGACTCATATGAATGGGTTTCCATGAAAAAGATTGTGGGCCGAAAATGGATGATCACTGTACATTTCTCTTCTGTTTCCTATTTATATTTATATTTTACCTCCACAATTTAGCATTATGGACAGGGAAAGACCTAATCTAAGATCTGCACAAAAATATTTAGCCTGCAAATTTATACCGTCATCGTAGCATGCATGGACTCGACTCATATGACTGGGATTTCCATGAAAAATATTGTGCTCCGAAAATGGGTGATCACTGTACATTTCTCTTCTGTTTCTTATTTATATTTCTATTTTACCTCCTCAATTTAGCATTATGGACAGGGAAAGACCTAATCTAAGTTCTGCACAAAAATATTTAGCCTTCAAATTCATACCGTGATCGTAGCATGCATGGACTCGACTCATATGACTGGGATTTCCATGAAAAAGATTGTGGGCAGAAAATGCGAGATCACTGTACATTTCTCTTCTGTTTCCTATTTATATTTATATTTTACCTCCTCAATTTAGCATTATGGACAGGGAAAGACCTAATCTAAGATCTGCACAAAAATAGTTAGCCTTCAAATTCATACCGTCATCGTAGCATGCATAAACTCGACTCATATCACTGGGATTTCCATGAAAAAGATTGTGGGCCGAAAATGGGTGATCACTGTACATTTCTCTTCCGTTTCCTATTTATATTTATATTTTACCTCCTCAATTTAGCATTATGGACAGGGAAAGACCTAATCTAAGATATGCACAAAAATGTTTAGCCTTCAAATTCATTCCGTCATCGTAGCATGCATGGACTCGACTCATATGACTGGGATTTCCATGAAAAAGATTGTGGGCAGAAAATGGGTGATCACTGTACATTTCTCTTCTGTTTCCTATTTATATTTCTATTTTACCTCCTCAATTTAGCATTATGGACAGGGAAAGACCTAATCTAATATCTGCACAAAAATATTTAGCCTTCAAATTCATACCGTGATCGTAGCATGCATGGACTCGACTCATATGACTGGGATTTACATGAAAAATATTGTGGGCAGTAAATGGGTGATCACTGTACATTTCTCTTCTGTTTCCTATTTATATTTCTATTTTACCTCCTCAATTTAGCATTATGGACAGGGAAAGACCTAATCTAAGATCTGCACAAAAATATTTATCCTTCAAATTCATACCGTCATCGTAGCATGCATGGACTCAACTCATATGAATGGGTTTTCCATGAAAAAGATTGTGGGCCGAAAATGGGTGATCACTGTACATTTCTCTTCTGTTTCCTATTTATATTTCTATTTTACCTCCTCAATTTAGCATTATGGACAGGGAAAGACATAATCTAAGATCTGCACAAAAATATTTAGCCTTCAAATTCATACCGTGATCGTAGCATGCATGGACTCGACTCATATGACTGGGATTTCCATGAAAAAGATTGTGGGCAGAAAATGTTAGATCACTGTACATTTCTCTTCTGTTTCCTATTTATATTTCTATTTTACCTCCTCAATTAACATTATAGACAGGGAAAGACCTAATCTAAGATCTGCACAAAAATATTTAGCCTTCAAATTCATACCGTCATCGTAGCATGCATGGACTCGACTCATATGACTGGGATTTCCATGAAAAAGATTGTGGGCAGAAAATGGGAGATCACTGTACATTTCTCTTCTGTTTCTTATTTATATTTCTATTTTACCTCCTCAATTTAGCATTATGGACAGGGAAAGACCTAATCTAAGTTCTGCACAAAAATATTTAGCCTTCAAATTTATACCGTGATCGTAGCATGCATGGACTCGACTCATATGAATGGGATTTCCATGAAAAATATTGTGGACCGAAAATGGGAGATCACTGTACATTTCTCTTCTGTTTCCTATTTATATTTATATTTTACCTCCTCAATTAACATTATAGACTGGGAAAGACCTAATCTAAGATCTGCACAAAAATATTTAGCCTTCAAATTCATACCGTCATCGTAGCATGCATGGACTCGACTCATATGACTGGGATTTCCATGAAAAAGATTGTGGGCAGAAAATGGGTGATCACTGTACATTTCTCTTCTGTTTCCTATTTATATTTATATTTTACCTCCTCAATTTTGCATTATGGACAGGGAAAGACCTAATCTAAGACCTGCACAAAAATATATAGCCTTCAAATTCATACCGTGATCGTAGCATGCATGGACTCGACTCATATGACTGGGATTTCCATGAAAAAGATTGTGGGCAGAAAATGGGTGATAACTGTACATTTCTCTTCTGTTTCCTATTTATATTTATATTTTACCTCCTCAATTTAGCATTATGGACAGGGAAAGACCTAATCTAAGATCTGCACAAAAATATTTAGCCTTGAAATTCATACCGTGATCGTAGCATGCATGTACTCGACTCCTATGACTGGGATTTCCATGAAAAATATTGTGGGCAGAAAATGGGTGATCATTGTACATTTGTCTTCTGTTTCCTATTTATATTTATATTTTACCTCCTCAATTTAGCATTATGGACAGGGAAAGACCTAATCTAAGATCTGCACAAAAATATTTAGCCTTCAAATTCATACCGTCATTGTAGCATGCATGGACTCGACTCATATGAATGGGATTTCCATGAAAATGATTGTGGGCCGAAAATGGGTGATCACTGTACATTTCTCTTCTGTTTCCTATTTATATTTATATTTTACCTCCTCAATTTAGCATTATGGACAGGGAAAGACCTAATCTAAGATCTGCACAAAAATATTTAGCCTTCAAATTCATACCGTCATCGCAGCATGCATGGACTCGACACATATGAATTGGATTTCCATGAAAAATATTGTGGGCAGAAAATGGGTGATCACTGTACATTTCTCTTCTGTTTCCTATTTATATTTCTATTTTACCTCCTCAATTTAGCATTATGGACAGGGAAAGACCTAATCTAAGATCTGCACAAAAATATTTAGCCTTCAAATTCATACCGTGATCGTAGCATGCATGGACTCGACTCATATGACTGGGATTTCCATGAAAAATATTGTGGGCAGAAAATGGGTGATCACTGTACATTTCTCTTCTGTTTCCTATTTATATTTATATTTTACCTCCTCAATTTAGCCTTATGGACAGGGAAAGACCTAATCTAAGATCTGCACAAAAATATTTAGCCTTCAAATTCATACCGTCATCGGAGCATGCATGGCCTCGACACATATGACTGGGATTTCCATGAAAAAGATTGTGGACAGAAAATTGGTGATCACTGTACATTTCTCTTCTGTTTCCTATTTATATTTTTATTTTACCTCCTCAATTTAGCATTATGGACAGGGAGAGACCTAATCTAAGATCTGCACAAAAATATTTAGCTTTCAAATTCATACCGTCATCGTAGCATGCATGGACTCGACTCATATGAATGGGATTTCCATGAAAAAGATTGTGGGCCGAAAATGGGTGATCACTGTACATTTCTCTTCCTTTTCCTATTTATATTTCTATTTTACCTCCTCAATTTAGCATTATGGACAGGGAAAGACCTAATCTAAGATCTGCACAAAAATATTTAGCCTTCAAATTCATACCGTCATCGTAGCATGGATGGCCTCGACTCATATGACTGGGATTTCCATGAATAAGATTGTGGGCCGAAAATGGGTGATCACTGTACATTTCTCTTCTGTTTCCTATTTATATTTATATTTTACCTCCTCAATTTAGCATTATGGACAGGGAAAGACCTAATCTAAGATCTGCACAAAAATATTTAGCCTTCAAATTCATACCGTCAACGTAGCATGCATGGACTCGACTCATATGAATGGGATTTCCATGAAAAAGTTTGTGGGCCTAAAATTGTTGATCACTGTACATTTCACTTCTGTTTCCTATTTATATTTATATTTTACCTCCTCAATTTAGCATTATGGACAGGGAAAGACCTAATCTAAGATCTGCACAAAAATATTTAGCCTTCAAATTCATACCGTCATCGTAGCATGCATGGACTCGACTCATATGAATGGGATTTGCATGAAAAAGATTGTGGGCCGAAAATGGGTGATCACTGTACATTTCTCTTCTGTTTCCTATTTATATTTATATTTTACCTCCTCAATTTAGCATTATGGACAAGGAAAGACCTAATCTAAGATCTGCACTAAAATATTTAGCCTTCAAATTCATACCGTCATCGTAGCATGCATGGACTCGACTCATATGAATGGGATTTCCATGAAAAAGATTGTGGGCCGAAAATGGGTGACCACTCTACATTTCTCATCTGTTTCCTATATATATTTCGATTTTACCTCCTCAATTTAGCATTATGGACAGGGAAAGACCTAATCTAAGATCTGCACAAAAATATTTAGCCTTCAAATTCATACCGTCAACGTAGCATGCATGGACTCGACTCATATGAATGGGATTTCCATGAAAAAGTTTGTGGGCCGAAAATTGGTGATCACTGTACATTTCCCTTCTGTTTCCTATTTATATTTATATTTTACCTCCTCAATTTAGCATTATGGACAGGGAAAGACCTAATCTAAGATCTGCACAAAAATATTTAGCCTTCAAATTCATACCGTCATCTTAGCATGCATGGACTCGACTCATATGAATGGGATTTCCATAAAAATATTGTGGGCAGAAATTGGGTGATCACTGTACATTTCTCTTCTGTTTCCTATTTATATTTCTATTTTACCTCCTCAATTTAGCATTATGGACAGGGGAAGACCTAATCTAAGATCTGCACAAAAATATTTAGCCTTCAAATTCATACCGTGATCGTAGCATGCATGGACTCGACTCATATGAATGGGATTTCCATGAAAAAGTTTGTGGGCCGAAAATTGGTGATCACTGTACATTTCACTTCTGTTTCCTATTTATATTTATATTTTACCTCCTCAATTTAGCATTATGGACAGGGAAAGACCTAATCTAAGATCTGCACAAAAATATTTAGCCTTCAAATTCATACCGTCATCGTAGCATGCATGGACTCGACTCATATGAATGGGATTTGCATGAAAAAGATTGTGGGCCGAAAATGGGTGATCACTGTACATTTCTCTTCTGTTTCCTATTTATATTTATATTTTACCTCCTCAATTTAGCATTATGGACAAGGAAAGACCTAATCTAAGATCTGCACTAAAATATTTAGCCTTCAAATTCATACCGTGATCGTAGCATGCATGGACTCGACTCATATGACTGGGATTTCCATGAAAAATATTGTGGGCAGAAAATGGGTGATCACTCTACATTTCTCTTCTGTTTCCTATTTATATTTATATTTTACCTCCTCAATTTAGCCTTATGGACAGGGAAAGACCTAATCTAAGATCTGAACAAAAATATTTAGCCTTCAAATTCATACCGTCATCGGAGCATGCATGGCCTCGACACATATGACTGGGATTTCCATGAAAAAGATTGTGGGCAGAAAATTGGTGATCACTGTACATTTCCCTTCTGTTTCCTATTTATATTTTTATTTTACCTCCTCAATTTAGCATTATGGACAGGGAGAGACCTAATCTAAGATCTGCACAAAAATATTTAGCCTTCAAATTCATACCGTCATCGTAGCATGCATGGACTCGACTCATATGAATGGGTTTTCCATGAAAAAGATAGTGGGTCGAAAATGGGTGATCACTCTACATTTCTCTTCTGTTTCCTATTTATATTTATATTTTACCTCCTCAATTTAGCATTATGGACAGGGAAAGACCTAATCTAAGATCTGGACAAAAATATTTAGCCTTCAAATTCATACCTTCAACGTAGCATGCATGGACTCGACTCATATGAATGGGATTTCCATGAAAAAGTTTGTGGGCCGAAAATTGGTGATCACTGTACATTTCACTTCTGTTTCCTATTTATATTTATATTTTACCTACTCAATTTAGCATTATCGACAGGGAAAGACCTAATCTAAGATCTGCACAAAAATATTTAGCCTTCAAATTCATACCGTGATGGTAGCATGCATGGACTCGACTCATATGACTGGGATTTCCATGAAAAATATTGTGGGTAGAAAATGGGTGATCACTCTACATTTCTCTTCTGTTTCCTATTTATATTTATATTTTACCTCCTCAATTTAGCCTTATGGACAGGGAAAGACCTAATCTAAGATCTGCACAAAAATATTTAGCCTTCAAATTCATACCGTCATCGGAGCATGCATGGCCTCGACACATATGACTGGGATTTCCATGAAAAAGATTGTGGGCAGAAAATTGGTGATCACTGTACATTTCTCTTCTGTTTCCTATTTATATTTTTATTTTACCTCCTCAATTTAGCATTATGGACAGGGAGAGACCTAATCTAAGATCTGCACAAAAATATTTAGCTTTCAAATTCATACCGTCATCGTAGCATGCATGGACTCGACTCATATGAATGGGATTTCCATGAAAAAGATTGTGGGCCGAAAATGGGTGATCACTCTACATTTCTCTTCTGTTTCCTATTTATATTTCTATTTTACCTCCTCAATTTAGCATTATGGACAGGGAAAGACATAATCTAAAATCTGCACAAAAATATTTAGCCTTCAAATTCATACCGTCATCTTAGCATGCATGGACTCGACTCATATGAATGGGATTTCCATAAAAATATTGTGGGCAGAAAATGGGTGATCACTGTACATTTCCCTTCTGTTTCCTATTTATATTTTTATTTTACCTCCTCAATTTAGCATTATGGACAGGGAGAGACCTAATCTAAGATCTGCACAAAAATATTTAGCCTTCAAATTCATACCGTCATCGTAGCATGCATGGACTCGACTCATATGAATGGGTTTTCCATGAAAAAGATAGTGGGTCGAAAATGGGTGATCACTCTACATTTCTCTTCTGTTTCCTATTTATATTTATATTTTACCTCCTCAATTTAGCATTATGGACAGGGAAAGACCTAATCTAAGATCTGCACAAAAATATTTAGCCTTCAAATTCATACCTTCAACGTAGCATGCATGGACTCGACTCATATGAATGGGATTTCCATGAAAAAGTTTGTGGGCCGAAAATTGGTGATCACTGTACATTTCACTTCTGTTTCCTATTTATATTTATATTTTACCTACTCAATTTAGCATTATCGACAGGGAAAGACCTAATCTAAGATCTGCACAAAAATATTTAGCCTTCAAATTCATACCGTGATGGTAGCATGC
Source organism: Acanthosepion lycidas (assembly GCA_963932145.1). NCBI lineage: Eukaryota > Metazoa > Mollusca > Cephalopoda > Sepiida > Sepiidae > Acanthosepion > Acanthosepion lycidas. Next base: position 367,689 of record OZ010604.1, on the reverse strand, counting down.
ATGGACTCGACTCATATGACTGGGATTTCCATGAAAAATATTGTGGGTAGAAAATGGGTGATCACTCTACATTTCTCTTCTGTTTCCTATTTATATTTATATTTTACCTCCTCAATTTAGCCTTATGGACAGGGAAAGACCTAATCTAAGATCTGCACAAAAATATTTAGCCTTCAAATTCATACCGTCATCGGAGCATGCATGGCCTCGACACATATGACTGGGATTTCCATGAAAAAGATTGTGGGCAGAAAATTGGTGATCACTGTACATTTCTCTTCTGTTTCCTATTTATATTTTTATTTTACCTCCTCAATTTAGCATTATGGACAGGGAGAGACCTAATCTAAGATCTGCACAAAAATATTTAGCTTTCAAATTCATACCGTCATCGTAGCATGCATGGACTCGACTCATATGAATGGGATTTCCATGAAAAAGATTGTGGGCCGAAAATGGGTGATCACTCTACATTTCTCTTCTGTTTCCTATTTATATTTCTATTTTACCTCCTCAATTTAGCATTATGGACAGGGAAAGACATAATCTAAAATCTGCACAAAAATATTTAGCCTTCAAATTCATACCGTCATCTTAGCATGCATGGACTCGACTCATATGAATGGGATTTCCATAAAAATATTGTGGGCAGAAAATGGGTGATCACTGTACATTTCTCTTCTGTTTCCTATTTATATTTCTATTTTACCTCCTCAATTTAGCATTATGGACAGGGAAAGACCTAATCTAAGATCTGCACAAAAATATTTAGCCTTCAAATTCATACCGTCATCGTAGCATGCATGGACTCGACTCATATGAATGGGATTTCCATGAAAAAGATTGTGAGCCCAAAATGGGTGATCACTGTACATTTCTCTTCTGTTTCCTATTTATATTTATATTTTACCTCCTCAATTTAGCATTATGGACAAGGAAAGACCTAATCTAAGATCTGCACTAAAATATTTAGCCTTCAAATTCATACCGTGATCGTAGCATGCATGGACTCGACTCATATGACTGGGATTTCCATGAAAAATATTGTGGGCAGAACATGGGTGATCACTGTACATTTCTCTTCTGTTTCCTATTTATATTTATATTTTACCTCCTCAATTTAGCATTATGGACAGGGAAAGACCTAATCTAAGATCTGCAGAAAAATATTTAGCTTTCAAATTCATACAGTCATCGTAGCATGCATGGACTCGACTCATATGAATGGGATTTCCATGAAAAAGATTGTTGGCTGAAAATGGTGATCACTGTACATTTCTCTTCTGTTTCCTATTTATATTTCTATTTTACCTCCTCAATTTAGCATTATGGACAGGGAAAGACCTAATCTAATATCTGCACAAAAATATTTAGCCTTCAAATTCATACCGTCATCGTAGCATGCATGGACTCGACTCATATGAATGGGTTTTCCATTAAAAAGATAGTGGGTCGAAAATGGGTGATCACTCTACATTTCTCTTCTGTTTCCTATTTATATTTATATTTTACCTCCTCAATTTAGCCTTATGGACTGTGAAAGACCTAATCTAAGATCTGCACAAAAATATTTAGCCTTCAAATTCATACCGTCATCGTAGCATGGATGGCCTCGACTCATATGACTGGGATTTCCATGAAAAAGATTGTGGGCCGAAAATGGGTGATCACTGTACATTTCTCTTCTGTTTCCTATTTATATTTATATTTTACCTCCTCAATTTAGCATTATGGACAGGGAAAGACATAATCTAAGATCTGCACAAAAATATTTAGCCTTCAAATTCATACCGTCAACGTAGCATGCATGGACTCGACTCATATGAATGGGATTTCCATGAAAAAGTTTGTGGGCCGAAAATTGGTGATCACTGTACATTTCACTTCTGTTTCCTATTTATATTTATATTTTACCTCCTCAATTTAGCATTATGGACAGGGAAAGACCTAATCTAAGATCTGCACAAAAATATTTAGCCTTCAAATTCATACCGTCATCGTAGCATGCATGGACTCGACTCATATGAATGGGATTTTCATGAAAAAGATTGTGGGCCGAAAATGGGTGATCACTGTACATTTCTCTTCTATTTCCTATTTATATTTATATTTTACCTCCTCAATTTAGCATTATGGACAGGGAAAGACCTAATCTAAGATCTGCACAAAAATATTTAGCCTTCAAATTCATAGCGTCATCTTAGCATGCATGTACTCGACTCATATGAATGGGATTTCCATAAAAATATTGTGGGCAGAAAATGGGTGATCACTGTACATTTCTCTTCTGTTTCCTATTTATATTTCTATTTTACCTCCTCAATTTAGCATTATGGACAGGGGAAGACAGAATCTAAGATCTGCACAAAAATATTTAGCCTTCAAATTCATACCGTGATCGTATCATGCATGGACTCGACTCATATGAATGGGATTTCCATGAAAAAGACTGTGGGCAAAAAATGGGTGATCACTGTACATTTCTCTTCTGTTTCCCATTACTATTTCTACTTTACTTCCTCAATTTAGCATTATGGAGTGTCAAAGACCTAATCTAAGATCTGCAAAAAAATATATTACCTTCAAATTCATACCGTGATCATAGCATGCATGGACTCGACTCATATGACTGGGATTTCCATGAAAAAGATTGTGGGCAGAAAATGGGTGATCACTGTACATTTCTCTTCTGTTTCCTATTCATATTTCTATTTTACCTCCACAATTCAGCATTATGGACAGGGAAAGAACTAATCTAAGATCTGCACAAAAATATTTTGCCTTCAAATTCATACCGTGATCGTAGCATGCATGAACTCGACTCATATGACTGGGATTTCCATGAAAAAATTGTGGGTCGAAAATGGGTGATCACTCTACATTTCTCTTCTGTTTCCTATTTATATTTATATTTTACCTCCTCAATTTAGCATTATGGACAGGGAAAGACCTAATCTAAGTTCTGCACAAAAATATTTAGCCTTCAAATTCATACCGTCATCGTAGCATGCATGGACTAGACTTATATGAATGGGATTTCAGTGAAAAAGATTGTAGGCCGAAAATGGGTGATCACTGTACATTTCTCTTCTGTTTCCTATTTATATTTATATTTTACCTCCTCAATTTAGCATTATGGACAGGGAAAGACCTAATCTAAGATCTGCACAAAAATATTTAGCCTTCAAATTCATACCGTCATCGTAGCATGCATGGACTCGACTCATATGAATGGGATTTTCATGAAAAAGATTGTGGGCCGAAAATGGGTGATCACTGTACATTTCTCTTCTATTTCCTATTTATATTTATATTTTACCTCCTCAATTTAGCATTATGGACAGGGAAAGACCTAATCTAAGATCTGCACAAAAATATTTAGCCTTCAAATTCATAGCGTCATCTTAGCATGCATGTACTCGACTCATATGAATGGGATTTCCATAAAAATATTGTGGGCAGAAAATGGGTGATCACTGTACATTTCTCTTCTGTTTCCTATTTATATTTCTATTTTACCTCCTCAATTTAGCATTATGGACAGGGGAAGACAGAATCTAAGATCTGCACAAAAATATTTAGCCTTCAAATTCATACCGTGATCGTATCATGCATGGACTCGACTCATATGAATGGGATTTCCATGAAAAAGACTGTGGGCAAAAAATGGGTGATCACTGTACATTTCTCTTCTGTTTCCCATTACTATTTCTACTTTACTTCCTCAATTTAGCATTATGGAGTGTCAAAGACCTAATCTAAGATCTGCAAAAAAATATATTACCTTCAAATTCATACCGTGATCATAGCATGCATGGACTCGACTCATATGACTGGGATTTCCATGAAAAAGATTGTGGGCAGAAAATGGGTGATCACTGTACATTTCTCTTCTGTTTCCTATTCATATTTCTATTTTACCTCCACAATTCAGCATTATGGACAGGGAAAGAACTAATCTAAGATCTGCACAAAAATATTTTGCCTTCAAATTCATACCGTGATCGTAGCATGCATGAACTCGACTCATATGACTGGGATTTCCATGAAAAAATTGTGGGTCGAAAATGGGTGATCACTCTACATTTCTCTTCTGTTTCCTATTTATATTTATATTTTACCTCCTCAATTTAGCATTATGGACAGGGAAAGACCTAATCTAAGTTCTGCACAAAAATATTTAGCCTTCAAATTCATACCGTCATCGTAGCATGCATGGACTAGACTTATATGAATGGGATTTCAGTGAAAAAGATTGTAGGCCGAAAATGGGTGATCACTGTACATTTCTCTTCTGTTTCCTATTTATATTTCTATTTAACTTCCTCAATTTAGCATTATGGACAGGGAAAGACTTAATCTAAGATCTGCACAAAAATATTTAGACTTCAAATTCATACCGTGATCGTAGCATGCATGGACTCGACTCATATGACTGGGATTTCCATGAAAAATATTGTGGGCAGAAAATGGGTGATCACTGTACATTTCTCTTCTATTTCTTATTTATATTTCTATTTTACCTCCTCAATTTAGCATTATGGACAGTGAAAGACCTAATCTAAGATCTGCACAAAAATATTTAGCCTTCAAATTCATACCGTCATCGTAGCATGCATGGTCTCGACTCATATGAATGGGATTTCCCTGAAAAAGTTTGTAGGCCGAAAATGGGTTATCACTGTACATTTCTCTTCTGTTTCCTATTTATATTTATATTTTACCTCCTCAATTTAGCATTATGGACAGGGAAAGACCTAATCTAAGTTCTGCACAAAAATATTTAGCCTTCAAATTCATACCGTGATCGTAGCATGCATGGACTCGACTCATATGACTGGGATTTCCATGAAAAATATTGCGGGCAGAAAATGGGTGATCACTGTACATTTCTCTTCTGTTTCCTATTTATATTTATATTTACCTCCTCAATTTAGCATTATGGACAGGGAAAGACCTAATCTAAGATCTGCACAAAAATATTTCGCCTTCAAATTCATACCGTGATCGTATTATGCATGGACTCGAATCATATGACTGGGATTTCCATGACAAAGATTGTGGACCGAAAATGGGTGATCACTGTACATTTCTCTTCTGTTTCCTATTTATATTTCTATTTTACCTCCTCAATTTAGCATTATCGACAGGGAAAGACCTAATCTAAGATCTGCACAAAAATATTTTGCCTTCAAATTCATACCGTGATCGTAGCATGCATGAACTCGACTCATATGACTGGGATTTCCATGAAAAAATTGTGGGTCGAAAATGGGTGATCACTGTACATTTCTCTTCTGTTTCCTATTTATATTTATATTTTACCTCCTCAATTTAGCATTATGGACAGGGAAAGACCTAATCTAAGATCTGCACAAAAATATTTAGCCTTCAAATTCATACCGTCATCGTAGCATGCATGGACTCGACTCATATGAATGGGTTTTCCATGAAAAAGATAGTGGGTCGAAAATGGGTGATCACTCTACATTTCTCTTCTGTTTCCTATTTATATTTATATTTTACCTCCTCAATTTAGCATTATGGACAGGGAAAGACCTAATCTAAGATCTGCACAAAAATATTTAGCCTTCAAATTCATACCGTGATCGTAGCATGCATGGACTCGACTCATATGACTGGGATTTCCATGAAAAATATTGCGGGCAGAAAATGGGTGATCACTGTACATTTCTCTTCTGTTTCCTATTTATATTTATATTTTACTTCCTTAATTTAGCATTATGAACAGTGAAAGACCTAATCTAAGATCTGCAAAAATATATTTTGCCTTCAAATTCATACCGTGATCGTAGCATGCATGGACTCGACTCATATGACTGGGATTTCCATGAAAAAGATTGTGGGGCGAAAATTGGTGATCACTGTACATTTCTCTTCTGTTTCCTATTTATATTTCTATTTTACTTCCTTCATTTAGCATTATGGACAGGGAAAGACCTAATCTAAGATCTGCACAAAAATATTTAGCCTTCAAATTCATACCGTGATCGTAGCATGCATGGACTCGACTCATATGACTGGGATTTTCATGAAAAATATTGTGGGCAGAAAATGGGTGATCACTGCACATTTCTCGTCTGTTTCCTATTTATATTTCTATTTTACCTCCTCAATTTAGCATTATGGACAGGGAAAGACCTAATCTAAGATCTGCACAAAAATATTTAGCCTTCAAATTCATACCGTGATTGTAGCATGCATGGACTCGACTCTTATGAATGGGATTTCCATGAAAAAGATTGTGGGCCGAAAATGGGTGATCACTGTGCATTTCTCTTCTGTTTCCTATTTATATTTCTATTTTACCTCCTCAATTTAGCATTATGGACATGGAAACACCTAATCTAAGAACTGCACAAAAATATTTTGCCTTCAAATTCATACCGTCATCGTAGCATGCATAGACTCGAGTCATATGAATGGGATTTCCATGAAAAAGATTGTGGGCCGAAAATGGGTGATCACTGCACATTTCTCGTCTGTTTCCTATTTATATTTCTATTTTACCTCCTCAATTTAGCATTATGGACAAGGAAAGACCTAATCTAAGATCAGCACAAAAGTATTTAGCCTTCAAATTCATACTGTGATCCTAGCATGCATGGACTCGACTCAAATGACTGGGATTTCCATGAAAAAGATTGTGGGCAGAAAATGGGTGATCACTGTACATTTCTCTTCTGTTTCCTATTTATATTTCTATTTTACCTCCTCAATTTAGCATTATGGACAAGGAAAGACCTAATCTAAGATCTGCACAAAAATATTTAGCCTTCAAATTCATACAGTCATCGTAGCATGCATGGACTCGACTCATATGAATGGGATTTCAATGAAAAATATTGTGGGCCGAAAATGGGTGATCACCGTACATTTCTCTTCTGTTTCCTATTTATATTTATATTTTACCTCCTCAATTTAGCATTATGGGCAGGCAAAGACCTAATTTAAGATCTGCACAAAAATATTTAGCCTTCAAATTCATACCGTCATCGTAGCATGCATGGACTCGACTCATATGAATGGGATTTCCAAGAAAAAGATTGTGGGCCGAAAATGGGTGATCACTGTACATTTCTCTTCTGTTTCCTATTTATATTTCTATTTTACCTCCTAAATTTAGCATTATGGACAGGGAAAGACCTAATCTAAGATCGGCACAAAAATATTTAGCCTTCAAATTCATACCGTCATCGTAGCATGCATGGGCTCGACTCATATGAATGGGATTTCCATGAAAAAGATTGTGGGCCGAAAATGGGTGATCACTGTACATTTCTCTTCTGTTTCCTATTTATATTTATATTTTACCTCCTCAATTTAGCATTATGGACAAGGAAAGACCTAATCTAAGATCAGCACAAAATATTTAGCCTTCAAATTCATACTGTGATCGTAGCATGCATGGACTCGACTCATATGACTGGGATTTCCATGAAAAAGATTGTGGGCAGAAAATGGGTGATCACTGTACATTTCTCTTCTGTTTCCTATTTATATTTCTATTTTACCTCCTCAATTTAGCATTATGGACAAGGAAAGACCTAATCTAAGATCTGCACAAAAATATTTAGCCTTCAAATTCATACACTCATCGTAGCATGCATGGACTCGACTCATATGAATGGGATTTCAATGAAAAAGATTGTGGGCCGAAAATGGGTGATCACCGTACATTTCTCTTCTGTTTCCTATTTATATTTATATTTTATCTCCTCAATTTAGCATTATGGACAGGGAAAGACCTAATCTAAGATCTGCACAATAATATTTAGCCTTCAAATTCATACCTTGATCGTAGCATGCATGGACTCGACTCATATGAATGGGATTTCCATGAAAAATATTGTGGGCCTAAAATGGGTGATCACTGTACATTTCTCTTCTGTTTCCTATTTATATTTCTATTTTACCTCCTCAATTTAGCATTATGGACAGGCAAAGACCTAATTTAAGATCTGCACAAAAATATTTAGCCTTCAAATTCATACCGACATCGTAGCATGCATGGACTCGACTCATATGAATGGGATTTCCATGAAAAACATTGTGGGCCGAAAATGGGTGATCACTGTACATTTCTCTTCTGTTTCCTATTTATATTTATATTTTACCTCCTCAATTTAGCATTATGGACAGTGAAAGACCTAATCTAAGATCTGCACAAAAATATTTAGCCTTCAAATTCATACCGTCATCGTAGCATGCATGGACACGACTCATATGACTGGGATTTTAATGAAAAATATTGTGGGCCGAAAATGGGTGATCACTGTACATTTCTCTTCTGTTTCCTATTTATATTTCTATTTTACCTCCTCAATTTAGCATTATGGACAGGGAAAGACCTAATCTAAGATCTGCACAAAAATATTTAGCCTTCAACTTCATACCGTCATTGTAGCATGCATGGGCTCGACTCATATGAATGGGATTTCCATGAAAAAGATTGTGGGCCAAAAATGGGTGATCACTGTACATTTCTCTTCTGTTTCCTATTTATATTTCTATTTTACCTCCTCAATTTAGCATTATGGACAAGGAAAGACCTAATCTAAGATCAGCACAAAAATATTTAGCCTTCAAATTCATACTGTGATCCTAGCATGCATGGACTCGACTCAAATGACTGGGATTTCCATGAAAAAGATTGTGGGCAGAAAATGGGTGATCACTGTACATTTCTCTTCTGTTTCCTATTTATATTTCTATTTTACCTCCTCAATTTAGCATTATGGACAAGGAAAGACCTAATCTAAGATCTGCACAAAAATATTTAGCCTTCAAATTCATACAGTCATCGTAGCATGCATGGACTTGACTCATATGAATGGGATTTCAATGAAAAATATTGTGGGCCGAAAATGGGTGATCACCGTACATTTCTCTTCAGTTTCCTATTTATATTTATATTTTACCTCCTCAATTTAGCATTATGGACAGGCAAAGACCTAATTTAAGATCTGCACAAAAATATTTAGCCTTCAAATTCATACCGTCATCGTAGCATGCATGGACTCGACTCATATGAATGGGATTTCCAAGAAAAAGATTGTGGGCCGAAAATGGGTGATCACTGTACATTTCTCTTCTGTTTTCTATTTATATTTCTATTTTACCTCCTAAATTTAGCATTATGGCCAGGGAAAGACCTAATCTAAGATCTGCACAAAAATATTTAGCCTTCCAATTCATACCGTCATCGTAGCATGCATGGACTCGACTCATATGAATGGGATTTCCATGAAAAAGATTGTGGGCCGAAAATGGGTGATCACTGTACATTTCTCTTCTGTTTCCTATTTATATTTCTATTGTATCTCCTCAATTTAGCATTATGGACAGGGAAAGACCTAATCTAAGATCTGCACAATAATATTTAGCCTTCAAATTCATACCTTCATCGTAGCATGCATGGACTCGACTCATATGAATGGGATTTCCATGAAAAATATTGTGGGCCTAAAATGGGTGATCACTGTACATTTCTCTTCTGTTTCCTATTTATATTTATATTTTACCTCCTCAATTTATCATTATGGACAGGGAAAGATCTAATCTAAGATCTGCACAAAAATATTTAGCCTTCAACTTCATACCGTCATTGTAGCATGCATGGACTCGACTCATATGAATGGGATTTCCATGAAAAAGATTGTGGGCCGAAAATGGGTGATCACTGTACATTTCTCTTCTATTTCCTATTTATATTTATAATTTACCTCCTCAATTTAGCATTATGGACAGTGAAAGACCTAATCTAATATCTGCACAAAAATATTTAGCCTTCAAATTCATACCGTCATCGTAGCATGCGTGGACTCGACTCATATGAATGGGATTTCCACGAAAAAGATTGTGGGCCGAAAATGGGTGATCACTGTACATTTCTCTTCTGTTTCCTATTTATATTTATATTTTACCTCCTCAATTTAGCATTATGGACAGTGAAAGACCTAATCTAAGATCTGCACAAAAATATTTAGCCTTCAAATTCATACCGTCATCGTAGCATGCATGGACTCGACTCATATGACTGGGATTTTAATGAAAAATATTGTGGGCCGAAAATGGGTGAACACTGTAGATTTCTCTTCTATTTCCTATTTATATTTATATTTTACCTCTTTAATTTAGCATTATGGACAGGGAAAGACCTAATCTAAGATCTGCACAAAAATATTTAGCCTTCAACTTCATACCGTCATTGTAGCATGCATGGGCTCGACTCATATGAATGGGATTTCCATGAAAAAGATTGTGGGCCAAAAATGGGTGATCACTGTACATTTCTCTTCTGTTTCCTATTTATATTTCTATTTTACCTCCTCAATTTAGCATTATGGACAAGGAAAGACCTAATCTAAGATCAGCACAAAAATATTTAGCCTTCAAATTCATACTGTGATCGTAGCATGCATGGACTCGACTCATATGAATGGGATTTCAATGAAAAAGATTGTGGGCCGAAAATGGGTGATCACTGTACATTTCTCTTCTGTTTCCTATTTATATTTCTATTTACCTCCTCAATTTAGCATTATGGACAGGGAAAGACCTAATCTAAGATCTGCACAAAAATATTTAGCCTTCAACTTCATACCGTCATTGTAGCATGCATGGACTCGACTCATATGAATGGGATTTCCATGAAAAAGATTGTGGGCCGAAAATGGGTGATCACTGTACATTTCTCTTCTGTTTCCTATTTATATTTATAATTTACCTCCTCAATTTAGCATTATGGACAGTGAAAGACCTAATCTAAGATCTGCACAAAAATATTTAGCCTTCAAATTCATACCGTCATCGTAGCATGCATGGACTCGACTCATATGACTGGGATTTCTATGAAAAATATTGTGGGCAGAAAATGGGTGATCACTGTACATTTCTCTTCTGTTTCCTATTTATATTTCTATTTTACCTCCTCAATTTAGCATTATGGACAGGGAAAGACCTAATCTAAGTTCTGTACAAAAATATTTAGCCTTCAAATTCATACCGTCATCGTAGCATGCATGGACTCGACTCATATGAATGGGATTTCAATGAAAAAGATTGTGGGCCGAAAATGGGTGATCACCGTACATTTCTCTTCTGTTTCCTATTTATATTTATATTTTATCTCCTCAATTTAGCATTATGGACAGGGAAAGACCTAATCTAAGATCTGCACAATAATATTTAGCCTTCAAATTCATACCTTGATCGTAGCATGCATGGACTCGACTCATATGAATGGGATTTCCATGAAAAATATTGTGGGCCTAAAATGGGTGATCACTGTACATTTCTCTTCTGTTTCCTATATATATTTCTATTTTACCTCCTCAATTTAGCATTATGGACAGGCAAAGACCTAATTTAAGATCTGCACAAAAATATTTAGCCTTCAAATTCATACCGACATCGTAGCATGCATGGACTCGACTCATATGAATGGGATTTCCATGAAAAAGATTGTGGGCCGAAAATGGGTGATCACTGTACATTTCTCTTCTGTTTCCTATTTATATTTATATTTTACCTCCTCAATTTAGCATTATGGACAGTGAAAGACCTAATCTAAGATCTGCACAAAAATATTTAGCCTTCAAATTCATACCGTCATCGTAGCATGCATGGACTCGACTCATATGACTGGGATTTTAATGAAAAATATTGTGGGCCGAAAATGGGTGATCACTGTACATTTCTCTTCTGTTTCCTATTTATATTTCTATTTTACCTCCTCAATTTAGCATTATGGACAGGGAAAGACCTAATCTAAGATCTGCACAAAAATATTTAGCCTTCAACTGCCTACCGTCATTGTAGCATGCATGGGCTCGACTCATATGAATGGGATTTCCATGAAAAAGATTGTGGGCCAAAAATGGGTGATCACTGTACATTTCTCTTCTGTTTCCTATTTATATTTCTATTTTACCTCCTCAATTTAGCATTATGGACAAGGAAAGACCTAATCTAAGATCAGCACAAAAATATTTAGCCTTCAAATTCATACTGTGATCGTAGCATGCATGGACTCGACTCATATGACTGGGATTTCCATGAAAAAGATTGTGGGCAGAAAATGGGTGATCACTGTACATTTCTCTTCTGTTTCCTATTTATATTTCTATTTTACCTCCTCAATTTAGCATTATGGACAAGGAAAGACCTAATCTAAGATCTGCACAAAAATATTTAGCCTTCAAATTCATACAGTCATCGTAGCATGCATGGACTCGACTCATATGACTGGGATTTCCATGAAAAATATTGCGGGCAGAAAATGGGTGATCACTGTACATTTCTCTTCTGTTTCCTATTTATATTTATATTTACCTCCTCAATTTAGCATTATGGACAGGGAAAGACCTAATCTAAGATCTGCACAAAAATATTTCGCCTTCAAATTCATACCGTGATCGTATTATGCATGGACTCGAATCATATGACTGGGATTTCCATGACAAAGATTGTGGACCGAAAATGGGTGATCACTGTACATTTCTCTTCTGTTTCCTATTTATATTTCTATTTTACCTCCTCAATTTAGCATTATCGACAGGGAAAGACCTAATCTAAGATCTGCACAAAAATATTTTGCCTTCAAATTCATACCGTGATCGTAGCATGCATGGACTCGAGACATATAACTGGGATTTCCATGAAAAAGATTGTGGGCCGAAAATGGGTGATCACTGTACATTTCTCTTCTGTTTCCTATTCATATTTCTATTTTACCTCCACAATTCAGCATTATGGACAGGGAAAGAACTAATCTAAGATCTGCACAAAAATATTTTGCCTTCAAATTCATACCGTGATCGTAGCATGCATGAACTCGACTCATATGACTGGGATTTCCATGAAAAAATTGTGGGTCGAAAATGGGTGATCACTGTACATTTCTCTTCTGTTTCCTATTTATATTTATATTTTACCTCCTCAATTTAGCATTATGGACAGGGAAAGACCTAATCTAAGATCTGCACAAAAATATTTAGCCTTCAAATTCATACCGTCATCGTAGCATGCATGGACTCGACTCATATGAATGGGTTTTCCATGAAAAAGATAGTGGGTCGAAAATGGGTGATCACTCTACATTTCTCTTCTGTTTCCTATTTATATTTATATTTTACCTCCTCAATTTAGCATTATGGACAGGGAAAGACCTAATCTAAGATCTGCACAAAAATATTTAGCCTTCAAATTCATACCGTGATCGTAGCATGCATGGACTCGACTCATATGACTGGGATTTCCATGAAAAATATTGCGGGCAGAAAATGGGTGATCACTGTACATTTCTCTTCTGTTTCCTATTTATATTTATATTTTACTTCCTTAATTTAGCATTATGAACAGTGAAAGACCTAATCTAAGATCTGCAAAAATATATTTTGCCTTCAAATTCATACCGTGATCGTAGCATGCATGGACTCGACTCATATGACTGGGATTTCCATGAAAAAGATTGTGGGGCGAAAATTGGTGATCACTGTACATTTCTCTTCTGTTTCCTATTTATATTTCTATTTTACTTCCTTCATTTAGCATTATGGACAGGGAAAGACCTAATCTAAGATCTGCACAAAAATATTTAGCCTTCAAATTCATACCGTGATCGTAGCATGCATGGACTCGACTCATATGACTGGGATTTTCATGAAAAATATTGTGGGCAGAAAATGGGTGATCACTGCACATTTCTCGTCTGTTTCCTATTTATATTTCTATTTTACCTCCTCAATTTAGCATTATGGACAGGGAAAGACCTAATCTAAGATCTGCACAAAAATATTTAGCCTTCAAATTCATACCGTGATTGTAGCATGCATGGACTCGACTCTTATGAATGGGATTTCCATGAAAAAGATTGTGGGCCGAAAATGGGTGATCACTGTGCATTTCTCTTCTGTTTCCTATTTATATTTCTATTTTACCTCCTCAATTTAGCATTATGGACATGGAAACACCTAATCTAAGAACTGCACAAAAATATTTTGCCTTCAAATTCATACCGTCATCGTAGCATGCATAGACTCGAGTCATATGAATGGGATTTCCATGAAAAAGATTGTGGGCCGAAAATGGGTGATCACTGCACATTTCTCGTCTGTTTCCTATTTATATTTCTATTTTACCTCCTCAATTTAGCATTATGGACAAGGAAAGACCTAATCTAAGATCAGCACAAAAGTATTTAGCCTTCAAATTCATACTGTGATCCTAGCATGCATGGACTCGACTCAAATGACTGGGATTTCCATGAAAAAGATTGTGGGCAGAAAATGGGTGATCACTGTACATTTCTCTTCTGTTTCCTATTTATATTTCTATTTTACCTCCTCAATTTAGCATTATGGACAAGGAAAGACCTAATCTAAGATCTGCACAAAAATATTTAGCCTTCAAATTCATACAGTCATCGTAGCATGCATGGACTCGACTCATATGAATGGGATTTCAATGAAAAATATTGTGGGCCGAAAATGGGTGATCACCGTACATTTCTCTTCTGTTTCCTATTTATATTTATATTTTACCTCCTCAATTTAGCATTATGGGCAGGCAAAGACCTAATTTAAGATCTGCACAAAAATATTTAGCCTTCAAATTCATACCGTCATTGTAGCATGCATGGACTCGACTCATATGAATGGGATTTCCAAGAAAAAGATTGTGGGCCGAAAATGGGTGATCACTGTACATTTCTCTTCTGTTTCCTATTTATATTTCTATTTTACCTCCTAAATTTAGCATTATGGACAGGGAAAGACCTAATCTAAGATCTGCACAAAAATATTTAGCCTTCAAATTCATACCGTCATCGTAGCATGCATGGGCTCGACTCATATGAATGGGATTTCCATGAAAAAGATTGTGGGCCGAAAATGGGTGATCACTGTACATTTCTCTTCTGTTTCCTATTTATATTTATATTTTACCTCCTCAATTTAGCATTATGGACAAGGAAAGACCTAATCTAAGATCAGCACAAAATATTTAGCCTTCAAATTCATACTGTGATCGTAGCATGCATGGACTCGACTCATATGACTGGGATTTCCATGAAAAAGATTGTGGGCAGAAAATGGGTGATCACTGTACATTTCTCTTCTGTTTCCTATTTATATTTCTATTTTACCTCCTCAATTTAGCATTATGGACAAGGAAAGACCTAATCTAAGATCTGCACAAAAATATTTAGCCTTCAAATTCATACACTCATCGTAGCATGCATGGACTCGACTCATATGAATGGGATTTCAATGAAAAAGATTGTGGGCCGAAAATGGGTGAACACCGTACATTTCTCTTCTGTTTCCTATTTATATTTCTATTTTATCTCCTCAATTTAGCATTATGGACAGGGAAAGACCTAATCTAAGATCTGCACAATAATATTTAGCCTTCAAATTCATACCTTGATCGTAGCATGCATGGACTCGACTCATATGAATGGGATTTCCATGAAAAATATTGTGGGCCTAAAATGGGTGATCACTGTACATTTCTCTTCTGTTTCCTATTTATATTTCTATTTTACCTCCTCAATTTAGCATTATGGACAGGCAAAGACCTAATTTAAGATCTGCACAAAAATATTTAGCCTTCAAATTCATACCGACATCGTAGCATGCATGGACTCGACTCATATGAATGGGATTTCCATGAAAAACATTGTGGGCCGAAAATGGGTGATCACTGTACATTTCTCTTCTGTTTCCTATTTATATTTATATTTTACCTCCTCAATTTAGCATTATGGACAGTGAAAGACCTAATCTAAGATCTGCACAAAAATATTTAGCCTTCAAATTCATACCGTCATCGTAGCATGCATGGACACGACTCATATGACTGGGATTTTAATGAAAAATATTGTGGGCCGAAAATGGGTGATCACTGTACATTTCTCTTCTGTTTCCTATTTATATTTCTATTTTACCTCCTCAATTTAGCATTATGGACAGGGAAAGACCTAATCTAAGATCTGCACAAAAATATTTAGCCTTCAACTTCATACCGTCATTGTAGCATGCATGGGCTCGACTCATATGAATGGGATTTCCATGAAAAAGATTGTGGGCCAAAAATGGGTGATCACTGTACATTTCTCTTCTGTTTCCTATTTATATTTCTATTTTACCTCCTCAATTTAGCATTATGGACAAGGAAAGACCTAATCTAAGATCAGCACAAAAATATTTAGCCTTCAAATTCATACTGTGATCCTAGCATGCATGGACTCGACTCAAATGACTGGGATTTCCATGAAAAAGATTGTGGGCAGAAAATGGGTGATCACTGTACATTTCTCTTCTGTTTCCTATTTATATTTCTATTTTACCTCCTCAATTTAGCATTATGGACAAGGAAAGACCTAATCTAAGATCTGCACAAAAATATTTAGCCTTCAAATTCATACAGTCATCGTAGCATGCATGGACTTGACTCATATGAATGGGATTTCAATGAAAAATATTGTGGGCCGAAAATGGGTGATCACCGTACATTTCTCTTCAGTTTCCTATTTATATTTATATTTTACCTCCTCAATTTAGCATTATGGACAGGCAAAGACCTAATTTAAGATCTGCACAAAAATATTTAGCCTTCAAATTCATACCGTCATCGTAGCATGCATGGACTCGACTCATATGAATGGGATTTCCAAGAAAAAGATTGTGGGCCGAAAATGGGTGATCACTGTACATTTCTCTTCTGTTTTCTATTTATATTTCTATTTTACCTCCTAAATTTAGCATTATGGCCAGGGAAAGACCTAATCTAAGATCTGCACAAAAATATTTAGCCTTCCAATTCATACCGTCATCGTAGCATGCATGGACTCGACTCATATGAATGGGATTTCCATGAAAAAGATTGTGGGCCGAAAATGGGTGATCACTGTACATTTCTCTTCTGTTTCCTATTTATATTTCTATTGTATCTCCTCAATTTAGCATTATGGACAGGGAAAGACCTAATCTAAGATCTGCACAATAATATTTAGCCTTCAAATTCATACCTTCATCGTAGCATGCATGGACTCGACTCATATGAATGGGATTTCCATGAAAAATATTGTGGGCCTAAAATGGGTGATCACTGTACATTTCTCTTCTGTTTCCTATTTATATTTATATTTTACCTCCTCAATTTATCATTATGGACAGGGAAAGATCTAATCTAAGATCTGCACAAAAATATTTAGCCTTCAACTTCATACCGTCATTGTAGCATGCATGGACTCGACTCATATGAATGGGATTTCCATGAAAAAGATTGTGGGCCGAAAATGGGTGATCACTGTACATTTCTCTTCTATTTCCTATTTATATTTATAATTTACCTCCTCAATTTAGCATTATGGACAGTGAAAGACCTAATCTAATATCTGCACAAAAATATTTAGCCTTCAAATTCATACCGTCATCGTAGCATGCGTGGACTCGACTCATATGAATGGGATTTCCACGAAAAAGATTGTGGGCCGAAAATGGGTGATCACTGTACATTTCTCTTCTGTTTCCTATTTATATTTATATTTTACCTCCTCAATTTAGCATTATGGACAGTGAAAGACCTAATCTAAGATCTGCACAAAAATATTTAGCCTTCAAATTCATACCGTCATCGTAGCATGCATGGACTCGACTCATATGACTGGGATTTTAATGAAAAATATTGTGGGCCGAAAATGGGTGAACACTGTAGATTTCTCTTCTATTTCCTATTTATATTTATATTTTACCTCTTTAATTTAGCATTATGGACAGGGAAAGACCTAATCTAAGATCTGCACAAAAATATTTAGCCTTCAACTTCATACCGTCATTGTAGCATGCATGGGCTCGACTCATATGAATGGGATTTCCATGAAAAAGATTGTGGGCCAAAAATGGGTGATCACTGTACATTTCTCTTCTGTTTCCTATTTATATTTCTATTTTACCTCCTCAATTTAGCATTATGGACAAGGAAAGACCTAATCTAAGATCAGCACAAAAATATTTAGCCTTCAAATTCATACTGTGATCGTAGCATGCATGGACTCGACTCATATGAATGGGATTTCAATGAAAAAGATTGTGGGCCGAAAATGGGTGATCACTGTACATTTCTCTTCTGTTTCCTATTTATATTTCTATTTACCTCCTCAATTTAGCATTATGGACAGGGAAAGACCTAATCTAAGATCTGCACAAAAATATTTAGCCTTCAACTTCATACCGTCATTGTAGCATGCATGGACTCGACTCATATGAATGGGATTTCCATGAAAAAGATTGTGGGCCGAAAATGGGTGATCACTGTACATTTCTCTTCTGTTTCCTATTTATATTTATAATTTACCTCCTCAATTTAGCATTATGGACAGTGAAAGACCTAATCTAAGATCTGCACAAAAATATTTAGCCTTCAAATTCATACCGTCATCGTAGCATGCATGGACTCGACTCATATGACTGGGATTTCTATGAAAAATATTGTGGGCAGAAAATGGGTGATCACTGTACATTTCTCTTCTGTTTCCTATTTATATTTCTATTTTACCTCCTCAATTTAGCATTATGGACAGGGAAAGACCTAATCTAAGTTCTGTACAAAAATATTTAGCCTTCAAATTCATACCGTCATCGTAGCATGCATGGACTCGACTCATATGAATGGGATTTCAATGAAAAAGATTGTGGGCCGAAAATGGGTGATCACCGTACATTTCTCTTCTGTTTCCTATTTATATTTATATTTTATCTCCTCAATTTAGCATTATGGACAGGGAAAGACCTAATCTAAGATCTGCACAATAATATTTAGCCTTCAAATTCATACCTTGATCGTAGCATGCATGGACTCGACTCATATGAATGGGATTTCCATGAAAAATATTGTGGGCCTAAAATGGGTGATCACTGTACATTTCTCTTCTGTTTCCTATATATATTTCTATTTTACCTCCTCAATTTAGCATTATGGACAGGCAAAGACCTAATTTAAGATCTGCACAAAAATATTTAGCCTTCAAATTCATACCGACATCGTAGCATGCATGGACTCGACTCATATGAATTGGATTTCCATGAAAAAGATTGTGGGCCGAAAATGGGTGATCACTGTACATTTCTCTTCTGTTTCCTATTTATATTTATATTTTACCTCCTCAATTTAGCATTATGGACAGTGAAAGACCTAATCTAAGATCTGCACAAAAATATTTAGCCTTCAAATTCATACCGTCATCGTAGCATGCATGGACTCGACTCATATGACTGGGATTTTAATGAAAAATATTGTGGGCCGAAAATGGGTGATCACTGTACATTTCTCTTCTGTTTCCTATTTATATTTCTATTTTACCTCCTCAATTTAGCATTATGGACAGGGAAAGACCTAATCTAAGATCTGCACAAAAATATTTAGCCTTCAACTGCCTACCGTCATTGTAGCATGCATGGGCTCGACTCATATGAATGGGATTTCCATGAAAAAGATTGTGGGCCAAAAATGGGTGATCACTGTACATTTCTCTTCTGTTTCCTATTTATATTTCTATTTTACCTCCTCAATTTAGCATTATGGACAAGGAAAGACCTAATCTAAGATCAGCACAAAAATATTTAGCCTTCAAATTCATACTGTGATCGTAGCATGCATGGACTCGACTCATATGACTGGGATTTCCATGAAAAAGATTGTGGGCAGAAAATGGGTGATCACTGTACATTTCTCTTCTGTTTCCTATTTATATTTCTATTTTACCTCCTCAATTTAGCATTATGGACAAGGAAAGACCTAATCTAAGATCTGCACAAAAATATTTAGCCTTCAAATTCATACAGTCATCGTAGCATGCATGGACTCGACTCATATGAATGGGATTTCAATGAAAAAGATTGTGGGCCGAAAATGGGTGATCACCGTACATTTCTCTTCTGTTTCCTATTTATATTTATATTTTACCTCCTCAATTTAGCATTATGGACAGGCAAAGACCTAATTTAAGATCTGCACAAAAATATTTAGCCTTCAAATTCATACCGTCATCGTAGCATGCATGGACTCGACTCATATGACTGGTATTTCCATGAAAAATATTGTGGGCAGAAAATGGGTGATCACTGTACATTTCTCTTCTGTTTCCTATTTATATTTCTATTTTACCTCCTCAATTTAGCATTATGGACAGGGAAAGACCTAATCTAAGATCTGTACAAAAATATTTAGCCTTCAAATTCATACCGTCATCGTAGCATGCATGGACTCGACTCATATGAATGGGACTTCCATGAAAAAGATTGTGGGCCGAAAATGGGTGATCACTGTACATTTTTCTTCTGTTTCCTATTTATATTTATATTTTACCTCCTCAATTTAGCATTATGGACAGTGAAAGACCTAATCTAAGATCTGCACAAAAATATTTAGCCTTCAAATTCATACCGTCATCGTAGCATGCATGGAGTCGACTCATATGACTGGGATTTCCATGAAAAATATTGTCGGCAGAAAATGGGTGATCACTGTACATTTCTCTTCTGTTTCCTATTTATATTTCTATTTTACCTCCTCAATTTAGCATTATGGACAGGGAAAGACCTAATCTAAGATCTGCACAAAAATATTTAGCCTTCAAATTCATACCGTCATCGTAGCATGCATGGACTCGACTCATATAAATGGGATTTTCATGAAAAATATTGTGGGCCGAAAATGGGTGATCACTGTACATTTCTCTTCTGTTTCCTATTTATATTTCTATTTTACCTCCTCAATTTAGCATTATGGACATGGAAAGACCTAATCTAAGTTCTGCACAAAAATATTTAGCCTTCAAATTCATACCGTCATCGTAGAATGCATGGACTCGACTCATATGAATGGGATTTCCATGAAAAAGTTTGTGGGCCGAAAATGGTGATCACTGTACATTTCTCTTCTGTTTCCTATTTATATTTCTATTTTACCTCCTCAATTTAGCATTATGGACAGGGAAAGACCTAATCTAAGATCTGCCCCAAAATATTTAGCCTTCAAATTCATACCGTCATTGCAGCATGCATGGACTCGTTTCATATGAATGGGATTTCCATGCAAAAGATTGTGGGCCGAAAATGGGTGATCACTGTACATTTCTCTTCTGTTTCCTATTTATATTTATATTTTACCTCCTCAATTTAGCATTATGGACAAGGAAAGACCTAATCTAATATCTGCACAAAAATATTTAGCCTTCAAATTCATACAGTCATCGTAGCATGCATGGACTCGACTCATATTAATGGGATTTCAATGAAAAAGATTGTGGGCCGAAAATGGGTGATCACCGTACATTTCTCTTCTGTTTCCTATTTATATTTATATTTTACCTCCTCAATTTAGCATTATGGACAGGCAAAGACATAATCTAAGATCTGCACAAAAATATTTAGCCTTCAAATTCATACCGACATCGTAGCATGCATGGACTCGACTCATATGAATGGGATTTCCATGAAAAAGATTGTGGGCCGAAAATGGGGGATCACTGTACATTTCTCTTCTGTTTCCTATTTATATTTATATTTTACATCCTCAATTTAGCATTATGGAGAGGGAAAGACCTAATCTAAGATCTGCACAAAAATATTTAGCCTCCAAATTCATACCGTCATCGTAGCATGGATGGACTCGACTCATATGAATGGGATTTCCAAGAAAAAGATTGTGGGCCGAAAATGGGTGATCACTGTACATTTCTCTTCTGTTTCCTATTTATTTTTCTATTTTACCTCCTCAATTTAGCATTATGGACAGGGAAAGACCTAATCTAAGATCTGCACAAAAATATTTAGCCTTCAACTACATACCGTCATTGTAGCATGCATGGACTCGACACATATGAATGGGATTTCCATGAAAAAGATTGTGGGCCGAAAATGGGTGATCACTGTACATTTCTCTTCTGTTTCCTATTTATATTTCTATTTTACCTCCTCAATTTAGCATTATGGACAGGGAAAGACCTAATCTAAGATCTGCACAAAAATATTTAGCCTTCAAATTCATACCATGATCGTAGCATGCATGGACTGTACTCATATGAATGGGATTTCCATGAAAAAGATTGTGGGCAGAAAATGGGTGATCACTGTACATTTCTCTTCTGTTTCCTATTTATATTTATATTTTACCTCCTCAATTTAGCATTATGGACAAGGAAAGACCTAATATAAGATCTGCACAAAAATATTTAGCCTTCAAATTCATACCGTCAGCGTAGCATGCATGGACTCGACTCATATGACTGGGATTTCCATGAAAAATATTGTGGGCAGAAAATGGGTGATCACTGTACATTTCTATTCTGTTTCCTATTTATATTTATATTTTACCTCCTCAATTTAGCATTATGGACAAGGAAAGACCTAATCTAAGATCTGCACAAAAATATTTAGCCTTCAAATTCATACAGACATCCTAGCATGCATGGACTCGACTCATATGAATGGGATTTCAATGAAAAAGATTGTGGGCCGAAAATGGGTGATCACTGTACATTTCTCTTCAGTTTCCTATTTATATTTCTATTTTACCTCCTCAATTTAGCATTATGGACAGGGAAAGACCTAATCTAAGTTCTGCACAAAAATATTTAGCCTTCAAATTAATACCGTCATCGTAGCATGCATGGACTCGACTCATATGAATTGGATTTCCATGAAAAAGGTTGTGGGCCGAAAATGGTGATCACTGTACATTTCTCTTCTGTTTCCTATTTATATTTCAATTTACCTCCTCAATTTAGCATTATGGACAGGGAAAGACCTAATCTAAGATCTGCCCAAAAATATTTAGCCTTCAAATTCATACCATCATTGTAGCATGCATGGACTCGACTCATATGAATGGGATTTCCATGAAAAAGGTTGTGGGCCGAAAATGGTGATCACTGTACATTTCTCTTCTGTTTCCTATTTATATTTATATTTTACCTCCTCAATTTAGCATTATGGACAGGGAAAGACCTAATCTAAGATCTGCCCAAAAATATTTAGCCTTCAAATTCATACCGTCATTGTAGCATGCATGGACTCAACTCATATGAATGGGATTTCCATGAAAAAGATTGTGGGCCGAAAATGGGTGATCACTGTACATTTCTCTTCTGTTTCCTATTCATATTTATATTTTACCTCCTCAATTTAGCATTATGGACAAGGAAAGACCTAATCTAAGATCTGCACAAAAATATTTAGCCTTCAAATTCATACCGTCATCGTAGCATGCATGGACTCGACTCATATGACTGGGATTTCCATGAAAAATATTGTGGGCAGAAAATGGGTGATCACTGTACATTTCTATTCTGTTTCCGATTTATATTTCTATTTTAACTCCTCAATTTAGCATTATGGACAAGGAAAGACCTAATCTAAGATCTGCACAAAAATATTTAGCCTTCAAATTCATACAGTCATCGTAGCATGCATGGACTCGACTCATATGAATGGGATTTCAATGAAAAAGATTGTGGGCCGAAAATGGGTGATCACTGTACATTTCTCTTCAGTTTCCTATTTATATTTCTATTTTACCTCCTCAATTTAGCATTATGGACAGGGAAAGACCTAATCTAAGTTCTGCACAAAAGTATTTAGCCTGCAAATTAATACCGTCATCGTAGCATGCATGGACTCGACTCATATGAATGGGATTTCCATGAAAAAGGTTGTGGGCCGAAAATGGGGATCACTGTACATTTCTCTTCTGTTTCCTATTTATATTTATATTTTACCTCCTCAATTTAGCATTATGGACAGGGAAAGAACTAATCTAAGATCTGCCCAAAAATATTTAGCCTTCAAATTCATACCGTCATTGTAGCATGCATGGACTCGACTCATATGAATGGGATTTCCATGAAAAAGGTTGTGGGCCGAAAATGGTGATCACTGTACATTTCTCTTCTGTTTCCTATTTATATTTATATTTTACCTCCTCAATTTAGCATTATGGACAAGGAAAGACATAATCTAAGATCTGCACAAAAATATTTAGTCTTCAAATTCACACAGTCATCGTAGCATGCATGGACTCGACTCATATTTAATGGGATTTCAATGAAAAAGATTGTGGGCCGAAAATGGGTGATCACCGTACATTTCTCTTCTGTTTCCTATTTATATTTATATTTTACATCCTCTATTCAGCATTATGGAGAGGGAAAGACATAATCTAAGATCTGCACAAAAATATTTAGCCTTCAAATTCATACCGTCATCGTAGCATGGATGGACTCGACTCATATGAATGGGATTTCCAAGAAAAAGATTGTGGGCGGAAAATGGGTGATCACTGTACATATCTCTTCTGTTTGCTATTTATATTTCTATTTTACCTCCTCAATTTAGCATTATGGAGAGGGAAAGACCTAATCTAAGATCTGCACAAAAATATTTAGCCTTCAAATTCATACCGTCATCGTAGCATGCATGGACTCGACTCATATGAATGGGATTTCCATGAAAAATATTGTGGGCCGAAAATGGGTGATCACTGTACATTTCTCTTCAGTTTCCTATTTATATTTCTATTTTACCTCCTCAATTTAGCATTATGGACAGGGAAAGACCTAATCTAAGTTCTGCACAAAAATATTTAGACTTCAAATTCATACCGTCATCGTAGCATGCATGGACTCGACTCATATGACTGGGATTTCCATGAAAAATATTGTGGGCAGAAAATGGGTGATCACTGTACATTTCTATTCTGTTTCCTATTTATATTTCTATTTTACCTCCTCAATTTAGCATTATGGACAAGGAAAGACCTAATCTAAGATCTGCACAAAAATATTTAGCCTTCAAATTCATACAGTCATCGTAGCATGCATGGACTCGACTCATATGAATGGGATTTCAATGAAGAAGATTGTGGGCCGAAAATGGGTGATCACTGTACATTTCTCTTCAGTTTCCTATTTATATTTCTGTTTTACCTCCTCAATTTAGCATTATGGACAGGGAAAGACCTAATCTAAGTTCTGCACAAAAATATTTAGCCTGCAAATTAATACCGTCATCGTAGCATGCATGGACTCGACTCATATGAATGGGATTTCCATGAAAAAGGTTGTGGGCCGAAAATGGGGATCACTGTACATTTCTCTTCTGTTTCCTATTTATATTTATATTTTACCTCCTCAATTTAGCATTATGGACAGGGAAAGACCTAATCTAAGATCTGCCCAAAAATATTTAGCCTTCAAATTCATACCGTCATTGTAGCATGCATGGACTCGACTCATATGAATGGGATTTCCATGAAAAAGGTTGTGGGCCGAAAATGGTGATCACTGTACATTTCTCTTCTGTTTCCTATTTATATTTATATTTTATCTCCTCAATTTAGCATTATGGACAGGCAAAGACATAATCTAAGATCTGCCCAAAAATATTTAGCCTTCAAATTCATACCGTCATTGTAGCATGCATGGACTCGTCTCATATGAATGGGATTTCCATGAAAAAGATTGTGGGCCGAAAATGGGTGATCACTGTACATTTCTCTTCTGTTTCCTATTTATATTTATATTTTACCTCCTCAATTTAGCATTATGGACAAGGAAAGACCTAATCTAAGATCTGCACAAAAATATTTAGCCTTCAAATTCATACCGTCATCGTAGCATGCATGGACTCGACTCATATGACTGGGATTTCCATGAAAAATATTGTGGGCAGAAAATGGGTGATCACTGTACATTTCTCTTCTGTTTCCTATTTATATTTCTATTTTACCTCCTCAATTTAGCATTATGGACAGGGAAAGACCTAATCTAAGATCTGCACAATAATATTTAGCCTTCAAATTCATACCTTGATCGTAGCATGCATGGACTCGACTCATATGAATGGGATTTCCATGAAAAATATTGTGGGCCGAAAATGGGTGATCACTGTACATTTCACTTCTGTTTCCTATTTATATTTCTATTTTACCTCCTCAATTTAGCATTATGGACAGGGAAAGACCTAATCTAAGATCTGCACAAAAATATTTAGCCTTCAAATTCATACCATGATCGTAGCATGCATGGACTCGACTCATATGACTGGGATTTCCATGAAAAAGATTGTGGGCAGAAAATGGGTGATCACTGTACATTTCTCTTCTGTTTCCTATTTATATTTCTATTTTACCTCCTCAATTTAGCATTATGGACAGGGAAAGACCTAATCTAAGATCTGTACAAAAATATTTAGCCTTCAAATTCATACCGTCATTGTAGCATGCATGGACTCGACTCATATGAATGGGATTTCCATGAAAAAGATTGTGGGCCGAAAATTGGTGATCACTGTACATTTCTCTTCTGTTTCCTATTTATATTTATATTTTACCTCCTCAATTTAGCATTATGGACAGTGAAAGACCTAATCTAAGATCTGCACAAAAATATTTAGCCTTCAAATTCATACCGTCATCGTATCATGCATGGACTCGACTCATATGACTGGGATTTCCATGTAAAATATTGTGGGCAGAAAATGGGTGATCACTGTACATTTCTCTTCTGTTTCCTATTTATATTTATATTTTACCTCCTCAATTTAGCATTATGAAGAGGGAAAGACCTAATCTAAGATCTGCACAAAAATATTTAGCCTTCAAATTCATACCGTCATCGTAGCATGCATGGACTCGACTCATATGAATGGGATTTCCATGAAAAATATTGTGGGCCGAAAATGGGTGATCACTGTACATTTCTCTTCAGTTTCCTATTTATATTTCTATTTTACCTCCTCAGTTTAGCATTATGGACCGGGAAAGACCTAATCTAAGTTCTGCACAAAAATATTTAGCCTTCAAATTCATACCGTCATCGTAGCATGCATGGACTCGACTCATATGAATAGGATTTCCATGAAAAATATTGTGGGCAGAAAATGGGTGATCACTGTACATTTCTATTCTGTTTCCTATTTATATTTATATTTTACCTCCTCAATTTAGCATTATGGACAAGGAAAGACCTAATCTAAGATCTGCACAAAAATATTTAGCCTTCAAATTCATACCGTCATTGTAGCATGCATGGACTCGACTCATATGAATGGGATTTCCATGAAAAAGATTGTGGGCCGAAAATGGGTGCTCACTGTACATTTCTTTTCTGTTTCCTATTTATATTTATATTTTACCTCCTCAATTTAGCATTATGGACAAGGAAAGACCTAATCTAAGATCTGCACAAAAATATTTAGCCTTCAAATTCATACCGTCATCGTAGCATGCATGGACTCCACTCATATGACTGGGATTTCCATGAAAAATATTGTGGGCAGAAAATGGGTGATCACTGTACATTTCTCTTCTGTTTCCTATTTATATTTCTATTTTACCTCCTCAATTTAGCATTATGGAGAGGGAAAGACCTAATCTAAGATCTGCACAAAAATATTTAGACTTCAAATTCATACCGTCATTGTAGCATGCATGGACTCGACTCATATGAATGGGATTTCCATGAAAAAGATTGTGGGCCGAAAATGGGTGATCACCGTACACTTCTCTTCTGTTTCCTATTTATATTTATATTTTACATCCTCAATTCAGCATTATGGAGAGGGAAAGACCTAATCTAAGATCTGCACAAAAATATTTAGCCTTCTAATTTATACCGTCATCGTAGCATGGATGGACTCGACTCATATGAATTGGATTTCCAAGAAAAAGATTGTGGGCGGAAAATGGGTGATCACTGTACATTTCTCTTCTGTTTCCTATTTATATTTCTATTTTACCTCCTCAATTTAGCATTATCGACAGGGAAAGACCTAATCTAAGATCTGCACAAAAATATTTAGCCTTCAAATTCATACCGTCATCGTAGCATGCATGGACTCGACTCATATGAATGGGATTTCCATGAAAAATATTGTGGGCCGAAAATGGGTGATCACTGTTCATTTCTCTTCAGTTTCCTATTTATATTTCTATTTTACCTCCTCAATTTAGCATTATGGACAGGGAAAGACCTAATCTAAGTTCTGCACAAAAATATTTAGCCTTCAAATTCATACCGTCATCGTAGCATGCATGGACTCGACTCATATGAATGGGATTTCCATGAAAAATATTGTGGGCCGAAAATGGGTGATCACTGTACATTTCTCTTCTGTTTCCTATTTATATTTATATTTTACCTCCTCAATTTAGCATTATGGACAGGGAAAGACCTAATCTAAGATCTGCACAAAAATATTTAGCCTTCAAATTCATACCGTCTTCGTAGCATGCATGGACTCGACTCATATGACTGGGATTTCCATGTAAAATATTGTGAACAGAAAATGGGTGATCACTGTACATTTCTCTTCTGTTTCCTATTTATATTTATATTTTACCTCCTCAATTTAGCATTATGGAGAGGGAAAGACCTAATCTAAGATCTGCACAAAAATATTTAGCCTTCAAATTCATACCGTCATCGTAGCATGCATGGACTCGACTCATATGAATGGGATTTCCATGAAAAATATTGTTGGCCGAAAATGGGTGATCACTGTACATTTCTCTTCAGTTTCCTATTTATATTTCTATTTTACCTCCTCAATTTAGCATTATGGACAGGGAAAGACCTAATCTAAGTTCTGCACAAAAATATTTAGCCTTCAAATTCATACCGTCATCGTAGCATGCATGGACTCGACTCATATGAATGGGATTTCCATGAAAAATATTGTGGGCAGAAAATGGGTGATCACTGTACATTTCTATTCTGTTTCCTATTTATATTTATATTTTACCTCCTCAATTTAGCATTATGGACAAGGAAAGACCTAATCTAAGATCTGCACAAAAATATTTAGCCTTCAAATTCATACAGTCATCGTAGCATGCATAGACTCGACTCATATGAATGGGATTTCAATGAAAAAGATTGTGGGCCGAAAATGGGTGATCACTGTACATTTCTCTTCAGTTTCCTATTTATATTTCTATTTTACCTCCTCAATTTAGCATTATGGACAGGGAAAGACATAATCTAAGTTCTGCACAAAAATATTTAGCCTTCAAATTCATACCGTCATCGTAGCATGCATGGACTCGACTCATATCAATGGGATTTCCATGAAAAAGGTTGTGGGCCGAAAATGGTGATCACTGTACATTTCTCTTCTGTTTCCTATTTATATTTCTATTTTACCTCCTCAATTTAGTATTATGGACAGGGAAAGACCTAATCTAAGTTCTGCACAAAAATATTTAGCCTTCAAATTCATACCGTCATCGTAGCATGCATGGACTCGACTCATATGAATGGGATTTCCATGAAAAATATTGTGGGCAGAAAATGGGTGATCACTGTACATTTCTATTCTGTTTCCTATTTATATTTATATTTTACCTCCTCAATTTAGCATTATGGACAAGGAAAGACCTAATCTAAGATCTGCACAAAAATATTTAGCCTTCAAATTCATACAGTCATCGTAGCATGCATAGACTCGACTCATATGAATGGGATTTCAATGAAAAAGATTGTGGGCCGAAAATGGGTGATCACTGTACATTTCTCTTCAGTTTCCTATTTATATTTCTATTTTACCTCCTCAATTTAGCATTATGGACAGGGAAAGACATAATCTAAGTTCTGCACAAAAATATTTAGCCTTCAAATTCATACCGTCATCGTAGCATGCATTGACTCGACTCATATGAATGGGATTTCCATGAAAAAGGTTGTGGGCCGAAAATGGTGATCACTGTACATTTCTCTTCTGTTTCCTATTTATATTTATATTTTACCTCCTCAATTTAGCATTATGGACAAGGAAAGACCTAATCTAAGATCTGCACAAAAATATTTAGCCTTCAAATTCATACCGTCATCGTAGCATGCATGGACTCCACTCATATGACTGGGATTTCCATGAAAAATATTGTGGGCAGAAAATGGGTGATCACTGTACATTTCTCTTCTGTTTCCTATTTATATTTCTATTTTACCTCCTCAATTTAGCATTATGGACAGGGAAAGACCTAATCTAAGATCTGCACAAAAATATTTAGCCTTCAACTACATACCGTCATTGTAGCATGCATGGACTCGACACATATGAATGGGATTTCCATGACAAAGTTTGTGGGCCGAAAATGGGTGATCACTGTACATTTCTCTTCTGTTTCCTATTTATATTTCTATTTTACCTCTTCAATTTAGCATTATGGACAGGGAAAGACCTAATCTAAGATCTGCACAAAAATATTTAGCCTTCAACTACATACCGTCATTGTAGCATGCATGGACTCGACACATATGAATGGGATTTCCATGACAAAGTTTGTGGGCCGAAAATGGGTGATCACTGTACATTTCTCTTCTGTTTCCTATTTATATTTCTATTTTACCTCCTCAATTTAGCATTATGGACAGGGAAAGACCTAATCTAAGATCTGCACAAAAATATTTAGCCTTCAAATTCATACCATGATCGTAGCATGCATGGACTCGACGCATATGACTGGGATTTCCATGAAAAAGATTGTGGGCAGAAAATGGGTGATCACTGTACATTTCTCTTCTGTTTCCTATTTATATTTATATTTTACCTCCTCAATTTAGCATTATGGACAGGGAAAGACCTAATCTAAGATCTGTACAAAAATATTTAGCCTTCAAATTCATACCGTCATCGTAGCATGCATGGACTCGACTCATATGAATGGGATTTCCAGGAAAAAGATTGTGGGCCGGAAATTGGTGATCACTGTACATTTCTCTTCTTTTTCCTATTTATATTTATATTTTACCTCCTCAATTTAGCATTATGGACAGGCAAAGACCTAATCTAAGATCTGCACAAAAATATTTAGCCTTCAAATTCATACCGACATCGTAGCATGCATGGACTCGACGCATATGACTGGGATTTCCATGAAAAATATTCTGGGCAGAAAATGGGTGATCACTGTAAATTTCTCTTCTGTTTACTATTTATATTTCTATTTTACCTCCTCAATTTAGCATTATGGAGAGGGAAAGACCTAATCTAAGATCTACACAAAAATATTTAGCCTTCAAATTCATACCGTCATCGTAGCATGCATGGACTCGCCTCATATGAATGGGATTTCCATGAAAAATATTGTGGGCAGAAAATGGTGATCACTGTACATTTCTCATCTGTTTCCTATTTATATTTCTTTTTTACCTCCTCAATTTAGCATTATGGAGAGGGAAAGACCTAATCTAAGATCTGCACAAAAATATTTAGCCTTCAAATACATACCGTCATCCTAGCATGCATGGACTCGACTCATATGAATGGGATTTCCAAGAAAAAGATTGTGGGCCGAAAATGGGTGATCACTGTACATTTCTCTTCTGTTTCCTATTTATATTTATATTTTACCTCCTCAATTTAGCATTATGGACAGGGAAAGACCTAATCTAATATCTGCACAAAAATATTTAGCCTTCAAATTCATACCGTCATCGTAGCATGCATGGACTCGACTCATATAAATGGGATTTCCATGAAAAAGATTGTGGGGCGAAAATGAGTGATCACTGTACATTTCTCTACTCTTTCCTATTTATATTTATATTTTACCTCCTCAATTTAGCATTATGGACAGGGAAAGACCTAATCTAAGATCTGCACAAAAATAATTATCCTTCAAATTGATACCGTGATCGTAGCATGCATGGACTCGACTCATATGAATGGGATTTCCATGAAAAAGGTTGTGGGCCGAAAATGGGTGATCACTGTACATTTCTCTTCTGTTTCCTATTTATATTTCTATTTTACCTCCTCAATTTAGCATTATGGACAGGGAAAGACATAATCTAAGATCTGCACAAAAATATTTATCCTTCAAATTCATACCGTCATCGTAGCATGCATGGAATCGATTCATATGAATGGGATTTCCATGAAAAAGATTGTGGGCCGAAAATGGGTGATCACTGTACATTTCTCTTCTGTTTCCTATTTATATTTATATTTTACCTCCTCAATTTAGCATTATGTACAGGGAAGGTCTAAGATCTGCACAAAAATATTTAGCCTTCAAATTCATACCGTCATCGTAGCATGCATGGACTCGACTCATATGACTGGGATTTCCATGAAAAAGATTGTGGGCCGAAAATGGGTGATCACTGTACATTTCTCTTCTGTTTCCTATTTATATTTCTATTTTACCTCCTCAATTTAGCATTATGGACAGGGAAAGACCTAATCTAAGATCTGCACAAAAATATTTAGCCTTCAAATTCATACCGTCATTGTAGCATGCATGGACTCGACTCATATGAATGGGATTTCCATGAAAAAGATTTTGGGCCGAAAATGGGTGATCACTGTACATTTCTCTTCTGTTTCCTATTTATATTTCTATTTTACCTCCTCAATTTAGCATTATGGACAGGGAAAGACCTAATCTAAGATCTGCACAAAAATATTTAGCCTTCAAATTCATACCGTCATCGTAGCATGCATGGACTCGACTCATATGAATGGGATTTCCATGAAAAAGATTGTGGGCCTAAATTGGGTGATCACTGTACATTTCTCTTCTGTTTCCTATTTATATTTCTATTTTACCTCCTCAATTTAGCATTATGGACATGGAAAGACCTAATCTTAGATCTGCAGTAAAATATTTAGCCTTCAAATTCATACCGTGATCGTAGCATGCATGGACTCGACTCATATGACTGGGATTTCCATGAAAAAGATTGTGGGCAGAAAATGGGTGATCACTGTACATTTCTCTTCTGTTTCCAATTTATATTTATATTTTACCTCCTCAATTTAGCATTATGCCCAGGGAAAGACCTAATCTAAGATCTGCACAAAAATATTTAGCCATCAAATTCATACCGTCATCGTAGTATGCATGGACTCGACTCATATGAATGGGATTTCCATGAAAAAGATTGTGGGCCGAAAATGGGTGATCACTGTACATTTCTCTTCTGTTTCCTATTTATATTTATATTTTACCCCTCAATTTAGCATTATGGACAGGGAAAGACCTAATCTAAGATCTGCACAAAAATATTTAGCCTTCAAATTCATACCGTCATCGTAGCATGCATGGACTCGACTCATATGAATGGGATTTCCATGAAAAAGATTGTGGGCCGAAAATGGGTGATCACTGTACATTTCTCTTCTGTTTCCTATTTATATTTATATTTTACCTCCTCAATTTAGCATTATGGATAGGGAAAGACCTAATCTAAGATCTGCACAAAAATATTTAGCCTTCAAATTCATACCGTCATCGTAGCATGCATGGACTCGACTCATATGAATGGGATTTCCATGAAAAAGATTGTGGGCCGAAAATGGGTGATCACTGTATATTTCTCTTCTGTTTCCTATTTATATTTCTATTTTACCTCCTCAATTTAGCATTATGGACAGGGAAAGACCTAATCTAAGATCTGCACAAAAATATTTAGCCTTCAAATTCATACCGTCATCGTAGCATGCATGGACTCGACTCATATGAATGGGATTTCCATGAAAAAGATTGTGGGCCGAAAATGGGTGATCACTGTATATTTCTCTTCTGTTTCCTATTTATATTTATATTTTACCTCCTCAATTTAGCATTATGGACATGGGAAGACCTAATCTTAGATCTGCAGAAAAATATTTAGCCTTCAAATTCATACCGTCATCGTAGCATGCATGGACTCGACTCATATGAATGGGATTTCCATGAAAAAGATTGTGGGCCGAAAATGGGTGATCACTGTATATTTCTTTTCTGTTTCCTATTTATATTTATATTTTACCTCCTCAATTTAGCATTATGGACAGGGAAGGTCTAAGATCTGCACAAAAATATTTAGCCTTCAAATTCAAACCGTGATCGTAGCATGCATGGACTCGACTCACATGAATGGGATTTTCATTAAAAAGATTGTGGGCCGAAAATGGGTGATCACTGTACATTTCTCTTCTGTTTCCTATTTATATTTATATTTTACCTCCTCAATTTAGCATTATGGACGGGGAAAGACCTAATCTAAGATCTGCACAAAAATATTTAGCCTTCAAATTCATACCGTCATCGTAGCATGCATGGACTCGACTCATATGAATGGGATTTCCATGAAAAAGATTGTGGGCCGAAAATGGGTGATCACTGTACATTTCTCTTCTGTTTCCTATTTATATTTATATTTTACCCCTCAATTTAGCATTATGGACAGGGAAAGACCTAATCTAAGATCTGCACAAAAATATTTAGCCTTCAAATTCATACCGTCAACGTAGCATGCATGGACTCGACTCATATGAATGGGATTTCCATGAAAAAGATTGTGGGCCGAAAATGGGTGATCACTGTACATTTCTCTTCTGTTTCCTATTTATATTTATATTTTACCTCCTCAATTTAGCATTATGTACAGGGAAGGTCTAAGATCTGCACAAAAATATTTAGCCTTCAAATTCATACCGTCATCGTAGCATGCATGGACTCGACTCATATGACTGGGATTTCCATGAAAAAGATTGTGGGCCGAAAATGGGTGATCACTGTACATTTCTCTTCTGTTTCCTATTTATATTTCTATTTTACCTCCTCAATTTAGCATTATGGACAGGGAAAGACCTAATCTAAGATCTGCACAAAAATATTTAGCCTTCAAATTCATACCGTCATTGTAGCATGCATGGACTCGACTCATATGAATGGGATTTCCATGAAAAAGATTTTGGGCCGAAAATGGGTGATCACTGTACATTTCTCTTCTGTTTCCTATTTATATTTATATTTTACCTCCTCAATTTAGCATTATGGACAGGGAAAGACCTAATCTAAGATCTGCACAAAAATATTTAGCCTTCAAATTCATACCGTCATCGTAGCATGCATGGACTCGACTCATATGAATGGGATTTCCATGAAAAAGATTGTGGGCCTAAATTGGGTGATCACTGTACATTTCTCTTCTGTTTCCTATTTATATTTCTATTTTACCTCCTCAATTTAGCATTATGGACATGGAAAGACCTAATCTTAGATCTGCAGAAAAATATTTAGCCTTCAAATTCATACCGTCATCGTAGCATGCATGGACTCGACTCATATGACTGGGATTTCCATGAAAAAGATTGTGGGCAGAAAATGGGTGATCACTGTACATTTCTCTTCTGTTTCCAATTTATATTTCTATTTTACCTCCTCAATTTAGCATTATGCCCAGGGAAAGACCTAATCTAAGATCTGCACAAAAATATTTAGCCATCAAATTCATACCGTCATCGTAGTATGCATGGACTCGACTCATATGAATGGGATTTCCATGAAAAAGATTGTGGGCCGAAAATGGGTGATCACTGTACATTTCTCTTCTGTTTCCTATTTATATTTATATTTTACCCCTCAATTTAGCATTATGGACAGGGAAAGACCTAATCTAAGATCTGCACAAAAATATTTAGCCTTCAAATTCATACCGTCATCATAGCATGCATGGACTCGACTCATATGAATGGGATTTCCATGAAAAAGATTGTGGGCCGAAAATGGGTGATCACTGTACATTTCTCTTCTGTTTCCTATTTATATTTATATTTTACCTCCTCAATTTAGCATTATGGATAGGGAAAGACCTAATCTAAGATCTGCAAAAAATATTTAGCCTTCAAATTCATACCGTCATCGTAGCATGCATGGACTCGACTCATATGAATGGGATTTCCATGAAAAAGATTGTGGGCCGAAAATGGGTGATCACTGTAT
Source organism: Acanthosepion lycidas (assembly GCA_963932145.1). Classification (NCBI taxonomy): domain Eukaryota; kingdom Metazoa; phylum Mollusca; class Cephalopoda; order Sepiida; family Sepiidae; genus Acanthosepion; species Acanthosepion lycidas. The sequence continues at coordinate 331,887 of OZ010604.1, read as the reverse complement.
ATTTCTCTTCTGTTTCCTATTTATATTTCTATTTTACCTCCTCAATTTAGCATTATGGACAGGGAAAGACCTAATCTAAGATCTGCACAAAAATATTTAGCCTTCAAATTCATACCGTCATCGTAGCATGCATGGACTCGACTCATATGAATGGGATTTCCATGAAAAAGATTGTGGGCCGAAAATGGGTGATCACTGTATATTTCTCTTCTGTTTCCTATTTATATTTATATTTTACCTCCTCAATTTAGCATTATGGACATGGGAAGACCTAATCTTAGATCTGCAGAAAAATATTTAGCCTTCAAATTCATACCGTCATCGTAGCATGCATGGACTCGACTCATATGACTGGGATTTCCATGAAAAAGATTGTGGGCAGAAAATGGGTGATCACTGTACATTTCTCTTCTGTTTCCAATTTATATTTCTATTTTACCTCCTCAATTTAGCATTATGCCCAGGGAAAGACCTAATCTAAGATCTGCACAAAAATATTTAGCCTTCAAATTCATACCGTCATCGTAGTATGCATGGACTCGACTCATATGAATGGGATTTCCATGAAAAATATTGTGGGCAGAAAATGGGTGATCACTGTACATTTCTCTTCTGTTTCCTATTTATATTTATATTTTACCTCCTCAATTTAGCATTATGGAGAGGGAAAGACCTAATCTAAGATCTGCACAAAAATATTTAGCCTTCAAATTCATACCGTCATCGTAGCATGCATGGACTCGACTCATATGAATGGGATTTCCATGAAAAATATTGTGGGCCGAAAATGGGTGATCACTGTACATTTCTCTTCAGTTTCCTATTTATATTTCTATTTTACCTCCTCAATTTAGCATTATGGACAGGGAAAGACCTAATCTAAGTTCTGCACAAAAATATTTAGCCTTCAAATTCATACCGTCATCGTAGCATGCATGGACTCGACTCATATGAATGGGATTTCCATGAAAAAGTTTGTGGGCCGAAAATGGTGATCACTGTACATTTCTCTTCTGTTTCCTATTTATATTTCTATTTTACCTCCTCAATTTAGCATTATGGACAGGGAAAGACCTAATCTAAGATCTGCCCAAAAATATTTAGCCTTCAAATTCATACCGTCATTGTAGCATGCATGGACTCGACTCATATGAATGGGATTTCCATGAAAAAGATTGTGGGCCGAAAATGGGTGATCACTGTACATTTCTCTTCTGTTTCCTATTTATATTTATATTTTACCTCCTCAATTTAGCATTATGGACAAGGAAAGACCTAATATAAGATCTGCACAAAAATATTTAGCCTTCAAATTCATACCGTCATCGTAGCATGCATGGACTCGACTCATATGAATGGGATTTCAATGAAAAAGATTGTGGGCCGAAAATGGGTGATCACTGTACATTTCTCTTCAGTTTCCTATTTATATTTCTATTTTACCTCCTCAATTTAGCATTATGGACAGGGAAAGACCTAATCTAAGTTCTGCACAAAAATATTTAGCCTTCAAATTCATACCGTCATCGTAGCATGCATGGACTCGACTCATATGAATGGGATTTCCATGAAAAAGGTTGTGGGCCGAAAATGGTGATCACTGTACATTTCTCTTCTGTTTCCTATTTATATTTATATTTTACCTCCTCAATTTAGCATTATGGACAGGGAAAGACGTAATCTAAGATCTGCCCAAAAATATTTAGCCTTCAAATTCATACCGTCATTGTAGCATGCATGGACTCGACTCATATGAATGGGATTTCCATGAAAAAGATTGTGGGCCGAAAATGGGTGATCACTGTACATTTCTCTTCTGTTTCCTATTTATATTTATATTTTACCTCCTCAATTTAGCATTATGGACAAGGAAAGACCTAATCTAAGATCTGCACAAAAATATTTAGCCTTCAAATTCATACCGTCATCGTAGCATGCATGGACTCGAATCATATGAATGGGATTTCCATGAAAAATATTCTGGGCCGAAAATGGGTGATCACTGTACATTTCTCTTCAGTTTCCTATTTATATTTCTATTTTACCTCCTCAATTTAGCATTATGGACAGGGAAAGACCTAATCTAAGTTCTGCACAAAAATATTTAGCCTTCAAATTCATACCGTCATCGTAGCATGCATGGACTCGACTCATATGACTGGGATTTCCATGAAAAATATTGTGGGCAGAAAATGGGTGATCACTGTACATTTCTCTTCTGTTTCCTATTTATATTTATATTTTACATCCTCAATTTAGCATTATGGAGAGGGAAAGACATAATCTAAGATCTGGACAAAAATATTTAGCCTTCAAATTCATACCGTCATCCTAGCATGCATGGACTCGACTCATATGAATGGGATTTCCAAGAAAAAGATTGTGGGCCGAAAATGGGTGATCACTGTACATTTCTCTTCTGTTTCCTATTTATATTTCTATTTTACCTCCTCAATTTAGCATTATGGACAGGGAAAGACCTCATCTAAGATCTGCACAATAATATTTAGCCTTCGAATTCATACCTTGATCGTAGCATGCATGGACTCGACTCATATGAATGGGATTTCCATGAAAAATATTGTGGGCCGAAAATGGGTGATCACTGTACATTTCTCTTCTGTTTATTATTTATATTTCTATTTTACCTCCTCAATTTAGCATTATGGACAGGGAATGACCTAATCTATGATCTGCACAAAAATATTTAGCCTTCAAATTCATACCATGATCGTAGCATGCATGGACTCGACTCATATGACTGGGATTTCCATGAAAAAGATTGTGGGCAGAAAATGGGTGATCACTGTACATTTCTCTTCTGTTTCCTATTTATATTTATATTTTACCTCCTCAATTTAGTATTATGGACAGGGAAAGACCTAATCTAAGATCTGTACAAAAATATTTAGCCTTCAAATTCATACCGTCATCGTAGCATGCATGGACTCGACTCATATGACTGGGATTTCCATGAAAAATATTGTGGGCAGAAAATGGGTGATCACTGTACATTTCTCTTCTGTTTCCTATTTATATTTCTATTTTACCTCCTCAATTTAGCATTATGGAGAGGGAAAGACCTAATCTAAGATCTGCACATAAATATTTAGCCTTCAAATTCATACCGTCATCGTAGCATGCATGGACTCGACTCATATGACTGGGATTTCCATGAAAAATATTGTGGGCAGAAAATGGGTGATCACTGTACATTTCGCTTCTGTTTCCTATTTATATTTCTATTTTACCTCCTCAATTTAGCATTATGGAAAGTCAAAGACCTAATCTAAGATCTGCACAAAAATATTTAGCCTTCAAATTCATACCGTCATCGTAGCATGCATGGACTCGACTCATATGAATGGGATTTCCATGAAAAAGGTTGTGGGCCGAAAATGGTGATCACTGTACATTTCTCTTCTGTTTCCTATTTATATTTCTATTTTACCTCCTCAATTTAGCATTATGGACAGGGAAAGACCTAATCTAAGATCTGCACAATAATATTTAGGCTTCAAATTCATACCTTGATCGTAGCATGCATGGACTCGACTCATATGAATGGGATTTCCATGAAAAAGGTTGTGGGCCGAAAATGGTGATCACTGTACATTTCTCTTCTGTTTCCTATTTGTATTTATATTTTACCTCCTCAATTTAGCATTATGGACAGGGAAAGACGTAATCTAAGATCTGCCCAAAAATATTTAGCCTTCAAATTCATACCGTCATTGTAGCATGCATGGACTCGACTCATATGAATGGGATTTCCATGAAAAAGATTGTGGGCCGAAAATGGGTGATCACTGTACATTTCTCTTCTGTTTCCTATTTATATTTATATTTTACCTCCTCAATTTAGCATTATGGACAAGGAAAGACCTAATCTAAGATCTGCACAAAAATATTTAGCCTTCAAATTCATACCGTCATCGTAGCATGCATGGACTCGAATCATATGAATGGGATTTCCATGAAAAATATTCTAGGCCGAAATGGATGATCACTGTACATTTCTCTTCAGTTTCCTATTTATATTTCTATTTTACCTCCTCAATTTAGCATTATGGACAGGGAAAGACCTAATCTAAGTTCTGCACAAAAATATTTAGCCTTCAAATTCATACCGTCATCGTAGCATGCATGGACTCGACTCATATGACTGGGATTTCCATGAAAAATATTGTGGGCAGAAAATGGGTGATCACTGTACATTTCTCTTCTGTTTCCTATTTATATTTATATTTTACATCCTCAATTTAGCATTATGGAGAGGGAAAGACATAATCTAAGATCTGGACAAAAATATTTAGCCTTCAAATTCATACAGTCATCGTAGCATGCATGGACTCGACTCATATGAATGGGATTTCAATGAAAAAGATTGTGGGCCGAAAATGGGTGATCACTGTACATTTCTCTTCTGTTTCCTATTTATATTTATATTTTACCTCCTAAATTTAGCATTATGGACAGGCAAAGGCCTAATCTAAGATCTGCACAAAAATATTTAGCCTTCAAATTCATACCGACATCGTAGCATGCATGGACTCGACTCATATGACTGGGATTTCCATGAAAAATATTGTGGGCAGAAAATGGGTGATCACTGTAAATTTCTCTTCTGTTTACTATTTATATTTCTATTTTACCTCCTCAATTTATCATTATGGAGAGGGAAAGACCTAATCTAAGATCTGCACAAAAATATTTAGCCTTCAAATTCATACCGTCATCGTAGCATGCATGGACTCGCCTCATATGAATGGGATTTCCATGAAAAAGTTTGTGGGCAGAAAATGGTGATCACTGTACATTTCTCTTCTGTTTCCTATTTATATTTCTTTTTTACCTCCTCAATTTAGCATTATGGACAGGGAAAGACCTAATCTAAGATCTGCCCCAAAATATTTAGCCTTCAAATTCATACCGTCATTGTAGCATGCATGGACTCGACTCATATGAATGGGATTTCCATGAAAAAGATTGTGGGCCGAAAATGGGTTATCACTGTACATTTCTCTTGTTACCTATTTATATTTATATTTTACCTCCTCAATTTAGCATTATGGACAAGGAAAGACCTAATCTAAGATCTGCACAAAAATATTTAGCCTTCAAATTCATACCGTCATCGTAGCATGCATGGACTCGGCTCATATGACTGGGATTTCCACGAAAAATATTGTGGGCAGAAAATGGGTGATCACTGTATATTTCTCTTCTGTTTCCTATTTATATTTCTATTTTACCTCCTCAATTTAGCATTATGGACAGGGAAAGACCTAATCTAAGATCTGCACAAAAATATTTAGCCTTCAAATTCATACCGTCATTGTAGCATGCATGGACTCGACTCATATGAATGGGATTTCCATGAAAAAGATTGTGGGCCGAAAATGGGTGATCACTGTACATTTCTCTTCTGTTTCCTATTTATATTTATATTTTACCTCCTCAATTTAGCATTATGGACAAGGAAAGACCTAATCTAAGATCTGCACAAAAATATTTAGCCTTCAAATTCATACCGTCATCGTAGCATGCATGGACTCGACTCATATGACTGGGATTTCCATGAAAAATATTGTGGGCAGAAAATGGGTGATCACTGTACATTTCTATTCTGTTTCCTATTTATATTTCTATTTTACCTCCTCAATTTAGCATTATGGACAAGGAAAGACCTAATCTAAGATCTGCACAAAAATATTTAGCCTTCAAATTCATACAGTCATCGTAGCATGCATGGACTCGACTCATATGAATGGGATTTCAATGAAAAAGATTATGGGCCGAAAATGGGTGATCACTGTACATTTCTCTTCTGTTTCCTATTTATATTTATATTTTACCTCCTAAATTTAGCATTATGGACAGGCAAAGACCTAATCTAAGATCTGCACAAAAATATTTAGCCTTCAAATTCATACCGACATCGTAGCATGCATGGACTCGACTCATATGACTGGGATTTCCATGAAAAATATTGTGGGCAGAAAATGGGTGATCACTGTAAATTTCTCTTCTGTTTACTATTTATATTTCTATTTTACCTCCTCAATTTAGCATTATGGAGAGGGAAAGACCTAATCTAAGATCTGCCCCAAAATATTTAGCCTTCAAATTCATACCGTCATTGTAGCATGCATGGACTCGACTCATATGAATGGGATTTCCATGAAAAAGATTGTGGGCCGAAAATGGGTTATCACTGTACATTTCTCTTGTTACCTATTTATATTTATATTTTACCTCCTCAATTTAGCATTATGGACAAGGAAAGACCTAATCTAAGATCTGCACAAAAATATTTAGCCTTCAAATTCATACCGTCATCGTAGCATGCATGGACTCGGCTCATATGACTGGGATTTCCACGAAAAATATTGTGGGCAGAAAATGGGTGATCACTGTACATTTCTCTTCTGTTTCCTATTTATATTTATATTTTACCTCCTCAATTTAACATTATGGACAGGGAAAGACCTAATCTAAGATCTGCACAAAAATATTTAGCCTTCAAATTCATACCGTCATTGTAGCATGCATGGACTCGACTCATATGAATGGGATTTCCATGAAAAAGATTGTGGGCCGAAAATGGGTGATCACTGCACATTTCTCTTCTGTTTCCTATTTATATTTATATTTTACCTCCTCAATTTAGCCTTATGGACAAGGAAAGACCTAATCTAAGATCTGCACAAAAATATTTAGCCTTCAAATTCATACCGTCATCGTAGCATGCATGGACTCGACTCATATGAATGGGATTTCAATGAAAAAGATTGTGGGCGGAAAATGGGTGATCACTGTACATTTCTCTTCTGTTTCCTATTTATATTTATATTTTACCTCCTCAATTTAGCATTATGGACAGGCAAAGACCTAATCTAAGATCTGCACAAAAATATTTAGCCTTCAAATTCATACCGACATCGTAGCATGCATGGACTCGACTCATATGAATGGGATTTCCATGAAAAAGATTGTGGGCCGAAAATGGGTGATCACTGTACATTTCTCTTCTGTTTCCTATTTATATTTATATTTTACATTCTCAATTTAGCATTATGGACAGGGAAAGACCTAATCTAAGATCTGCACAAAAATATTAACCTTCTAATTCATACCGTCATCGTAGCATGCATGGACTCGACTCATATGAATGGGATTTCCATGAAAAAGATTGTGGGGCGAAAATGAGTGATCACTGTACATTTCTCTTCTCTTTCCTATTTATATTTATATTTTACCTCCTCAATTTATCATTATGGACAGGGAAAGACCTAATCTAAGATCTGCACAAAAATATTTATCCTTCAAATTCATACCGTGATCGTAGCATGCATGGACTCGACTCATATGAATGGGATTTCCATGAAAAAGATTGTGGGCCGAAAATGGGTGATCACTGAACATTTCTCTTCTGTTTCCTATTTATATTTCTATTTTACCTCCTCAATTTAGCCTTATGGACAGGGAAAGACATAATCTAAGATCTGCACAAAAATATTTAACCTTCAAATTCATACCGTCATCGTAGCATGCATGGAATCGACTCATATGAATGGGATTTCCATGAAAAAGATTGTGGGCCGAAAATGGGTGATCACTGTACATTTCTCTTCTGTTTCCTATTTATATTTATATTTTACCTCCTCAATTTAGCATTATGGACAGGGAAAGACCTAATCTAAGATCTGCACAAAAATATTTAGCCTTCAAATACATACCGTGATCGTAGCATGCATGGACTCGACACATATGAATGGGATTTCCATGAAAAAGATTGTGGGCCGAAAATGGGTGATCACTGTACATTTCTCTTCTGTTTCCTATTTATATTTCTATTTTACCTCCTCAATTTAGCATTATGGACAGGGAAAGACCTAATCTAAGGTCTGCACAAAAATATTTAGCCTTCAAATTCATACCGTCATCGTAGCATGCATGGACTCGACTCATATGAATGGGATTTCCATGAAAAAGATTGTGGGCCGAAAATGGGTGATGACTGTATATTTCTTTTCTGTTTCCTATTTATATTTATATTTTACCTCCTCAATTTAGCATTATGGACAGAGAAGGTCTAAGATCTGCACAAAAATATTTAGCCTTCAAATTCAAACCGTGATCGTAGCATGCATGGACTCGACTCACATGAATGGGATTTCCATGAAAAAGATTGTGGGTCGAAAATGGGTGATCACTGTACATTTCTCTTCTGTTTCCTATTTATATTTCTATTTTACCTCCTCAATTTAGCATTATGGACGGGGAAAGACCTAATCTAAGATCTGCACAAAAATATTTAGCCTTCAAATTCATACCGTCATCGTAGCATGCATGGACTCGACTCATATGAATGGGATTTCCATGAAAAAGATTGTGGGCCGAAAAGTGTTGATCACTGTACATTTCTCTTCTGTTTCCTATTTATATTTATATTTTGCCTCCTCAATTTAGCATTATGGACAGGGAAAGACCTAATCTAAGATCTGCACAAAAATATTTAGCCTTCAAATTCATACCGTCATCGTAGCATGCATGGACTCGACTCATATGAATGGGATTTCCATGTAAAAGATTGTGGGCCGAAAATGGGTGATCACTGTACATTTCTCTTCTGTTTCCTATTTATATTTATATTTTACCTCCTCAATTTAGCATTATGGACAGGGAAAGAACTAATCTAAGATCTGCACAAAAATATTTAGCCTTCAAATTCATACCGTCATCGTAGCATGCATGGACTCGACTCATATGAATGGGATTTCCATGAAAAAGATTGTGGGCCGAAAATGGGTGATCACTGTACATTTCTCTTCTGTTTCCTATTTATATTTATATTTTACCTCCTCAATTTAGCATTATGTACAGTGAAGGTCTAAGATCTGCACAAAATTATTTAGCCTTCAAATTCATACCGTCATCGTAGCATGCATGGACTCGACTCATATCAATGGGATTTCCATGAAAAAGATTGTGGGCCGAAAATGGGTGATCACTGTACATTTCTCTTCTGTTTCCTATTTATATTTCTATTTTACCTCCTCAATTTAGCATTATGGACAGGGAAAGACCTAATCTAAGATCTGCACAAAAATATTTAGCCTTCAAATTCATACCGTCATTGTAGCATGCATGGACTCGACTCATATGAATGGGATTTCCATGAAAAAGATTTTGGGCCGAAAATGGGTGATCACTGTACATTTCTCTTCTGTTTCCTATTTATATTTCTATTTTACCTCGTCAATTTAGCATTATGGACAGGGAAAGACCTAATCTAAGATCTGCACAAAAATATTTAGCCTTCAAATTCATACCGTCATTGTAGCATGCATGGACTCGACTCATATGAATGGGATTTCCATGAAAAAGATTGTGGGCCGAAAATGGGTGATCACTGTACATTTCTCTTCTGTTTCCTATTTATATTTATATTTTACCTCCTCAATTTAGCATTATGGAGAGGGAAAGACCTAATCTAAGATCTGCACAAAAATATTTAGCCTTCAAATTCATACAGTCATCGTAGCATGCATAGACTCGACTCATATGAATGGGATTTCAATGAAAAAGATTGTGGGCCGAAAATGGGTGATCACTGTACATTTCTCTTCAGTTTCCTATTTATATTTCTATTTTACCTCCTCAATTTAGCATTATGGACAGGGAAAGACATAATCTAAGTTCTGCACAAAAATATTTAGCCTTCAAATTCATACCGTCATCGTAGCATGCATGGACTCGACTCATATCAATGGGATTTCCATGAAAAAGGTTGTGGGCCGAAAATGGTGATCACTGTACATTTCTCTTCTGTTTCCTATTTATATTTCTATTTTACCTCCTCAATTTAGTATTATGGACAGGGAAAGACCTAATCTAAGTTCTGCACAAAAATATTTAGCCTTCAAATTCATACCGTCATCGTAGCATGCATGGACTCGACTCATATGAATGGGATTTCCATGAAAAAGATTGTGGGCAGAAAATGGGTGATCACTGTACATTTCTCTTCTGTTTCCTATTTATATTTATATTTTACCTCCTCAATTTAGCATTATGGAGAGGGAAAGACCTAATCTAAGATCTGCACAAAAATATTTAGCCTTCAAATTCATACCGTCATCGTAGCATGCATGGACTCGACTCATATGAATGGGATTTCCATGAAAAATTTTCTGGGACGAAAATGGGTGATCACTGTACATTTCTCTTCAGTTTCCTATTTATATTTCTATTTTACCTCCTCAATTTAGCATTATGGACAGGGAAAGACCTAATCTAAGTTCTGCACAAAAATATTTAGCCTTCAAATTCATACCGTCATCGTAGCATGCATGGACTCGACTCATATGAATGGGATTTCCATGAAAAAGTTTGTGGACCGAAAATGGTGATCACTGTACATTTCTCTTCTGTTTCCTAATTATATTTTTATTTTACCTCCTCAATTTAGCATTATGGACAGGGAAAGACCTAATCTAAGATCTGCCCAAAAATATTTAGCCTTCAAATTCATACCGTCATTGTAGCATGCATGGACTCGACTCATATGAATGGGATTTCCATGAAAAAGATTGTGGGCCGAAAATGGGTGATCACTGTACATTTCTCTTCTGTTTCCTATTTATATTTATATTTTACCTCCTCAATTTAGCATTATGGACAAGGAAAGACCTAATCTAAGATCTGCACAAAAATATTTATCCTTCACATTCATACCGTCATCGTAGCATGCATGGACTCGACTCATATGACTGGGATTTCCATGAAAAATATTGTGGGCAGAAAATGGGTGATCACTGTACATTTCTATTCTGTTTCCTATTTATATTTATATTTTACCTCCTCAATTTAGCATTATGGACAAGGAAAGACCTAATCTAAGATCTGCACAAAAATATTTAGCCTTCAAATTTATACAGTCATCGTAGCATGCATGGACTCGACTCATATGAATGGGATTTCAATGAAAAAGATTGTGGGCCGAAAATGGGTGATCACTGTACATTTCTCTTCTGTTTCCTATTTATATTTATATTTTACCTCCTCAATTTAGCATTATGGACAGGCAAAGACCTAATCTAAGATCTGCACAAAAATATTTAGCCTTCAAATTCATACCGACATCGTAGCACGCATGGACTCGACTCATATGACTGGGATTTCCATGAAAAATATTGTGGGCAGAAAATGGGTGATCACTGTAAATTTCTCTTCTGTTTACTATTTATATTTCTATTTTACCTCCTCAATTTAGCATTATGGAGAGGGAAAGACCTAATCTAAGATCTGACCAAAAATATTTAGCCTTCAAATTCATACCGTCATCGTAGCATGCATGGACTCGCCTCATATGAATGGGATTTCCATGAAAAAGGTTGTGGGCAGAAAATGGTTATCACTGTACATTTCTCTTGTTTCCTATTTATATTTATATTTTACCTCCTCAATTTAGCATTATGGACAAGGAAAGACCTAATCTAAGATCTGCACAAAAATATTTAGCCTTCAAATTCATACCGTCATCGTAGCATGCATGGACTCGGCTCATATGACTGGGATTTCCACGAAAAATATTGTGGGCAGAAAATGGGTGATCACTGTACATTTCTCTTCTGTTTCCTATTTATATTTATATTTTACCTCCTCAATTTAGCATTATGGAGAGGGAAAGACCTAATCTAAGATCTGCACAAAAATATTTAGCCTTCAAATTCATACCGTCATTGTAGCATGCATGGACTCGACTCATATGAATGGGATTTCCATGAAAAAGATTGTGGGCCGAAAATGGGTGATCACTGTACATTTCTCTTCTGTTTCCTATTTATATTTATATTTTACCTCCTCAATTTAGCCTTATGGACAAGGAAAGACCTAATCTAAGATCTGCACAAAAATATTTAGCCTTCAAATTCATACCGTCATCGTAGCATGCATGGACTCGACTCATATGAATGGGATTTCAATGAAAAAGATTGTGGGCCGAAAATGGGTGATCACTGTACATTTCTCTTCTATTTCCTATTTATATTTATATTTTACCTCCTCAATTTAGCATTATGGACAGGCAAAGACCTAATCTAAGATCTGCACAAAAATATTTAGCCTTCAATTTCATACCGACATCGTAGCATGCATGGACTCGACTCATATGAATGGGATTTCCATGAAAAAGATTGTGGGCCGAAAATGGGTGATCACTGTACATTTCTCTTCTGTTTCCTATTTATATTTATATTTTACATTCTCAATTTAGCATTATGGACAGGGAAAGACCTAATCTAAGATCTGCACAAAAATATTTAGCCTTCAAATTCATACCGTCATCCTATCAGGCATGGACTCGACTCATATGAATGGGATTTCCAAGAAAAAGATTGTGGGCCGAAAATGGGTGATCACTGTACATTTCTCTTCTGTTTCCTATTCATATTTATATTTTACCTCCTCAATTTAGCATTATGGACAGGGAAAGACCTAATCTAATAACTGCACAAAAATATTTAGCCTTCAAATTCATACCGTCATCGTAGCATGCATGGACTCGACTCATATAAATGGGAATTCCATGAAAAAGATTGTGGGCCGAAAATGGGTGACCACTATACATTTATCTTCTGTTTCCTATTTATATTTATATTTTACCTCCTCAATTTAGCATTATGGACAGGGAAAGACCTAATCTAAGATCTGCACAAAAATATTTATCCTTCAAATTCATACCGTGATCGTAGCATGCATGGACTCGACTCATATGAATGGGATTTCCATGAAAAAGATTGTGGGCCGAAAATGGGTGATCACTGTACATTTCTCTTCTGTTTCCTATTTATATTTCTATTTTACCTCCTCAATTTAGCATTATGGACAGGGAAAGACATAATCTAAGATCTGCACAAAAATATTTAGCCTTCAAATTCATACCGTCATCGTAGCATGCATGGAATCGACTCATATGAATGGGATTTCCATGAAAAAGATTGTGGGCCGAAAATGGGTGATCACTGTACATTTCTCTTCTGTTTCCTATTTCTATTTATATTTTACCTCCTCAATTTAGCATTATGGACAGGGAAAGACCTAATCTAAGATCTGCACAAAAATATTTAGCCTTCAAATTCATACCGTCATCGTAGCATGCATGGACTCGGCTCATATGACTGGGATTTCCACGAAAAATATTGTGGGCAGAAAATGGGTGATCACTGTACATTTCTCTTCTGTTTCCTGTTTATATTTATATTTTACCTCCTCAATTTAGCATTATGGAGAGGGAAAGACCTAATCTAAGATCTGCACAAAAATATTTAGCCTTCAAATTCATACCGTCATTGTAGCATGCATGGACTCGACTCATATGAATGGGATTTCCATGAAAAAGATTGTGGGCCGAAAATGGGTGATCACTGTACATTTCTCTTCTGTTTCCTATTTATATTTATATTTTACCTCCTCAATTTAGCCTTATGGACAAGGAAAGACCTAATCTAAGATCTGCACAAAAATATTTAGCCTTCAAATTCATACCGTCATCGTAGCATGCATGGACTCGACTCATATGAATGGGATTTCAATGAAAAAGATTGTGGGCCGAAAATGGGTGATCACTGTACATTTCTCTTCTATTTCCTATTTATATTTATATTTTACCTCCTCAATTTAGCATTATGGACAGGCAAAGACCTAATCTAAGATCTGCACAAAAATATTTAGCCTTCAATTTCATACCGACATCGTAGCATGCATGGACTCGACTCATATGAATGGGATTTCCATGAAAAAGATTGTGGGCCGAAAATGGTTGATCACTGTACATTTCTCTTCTGTTTCCTATTTATATTTATATTTTACATTCTCAATTTAGCATTATGGACAGGGAAAGACCTAATCTAAGATCTGCACAAAAATATTTAGCCTTCAAATTCATACCGTCATCCTATCATGCATGGACTCGACTCATATGAATGGGATTTCCAAGAAAAAGATTGTGGGCCGAAAATGGGTGATCACTGTACATTTCTCTTCTGTTTCCTATTCATATTTATATTTTACCTCCTCAATTTAGCATTATGGACAGGGAAAGACCTAATCTAATAACTGCACAAAAATATTTAGCCTTCAAATTCATACCGTCATCGTAGCATGCATGGACTCGACTCATATAAATGGGAATTCCATGAAAAAGATTGTGGGCCGAAAATGGGTGACCACTATACATTTATCTTCTGTTTCCTATTTATATTTATATTTTACCTCCTCAATTTAGCATTATGGACAGGGAAAGACCTAATCTAAGATCTGCACAAAAATATTTATCCTTCAAATTCATACCGTGATCGTAGCATGCATGGACTCGACTCATATGAATGGGATTTCCATGAAAAAGATTGTGGGCCGAAAATGGGTGATCACTGTACATTTCTCTTCTGTTTCTTATTTATATTTCTATTTTACCTCCTCAATTTAGCATTATGGACAGGGAAAGACATAATCTAAGATCTGCACAAAAATATTTAGCCTTCAAATTCATACCGTCATCGTAGCATGCATGGAATCGACTCATATGAATGGGATTTCCATGAAAAAGATTGTGGGCCGAAAATGGGTGATCACTGTACATTTCTCTTCTGTTTCCTATTTCTATTTATATTTTACCTCCTCAATTTAGCATTATGGACAGGGAAAGACCTAATCTAAGATCTGCACAAAAATATTTAGCCTTCAAATTCATACCGTGATCGAAGCATGCATGGACTCGACACATATGAATGGGATTTCCATGAAAAAGATTGTGGGCCGAAAATGGGTGATCACTGTACATTTCTCTTCTGTTTCCTATTTATATTTCTATTTTACCTCCTCAATTTAGCATTATGGACAGGGAAAGACCTAATCTAAGATCTGCACAAAAATATTTAGCCTTCAAATTCATACCGTCAACGTAGCATGCATGGACTCGACTCATATGAATGGGATTTCCATGAAAAAGATTGTGGGCCGAAAATGGGTGATCACTGTATATTTCTTTTCTGTTTCCTATTTATATTTATATTTTACCTCCTCAATTTAGCATTATGGACAGGGAAGGTCTAAGATCTGCACAAAAATATTTAGCCTTCAAATTCAAACCGTGATCATAGCATGCATGGACTCGACTCACATGAATGGGATTTCCATGAAAAAGATTGTGGGCCGAAAATTGGTGATCACTGTACATTTCTCTTCTGTTTCCTATTTATATTTATATTTTACCTCCTCAATTTAGCATTATGGACGGGGAAAGACCTAATCTAAGATCTGCACAAAAATATTTAGCCTTCAAATTCATACCGTCATCGTAGCATGCATGGAATCGACTCATATGAATGGGATTTCCATGAAAAAGATTGTGGGCCGAAAATGGGTGATCACTGTACATTTCTCTTCTGTTTCCTATTTATATTTATATTTTACCCCTCAATTTAGCATTATGGACAGGGAAAGACCTAATCTAAGATCTGCACAAAAATATTTAGCCTTCAAATTCATACCGTCATCGTAGCATGCATTGACTCGACTCATATGAATGGGATTTCCATGAAAAAGATTGTGGGCCGAAAATTGTTGATCACTGTACATTTCTCTTCTGTTTCCTATTTATATTTATATTTTGCCTCCTCAATTCAGCATTATGGACAGGGAAAGACCTAATCTAAGATCTGCACAAAAATATTTAGCCTTCAAATTCATACCGTCATCGTAGCATGCATGGACTCGACTCATATGAATGGGATTTCCATGTAAAAGATTGTGGGCCGAAAATGGGTGATCACTGTACATTTCTCTTCTGTTTCCTATTTATATTTATATTTTACCTCCTCAATTTAGCATTATGGTCAGGGAAAGACCTAATCTAAGATCTGCACAAAAATATTTAGCCTTCAAATTCATACCGTCATCGTAGCATGCATGGACTCGACTCATATGAATGGGATTTCCATGAAAAAGATTGTGGGCCGAAAATGGGTGATCACTGTACATTTCTCTTCTGTTTCCTATTTATATTTATATTTTACCTCCTCAATTTAGCATTATGTACAGGGAAGGTCTAAGATCTGACACAAAAATATTTAGCCTTCAAATTCATACCGTCATCGTAGCATGCATGGACTCGACTCATATGAATGGGATTTCCATGAAAAAGTTTGTGGGCCGAAAATGGGTGATCACTGTACATTTCTCTTCTGTTTCCTATTTATATTTCTATTTTACCTCCTCAATTTAGCATTATGGACAGGGAAAGACCTAATCTAAGATCTGCACAAAAATATTTAGCCTTCAAATTCATACCGTCATTGTAGCATGCATGGACTCGACTCATATGAATGGGATTTCCATTAAAAAGATTTTGGGCCGAAAATGGGTGATCACTGTACATTTCTCTTCTGTTTCCTATTTATATTTCTATTTTACCTCCTCAATTTAGCATTATGGACAGGGAAAGACCTAATCTAAGATCTGCACAAAAATATTTAGCCTTCAAATTCATACCGTCATCGTAGCATGCATGGACTCGACTCATATGAATGGGATTTCCATGAAAAAGATTGTGGGCCTAAATTGGGTGATCACTGTTCATTTCTCTTCTGTTTCCTATTTATATTTCTATTTTACCTCCTCAATTTAGCATTATGGACAGGGAAAGACCTAATCTGAGATCTGCACAAAAATATTTAGCCTTCAAATTCATACCGTCATCGTAGCATGCATGGACTCGACTCATATGACTGGGATTTCCATGAAAAAGATTGTGGGCAGAAAATGGGTGATCACTGTACATTTCTCTTCTGTTTCCAATTTATATTTCTATTTTACCTCCTCAATTTAGCATTATGCCCAGGGAAAGACCTAATCTAAGATCTGCACAAAAATATTTAGCCTTCAAATTCATACCGTCATCGTAGTATGCATGGACTCGACTCATATGAATGGGATTTCCATGAAAAATATTGTGGGCAGAAAATGGGTGATCACTGTACATTTCTCTTCTGTTTCCTATTTATATTTCTATTTTACCTCCTCAATTTAGCATTATTGAGAGGGAAAGACCTAATCTAAGATCTGCACGAAAATATTTAGCCTTCAAATTCATACCGTCATCGTAGCATGCATGGAATCGACTCATATGAATGGGATTTCCATGAAAAATATTGTGGGCCGAAAATGGGTGATCACTGTACATTTCTCTTCAGTTTCCTATTTATATTTCTATTTTACCTCCTCAATTTAGCATTATGGACAGGGAAAGACCTAATCTAAGTTCTGCACAAAAATATTTAGCCTTCAAATTCATACCGTCATCGTAGCATGCATGGACTCGACTCATATGAATGGGATTTCCATGAAAAAGGTTGTGGGCCGAAAATGGTGATCACTGTACATTTCTCTTCTGTTTCCTATTTATATTTCTATTTTACCTCCTCAATTTAGCATTATGGACAGGGAAAGACCTAATCTAAGATCTGCCCAAAAATATTTAGCCTTCAAATTCATACCGTCATTGTAGCATGCATGGACTCGACTCATATGAATGGGATTTCCATGAAAAAGATTGTGGGCCGAAAATGGGTGATCACTGTACATTTCTCTTCTGTTTCCTATTTATATTTATATTTTACCTCCTCAATTTAGCATTACGGACAAGGAAAGACCTAATATAAGATCTGCACAAAAATATTTAGCCTTCAAATTCATACCGTCATCGTAGCATGCATGGACTCGACTCATATGAATGGGATTTCAATGAAAAAGATTGTGGGCCGAAAATGGGTGATCACTACATTTCTCTTCAGTTTCCTATTTATATTTATATTTTACCTCCTCAATTTAGCATTATGGACAGGGAAAGACCTAATCTAAGTTCTGCACAAAAATATTTAGCCTTCAAATTCATACCGACATCGTAGCATGCATGGAATCGACTCATATGAATGGGATTTCCATGAAAAAGATTGTGGGCAGAAAATGGGTGATCACTGTACATTTCTCTTCTGTTTCCTATTTATATTTCTATTTTACCTCCTCAATTTAGCATTATGGACAGGGAAAGACCTAATCTAAGATCTGCACAATAATATTTAGCCTTCAAATTCATACCTTGATCGTAGCATGCATGGACTCGACTCATATGAATGGGATTTCCATGAAAAATATTGTGGGCCGAAAATGGGTGATCACTGTACATTTCTCTTCTGTTTCCTATTTATATTTCTATTTTACCTCCTCAATTTAGCATTATGGACAGGGAAAGACCTAATCTAAGATCTGCACAATAATATTTACCCTTCAAATTCATACCTTGATCGTAGCATGCATGGACTCGACTCATATGAATGGGATTTCCATGAAAAAGATTGTGGGCCGGAAATTGGTGATCACTGTACATTTCTCTTCTTTTTCCTATTTATATTTATATTTTACCTCCTCAATTTAGCATTATGGACAGTGAAAGACCTAATCTAAGATCTGCACAAAAATATTTAGCCTTCAAATTCATACCGTCATCGTAGCATGCATGGATTCGACTCATATGACTGGGTTTTCCATGAAAAATATTGTGTGCAGAAAATGGGTGATCACTGTACATTTCTCTTCTGTTTCCTATTTATATTTCTATTTTACCTCCTCAATTTAGCATTATGGAGAGGGAAAGACCTAATCTAAGATCTGCACAAAAATATTTAGCCTTCAAATTCATAGCGTCATCGTAGCATGCATGGACTCGACTCATATGAATGGGATTTCCATGAAAAATATTGTGGGCCGAAAATGGGTGATCACTGTACATTTCTCTTCAGTTTCCTATTTATATTTCTATTTTACCTCCTCAATTTAGCATTATGGACAGGGAAAGACCTAATCTAAGTTCTGCACAAAAATATTTAGCCTTCAAATTCATACCGTCATCGTAGCATGCATGGACTCGACTCATATGAATGGGATTTCCATGAAAAATATTGTGGGCAGAAAATGGGTGATCACTGTACATTTCTATTCTGTTTCCTATTTATATTTATATTTTACCTCCTCAATTTAGCATTATGGACAAGGAAAGACCTAATCTAAGATCTGCACAAAAATATTTAGCCTTCAAATTCATACAGTCATCGTAGCATGCATGGACTCGACTCATATGAATGGGATTTCAATGAAAAAGATTGTGGGCCGGAAATGGGTGATCACTGTACATTTCTCTTCTGTTTCCTATTTATATTTATATTTTACCTCCTCAATTTAGCATTATGGACAAGGAAAGACCTAATCTAAGATCTGCACAAAAATATTTAGCCTTCAAATTCATACAGTCATCGTAGCATGCATGGACTCGACTCATATGAATGGGATTTCAATGAAAAAGAATGTGGGCCGAAAATGGGTGATCACTGTACATTTCTCTTCTGTTTCCTATTTATATTTATATTTTACCTCCTCAATTTAGCATTATGGACAAGGAAAGACCTAATCTAAGATCTGCACAAAAATATTTAGCCTTCAAATTCATACCGTCATCGTAGCATGCATGGACTCGGCTCATATGACTGGGATTTCCATGAAAAATATTGTGGGCACAAAATGGGTGATCACTGTACATTTCTCTTCTGTTTCCTATTTATATTTATATTTTACCTCCTCAATTTAGCATTATGGACAGGGAAAGACCTAATCTAATATCTGCACAAAAATATTTAGCCTTCAAATTCATACCGTCATCGTAGCAAGCATGGACTCGACTCATATGAATGGGAATTCCATGAAAAATATTGTGGGCCGAAAATGGGTGATCACTGTATATTTCTTTTCTGTTTCCTATTTATATTTATATTTTACCTCCTCAATTTAGCATTATGGACAGGGAAGGTCTAAGATCTGCACAAAAATATTTAGCCTTCAAATTCAAACCGTGATCGTAGCATGCATGGACTCGACTCACATGAATGGGATTTCCATGAAAAAGATTGTGGGCCGAAAATGGGTGATCACTGTACATTTCTCTTCTGTTTCCTATTTATATTTATATTTTACCTCCTCAATTTAGCATTATGGACGGGGAAAGACCTAATCTAAGATCTGCACAAAAATATTTAGCCTTCAAATTCATACCGTCATCGTAGCATGCATGGACTCGACTCATATGAATGGGAATTCCATGAAAAATATTGTGGGCCGAAAATGGGTGATCACTATACATTTATCTTCTGTTTCCTATTTATATTTCTATTTTACCTCCTCAATTTAGCATTATGGACAGGGCAAGACCTAATCTAAGATCTGCACAAAAATATTAACCTTCTAATTCATACCGTCATCGTAGCATGCATGGACTCGACTCATATGAACGGGATTTCCATGAAAAAGATTGTGGGGCGAAAATGAGTGATCACTGTACATTTCTCTTCTCTTTCCTATTTATATTTATATTTTACCTCCTCAATTTAGCATTATGGACAGGGAAAGACCTAATCTAAGATCTGCACAAAAATATTTAGCCTTCAAATTCATACCGTCATCGTAGCATGCATGGACTCGACTCATATGAATGGGATTTCCATGAAAAAGATTGTGGGCCGAAAATGGGTGATCACTGTACATTTCTCTTCTGTTTCCTATTTATATTTATATTTTGCCTCCTCAATTTAGCATTATGGACAGGGAAAGACCTAATCTAAGATCTGCACAAAAATATTTAGCCTTCAAATTCATACCGTCATCGTAGCATGCATGGACTCGACTCATATGAATGGGATTTCCATGAAAAAGATTGTGGGCCGAAAATGGGTGATCACTGTACATTTCTCTTCTGTTTCATATTTATATTTATATTTTACCTCCTCAATTTAGCATTATGTACAGGGAAGGTCTAAGATCTGCACAAAAATATTTAGCCTTCAAATTCATACCGTCATCGTAGCATGCATGGACTCGACTCATATGACTGGGATTTCCATGAAAAAGATTGTGGGCAGAAAATGGGTGATCACTGTACATTTCTCTTCTGTTTCCAATTTATATTTCTATTTTACCTCCTCAATTTAGCATTATGCACAGGGAAAGACCTAATCTAAGATCTGCACAAAAATATTTAGCCTTCAAATTCATACCGTCATCGTAGTATGCATGGACTCGACTCATATGAATGGGATTTCCTTGAAAAAGATTGTGGGCCGAAAATGGGTGATCACTGTACTTTTCTCTACTGTTTCCTATTTATATTTCTATTTTACCTCCTCAATTTAGCATTATTGACAGGGAAAGACCTAATCTAAGATCTGCACAAAAATATTTAGCCTTCAAATTCATACCGTCATCGTAGCATGCATGGACTCGACTCATATGAATGGGATTTCCATGAAAAAGATAGTGGGCCGAAAATGGGTGATCACTGTACATTTCTCTTCTGTTTCCTATTTATATTTCTATTTTACCTCCTCAATTTAGCATTATGGACAGGGAAAGACCTAATCTAAGATCTGCACAAAAATATTTAGCCTTCAAATTCATACCGTCATCGTAGCATGCATGGATTCGACTCATATGAATGGCATTTCCATGAAAAAGATTGTGGGCCGAAAATGGGTGATCACTGTACATTTCTCTTCTGTTTCCTATTTATATTTCTTTTTTACCTCCTCAATTTAGCATTATGGACAGGGAAAGACCTAATCTAAGATCTGCCCAAAAATATTTAGCCTTCCAATTCATACCGTCATTGTAGCATGCATGGACTCGACTCATATGAATGGGATTTCCATGAAAAAGATTGTGGGCCGAAAATGGGTGATCACTGTACATTTCTCTTCTGTTTCCTATTTATATTTATATTTTACCTCCTCAATTTAGCATTATGGTCAGGGAAACACCTAATCTAAGATCTGCACAAAAATATTTAGCCTTCAAATTCATTCCGTCATCGTAGCATGCATGGACTCGACTCATATGACTGGGATTTCCATGAAAAATATTGTGGGCAGAAAATGGGTGATCACTGTACATTTCTCTTCTGTTTCCTATTTATATTTATATTTCACCTCCTCAATTGAGCATTATGGACAAGGAAAGACCTAATCTAAGATCTGCACAAAAATATTTAGCTTTCAAATTCATACCGTCATCGTAGCATGCATGGACTCGACTCATATGACTGGGATTTCCATGACAAAGTTTGTGGGCACAAAATGGGTGATCTCTGTGCATTTATCTTCTGTTTCCTATTTATATTTATATTTTACTTCCTTAATTTAGCATTATGGACAGGGAAAGACCTAATCTAAGATCTGCAAAAAATATTTTGCCTTCAAATTCATACCGTGATCGTAGCATGTATGGACTCGACTCATATGACTGGGATTTCCATGAAAAATACTGTGGGCAGAAAATGGGTGATCACTGTACATTTCTCTTCTGTTTCCTATTTATATTTATATTTTACCTCCTCAATTTAGCATTATGGACAGGGAAAGACCTAATCTAAGATCTGCACAAAAATATTTAGCCTTCAAATTCATACCGTGATCGTAGCATGCATGGACTCGACTCATATGACTGGGATTTCCATGAAAAATATTGTGGGCCGAAAATGGGTGATCACTGTACATTTCTCTTCTGTTTCCTATTTATATTTCTATTTTACCTCCTCAATTTAGCATTATGGACAGGGAAACACCTAATCTAAGATCTGCACAAAAATATTTAGCCTTCAAATTCATTCCGTCATCGTAGCATGCATGGACTCGACTCATATGACTGGGATTTCCATGAAAAAGATTGTGGGCCGAAAATGGGTGATCACTGTACATTTCTCTACTGTTTCCTATTTATATTTCTATTTTACCTCCTCAATTTAGCATTATGGACAGGGAAAGACCTAATCTAAGATCTGCACAAAAATATTTAGCCTTCAAATTCATACCGTGATCGTAGCATGCATGGACTCGACTCATATGACTGGGATTTCCATGACAAATATTGTGGGCCGAAAATGGGTGATCACTGTACATTTCTCTTCTGTTTCCTATTTATATTTCTATTTTACCTCCTCAATTTAGCATTATGGACAGGGAAAGACCTAATCTAACATCTGCACAAAAATATTTAGCCTTCAAATTAATTCATACCGTGATCGTATCATGCATGGACTCGACTCATATGACTTGGATTTCCATGAAAAATATTGTGGACAGAAAATGGGTGATCACTGTACATTTCTCTTCTGTTTCCTATTTATATTTCTATTTTACCTCCTCAATTTAGCATTATGGACAGGGAAAGACCTAATCTTAGATCTGCACAAAAATATTTAGCCTTCAAATTCATACCGTCAACGTAGCATGCATGGACTCGACTCATATGAATGGGATTTCCATGAAAAAGTTTGTGGGCCGAAAATTGGTGATCACTGTACATTTCTCTTCTGTTTCCTATTTATATTTATATTTTACCTCCTCAATTTAGCATTATGGACAGGGAAAGACCTAATCTAAGAACTGCACAAAAATGTTTAGCCTTCAAATTCATTCCGTCATTGTAGCATGCATGGACTCCACTCATATGACTGGGATTTCCATGAAAAATATTGTGGGCAGAAAATGGGTGATCACTGTACATTTCTCTTCTGTTTCCTATTCATATTTCTATTTTACCTCCTCAATTTAGTATTATGGACAGGGAAAGACGTAATCTAAGATCTGCACAAAAATATTTAGCCTTCAAATTCATTCCGTCATCGTAGCATGCATGGACTCGACTCATATGACTGGGATTTCCATGAAAAAGATTGTGGGCAGGAAATGGGTGATCACTGTACATTTCTCTTCTGTTTCCTATTTATATTTCTATTTTACCTCCTCAATTTAGCATTATCGACAGGGAAAGACCTAATCTAAGATCTGCACAAAAATATTTAGCCTTCAAATTCATACCGTGATCGTAGCATGCATGGACTCGACTCATATGACTGGGATTTCCATGAAAAATATTGTGGGCAGAAAATGGGTGATCACTGTACATTTCTCTTCTGTTTCCTATTCATATTTCTATTTTACCTCCTCAATTTAGCATTATGGACAGGGAAAGACCTAATCTAAGATCTGCACAAAAATATTTAGCCTTCAAATTCATACCGTGATCGTATCATGCATGGACTCGACTCATATGACTGGGATTTCCATGAAAAAGATTGTGGGCCGAAAATGGGTGATCACTGTACATTTTTCTTCGGTTTCCTATTTATATTTCTATTTTAACTCCTCAATTTAGCATTATGGACAGGGAAAGACCTAATCTAAGATCTGCAAAAAAATATTTAGCCTTCAAATACATTCCGTCATCGTAGCATGCATGGACTCGACTCATATGACTGGGATTTCCATGAAAAATATTGTGGGCCGAAAATGGGTGATCACTGTACATTTCTCTTCTGTTTCCTATTTATATTTATATTTTACCTCCTCAATTTAGCATTATGGACAGGGAAAGACCTAATCTAAGATCTGCACAAAAATATTTAGCCTTCAAATTCATACCGTCATTGTAGCATGCATGGACTCGACTCATATGAATGGGATTTCCATGAAAAAGATTGTGGGCCGAAAATGGGTGATCACTGTACATTTCTCTTCTGTTTCCTTTTCATATTTCTATTTTACCTCCTCAATTTAGCATTATGGACAGGGAAAGACATAATCTAAGATCTGCACAAAAATATTTAGCCTTCAAATTCATTCCGTCATCGTAGCATGCATGGACTCGACTCATATGACTGGGATTTCCATGAAAAAGATTGTGGGCAGAAAATGGGTGATCACTGCACATTTCTCTTCTGTTTCCTATTTATATTTCTATTTTACCTCCTCAATTTAGCATTATGGACCGGGAAAGACCTAATCTAAGATCTGCACAAAAATATTTAGCCTTCAAATTCTTACCGTGATCGTAGCATGCATGGACACGACTCATATGAATGGGATTTCCATGAAAAATATTGTGGGCAGAAAATGGGTGATCACTGTACATTTCTCTTCTGTTTCCTATTTATATTTATATTTTACCTCCTCAATTGAGCATTATGGACAGGGAAAGACCTAATCTAAGATCTGCACAAAAATATTAACTTTCAAATTCATACCGTCATCGTAGCATGCATGGACTCGACTCATATGACTGGGATTTCCATGAAAAAAATTGTGGGCCGAAAATGGGTGATCACTGTACATTTCTCTTCTGTTTCCTATTTATATTTCTATTTTACCTCCTCAATTTAGCATTATGGACAGGGAAAGACCTAATCTAAGATCTGCACAAAAATATTTAGCCTTCAAATTCATACCGTCATTGTAGCATGCATGCACTCGACTCATATGAATGGGATTTCCATGAAAAAGATTGTGGGCCGAAAATGGGTGATCACTGTACATTTTTCTTCTGTTTCCTATTTATATTTATATTTTACCTCCTCAATTTAGCATTATGGACAGGGAAAGACATAATCTAAGATCTGCACAAAAATACTTAGCTTTCAAATTCATACCCTCATTGTAGCATGCATGGACTCGACTCATATGAATGGGATTTCCATGAAAAAGATTGTGGGCCGAAAATGGGTGATCACTGTACATTTTTCTTCTGTTTCCTATTTATATTTCTATTTTACCTCCTCAATTTAGCATTATGGACAGGGAAAGACCTAATCTAAGATCTGCACAAAAATATTTAGCTTTCAAATTCATACCGTCATCGTAGCATGCATGGACTCGACTCATATGACTGGGATTTCCATGAAAAAGATTGTGGGCACAAAATGGGTCATCACTGTACATTTCTCTTCTGTTTCCTATTTATATTTCTATTTTACCTCCTCAATTTAGCATTATGGACAGGGAAAGACCTAATCTAAGATCTGCACAAAAATATTTAGCCTTCAAATTCATACCGTGATCGTACCATGCATGGACTCGACTCATATGACTGGGATTTCCATGAAAAATATTGTGGGCAGAAAATGGGTGATCACTGTACATTTCTCTTCTGTTTCCTATTCATATTTCTATTTTACCTCCTCAATTTAGCATTATGGACAGGGAAAGACCTAATCTAAGATCTGCACAAAAATATTTAGCCTTCAAATTCATACCGTGATCGTATCATGCATGGACTCGACTCATATGACTGGGATTTCCATGAAAAATATTGTGGGCAGAAAATGGGTGATCACTGTACATTTCTCTTCTGTTTCCTATTCATATTTCTATTTTACCTCCTCAATTTAGCATTATGGACAGGGAAAGACCTAATCTAAGATCTGCACAAAAATACTTAGCCTTCAAATTCATACCGTCATTGTAGCATGCATGGACTCGACTCATATGAATGGGATTTCCATGAAAAAGATTGTGGGCCGAAAATGGGTGATCACTGTACATTTCTCTTCTGTTTCCTATTTATATTTATATTTTACCTCCTCATTTGAACATTATGGACAAGGAAAGACCTAATCAAAGATCTGCACAAAAATATTTAGCTTTCAAATTCATACCGTCATCGTAGCATGCATGGACTCGACTCATATGACTGGGATTTCCATGAAAAATATTGTGGGCCGAAAATGGGTGATCACTGTACATTTCTCTTCTGTTTCCTATTCATATTTCTATTTTACCTCCTCAATTTAGCATTATGGACAGGGAAAGACCTAATCTAAGATCTGCACAAAAATATTTAGCCTTCAAATTCATACCGTGATCGTATCATGCATGGACTCGACTCATATGACTGGGATTTCCATGAAAAATATTGTGGGCAGAAAATGGGTGATCACTGTACATTTCTCTTCTGTTTCCTATTTATATTTCTATTTTGCCTCCTCAATTTAGCATTATGGACAGGGAAAGACATAATCTAAGATCTGCACAAAAATACTTAGTGTTCAAATTCATACCGTCATTGTAGCATGCATGGACTCGACTCATATGAATGGGATTTCCATGAAAAAGATTGTGGGCCGAAAATGGGTGATCACTGTACATTTTTCTTCGGTTTCCTATTTATATTTCTATTTTACCTCCTCAATTTAGCATTATGGACAGGGAAAGACCTAATCTAAGATCTGCACAGAAATATTTAGCCTTCAAATACATTCCGTCATCGTAGCATGCATGGACTCGACTCATATGACTGGGATTTCCATGAAAAAGATTGTGGGCAGAAAATGGGTGATCTCTGCACATTTCTCTTCTGTTTCCTATTTTATTTCTATTTTCCTCCTCAATTTAGCATTATGGACAGGGAAAGACCTAATCTAAGATCTGCACAAAAATATTTAGCCTTCAAATTCATACCGTCATCGTAGATTGAATGGACTCGACTCATATGAATGGGATTTCCATGAAAAATATCGTGGGCAGAAAATGGGTGATCACTCTACATTTCTCTTCTGTTTCCTATTTATATTTCTATTTTACCTCCTCAATTTAGCATTATGGACAGGGAAAGACCTAATCTAAGATCTGCACAAAAATATTTAGCCTTCAAATTCATACCGTGATCGTAGCATGCATGGACTCGACTCATATGACTGGGATTTCCATGAAAAATATTGTGGGCAGAAAATGGGTGATCACTGTACATTTCTCTTCTGTTTCCTATTTATATTTATATTTTACCTCCTCAATTTAGCATTATGGACAGGGAAAGACCTAATCTAAGATCTGGACAAAAATATTTAGCCTTCAAATTCATACCGTGATCGGAGCATGCATGGACTCGACTCATATGACTGGGATTTCCATGAAAAAGATTGTGGGCAGAAAATGGGTGATCACTGCACATTTCTCTTCTGTTTCCTATTTATATTTCTATTTTACCTCCTCAATTTAGCATTATGGACCGGGAAAGACCTAATCTAAGATCTGCACAAAGATATTTAGCCTTCAAATTCTTACCGTGATCGTAGCATGCATGGACACGACTCATATGACTGGGATTTCCATGAAAAATATTGTGGGCAGAAAATGGGTGATCACTGTACATTTCTCTTCTGTTTCCTATTTATATTTATATTTTACCTCCTCAATTGAGCATTATGGACAGGGAAAGACCTAATCTAAGATCTGCACAAAAATATTAACTTTCAAATTCATACCGTCATCGTAGCATGCATGGACTCGACTCATATGACTGGGATTTCCATGAAAAAAATTGTGGGCCGAAAATGGGTGATCACTGTACATTTCTCTTCTGTTTCCTATTTATATTTCTATTTTACCTCCTCAATTTAGCATTATGGACAGGGAAAGACCTAATCTAAGATCTGCACAAAAATATTTAGCCTTCAAATTCATACCGTCATTGTAGCATGCATGCACTCGACTCATATGAATGGGATTTCCATGAAAAAGACTGTGGGCCGAAAATGGGTGATCACTGTACATTTTTCTTCTGTTTCCTATTTATATTTCTATTTTACCTCCTCAATTTAGCATTATGGACAGGTAAAGACCTAATCTAAGATCTGCACAAAAATATTTAGCCTTCAAATTCATTCCGTCATCGTAGCATGCATGGACTCGACTCATATGACTGGGATTTCCATGAAAAAGATTGTGGGCAGAAAATGGGTGATCACTGCACATTTCTCTTCTGTTTCCTATTTATATTTCTATTTTACCTCCTCAATTTAGCATTATGGACAGGGAAAGACCTAATCTAAGATCTGCACAAAAATATTTAGCCTTCAATTCTTACCGTTATCGTAGCATGCATGGACTCGACTCATATGACTGGGATTTCCATGAAAAATATTGTGGGCAGAAAATGGGTGATCACTGTACATTTATCTTCTGTTTCCTATTTATATTTATATTTTACCTCCTCAATTTAGCATTATGGACAAGGAAAGACCTAATCTAAGATCTGCACAAAAATATTTAGCTTTCAAATTCATACCGTCATCGTAGCATGCATGGACTCGACTCATATGACTGAGATTTCCATGAAAAATATTGTGGGCAGAAAATGGGTGATCACTGTACATTTCTCTTCTGTTTCCTATTTATATTTCTATTTTACCTCCTCAATTTAGCATTATGGACAGGGAAAGACCTAATCTAAGATCTGCACAAAAATACTTAGCGTTCAAATTCATACCCTCATTGTAGCATGCATGGACTCGACTCATATGAATGGGATTTCCATGAAAAAGATTGTGGGCCGAAAATGGGTGATCACTGTACATTTTTCTTCTGTTTCCTATTTATATTTCTATTTTACCTCCTCAATTTAGCATTATGGACAGGGAAAGACCTAATCTAAGATCTGCACAAAAATATTTAGCTTTCAAATTCATACCGTCATCGTAGCATGCATGGACTCGACTCATATGACTGGGATTTCCATGAAAAAGATTGTGGGCACAAAATGGGTCATCACTGTACATTTCTCTTCTGTTTCCTATTTATATTTCTATTTTACCTCCTCAATTTAGCATTATGGACAGGGAAAGACCTAATCTAAGATCTGCACAAAAATATTTAGCCTTCAAATTCATACCGTGATCGTACCATGCATGGACTCGACTCATATGACTGGGATTTCCATGAAAAATATTGTGGGCAGAAAATGGGTGATCACTGTACATTTCTCTTCTGTTTCCTATTCATATTTCTATTTTACCTCCTCAATTTAGCATTATGGACAGGGAAAGACCTAATCTAAGATCTGCACAAAAATATTTAGCCTTCAAATTCATACCGTCATCGTAGCATGCATGGACTCGACTCATATGACGGGGATTTCCATGAAAAATATTGTGGGCAGAAAATGGGTGATCACTGTACATTTCTCTTCTGTTTCCTATTCATATTTCTATTTTACCTCCTCAATTTAGCATTATGGACAGGGAAAGACCTAATCTAAGATCTGCACAAAAATACTTAGCCTTCAAATTCATACCGTCATTGTAGCATGCATGGACTCGACTCATATGAATGGGATTTCCATGAAATAGATTGTGGGCCGAAAATGGGTGATCACTGTACATTTCTCTTCTGTTTCCTATTTATATTTATATTTTACCTCCTCATTTGAATATTATGGACAAGGAAAGACCTAATCAAAGATCTGCACAAAAATATTTAGCCTTCAAATTCATACCGTCAACGTAGATTGAATGGACTCGACTCATATGAATGGTATTTCCAGGAAAAATATCGTGGGCAGAAAATGGGTGATCACTCTACATTACTCTTCTGTTTCCTATTTATATTTATATTTTACCTCCTCAATTTAGCATTATGGACAGGGAAAGACCTAATCTAAGATCTGCACAAAAATATTTAGCCTTCAAATTCATACCGTGATCGTAGCATGCATGGACTCGACTCATATGACTGGGATTTCCATGAAAAATATTTTGGGCAGAAAATGGGTGATCACTGTACATTTCTCTTCTGTTTCCTATTTATATTTATATTTTACCTCCTCAATTTAGCATTATGGACAGGGAAAGACCTAATCTAAGATCTGCACAAAAATATTTAGCCTTCAAATTCATACCGTGATCGTAGCATGCATGGACTCGACTCATATGACTGGGAATTCAATGAAAAATATTGTGGGCCGAAAATGGGTGATCACTGTACATTTCTCTTCTGTTTCCTATTTATATTTATATTTTACCTCCTCAATTGAGCATTATGGACAGGGAAAGACCTAATCTAAGATCTGCACAAAAATATTTAGCTTTCAAATTCATACCGTCATCGTAGCATGCATGGACTCGACTCATATGACTGGGATTTCCATGAAAAATATTGTGGGCAGAAAATGGGTGATCACTGTACATTTCTCTTCTGTTTCCTATTCATATTTCTATTTTACCTCCTCAATTTAGCATTATGGACAGGGAAAGACCTAATCTAAGATCTGCACAAAAATATTTAGCCTTCAAATTCATACCGTGATCGTATCATGCATGGACTCGACTCATATGACTGGGATTTCCATGAAAAATATTGTGGGCAGAAAATGGGTGATCACTGTACATTTCTCTTCTGTTTCCTATTTATATTTCTATTTTACCTCCTCAATTTAGCATTATGGACAGGGAAAGACCTAATCTAAGATCTGCACAAAAATACTTAGCCTTCAAATTCATACCGTCATTGTAGCATGCATGGACTCGACTCATATGAATGGGATTTCCATGAAAAAGATTGTGGGCCGAAAATGGGTGATCACTGTACATTTCTCTTCTGTTTCCTATTTATATTTATATTTTACCTCCTCAATTTAGCATTATGGTCAGGGAAACACCTAATCTAAGATCTGCACAAAAATATTTAGCCTTCAAATTCATTCCGTCATCGTAGCATGCATGGACTCGACTCATATGACTGGGATTTCCATGAAAAATATTGTGGGCAGAAAATGGGTGATCACTGTACATTTCTCTTCTGTTTCCTATTTATATTTATATTTCACCTCCTCAATTGAGCATTATGGACAAGGAAAGACCTAATCTAAGATCTGCACAAAAATATTTAGCTTTCAAATTCATACCGTCATCGTAGCATGCATGGACTCGACTCATATGACTGGGATTTCCATGACAAAGTTTGTGGGCACAAAATGGGTGATCTCTGTGCATTTATCTTCTGTTTCCTATTTATATTTATATTTTACTTCCTTAATTTAGCATTATGGACAGGGAAAGACCTAATCTAAGATCTGCAAAAAATATTTTGCCTTCAAATTCATACCGTGATCGTAGCATGTATGGACTCGACTCATATGACTGGGATTTCCATGAAAAATACTGTGGGCAGAAAATGGGTGATCACTGTACATTTCTCTTCTGTTTCCTATTTATATTTATATTTTACCTCCTCAATTTAGCATTATGGACAGGGAAAGACCTAATCTAAGATCTGCACAAAAATATTTAGCCTTCAAATTCATACCGTGATCGTAGCATGCATGGACTCGACTCATATGACTGGGATTTCCATGAAAAATATTGTGAGCCGAAAATGGGTGATCACTCTACATTTCTCTTCTGTTTCCTATTTATATTTCTATTTTACCTCCTCAATTTAGCATTATGGACAGGGAAACACCTAATCTAAGATCTGCACAAAAATATTTAGCCTTCAAATTCATTCCGTCATCGTAGCATGCATGGACTCGACTCATATGAGTGGGATTTCCATGAAAAAGATTGTGGGCCGAAAATGGGTGATCACTGTACATTTCTCTACTGTTTCCTATTTATATTTCTATTTTACCTCCTCAATTTAGCATTATGGACAGGGAAAGACCTAATCTAAGATCTGCACAAAAATATTTAGCCTTCAAATTCATACCGTGATCGTAGCATGCATGGACTCGACTCATATGACTGGGATTTCCATGACAAATATTGTGGGCCGAAAATGGGTGATCACTGTACATTTCTCTTCTGTTTCCTATTTATATTTCTATTTTACCTCCTCAATTTAGCATTATGGACAGGGAAAGACCTAATCTAACATCTGCACAAAAATATTTAGCCTTCAAATTAATTCATACCGTGATCGTATCATGCATGGACTCGACTCATATGACTGGGATTTCCATGAAAAATATTGTGGGCAGAAAATGGGTGATCACTGTACATTTCTCTTCTGTTTCCTATTTATATTTCTATTTTACCTCCTCAATTTAGCATTATGGACAGGGAAAGACCTAATCTTAGATCTGCACAAAAATATTTAGCCTTCAAATTCATACCGTCAACGTAGCATGCATGGACTCGACTCATATGAATGGGATTTCCATGAAAAAGTTTGTGGGCCGAAAATTGGTGATCACTGTACATTTCTCTTCTGTTTCCTATTTATATTTCTATTTTACCTCCTCAATTTAGCATTATGGACAGGGAAAGACCTAATCTAAGAACTGCACAAAAATGTTTAGCCTTCAAATTCATTCCGTCATTGTAGCATGCATGGACTCCACTCATATGACTGGGATTTCCATGAAAAATATTGTGGGCAGAAAATGGGTGATCACTGTACATTTCTCTTCTGTTTCCTATTCATATTTCTATTTTACCTCCTCAATTTAGTATTATGGACAGGGAAAGACGTAATCTAAGATCTGCACAAAAATATTTAGCCTTCAAATTCATTCCGTCATCGTAGCATGCATGGACTCGACTCATATGACTGGGATTTCCATGAAAAAGATTGTGGGCAGAAAATGGGTGATCACTGTACATTTCTCTTCTGTTTCCTATTTATATTTCTATTTTACCTCCTCAATTTAGCATTATCGACAGGGAAAGACCTAATCTAAGATCTGCACAAAAATATTTAGCCTTCAAATTCATACCGTGATCGTAGCATGCATGGACTCGACTCATATGACTGGGATTTCCATGAAAAATATTGTGGGCAGAAAATGGGTGATCACTGTACATTTCTCTTCTGTTTCCTATTCATATTTCTATTTTACCTCCTCAATTTAGCATTATGGACAGGGAAAGACCTAATCTAAGATCTGCACAAAAATATTTAGCCTTCAAATTCATACCGTGATCGTATCATGCATGGACTCGACTCATATGACTGGGATTTCCATGAAAAAGTTTGTTGGCCGAAAATTGGTGATCACTGTACATTTCTCTTCTGTTTCCTATTTATATTTCTATTTTACCTCCTCAATTTAGCATTATGGACAGGGAAAGACCTAATCTAAGATCTGCACAAAAATATTAAGTTTTCAAATTCATACCGTCATCGTAGCATGCATGGACTCGACTCATATGACTGGGATTTCCATGACAAAGTTTGTGGGCACAAAATGGGTGATCTCTGTGCATTTATCTTCTGTTTCCTATTTATATTTATATTTTACTTCCTTAATTTAGCATTATGGACAGGGAAAGACCTAATCTAAGATCTGCAAAAAATATTTTGCCTTCAAATTCATACCGTGATCGTAGCATGTATGGACTCGACTCATATGACTGGGATTTCCATGAAAAATACTGTGGGCAGAAAATGGGTGATCACTGTACATTTCTCTTCTGTTTCCTATTTATATTTATATTTTACCTCCTCAATTTAGCATTATGGACAGGGAAAGACCTAATCTAAGATCTGCACAAAAATATTTAGCCTTCAAATTCATACCGTGATCGTAGCATGCATGGACTCGACTCATATGACTGGGATTTCCATGAAAAATATTGTGGGCCGAAAATGGGTGATCACTGTACATTTCTCTTCTGTTTCCTATTTATATTTCTATTTTACCTCCTCAATTTAGCATTATGGACAGGGAAACACCTAATCTAAGATATGCACAAAAATATTTAGCCTTCAAATTCATTCCGTCATCGTAGCATGCATGGACTCGACTCATATGACTGGGATTTCCATGAAAAAGATTGTGGGCCGAAAATGGGTGATCACTGTACATTTCTCTACTGTTTCCTATTTATATTTCTATTTTACCTCCTCAATTTAGCATTATGGACAGGGAAAGACCTAATCTAAGATCTGCACAAAAATATTTAGCCTTCAAATTCATACCGTGATCGTAGCATGCATGGACTCGACTCATATGACTGGGATTTCCATGACAAATATTGTGGGCCGAAAATGGGTGATCACTGTACATTTCTCTTCTGTTTCCTATTTATATTTATATTTTACCTCCTCAATTTAGCATTATGGACAGGGAAAGACCTAATCTAACATCTGCACAAAAATATTTAGCCTTCAAATTAATTCATACCGTGATCGTATCATGCATGGACTCGACTCATATGACTGGGATTTCCATGAAAAAGTTTGTTGGCCGAAAATTGGTGATCACTGTTCATTTCTCTTCTGTTTCCTATTTATATTTCTATTTTACCTCCTCAATTTAGCATTATGGACAGGGAAAGACCTAATTGAAGAACTGCACAAAAATGTTTAGCCTTCAAATTCATTCCGTCATTGTAGCATGCATGGACTCCACTCATATGACTGGGATTTCCATAAAAAATATTGTGGGCAGAAAATGGGTGATCACTGTACATTTCTCTTCTGTTTCCTATTCATATTTCTATTTTACCTCCTCAATTTAGTATTATGGACAGGGAAAGACCTAATCTAAGATCTGCACAAAAATATTTAGCCTTCAAATTCATACCGTGATCGTATCATGCATGGACTCGACTCATATGACTGGGATTTCCATGAAAAATATTGTGGGCAGAAAATGGTTGATCACTGTACATTTCTCTTCTGTTTCCTATTTATATTTCTATTTTACCTCCTCAATTTATCATTATGGACAGGGAAAGACCTAATCTAAGATCTGCACAAAAATATTTAGCCTTCAAATTCATACCGTCATTGTAGCATGCATGGACTCGACTCATATGAATGGGATTTCCATGAAAAAGATTGTGGGCCGAAAATGGGTGATCACTGTACATTTCTCTTCTGTTTCCTATTTATATTTATATTTTACCTCCTCAATTTAGCATTATGGACAGGGAAAGACGTAATCTAAGATCTGCACAAAAATATTTAGCCTTCAAATTCATTCCGTCATCGTAGCATGCATGGACTCGACTCATATGACTGGGATTTCCATGAAAAAGATTGTGGGCAGAAAATGGGTGATCACTGTACATTTCTCTTCTGTTTC
Source organism: Acanthosepion lycidas (assembly GCA_963932145.1). NCBI lineage: Eukaryota > Metazoa > Mollusca > Cephalopoda > Sepiida > Sepiidae > Acanthosepion > Acanthosepion lycidas. The sequence continues at coordinate 296,145 of OZ010604.1, read as the reverse complement.
CTATTTATATTTCTATTTTACCTACTCAATTTAGCATTATGGACAGGGAAAGACCTAATCTAAGATCTGCACAAAAATATTTAGCCTTCAAATTCATACCGTGACCGTAGCATGCATGGACTCGACTCATATGACTGGGATTTCCATGAAAAATATTGTGGGCAGAAAATGGGTGATCACTGTACATTTCTCTTCTGTTTCCTATTCATATTTCTATTTTACCTCCTCAATTTAGCATTATGGACAGGGAAAGACCTAATCTAAGATCTGCACAAAAATATTTAGCCTTCAAATTCATACCGTGATCCTAGCATGCATGGACTCGACTCATATGACTGGGATTTCCATGAAAAATATTGTGGGCAGAAAATGGGTGATCACTGTACATTTCTCTTCTGTTTCCTATTCATATTTCTATTTTACCTCCTCAATTTAGTATTATGGACAGGGAAAGACCTAAACTAAGATCTGCACAAAAATATTTAGCCTTCAAATTCATACCGTGATCGTATCATGCATGGACTCGACTCATATGACTGGGATTTCCATGAAAAATATTGTGGGCAGAAAATGGGTGATCACTGTACATTTCTCTTCTGTTTCCTATTTATATTTCTATTTTACCTCCTCAATTTAGCATTATGGTCAGGGAAAGACCTAATCTAAGTTCTGCACAAAAATATTTAGCCTTCAAATTCATACCGTCATCGTAGCATGCATGGACTCGTCTCATATGACTGGGATTTCCATGAAAAAGATTGTGGGCAGAAAATGGGTGATCACTGTACATTTCTCTTCGGTTTCCTATTTACATTTATATTTTACCTCCTTAATTTAGCATTATGGACAGGGAAAGACCTAATCTAAGATCTGCACAAAAATATTTAGCCTTCAAATTCATACCGTCATTGTAGCATGCATGGACTCGACTCATATGAATGGGATTTCCATGAAAAAGATTGTGGGCCGAAAATGGGTGATCACTGTACCTTTCTCTTCTGTTTCCTATTTATATTTCTATTTTACCACCTCAATTTATCATTATGGAAAGGGAAAGACCTAATCTAAGATCTGCACAAAAATATTTAGCCTTCAAATTCATACCGTCATTGTAGCATGCATGGACTCGACTCATATGAATGGGATTTCCATGAAAAAGATTGTGGGCCGAAAATGGGTGATCACTGTACATTTCTCTTCTCTTTCCTATTTATATTTCTATTTTACCTCCTCAATTTAGCATTATGGACAGCGAAAGACGTAATCTAAGATCTGCACAAAAATATTTAGCCTTCAAATTCATTCCGTCATCGTAGCATGCATGGACTCGACTCATATGACTGGGATTTCCATGAAAAAGATTGTGGGCAGAAAATGGGTGATCACTGTACATTTCTCTTCTGTTTCCTATTTATATTTCTATTTTACCTACTCAATTTAGCATTATGGACAGGGAAAGACCTAATCTAAGATCTGCACAAAAATATTTAGCCTTCAAATTCATACCGTGATCGTAGCATGCATGGACTCGACTCATATGACTGGGATTTCCATGAAAAATATTGTGGGCAGAAAATGGGTGATCACTGTACATTTCTCTTCTGTTTCCTATTCATATTTCTATTTTACCTCCTCAATTTAGCATTATGGACAGGGAAAGACCTAATCTAAGATCTGCACAAAAATATTTAGCCTTCAAATTCATACCGTGATCGTAGCATGCATGGACTCGACTCATATGACTGGGATTTCCATGAAAAATATTGTGGGCCGAAAATGGGTGATCACTGTACATTTCTCTTCTGTTTCCTATTTATATTTCTATTTTACCTCCTCAATTTAGCATTATGGACAGGGAAAGACCTAATCTAAGATCTGCACAAAAATATTTAGCCTTCAAATTCATACCGTCATTGTAGCATGCATGGACTCGACTCATATGAATGGGATTTCCATGAAAAAGATTGTGGGCCGAAAATGGGTGATCACTGTACCTTTCTCTTCTGTTTCCTATTTATATTTCTATTTTACCTCCTCAATTTATCATTATGGACAGGGAAAGAACTAATCTAAGATCTGCACAAAAATATTTAGCTTTCAAATTCATACCGTCATCGTAGTATGCATGGACTCGACTCATATGACTGGTATTTCCATGAAAAATATTGTGGGCAGAAAATGGGTGATCACTGTACATTTCTCTTCTGTTTCCTAATTATATTTCTATTTTACCTCCTCAATTTAGCATTATGGACAGGGAAAGACCTAATCTAAGGTCTGCACCAAAATATTTAGCCTTGAAATTCATACCGTGATCGTATCATGCATGGACTCGACTCATATGACTGGGATTTCCATGAAAAATATTGTGGGCAGAAAATGGGTGATCACTGTACATTTCTCTTCTGTTTCCTATTTATATTTCTATTTTACCTCCTCAATTTAGCATTATGGACAGGGCAAGACCTAATCTTAGATCTGCACAAAAATATTTACCCTTCAAATTCATACCGTCAACGTAGCATGCATGGACTCGACTCATATCAATGGGATTTCCATGAAAAAGTTTATGGGCCGAAAATTGGTGATCACTGTACATTTCTCTTCTGTTTCCTATTTATATTTATATTTTACCTCCTCAATTTAGCATTATGGACAGGGAAAGACCTAATCTAAGTTCTGCACGAAAATATTTAGCCTTCAAATTCATACCATGATCGTAGCATGCATGGACTCGACTCATATGACTGGGTTTTTCCATGAAAAAGATTGTGGGCAGAAAATGGGTGATCACTGTACATTTCTCTTGTTTCCTATTTATATTTCTATTTTACCTCCTCAATTCAGCATTATGGTCAGGGAAAGACCTAATCTAAGATCTGCACAAAAATATTTAGCCTACAAATTCATACCGTGATCGTAGCATGCATGGACTCGACTCATATGACTGGGATTTCCATGAAAAATATTGTGGGCAGAAAATGGGTGATCACTGTACATTTCTCTTCTGTTTCCTATTCATATTTCTATTTTACCTCCTCAATTTAGCATTATGGACAGGGAAAGACCTAATCTAAGATCTGCACAAAAATATTTAGCCTTCAAATTCATACCGTCATTGTAGCATGCATGGACTCGACTCATATGAATGGGATTTCCATGAAAAAGATTGTGGGCCGAAAATGGGTGATCACTGTACATTTCTCTTCTGTTTCTTATTTATATTTATATTTTACCTCCTCAATTTAGCATTATGGACAGGGAAAGACGTAATCTAAGATCTGCACAAAAATATTTAGCCTTCAAATTCATTCCGTCATCGTAGCATGCATGGACTCGACTCATATGACTGGGATTTCCATGAAAAAGATTGTGGGCAGAAAATGGGTGATCACTGTACATTTCTCTTCTGTTTCCTATTTATATTTCTATTTTACCTACTCAATTTAGCATTATGGACAGGGAAAGACCTAATCTAAGATCTGCACAAAAATATTTAGCCTTCAAATTCATACCGTGATCGTAGCATGCATGGACTCGACTCATATGTCTGGGATTTCCATGATAAATATTGTGGGCAGAAAATGGGTGATCACTGTACATTTCTCTTCTGTTTCCTATTTATATTTCTATTTTACCACCTCAATTTAGCATTATGGACAGGGAAAGACCTAATCTAAGATCTGCACAAAAATATTTAGCCTTCAAATTCATACCGTCATTGTAGCATGCATGGACTCGACTCATATGAATGGGATTTCCATGAAAAAGATTGTGGGCCGAAAATGGGTGATCACTGTACATTTCTCTTCTGTTTCCTATTTATATTTATATTTTACCTCCTCAATTTAGCATTATGGACAGGGAAAGACCTAATCTAAGATCTGCACAAAAATATTTAGCCTTCAAATTCATACCGTCATTGTAGCATGCATGGACTCGACTCATATGAATGGGATTTCCATGAAAAAGATTGTGGGCCGAAAATGGGTGATCACTGTACATTTCTCTTCTGTTTCCTATTTATATTTATATTTTACCTCCTCAATTTAGCATTATGGACAGCGAAAGACGTAATCTAAGATCTGCACAAAAATATTTAGCCTTCAAATTCATTCCGTCATCGTAGCATGCATGGACTCGACTCATATGACTGGGATTTCCATGAAAAAGACTGTGGGCAGAAAATGGGTGATCACTGTACATTTCTCTTCTGTTTCCTATTTATATTTCTATTTTACCTACTCAATTTAGCATTATGGACAGGGAAAGACCTAATCTAAGATCTGCACAAAAATATTTAGCCTTCAAATTCATACCGTGATCGTAGCATGCATGGACTCGACTCATATGACTGGGATTTCCATGAAAAATATTGTGGGCAGAAAATGGGTGATCACTGTACATTTCTCTTCTGTTTCCTATTCATATTTCTATTTTACCTCCTCAATTTAGCATTATGGACAGGGAAAGACCTAATCTAAGATCTGCACAAAAATATTTAGCCTTCAAAATCATACCGTGATCGTAGCATGCATCGACTCGACTCATATGACTGGGATTTCCATGAAAAATATTGTGGGCCGAAAATGGGTGATCACTGTACATTTCTCTTCTGTTTCCTATTTATATTTATATTTTACCTCCTCAATTTAGCATTATGGACAGGGAAAGACCTAATCTAAGATCTGCACAAAAATATTTAGCCTTCAAATTCATACCGTCATTGTAGCATGCATGGACTCGACTCATATGAATGGGATTTCCATGAAAAAGATTGTGGGCCGAAAATGGGTGATCACTGTACCTTTCTCTTCTGTTTCCTATTTATATTTCTATTTTACCTCCTCAATTTATCATTATGGACAGGGAAAGAACTAATCTAAGATCTGCACAAAAATATTTAGCTTTCAAATTCATACCGTCATCGTAGTATGCATGGACTCGACTCATATGACTGGTATTTCCATGAAAAATATTGTGGGCAGAAAATGGGTGATCACTGTACATTTCTCTTCTGTTTCCTAATTATATTTCTATTTTACCTCCTCAATTTAGCATTATGGACAGGGAAAGACCTAATCTAAGGTCTGCACCAAAATATTTAGCCTTGAAATTCATACCGTGATCGTATCATGCATGGACTCGACTCATATGACTGGGATTTCCATGAAAAATATTGTGGGCAGAAAATGGGTGATCACTGTACATTTCTCTTCTGTTTCCTATTTATATTTCTATTTTACCTCCTCAATTTAGCATTATGGACAGGGAAAGACCTAATCTTAGATCTGCACAAAAATATTTAGCCTTCAAATTCATACCGTCAACGTAGCATGCATGGACTCGACTCATATCAATTGGATTTCCATGAAAAAGTTTGTGGGCCGAAAATTGGTGATCACTGTACATTTCTCTTCTGTTTCCTATTTATATTTATATTTTACCTCCTCAATTTAGCATTATGGACAGGGAAAGACCTAATCTAAGTTCTGCACGAAAATATTTAGCTTTCAAATTCATACCATGATCGTAGCATGCATGGACTCGACTCATATGACTGGGTTTTTCCATGAAAAAGATTGTGGGCAGAAAATGGGTGATCACTGTACATTTCTCTTGTTTCCTATTTATATTTCTATTTTACCTCCTCAATTCAGCATTATGGACAGGGAAAGACCTAATCTAAGATCTGCACAAAAATATTTAGCCTACAAATTCATACCGTGATCGTAGCATGCATGGACTCGACTCATATGACTGGGATTTCCATGAAAAATATTGTGGGCAGAAAATTGGTGATCACTGTACATTTCTCTTCTGTTTCCTATGTATATTTTACCTCCTCAATTTATCATTATGGACAGGGAAAGACCTAATCTAAGTTCTGCACAAAAATATTTAGCCTTCAAATTCATACCGTCATCGTAGCATGCATGGACTCGACTCATATGACTGGGATTTCCATGAAAAAGATTGTGGGCAGAAATTGGGTGATCACTGTACATTTCTCTTCTGTTTCCTATTTATATTTATATTTTACCTCCTTAATTTAGCATTATGGACAGGGAAAGACCTAATCTAAGATCTGCACAAAAATATTTAGCCTTCAAATACATTCCGTCATCGTAGCATGCATGGACTCGACTCATATGACTGAGATTTCCATGAAAAAGATTGTGGGCAAAAAATGGGTGATCACTGTACATTTCTCTTCTGTTTCCTATTTATATTTCTATTTTACCTCCTCAATTTAGCATTATGGACAGGGAAAGACCTAATCTAAGATCTGCACAAAAATATTTAGCCTTCAAATTCATACCGTGACCGTAGCATGCATGGACTCGACTCATATGAATGGGATTTCCATGAAAAATATTGTTGGCTGAAAATGGGTGATCACTGTACATTTCTCTTCTGTTTCCTATTCATATTTCTATTTTACCTCCTCAATTTAGCATTATGGACAGGGAAAGACCTAATCTAAGATCTGCACAAAAATATTTAGCCTTCAAATTCAAACCGTGAACGTAGCATGCATGGACTCGACTCATATGACTGGGATTTCCATGAAAAATATTGTGGGCCGAAAATGGGTGATCACTGTACATTTCTCTTCTGTTTCCTATTTATATTTATATTTTACCTCCTCAATTGAGCATTATGGACAGGGAAAGACCTAATCTAAGATCTGCACAAAAATATTTAGCCTTCAAATTCATACCGTCATCGTAGCATGCATGGACTCGACTCATATGAATGTGATTTCCACGAAAAATATTGTGGGCAGAAAATGGGTGATCACTGTACATTTCTCTTCTGTTTCCTATTTATATTTATATTTTACCTCCTCAATTTAGCATTATGGACAGGGAAAGACCTAATCTAATATCTGCACAAAAATATTTAGCCTTCAAATTCATACCGTGATCGTATCATGCACAGACTCGACTCATATGACTGGGATTTCCATGAAAAATATTGTGGGCCGAAAATGGGTGATCACTGTACATTTCTCTTCTGTTTCCTATTTATATTTCTATTTTACCTCCTCAATTTAGCATTATGGACAGGGAAAGACCTAATCTATGTTCTGCACAAAAATATTTAGCCTTCAAATTCATACCATGATCGTAGCATGCATGGACTCGACTCATTCGACTGGGATTTCCATGAAAAAGATTGTGGGCAGAAAATGGGTGATCACTGTACATTTCTCTTCTGTTTCCTATTTATATTTATATTTTACGTCCTTAATTTAGCATTATGGACAGGTAAAGACCTAATCTAAGATCTGCACAAAAATATTTAGCCTTCAAATTCATACCGTCATTGTAGCATGCATGGACTCGACTCATATGAATGGGATTTCCATGAAAAAGATTGTGGGCCGAAAATGGGTGATCACTGTACATTTCTCTTCTGTTTCCTATTTATATTTCTATTTTGCCTCCTCAATTTAGCATTATGGACAGGGAAAGACCTAATCTAAGATCTGCACAAAAATATTTAGCCTTCAAATTCATTCCGTCATCGTAGCATGCATGGACTCGACTCATATGACTGAGATTTCCATGAAAAAGATTGTGTGCAAAAAATGGGTGATCACTGTACATTTCTCATCTGTTTCCTATTTATATTTCTATTTTACCTCCTCAATTTATCATTATGGACAGGGAAAGAACTAATCTAAGATCTGCACAAAAATATTTAGCTTTCAAATTCATACCGTGATCGTAGCATGCATGGACTCGACTCATATGAATGGGATTTCCATGAAAAAGATTGCGGGCCGAAAATGGGTGATCACGCTACATTTCTCTTCTGTTTCCTATTTATATTTCTATTTTACCTCCTCAATTGAGCATTATGGACAGGGAAAGACCTAATCTAAGATCTGCACAAAAATATTTAGCCTTCAAATTCATACCGTGATCGTAGCATGCATGGACTCGACTCATATGACTGGGATTTCCATGAAAAATATTGTGGGCAGAAAATTGGTGATCACTGTACATTTCTCTTCTGTTTCCTATTTATATTTCTATTTTAAATCCTCAATTTATCATTATGGACAGGGAAAGACCTAATCTAAGATCTGCACAAAAATATTTAGCTTTCAAATTCATACCGTCATCGTAGCATGCATGGACTCGACTCATATGAATGGGATTTGCATGAAGAAGATTGTCGGCCGAAAATGGGTGATCACTGTACATTTCTCTTCTGTTTCCTATTTATATTTCTATTTTACCTCCTCAATTTAGCATTATGGACATGGAAAGACCTAATCTAAGATCTGCACAAAAATATTTAGCCTTCAAATTCATTCCGTCATCGTAGCATGCATGGACTCGACTCATATGACTGAGATTTCCATGAAAAAGATTGTAGGCAAAAAATGGGTGATCACTGTACATTTCTCTTCTGTTTCCTATTTATATTTCTATTTTACCTCCTCAATTTAGCATTATGGACAGGGAAAGACCTAATCTAAGATCTGCACAAAAATATTAAGCCTTCAAATTCATACCGTGATCGTAGCATGCATGGACTCGACTCATATGACTGGGATTTCCATGAAAAATATTGTGGGCAGAAAATGGGTGATCACTGTACATTTCTCTTCTGTTTCCTATTCATATTTCTATTTTACCTCCTCAATTTAGCATTATGGACAGGGAAAGACCTAATCTAAGATCTGCAGAAAAATATTTAGCCTTCAAATTCATACCGTGATCGTAGCATGCATGGACTCGACTCATATAACTGGGATTTCCATGAAAAATATTGTGGGCCGAAAATGGGTGATCACTGTACATTTCTCTTCTGTTTCCTCTTTATATTTCTATTTTACCTCCTCAATTTAGCATTATGGACAGGGAAAGACATAATCTAAGATCTGCACAAAAATATTTAGCCTTCAAATTCATACCGTCATTGTAGCATGCATGGACTCGACTCATATGAATGGGATTTCCATGAAAAAGTTTGTGGGCCGAAAATGGGTGATCACTGTACATTTCTCTTCTGTTTCCTTTTTATATTTCTATTTTACCTCCTCAATTTAGCATTATGGACAGGGAAAGACCTAATCTAAGATCTGCACAAAAATATTTAGCCTTCAAATTCATCCCGTGATCGTAGCATGCATGGACTCGACTCATAAGACTGGGATTTCCATGAAAAATATTGTGGGCAGAAAATGGATGATCACTGTACATTTCTCTTCTGTTTCCTATTTATATTTCTATTTTACCTCCTCAGTTTAGCATTATGGACAGGGAAAGACATAATCTAAGATCTGCACCAAAATATTTAGCCTTCAATTTCATACCGTGATCGTAGCATGCATGGACTCGACTCATATGACTGGGATTTCCATGAAAAATATTGTGGGCAGAAAATGGGTGATCACTGTACATTTCTCTTCTGCTTCCTATTTATATTTCTATTTTACCTCCTCAATTTATCATTATGGACAGGGAAAGACCTAATGTAATATCTGCACATAAATATTTAGCGTTCAAATTCATACCGTCATCGTAGCATGCATGGACTCGACTCATATGAATGGGATTTCCATGAAAAATATTGTGGGCAGAAAATGGGTGATCACTGTACATTTCTCTTCTGTTTCCTATTTCTATTTCTATTTTACCTCCTCAATTTAGCATTATGGACAGGGAAAGACCTAATCTAAGTTCTGCACAAAAATATTTAGCCTTCAAGTTCATACCGCCATCGTAGCATGCATGGACTCGACTCATATGAATGGGTTTTCCATGAAAAAGATTGTGGGCCGAAAATGGGTGATCACTGTACATTTCTCTTCTGTTTTCTATTTATATTTATATTTTAACTCCTCAATTTAGCCTTATGGACAGGGAAAGACCTAATCTAAGATCTGCACAAAAATATTTAGCCTTCAAATTCATACCGTCATCGTAGCATGCATTGACTCGTCTTATATGACTGGGATTTCCATGAAAAAGATTGTGGGCAGAAAATGGGTGATCACTGTACATTTCTCTTCTGTTTCCTATTTATATTTCTATTTTACCTCCTCAATTTAGCATTATGGACAGGGAAAGACCTAATCTAATATCTGCACAAAAATATTTAGCCTTCAAATTCATTCCGTGAACTTAGCATGCATGGACTCGACTCATATGACTAGGATTTACATGAAAAATATTGTGGGCAAAAAATGGGTGATCACTGTACATTTCTCTTCTGTTTCCTATTTATATTTATATTTTACCTCCTCAATTTAGCATTATGGACAGGGAAAGACCTAATCTAAGATCTGCACAAATATATTTAGCCTTCAAATTCATACCGTGATCGTAGCATGCATGGACTCAACTCATATGACTGAGATTTCCATGAAAAATATTGTGGGCAGAAAATGGGTGATCACTGTACATTTCTCTTCTGTTTCCTATTCATATTTCTATTTTACCTCCTCAATTTAGCATTATGGACAGGGAAAGACCTAATCTAAGATCTGCACAAAAATATTTAGCCTTCAAATTCATACCGTGATCGTATCATGCATGGACGCGACTCATATGACTGGGATTTCCGTGAAAAATATTGTGGGCAGAAAATGGGTGATCACTGTACATTTCTCTTCTGTTTCCTATTTATATTTCTATTTTACCTCCTCAATTTAGCATTATGGACAGTGAAAGAACTAATCTAAGATCTGCACAAAAATATTTAGCTTTCAAATTCATACCGTCATCGTAGCATGCATGGACTCGACTCATATGAACGGGATTTCCATGAAAATGATTGTGGGCCGAAAATGGGTGATCACTCTACATTTCTCTTCTGTTTCCTATTTATATTTCTATTTTACCTCCTCAATTTAGCATTATGGACAGGGAAAGACCTAATCTAAGATCTGCACAAATATATTTAGCCTTCAAATTCATACCGTGATCGTAGCATGCATGGACTCGACTCATATGACTGAGATTTCCATGAAAAATATTGTGGGCAGAAAATGGGTGATCACTGTACATTTCTCTTCTGTTTCCTATTCATATTTCTATTTTACCTCCTCAATTTAGCATTATGGACAGGGAAAGACCTAATCTAAGATCTGCACAAAAATATTTAGCCTTCAAATTCATACCGTGATCGTATCATGCATGGACGCGACTCATATGACTGGGATTTCCGTGAAAAATATTGTGGGCAGAAAATGGGTGATCACTGTACATTTCTCTTCTGTTTCCTATTTATATTTGTATTTTACCTCCTCAATTTAGCATTATGGACAGGGAAAGAACTAATCTAAGATCTGCACAAAAATATTTAGCTTTCAAATTCATACCGTCATCGTAGCATGCATGGACTCGACTCATATGAACGGGATTTCCATGAAAATGATTGTGGGCCGAAAATGGGTGATCACTCTACATTTCTCTTCTGTTTCCTATTTATATTTATATTTTACCTCCTCAATTCAGCATTATGGACAGGGAAAGACCTAATCTAAGATCTGCACAAAAATATTTAGCCTACAAATTCATACCGTGATCGTAGCATGCATGGACTCGACTCATATGACTGGGATTTCCATGAAAAATATTGTGGGCAGAAAATGGCTGATCACTGTACATTTCTCTTCTGTTTCCTATTCATATTTATATTTTACCTCCTCAATTTAGCATTATGGACAGGGAAAGACCTAATCTAAGATCTGGACAAAAATATTTAGCCTTCAAATTCATACCGTGATCGTAGCATGCATGGACTCGACTCATATGACTGGGATTTCCATGAAAAATATTGTGGGCCGAAAATGGGTGATCACTGTACATTTCTCTTCTGTTTCCTATTTATATTTATATTTTACCTCCTCAATTTAGCATTATGGACAGGGAAAGACCTAATCTAAGATCTGCACAAAAATATTTAGCCTTCAAATTCATACCGTCAGTGTAGCATGCATGGACTCGACTCATATGAATGGAATTTCCATGAAAAAGATTGTGGGCCGAAAATGGTGATCACTGCACATTTCTCTTCTGTTTCCTATTTATATTTATATTTTACCTCCTCAATTTAGCATTATGGACAGGGAAAGACCTAATCTAAGTTCTGCACAAAAAAATTTAGCTTTCAAATTCTTACCGTGATCGTAGCATGCATGGACTCGACTCATATCACTGGGATTTCCATGAAAAATATTGTGGGCAGAAAATGGGTGATCACTGTACATTTCTCTTCTGTTTCCTATTTATATTTCTATTTTACCTCCTTAATTTAGCATTATGGACAGGGAAAGACATAATCTAAGTTCTGCACAAAAATATTTAGCCTTCAAATTCATACCGTCATCGTAGCATGCATGGACTCGACTCATATGACTGGGATTTCCATGAAAAAGATTGTGGGCAGAAAATGGGTGATCACTGTACATTTCTCTTCTGTTTCCTATTTATATTTATATTTTACCTCCTTAATTTAGCATTATGGACAGGGAAAGACCTAATCTAAGATCTGCACAAAAATATTTAGCCTTCAAATTCATACCGTCATTGTAGCATGCATGGACTCGACTCATATGAATGGGATTTCCATGAAAAAGATTGAGGGCCGAAAATGGGTGATCATTGTACATTTCTCTTCTGTTTCCTATTTATATTTATATTTTACCTCCTCAATTTATCATTATGGACAGGGAAAGAACTAATCTAAGATCTGCACAAAAATATTTAGCTTTCAAATTCATACCGTCATTGTAGCATGCATGGACTCGACTCATATGAATGGGATTTCCATGAAAAAGATTTCGGGCAGAAAATGGGTGATCACGCTACATTTCTCTTCTGTTTCCTATTTATATTTCTATTTTACCTCCTCAATTGAGCATTATGGACAGGGAAAGACCTAATCTAAGATCTGCACAAAAATATTTAGCCTTCAAATTCATACCGTCATCGTAGCATGCATTGACTCGTCTTATATGACTGGGATTTCCATGAAAAAGATTGTGGGCAGAAAATGGGTGATCACTGTACATTTCTCTTCTGTTTCCTATTTATATTTCTATTTTACCTCCTCAATTTAGCATTATGGACAGGGAAAGACCTAATCTAATATCTGCACAAAAATATTTAGCCTTCAAATTCATTCCGTGAACTTAGCATGCATGGACTCGACTCATATGACTAGGATTTACATGAAAAATATTGTGGGCAAAAAATGGGTGATCACTGTACATTTCTCTTCTGTTTCCTATTTATATTTATATTTTACCTCCTCAATTTAGCATTATGGACAGGGAAAGACCTAATCTAAGATCTGCACAAATATATTTAGCCTTCAAATTCATACCGTGATCGTAGCATGCATGGACTCAACTCATATGACTGAGATTTCCATGAAAAATATTGTGGGCAGAAAATGGGTGATCACTGTACATTTCTCTTCTGTTTCCTATTCATATTTCTATTTTACCTCCTCAATTTAGCATTATGGACAGGGAAAGACCTAATCTAAGATCTGCACAAAAATATTTAGCCTTCAAATTCATACCGTGATCGTATCATGCATGGACGCGACTCATATGACTGGGATTTCCGTGAAAAATATTGTGGGCAGAAAATGGGTGATCACTGTACATTTCTCTTCTGTTTCCTATTTATATTTCTATTTTACCTCCTCAATTTAGCATTATGGACAGTGAAAGAACTAATCTAAGATCTGCACAAAAATATTTAGCTTTCAAATTCATACCGTCATCGTAGCATGCATGGACTCGACTCATATGAACGGGATTTCCATGAAAATGATTGTGGGCCGAAAATGGGTGATCACTCTACATTTCTCTTCTGTTTCCTATTTATATTTCTATTTTACCTCCTCAATTTAGCATTATGGACAGGGAAAGACCTAATCTAAGATCTGCACAAATATATTTAGCCTTCAAATTCATACCGTGATCGTAGCATGCATGGACTCGACTCATATGACTGAGATTTCCATGAAAAATATTGTGGGCAGAAAATGGGTGATCACTGTACATTTCTCTTCTGTTTCCTATTCATATTTCTATTTTACCTCCTCAATTTAGCATTATGGACAGGGAAAGACCTAATCTAAGATCTGCACAAAAATATTTAGCCTTCAAATTCATACCGTGATCGTATCATGCATGGACGCGACTCATATGACTGGGATTTCCGTGAAAAATATTGTGGGCAGAAAATGGGTGATCACTGTACATTTCTCTTCTGTTTCCTATTTATATTTGTATTTTACCTCCTCAATTTAGCATTATGGACAGGGAAAGAACTAATCTAAGATCTGCACAAAAATATTTAGCTTTCAAATTCATACCGTCATCGTAGCATGCATGGACTCGACTCATATGAACGGGATTTCCATGAAAATGATTGTGGGCCGAAAATGGGTGATCACTCTACATTTCTCTTCTGTTTCCTATTTATATTTATATTTTACCTCCTCAATTCAGCATTATGGACAGGGAAAGACCTAATCTAAGATCTGCACAAAAATATTTAGCCTACAAATTCATACCGTGATCGTAGCATGCATGGACTCGACTCATATGACTGGGATTTCCATGAAAAATATTGTGGGCAGAAAATGGCTGATCACTGTACATTTCTCTTCTGTTTCCTATTCATATTTATATTTTACCTCCTCAATTTAGCATTATGGACAGGGAAAGACCTAATCTAAGATCTGGACAAAAATATTTAGCCTTCAAATTCATACCGTGATCGTAGCATGCATGGACTCGACTCATATGACTGGGATTTCCATGAAAAATATTGTGGGCCGAAAATGGGTGATCACTGTACATTTCTCTTCTGTTTCCTATTTATATTTATATTTTACCTCCTCAATTTAGCATTATGGACAGGGAAAGACCTAATCTAAGATCTGCACAAAAATATTTAGCCTTCAAATTCATACCGTCAGTGTAGCATGCATGGACTCGACTCATATGAATGGAATTTCCATGAAAAAGATTGTGGGCCGAAAATGGTGATCACTGCACATTTCTCTTCTGTTTCCTATTTATATTTATATTTTACCTCCTCAATTTAGCATTATGGACAGGGAAAGACCTAATCTAAGATCTGCACAAAAAAATTTAGCTTTCAAATTCTTACCGTGATCGTAGCATGCATGGACTCGACTCATATCACTGGGATTTCCATGAAAAATATTGTGGGCAGAAAATGGGTGATCACTGTACATTTCTCTTCTGTTTCCTATTTATATTTCTATTTTACCTCCTTAATTTAGCATTATGGACAGGGAAAGACATAATCTAAGTTCTGCACAAAAATATTTAGCCTTCAAATTCATACCGTCATCGTAGCATGCATGGACTCGACTCATATGACTGGGATTTCCATGAAAAAGATTGTGGGCAGAAAATGGGTGATCACTGTACATTTCTCTTCTGTTTCCTATTTATATTTATATTTTACCTCCTTAATTTAGCATTATGGACAGGGAAAGACCTAATCTAAGATCTGCACAAAAATATTTAGCCTTCAAATTCATACCGTCATTGTAGCATGCATGGACTCGACTCATATGAATGGGATTTCCATGAAAAAGATTGAGGGCCGAAAATGGGTGATCATTGTACATTTCTCTTCTGTTTCCTATTTATATTTATATTTTACCTCCTCAATTTATCATTATGGACAGGGAAAGAACTAATCTAAGATCTGCACAAAAATATTTAGCTTTCAAATTCATACCGTCATTGTAGCATGCATGGACTCGACTCATATGAATGGGATTTCCATGAAAAAGATTTCGGGCAGAAAATGGGTGATCACGCTACATTTCTCTTCTGTTTCCTATTTATATTTCTATTTTACCTCCTCAATTGAGCATTATGGACAGGGAAAGACCTAATCTAAGATCTGCACAAAAATATTTAGCCTTCAAATTCATACCGTCATCGTAGCATGCATGGACTCGACTCATATGAATGGGATTTCCATGAAAAATATTGTGGGCCGAAAATGGGTGATCACTGTACATTTCTCTTCTGTTTCCTATTTATATTTCTATTTGACCTCCTCAATTTATCATTATGGACAGGGAAAGACCTAATCTAAGTTCTGCACAAAAATATTTAGCCTTCAAATTCATACCGTCATCGTAGCATGCATGGACTCGACTCATATGACTGGGATTTCCATGAAAAAGATTGTGGGCAGAAAATGGGTGATCACTGTACATTTCTCTTCTGTTTCCTATTTATATTTATATTTTACCTCCTTAATTTAGCATTATGGACAGGGAAAGACCTAATCTAAGATCTGCACAAAAATATTTAGCCTTCAAATTCATACCGTCATTGTAGCATGCATGGACTCGACTCATATGAATGGGATTTCCATGAAAAAGATTGTGGGCCGAAAATGGGTGATCACTCTACATTTCTCTTCTGTTTCCTATTCATATTTCTATTTTGCCTCCTCAATTTAGCATTATGGACAGGGAAAGACCTAATCTAAGATCTGCACAAAAATATTTAGCCTTCAAATTCATTCCGTCATCGTAGCATGCATGGACTCGACTCATATGACTGAGATTTCCATGAAAAAGATTGTGGGCAAAAAATGGGTGATCACTGTACATTTCTCTTCTGTTTCCTATTTATATTTCTATTTTACCTCCTCAATTTAGCATTATGGACAGGGAAAGACCTAATCTAAGATCTGCACAAAAATATTTAGCCTTCAAATTCATACCGTGATCGTAGCATGCATGGACTCGACTCATATAACTGGGATTTGATGAAATATATTGTGGGCAGAAAATGGGTGATCACTGTACATTTCTCTTCTGTTTCCTATTCATATTTCTATTTTACCTCCTCAATTTAGCATTATGGACAGGGAAAGACCTAATCTAAGATCTGCACAAAAATATTTAGCCTTCAAATTCATACCGTGATCGTAGCATGGATGGACTCGACTCATATGACTGGGATTTCCATGAAAAATATTGTGGGCCGAAAATGGGTGATCACTGTACATTTCTCTTCTGTTTCCTATTTATATTTCTATTTTACCTCCTCAATTTAGCATTATGGACAGGGAAAGACCTAATCTAAGATCTGCACAAAAATATTTAGCCTTCAAATTCATACCGTCATCGTAGCATGCATGGACTCGACTCATATGAATGGGATTTCCATGAAAAATATTGTGGGCCGAAAATGGGTGATCACTGTACATTTCTCTTCTGTTTCCTATTTATATTTCTATTTTACCTCCTCAATTTATCATTATGGACAGGGAAAGACCTAATCTAAGTTCTGCACAAAAATATTTAGCCTTCAAATTCATACCGTCATCGTAGCATGCATGGACTCGACTCATATGACTGGGATTTCCATGAAAAAGATTGTGGGCAGAAAATGGGTGATCACTGTACATTTCTCTTCTGTTTCCTATTTATATTTATATTTTACCTCCTTAATTTAGCATTATGGACAGGGAAAGACCTAATCTAAGATTTGCACAAAAATATTTAGCCTTCAAATTCATTCCGTCATCGTAGCATGCATGGACTCGACTCATATGACTGAGATTTCCATGAAAAAGTTTGTGGGCAAAAAATGTGTGATCACTGTACATTTCTCTTCTGTTTCCTATTTATATTTCTATTTTACCTCCTCAATTTAGCATTATGGACAGGGAAAGACCTAATCTAAGATCTGCACAAAAATATTTAGCCTTCAAATTCATGCCGTCATTGTAGCATGCATGGACTCGACTCATATGAATGGGATTTCCATAAAAAAGATTGAGGGCCGAAAATGGGTGATCACTGTACATTTCTCTTCTGTTTCCTATTTATATTTCTATTTTACCTCCTCAATTTATCATTATGGACAGGGAAAGAACTAATCTAAGATCTGCACAAAAATATTTAGCTTTCAAATTCATACCGTCATCGTAGCATGCATGGACTCGACTCATATGAATGGGATTTCCATGAAAAAGATTGCCGGCCGAAAATGGGTGATCACGCTACATTTCTCTTCTGTTTCCTATTTATATTTATATTTTACCTCCTCAATTGAGCATTATGGACAGGGAAAGACCTAATCTAAGATCTGCACAAAAATATTTAGCCTACAAATTCATACCGTGTTCGTAGCATGCATGGACTCGACTCATATGACTGGGATTTCCATGAAAAATATTGTGGGCAGAAAATGGGTGATCACTGTACATTTCTCTTCTGTTTCCTATTCATATTTATATTTTACCTCCTCAATTTAGCATTATGGACAGGGAAAGACCTAATCTAAGATCTGGACAAAAATATTTAGCCTTCAAATTCATACCGTGACCCTAGCATGCATGGACTCGACTCATATGAAAGGGATTTCCATGAAAAATATTGTGGGCAGAAAATGGGTGATCACTGTACATTTCTCTTCTGTTTCCTATTTATATTTATATTTTACCTCCTCAATTTAGCATTATGGACAGGGAAAGACCTAATCTAAGATCTGCACAAAAATATTTAGCCTTCAAATTCATACCGTCAGTGTAGCATGCATGGGCTCGACTCATATGAATGGGATTTCCATGAAAAAGATTGTGGGCCGAAAATGGGTGATCACTGTATATTTTTATTCTGTTTCCTATTTATATTTCTATTTTACCTCCTCAATTTAGCATTATCGACAGGGAAAGACCTAATCTAAGATCTGCACAAAAATATTTAGCCTTCAAATTCATTCCGTCATCGTAGCATGCATGGACTCGACTCATATGACTGGGATTTCCATGAAAAAGATTGTGGGCAGAAAATGGGTGATCACTGTACATTTCTCTTCTGTTTCCTATTTATATTTCTATTTTACCTCCTCAATTTAGCATTATGGACAGGGAAAGACCTAATCTAAGATCTGCACAAAAAAATTTAGCTTTCAAATTCTTACCGTGATCGTAGCATGCATGGACTCGACTCATATGACTGGGATTTCCATGAAAAATATTGTGGGCAGAAAATGGGTGATCACTGTACATTTCTCTTCTGTTTCCTATTTATATTTATATTTTACCTCCTCAATTGAGCATTATGGACAGGGAAAGACCTAATCTAAGATCTGGTCAAAAGTATTTAGCTTTCAAATTCATACCGTCATCGTAGCATGCATGGACTCGACTCATATGAGTGGGATTTCCATGAAAAAGATTGTGGGCAGAAATTGGGTGATCACTGTACATTTCTCTTCTGTTTCCTATTTATATTTATATTTTACCTCCTTAATTTAGCATTATGGACAGGGAAAGACCTAATCTAAGATCTGCACAAAAATATTTAGCCTTCAAATTCATACCGTCATCGTAGCATGCATGGACTCGACTCATATGACTGGGATTTCCATGAAAAAGATTGTGGGCCGAAAATGGGTGATCACTGTACATTTCTCATCTGTTTCCTATTTATATTTCTATTTTACCTCCTCAATTTAGCATTATGGACAGGGAAAGACCTAATCTGAGATATGCACAAAAATATTTAGCCTTCAAATTCATACCGTGATCGTAGCATGCATGGACTCTACTCATATGACTGGGATTTCCATGAAAAATATTGTGGGCAGAAAATGGGTGATCACTGTACATTTCTCTTCTGTTTCCTATTCATATTTCTATTTTACCTCCTCAATTTAGCATTATGGACAGGGAAAGACCTAATCTAAGATCTGCACAAAAATATTTAGCCTTCAAATTCATACCGTGATCGTAGCATGCATGGACTCGACTCATATGACTGGGATTTCCATGAAAAATATTGTGGGCCGAAAATGGGTGACCACTGTACATTTCTCTTCTGTTTCCTATTTATATTTCTATTTTACCTACTCAATTTAGCATTATGGACAGGGAAAGACCTAATCTAAGATCTGCACAAAAATATTTAGCCTTCAAATTCATACCGTCATTGTAGCATGCATGGACTCGACTCATATGAATGGGATTTCCATAAAAAAGATTGAGGGCCGAAAATGGGTGATCATTGTACATTTCTCTTCTGTTTCCTATTTATATTTATATTTTACCTCCTCAATTTATCATTATGGACAGGGAAAGAACTAATCTAAGATCTGCACAAAAATATTTAGCTTTCAAATTCATACCGTCATCGTAGCATGCATGGACTCGACTCATATGACTGGGATTTCCATGAAAAAGATTGCGGGCCGAAAATGGGTGATCACGCTACATTTCTCTTCTGTTTCCTATTTATATTTCTATTTTACCTCCTCAATTGAGCATTATGGACAGGGAAAGACCTAATCTAAGATCTGCACAAAAATATTTAGCCTTCAAATTCATACCGTCATCGTAGCATGCATGGACTCGACTCATATGAATGTGATTTCCATGAAAAATATTGTGGGCAGAAAATGGGTGATCACTGTACATTTCTCTTCTGTTTCCTATTTATATTTATATTTTACCTCCTCAATTTAGCATTATGGACAGGGAAAGACCTAATCTAATATCTGCACAAAAATATTTAGCCTTCAAATTCATACCGTGATCGTAGCATGCATGGACTCGACTCATATGACTGGGATTTCCATGAAAAATATTGTGGGCTGAAAATGGGTGATCACTGTACATTTCTCTTCTGTTTCCTATTTATATTTCTATTTTACCTCCTCAATTTATCATTATGGACAGGGAAAGACCTAATCTAAGTTCTGCATAAAAATATTTAGCCTTCAAATTCATACCGTCATCGTACCATGCATGGACTCGACTCATATGACTGGGATTTCCATGAAAAAGATTGTGGGCAGAAAATGGGTGATCACTGTACATTTCTCTTCTGTTTCCTATTTATATTTCTATTTTACCTCCTCAATTTAGCATTATGGACAGGGAAAGACCTAATCTAAGTTCTGCACAAAAATATTTAGCCTTCAAATTCATATCATGATCGTAGCATGCTTGGTCTCGACTCATATGACTGTGATTTCCATGAAAAAGATTGTGGGCAGAAAATGGGTGATAACTGTACATTTCTCTTCTGTTTCCTATTTATATTTATATTTTACATCCTCAATTTAGCATTATGGACAGGGAAATACTTAATCTAAGTTCTGCACAAAAATATTTAGCCTTCAAATTCATACCGTCATCGTAGCATGCATGGACTCGACTCATATGACTGGGATTTCCATGAAAAAGTTTGTGGGCAGAAAATGGGTGATCATTGTACATTTCTCTTCTGTTTCCTATTTATATTTCTATTTTACCTCCTCAATTTATCATTATGGACAGGGAAAGAACTAATCTAAGATCTGCACAAAAATATTTAGCTTTCAAATTCATACCGTCATTGTAGCATGCATGGACTCGACTCATATGAATGGGATTTCCATGAAAAAGATTTCGGGCAGTAAATGGGTGATCACGCTACATTTCTCTTCTGTTTCCTATTTATATTTCTATTTTACCTCCTCAATTGAGCATTATGGACAGGGAAAGACCTAATCTAAGATCTGCACAAAAATATTTAGCCTTCAAATTCATACCGTCATCGTAGCATGCATGGACTCGACTCATATGAATGGGATTTCCATGAAAAATATTGTGGGCCGAAAATGGGTGATCACTGTACATTTCTCTTCTGTTTCCTATTTATATTTCTATTTGACCTCCTCAATTTATCATTATGGACAGGGAAAGACCTAATCTAAGTTCTGCACAAAAATATTTAGCCTTCAAATTCATACCGTCATCGTAGCATGCATGGACTCGACTCATATGACTGGGATTTCCATGAAAAAGATTGTGGGCAGAAAATGGGTGATCACTGTACATTTCTCTTCTGTTTCCTATTTATATTTATATTTTACCTCCTTAATTTAGCATTATGGACAGGGAAAGACCTAATCTAAGATCTGCACAAAAATATTTAGCCTTCAAATTCATACCGTCATTGTAGCATGCATGGACTCGACTCATATGAATGGGATTTCCATGAAAAAGATTGTGGGCCGAAAATGGGTGATCACTCTACATTTCTCTTCTGTTTCCTATTTATATTTCTATTTTACCTCCTCAATTTAGCATTATGGACAGGGAAAGACCTAATCTAAGATCTGCACAAAAATATTTAGCCTTCAAATTCATTCCGTCATCGTAGCATGCATGGACTCGACTCATATGACTGAGATTTCCATGAAAAAGATTGTGGGCAAAAAATGGGTGATCACTGTACATTTCTCTTCTGTTTCCTATTTATATTTCTATTTTACCTCCTCAATTTAGCATTATGGACAGGGAAAGACCTAATCTAAGATCTGCACAAAAATATTTAGCCTTCAAATTCATACCGTGATCGTAGCATGCATGGACTCGACTCATATAACTGGGATTTCCATGAAATATATTGTGGGCAGAAAATGGGTGATCACTGTACATTTCTCTTCTGTTTCCTATTCATATTTCTATTTTACCTCCTCAATTTAGCATTATGGACAGGGAAAGACCTAATCTAAGATCTACACAAAAATATTTAGCCTTCAAATTCATACCGTGATCGTAGCATGGATGGACTCGACTCATATGACTGGGATTTCCATGAAAAATATTGTGGGCCGAAAATGGGTGATCACTGTACATTTCTCTTCTGTTTCCTATTTATATTTCTATTTTACCTCCTCAATTTAGCATTATGGACAGGGAAAGACCTAATCTAAGATCTGCACAAAAATATTTAGCCTTCAAATTCATACCGTCATCGTAGCATGCATGGACTCGACTCATATGAATGGGATTTCCATGAAAAATATTGTGGGCCGAAAATGGGTGATCACTGTACATTTCTCTTCTGTTTCCTATTTATATTTCTATTTTACCTCCTCAATTTATCATTATGGACAGGGAAAGACCTAATCTAAGTTCTGCACAAAAATATTTAGCCTTCAAATTCATACCGTCATCGTAGCATGCATGGACTCGACTCATATGACTGGGATTTCCATGAAAAAGATTGTGGGCAGAAAATGGGTGATCACTGTACATTTCTCTTCTGTTTCCTATTTATATTTATATTTTACCTCCTTAATTTAGCATTATGGACAGGGAAAGACCTAATCTAAGATTTGCACAAAAATATTTAGCCTTCAAATTCATTCCGTCATCGTAGCATGCATGGACTCGACTCATATGACTGAGATTTCCATGAAAAAGTTTGTGGGCAAAAAATGTGTGATCACTGTACATTTCTCTTCTGTTTCCTATTTATATTTCTATTTTACCTCCTCAATTTAGCATTATGGACAGGGAAAGACCTAATCTAAGATCTGCACAAAAATATTTAGCCTTCAAATTCATGCCGTCATTGTAGCATGCATGGACTCGACTCATATGAATGGGATTTCCATAAAAAAGATTGAGGGCCGAAAATGGGTGATCACTGTACATTTCTCTTCTGTTTCCTATTTATATTTCTATTTTACCTCCTCAATTTATCATTATGGACAGGGAAAGAACTAATCTAAGATCTGCACAAAAATATTTAGCTTTCAAATTCATACCGTCATCGTAGCATGCATGGACTCGACTCATATGAATGGGATTTCCATGAAAAAGATTGCCGGCCGAAAATGGGTGATCACGCTACATTTCTCTTCTGTTTCCTATTTATATTTATATTTTACCTCCTCAATTGAGCATTATGGACAGGGAAAGACCTAATCTAAGATCTGCACAAAAATATTTAGCCTACAAATTCATACCGTGTTCGTAGCATGCATGGACTCGACTCATATGACTGGGATTTCCATGAAAAATATTGTGGGCAGAAAATGGGTGATCACTGTACATTTCTCTTCTGTTTCCTATTCATATTTATATTTTACCTCCTCAATTTAGCATTATGGACAGGGAAAGACCTAATCTAAGATCTGGACAAAAATATTTAGCCTTCAAATTCATACCGTGATCCTAGCATGCATGGACTCGACTCATATGACTGGGATTTCCATGAAAAATATTGTGGGCAGAAAATGGGTGATCACTGTACATTTCTCTTCTGTTTCCTATTTATATTTATATTTTACCTCCTCAATTTAGCATTATGGACAGGGAAAGACCTAATCTAAGATCTGCACAAAAATATTTAGCCTTCAAATTCATACCGTCAGTGTAGCATGCATGGGCTCGACTCATATGAATGGGATTTCCATGAAAAAGATTGTGGGCCGAAAATGGGTGATCACTGTATATTTTTATTCTGTTTCCTATTTATATTTCTATTTTACCTCCTCAATTTAGCATTATGGACAGGGAAAGACCTAATCTAAGATCTGCACAAAAATATTTAGCCTTCAAATTCATTCCGTCATCGTAGCATGCATGGACTCGACTCATATGACTGGGATTTCCATGAAAAAGATTGTGGGCAGAAAATGGGTGATCACTGTACATTTCTCTTCTGTTTCCTATTTATATTTCTATTTTACCTCCTCAATTTAGCATTATGGACAGGGAAAGACCTAATCTAAGATCTGCACAAAAAAATTTAGCTTTCAAATTCTTACCGTGATCGTAGCATGCATGGACTCGACTCATATGACTGGGATTTCCATGAAAAATATTGTGGGCAGAAAATGGGTGATCACTGTACATTTCTCTTCTGTTTCCTATTTATATTTATATTTTACCTCCTCAATTGAGCATTATGGACAGGGAAAGACCTAATCTAAGATCTGGTCAAAAGTATTTAGCTTTCAAATTCATACCGTCATCGTAGCATGCATGGACTCGACTCATATGAGTGGGATTTCCATGAAAAAGATTGTGGGCAGAAATTGGGTGATCACTGTACATTTCTCTTCTGTTTCCTATTTATATTTATATTTTACCTCCTTAATTTAGCATTATGGACAGGGAAAGACCTAATCTAAGATCTGCACAAAAATATTTAGCCTTCAAATTCATACCGTCATCGTAGCATGCATGGACTCGACTCATATGACTGGGATTTCCATGAAAAAGATTGTGGGCCGAAAATGGGTGATCACTGTACATTTCTCATCTGTTTCCTATTTATATTTCTATTTTACCTCCTCAATTTAGCATTATGGACAGGGAAAGACCTAATCTGAGATATGCACAAAAATATTTAGCCTTCAAATTCATACCGTGATCGTAGCATGCATGGACTCTACTCATATGAATGTGATTTCCATGAAAAATATTGTGGGCAGAAAATGGGTGATCACTGTACATTTCTCTTCTGTTTCCTATTTATATTTATATTTTACCTCCTCAATTTAGCATTATGGACAGGGAAAGACCTAATCTAATATCTGCACAAAAATATTTAGCCTTCAAATTCATACCGTGATCGTAGCATGCATGGACTCGACTCATATGACTGGGATTTCCATGAAAAATATTGTGGGCTGAAAATGGGTGATCACTGTACATTTCTCTTCTGTTTCCTATTTATATTTCTATTTTACCTCCTCAATTTATCATTATGGACAGGGAAAGACCTAATCTAAGTTCTGCATAAAAATATTTAGCCTTCAAATTCATACCGTCATCGTACCATGCATGGACTCGACTCATATGACTGGGATTTCCATGAAAAAGATTGTGGGCAGAAAATGGGTGATCACTGTACATTTCTCTTCTGTTTCCTATTTATATTTCTATTTTACCTCCTCAATTTAGCATTATGGACAGGGAAAGACCTAATCTAAGTTCTGCACAAAAATATTTAGCCTTCAAATTCATATCATGATCGTAGCATGCTTGTTCTCGACTCATATGACTGTGATTTCCATGAAAAAGATTGTGGGCAGAAAATGGGTGATAACTGTACATTTCTCTTCTGTTTCCTATTTATATTTATATTTTACATCCTCAATTTAGCATTATGGACAGGGAAATACTTAATCTAAGTTCTGCACAAAAATATTTAGCCTTCAAATTCATACCGTCATCGTAGCATGCATGGACTCGACTCATATGACTGGGATTTCCATGAAAAAGTTTGTGGGCAGAAAATGGGTGATCACTGTACATTTCTCTTCTGTTTCCTATTTCTATTTCTATTTTACCTCCTCAATTTAGCATTATGGACAGGGAAAGACCTAATCTAAGATCTGCACAAAAATATTTAGCCTTCAAATTCATACCGTGATCGTATCATGCATGGACTCGACTCATATGACTGGGATTTCCATGAAAAATATTGTGGGCCGAAAATGGGTGATCACTGTACATTTCTCTTCTGTTTCCTATTTATATTTCTATTTTACCTCCTCAATTTATCATTATGGACAGGGAAAGACCTAATCTAAGTTCTGCACAAAAATATTTAGCCTTCAAATTCATACCGTCATCGTAGCATGCATGGACTCGACTCATATGACTGGGATTTCCATGAAAAAGATTGTGGGCAGAAAATTGGTGATCACTGTACATTTCTCTTCTGTTTCCTATTTATATTTATATTTTACCTCCTTAATTTAGCATTATGGACAGGGAAAGACCTAATCTAAGATCTGCACAAAAATATTTAGCCTTCAAATTCATACCGTCATTGTAGCATGCATGGACTCGACTCATATGAATGGGATTTCCATGAAAAAGATTGTGGGCCGAAAATGGGTGATCACTGTACATTTCTCTTCTGTTTCCTATGTATATTTCTATTTTGCCTCCTCAATTTAGCATTATGGACAGGGAAAGATCTAATCTAAGATCTGCACAAAAATATTTATCCTTCAAATTCATCCCGTCATCGTAGCATGCATGGACTCGACTCATATGACTGAGATTTCCATGAAAAAGATTGTGGGCAAAAAATGGGTGATCACTGTACATTTCTCTTCTGTTTCCTATTTATATTTCTATTTTACCTCCTCAATTTAGCATTATGGACAGGGAAAGACCTAATCTAAGATCTGCACAAAAATATTTAGCCTTCAAATTCATACCGTGATCGTAGCATGCATGGACTCGACTCATATAACTGGGATTTCCATGAAATATATTGTGGGCAGAAAATGGGTGATCACTGTACATTTCTCTTCTGTTTCCTATTCATATTTCTATTTTACCTCCTCAATTTAGCATTATTGTCAGGGAAAGACCTAATCTAAGATCTGCACAAAAATATTTAGCCTTCAAATTCATACCGTGATCGTAGCATGGATGGACTCGACTCATATGACTGGGATTTCCATGAAAAATATTGTGGGCCGAAAATGGGTGATCACTGTACATTTCTCTTCTGTTTCCTATTTATATTTCTATTTTACCTCCTCAATTTAGCATTATGGTCAGGGAAAGACCTAATCTAAGATCTGCACAAAAATATTTAGCCTTCAAATTCATACCGTCATTGTAGCATGCATGGATTCGACTCATATGAATGGGATTTCCATGAAAAAGATTGAGGGCCGAAAATGGGTGATCACTGTACATTTCTCTTCTGTTTCCTATTTATATTTCTATTTTACCTCCTCAATTTATCATTATGGACAGGGAAAGAACTAATCTAAGATCTGCACAAAAATATTTAGCTTTCAAATTCATACCGTCATCGTCGCATGCATGGACTCGACTCATATGAATGGGATTTCCATGAAAAAGATTGCGGGCCGAAAATGGGTGATCACGCTACATTTCTCTTCTGTTTCCTATTTATATTTATATTTTACCTCCTCAATTGAGCATTATGGACAGGGAAAGACCTAATCTAAGATCTGCACAAAAATATTTAGCCTTCAAATTCATACCGTCATCGTAGCATGCATGGACTCGACTCATATGAATGTGATTTCCATGAAAAATATTGTGGGCAGAAAATGGGTGATCTCTGTACATTTCTCTTCTGTTTCCTATTTATATTTATATTTTACCTCCTCAATTTAGCATTATGGACAGGGAAAGACCTAATCTAATATCTGCACAAAAATATTTAGCCTTCAAATTCATACCGTGATCGTATCATGCATAGACTCGACTCATATGACTGGGATTTCCATGAAAAATATTGTGGGCCGAAAATGGGTGATCACTGTACATTTCTCTTCTGTTTCCTATTTATATTTCTATTTTACCTCCTCAATTTAGCATTATGGACAGGGAAAGACCTAATCTAAGTTCTGCACAAAAATATTTAGCCTTCAAATTCATACCATGATCGTAGCATGCTTGGACTCGACTCATATGACTGTGATTTCCATGAAAAAGATTGTGGGCAGAAAATGGGTGATAACTGTACATTTCTCTTCTGTTTCCTATTTATATTTATATTTTACCTCCTCAATTTAGCATTATGGACAGGGAAAGACCTAATCTAAGATCTGCACAAAAATATTTAGCCTTCAAATTCATACCGTCATCGTAGCATGCATGGACTCGACTCATATGACTGGGATTTCCATGAAAAAGATTGTGAGCAGAAAATGGGTGATCACTGTACATTTCTCTTCTGTTTCCTATTTATATTTATATTTTACCTCCTCAATTTAGCATTATGGACAGGGAAAGACCTAATCTAAGTTCTGCACAAAAATATTTAGCCTTCAAATTCATACCATGATCGTAGCATGCATGGACTCGACTCATATGACTGGGATTTCCATGAAAAATATTGTGGGCAGAAAATGGGTGATCACTGTACATTTCTCTTCTGTTTCCTATTTCTATTTCTATTTTACCTCCTCAATTTAGCATTATGGACAGGGAAAGACCGAATCTAAGATCTGCACAAAAATATTTAGCCTTCAAATTCATACCGTCATCGTAGCATGCATGGACTCGACTCATATGAATGGGATTTCCATGAAAAAGATTGAGGGCCGAAAATGGGTGATCAATGTACATTTCTCTTCTGTTTCCTATTTATATTTCTATTTTACCTCCTCAATTTATCATTATGGACAGGGAAAGAACTAATCTAAGATCTGCACAAAAATATTTAGAATTCAAATTCATACCGTCATCGTAGCATGCATGGACTCGACTCATATGAATGGGATTTCCATGAAAAAGTTTGCGGGCCGAAAATGGGTGATCACGCTACATTTCTCTTCTGTTTCCTATTTATATTTCTATTTTACCTCCTCAATTGAGCATTATGGACAGGGAAAGACCTAATCTAAGATCTGCACAAAAAAATTTAGCCTTCAAATTCATACCGTCATCGTAGCATTCATGGACTCGACTCATATGAATGTGATTTCCATGAAAAATATTGTGGGCAGAAAATGGGTGATCACTGTACATTTCTCTTCTGTTTCCTATTTATATTTATATTTTACCTCCTCAATTTAGCATTATGGACAGGGAAAGACCTAATCTAATATCTGCACAAAAATATTTAGCCTTCAAATTCATACCGTGATCGTATCATGCATGGACTCGACTCATATGACTGGGATTTCCATGAAAAATATTGTGGGCCGAAAATGGGTGATCACTGTACATTTCTCTTCTGTTTCCTATTTATATTTATATTTTACCTCCTCAATTTAGCATTATGGACAGGGAAAGAACTAATCTAAGATCTGCACAAAAATATTTAGCTTTCAAATTCATACCGTCATCGTAGCATGCATGGACTCGACTCATATGAATGGGATTTCCATGAAAAAGATTGCGGGCCGAAAATGGGTGATCACGCTATATTTCTCTTCTGTTTCCTATTTATATTTCTATTTTACCTCCTCAATTGAGCATTATGGACAGGGAAAGACCTAATCTAAGATCTGCACAAAAATATTTAGCCTTCAAATTCATACCGTCATCGTAGCATGCATGGACTCGACTCATATGACTGGGATTTCCATGAAAAATATTGTGGGCCGAAAATGGGTGATCACTGAACATTTCTCTTCTGTTTCCTATTTATATTTCTATTTTACCTCCTCAATTTAGCATTATGGACAGGGAAAGACCTAATCTAAGTTCTGCACAAAAATATTTAGCCTTCAAATTCATACCGTCATCGTAGCATGCATGGACTCGACTCATATGACTGGGATTTCTATGAAAAAGATTTTGGGCAGAAAATGGGTGATCACTGTACATTTCTCTTCTGTTTCCAATTTATATTTATATTTTACCTCCTTAATTTAGCATTATGGACAGGGAAAGACCTAATCTAAGATCTGCACAAAAATATTTAGCCTTCAAATTCATACCGTCATCGTAGCATGCATGGACTCGACTCATATGAATGGGATTTGCATGAAAAAGATTGTCGGCCGAAAATGGGTGATCACTGTACATTTCTCTTCTGTTTTCTATTTATATTTATATTTTACCTCCTCAATTTAGCCTTATGGACAGGGAAAGACCTAATCTAAGATCTGCACAAAAATATTTAGCCTTCAAATTCATACCGTCATCGTAGCATGCATTGACTCGTCTCATATGACTGGGATTTCCATGAAAAAGATTGTGGGCAGAAAATGGGTGATCACTGTACATTTCTCTTCTGTTTCCTATTTATATTTCTATTTTACCTCCTCAATTTAGCATTATGGACAGGGAAAGACCTAATCTAAGATCTGCACAAAAATATTTAGCCTTCAAATTCATACCTTGATCGTAGCATGCATGGACTCGACTCATATGACTGGGATTTCCATGAAAAATATTGTGGGCCGAAAATGGGTGATCACTGTACATTTCTCTTCTGTTTCCTATTTATATTTCTATTTTACCTCCTCAATTTAGCATTATGGACAGGGAAAGACCTAATCTAAGATCTGCACAAAAATATTTAGCCTTCAAATTCATACCGTCATTGTAGCATGCATGGACTCGACTCATATGAATGGGATTTCCATGAAAAAGTTTGTGGGCCGAAAATGGGTGATCACTGTACATTTCTCTTCTGTTTCCTTTTTATATTTCTATTTTACCTCCTCAATTTAGCATTATGGACAGGGAAAGACCTAATCTAAGATCTGCACAAAAATATTTAGCCTTCAAATTCATACCGTCATCGTAGCATGCATGGACTCGACTCATATGACTGGGATTTCCATGAAAAATATTGTGGGCAGAAAATGGGTGATCACTGTACATTTCTCTTCTGTTTCCTATTCATATTTCTATTTTACCTCCTCAATTTAGCATTATGGACAGGGAAAGACCTAATCTAAGATGTGCACAAAAATATTTAGCCTTCAAATTCATACCGTGATCGTAGCATGCATGGACTCGACTCATATGCCTGGGATTTCCATGAAAAATATTGTGGGCCGAAAATGGGTGATCACTGTACATTTCTCTTCTGTTTCCTATTTATATTTCTATTTTACCTCCTCAATTTAGCATTATGGACAGGGAAAGACCTAATCTAAGATCTGCACAAAAATATTTAGCCTTCAAATTCATACCGTCATTGTAGCATGCATGGACTCGACTCATATGAATGGGATTTCCATGAAAAAGTTTGTGGGCCGAAAATGGGTGATCACTGTACATTTCTCTTCTGTTTCCTTTTTATATTTCTATTTTACCTCCTCAATTTAGCATTATGGACAGGGAAAGACCTAATCTAAGATCTGCACAAAAATATTTAGCCTTCAAATTCATCCCGTGATCGTAGCATGCATGGATTCGACTCATAAGACTGGGATTTCCATGAAACATATTGTGGGCAGAAAATGGGTGATCACTGTACATTTCTCTTCTGTTTCCTATTTATATTTCTATTTTACCTCCTCAATTTATCATTATGGACAGGGAAAGACCTAATCTAAGATCTGCACAAAAATATTTAGCTTTCAAATTCATAGCGTCATCGTAGCATGCATGGACTCGACTCATATGAATGGGATTTGCATGAAAAAGATTGTCGGCCGAAAATGGGTGATCACTGTACATTTCTCTTCTGTTTCCTATTTATATTTCTATTTTACCTCCTCAATTTAGCATTATGGACAGGGAAAGACCTAATCTAAGATCTGCACATAAATATTTAGCGTTCAAATTCATACCATCATCGTAGCATGCATGGACTCGACTCATATGAATGGGATTTCCATGAAAAATATTGTGGGCAGAAAATGGGTGATCACTGTACATTTCTCTTCTGTTTCCTATTTCTATTTCTATTTTACCTCCTCAATTTAGCATTATGGACAGGGAAAGACCTAATCTAAGATCTGCACAAAAATATTTAGCCTTCAAATTCATTCCGTGATCGTAGCATGCATGGACTCGACTCATATGACTAGGATTTACATGAAAAATATTGTGGGCAAAAAATGGGTGATCACTGTACATTTCTCTTCTGTTTCCTATTTCTATTTCTATTTTACCTCCTCAATTTAGCATTATGGACAGGGAAAGACCTAATCTAAGATCTGCACAAAAATATTTAGCCTTCAAATTCATACCGCCATCGTAGCATGCATGGACTCGACTCATATGAATGGGTTTTCCATGAAAAAGATTGTGGGCCGAAAATGGGTGATCACTGTACATTTCTCTTCTGTTTTCTATTTATATTTATATTTTACCTCCTCAATTTAGCCTTATGGACAGGGAAAGACCTAATCTAAGATCTGCACAAAAATATTTAGCCTTCAAATTCATACCGTCATCGTAGCATGCATTGACTCGTCTCATATGACTGGGATTTCCATGAAAAAGATTGTGGGCAGAAAATGGGTGATCACTGTACATTTCTCTTCTGTTTCCTATTTATATTTCTATTTTACCTCCTCAATTTAGCATTATGGACAGGGAAAGACCTAATCTAAGATCTGCACAAAAATATTTAGCCTTCAAATTCATACCGCCATTGTAGCATGCATGGACTCGACTCATAAGAATGGGATTTCCATGAAAAAGTTTGTGGGCCGAAAATGGGTGATCACTGTACATTTCTCTTCTGTTTCCTTTTTATATTTCTATTTTACCTCCTCAATTTAGCATTATGGACAGGGAAAGACCTAATCTAAGATCTGCACAAAAATATTTAGCCTTCAAATTCATCCCGTGATCGTAGCATGCATGGATTCGACTCATAAGACTGGGATTTCCATGAAGAATATTGTAGGCAGAAAATAGATGATCACTGTACATTTCTCTTCTGTTTCCTATTTATATTTATATTTTACCTCCTCAATTTAGCATTATGGACAGGGAAAGACCTAATCTAAGATCTGCACAAAAATATTTAGCCTTCAATTTCATACCGTGATCGTAGCATGCATGGACTCGACTCATATGACTGGGATTTCCATGAAACATATTGTGGGCAGAAAATGGGTGATCACTGTACATTTCTCTTCTGTTTCCTATTTATATTTCTATTTTACCTCCTCAATTTATCATTATGGACAGGGAAAGACCTAATCTAAGATCTGCACAAAAATATTTAGCTTTCAAATTCATACCGTCATCGTAGCATGCATGGACTCGACTCATATGAATGGGATTTGCATGAAAAAGATTGTCGGCCGAAAATGGGTGATCACTGTACATTTCTCTTCTGTTTCCTATTTATATTTCTATTTTACCTCCTCAATTTAGCATTATGGACAGGGAAAGACCTAATCTAAGATCTGCACATAAATATTTAGCGTTCAAATTCATACCGTCATCGTAGCATGCATGGACTCGACTCATATGAATGGGATTTCCATGAAAAATATTGTGGGCAGAAAATGGGTGATCACTGTACATTTCTCTTCTGTTTCCTATTTCTATTTCTATTTTACCTCCTCAATTTAGCATTATGGACAGGGAAAGACCTAATCTAAGATCTGCACAAAAATATTTAGCCTTCAAATTCATACCGCCATCGTTGCATGCATGGACTCGACTCATATGAATGGGTTTTACATGAAAAAGATTGTGGGCCGAAAATGGGTGATCACTGTACATTTCTCTTCTGTTTTCTATTTATATATATATTTTACCTCCTCAATTTAGCCTTATGGACAGGGAAAGACCTAATCTAAGATCTGCACAAAAATATTTAGACTTCAAATTCATTCCGTGATCGTAGCATGCATGGACTCGACTCATATGACTAGGATTTACATGAAAAATATTGTGGGCAAAAAATGGGTGATCACTGTACATTTCTCTTCTGTTTCCTATTTATATTTCTATTTTACCTCCTCAATTTAGCATTATGGACAGGGAAAGACCAAATCTAAGATCTGCACAAAAATATTTAGCCTTCAAATTCCTACCGTCATCGTAGCATGCATGGACTCGACTCATATGAATGGGATTTCCATGAAAAAGATTGTGGGCAGAAAATGGGAGATCACTGTTCATTTCTCTTCTGTTTCCTATTTATATTTATATTTTACCTCCTCAATTTAGCATTATGCACTGGGAAAGACCTAATCTATATCTGCACAAAAATATTTAGCCTTCAAATTCATTCCGTCATCGTAGCATGCATGGACTCGACTCATATGAATGGGATATCCATGAAAAAGATTGTGGGCCGAAAATGGGTGATTACTGTACATTTCTCTTCTTTTTCCTATTTATATTTATATTTTATCTCGTCAATTTAGCATTATGGACAGGGAAAGACCTAATCTAATATCTGCACAAAAATATTTAGGCTTCAAATTCATACCGTGATCGTAGCATGCATGGCCTCGACTCATATGACTGGGATTTCCCTGAAAAAGATTGTGGGCAGAAAATGGGTGATCACTGTACATTTCTCTTCTGTATCCTATTTATATTTTTATTTTACATCCTCAATTTAGCATTATGGACAGGGAAAGACCTAATCTAATATCTGCACAAAAATATTTAGCCTTCAAATTCATACCGTCATCGTAGCATGCATGGACTCGACTCATATGACTGGGATTTCCATGAAAAAGATTGTGGGCCGAAAATGGGAGATCACTGTACATTTCTCTTCTGTTTCCTATTTCTATTTCTATTTTACATCCTTAATTTAGCATTATGGACAGGGAAAGACCTAATCTATATCTGCACAAAAATATTTTGCCTTCAAATTCATACCGTGATCGTAGCATGCATAGACTCGACTCATATGACTGGGATATCCATGAAAAAGTTTGTAGTCCGAAAATGGGTGATCACTGTACATTTCTAATCTGTTTTCTATTTATATTTATATTTTACTTCCTCAATTTAGCATTATGTACAGGCAAAGACCTAATCTAAGATCTGCACAAAAATATTTTGCCATCAAATACATAACGTGATCGTAGCATGCATGGACTCGACTCATATATCTGGGATTTCCATGAAAAAGATTGTGGGCACAAAATGGGTGATCACTGTACATTTCTCTTCTGTTTCATATTTATATTTCTATTTTACCTCCTCAATTTATTATTATGGACAGGCAAAGACCTAATCTAAGATCTGCAAAAAATATTTGGCCTTCAAATTCATACCGTGAACGTAGCATGCATGGACTCGACTCATATGACTGGGATTTCCATGAAAAAGATTGTAGGGAGAAAATGGGTGATCACTGTACATTTCTCTTCTGTTTCCTATTTATATTTATATTTTATTCCTCAATTTAGCATTATGGACAGGGAAAGAACTAATCTAAGATCTGCAAAAAAATATTTTGCCTTCAAATTCATACCGTGATCGTAGCATGCATGGACTCGACTCATATGACTGGGATTTCCATGAAAAATATTGTGGGCTTAAAATGGGAGATCACTGTACATTTCTCTTCTGTTTCCTATTTATATTTATATTTTACCTCCTCAATTTAGCACTATGGACAGGGAAAGACCTAATCTAAGATATGCACAAAAATATTTAGACTTCAAATTCATACCGTCATCGTAGCATGCATGGACTCGACTCATATGACTGGGATTTCCATGAAAAAGTTTGTGGGCAGAAAATGGGTGATCACTGTACATTTCTCTTCTGTTTCCTATTTATATTTCTATTTTACCTCCTCAATTTAGCATTATGGACAGGGAAAGACCTAATCTAAGTTCTGCACAAAAATATTTAGCCTTCAAATTCATACCGTGATCGTAGCATGCATGGACTCGACTCATATGACTGGGATTTCCATGAAAAACATTGTGGGCAGAAAATGGGTGATAACTGTACATTTCTCTTCTGTTTCCTATTTATATTTATATTTTACCTCCTCAATTTAGCATTATGGACAGGGAAAGACCTAATCTAAGATCTGCACAAAAATATTTAGCCTTCAAATTCATTCCTTCATCGTAGCATGCATGGACTCGACTCATATGAATGGGATTTCCATGAAAAAGATTGTGGGCCGAAAATGGGAGATGACTGTACATTTCTCTTCTGTTTCCTATTTCTATTTCTATTTTACATCCTCAATTTAGCATTATGTACAGGGAAAGACGTAATCTAAGATCCGCACAAAAATATTTAGCCTGCAAATTCATACCGTCATCGTAGCATGCATGGAATCGACTCATATGAATGGGATTTCCATGAAAAAGATTGTGGGCCGAAAATGGGTGATCACTGTACATTTCTCTTCTGTTTCCTATTTATATTTATATTTTACATTCTTAATTTAGCATTATGGACAGGGAAAGACCTAATCTATATCTGCACAAAAATATTTTGCCTTCAAATTCATACCGTGATCGTAGCATGCATGGACTCGACTCATATGACTGGGATATCCATGAAAAAGTTTGTGGGCCGAAAATGGGTGATCACTGTACATTTCTCTTCTGTTTCCTATTTATATTTCTATTTTATTCCTCAATTTAGCATTATGGACAGGGAAAGAACTAATCTAAGATCTGCAAAAAAATATTTTGCCTTCAAATTCATACCGTGATCGTAGCATGCATGGACTCGACTCATATGAGTGGGATATCCATGAAAAAGATTGTGGGCCGAAAATGGGTGATTACTGTACATTTCTCTTCTTTTTCCTATTTATATTTATATTTTACATCCTCAATTTAGCATTATGGACACGGAAAGACCTAATCTAATATCTGCACAAAAATATTTAGCCTTCAAATTCATGCCGTCATCGTAGCATGCATGGACTCGACTCATATGAATGGGATTTCCATGAAAAAGATTGTGGGCCGAAAATGGGATTTCCATGAAAAATATTGTGGGCAGAAAATGGGTGATCACAGTACATTTCTCTTCTGTTTCCTATTTATATTTATATTTAATCTCCTCAATTTAGCATTATGGACAGGCAAAGACCTAATCTAAGATCTGCAAAAAATATTTGGCCTTCAAATTCATACCGTGATCGTAGCATGCATGTACTCGACTCATATGACTGGGATTTCCATGAAAAAGGTAGTGGGCCCAAAATGGGTGATCACTGTACATTTCTCTTCTGTTTCCTATTTATATTTATATTTAATCTCCTCAATTTAGCGTTATGGACAGGGAAAGACTTAAACTAAGATCTGCACAAAAATATTTTGCCTTCAAATTCATACCGTGATCGTAGCATGCATGAACTCGACTCATATGACTGGGATTTCCATGAAAAAATTGTGGGTCGAAAATGGGTGAACACTGTACATTTATCTTCTGTTTCCTATTTATATTTATATTTTACCTCCGCAATTTAGCATTATGGACAGGGAAAGACCTAATCTAAGATCTGCACGAAAATATTTAACATTCAAATTCATACCGTCATCGTAGCATGCATGGACTCGACTCATATGAATGGGATTTCCATGAAAAATATTGTGGGCCGAAAATGGGTGATCATTGTACATTTCTCTTCTGTTTCCTATTAAATTTGTATTTTAACTCCTCAATTTAGCATTATGGACAGGGAAAGACATAATCTAAGATCTGCACAAAAATATTTTGCCTTCAAATTCATACCGTGATCGTAGCATGCATGGACTCGACTCATATGACTGGGATTTACATAAAGATTATTGTGGGCCGAAAATGGGTGATCACTGTACATTTCTCTTCTGTTTCCTATTTATATTTCTATGTTACTTCCTTCATTTAGCATTATGGACAGGGAAAGACCTAATCTAAGATCAGCACAAAAATATTTTGCCTTCAAATTCATACCGTCATCGTAGCATGCATGGATTAGACTCATATGACTGGGATTTCCATGAAAAAGTTTGTGGTAAGAAAATGGGTGATCACTGTACATTTCTCTTCTGTTTCCTATTAATTTTGTATTTTACCTCCTCAATTTAGCAATATGGACAAAGAAAGACCTAATCTAAGATCTGCACAAAAATATTTTGCCTTCAAATTCATACCGTGATCGTAGCATGCATGGACTCGACTCATATGACTGGGATTTCCATGAAAAAGATTGTGGGCTGAAAATGGGTGATCACTGTACATTTCTCTTCTGTTTCCTATTTCTATTTCTATTTTACCTCCTCAATTTAGCATTATCGACAGGGAAAGACCTAATCTAAGATCTGCACAAAAATATTTAGCCTTCAAATTCATACCGTGATCGTAGCATGCATGGAATCGACTCATATGACAGGGATTTCCATGAAAAATATTGTGGGCAGAAAATGGGTGATCACTGTACATTTCTCTTCTGTTTCCTATTTATATTTCTATTTTACCTCCTCAATTTAGCATTATGGACAGGGAAAGACCTAATCTAAGATCTGCACAAAAATATTTTGCCTTCAAATTCATACCGTCATCGTAGCATGCATGGACTCGACTCATATGAATGGGATTTCCATGAAATAGATTGTGGGCCGAAAATGGGTGATCACTCTACATTTCTCTTCTGTTTCCTATTTATATTTATATTTTAACTCCTCAATTTAGCATTATGGACAGGGAAAGACCTAATCTAAGATCTGCACAAAAATATTTTGCCTTCAAATTCATACCGTCATCGTAGCATGCATGGAATCGACTCATATGAATGGGATTTCCATGAAATAGATTGTGGGCCGAAAATGGGTGATCACTCTACATTTCTCTTCTGTTTCCTATTTATATTTATATTTTACCTCCTCAATTTAGCATTATGGACAGGGAAACACCTAATCTAAGATCTGCACAAAAATATTTTGCCTTCAAATTCATACCGTCATCGTAGCATGCATGGAATCGACTCATATGAATGGGATTTCCATGAAAAAGATTGTGGGCCGAAAATGGGTGATCACTGTACATTTCTCTTCTGTTTTCTATTTATATTTATATTTAACCTCCTCAATTTATCATTATGGAGAGGGAAAGACCTAATCTAAGATCTGCACAAAAATATTTTGCCTTCAAATTCATACCGTGATCGTAGCATGCATGGATTCGACTCATATGAATGCGATTTCCATGAAAAAGGTTGAGGGCCGAAAATGGGTGATCACTGTACATTTCTCTTCTGTTTCCTATTTATATTTATATTTTACCTCCTCAATTTAGTATTATGGACAGTGAAAGACCTAATCTATGATCTGCAAAAAAATATTTTGCCTTCAAATTCATACCGTGATCGTAGCATGCATGTACTCGACTCATATGACTGGGATTTCAATGAAAAATATTGTGGGCAGAAAATGGGTGATCACTGTACATTTCTCTTCTGTCTCCTACTTATATTTCTATTTTACCACCTCAATTTAGCATTATGGACAGGGAAAGACCTAATCTAAGATCTGCACTAAAATATTTTGCCATCAAATTCATACCGTGAACGTAGCATGCATGGACTCGACTCATATGACTGGGATTTCCGTGAGAAATATTGTGGGCAGGAAATGGGTGATCACTGTACATTTCTCTTCTGTTTCCTATTTATATTTCTATTTTACCTACTCAATTTAGCATTATGGACAGGGAAAGACCAAATCTAAGAACTGCACACAAATATTTTGCATTCAAATTCATACCGTCATCGTAGCATGCATGGACGCGACTCATATGACTGGGATTTCCATGAAAAATATTGTGGGCCGAAAATGGGGGATCGCTGTACATTTCTCTTCAGTTTCCTATTTATAATTCTATTTTCCCTCCTCAATTTAGCATTATGGACAGGGAAAGACCTAATCGAAGATCTGTACAAAAATATTTAGCCTTTAAATTCATACCATCATCGTAGCATGCATGGACTCGACTCATATGAATGGGATTTCCATGAAAAAGATTGTGGGCCGAAAATGGGTGATCACTATACATTTCTCTTCTGTTTCCTATTTATATTTATATTTTACCTCCTCAATTTAGCAATATGGACAGGGAAAGACCTAATCAAAGATCTGCACAAAAATATTTAGCCTTCAAATTCATACCGTCATCGTAGCATGCATGGACTTGACTCATATGAATGGGATTTCCATGAAAAAGATTGTGGGCCGAAAATGGGTGATCACTGTACATTTCTCTTCTGTTTCCTATTTATATTTATATTTTACCTCCTCAATTTAGCATTATGGACAGGGAAAGACCTAATCTAAGATCTGTACAAAAATATTTAGCCTTCAGATTCATACCATCATCGTAGCATGCATGGACTTGACTCATATGAATGGGATTTCCATGAAAAAGATTGTGGGCCGAAAATGGGTGATCACTGTACATTTCTCTTCTGTTTCCTATTTATATTTCTATTTTACCTCCTCAATTTAGCATTATGTACAGGGAAAGACCTAATCTAAGATCTGCACAAAAATATTTAGCCTTCAAATTCATACCGTGATCGTAGCATGCATGGACTCGACTCATATGACTGGGATTTCCATGAAAACTATTGTGGGCAGAAAATGGTTGATCACTGTACATTTCTCTTCTGTTTCCTATTTATATTTATATTTTACCCCCTCAATTTAGCATTATGGACAAGGAAAGACCTAATCTAAGATCTGCACAAAATTATTTAGCCTTCAAATTCATACCGTCATCGTAGCATTCATGGACTTGACTCATATGAATGGGATTTCCATGAAAAAGATTGTGAGCCGAAAATGGGTGATCACTGTATATTTCTCTTCTGTTTCCTATTTATATTTCTATTTTACCTCCTCAATTTAGCATTATGGACAGGGAAAGACCTAATCTAAGATCTGCACAAAAATATTTAGCCTTCAAATTCATACCGTCAGCGTAGCATGCATGGACTCGACTCATATGAATGGGATTTCCATGAAAAAGATTGTGGGCCGAAAATGGGGGATCACTGTACATTTCTCTTCTGTTTCCTATTTATATTTATATTTTACCACCTCAATTTAACATTATGGACAGGGAAAGACCTAATCTAAGATCTGCACAAAAATATTTAGCC
Source organism: Acanthosepion lycidas (assembly GCA_963932145.1). Classification (NCBI taxonomy): domain Eukaryota; kingdom Metazoa; phylum Mollusca; class Cephalopoda; order Sepiida; family Sepiidae; genus Acanthosepion; species Acanthosepion lycidas. The sequence continues at coordinate 254,841 of OZ010604.1, read as the reverse complement.
TTCAAATTCATACCGTCATCGTAGAATGCATGGACTCGACTCATATGAATGGGATTTCCATGAAAAAGATTGTGGGCCGAAAATGGGTGATCACTGTACATTTCTCTTCTGTTTCCTATTTATATTTCTATTTTACCTCCTCAATTTAGCATTATGGACAGGGAAAGGCCTAATCTAAGGTCTGCACAAAAATATTTAGCCTTCAAATTCATACCGTCATCGTAGCATGCATGGACTCGACTCATATGACTGGGATTTCCATGAAAACTATTGTGGGCAGAAAATGGTTGATCACTGTACATTTCTCTTCTGTTTCCTATTTATATTTATATTTTACCCCCTCAATTTAGCATTATGGACAAGGATAGACCTAATCTAAGATCTGCACAAAATTATTTAGCCTTCAAATTCATACCGTCATCGTAGCATTCATGGACTTGACTCATATGAATGGGATTTCCATGAAAAAGATTGTGAGCCGAAAATGGGTGATCACTGTATATTTCTCTTCTGTTTCCTATTTATATTTATATTTTACCTCCTCAATTTAGCATTATGGACAGGGAAAGACCTAATCTAAGATCTGCACAAAAATATTTAGCCTTCAAATTCATACCGTCAGCGTAGCATGCATGGACTCGACTCATATGAATGGGATTTCCATGAAAAAGATTGTGGGCCGAAAATGGGGGATCACTGTACATTTCTCTTCTGTTTCCTATTTATATTTATATTTTACCACCTCAATTTAACATTATGGACAGGGAAAGACCTAATCTAAGATCTGCACAAAAATATTTAGCCTTCAAATTCATACCGTCATCGTAGAATGCATGGACTCGACTCATATGAATGGGATTTCCATGAAAAAGATTGTGGGCCGAAAATGGGTGATCACTGTACATTTCTCTTCTGTTTCCTATTTATATTTCTATTTTACCTCCTCAATTTATCATTATGGACAGGGAAAGGCCTAATCTAAGGTCTGCACAAAAATATTTAGCCTTCAAATTCATACCGTCATCGTAGCATGCATGGACTCGACTCATATGAATGGGATTTCCATGAAAAAGATTGTGGGCCGAAAATGGGTGGTCACTGTACATTTCTCTTCTGTTTCCTATTTATATTTATATTTTACCTCCTCAATTTAGCATTATGGACAGAGAAAGACCTAATCTAAGATCTGCACAAAAATATTTAGCCTTCAAATTCATACCGTCATCGTAGCATGCATGGACACGACTCATATGAATGGGATTTCCATGAAAAAGATTGTGGGCAAAAAATGGGTGATCACTGTACATTTCTCTTCTGTTTCCTATTTATATTTCTATTTTACCTCCTCAATTTAGCATTATGGACAGGGAAAGACCTAATCTAAGATCTGCACAAAAATATTTAGCCTTCAAATTCATACCGTCAGCGTAGCATGCATGGACTCGACTCATATGAATGGGATTTCCATGAAAAAGATTGTGGGCCGAAAATGGGGGATCACTGTACATTTCTCTTCTGTTTCCTATTTATATTTATATTTTACCACCTCAATTTAGCATTATGGACAGGGAAAGACCTAATCTAAGATCTGCACAAAAATATTTAGCCTTCAAATTCATACCGTCATCGTAGAATGCATGGACTCGACTCATATGAATGGGATTTCCATGAAAAAGATTGTGGGCCGAAAATGGGTGATCACTGTACATTTCTCTTCTGTTTCCTATTTATATTTATATTTTACATCCTCAATTTAGCATTATGGACAGGGAAAGACCTAATCTAAGATCTGCACAAAAATATTTAGCCTTCAAATTCATACCGTCATCGTAGCATGCATGGACTCGACTCATATGAATGGGATTTCCATGAAAAAGATTGTGGGCAAAAAATGGGTGATCACTGTACATTTCTCTTCTGTTTCCTATTTATATTTCTATTTTACCTCCTCAATTTAGCATTATGGACAAGGAAAACCTAATCTAAGATCTGCACAAAAATATTTAGCCTTCAAATTCATACCGTCATCGTAGCACACATGGACTCGACTCATATGAATGGGATTTCCATGAAAAAGATTGTGAGCCGAAAATGGGTGATCACTGTACATTTCTCTTCTGTTTCCTATTTATATTTCTATTTTACCTCCTCAATTTAGCATTATGGACAGGGAAAGACCTAATCTAAGATCTGCACAAAAATATTTAGCCTTCAAATTCATACCGTGATCGTAGCATGCATGGACTCGACTCATATGACTGGGATTTCCATGAAAACTATTGTGGGCAGAAAATGGTTGATCACTGTACATTTCTCTTCTGTTTCCTATTTATATTTCTATTTTACCTCCTCAATTTAGCATTATGAACAGGGAAAGACCTAATCTAAGATCTGCACAAAAATATTTACCCTTCAAATTCATACCGTCATCGTAGCATGCATGGACTTGACTCATATGAATGGGATTTTCATGAAAAAGATTGTGAGCCGAAAATGGTTGATCACTGTACATTTCTCTTCTGTTTCCTATTTATATTTCTATTTTACCTCCTCAATTTAGCATTATGGACAGGGAAAGACCTAATCTAAGATCTGCACAAAAATATTTAGCCTTCAAATTCATACCGTCAGCGTAGCATGCATGGACTCGACTCATATGAATGGGATTTCCATGAAAAAGATTGTGGGCCGAAAATGGGTGATCACTGTACATTTCTCTTCTGTTTCCTATTTATATTTATATTTTACCACCTCAATTTAGCATTATGGACAGTGAAAGACCTAATCTAAGATCTGCACAAAAATATTTAGCCTTCAAATTCATACCGTCATCGTAGCATGCATGGACACGACTCATATGAATGGGATTTCCATGAAAAAGATTGTGGGCAAAAAATGGGTGATCACTGTACATTTCTCTTCTGTTTCCTATTTATATTTCTATTTTACCTCCTCAATTTAGCATTATGGACAGGGAAAGACCTAATCTAAGATCTGCACAAAAATATTTAGCCTTCAAATTCATACCGTCAGCGTAGCATGCATGGACTCGACTCATATGAATGGGATTTCCATGAAAAAGATTGTGGGCCGAAAATGGGGGATCACTGTACATTTCTCTTCTGTTTCCTATTTATATTTATATTTTACCACCTCAATTTAGCATTATGGACAGGGAAAGACCTAATCTAAGATCTGCACAAAAATATTTAGCCTTCAAATTCATACCGTCATCGTAGAATGCATGGACTCGACTCATATGAATGGGATTTCCATGAAAAAGATTGTGGGCCGAAAATGGGTGATCACTGTACATTTCTCTTCTGTTTCCTATTTATATTTATATTTTACATCCTCAATTTAGCATTATGGACAGGGAAAGACCTAATCTAAGATCTGCACAAAAATATTTAGCCTTCAAATTCATACCGTCATCGTAGCATGCATGGACTCGACTCATATGAATGGGATTTCCATGAAAAAGATTGTGGGCAAAAAATGGGTGATCACTGTACATTTCTCTTCTGTTTCCTATTTATATTTCTATTTTACCTCCTCAATTTAGCATTATGGACAAGGAAAACCTAATCTAAGATCTGCACAAAAATATTTAGCCTTCAAATTCATACCGTCATCGTAGCACACATGGACTCGACTCATATGAATGGGATTTCCATGAAAAAGATTGTGAGCCGAAAATGGGTGATCACTGTACATTTCTCTTCTGTTTCCTATTTATATTTCTATTTTACCTCCTCAATTTAGCATTATGGACAGGGAAAGACCTAATCTAAGATCTGCACAAAAATATTTAGCCTTCAAATTCATACCGTGATCGTAGCATGCATGGACTCGACTCATATGACTGGGATTTCCATGAAAACTATTGTGGGCAGAAAATGGTTGATCACTGTACATTTCTCTTCTGTTTCCTATTTATATTTCTATTTTACCTCCTCAATTTAGCATTATGAACAGGGAAAGACCTAATCTAAGATCTGCACAAAAATATTTACCCTTCAAATTCATACCGTCATCGTAGCATGCATGGACTTGACTCATATGAATGGGATTTTCATGAAAAAGATTGTGAGCCGAAAATGGTTGATCACTGTACATTTCTCTTCTGTTTCCTATTTATATTTCTATTTTACCTCCTCAATTTAGCATTATGGACAGGGAAAGACCTAATCTAAGATCTGCACAAAAATATTTAGCCTTCAAATTCATACCGTCAGCGTAGCATGCATGGACTCGACTCATATGAATGGGATTTCCATGAAAAAGATTGTGGGCCGAAAATGGGTGATCACTGTACATTTCTCTTCTGTTTCCTATTTATATTTATATTTTACCACCTCAATTTAGCATTATGGACAGTGAAAGACCTAATCTAAGATCTGCACAAAAATATTTAGCCTTCAAATTCATACCGTCATCGTAGAATGCATGAACTCGACTCATATGAATGGGATTTCCAAGAAAAAGACTGTGGGCCGAAAATGGGTGATCACTGTACATTTCTCTTCTGTTTCCTATTTATATTTATATTTTACCTCCTCAATTTAGCATTATGGACAGGGAAAGACCTAATCTAAGATCTGCACAAAAATATTTTGCCTTCAAATTCATACCGTCATCGTAGCATGCATGGACTCGACTCATATGAATGGGATTTCCATGAAAAAGATTGTGGTCAAAAAATGGGTGATCACTGTACATTTCTCTTCTGTTTCCTATTTATATTTCTATTTTACCTCCTCAATTTAGCATTATGGACAAGGAAAACCTAATCTAAGATCTGCACAAAAGTATTTAGCCTTCAAATTCATACCGTCATCGTAGCATACATGGACTCGACTCAAATGAATGGGATTTCCATGAAAAAGATTGTGGGCCGAAAATGGGTGGTCACTGTACATTTCTCTTCTGTTTCCTATTTATATTTATATTTTACCTCCTCAATTTAGCATTATGGACAGGGAAAGACCTAATCTAAGATCTGCACAAAAATATTTAGCCTTCAAATTCATACCGTCATCGTAGCATACATGGACTCGACTCATATGAATGGGATTTCCATGAAAAAGATTGTGAGCCGAAAATGGGTGATCACTGTACATTTCTCTTCTGTTTCCTATTTATATTTCTATTTTACCTCCTCAATTTAGAATTATGGACAGGGAAAGACCTAATCTAAGATCTGCACAAAAATATTTAGCCTTCAAATTCATACCGTGATCGTAGCATGCATGGACTCGACTCATATGACTGGGATTTCCATGAAAACTATTGTGGGCAGAAAATGGTTGATCACTGTACATTTCTCTTCTGTTTCCTATTTATATTTATATTTTACCTCCTCAATTTAGCATTATGGACAGGGAAAGACCTAATCTAAGATCTGCACAAAAATATTTACCCTTCAAATTCATACCGTCATCGTAGCATGCATGGACTTGACTCATATGAATGGGATTTCCATGAAAAAGATTGTGAGCCGAAAATGCTTGATCACTGTACATTTCTCTTCTGTTTCCTATTTATATTTCTATTTTACCTCCTCAATTTAGCATTATGGACAGGGAAAGACCTAATCTAAGATCTGCACAAAAATATTTAGCCTTCAAATTCATACCGTCATCGTAGCATGCATCGACTCGACTCATATGAATGGGATTTCCATGAAAAAGATTGTGGGCCGAAAATGGGTGATCACTGTACATTTCTCTTCTGTTTCCTATTTATATTTATATTTTACCACCTCAATTTAGCATTATGGACAGGGAAAGACCTCATCTAAGATCTGCACAAAAATATTTAGCCTTCAAATTCATACCCTCATCGTAGAATGCATGAACTCGACTCATATGAATGGGATTTCCAAGAAAAAGACTGTGGGCCGAAAATGGGTGATCACTGTACATTTCTCTTCTGTTTCCTATTTATATTTATATTTTACCTCCTCAATTTAGCATTATGGACAAGAAAAACCTAATCTAAGATCTGCACAAAAATATTTAGCCTTCAAATTCATACCGTCATCGTAGCATGCATGGACTCGACTCATATGAATGGGAGTTCCATGAAAAAGTTTGTGGGCCGAAAATGGGTGATCATTGTACATTTCTCTTCTCTTGCCTATTTATATTTATATTTTACCTCCTCAATTTAGCATGGGGGATCACTGTACATTTCTCTTCTGTTTCCTATTTATATTTCTATTTTACCTCCTCAATTTAGCAATATGGACAGGGAAAGACCTAATCTAAGATCTGCACAAAAATATTTAGCCTTCAATCTCATACCGTCATTGTAGCATGCATGGACTCGACTCATATGAATGGGAATTCCATGAAAGAGATTGTGGGCCGAAAATGGGTGATCACTGTACATTTCTTTTCTGTTTCCTATTTATATTTCTATTTTACCTCCTCAATCTAGCATTATGGACAGGGAAAGACTTAATCTAAGACCTGCACAAAAATATTTAGCCTTCAAATTCATACCGTGATCGTAGCATGCATGGACTCGACTCATATGAATGGGATTTCCATGATAAAGATTGTGGGCCGAAAATGGGTGAACACTGTACATTTATCTTCTGTTTCCTATTTATATTTCTATTTTGCCTCCTCAATTTAGCATTATGGACAGGGAAAGACCTAATCTAAGATCTTCACAAAAATATTTAGAATTCAAATTCATACCGTGATCGTAGCATGCATGGACTCGACTCATATGACTGGGATTTCCATGAAAAAGATGGTGGGCAGAAAATAGGTGATCACTGTACATTTCTCTTCTGTTTCCTATTTATATTTATATTTTACCTCCTCAATTTAGCATTATGTACAGGGAAAAACCTAATCTAAGATCTGCACAAAAATATTTATCCTTCGAATTCATACCGTCATCGTAGCATGCATGGACTCGACTCATATGAATGGGATTTCCATGAAAAAGATTGTGGGCCGAAAATGGGTGATCACTGTACATTTCTCTTCTGTTTCCTATTTATATTTATATTTTACCTCCTCAATTTAGCATTATGGACAGGGAAAGACCTAATCTAAGATCTTCACAAAAATATTTAGCCTTCAAATTCATACCGTCATCGTAGCATGCATGGACTCGACTCATATGAATGGGATTTCCATGAAAAAGATTGTGGGCCGAAAATGGGTGATCACTGTACATTTCTCTTCTGTTTCCTATGTATATTTCTATTTTACCACCTCAATTTAGCATTATGGACAGGGAAAGACCTAATCTAAGATCTGCACAAAAATATTTAGCCTTCAAATTCATACCGTCATCGTAGCATGCATGGACTCGACTCATATGAATGGGATTTCCATGAAAAAGATTCTGGGCCGAAAACGGGTGATCACTGTACATTTCTCTTCTGTTTCCTATTTATATTTCTATTTTACCTCCTCAATTTAGCATTATGGACAGGGAAAGACCTAATCTAATATCTGCACAAAAATATTTTGCCTTCAAATTCATACCGTCATCGTAGCATGCATGGACTCGACTCATATGAATGGGATTTCCATGAAAAAGATTGTGGGCCGAAAATGGGTGATCACTGTACATTTCTCTTCTGTTTCCTATTGATATTTCTATTTTACCTCCTCAATTTAGCATTATGGACAGGGAAAGACCTAATCTAAGATCTGCAAAAAAATATTTTGCCTTCAAATTCATACCGTCATCGTAGCATGCATGGACTCGACTCATATGAATGGGATTTCCATGAAAAAGATTGTGGGCCGAAAATGGGTGATCACTGTACATTTCTCTTTTTTCCTATTTATATTTCTATTTTACCTCCTCAATTTAGCATTATGGACGGGGAAAAACCTAATCTAAGATCTGCACAAAAATATTTAGCCTTCAAATTCATACCGTCATCGTAGCATGCATGGACTCGACTCATATGAATGGGATTTCCATGAAAAAGATTATGGGCCGAAAATGGGTGATCACTGTACATTTCTCTTCTGTTTCCTATTTATATTTCTATTTTACCTCCTCAATTTAGCATTATGGACAGGGAAAGACCTAATCTAAGATCTGCAAAAAAATATTTTGCCTTCAAATTCATACCGTCATCGTAGCATGCATGGACTCGACTCATATGAATGGGATTTCCATGAAAAAGATTGTGGGCCGAAAATGGGTGATCACTGTACATTTCTCTTTTTTCCTATTTATATTTCTATTTTACCTCCTCAATTTAGCATTTTGGACGGGGAAAAACCTAATCTAAGTTCTGCACAAAAATATTTAGCCTTCAAATTCATACCGTCATCGTAGCATGCATGGACTCGACTCATATGAATGGGATTTCCATGAAAAAGATTATGGGCCGAAATGGGTGATCACTGTACATTTCTCTTCTGTTTCCTATTTATATTTCTATTTTACCTCCTCAATTTAGCATTATGGACAGGGAAAGACCTAATCTAAGATCTGCAAAAAAATATTTTGCCTTCAAATTCATACCGTCATCGTAGCATGCATGGACTCGACTCATATGAATGGGATTTCCATGAAAAAGATTGTGGGCCGAAAATGGGTGATCACTGTACATTTCTCTTCTGTTTCCTATTCATATTTCTATTTTACCTCCTCAATTTAGCATTATGGACAGGGAAAGACCTAATCTAAGATCTGCACAATAATATTTAGCCTTCAAATTCATACCTTGATCGTAGCATGCATGGACTCGACTCATATGAATGGGATTTCCATGAAAAATATTGTGGGCCGAAAATGGGTGATCACTGTACATTTCTCTTCTGTTTCCTATTTATATTTATATTTTACCTCCTCAATTTAGCATTATGGATAGGGAAAGACCTAATCTAAGATCTGCAAAAAAATATTTAGCCTTCAACTTCATACCGTCATTGTAGCATGCATGGACTCGACTCATATGAATGGGATTTCCATGAAAGAGATTGTGGGCCGGAAATGGGTGATCACTGTACATTTCTCTTCTGTTTCCTATTTATATTTATATTTTACCTCCTCAATTTAGCATTATGGACAGGGAAAGACCTAATCTAAGATCTGCACAAAAATATTTAGCCTTCAAATTCATACCGTGATCGTAGCATGCATGGTCTCGACTCATATGAATGGGATTTCCAAGAAAAAGATTGTGGGCTGAAAATGGGTGATCACTGTACATTTCTCTTCTGCTTCCTATTTATATTTATATTTTACCTCCTCAATTTAGCATTATGGACAGGGAAAGACATAATCTAAGATCTGCACAAAAATATTTAGCCTTCAAATTCATACCGTCATCGTAGCATGCATGGACTCGACTCATATGAATGGGATTTCCATGAAAAAGATTGTGGGCAAAAAATGGGTGATCACTGTACATTTCTCTTCTGTTTCCTATTTATATTTATATTTTACTCCTCAATTTAGCATTATGGACAAGGAAAACCTAATCTAAGATCTGCACAAAAATATTTAGCCTTCAAATTCATACCGTCATCGTAGCATACATGGACTCGACTCAAATGAATGGGATTTCCATGAAAAAGATTGTGGGCCGAAAATGGGTGGTCACTGTACATTTCTCTTCTGTTTCCTATTTATATTTATATTTTACCTACTCAATTTAGCATTATGGACAAGGAAAACCTAATCTAAGATCTGCACAAAAATATTTAGCCTTCAAATTCATACCTTGAGCGTAGCATGCATGGACTCGACTCATATGAATGGGATTTCCATGAAAAATATTGTGGGCCGAAAATGGGTGATCACTGTACATTTCTCTTCTGTTTCCTATTTATATTTCTATTTTACCTCCTCAATTTAACATTATGGATAGGGAAAGACCTAATCTAAGATCTGCACAAAAATATTTAGCCTTCAATCTCATACCGTCATTGTAGCATGCATGGACTCGACTCATATGAATGGGATTTCCATGAAAGAGATTGTGGGCCGAAAATGGGTGATCACTGTACATTTCTTTTCTGTTTCCTATTTATATTTCTATTTTACCTCCTCAATCTAGCATTATGGACAGGGAAAGACTTAATCTAAGACCTGCACAAAAATATTTAGCCTTCAAATTCATACCGTGATCGTAGCATGCATGGACTCGACTCATATGAATGGGATTTCCATGATAAAGATTGTGGGCCGAAAATGGGTGATCACTGTACATTTCTCTTCTGTTTCCTATTTATATTTCTATTTTGCCTCCTCAATTTAGCATTATGGACAGGGAAAGACCTAATCTAAGATCTGGACAAAAATATTTAGCCTTCAAATTCATACCGTGATCGTAGCATGCATGGACTCGACTCATATGACTGGGATTTCCATGAAAAAGATGGTGGGCAGAAAATAGGTGATCACTGTACATTTCTCTTCTGTTTCCTATTTATATTTCTATTTTACCTCCTCAATTTAGCATTATGGACAGGGAAAGACCTAATCTAATATCTGCACAAAAATATTTTGCCTTCAAATTCATACCGTCATCCTAGCATGCATGGACTCGACTCATATGAATGGGATTTCCATGAAAAAGATTGTGGGCCGAAAATGGGTGATCACTGTACATTTCTCTTCTGTTTCCTATTTATATTTCTATTTTACCTCCTCAATTTAGCATTATGGACAGGGAAAGACCTAATCTAAGATCTGCAAAAAAATATTTTGCCTTCAAATTCATACCGTCATCGTAGCATGCATGGACTCGACTCATATGAATGGGATTTCCATGAAAAAGATTGTGGGCCGAAAATGGGTGATCACTGTACATTTCTCTTCTGTTTCCTATTCATATTTCTATTTTACCTCCTCAATTTAGCATTATGGACGGTGAAAAACCTAATCTAAGATCTGCACAAAAATATTTAGCCTTCAAATTCATACCGTCATCGTAGCATGCATGGACTCGACTCATATGAATGGGATTTCCATGAAAAAGATTATGGGCCGAAAATGGGTGATCACTGTACATTTCTCTTCTGTTTCCTATTTATATTTCTATTTTACCTCCTCAATTTAGCATTATGGACAGGGAAAGACCTAATCTAAGATCTGCAAAAAAATATTTTGCCTTCAAATTCATACCGTCATCGTAGCATGCATGGACTCGACTCATATGAATGGGATTTCCATGAAAAAGATTGTGGGCCGAAAATGGGTGATCACTGTACATTTCTCTTCTGTTTCCTATTCATATTTCTATTTTACCTCCACAATTTAGCATTATGGACAGGGAAAGACCTAATCTAAGATCTGCACAATAATATTTAGCCTTCAAATTCATACCTTGATCGTAGCATGCATGGACTCGACTCATATGAATGGGATTTCCATGAAAAATATTGTGGGCCGGAAATGGGTGATCACTGTACATTTCTCTTCTGTTTCCTATTTATATTTCTATTTTACCTCCTCAATTTAGCATTATGTACAGGGAAAGACCTAATCTAAGATCTGCACAAAAATATTTAGCCTTCAAATTCATACCGTCATCGTAGCATGCATGGACTCGACTCATATGAATGGGATTTCCATGAAAAAGATTGTGGGCCGAAAATGGGTGATCACTGTACATTTCTCTTCTGTTTCCTATTTATATTTATATTTTACCTCCTCAATTTAGCATTATGGACAGGGAAAGACCTAATCTAAGATCTTCACAAAAATATTTAGCCTTCAAATTCATGCCGTCATCGTAGCATGCATGGACTCGACTCATATGAATGGGATTTCCATGAAAAAGATTGTGGGCCGAAAATGGGTGATCACTGTACATTTCTCTTTTTTCCTATTTATATTTCTATTTTACCTCCTCAATTTAGCATTATGGACGGGGAAAAACCTAATCTAAGATCTGCACAAAAATATTTAGCCTTCAAATTCATACCGTCATCGTAGCATGCATGGACTCGACTCATATGAATGGGATTTCCATGAAAAAGATTATGGGCCGAAAATGTGTGATCACTGTACATTTCTCTTCTGTTTCCTATGTATATTTCTATTTTACCACCTCAATTTAGCATTATGGACAGGGAAAGACCTAATCTAAGATCTGCACAAAAATATTTAGCCTTCAAATTCATACCGTCATCGTAGCATGCAGGGACTCGACTCATATGAATGGGATTTCCATGAAAAAGATTCTGGGCCGAAAATGGGTGATCACTGTACATTTCTCTTCTGTTTCCTATTTATATTTATATTTTACCTCCTCAATTTAGCATTATGGACAAGGAAAGACCTAATCTAATATCTGCACAAAAATATTTTGCCTTCAAATTCATACCGTCACCGTAGCATGCATGGACTCGACTCATATGAATGGGATTTCCATGAAAAATATTGTGGGCCGAAAATGGGTGATCACTGAACATTTCTCTTCTGTTTCCTATTCATATTTCTATTTTACCTCCTCAATCTAGCATTATGGACAGGGAAAGACCGAATCTGAGACCTGCACAAAAATATTTAGCCTTCAAATTCATACCGTCATCGTAGCATGCATGGACTCGACTCATATGAATGGGATTTCCAAGAAAAAGATTGTGGGCCGAAAATGGGTGATCACTATACATTTATCTTCTGTTTCCTATTTATATTTCTATTTTACCTCCTTAATTTAGCATTATGGACAGGGAAAGACCTAATCTCAGATCTGCACAAAAATATTTTGACTTCAAATTCATACCGTGATCGTAGCATGCATGGACTCGACTCATATGACTGGGATTTCCATGAAAAAGTGTCTGGGCCGAAAATGTGTGATCATTGTACATTTCTCTACGGTTTCCTATTTATATTTATATTTTACCTCCTCAATTTAGCATTATGGACAGGGAAAGACCTAATCTAAGCTCTGCAAAAAAATATATTGTCTTCAAATTCCTACCGTGATCGTAGCATGCATGGACTCAACTCATATGACTGGGATTTCCATGAAAAAGATTGTGGGCAGAAAATGTGTGATCACTGTACATTTCTCTTCTGTTTCCTATTTATATTTCTATCTTATCTCCTTAATTTAGCATTATGGACAGGGAAAGACATAATCTAAGCTCTGCAAAAAAATATATTGTCTTCAAATTCCTACCGTGATCGTAGCATGCATGGACTCGACTCATATGACTGGGATTTCCATGAAAAATATTGTGGGCAGAAAATGGGTGATCACTGTACATTTCTCTTCTGTTTCCTATTTATATTTCTATTTTACCTCCTCAATTTAGCATTATGGACAAGGAAAGACCTAATCTAAGATCTGCAAAAAAATATTTATCCTTCAAATTCATACCGTCATCGTAGCATGCATGGACTCGACTCATATGAATGGGATTTCCATGAAAAAGATTGTCGGCCGAAAATGGGTGATCACCGTACCTTTCTCTTCTGTTTCCTATTTATATTTATATTTTACCTTCTCAATTTAGCATTATGGACAGGGAAAGACCTAATCTAAGATCTGCACAAAAATATTTAGCCTTCAAATTCATACCGACATCGTAGCATGCATGGACTCGACTCATATGAATGGGATTTCCATGTTAAAGATTGTGGGCCGAAAATGGGTGATCACTGTACATTCCTCCTCTGTTTCCTATACATATTTCTATTTTACCTCCTCAATTTAGCATTATGGACAGGGAAAGACCTAATCTAAGATCTGCACAAAAATATTTTGCCTTCAAATTCATACCGTCATCGTAGCATGCATGGACTCGACTCATATGACTGGGATTTCCATGAAAAATATTGTGGGCCGAAAATGGGTGATCACTGTACATTTCTCTTCTGTTTCCTATTTATATTTCTATTTTACCTCCTCAATTTAGCATTATGGACAGGGAAAGACCTAATCTAATATCTGCACAAAAATATTTTGCCTTCAAATTCCTACCGTGATCGTAGCATGCATGGACTCGACTCATATGACTGGGATTTCCATGAAAAAGATTGTGGGCAGAAAATGGGTGATCACTGTACATTTCTCTTCTGTTTCCTATTTATATTTCTATCTTATCTCCTTAATTTAGCATTATGGACAGGGAAAGACCTAATCTAAGATCTGCAAAAAAATATTTTGTCTTCAAATTTATACCGTGATCCTAGCATGCATGGACTCGACTCATATGACTGGGATTTCAATGAAAAAGATTGTGGTCCGAAAATGGGTGATCACTGTACATTTCTCTTCTGTTTCCTATTTATATTTTTATTTTACCTCCTCAATTTAGCATTATGGACAGGGAAAGACATAATCTAAGATCTGCAAAAAAATATATTTTCTTGAAATTCATACCGTGATTGTAGCATGAATGGACTCGACTCATATGACTGGGATTTCCATGAAAAAGTTTGTGGGCTGAAAATGGGTGATCACTGTACATTTCTCTTCTGTTTCCTATTTATATTTCTATCTTATCTCCTTAATTTAGCATTATGGACAAGGAAAGACCTAATCTAAGATCTGCAAAAAAATATATTGTCTTCAAATTCATACTGTGATCGTAGCATGCATGGACTCGACTCATATGACTGGGATTTCCATGAAAAAGTTTGTGGGCTGAAAATGGGTGATCACTGTACATTTCTCTTCTGTTTCCTATTTATATTTATATTTTATTTCCTCAATTTAGCATTATGGACAGGGAAAGACCTAATATAAGCTCTGCAAAAAAATATTTTGCCTTCAAATTCATACCGTGATCGTAGCATGCATGGACTCGACTCATATGACTGGGATTTCCATGAAAATGATTGTGGGCAGAAAATGGGTGATCACTGTACATTTCTCTTCTGTTTCCTATTTATATTTCTATCATATCTCCTTAATTTAGCATTATGGACAGGGAGAGACATAATCTAAGATCTGCAAAAAAATATATTGTCTTGAAATTCATACCGTGATTGTAGCATGAATGGACTCGACTCATATGACTGGGATTTCCATGAAAAAGATTGTGGGCAGAAAATGGTTGATCACTCTACATTTCTCTTCTGTTTCCTATTTATATTTCTATCTTATCTACTTAATTTAGCATTATGGACAGGGAAAGACCTAATCTAAGCTCTGCCAAAAAATATATTGTCTTCAAATTCCTAGCGTGATCGTAGCATGCATGGACTCGACTCATATGACTGGGATTTCCATGAAAAAGATTGTGGGCAGAAAATGGGTGATCACTGTACATTTCTCTTCTGTTTCCTATTTATATTTCTATCTTATCTCCTTAATTTAGCATTATGGACAAAGAAAGACATAATCTAAGTTCTGCAAAAAAATATATTGTCTTCAAATTCCTACCGTGATCGTAGCATGCATGGACTCGACTCATATGACTGGGATTTCCATGAAAATGATTGTGGGCAGAAAATTGGTGATCACTGTACATTTCTCTTCTGTTTCCTATTTATATTTATATTTTACCTCCTTAATTTAGCATTATGGACAGGGAAAGACCTAATCTAAGATCTGTAAAAAAATATTTTGCCTTCAAATTCATACCGTGATCGTAGCATGCATGGACTCGACTCATATGACTGGGATTTCCATGAAAACGTTTGTGCGCTGAAAATGGGTGATCAATGTACATTTCTCTTCTGTTTCCTATTTATATTTATATTTTATTTCCTCAATTTAGCATTATGGACAGGGAAAGACCTAATATAAGCTCTGCAAAAAAATATTTTGCCTTCAAATTCATACCGTGATCGTAGCATGCATGGACTCGACTCATATGACTGGGATTTCCATGAAAAAGATTGTGGGCTGAAAATGGGTGATCACTGTACATTTCTCTTCTGTTTCCTATTTATATTTATATTTTATTTCCTTAATTTAGCATTATGGACAGGGAAAGAGCTAATCTAAGATCTGCAAAAAAATATTTATCCTTCAAATTCATACCGTGATCGTAGCATGCATGGACACGACTCATATGACTGGGATTTCCATGAAAAACATTGTGGGCAGAAAATGGGTGATCACTGTACATTTCTCTTCTGTTTCCTATTTATATTTATATTTTATTTCCTTAATTTAGCATTATGGACAGGGAAAGACCTAATCTAAGATCTGCACAAAAATATTTTGCCTTCAAATTCATACCGTGATCGTAGCATGCATGGACTCGACTCATATGACTGGGATTTCCATGAAAAAGATTGTGGGCAGAAAATGGTTGATCACTGTACATTTCTCTTCTGTTTCCTATTTATATTTTTATTTTACCTCCTCAATTTAGCATTATGGACAGGGAAAGACATAATCTAAGATCTGCAAAAAAATATATTTTCTTGAAATTCATACCGTGATTGTAGCATGAATGGACTCGACTCATATGACTGGGATTTCCATGAAAAAGTTTGTGGGCTGAAAATGGGTGATCACTGTACATTTCTCTTCTGTTTCCTATTTATATTTCTATCTTATCTCCTTAATTTAGCATTATGGACAAGGAAAGACCTAATCTAAGATCTGCAAAAAAATATATTGTCTTCAAATTCATACTGTGATCGTAGCATGCATGGACTCGACTCATATGACTGGGATTTCCATGAAAAAGTTTGTGGGCTGAAAATGGGTGATCACTGTACATTTCTCTTCTGTTTCCTATTTATATTTATATTTTATTTCCTCAATTTAGCATTATGGAAAGTGAAAGACCTAATCTAAGCTCTGCAAAAAAATATTTTGCCTTCAAATTCATACCGTGATCGTAGCATGCATGGACTCGACTCATATGACTGGGATTTCCATGAAAAAGATTGTGGGCAGAAAATGGGTGATCATTGTACATTTCTCTTCTGTTTCCTATTACTATATCTATTTTACTTCCTTAATTTAGCATTATGGACAGGGAAAGACCTAATCTAAGATCTGCAAAATAAAATTTTGCCTTCAAATTCATACCGTGATCGTAGCATTCATGGACTCGACTCATATGTCTGGGATTTCCATGAAAAAGATTGTGGGCAGAAAATGGGTGATCACTGTACATTTCTCTTCTGTTTCCTACTTATATTTCTATTTTGCCTCCTCAATTTAGCATTATGGATAGGGAAAGACCTAATCTAAGCTCTGCACAAAAATATTTTGCCTTCAATTTCATACCGTAATCGTAGCATGCATGGACTCGACTCATATGACTGGGATTTCCATGAAAAAGATTGTGGTCAGAAAATGGGTGATCACTGTACATTTCTCTTCTGTTTCCTATTTATATTTATATTTTATTTCCTCAATTTAGCATTATGGACAGGGAAAGACCTAATATAAGCTCTGCAAAAAAATATTTTGCCTTCAAATTCATACCATGATCGTAGCATGCATGGACTCGACTCATATGACTGGGATTTCCATGAAAAAGATTGTGGGCTTAAAATGGGTGATCACTGTACATTTCTCTTCTGTTTCCTATTTATATTTCTATTTTGCTTCCTCAATTTAGCATTATGGACAGGGAAAGACATAATCTAAGATCTGCAAAAAAATATATTGTCTTGAAATTCATACCGTGATTGTAGCATGAATGGACTCGACTCATATGACTGGGATTTCCATGAAAAAGATTGTGGGCAGAAAATGGGTGATCACTGTACATTTCTCTTCTGTTTCCTATTTATATTTCTATCTTATCTCCTTAATTTAGCATTATGGACAGGGAAAGACCTAATCTAAGCTCTGCAAAAAAATATATTGTCTTCAAATTCCTACCGTGATCGTAGCATGCATGGACTCGACTCATATGACTGGGATTTCCATGAAAAAGATTGTGGGCAGAAAATGGGTGGTCACTGTACATTTCTCTTCTTTTTCCTATTTATATTTCTATCTTATCTCCTTAATTTAGCATTATGGACAGGGAAAGACCTAATCTAAGCTGTGCAAAAAAAATATATTGTCTTCAAATTCCTACCGTGATCGTAGCATGCATGGACTCGACTCATATGACTGGGATTTCCATGAAAAAGATTGTGGGCAGAAAATGGGTGATCACTGTACATTTCTCTTCTGTTTCCTATTTATATTCATATTTTATTTCCTCAATTTAGCATTATGGACAGTGAAAGACCTAATCTAAGCTCTGCAAAAAAATATTTTGCCTTCAAATTCATACCGTGATCGTAGCATGCATGGACTAGACTCATATGTCTGGGATTTCCATGAAAAAGATTGTGGGCCGAAAATGGGTGATCACTGTACATTTCTCTTCTGTTTCCTACTTATATTTCTAATTTGCCTCCTCAATTTAGCATTATGGATAGGGAAAGACCTAATCTAAGCTCTGCACAAAAATATTTTGCCTTCAATTTCATACCGTGTTCGTAGCATGCATGGAATCGACTCATATGACTGGGATTTCCAGGAAAAAGATTGTGGGCAGAAAATGGGTGATCACTGTACATTTCTCTTCTGTTTCCTATTTATATTTCTATCTTATCTCCTTAATTTAGCATTATGGACAGGGAAAGACCTAATCTAAGATCTGCAAAAAAATATTTTGTCTTCAAATTCAAACCGTGATCGTAGCATGCATGGACTCGACTCATATGACTGGGATTTCAATGAAAAAGATTGTGGGCCGAAAATGGGTGATCACTGTACATTTCTCTTCTGTTTCCTATTTATATTTCTATTTTACCTCCTCAATTTAGCATTATGGACAGTGAAAGACATAATCTAAGATCTGCAAAAAAATATATTGTCTTGAAATTCATACCGTGATTGTAGCATGAATGGACTCGACTCATATGACTGGGATTTCCATGAAAAAGATTGTGGGCAGAAAATGGGTGATCACTGTACATTTCTCTTCTGTTTCCTATTTATATTTCTATCTTATCTCCTTAATTTAGCATTATGGACAGGGAAAGACCTAAACTAAGCTTTGCAAAAAAATATATTGTCTTCAAATTCCTACCGTGATCGTAGCATGCATGGACTCGACTCATATGGCTGGGATTTCCATGAAAAAGATTGTGGGCAGAAAATGGGTGATCACTGTACATTTCTCTTCTGTTTCCTATTTATATTTCTATTTTACCTCCTTAATTTAGCATTATGGACAGGGAAAGACCTAATCTAAGATCTGCAAAAAAATATTTTGCCTTCAAATTCATACCGTGATCGTAGCATGCATGGACTCGACTCATATGACTGGGATTTCCATGAAAAAGTTTGTGGGCTAAAAATGGGTGATCACTGTACATTTCTCTTCTGTTTCCTATTTATATTTATATTTTATTTCCTCAATTTAGCATTATGGACAGGGAAAGACCTAATATAAGCTCTGCAAAAAAATATTTTGCCTTCAAATTCATACCGTGATCGTAGCATGCATGGACTCGACTCATATGATTGGGATTTCCATGAAAAAGATTGTGGGCAGAAAATGGGTGATCACTGTACATTTCTCTTCTGTTTCCTATTTATATTTCTATCATATCTCCTTAATTTAGCATTATGGACAGGGAAAGACATAATCTAAAATCTGCAAAAAAATATATTGTCTTGAAATTCATACCGTGATCGTAGCATGCATGGACTCGACTCATATGACTGGGATTTCCATGAAAAAGATTGTGGGCTGAAAATGGGTGATCACTGTACATTTCTCTTCTGTTTCCTATTTATATTTATATTTTATTTCCTTAATTTAGCATGATGGACAGGGAAAGACCTAATCTAAGATCTGCACAAAAATATTTTGCCTTCAAATTCATACCGTGATCGTAGCATGCATGGACTCGACTCATATGACTGGGATTTCCATGAAAAAGATTGTGTGCAGAAAATGGGTGATCACTGTACATTTCTGTTCTGTTTCCTATTTATATTTATATTTTATTTCCTCAATTTCGCATTATGGACAGTGAAAGACCTAATCAAAGCTCTGCAAAAAAATATTTTGCCTTCAAATTCATACCGTGATCGTAGCATGCATGGACTAGACTCATATGTCTGGGATTTCCATGAAAAAGATTGTGGGCAGAAAATGGATGATCACTGTACATTTCTCTTCTGTTTCCTATTAATATATCTATTTTACTTCCTGAATTTAGCATTATGGAGAGGGAAAGACCTAATCTAAGATCTGCAAAAAAATATTTTGCCTTCAAATTCATACCGTGATCGTAGCATGAATGGACTCGACTCATATGACTGGGATTTCCATGAAAAATATAGTGGGCAGAAAGTGGGTGATCACCGTACATTTCTCTTCTGTTTCCTATTACTGTATCTATTTTACTTCCTTAATTTAGCATTATGGACAGGGAAAGACCTAATCTAAGATGTGCAAAAAAATATTTTGCCTTCAAATTCCTACCGTGATCGTAGCATGCATGGACTCGACTCATATGACTGGGATTTCCATGAAATAGATTGTGGGCAGAAATGGGTGATCACTGTACATTTCTCTTCTCTTTCCTATTTATATTTCTATCTTATCTCCTTAATTTAGCATTATGGACAGTGAAAGACCTAATCTAAGCTCTGCAAAAAAATATATTGTCTTCAAATTCCTACCGTGATCGTAGCATGCATGGACTCGACTCATATGACTGGGATTTCCATGAAAAAGATTGTCGGCTGAAAATGGGTGATCACTGTACATTTCTCTTCTGTTTCCTATTTATATTTATATTTTATTTCCACAATTTAGCATTATGGACAGGGAAAGACCTAATATAAGAACTGCAAAAAAATATTTTGCCTTCAAATTTATACCGTGATCCTAGCATGCATGGACTCGACTCATATGACTGGGATTTCAATGAAAAAGATTGTGGGCCGAAAATGGGTGATCAATGTACATTTCTCTTCTGTTTCCTATTTATATTTATATTTTATTTCCTCAATTTAGCATTATGGACAGGGAAAGACCTAATATAAGCTCTGCAAAAAAATATTTTGCCTTCAAATTCATACCGTGATCGTAGCATGCATGGACTCGACTCATATGACTGGGATTTCCATGAAAATGATTGTGGGCAGAAAATTGGTGATCACTGTACATTTCTCTTCTGTTTCCTATTTATATTTCTATTTTACCTCCTTAACTTAGCATTATGGACAGGGAAAGACTTAATCTAAGATCTGTAAAAAAATATTTTGCCTTCAAATTCATACCGTGATCGTAGCATGCATGGACTCGACTCATATGACTGGGATTTCCATGAAAACGTTTGTGCGCTGAAAATGGGTGATCAATGTACATTTCTCTTCTGTTTCCTATTTATATTTATATTTTATTTCCTCAATTTAGCATTATGGACAGGGAAAGAACTAATATAAGCTCTGCAAAAAAATATTTTGCCTTCAAATTCATACCGTGATCGTAGCATGCATGGACTCGACTCATATGACTGGGATTTCCATGAAAAAGATTGTGGGCTGAAAATGGGTGATCACTGTACATTTCTCTTCTGTTTCCTATTTATATTTATATTTTATTTCCTTAATTTAGCATTATGGACAGGGAAAGAGCTAATCTAAGATCTGCAAAAAAATATTTATCCTTCAAATTCATACCGTGATCGTAGCATGCATGGACACGACTCATATGACTGGGATTTCCATGAAAAACATTGTGGGCAGAAAATGGGTGATCACTGTACATTTCTCTTCTGTTTCCTATTTATATTTATATTTTATTTCCTTAATTTAGCATTATGGACAGGGAAAGACCTAATCTAAGATCTGCACAAAAATATTTTGCCTTCAAATTCATACCGTGATCGTAGCATGCATGGACTCGACTCATATGACTGGGATTTCCATGAAAAAGATTGTGGGCAGAAAATGGGTGATCACTGTACATTTCTCTTCTGTTTCCTATTTATATTTATATTTTATTTCCTCAATTTAGCATTATGGAAAGTGAAAGACCTAATCTAAGCTCTGCAAAAAAATATTTTGCCTTCAAATTCATACCGTGATCGTAGCATGCATGGACTCGACTCATATGACTGGGATTTCCATGAAAAAGATTGTGGGCAGAAAATGGGTGATCATTGTACATTTCTCTTCTGTTTCCTATTACTATATCTATTTTACTTCCTTAATTTAGCATTATGGACAGGGAAAGACCTAATCTAAGATCTGCAAAATAAAATTTTGCCTTCAAATTCATACCGTGATCGTAGCATTCATGGACTCGACTCATATGTCTGGGATTTCCATGAAAAAGATTGTGGGCAGAAAATGGGTGATCACTGTACATTTCTCTTCTGTTTCCTACTTATATTTCTATTTTGCCTCCTCAATTTAGCATTATGGATAGGGAAAGACCTAATCTAAGCTCTGCACAAAAATATTTTGCCTTCAATTTCATACCGTAATCGTAGCATGCATGGACTCGACTCATATGACTGGGATTTCCATGAAAAAGATTGTGGTCAGAAAATGGGTGATCACTGTACATTTCTCTTCTGTTTCCTATTTATATTTATATTTTATTTCCTCAATTTAGCATTATGGACAGGGAAAGACCTAATATAAGCTCTGCAAAAAAATATTTTGCCTTCAAATTCATACCATGATCGTAGCATGCATGGACTCGACTCATATGACTGGGATTTCCATGAAAAAGATTGTGGGCTTAAAATGGGTGATCACTGTACATTTCTCTTCTGTTTCCTATTTATATTTCTATTTTGCTTCCTCAATTTAGCATTATGGACAGGGAAAGACATAATCTAAGATCTGCAAAAAAATATATTGTCTTGAAATTCATACCGTGATTGTAGCATGAATGGACTCGACTCATATGACTGGGATTTCCATGAAAAAGATTGTGGGCAGAAAATGGGTGATCACTGTACATTTCTCTTCTGTTTCCTATTTATATTTCTATCTTATCTCCTTAATTTAGCATTATGGACAGGGAAAGACCTAATCTAAGCTCTGCAAAAAAATATATTGTCTTCAAATTCCTACCGTGATCGTAGCATGCATGGACTCGACTCATATGACTGGGATTTCCATGAAAATGATTGTGGGCAGAAAATGGGTGATCACTGTACATTTCTCTTCTGTTTCCTATTTATATTTATATTTTACCTCCTTAATTTAGCATTATGGACAGGGAAAGACCTAATCTAAGCTCTGCAAAAAAATATTTTGCCTTCAAATTCATACCGTGATCGTAGCATGCATGGACTCGACTCATATGACTTTCCATTAAAAAGATTGTGGGCAGAAAATGGGTGATCACTGAACATTTCTCTTCTGTTTCCTATTTATATTTCTATCATATCTCCTTAATTTAGCATTATGGACAGGGAAAGACCTAATCTAAGCTCTGCAAAAAAATATTTTGCCTTCAAATTCATACCGTGATCGTAGCATGCATGGACTCGACTCATATGACTGGGATTTCCATCAAAAAGATTGTGGGCAGAAAATGGGTGATCACTGTACATTTCTCTTCTGTTTCCTATTTATATTTCTATCATATCTCCTTAATTTAGCATTATGGACAGGGAGAGACATAATCTAAGATCTGCAAAAAAATATATTGTCTTGAAATTCATACCGTGATTGTAGCATGAATGGACTCGACTCATATGACTGGGATTTCCATGAAAAAGATTGTGGGCAGAAAATGGGTGATCACTCTACATTTCTCTTCTGTTTCCTATTTATATTTCTATCTTATCTACTTAATTTAGCATTATGGACAGGGAAAGACCTAATCTAAGCTCTGCCAAAAAATATATTGTCTTCAAATTCCTAGCGTGATCGTAGCATGCATGGACTCGACTCATATGACTGGGATTTCCATGAAAAAGATTGTGGGCAGAAAATGGGTGATCACTGTACATTTCTCTTCTGTTTCCTATTTATATTTCTATCTTATCTCCTTAATTTAGCATTATGGACAGGGAAAGACCTAATCTAAGTTCTGCAAAAAAATATATTGTCTTCAAATTCCTACCGTGATCGTAGCATGCATGGACTCGACTCATATGACTGGGATTTCCATGGAAATGATTGTGGGCAGAAAATTGGTGATCACTGTACATTTCTCTTCTGTTTCCTATTTATATTTATATTTTACCTCCTTAATTTAGCATTATGGACAGGGAAAGACCTAATCTAAGATCTGTAAAAAAATATTTTGCATTCAAATTCATACCGTGATCGTAGCATGCATGGACTCGACTCATATGACTGGGATTTCCATGAAAACGTTTGTGCGCTGAAAATGGGTGATCAATGTACATTTCTCTTCTGTTTCCTATTTATATTTATATTTTATTTCCTCAATTTAGCATTATGGACAGGGAAAGACCTAATATAAGCTCTGCAAAAAAATGTTTTGCCTTCAAATTCATACCGTGATCGTAGCATGCATGGACTAGACTCATATGACTGGGATTTCCATGAAAAAGATTGTGGGCTGAAAATGGGTGATCACTGTACATTTCTCTTCTGTTTCCTATTTATATTTATATTTTATTTCCTTAATTTAGCATTATGGACAGGGAAAGAGCTAATCTAAGATCTGCAAAAAAATATTTATCCTTCAAATTCATACCGTGATCGTAGCATGCATGGACACGACTCATATGACTGGGATTTCCATGAAAAACATTGTGGGCAGAAAATGGGTGATCACTGTACATTTCTCTTCTGTTTCCTATTTATATTTATATTTTATTTCCTTAATTTAGCATTATGGACAGGGAAAGACCTAATCTAAGATCTGCACAAAAATATTTTGCCTTCAAATTCATACCGTGATCGTAGCATGCATGGACTCGACTCATATGACTGGGATTTCCATGAAAAAGATTGTGGGCAGAAAATGGGTGATCACTGTACATTTCTCTTCTGTTTCCTATTTATATTTATATTTTATTTCCTCAATTTAGCATTATGGAAAGTGAAAGACCTAATCTAAGCTCTGCAAAAAAATATTTTGCCTTCAAATTCATACCGTGATCGTAGCATGCATGGACTCGACTCATATGACTGGGATTTCCATGAAAAAGATTGTGGGCAGAAAATGGGTGATCATTGTACATTTCTCTTCTGTTTCCTATTTATATTTCTATTTTACCTCCTCAATTTAGCATTATGGATAGGGAAAGACCTAATCTAAGCTCTGCACAAAAATATTTTGCCTTCAATTTCATACCGTAATCGTAGCATGCATGGACTCGACTCATATGACTGGGATTTCCATGAAAAAGATTGTGGTCAGAAAATGGGTGATCACTGCACATTTCTCTTCTGTTTCCTATTACTATATCTATTTTACTTCCTTAATTTAGCATTATGGACAGGGAAAGACCTAATCTAAGATCTGCAAAATAAAATTTTGCCTTCAAATTCATACCGTGATCGTAGCATTCATGGACTCGACTCATATGTCTGGGATTTCCATGAAAAAGATTGTGGGCAGAAAATGGGTGATCACTGTACATTTCTCTTCTGTTTCCTACTTATATTTCTATTTTGCCTCCTCAATTTAGCATTATGGATAGGGAAAGACCTAATCTAAGCTCTGCACAAAAATATTTTGCCTTCAATTTCATACCGTAATCGTAGCATGCATGGACTCGACTCATATGACTGGGATTTCCATGAAAAAGATTGTGGTCAGAAAATGGGTGATCACTGTACATTTCTCTTCTGTTTCCTATTTATATTTATATTTTATTTCCTCAATTTAGCATTATGGACAGGGAAAGACCTAATATAAGCTCTGCAAAAAAATATTTTGCCTTCAAATTCATACCATGATCGTAGCATGCATGGGCTCGACTCATATGACTGGGATTTCCATGAAAAAGATTGTGGGCTTAAAATGGGTGATCACTGTACATTTCTCTTCTGTTTCCTATTTATATTTCTATTTTGCTTCCTCAATTTAGCATTATGGACAGGGAAAGACATAATCTAAGATCTGCAAAAAAATATATTGTCTTGAAATTCATACCGTGATTGTAGCATGAATGGACTCGACTCATATGACTGGGATTTCCATGAAAAAGATTGTGGGCAGAAAATGGGTGATCACTGTACATTTCTCTTCTGTTTCCTATTTATATTTCTATCTTATCTCCTTAATTTAGCATTATGGACAGGGAAAGACCTAATCTAAGCTGTGCAAAAAAATATATTGTCTTCAAATTCCTACCGTGATCGTAGCATGCATGGACTCGACTCATATGACTGGGATTTCCATGAAAAAGATTGTGGGCAGAAAATGGGTGATCACTGTACATTTCTCTTCTGTTTCCTATTTATATTCATATTTTATTTCCTCAATTTAGCATTATGGACAGTGAAAGACCTAATCTAAGCTCTGCAAAAAAATATTTTGCCTTCAAATTCATACCGTGATCGTAGCATGCATGGACTAGACTCATATGTCTGGGATTTCCATGAAAAAGATTGTGGGCCGAAAATGGGTGATCACTGTACATTTCTCTTCTGTTTCCTACTTATATTTCTAATTTGCCTCCTCAATTTAGCATTATGGATAGGGAAAGACCTAATCTAAGCTCTGCACAAAAATATTTTGCCTTCAATTTCATACCGTGATCGTAGCATGCATGGAATCGACTCATATGACTGGGATTTCCAGGAAAAAGATTGTGGGCAGAAAATGGGTGATCACTGTACATTTCTCTTCTGTTTCCTATTTATATTTCTATCTTATCTCCTTAATTTAGCATTATGGACAGGGAAAGACCTAATCTAAGATCTGCAAAAAAATATTTTATCTTCAAATTCAAACCGTGATCGTAGCATGCATGGACTCGACTCATATGACTGGGATTTCAATGAAAAAGATTGTGGGCCGAAAATGGGTGATCACTGTACATTTCTCTTCTGTTTCCTATTTATATTTCTATTTTACCTCCTCAATTTAGCATTATGGACAGTGAAAGACATAATCTAAGATCTGCAAAAAAATATATTGTCTTGAAATTCATACCGTGATTGTAGCATGAATGGACTCGACTCATATGACTGGGATTTCCATGAAAATGATTGAGGGCAGAAAATGGGTGATCACTGTACATTTCTCTTCTGTTTCCTATTTATATTTCTATTTTACCTCCTTAATTTAGCATTATGGACAGGGAAAGACCTAATCTAAGATCTGCAAAAAAATATTTTGCCTTCAAATTCATACCGTGATCGTAGCATGCATGGACTCAACTCATATGACTGGGATTTCCATGAAAAAGTTTGTGGGCTAAAAATGGGTGATCACTGTACATTTCTCTTCTGTTTCCTATTTATATTTATATTTTATTTCCTCAATTTAGCATTATGGACAGGGAAAGACCTAATATAAGCTCTGCAAAAAAATATTTTGCCTTCAAATTCATACCGTGATCGTAGCATGCATGGACTCGACTCATATGACTGGGATTTCCATGAAAAAGATTGTGGGCAGAAAATGGGTGATCACTGTACATTTCTCTTCTGTTTCCTATTCATATTTCTATCATATCTCCTTAATTTAGCATTATGGACAGGGAAAGACATAATCTAAAATCTGCAAAAAAATATATTGTCTTGAAATTCATACCGTGATCGTAGCATGCATGGACTCGACTCATATGACTGGGATTTCCATGAAAAAGATTGTGGGCTGAAAATGGGTGATCACTGTACATTTCTCTTCTGTTTCCTATTTATATTTATATTTTATTTCCTTAATTTAGCATGATGGACAGGGAAAGACCTAATCTAAGATCTGCACAAAAATATTTTGCCTTCAAATTCATACCGTGATCGTAGCATGCATGGACTCGACTCATATGACTGGGATTTCCATGAAAAAGATTGTGTGCAGAAAATGGGTGATCACTGTACATTTCTGTTCTGTTTCCTATTTATATTTATATTTTATTTCCTCAATTTCGCATTATGGACAGTGAAAGACCTAATCTAAGCTCTGCAAAAAAATATTTTGCCTTCAAATTCATACCGTGATCGTAGCATGCATGGACTAGTCTCATATGTCTGGGATTTCCATGAAAAAGATTGTGGGCAGAAAATGGGTGATCACTGTACATTTCTCTTCTGTTTCCTATTAATATATCTATTTTACTTCCTGAATTTAGCATTATGGAGAGGGAAAGACCTAATCTAAGATCTGCAAAAAAATATTTTGCCTTCAAATTCATACCGTGATCGTAGCATGAATGGACTCGACTCATATGACTGGGATTTCCATGAAAAATATAGTGGGCAGAAAGTGGGTGATCACCGTACATTTCTCTTCTGTTTCCTATTACTATATCTATTTTACTTCCTTAATTTAGCATTATGGACAGGGAAAGACCTAATCTAAGATGTGCAAAAAAATATTTTGCCTTCAAATTCCTACCGTGATCGTAGCATGCATGGACTCGACTCATATGACTGGGATTTCAATGAAAAAGATTGTGGGCCGAAAATGGGTGATCACTGTACATTTCTCTTCTGTTTTCTATTTATATTTCTATTTTACCTCCTCAATTTAGCATTATGGACAGTGAAAGACATAATCTAAGATCTGCAAAAAAATATATTGTCTTGAAATTCATACCGTGATTGTAGCATGAATGGACTCGACTCATATGACTGGGATTTCCATGAAAAAGATTGTGGGCAGAAAATGGGTGATCACTGTACATTTCTCTTCTGTTTCCTATTTATATTTCTATCTTATCTCCTTAATTTAGCATTATGGACAGGGAAAGACCTAAACTAAGCTCTGCAAAAAAATATATTGTCTTCAAATTCCTACCGTGATCGTAGCATGCATGGACTCGACTCATATGGCTGGGATTTCCATGAAAAAGATTGTGGGCAGAAAATGGGTGATCACTGTACATTTCTCTTCTGTTTCCTATTTATATTTCTATCTTATCTCCTTAATTTAGCATTATGGACAGGGAAAGACCTAATCTAAGCTCTGCAAAAAAATATATTGTCTTCAAATTCCTACCGTGATCGTAGCATGCATGGACTCGACTCATATGACTGGGATTTCCATGAAAAAGTTTGTGGGCTAAAAATGGGTGATCACTGTACATTTCTCTTCTGTTTCCTATTTATATTTATATTTTATTTCCTCAATTTAGCATGATGGACAGGGAAAGACCTAATCTAAGATCTGCACAAAAATATTTTGCCTTCAAATTCATACCGTGATCGTAGCATGCATGGACTCGACTCATATGACTGGGATTTCCATGAAAAAGATTGTGTGCAGAAAATGGGTGATCACTGTACATTTCTCTTCTGTTTCCTATTTATATTTCTATCATATCTCCTTAATTTAGCATTATGGACAGGGAAAGACATAATCTAAAATCTGCAAAAAAATATTTTGCCTTCAAATTCATACCGTGATCGTAGCATGCATGGACTAGACTCATATGTCTGGGATTTCCATGAAAAAGATAATGGGCAGAAATGGGTGATCACTGTACATTTCTCTTCTGTTTCCTATTTATATTTATATTTTATTTCCTCAATTTAGCATTATGGACAGGGAAAGACCTAATATAAGCTCTGCAAAAAAATATTTTGCCTTCAAATTCATACCGTGATCGTAGCATGCATGGACTAGACTCATATGTCTGGGATTTCCATGAAAAAGATAATGGGCAGAAATGGGTGATCACTGTACATTTCTCTTCTCTTTCCTATTTATATTTCTATCTTATCTCCTTAATTTAGCATTATGGACAGGGAAAGACCTAATCTAAGCTCTGCAAAAAAATATATTGTCTTCAAATTCCTACCGTGATCGTAGCATGCATGGACTCGACTCATATGACTGTAATTTCCATGAAAATGATTGTGGGCAGAAAATGGGTGATCACTGTACATTTCTCTTCTGTTTCCTATTTATATTTCTATTTTACCTCCTTAATTTAGCATTATGGACAGGGAAAGACCAAATCTAAGATCTGCAAAAAAATATTTTACCTTCCAATTCATACCGTGATCGTAGCATGCATGGACTCGACTCATATGACTGGGATTTCAAATGAAAAAGATTGTCGGCTGAAAATGGGTGATCACTGTACATTTCTCTTCTGTTTCCTATTTATATTTATATTTTATTTCCTCAATTTAGCATTATGGACAGGGAAAGACCTAATATAAGCTCTGCAAAAAAATATTTTGCCTTCAAATTCATACCGTGATCGTAGCATGCATGGACTCGACTCATATGACTGGGATTTCACTGAAAAAGATTGTGGGCAGAAAATGGGTGATCACTGTACATTTCTCTTCTGTTTCCTATTTATATTTCTATCTTATCTCCTAATTTAGCATTATGGACCGGGAAAGACCTAATCTAATATCTGCCCAAAAATATTTTGCCTTCAAATTCATACCGTCATCGTAGCATGCATGGACTCGAGTCATATGAATGGGATATCCATGAAAAAGATTGTGGGCAGAAAATGGGTGATCACTGTACATTTCTCTTCTGTTTCCTATTAATATTTCTATCTTATCTCCTTAATTTAGAATTATGGACAGGGAAAGACCTAATATAAGCTCTGCAAAAAAATATATTGCCTTCAAATTCCTACCGTGATCGTAGCATGCATGGACTCGACTCATATGACTGGGATTTCCATGAAAAAGATTGTGGGCAGAAAATTGGTGATCACTGTACATTTCTCTTCTGTTTACTATTTATATTTCTATCTTATCTCCTTAATTTAGCATTATGGACAGGGAAAGACCTAATCTAAGATCTGCAAAAAAATATTTTGTCTTCAAATTTATACCGTGATCCTAGCATGCATGGACTCGACTCATATGACTGGGATTTCCATGAAAAAGATTGTGGGCAGAAAATGGGTGATCACTGTACATTTCTCTTCTGTTTCTTATTTATATTTCTATCTTATCTCCTTAATTTAGCATTATGGACAGGGAAAGACCTAATCTAAGCTCTGCAAAAAAATATATTGTCTTGAAATTCATGCCGTGATTGTAGCATGCATGGACTCGACTCATATGACTGGGATTTCAATGAAATGATTGTGGTCCGAAAATGGGTGATCACTGTACATTTCTCTTCTGTTTCCTATTTATATTTCTATTTTACCTCCTCAATTTAGCATTATGGACAGGGAAAGACATAATCTAAGATCTGCAAAAAATATATTTTCTTGAAATTCATACCGTGATTGTAGCATGAGTGGACTCGACTCATATGACTGGGATTTCCATGAAAAAGATTGTGGGCTGAAAATGGGTGATCACTGTACATTTCTCTTCTGTTTCCTATTTATATTTATATTTTATTTCCTCAATTTAGCATTATGGACAGGGAAAGACCTAATATAAGCTCTGCAAAAAAATATTTTGCCTTCAAATTCATACCGTGATCGTAGCATGCATGGACTCGACTCATATGACTGGGATTTCCATGAAAATGATTGTGGGCAGAAAATGGGTGATCACTGTACATTTCTCTTCTGTTTCCTATTTATATTTCTATTTACCTCCTTAATTTAGCATTATGGACAGGGAAAGACCTAATCTAAGATCTGCAAAAAAATATTTTGCCTTCAAATTCATACCGTGATCGTAGCATGCATGGACTCGACTCATATGACTGGGATTTCCAGGAAAAAGTTTGTGGGCTGAAAATGTGTTATCACTGTACATTTCTCTTCTGTTTCCTATTTATATTTATATTTTATTTCCTCAATTTAGCATTATGGACAGGGAAAGACCTAATATAAGCTCTGCAAAAAAATATTTTGCCTTCAAATTCATACCGTGATCGTAGCATGCATGGACTCGACTATTATGACTGGGATTTCCATGAAAAAGATTGTGGGCAGAAAATGGGTGATCACTGTACATTTCTCTTCTGTTTCCTATTTATATTTCTATCATATCTCCTTAATTTAGCATTATGGACAGGGAGAGACATAATCTAAGATCTGCAAAAAAATATATTTTCTTGAAATTCATACCGTGATTGTAGCATGAATGGACTCGACTCATATGACTGGGATTTCCATGAAAAAGATTGTGGGCAGAAAATGGGTGATCACTGTACATTTCTCTTCTGTTTCCTATTACTATATCTATTTTACTTCCTTAATTTAGCATTATGGACAGGGAAAGACCTAATCTAAGATGTGCAAAAAAATATTTTGCCTTCAAATTCCTACCGTGATCGTAGCATGCATGGACTCGACTCATATGACTGGGATTTCCATGAAAAAAATTGTGGGCAGAAATGGGTGATCACTGTACATTTCTCTTCTCTTTCCTATTTATATTTCTATCTTATCTCCTTAATTTAGCATTATGGACAGGGAAAGACCTAATCTAAGCTCTGCAAAAAAATATATTGTCTTCAAATTCCTACCGTGATCGTAGCATGCATGGACTCGACTCATATGACTGTAATTTCCATGAAAATGATTGTGGGCAGAAAATGGGTGATCACTGTACATTTCTCTTCTGTTTCCTAATTATATTTCTATTTTACCTCCTTAATTTAGCATTATGGACAGGGAAAGACCTAATCTAAGATCTGCAAAAAAATATTTTACCTTCAAATTCATACCGTGATCGTAGCATGCATGGACTCGACTCATATGACTGGGATTTCCATGAAAAAGATTGTCGGCTGAAAATGGGTGATCACTGTACATTTCTCTTCTGTTTCCTATTTATATTTATATATTATTTCCTCAATTTAGCATTATGGACAGGGAAAGACCTAATATAAGCTCTGCAAAAAAATATTTTGCCTTCAAATTCATACCGTGATCGTAGCATGCATGGACTCGACTCATATGACTGGGATTTCCATGAAAATGATTTTGGGCAGAAAATGGGTGATCACTGTACATTTCTCTTCTGTTTCCTATTTATATTTCTATTTACCTCCTTAATTTAGCATTATGGACAGGGAAAGACCTAATCTAAGATCTGCCAAAAAATATTTTGCCTTCAAATTCATACCGTGATCGTAGCATGCATGGACTCGACTCATATGACTGGGATTTCCAGGAAAAAGTTTGTGGGCTGAAAATGTGTAATCACTGTACATTTCTCTTCTGTTTCCTATTTATATTTATATTTTATTTCCTCAAATTAGCATTATGGACAGGGAAAGACCTAATATAAGCTCTGCAAAAAAATATTTTGCCTTCAAATTCATACCGTGATCGTAGCATGCATGGACTCGACTCATATGACTGGGATTTCACTGAAAAAGATTGTGGGCAGAAAATGGGTGATCACTGTACATTTCTCTTCTGTTTCCTATTTATATTTCTATCTTATCTCCTAATTTAGCATTATGGACAGGGAAAGACCTAATCTAATATCTGCCCAAAAATATTTTGCCTTCAAATTCTTACCGTGATCGTAGCATGCATGGACTCGAGTCATATGAATGGGATTTCCATGAAAAAGTTTGTGGGCTAAAAATGGGTGATCACTGTACATTTCTCTTCTGTTTCCTATTTATATTTATATTTTATTTCCTCAATTTAGCATGATGGACAGGGAAAGACCTAATCTAAGGTCTGCACAAAAATATTTTGCCTTCAAATTCATACCGTGATCGTAGCATGCATGGACTCGACTCATATGACTGGGATTTCCATGAAAAAGATTGTGTGCAGAAAATGGGTGATCACTGTACATTTCTCTTCTGTTTCCTATTTATATTTCTATCATATCTCCTTAATTTAGCATTATGGACAGGGAAAGACATAATCTAAAATCTGCAAAAAAATATATTGTCTTGAAATTCATACCGTGATCGTAGCATGCATGGACTCGACTCATATGACTGGGATTTCCATGAAAAAGATTGTGGGCTGAAAATGGGTGATCACTGTACATTTCTCTTCTGTTTCCTATTTATATTTATATTTTATTTCCTTAATTTAGCATTATGGACAGGGAAAGACCTAATCTAAGATCTGCACAAAAATATTTTGCCTTCAAATTCATACCGTGATCGTAGCATGCATGGACTCGACTCATATGACTGGGATTTCCATGAAAAAGATTGTGTGCAGAAAATGGGTGATCACTGTACATTTCTCTTCTGTTTCCTATTTATATTTATATTTTATTTCCTCAATTTCGCATTATGGACAGTGAAAGACCTAATCTAAGCTCTGCAAAAAAATATTTTGCCTTCAAATTCATACCGTGATCGTAGCATGCATGGACTAGACTCATATGTCTGGGATTTCCATGAAAAAGATAATGGGCAGAAATGGGTGATCACTGTACATTTCTCTTCTCTTTCCTATTTATATTTCTATCTTATCTCCTTAATTTAGCATTATGGACAGGGAAAGACCTAATCTAAGCTCTGCAAAAAAATATATTGTCTTCAAATTCCTACCGTGATCGTAGCATGCATGGACTCGACTCATATGACTGTAATTTCCATGAAAATGATTGTGGGCAGAAAATGGGTGATCACTGTACATTTCTCTTCTGTTTCCTATTTATATTTCTATTTTACCTCCTTAATTTAGCATTATGGACAGGGAAAGACCAAATCTAAGATCTGCAAAAAAATATTTTACCTTCCAATTCATACCGTGATCGTAGCATGCATGGACTCGACTCATATGACTGGGATTTCCATGAAAAAGATTGTCGGCTGAAAATGGGTGATCACTGTACATTTCTCTTCTGTTTCCTATTTATATTTATATTTTATTTCCTCAATTTAGCATTATGGACAGGGAAAGACCTAATATAAGCTCTGCAAAAAAATATTTTGCCTTCAAATTCATACCGTGATCGTAGCATGCATGGACTCGACTCATATGACTGGGATTTCACTGAAAAAGATTGTGGGCAGAAAATGGGTGATCACTGTACATTTCTCTTCTGTTTCCTATTTATATTTCTATCTTATCTCCTAATTTAGCATTATGGACCGGGAAAGACCTAATCTAATATCTGCCCAAAAATATTTTGCCTTCAAATTCATACCGTCATCGTAGCATGCATGGACTCGAGTCATATGAATGGGATATCCATGAAAAAGATTGTGGGCAGAAAATGGGTGATCACTGTACATTTCTCTTCTGTTTCCTATTTATATTTCTATCTTATCTCCTTAATTTAGCATTATGGACAGGGAAAGACCTAATATAAGCTCTGCAAAAAAATATATTGTCTTCAAATTCCTACCGTGATCGTAGCATGCATGGACTCGACTCATATGACTGGGATTTCCATGAAAAAGATTGTGGGCAGAAAATTGGTGATCACTGTACATTTCTCTTCTGTTTACTATTTATATTTCTATCTTATCTCCTTAATTTAGCATTATGGACAGGGAAAGACCTAATCTAAGATCTGCAAAAAAATATTTTGTCTTCAAATTTATACCGTGATCCTAGCATGCATGGACTCGACTCATATGACTGGGATTTCCATGAAAAAGATTGTGGGCAGAAAATGGGTGATCACTGTACATTTCTCTTCTGTTTCTTATTTATATTTCTATCTTATCTCCTTAATTTAGCATTATGGACAGGGAAAGACCTAATCTAAGCTCTGCAAAAAAATATATTGTCTTGAAATTCATACCGTGATTGTAGCATGCATGGACTCGACTCATATGACTGGGATTTCAATGAAAAAGATTGTGGTCCGAAAATGGGTGATCACTGTACATTTCTCTTCTGTTTCCTATTTATATTTCTATTTTACCTCCTCAATTTAGCATTATGGACAGGGAAAGACATAATCTAAGATCTGCAAAAAATATATTTTCTTGAAATTCATACCGTGATTGTAGCATGAGTGGACTCGACTCATATGACTGGGATTTCCATGAAAAAGATTGTGGGCAGAAAATGGCTGATCACTGTACATTTCTCTTCTGTTTCCTATTTATATTTCTATCTTATCTCCTTAATTTAGCATTATGGACAGGGAAAGACCTAATCTAAGATCTGCAAAAAAATATATTGTCTTCAAATTCATACCGTGATCGTAGCATGCATGGACTCGACTCATATGACTGGGATTTCCATGAAAAAGTTTGTGGGCTGAAAATGGGTGATCACTGTACATTTCTCTTCTGTTTCCTATTTATATTTATATTTTATTTCCTCAATTTAGCATTATGGACAGGGAAAGACCTAATATAAGCTCTGCAAAAAAATATTTTGCCTTCAAATTCATACCGTGATCGTAGCATGCATGGACTCGACTCATATGACTGGGATTTCCATGAAAATGATTGTGGGCAGAAAATGGGTGATCACTGTACATTTCTCTTCTGTTTCCTATTTATATTTCTATTTACCTCCTTAATTTAGCATTATGGACAGGGAAAGACCTAATCTAAGATCTGCAAAAAAATATTTTGCCTTCAAATTCATACCGTGATCGTAGCATGCATGGACTCGACTCATATGACTGGGATTTCCAGGAAAAAGTTTGTGGGCTGAAAATGTGTTATCACTGTACATTTCTCTTCTGTTTCCTATTTATATTTATATTTTATTTCCTCAATTTAGCATTATGGACAGGGAAAGACCTAATATAAGCTCTGCAAAAAAATATTTTGCCTTCAAATTCATACCGTGATCGTAGCATGCATGGACTCGACTCATATGACTGGGATTTCCATGAAAATGATTGTGGGCAGAAAATGGGTGATCACTGTACATTTCTCTTCTGTTTCCTATTTATATTTCTATCATATCTCCTTAATTTAGCATTATGGACAGGGAGAGACATAATCTAAGATCTGCAAAAAAATATATTGTCTTGAAATTCATACCGTGATTGTAGCATGAATGGACTCGACTCATATGACTGGGATTTCCATGAAAAAGATTGTGGGCAGAAAATGGGTGATCACTGTACATTTCTCTTCTGTTTCCTATTACTATATCTATTTTACTTCCTTAATTTAGCATTATGGACAGGGAAAGACCTAATCTAAGATGTGCAAAAAAATATTTTGCCTTCAAATTCCTACCGTGATCGTAGCATGCATGGACTCGACTCATATGACTGGGATTTCCATGAAAAAAATTGTGGGCAGAAATGGGTGATCACTGTACATTTCTCTTCTCTTTCCTATTTATATTTCTATCTTATCTCCTTAATTTAGCATTATGGACAGGGAAAGACCTAATCTAAGCTCTGCAAAAAAATATATTGTCTTCAAATTCCTACCGTGATCGTAGCATGCATGGACTCGACTCATATGACTGTAATTTCCATGAAAATGATTGTGGGCAGAAAATGGGTGATCACTGTACATTTCTCTTCTGTTTCCTATTTATATTTCTATTTTACCTCCTTAATTTAGCATTATGGACAGGGAAAGACCTAATCTAAGATCTGCAAAAAAATATTTTACCTTCAAATTCATACCGTGATCGTAGCATGCATGGACTCGACTCATATGACTGGGATTTCCATGAAAAAGATTGTCGGCTGAAAATGGGTGATCACTGTACATTTCTCTTCTGTTTCCTATTTATATTTATATATTATTTCCTCAATTTAGCATTATGGACAGGGAAAGACCTAATATAAGCTCTGCAAAAAAATATTTTGCCTTCAAATTCATACCGTGATCGTAGCATGCATGGACTCGACTCATATGACTGGGATTTCACTGAAAAAGATTGTGGGCAGAAAATGGGTGATCACTGTACATTTCTCTTCTGTTTCCTATTTATATTTCTATCTTATCTCCTAATTTAGCATTATGGACAGGGAAAGACCTAATCTAATATCTGCCCAAAAATATTTTGCCTTCAAATTCATACCGTCATCGTAGCATGCATGGACTCGAGTCATATGAATGGGATATCCATAAAAAAGATTGTGGGCAGAAAATGGGTGATCACTGTACATTTCTCTTCTGTTTCCTATTTATATTTCTATCTTATCTCCTTAATTTAGCATTATGGACAGGGAAAGACCTAATATAAGCTCTGCAAAAAAATATATTGTCTTCAAATTCCTACCGTGATCGTAGCATGTATGGACTCGACTCATATGACTGGGATTTCCATGAGAAAGATTGTGGGCAGAAAATGGGTGATCACTGTACATTTCTCTTCTGTTTACTATTTATATTTCTATCTTATCTCCTTAATTTAGCCTTATGGACAGGGAAAGACCTAATCTAAGATCTGCAAAAAAATATTTTGTCTTCAAATTTATACCGTGATCCTAGCATGCATGGAATCGACTCATATGACTGGGATTTCCATGAAAAAGATTGTGGGCAGAAAATGGGTGATCACTATACATTTCTCTTCTGTTTCTTATTTATATTTCTATCTTATCTCCTTAATTTAGCATTATGGACAGGGAAAGACCTAATCTAAGCTCTGCAAAAAAATATATTGTCTTGAAATTCATACCGTGATTGTAGCATGCATGGACTCGACTCATATGACTGGGATTTCAATGAAAAAGATTGTGGTCCGAAAATGGGTGATCACTGTACATTTCTCTTCTGTTTCCTATTTATATTTCTATTTTACCTCCTCAATTTAGCATTATGGACAGGGAAAGACATAATCTAAGATCTGCAAAAAAATATATTTTCTTGAAATTCATACCGTGATTGTAGCATGAGTGGACTCGACTCATATGACTGGGATTTCCATGAAAAAGATTGTGGGCAGAAAATGGGTGATCACTGTACATTTCTCTTCTGTTTCCTATTTATATTTCTATCTTATCTCCTTAATTTAGCATTATGGACAGGGAAAGACCTAATCTAAGATCTGCAAAAAAATATATTGTCTTCAAATTCCTACCGTGATCGTAGCATGCATGGACTCGACTCATATGACTGGGATTTTCATGAAAATGATTGTGGGCAGAAAATTGGTGATCACTGTACATTTCTCTTCTGTTTCCTATTTATATTTATATTTTACCTCCTTAATTTAGCATTATGGACAGGGAAAGACCTAATCTAAGATCTGTAAAAAAATATTTTGCCTTCAAATTCATACCGTGATCGTAGCATGCATGGACTCGACTCATATGACTGGGATTTCCATGAAAACGTTTGTGCGCTGAAAATGGGTGATCAATGTACATTTCTCTTCTGTTTCCTATTTATATTTATATTTTATTTCCTCAATTTAGCATTATGGACAGGGAAAGACCTAATATAAGCTCTGCAAAAAAATATTTTGCCTTCAAATTCATACCGTGATCGTAGCATGCATGGACTCGACTCATATGACTGGGATTTCCATGAAAAAGATTGTGGGCAGAAAATGGGTGATCACTGTACATTTCTCTTCTGTTTCCTATTTATATTTATATTTTATTTCCTTAATTTAGCATTATGGACAGGGAAAGAGCTAATCTAAGATCTGCAGAAAAATATTTAGCCTTCAAATTCATACCGTGATCGTAGCATGCATGGACACGACTCATATGACTGGGATTTCCATGAAAAAGATTGTGGGCAGAAAATGGGTGATCACTGTACATTTCTCTTCTGTTTCCTATTTATATTTATATTTTATTTCCTCAATTTAGCATTATGGACAGGGAAAGACCTAATCTAAGATCTGCACAAAAATATTTTGCCTTCAAATTCATACCGTGATCGTAGCATGCATGGACTCGACTCATATGACTGGGATTTCCATGAAAAAGATTGTGGGCAGAAAATGGGTGATCACTGTACATTTCTCTTCTGTTTCCTATTTATATTTATATTTTATTTCCTCAATTTAGCATTATGGACAGTGAAAGACCTAATCTAAGCTCTGCAAAAAAATATTTTGCCTTCAAATTCATACCGTGATCGTAGCATGCATGGACTCGACTCATATGACTGGGATTTCCATGAAAAAGATTGTGGGCAGAAAATGGGTGATCACTGTACATTTCTCTTCTGTTTCCTATTTATATTTCTATCATATCTCCTTAATTTAGCATTATGGACAGGGAGAGACATAATCTAATATCTGCAAAAAAATATATTGTCTTGAAATTCATACCGTGATTGTAGCATGAATGGACTCGACTCATATGACTGGGATTTCCATGAAAAAGATTGTGGGCAGAAAATGGGTGATCACTGTACATTTCTCTTCTGTTTCCTATTTATATTTCTATCTTATCTCCTTAATTTAGCATTATGGACAGGGAAAGACCTAATCTAAGCTCTGCAAAAAAATATATTGTCTTCAAATTCCTACCGTGATCGTAGCATGCATGGACTCGACTCATATGACTGGGATTTCCATGAAAAAGATTGTGGGCAGAAAATGGGTGATCACTGTACATTTCTCTTCTGTTTCCTATTTATATTTCTATCTTATCTCCTTAATTTAGCATTATGGACCGGGAAAGACCTAATCTAAGTTCTGCAAAAAAATATATTGTCTCCAAATTCCTACTGTGATCGTAGCATGCATGGACTCGACTCATATGACTGGGATTTCCATGAAAATGATTGTGGGCAGAAAATTGGTGATCACTGTACATTTCTCT
Organism: Acanthosepion lycidas; assembly: GCA_963932145.1. Taxonomy (NCBI): domain Eukaryota; kingdom Metazoa; phylum Mollusca; class Cephalopoda; order Sepiida; family Sepiidae; genus Acanthosepion; species Acanthosepion lycidas. The sequence continues at coordinate 214,298 of OZ010604.1, read as the reverse complement.
TCTGTTTCCTATTTATATTTCTATTTTACCTCCTTAATTTAGCATTATGGACAGGGAAAGACCTAATCTAAGATCTGTAAAAAAATATTTTGCCTTCAAATTCATACCGTGATCGTAGCATGCATGGACTCGACTCATATGACTGGGATTTCCATGAAAACGTTTGTGCGCTGAAAATGGGTGATCAATGTACATTTCTCTTCTGTTTCCTATTTATATTTATATTTTATTTCCTCAATTTAGCATTATGGACAGGGAAAGACCTAATATAAGCTCTGCAAAAAAATATTTTGCCTTCAAATTCCTACCGTGATCGTAGCATGCATGGACTCGACTCATATGACTGGGATTTCCAGGAAAATGATTGTGGGCAGAAAATGGGTGATCACTGTATATTTCTCTTCTGTTTCCTATTTATATTTCTATTTACCTCCTTAATTTAGCATTATGGACAGGGAAAGACCTAATCTAAGATCTGCAAAAAAATATTTTGCCTTCAAATTCATACCGTGATCGTAGCATGCATGGACTCGACTCATATGACTGGGATTTCCATGAAAAAGTTTGTGGGCTGAAAATGTGTTATCAATGTACATTTCTCTTCTGTTTCCTATTTATATTTATATTTTATTTCCTCAATTTAGCATTATGGACAGGGAAAGACCTAATATAAGCTCTGCAAAAAAATATTTTGCCTTCAAATTCATACCGTGATCGTAGCATGCATGGACTCGACTCATATGACTGGGATTTCCATGAAAAAGATTGTGGGCAGAAAATGGGTGATCACTGTACATTTCTCTTCTGTTTCCTATTTATATTTCTATCATATCTCCTTAATTTAGCATTATGGACAGGGAGAGACATAATCTAAGATCTGCAAAAAAATATATTGTCTTGAAATTCATACCGTGATTGTAGCATGAATGGACTCGACTCATATGACTGGGATTTCCATGAAAAAGATTGTGGGCAGAAAATGGGTGATCACTGTACATTTCTCTTCTGTTTCCTATTTATATTTCTATCTTATCTCCTTAATTTAGCATTATGGACAGGGAAAGACCTAATCTAAGCTCTGCAAAAAAATATATTGTCTTCAAATTCCTACCGTGATCGTAGCATGCATGGACTCGACTCATATGACTGGGATTTCCATGAAAAAGATTGTGGGCAGAAAATGGGTGATCACTGTACATTTCTCTTCTGTTTCCTATTTATATTTCTATCTTATCTCCTTAATTTAGCATTATGGACAGGGAAAGACCTAATCTAAGTTCTGCAAAAAAATATATTGTCTTCAAATTCCTACCGTGATCGTAGCATGCATGGACTCGACTCATATGACTGGGATTTTCATGAAAATGATTGTGGGCAGAAAATTGGTGATCACTGTACATTTCTCTTCTGTTTCCTATTTATATTTATAATTTACCTCCTTAATTTAGCATTATGGACAGGGAAAGACCTAATCTAAGATCTGTAAAAAAATATTTTGCCTTCAAATTCATACCGTGATCGTAGCATGCATGGACTCGACTCATATGACTGGGATTTCCATGAAAACGTTTGTGCGCTGAAAATGGGTGATCAATGTACATTTCTCTTCTGTTTCCTATTTATATTTATATTTTATTTCCTCAATTTAGCATTATGGACAGGGAAAGACCTAATATAAGCTCTGCAAAAAAATATTTTGCCTTCAAATTCATACCGTGATCGTAGCATGCATGGACTCGACTCATATGACTGGGATTTCCATGAAAAAGATTGTGGGCTGAAAATGGGTGATCACTGTACATTTCTCTTCTGTTTCCTATTTATATTTATATTTTATTTCCTTAATTTAGCATTATGGACAGGGAAAGAGCTAATCTAAGATCTGCAGAAAAATATTTAGCCTTCAAATTCATACCGTGATCGTAGCATGCATGGACACGACTCATATGACTGGGATTTCCATGAAAAAGATTGTGGGCAGAAAATGGGTGATCACTGTACATTTCTCTTCTGTTTCCTATTTATATTTATATTTTATTTCCTCAATTTAGCATTATGGACAGGGAAAGACCTAATCTAAGATCTGCACAAAAATATTTTGCCTTCAAATTCATACCGTGATCGTAGCATGCATGGACTCGACTCATATGACTGGGATTTCCATGAAAAAGATTGTGGGCAGAAAATGGGTGATCACTGTACATTTCTCTTCTGTTTCCTATTTATATTTATATTTTATTTCCTCAATTTAGCATTATGGACAGTGAAAGACCTAATCTAAGCTCTGCAAAAAAATATTTTGCCTTCAAATTCATACCGTGATCGTAGCATGCATGGACTCGACTCATATGACTGGGATTTCCATGAAAATGATTGTGGGCAGAAAATGGGTGATCACTGTACATTTCTCTTCTGTTTCCTATTTATATTTCTATCATATCTCCTTAATTTAGCATTATGGACAGGGAGAGACATAATCTAAGATCTGCAAAAAAATATATTGTCTTGAAATTCATACCGTGATTGTAGCATGAATGGACTCGACTCATATGACTGGGATTTCCATGAAAAAGATTGTGGGCAGAAAATGGGTGATCACTGTACATTTCTCTTCTGTTTCCTATTTATATTTCTATCTTATCTCCTTAATTTAGCATTATGGACATGGAAAGACCTAATCTAAGCTCTGCAAAAAAATATATTGTCTTCAAATTCCTACCGTGATCGTAGCATGCATGGACTCGACTCATATGACTGGGATTTCCATGAAAAAGATTGTGGGCAGAAAATGGGTGATCACTGTACATTTCTCTTCTGTTTCCTATTTATATTTCTATCTTATCTCCTTAATTTAGCATTATGGACAGGGAAAGACCTAATCTAAGTTCTGCAAAAAAATATATTGTCTCCAAATTCCTACTGTGATCGTAGCATGCATGGACTCGACTCATATGACTGGGATTTCCATGAAAATGATTGTGGGCAGAAAATTGGTGATCACTGTACATTTCTCTTCTGTTTCCTATTTATATTTCTATTTTACCTCCTTAATTTAGCATTATGGACAGGGAAAGACCTAATCTAAGATCTGTAAAAAAATATTTTGCCTTCAAATTCATACCGTGATCGTAGCATGCATGGACTCGACTCATATGACTGGGATTTCCATGAAAACGTTTGTGCGCTGAAAATGGGTGATCAATGTACATTTCTCTTCTGTTTCCTATTTATATTTATATTTTATTTCCTCAATTTAGCATTATGGACAGGGAAAGACCTAATATAAGCTCTGCAAAAAAATATTTTGCCTTCAAATTCATACCGTGATCGTAGCATGCATGGACTCGACTCATATGACTGGGATTTCCATGAAAAAGATTGTGGGCTGAAAATGGGTGATCACTGTACATTTCTCTTCTGTTTCCTATTTATATTTATATTTTATTTCCTTAATTTAGCATTATGGACAGGGAAAGAGCTAATCTAAGATCTGCAGAAAAATATTTAGCCTTCAAATTCATACCGTGATCGTAGCATGCATGGACACGACTCATATGACTGGGATTTCCATGAAAAAGATTGTGGGCAGAAAATGGGTGATCACTGTACATTTCTCTTCTGTTTCCTATTTATATTTATATTTTATTTCCTCAATTTAGCATTATGGACAGGGAAAGACCTAATCTAAGATCTGCACAAAAATATTTTGCCTTCAAATTCATACCGTGATCGTAGCATGCATGGACTCGACTCATATGACTGGGATTTCCATGAAAAAGATTGTGGGCAGAAAATGGGTGATCACTGTACATTTCTCTTCTGTTTCCTATTTATATTTATATTTTATTTCCTCAATTTAGCATTATGGACAGTGAAAGACCTAATCTAAGCTCTGCAAAAAAATATTTTGCCTTCAAATTCATACCGTGATCGTAGCATGCATGGACTCGACTCATATGACTGGGATTTCCATGAAAAAGATTGTGGGCAGAAAATGGGTGATCACTGTACATTTCTCTTCTGTTTCCTATTTATATTTCTATCATATCTCCTTAATTTAGCATTATGGACAGGGAGAGACATAATCTAAGATCTGCAAAAAAATATATTGTCTTGAAATTCATACCGTGATTGTAGCATGAATGGACTCGACTCATATGACTGGGATTTCCATGAAAAAGATTGTGGGCAGAAAATGGGTGATCACTGTACATTTCTCTTCTGTTTCCTATTTATATTTCTATCTTATCTCCTTAATTTAGCATTATGGACATGGAAAGACCTAATCTAAGCTCTGCAAAAAAATATATTGTCTTCAAATTCCTACCGTGATCGTAGCATGCATGGACTCGACTCATATGACTGGGATTTCCATGAAAAAGATTGTGGGCAGAAAATGGGTGATCACTGTACATTTCTCTTCTGTTTCCTATTTATATTTCTATCATATCTCCTTAATTTAGCATTATGGACAGGGAGAGACATAATCTAAGATCTGCAAAAAAATATATTGTCTTGAAATTCATACCGTGATTGTAGCATGAATGGACTCGACTCATATGACTGGGATTTCCATGAAAAAGATTGTGGGCAGAAAATGGGTGATCACTGTACATTTCTCTTCTGTTTCCTATTTATATTTCTATCTTATCTCCTTAATTTAGCATTATGGACAGGGAAAGACCTAATCTAAGCTCTGCAAAAAAATATATTGTCTTCAAATTCCTACCGTGATCGTAGCATGCATGGACTCGACTCATATGACTGGGATTTCCATGAAAAAGATTGTGGGCAGAAAATGGGTGATCACTGTACATTTCTCTTCTGTTTCCTATTTATATTTCTATCTTATCTCCTTAATTTAGCATTATGGACAGGGAAAGACCTAATCTAAGTTCTGCAAAAGAATATATTGTCTCCAAATTCCTACTGTGATCGTAGCATGCATGGACTCGACTCATATGACTGGGATTTCCATGAAAATGATTGTGGGCAGAAAATTGGTGATCACTGTACATTTCTCTTCTGTTTCCTATTTATATTTCTATTTTACCTCCTTAATTTAGCATTATGGACAGGGAAAGACCTAATCTAAGAGCTGTAAAAAAATATTTTGCCTTCAAATTCATACCGTGATCGTAGCATGCATGGACTCGACTCATATGACTGGGATTTCCATGAAAACGTTTGTGCGCTGAAAATGGGTGATTAATGTACATTTCTCTTCTGTTTCCTATTTATATTTATATTTTATTTCCTCAATTTAGCATTATGGACAGGGAAAGACCTAATATAAGCTCTGCAAAAAAATATTTTGCCTTCAAATTCATACCGTGATTGTAGCATGAATGGACTCGACTCATATGACTGGGATTTCCATGAAAAAGATTGTGGGCAGAAAATGGGTGATCACTGTACATTTCTCTTCTGTTTCCTATTTATATTTCTATCTTATCTCCTTAATTTAGCATTATGGACATGGAAAGACCTAATCTAAGCTCTGCAAAAAAATATATTGTCTTCAAATTCCTACCGTGATCGTAGCATGCATGGACTCGACTCATATGACTGGGATTTCCATGAAAAAGATTGTGGGCAGAAAATGGGTGATCACTGTACATTTCTCTTCTGTTTCCTATTTATATTTCTATCATATCTCCTTAATTTAGCATTATGGACAGGGAGAGACATAATCTAAGATCTGCAAAAAAATATATTGTCTTGAAATTCATACCGTGATTGTAGCATGAATGGACTCGACTCATATGACTGGGATTTCCATGAAAAAGATTGTGGGCAGAAAATGGGTGATCACTGTACATTTCTCTTCTGTTTCCTATTTATATTTCTATCTTATCTCCTTAATTTAGCATTATGGACAGGGAAAGACCTAATCTAAGCTCTGCAAAAAAATATATTGTCTTCAAATTCCTACCGTGATCGTAGCATGCATGGACTCGACTCATATGACTGGGATTTCCATGAAAAAGATTGTGGGCAGAAAATGGGTGATCACTGTACATTTCTCTTCTGTTTCCTATTTATATTTCTATCTTATCTCCTTAATTTAGCATTATGGACAGGGAAAGACCTAATCTAAGTTCTGCAAAAGAATATATTGTCTCCAAATTCCTACTGTGATCGTAGCATGCATGGACTCGACTCATATGACTGGGATTTCCATGAAAATGATTGTGGGCAGAAAATTGGTGATCACTGTACATTTCTCTTCTGTTTCCTATTTATATTTCTATTTTACCTCCTTAATTTAGCATTATGGACAGGGAAAGACCTAATCTAAGATCTGTAAAAAAATATTTTGCCTTCAAATTCATACCGTGATCGTAGCATGCATGGACTCGACTCATATGACTGGGATTTCCATGAAAACGTTTGTGCGCTGAAAATGGGTGATCAATGTACATTTCTCTTCTGTTTCCTATTTATATTTATATTTTATTTCCTCAATTTAGCATTATGGACAGGGAAAGACCTAATATAAGCTCTGCAAAAAAATATTTTGCCTTCAAATTCATACCGTGATCGTAGCATGCATGGACTCGACTCATATGACTGGGATTTCCATGAAAAAGATTGTGGGCTGAAAATGGGTGATCACTGTACATTTCTCTTCTGTTTCCTATTTATATTTATATTTTATTTCCTTAATTTAGCATTATGGACAGTGAAAGAGCTAATCTAAGATCTGCAAAAAAATATTTAGCCTTCAAATTCATACCGTGATCGTAGCATGCATGGACACGACTCATATGACTGTGATTTCCATGAAAAAGATTGTGGGCAGAAAATGGGTGATCACTGTACATTTCTCTTCTGTTTCCTATTTATATTTATATTTTATTTCCTCAATTTAGCATTATGGACAGGGAATGACCTAATCTAAGATCTGCACAAAAATATTTTTGCCTTCAAATTCATACCATGATCGTAGCATGCATGGACTCGACTCATATGACTGGGATTTCCATGAAAAAGATTGTGGGCAGAAAATGGGTGATCACTGTACATTTCTCTTCTGTTTCCTATTGATATTTATATTTTATTTCCTCAATTTAGCATTATGGACAGTGAAAGACCTAATCTAAGCTCTGCAAAAAAATATTTTGCCTTCAAATTCATACCGTGATCGTAGCATGCATGGAGTCGACTCATATGACTGGGATTTCCATGAAAAAGATTGTGGGCAGAAAATGGGTGATCATTGTACATTTCCCTTCTGTTTCCTATTACTATATCTATTTTACTTCCTTAAATTAGCATTATGGACAGGGAAAGACCTAATCTAAGATCTGCAAAATAATATTTTGCCTTCAAATTCATACCGTGATCGTAGCATTCATGGACTCGACTCATATGTCTGGGATTTCCATGAAAAAGATTGTGGGCAGAAAATGGGTGATCACTGTACATTTCTCTTCTGTTTCCTACTTATATTTCTATTTTGCCTCCTCAATTTAGCATTATGGATAGGGAAAGACCTAATCTAAGCTCTGCACAAAAATATTTTGCCTTCAATTTCATACCGTAATCGTAGCATGCATGGACTCGACTCATATGACTGGGATTTCCATGAAAAAGATTGTGGGCAGAAAATGGGTGATCACTGTACATTTCTCTTCTGTTTCCTATTTATATTTATATTTTATTTCCTCAATTTAGCATTATGGACAGGGAAAGACCTAATATAAGCTCTGCAAAAAAATATTTTGCCTTCAAATTCATACCTTGATCGTAGCATGCATGGACTCGACTCATATGACTGGGATTTCCATGAAAAAGATTGTGGGCTTAAAATGGGTGATCACTGTACATTTCTCTTCTGTTTCCTATTTCTATTTCTATTTTGCTTCCTCAATTTAGCATTATGGACAGGGAAAGACCTAATCTAAGTTCTGCAAAAAAATATATTGTCTCCAAATTCCTACTGTGATCGTAGCATGCATGGACTCGACTCATATGACTGGGATTTCCATGAAAATGATTGTGGGCAGAAAATTGGTGATCACTGTACATTTCTCTTCTGTTTCCTATTTATATTTCTATTTTACCTCCTTAATTTAGCATTATGGACAGGGAAAGACCTAATCTAAGATCTGTAAAAAAATATTTTGCCTTCAAATTCATACCGTGATCGTAGCATGCATGGACTCGACTCATATGACTGGGATTTCCATGAAAACGTTTGTGCGCTGAAAATGGGTGATCAATGTACATTTCTCTTCTGTTTCCTATTTATATTTATATTTTATTTCCTCAATTTAGCATTATGGACAGGGAAAGACCTAATATAAGCTCTGCAAAAAAATATTTTGCCTTCAAATTCATACCGTGATCGTAGCATGCATGGACTCGACTCATATGACTGGGATTTCCATGAAAAAGATTGTGGGCTGAAAATGGGTGATCACTGTACATTTCTCTTCTGTTTCCTATTTATATTTATATTTTATTTCCTTAATTTAGCATTATGGACAGTGAAAGAGCTAATCTAAGATCTGCAAAAAAATATTTAGCCTTCAAATTCATACCGTGATCGTAGCATGCATGGACACGACTCATATGACTGTGATTTCCATGAAAAAGATTGTGGGCAGAAAATGGGTGATCACTGTACATTTCTCTTCTGTTTCCTATTTATATTTATATTTTATTTCCTCAATTTAGCATTATGGACAGGGAATGACCTAATCTAAGATCTGCACAAAAATATTTTGCCTTCAAATTCATACCGTGATCGTAGCATGCATGGACTCGACTCATATGACTGGGATTTCCATGAAAAAGATTGTGGGCAGAAAATGGGTGATCACTGTACATTTCTCTTCTGTTTCCTATTGATATTTATATTTTATTTCCTCAATTTAGCATTATGGACAGTGAAAGACCTAATCTAAGCTCTGCAAAAAAATATTTTGCCTTCAAATTCATACCGTGATCGTAGCATGCATGGAGTCGACTCATATGACTGGGATTTCCATGAAAAAGATTGTGGGCAGAAAATGGGTGATCATTGTACATTTCCCTTCTGTTTCCTATTACTATATCTATTTTACTTCCTTAATTTAGCATTATGGACAGGGAAAGACCTAATCTAAGATCTGCAAAATAATATTTTGCCTTCAAATTCATACCGTGATCGTAGCATTCATGGACTCGACTCATATGTCTGGGATTTCCATGAAAAAGATTGTGGGCAGAAAATGGGTGATCACTGTACATTTCTCTTCTGTTTCCTACTTATATTTCTATTTTGCCTCCTCAATTTAGCATTATGGATAGGGAAAGACCTAATCTAAGCTCTGCACAAAAATATTTTGCCTTCAATTTCATACCGTAATCGTAGCATGCATGGACTCGACTCATATGACTGGGATTTCCATGAAAAAGATTGTGGTCAGAAAATGGGTGATCACTGTACATTTCTCTTCTGTTTCCTATTTATATTTATATTTTATTTCCTCAATTTAGCATTATGGACAGGGAAAGACCTAATATAAGCTCTGCAAAAAAATATTTTGCCTTCAAATTCATACCATGATCGTAGCATGCATGGGCTCGACTCATATGACTGGGATTTCCATGAAAAAGATTGTGGGCTTAAAATGGGTGATCACTGTACATTTCTCTTCTGTTTCCTATTTATATTTCTATTTTGCTTCCTCAATTTAGCATTATGGACAGGGAAAGACATAATCTAAGATCTGCAAAAAAATATATTGTCTTGAAATTCATACCGTGATTGTAGCATGAATGGACTCGACTCATATGACTGGGATTTCCATGAAAAAGATTGTGGGCAGAAAATGGGTGATCACTGTACATTTCTCTTCTGTTTCCTATTTATATTTCTATCTTATCTCCTTAATTTAGCATTATGGACAGGGAAAGACCTAATCTAAGCTGTGCAAAAAAATATATTGTCTTCAAATTCCTACCGTGATCGTAGCATGCATGGACTCGACTCATATGACTGGGATTTCCATGAAAACGTTTGTGCGCTGAAAATGGGTGATCAATGTACATTTCTCTTCTGTTTCCTATTTATATTTATATTTTATTTCCTCAATTTAGCATTATGGACAGGGAAAGACCTAATATAAGCTCTGCAAAAAAATGTTTTGCCTTCAAATTCATACCGTGATCGTAGCATGCATGGACTAGACTCATATGACTGGGATTTCCATGAAAAAGATTGTGGGCTGAAAATGGGTGATCACTGTACATTTCTCTTCTGTTTCCTATTTATATTTATATTTTATTTCCTTAATTTAGCATTATGGACAGGGAAAGAGCTAATCTAAGATCTGCAAAAAAATATTTATCCTTCAAATTCATACCGTGATCGTAGCATGCATGGACACGACTCATATGACTGGGATTTCCATGAAAAACATTGTGGGCAGAAAATGGGTGATCACTGTACATTTCTCTTCTGTTTCCTATTTATATTTATATTTTATTTCCTTAATTTAGCATTATGGACAGGGAAAGACCTAATCTAAGATCTGCACAAAAATATTTTGCCTTCAAATTCATACCGTGATCGTAGCATGCATGGACTCGACTCATATGACTGGGATTTCCATGAAAAAGATTGTGGGCAGAAAATGGGTGATCACTGTACATTTCTCTTCTGTTTCCTATTTATATTTATATTTTATTTCCTCAATTTAGCATTATGGAAAGTGAAAGACCTAATCTAAGCTCTGCAAAAAAATATTTTGCCTTCAAATTCATACCGTGATCGTAGCATGCATGGACTCGACTCATATGACTGGGATTTCCATGAAAAAGATTGTGGGCAGAAAATGGGTGATCATTGTACATTTCTCTTCTGTTTCCTATTTATATTTCTATTTTACCTCCTCAATTTAGCATTATGGATAGGGAAAGACCTAATCTAAGCTCTGCACAAAAATATTTTGCCTTCAATTTCATACCGTAATCGTAGCATGCATGGACTCGACTCATATGACTGGGATTTCCATGAAAAAGATTGTGGTCAGAAAATGGGTGATCACTGCACATTTCTCTTCTGTTTCCTATTACTATATCTATTTTACTTCCTTAATTTAGCATTATGGACAGGGAAAGACCTAATCTAAGATCTGCAAAATAAAATTTTGCCTTCAAATTCATACCGTGATCGTAGCATTCATGGACTCGACTCATATGTCTGGGATTTCCATGAAAAAGATTGTGGGCAGAAAATGGGTGATCACTGTACATTTCTCTTCTGTTTCCTACTTATATTTCTATTTTGCCTCCTCAATTTAGCATTATGGATAGGGAAAGACCTAATCTAAGCTCTGCACAAAAATATTTTGCCTTCAATTTCATACCGTAATCGTAGCATGCATGGACTCGACTCATATGACTGGGATTTCCATGAAAAAGATTGTGGTCAGAAAATGGGTGATCACTGTACATTTCTCTTCTGTTTCCTATTTATATTTATATTTTATTTCCTCAATTTAGCATTATGGACAGGGAAAGACCTAATATAAGCTCTGCAAAAAAATATTTTGCCTTCAAATTCATACCATGATCGTAGCATGCATGGGCTCGACTCATATGACTGGGATTTCCATGAAAAAGATTGTGGGCTTAAAATGGGTGATCACTGTACATTTCTCTTCTGTTTCCTATTTATATTTCTATTTTGCTTCCTCAATTTAGCATTATGGACAGGGAAAGACATAATCTAAGATCTGCAAAAAAATATATTGTCTTGAAATTCATACCGTGATTGTAGCATGAATGGACTCGACTCATATGACTGGGATTTCCATGAAAAAGATTGTGGGCAGAAAATGGGTGATCACTGTACATTTCTCTTCTGTTTCCTATTTATATTTATATTTTATTTCCTTAATTTAGCATTATGGACAGTGAAAGAGCTAATCTAAGATCTGCAAAAAAATATTTAGCCTTCAAATTCATACCGTGATCGTAGCATGCATGGACACGACTCATATGACTGTGATTTCCATGAAAAAGATTGTGGGCAGAAAATGGGTGATCACTGTACATTTCTCTTCTGTTTCCTATTTATATTTATATTTTATTTCCTCAATTTAGCATTATGGACAGGGAATGACCTAATCTAAGATCTGCACAAAAATATTTTGCCTTCAAATTCATACCGTGATCGTAGCATGCATGGACTCGACTCATATGACTGGGATTTCCATGAAAAAGATTGTGGGCAGAAAATGGGTGATCACTGTACATTTCTCTTCTGTTTCCTATTGATATTTATATTTTATTTCCTCAATTTAGCATTATGGACAGTGAAAGACCTAATCTAAGCTCTGCAAAAAAATATTTTGCCTTCAAATTCATACCGTGATCGTAGCATGCATGGAGTCGACTCATATGACTGGGATTTCCATGAAAAAGATTGTGGGCAGAAAATGGGTGATCACTGTACATTTCTCTTCTGTTTCCTATTTATATTTCTATCTTATCTCCTTAATTTAGCATTATGGACAGGGAAAGACCTAATCTAAGCTCTGCAAAAAAATATATTGTCTTCAAATTCCTACCGTGATCGTAGCATGCATGGACTCGACTCATATGACTGGGATTTCCATGAAAAAGATTGTGGGCCGAAAATGGGTGATCACTGTACATTTCCCTTCTGTTTCCTATTTATATTTCTACCTTATCTCCTTAATTTAGCATTATGGACAGGGAAAGACCTAATATAAGCTCTGCAAAAAAATATTTTGCCTTCAATTTCATACCGTGATCGTAGCATGCATGGACTCGACTCATATGACTGGGATTTCACTGAAAAAGATTGTGGGCAGAAAATGGGTGATCACTGTACATTTCTCTTCTGTTTCCTATTTATATTTCTATCTTATCTCCTAATTTAGCATTATGGACAGGGAAAGACCTAATCTAAGCTCTGCAAAAAAATATTTTGCCTTCAAATTCATACCGTGATCGTAGCATGCATGGACTCGACTCATAGGACTGGGATTTCCATGAAAAAGTTTGTGGGCTGAAAATGGGTGATCACTGTACATTTCTCTTCTGTTTCCTATTTATATTTATATTTTATTTCCTCAATTTAGCATTATGGACAGGGAATGACCTAATATAAGCTCTGCAAAAAAATATTTTGCCTTCAAATTCATACCGTGATAGTAGCATGCATGCACTCGACTCATATGACTGGGATTTCCATGAAAAAGATTGTGGGCAGAAAATGGGTGATCACTGTACATTTCTCTTCTGTTTCCTATTTATATTTCTATCATATCTCCTTAATTTAGCATTATGGACAGGGAAAGACATAATCTAAAATCTGCAAAAAAATATTTAGCCTTCAAATTCATACCGTGAATGTAGCATGCATGGACACGACTCATATGACTGGGATTTCCATGAAAAAGATTGTGGGCAGAAAATGGGTGATCACTGTACATTTCTCTACTGTTTCCTATTTATATTTCTATCTTATCTCCTTAATTTAGCATTATGGACAGGGAAAGACCTAATCTAAGATCTGCAAAAAAATATTTTGTCTTCAAATTTATACCGTGATCGTAGCATGCATGGACTCGACTCATATGACTGGGATTTCCATGAAAAAGATTGTGGGCAGAAAATGGGTGATCACTGTACATTTCTCTTCTGTTTCCTATTTATATTTATATTTTATTTCCTCAATTTAGCATTATGGAAAGTGAAAGACCTAATCTAAGCTCTGCAAAAAAATATTTTGCCTTCAAATTCATACCGTGATCGTAGCATGCATGGACTCGACTCATATGACTGGGATTTCCATGAAAAAGATTGTGGGCAGAAAATGGGTGATCATTGTACATTTCTCTTCTGTTTCCTATTTATATTTCTATTTTACCTCCTCAATTTAGCATTATGGATAGGGAAAGACCTAATCTAAGCTCTGCACAAAAATATTTTGCCTTCAATTTCATACCGTAATCGTAGCATGCATGGACTCGACTCATATGACTGGGATTTCCATGAAAAAGATTGTGGTCAGAAAATGGGTGATCACTGCACATTTCTCTTCTGTTTCCTATTACTATATCTATTTTACTTCCTTAATTTAGCATTATGGACAGGGAAAGACCTAATCTAAGATCTGCAAAATAAAATTTTGCCTTCAAATTCATACCGTGATCGTAGCATTCATGGACTCGACTCATATGTCTGGGATTTCCATGAAAAAGATTGTGGGCAGAAAATGGGTGATCACTGTACATTTCTCTTCTGTTTCCTACTTATATTTCTATTTTGCCTCCTCAATTTAGCATTATGGATAGGGAAAGACCTAATCTAAGCTCTGCACAAAAATATTTTGCCTTCAATTTCATACCGTAATCGTAGCATGCATGGACTCGACTCATATGACTGGGATTTCCATGAAAAAGATTGTGGTCAGAAAATGGGTGATCACTGTACATTTCTCTTCTGTTTCCTATTTATATTTATATTTTATTTCCTCAATTTAGCATTATGGACAGGGAAAGACCTAATATAAGCTCTGCAAAAAAATATTTTGCCTTCAAATTCATACCATGATCGTAGCATGCATGGGCTCGACTCATATGACTGGGATTTCCATGAAAAAGATTGTGGGCTTAAAATGGGTGATCACTGTACATTTCTCTTCTGTTTCCTATTTATATTTCTATTTTGCTTCCTCAATTTAGCATTATGGACAGGGAAAGACATAATCTAAGATCTGCAAAAAAATATATTGTCTTGAAATTCATACCGTGATTGTAGCATGAATGGACTCGACTCATATGACTGGGATTTCCATGAAAAAGATTGTGGGCAGAAAATGGGTGATCACTGTACATTTCTCTTCTGTTTCCTATTTATATTTATATTTTATTTCCTTAATTTAGCATTATGGACAGTGAAAGAGCTAATCTAAGATCTGCAAAAAAATATTTAGCCTTCAAATTCATACCGTGATCGTAGCATGCATGGACACGACTCATATGACTGTGATTTCCATGAAAAAGATTGTGGGCAGAAAATGGGTGATCACTGTACATTTCTCTTCTGTTTCCTATTTATATTTATATTTTATTTCCTCAATTTAGCATTATGGACAGGGAATGACCTAATCTAAGATCTGCACAAAAATATTTTGCCTTCAAATTCATACCGTGATCGTAGCATGCATGGACTCGACTCATATGACTGGGATTTCCATGAAAAAGATTGTGGGCAGAAAATGGGTGATCACTGTACATTTCTCTTCTGTTTCCTATTGATATTTATATTTTATTTCCTCAATTTAGCATTATGGACAGTGAAAGACCTAATCTAAGCTCTGCAAAAAAATATTTTGCCTTCAAATTCATACCGTGATCGTAGCATGCATGGAGTCGACTCATATGACTGGGATTTCCATGAAAAAGATTGTGGGCAGAAAATGGGTGATCACTGTACATTTCTCTTCTGTTTCCTATTTATATTTCTATCTTATCTCCTTAATTTAGCATTATGGACAGGGAAAGACCTAATCTAAGCTCTGCAAAAAAATATATTGTCTTCAAATTCCTACCGTGATCGTAGCATGCATGGACTCGACTCATATGACTGGGATTTCCATGAAAAAGATTGTGGGCCGAAAATGGGTGATCACTGTACATTTCCCTTCTGTTTCCTATTTATATTTCTACCTTATCTCCTTAATTTAGCATTATGGACAGGGAAAGACCTAATATAAGCTCTGCAAAAAAATATTTTGCCTTCAATTTCATACCGTGATCGTAGCATGCATGGACTCGACTCATATGACTGGGATTTCACTGAAAAAGATTGTGGGCAGAAAATGGGTGATCACTGTACATTTCTCTTCTGTTTCCTATTTATATTTCTATCTTATCTCCTAATTTAGCATTATGGACAGGGAAAGACCTAATCTAAGCTCTGCAAAAAAATATTTTGCCTTCAAATTCATACCGTGATCGTAGCATGCATGGACTCGACTCATAGGACTGGGATTTCCATGAAAAAGTTTGTGGGCTGAAAATGGGTGATCACTGTACATTTCTCTTCTGTTTCCTATTTATATTTATATTTTATTTCCTCAATTTAGCATTATGGACAGGGAATGACCTAATATAAGCTCTGCAAAAAAATATTTTGCCTTCAAATTCATACCGTGATAGTAGCATGCATGCACTCGACTCATATGACTGGGATTTCCATGAAAAAGATTGTGGGCAGAAAATGGGTGATCACTGTACATTTCTCTTCTGTTTCCTATTTATATTTCTATCATATCTCCTTAATTTAGCATTATGGACAGGGAAAGACATAATCTAAAATCTGCAAAAAAATATTTAGCCTTCAAATTCATACCGTGAATGTAGCATGCATGGACACGACTCATATGACTGGGATTTCCATGAAAAAGATTGTGGGCAGAAAATGGGTGATCACTGTACATTTCTCTACTGTTTCCTATTTATATTTCTATCTTATCTCCTTAATTTAGCATTATGGACAGGGAAAGACCTAATCTAAGATCTGCAAAAAAATATTTTGTCTTCAAATTTATACCGTGATCGTAGCATGCATGGACTCGACTCATATGACTGGGATTTCCATGAAAAAGATTGTGGGCAGAAAATGGTTGATCACTGTACATTTCTCTTCTGTTTCCTATTTATATTTCTATCTTATCTCCTTAATTTAGCATTATGGACAGGGAAAGACCTAATCTAAGATCTGCAAAAAAATATTTTGTCTTCAAATTCATACCGTGATCGTAGCATGCATGGACTCGACTCATATGACTGGGATTTCAATGAAAAAGATTGTGGGCCGAAAATGGGTGATCACTGTACATTTCTCTTCTGTTTCCTATTTATATTTCTATTTTACCTCCTCAATTTAGCATTATGGACAGTGAAAGACCTAATCAAAGATCTGCAAAAAAATATATTGTCTTGAAATACATACCGTGATTGTAGCATGAATGGACTCGACTCATATGACTGGGATTTCCATGAAAAAGATTGTGGGCAGAAAATGGGTGATCACTGTACATTTCTCTTCTGTTTCCTATTTATATTTCTATCTTATCTCCTTAATTTAGCATTATGGACAGGGAAAGACCTAAACTAAGCTCTGCAAAAAAATATATTGTCTTCAAATTCCTACCGTGATCGTAGCATGCATGGACTCGACTCATATGGCTGGGATTTCCATGAAAAAGATTGTGGGCAGAAAATGGGTGATCACTGTACATTTCTCTTCTGTTTCCTATTCATATTTTTCAATCTTATCTCCTTAATTTAGCATTATGGACAGTGACAGACCTAATCTAAGCTCTGCAAAAAAATATTTTGCCTTCAAATTCATACCGTGATCGTAGCATGCATGGACTAGACTCATATGTCTGGGATTTCCATGAAAAAGATTGTGGGCCGAAAATGGGTGATCACTGTACATTTCTCTTCTGTTTCCTATTTATATTTATATTTTACTTCCTCAATTTAGCATTATGGACAGGGAAAGACCTAATATAAGCTCTGCAAAAAAATATTTTGCCTTCAATTTCATACCGTGATCGTAGCATGCATGGAATCGACTCATATGACTGGGATTTCCATGAAAAAGATTGTGGTCAGAAAATGGGTGATCACTGTACATTTCTCTTCTGTTTCCTATTCATATTTATATTTTACTTCCTCAATTTAGCATTATGGACAGGGAAAGACCTAATCTAAGATCTGCAAAAAAATATTTTGCCTTCAAATTCATACCGTGATCGTAGCATGCATGGACTCGACTCATATGACTGGGATTTCCATGAAAAAGTTTGTGGGCTGAAAATGGGTGATCACTGTACATTTCTCTTCTGTTTCCTATTTATATTTATATTTTATTTCCTCAATTTAGCATTATGGACAGGGAAAACCTAATATAAGCTCTGCAAAAAAATATTTTGCCTTCAAATTCATACCGTGATAGTAGCATGCATGCACTCGACTCATATGACTGGGATTTCCATGAAAAAGATTGTGGGCAGAAAATGGGTGATCACTTTACATTTCTCTTCTGTTTCCTATTTATATTTCTATCATATCTCCTTAATTTAGCATTATGGACAGGGAAAGACATAATCTAAGATCTGCAAAAAAATATTTAGCCTTCAAATTCATACCGTGAATGTAGCATGCATGGACTCGACTCATATGACTGGGATTTCCATGAAAAAGATTGTGGGCAGAAAATGGGTGATCACTGTACATTTCTCTTCTGTTTCCTATTGATATTTCTATCATATCTCCTTAATTTAGCATTATGGACAGGGAAAGACATAATCTAAAATCTGCAAAAAAATATATTGTCTTGAAATTCATACCGTGATCGTAGCATGCATGGACTCGACTCATATGACTGGGATTTCCATGAAAAAGATTGTGGGCTGAAAATGGGTGATCACTGTACATTTCTCTTCTGTTTCCTATTTATATTTATATTTTATTTCCTTAATTTAGCATTATGGACAGGGAAAGACCTAATCTAAGATCTGCAAAAAAATATTTTGCCTTCAAATTCATACCGTGATCGTAGCATGCATGGACTCGACTCATATGACTGGGATTTCCATGAAAAAGATTGTGTGCAGAAAATGGGTGATCACTGTACATTTCTCTTCTGTTTCCTATTTATATTTATATTTTATTTCCTCAATTTCGCATTATGGACAGTGAAAGACCTAATCTAAGCTCTGCAAAAAAATATTTTGCCTTCAAATTCATACCGTGATCGTAGCATGCATGGACTCGACTCATATGACGGGGATTTCCATGAAAAATATAGTGGGCAGAAAGTGGGTGATCACCGTACATTTCTCTTCTGTTTCCTATTACTATATCTATTTTACTTCCTTAATTTAGCATTATGGACAGGGAAAGACCTAATCTAAGATGTGCAAAAAAATGTTTTGCCTTCAAATTCCTACCGTGATCGTAGCATGCATGGACTCGACTCGTATGACTGGGATTTCCATGAAAAAGATTGTGGGCAGAAATGGGTGATCACTGTACATTTCTCTTCTCTTTCCTATTTATATTTCTATCTTATCTCCTTAATTTAGCATTATGGACAGGGAAAGACCTAATCTAAGCTCTGCAAAAAAATTTATTGTCTTCAAATTCCTACCGTGATCGTAGCATGCATGGACTCGACTCATATGACTGGAATTTCCATGAAAATGATTGTGGGCAGAAAATGGGTGATCACTGTACATTTCTCTTCTGTTTCCTATTTATATTTCTATTTTACCTCCTTAATTTAGCATTATGGACAGGGAAAGACCTAATCTAAGATCTGCAAAAAAATATTTTACCTTCAAATTCATACCGTGATCGTAGCATGCATGGACTCGACTCATATGACTGGGATTTCCATGAAAAAGATTGTCGGCTGAAAATGGGTGATCACTGTACATTTCTCTTCTGTTTCCTATTTATATTTATATTTTATTTCCTCAATTTAGCATTATGGACAGGGAAAGACCTAATATAAGCTCTGCAAATAAATATTTTGCCTTCAAATTCATACCGTGATCGTAGCATGCATGGACTCGACTCATATGACTGGGATTTCACTGAAAAAGATTGTGGGCAGAAAATGGGTGATCACTGTACATTTCTCTTCTGTTTCCTATTTATATTTCTATCTTATCTCCTAATTTAGCATTATGGACAGGGAAAGACCTAATCTAAGCTCTGCAAAAAAATATTTTGTCTTCAAATTCATACCGTGATCGTAGCATGCATGGACTCGACTCATATGACTGGGATTTCCATGAAAAAAATTGTGGGCTGAAAATGGGTGATCATTGTGCATTTCTCTTCTCTTTCCTATTTATATTTATATTTTATTTCCTTAATTTAGCATTATGGACAGGGAAA
Source organism: Acanthosepion lycidas (assembly GCA_963932145.1). NCBI lineage: Eukaryota > Metazoa > Mollusca > Cephalopoda > Sepiida > Sepiidae > Acanthosepion > Acanthosepion lycidas. Next base: position 194,343 of record OZ010604.1, on the reverse strand, counting down.
GACCTAATCTAAGATCTGCAAAAAAATATTTTGCCTTCAAATTCATACCGTGATCGTAGCATGCATGGACACGACTCATATGACTGGGATTTCCATGAAAAAGATTGTGGGCAGAAAATGGGTGATCACTGTACATTTCTCTTCTGTTTCCTATTTATATTTCTATCTTATCTCCTTAATTTAGCATTATGGACAGGGAAAGACCTAATCTAAGATCTGCAAAAGAATATTTTGCCTTCAAATTCATACCGTGATCGTAGCATGCATGGACTCGACTCATATGACTGGGATTTCCATGAAAAAGTATGTGGGCTGAAAATGGGTGATCACTGTACATTTCCCTTCTGTTTCCTATTTATATTTATATTTTATTTCCTTAATTTAGCATTATGGACAGGGAAAGACCTAATCTAAGATCTGCAAAAAAATATTTTGCCTTCAAATTCATACCGTGATCGTAGCATGCATGGACACGACTCATATGACTGGGATTTCCATGAAAAAGATTGTGGGCAGAAAATGGGTGATCACTGTACATTTCTCTTCTGTTTCCTATTTATATTTCTATCTTATCTCCTAATTTAGCATTATGGACAGGGAAAGACCTAAACTAAGCTCTGCAAAAAAATATTTTGTCTTCAAATTCATACCGTGATCGTAGCATGCATGGACTCGACTCATATGACTGGGATTTCCATGAAAAAGATTGTGGGCTGAAAATGGGTGATCACTGTACATTTCTCTTCTGTTTCCTATTTATATTTATATTTTATTTCCTTAATTTAGCATTATGGACAGGGAAAGACCTAATCTAAGATCTGCAAAAAAATATTTTGCCTTCAAATTCATACCGTGATCGTAGCATGCATGGACACGACTCATATGACTGGGATTTCCATGAAAAAGATGCGTGGGCAGAAAATGGGTGATCACTGTACATTTCTCTTCTGTTTCCTATTTATATTTCTATCATATCTCCTTAATTTAGCATTATGGACAGGGAAAGACATAATCTAAGATCTGCAAAAAAATATATTGTCTTGAAATTCATACCGTGATCGTAGCATGCCTGGACTCGACTCATATGACTGAGATTTCCATGAAAAAGATTGTGGGCTGAAAATGGGTGATCACTGTATATTTCTCTTCTGTTTCCTATTTATATTTATATTTTATTTCCTTAATTTAGCATTATGGACAGGGAAAGACCTAATCTAAGCACTGCAAAAAAATATATTATCTTCAAATTCCTACCGTGATCGTAGCATGCATGGACTCGACTCATATGTCTGGGATTTCCATGAAAATGATTGTGGACAGAAAATGGGTGATCACTGTACATTTCTCTTCTGTTTCCTATTTATATTTATATTTTACCTCCTTAATTTAGCATTATGGACAGGGAAAGACCTAATCAAAGATCTGCAAAAAAATATTTTGCCTTCAAATTCATACCGTGATCATAGCATGCATGGACTCGACTCATATGACTGGGATTTCCATGAAAAAGTTTGTGGGCTGAAAATGGGTGATCACTGTACATTTCTCTTCTGTTTCCTATTTATATTTATATTTTATTTCCTCAATTTAGCATTATGGACAGGGAAAGACCTAATATAAGCTCTCCACAAAAATATTTTGCCTTCAAATTCATACCGTGATCGTAGCATGCATGGACTCGACTCATATGATGGGATTTCCATGAAAAAGATTGTGGGCAGAAAATGGGTGATCACTGTACATTTCTCTTCTGTTTCCTATTTATATTTATATTTTATTTCCTCAATTTAGCATTATGGACAGTGAAAGACCTAATCTAATATCTGCAAGAAAATATATTGTCTTGAAATTCATACCGTGATCGTAGCATGCATGGACTCGACTCATATGACTGGGATTTCCATGAAAAAGATTGTGGGCTGAAAATGGGTAATCACTGTACATTTCTCTTCTGTTTCCTATTTATATTTATATTTTATTTCCTTAATTTAGCACTATGGACAGGGAAAGACCTAATCTAAGATCTGCACAAAAATATTTTGCCTTCAAATTCATACCGTGATCGTAGCATGCATGGACTCGACTCATATGACTGGGATTTCCATGAAAAAGATTGTGAGCAGAAATGGGTGATCACTGTACATTTCTCTTCTCTTTCCTATTTATATTTCTATCTTATCTCCTTAATTTAGCATTATGGACAGGGAAAGACCTAATCTAAGCTCTGCAAAAAAATATATTGTCTTCAAATTCCTACCGTGATCGTAGCATGCATGGACTCGACTCATATGACTGGGATTTCCATGAAAATGATTGTGGGCAGAAAATGGGTGATCACTGTACATTTCTCTTCTGTTTCCTATTTATATTTATATTTTACCTCCTTAATTTAGCATTATGGACAGGGAAAGACCTAATCTAAGCTCTGCAAAAAAATATTTTGCCTTCAAATTCATACCGTGATCGTAGCATGCATGGACTCGACTCATATGACTTTCCATGAAAAAGATTGTGGGCAGAAAATGGGTGATCACTGAACATTTCTCTTCTGTTTCCTATTTATATTTCTATCATATCTCCTTAATTTAGCATTATGGACAGGGAAAGACCTAATCTAAGATCTGCAAAAAAATATTTTGCCTTCAAATTCATACCGTGATCGTAGCATGCATGGACTCGACTCATATGACTGGGATTTCCATGAAAAATATAGTGGGCAGAAAGTGGGTGATCACCGTACATTTCTCTTCTGTTTCCTATTACTATATCTATTTTACTTCCTTAATTTAGCATTATGGACAGAGAAAGACCTAATCTAAAATCTGCAAAAAAATAATTTGCCTTCAAATTCATACCGTGATCGTAGCATGCATGGACTCGACTCATATGACTGGGCTTTTCATGTAAATGATTGTGGGCAGAAAATGGGTGATCACTGTATATTTCTATTCTGTTTCCTATTTATATTTATATTTTCCTATCTTCATTTAGCATTACGGACAGGGAAAGACCTAATCTAAGCTCTGCAAAAAAATATTTTGCCTACTAATTCATAACGTGATCGTAGCATGCATGGACTCGACTCATATGACTGGGATTTCTATGAAAAAGATTGTGGGCAGAAAATGGGTGATCACTGTACATTTCTCTTCTGTTTCCTATTTATATTTCTATCTTATCTCCTTAATTTAGCATTATGGACAGGGAAAGACCTAATCTAAGCTCTGCAAAAAAATATTTTGTCTTCAAATTCATACCGTGATCGTAGAATGCATGGACTCGACTCATATGACTAGGATTTCCATGAAAAAGATTGTGGGCAGAAAATGGGTGATCACTGTACATTTCTCTTCTGTTTCCTATTTATATTTATATTTTACCTCCTTAATTTAGCATTATGGACAGGGAAAGACCTAATCTAAGATCTGCAAAAAAATATTTTGCCTTCAAATTCATACCGTGATCGTAGCATGCAAGGACTCGACTCATATGACTGGGATTTCCATGAAAAAGATTGTGGGCTGAAAATGGGTGATCACTGTACATTTCTCTTCTGTTTCCTATTTATATTCATATTTTATTTCCTCAATTTAGCATTATGGACAGGGAAAGACCTAATCTAAGCTCTGCAAAAAAATATTTTGCCTTCAAATTCATACCGTGATCGTAGCATGCATGGACTCGACTCATATGTCTGGGATTTCCATGAAAAAGATTGTGGGCAGAAAATGGGTGATCACTGTACATTTCTCTTCTGTTTCCTATTACTATATCTATTTTACTTCCTTAATTTAGCATTATGGACAGGGAAAGACCTAATCTAAGATCTGCAAAAAAATATTTTGCCTTCAAATTCCTACCGTATTCGTAGCATGCATGGACTCGACTCATATGACTGGGATTTCCATGAAAAAGATTGTGAGCAGAAATGGGTGATCACTGTACATTTCTCTTCTCTTTCCTATTTATATTTCTATCTTATCTCCTCAATTTAGCATTATGGATACGGAAAGACCTAATCTAAGCTCTGCACAAAAATATTTTGCCTTCAAATTCATACCGTGATCGTAGCATTCATGGACTCGACTCATATGACTGGGATTTCCATGAAAAATATAGTGGGCAGAAAGTGGGTGATCACCGTACATTTCTCTTCTGTTTCCTATTTATATTTATATTTTATTTCCTCAATTTAGCATTATGGACAGGGAAAGACCTAATCTAAAATCTGCACAAAAATATTTTGCCTTCAAATTCATACCGTGATCGTAGCATGCATGGACTCGACTCATATGACTGTGATTTCCATGAAAAAGTTTGTGGGCCGAAAATGGGTGATCACTGTAAATTTCTCTTCTGTTTCCTATTTATATTTCTATTTTAACTCCTCAATTTAGCATTATGGACAGGGAAAGACCTAATCTAAGATCTGCACAAAAATATTAACCTTCAAATTCATACCGTCATCGTAGCATGCATGGACACGACTCATATGACTGGGATTTCCATGGAAAATATTGTGGGCAGAAAATGGGTGATCACTGTACATTTCTCTTCTGTTTCCTATTTATATTTATATTTTACCTCCTCAATTTAGCATTATGGACAGGGAAAGACTTAATCTAAGATCTGCACAAAAATATTTAGCCTTCAAATTCATACCGTAATCGTAGCATGCATGGACTCGACTCATATGAATGGGATTTCCATGAAAAAGATTGTGGGCCGAAAATTGGTGATCACGGTACATTTCTCTTCTGTTTCCTATTTATATTTATATTTTACCTCCTCAATTTAGCATTATGGACAGGGAAAGACCTAATGTAAGATCTGCACAAAAATATTTTGCTTTAAATTCATACCGTGATCGTAGCATGCATGGACTCGAATCATCTAACTGTGATTTCCATGAAAAAGATAGTGGTTTAAAAATGGGTGATCGCTGTACATTTCTCTTCTGTTTCCTATTTATATTTATATTTTACCTCCTCAATTTAGCATTATGGACAGGGAAAGACCTAATCTAAGATCTGCACAAAAATATTTTGCCTTCAAATTCATACCGTGATCGTAGCATGCATGGACTCGAATCATATGACTGGGATTTCCATGAAAAAGATTGTGGGCCAAAAATGGGTGATCACTGTACATTTCTTTTCTTTTTTCTATTTATATTTATATTTTACCTCCTCAATTTAGCATTATGGGCTGGGAAAGACCTAATCTAAAATCTGCACAAAAATATTTTGCCTTGAAATTCATACCGTGATCGTAGCATGCATGGACTCGACTCATATGACTGGGATTTCCATGAAAAAGATTGTGGGCAGAAAATGGGTGATCACTGTACATTCCTCTTCTGTTTCCTATTTATATTTCTATTTTACCTCCTCAATTTAGCATTATGGACAGGGAAAGACCTAATCTAAGATCTGCACAAAAATATTAACCTTCAAATTCATACCGTGATCGTAGCATGCATGGACTCGACTCTTATGACTGGGATTTCCATGAAAAATATTGTGGGCAGAAAATGGGTGATCACTGTACATTTCTCTTCTGTTTCCTATTTATATTTATATTTTACCTCCTCAATTTAGCATTATGGACAGGGAATGACATAATCTAAGATCTGCACAAAAATATTTCGCCTTCAAATTCATACCGTGATCGTAGCATGCATGGACTCGACACATATCACTGGGATTTCCATGAAAAATATTGTGGGCCGAAAATGGGTGATCACTGTACATTTCTCTTCTGTTTCCTATTCATATTTCTATTTTACCTCCACAATTTAGCATTATGGACAGGGAAAGACCTAATCTAAGATCTGCACACAAATATTTTCCCTTCAAATTCATACCGTGATCGTATTATGCATGGACTCGAATCATCTGACTGTGATTTCCATGAAAAAGATTCTGGGCCAAAATGGGGTGATCACTGTACATTTCTCTTCTGTTTCCTATTTATATTTATATTTTACCTCCTCAATTAAGCATTATGGGCAGGGAAAGACATAATATAATATCTGCACAAAAATATTTTGCCTTCAAATACATACCGTGATCGTAGCATGCATGGACTCGACTCATATGACTGGGATTTCCATGAAAAAGATTGTGGGCCGAATACAGGTGATCACTGTACATTTCTCTTCTGTTTCCTATTTATATTTATATTTTACCTCCTCAATTTAGCATTATGGACAGGGAAAGACCTAATCTAAGCTCTGCAAAAAAATATTTTGCCTTCAAATTCATACTGTGATCGTAGCATGCATGGACTCGACTAATATGACTGGGATTTCCATGAAAAATATAGTGGGCAGAAAATGGGTGATCACTTTACATTTCTCTTCTGTTTCCTATTTATATTTTTATTTTACCTCCTCAATTTAGCATTATGGACAGGGAAAGACCTAATCTAAAATCTGCACAAAAATATTTTGCCTTCAAATTCATACCGTGATCGTAGCATGCATGGACTCGATTCATATGACTGGGATTTCCATGAAAAAGTTTGTGGGCCGAAAATGGGTGATCACTGTACATTTCTCTTCTGTTTCCTATTTATATTTCTATTTTAACTCCTCAATTTTGCATTATGGACAGGGAAAGACCTAATCTAAGATCTGCACAAAAATATTAACCATCAAATTCATACCGTCATCGTAGCATGCATGGACACGACTCATATGACTGGGACTTCCATGAAAAATATTGTGGGCAGAAAATGGGTGATCACTGTACATTTCTCTTCTGTTTCCTATTTATATTTATATTTTACCTCCTCAATTTAGCATTATGGACAGGGAAAGACTTAATCTAAGATCTGCACAAAAATATTTAGCCTTCAAATTCATACCGTGATCGTAGCATGCATGGACTCGACTCATATGAATGGGATTTCAATGAAAAAGATTGTGGGCCGAAAATTGGTGATCACGGTACATTTCTCTTCTGTTTACTATTTATATTTATATTTTACCTCCTCTATTTAGCATTATGGACAGGGAAAGACCTAATGTAAGATCTGCACAAAAATATTTTGCTTTAAATTCATACCGTGATCGTAGCATGCATGGACTCGAATCATCTGACTGTGATTTCCATGAAAAAGATTGTGGGCCAAAAATGTGTGATCACTGTACATTTCTCTTCTGTTTCCAATTTATATTTCTATTTTACCTCCTCAATTTAGCATTATGGACAGGGAAAGTCCTAATCTAAGATCTGCACAAAAATATTTTGCCTTCAAATTCATTCCGTGATCGTAGCATGCATGGACTCGACTCATATAACTGGGATTTCCATGAAAAAGATTGTGGGCGGAAAATGGGTGATCACTGTACATTTCTCTTCTGTTTCCTATTTATATTTATATTTTACCTCCTCAATTTAGCATTATGGACAGGGAAAGACCTAATCTAAGATCTGCACAAAAATATTTTGACTTCAAATTCATACCGTGATCGTAGCATGCATGGACTCGACTCATATGACTGGGATTTCCATGAAAAAGATTGTGGGCGGAAAATGGGTGATCACTGGACATTTCTCTTCTGTTTCCTATTTATATTTCTATTTTACCTCCTCAATTTAGCATTATGGGCTGGGAAAGACCTAATCTAAAATCTGCACAAAATATTTTGCCTTCAAATTCATACCGTGATCGTAGCATACATGGACTCGACTCATATGTCTGGGATTTCCATGAAAAAGATTGTGTGCCGAAAATGGGTGATCACTGTACATTTCTCTTCTGTTTCCTATTTATATTTCTATTTTACCTCCTCAATTTAGCATTATGGACAGGGAAAGATGTAATCTAAGATCTGTACAAAAATATTTAGCCTTCAAATTCATACCGTGATCGTAGCATGCATGGACTCGACACATATCACTGGGATTTCCATGAAAAAGATTGTGGGCCGAAAATGGGTGATCACTGTACATTTCTCTTCTGTTTCCTATTCATATTTCTATTTTACCTCCACAATTTAGCATTATGGACAGGGAAAGACCTAATCTAAGATCTGCACAAAAATATTTTCCCTTCAAATTCATACCGTGATCGTATTATGCATGGACTCGAATCATATGACTGGGATTTCCATGAAAAAGATTCTGGGCCAAAATGCGGTGATCACTGTACATTTCTCTTCTGTTTCCTATTTATATTTATATTTTACCTCCTCAATTAAGCATTATGGGCAGGGAAAGACATAATATAATATCTGCACAGAAATATTTTGCCTTCAAATACATACCGTGATCGTAGCATGCATGGACTCGACTCATATGACTGGGATTTCCATGAAAAAGATTGTGGGCCGAATACAGGTGATCACTGTACATTTCTCTTCTGTTTCCTATTTATATTTATATTTTACCTCCTCAATTTAGCATTATGGACAGGGAAAGACCTAATCTAAAATCTGCACAAAAATATTTTGACTTCTAATTCATACCGTGATCGTAGCATGCATGGACTCGACTCATATGACTGGGATTTCCATGAAAAAGATTGTGGTCCGAAAATGGGTGATCACTACATTTCTCTTCTGTTTCCAATTTGTATTTCTATTTTACCTCCTCAATTTATCATTATGGACAGGGAAAGACCTAATCTAAGATCTGCACAAAAATATTTTGCCTTCATATTCATACCGTGATCGTAGCATGCATGGATTCGACTCATATGACTGGGATTTCCATGAGAAAGTTTGTGGGCCGAAAATGGGTGATCACTGTACATTTCTCTTCTGTTTCCTATTTATATTTGTATTTTACCGCCTCAATTTAGCATTATGGACAGGGAAAGACCTAATATAATATCTGCACAAAAATATTTTGCCTTCAAATACATACCATGATCGTACCATGCATGGACTCGACTCATATGACTGGGATTTCCATGAAAAAGATTGTGGGCGGAAAATGGGTGATCACTGGACATTTCTTTTCTTTTTTCTATTTATATTTATATTTTACCTCCTCAATTTAGCATTATGGGCTGGGAAAGTCCTAATCTAAAATCTGCACAAAAATATTTTGCCTTCAAATTCATACCGTGATCGTAGCATGCATGGACTCGACTCATATGACTGGGATTTCCATGAAAAAGATTGTGGGCAGAAAATGGCTGATCACTGTACATTCCTCTTCTGTTTCCTATTTATATTTCTATTTTACCTCCTCAATTTAGCATTATGGACAGGGAAAGATGTAATCTAAGATCTGCACAAAAATATTTAGCCTTCAAATTCATACCGTGATCGTAGCATGCATGGACTCGACACATATCACTGGGATTTCCATGAAAAAGATTGTGGGCCGAAAATGGGTGATCACTGTACATTTCTCTTCTGTTTCCTATTCATATTTCTATTTTACCTCCACAATTTAGCATTATGGACAGGGAAAGACCTAATCTAAGATCTGCACAAAAATATTTTCCCTTCAAATTCATACCGTGATCGTATTATGCATGGACTCGAATCATCTGACTGTGATTTCCATGAAAAAGATTCTGGGCCAAAAATGGGTGATCACAGTACATTTCACTTCTGTTTCCTATTCATATTTATATTTTACCTCCTCAATTTAGCATTATGGACAGGGAAAGACCTAATCTAAGATCTGCACAAAAATATTTTGACTTCAAATTCATACCGTGATCGTAGCATGCATGGACTCGACTCATATGACTGGGATTTCCATGAAAAAGATTGTGGGCCAAAAATGGGTGATCACTGTACATTTCTCTTCTGTTTCCAATTTATATTTCTATTTTACCTCCTCAATTTAGCATTATGGACAGGGAAAGTCCTAATCTAAGATCTGCACAAAAATATTTTGCCTTCAAATTCATACCGTGATCGTAGCATGCATGGACTCGACTCATATAACTGGGATTTCCATGAAAAAGATTGTGGGCGGAAAATGGGTGATCACTGTACATTTCTCTTCTGTTTCCTATTTATATTTATATTTTACCTCCTCAATTTAGCATTATGGACAGGGAAAGACCTAATCTAAGATCTGCACAAAAATATTTTGACTTCAAATTCATACCGTGATCGTAGCATGCATGGACTCGACTCATATGACTGGGATTTCCATGAAAAAGATTGTGGGCGGAAAATGGGTGATCACTGGACATTTCTCTTCTGTTTCCTATTTATATTTCTATTTTACCTCCTCAATTTAGCATTATGGGCTGGGAAAGACCTAATCTAAAATCTGCACAAAATATTTTGCCTTCAAATTCATACCGTGATCGTAGCATGCATGGACTCGACTCATATGACTGGGATTTCCATGAAAAATATTGTGGGCCGAAAATAGGTGATCACTGTACATTTCTCTTCTGTTTCCTATTTATATTTATATTTTACCTCCTCAATTTAGCATTATGGACAGGGAATGACCTAATTTAAGATCTGCACAAAAATATTTTGCATTCAAATTCATACCGTGATCGTAGCATACATGGACTCGACTCATATGTCTGGGATTTCCATGAAAAAGATTGTGTGCCGAAAATGGGTGATCACTGTACATTTCTCTTCTGTTTCCTATTTATATTTCTATTTTACCTCCTCAATTTAGCATTATGGACAGGGAAAGACCTAATCTAAGATCTGCACAAAAATATTTTGACTTCAAGTTCATACCGTGATCGTAGCATGCATGGACTCGACTCATATGACTGGGATTTCCATGAAAAAGATTGTGGGCGGAAAATGGGTGATCACTGGACATTTCTCTTCTGTTTCCTATTTATATTTATATTTTACCTCCTCAATTTAGCATTATGGGCTGGGAAAGACCTAATCTAAAATCTGCACAAAAATATTTTGCCTTCAAATTCATACTGTGATCGTAGCATGCATGGACTCGACTCATATGACTGGGATTTCCATGAAAAAGATTGTGGGCAGAAAATGGGTGATCACTGTACATTCCTCTTCTGTTTCCTATTTATATTTCTATTTTACCTCCTCAATTTAGCATTATGGACAGGGAAAGATGTAATCTAAGATCTGCACAAAAATATTTAGCCTTCAAATTCATACCGTGATCGTAGCATGCATGGACTCGACACATATCACTGGGATTTCCATGAAAAAGATTGTGGGCCGAAAATGGGTGATCACTGTACATTTCTCTTCTGTTTCCTATTCATATTTCTATTTTACCTCCACAATTTAGCATTATGGACAGGGAAAGACCTAATCTAAGATCTGCACAAAAATATTTTCCCTTCAAATTCATACCGTGATCGTATTATGCATGGACACGAATCATCTGACTGTGATTTCCATGAAAAAGATTCTGGGCCAAAATGCGGTGATCACTGTACATTTCTCTTCTGTTTCCTATTTATATTTATATTTTACCTCCTCAATTAAGCATTATGGGCAGGGAAAGACATAATATAATATCTGCACAGAAATATTTTGCCTTCAAATACATACCGTGATCGTAGCATGCATGGACTCGACTCATATGACTGGGATTTCCATGAAAAAGATTGTCGGCCGAAAATGGGTGATCACTGTACATTTCTCTTCTGTTTCCAATTTGTATTTCTATTTTACCTCCTCAATTTAGCATTATGGACAGGGAAAGACCTAATCTAAGATCTGCACAAAAATATTTTGCCTTCAAATTCATACCGTGATCGTAGCATACATGGATTCGACGCATATGACTGGGATTTCCATGAGAAAGTTTGTCGGCCGAAAATAGGTGATCACTGTACATTTCTGTTCTGTTTCCTATTTATATTTGTATTTTACCGCCTCAATTTAGCATTATGGACAGGGAAAGACCTAATATAATATCTGAACAAAAATATTTAGCCTTCAAATTCATACCGTGATCGTAGCATGCATGGAATCGACTCATATGACAGGGATTTCCATGAAAAATATTGTGGGCAGAAAATGGGTGATCACTGTACATTTCTCTTCTGTTTCCTATTTATATTTATATTTTACTTCCTTAATTTAGCATTATGGAGAGGGAAGACCTAATCTAAGATCTGCACAAAAATATTTAGCCTTCAAATTCATACCGTCATCGTAGCATGCATGGACTCGACTCATATGAATGGGATTTCCATGAAAAAGATTGTGGGCCGAAAATGGGTGATCACTGTACATTTCTCTTCTGTTTCCTATTTATATTTCTATTTTACCTCCTCAATTTAGCATTATGGACAGGGAAAGACCTAATCTAAGATCTGCACAAAAATATTTAGCCTTCAAATTCATACCACGATCGTAGCATTAATGGAATCGACTCATATGACAGGGATTTCCATGAAAAATATTGTGGGCAGAAAATGGGTGATCACTGTACATTTCTCTTCTGTTTCCTATTTATATTCCTATTTTACCTCCTCAATTTAGTATTATGGACAGGGAAAGACCTAATCTTAGATCTGCACAAAAATATTTTGCCTTCAAATTCATACCTTCATCGTAGCATGCATGGACTCGACTCATATGAATGGGATTTCCATGAAAAAATTGTGGGCCGAAAATGGGTGATTACTGTACATTTCTCTTCTGTTTCCTAATTATATTTATATTTTAACTCCTCAATTTAGCATTATGGACAGGGAAACACCTAATCTAAGATCTGCACAAAAATATTTTGCCTTCAAATTCATACCGTCAACGTAGCATGCAAGGACTCGACTCATATGAATGGGATTTCCATGAAAAAGATTGTGGGCCGAAAATGGGTGATCACTGTACATTTCTCTTCTGTTACCTATTTATATTTATATTTTACCTCCTCAATTTAGCATTATGGACAGGGAAAGACCTAATCTAAGATCTGCACAAAAATATTTAGCCTTCAAATTCATACCGTGATCGTAGCAGGCATGGACTCGACTCATATGACTGGGATTTCCATGAAAAATATTGTGGGCAGAAAATGGGTGATCACTGTACATTTTTCTTCTGTTTCCTATTTAAATTTCTATTTTACCTCCTCAATTTAGCATTATGGACAGGGAAAGACCTAATCTAAAATCTGCACGAAAATATTTAGCCTTCAAATTCATACCGTCATCATAGCATGCATGGACTCGACTCATATGACTGAGATTTCCATGAAAAATATTGTGGGCAGAGAATGGGGGATCACTGTACATTTCTCTTCTGTTTCCTATTTATGTTTATATTTTACCTCCTCAATTAAGCATTATGGACAGAGAAAGACCTAATCTAAGATCTGCACTAAAATATTTAGCCTTCAAATTCATACCGTGATCGTAGCATGCATGGACTCGACTCATATGACTGAGATTTCCATGAAAAATATTGTGGGCAGAAAATGGGGGATCACTGTACATTTCTCTTCTGTTTTCTATTTATATTTATATTTTACCTCCTCAATTTAGCATTATGGACAGGGAAAGACCTAATCTAAGATCTGCACAAAAATATTTAGCCTTCAAATTCATACCGTCATCATAGCATGCATAGACTCGACTCTTATGACTGAGATTTCCATGAAAAATATTGTGGGCAAAAAATGGGTGATCACTGTACATTTCTCTTCTGTTTCCTATTTATATTTCTATTTTACCTCCTCAGTTTAGCATTATGGACAGGGAAAGACCTAATCTAAGATCTGCACAAAAATATTTTGCCTTCAAATTCATACCGTGATCGTAGCATGCATGGACTCGACTCATATGACTGGGATTTCCATGAAAAAGATTGTCGGCCGAAAATGGGTGATCACTACATTTCTCTTCTGTTTCCAATTTATATTTCTACTTTACCTCCTCAATTTAGCATTATGGACAGGGAAAGACCTAATCTAAGATCTGCACAAAAATATTTTGCCTTCAAATTCATACCGTGATCGTAGCATCCATGGACTCGACTCATATGACTGGGATTTCCATAAAAAATATTGTGGGTCGAAAATGGGTGATCACTGTACATTTCTCTTCTGTTTCCTATTTATATTTATATTTTACTTCCTTAATTTAGCATTATGAACAGTGAAAGACATAATCTAAGATCTGCAAAAATATATTTTGCCTCCAAATTCATACCGTGACCGGAGCATGCATGGACTCGACTCATATGACTAGGATTTCCATGAAAAAGATCTTGGGCCGAAAATGGGTGATCACTGTACATTTCTCTTCTGTTTCCTATTTACATTTCTATTTTACCTCCTCAATTTAGCATTATGGACAGGGAAAGACCTAATCTAAGATCTGCACAAAAATATTTAGCCTTCAAATTCATACCGTGATCGTAGCATGCATGGACTCGACTCATATGACTGGGATTTCCATGAAAAATATTGTGGGCAGAAAATGGGTGATCACTGTACATTTCTCTTCTGTTACCTATTTATATTTATATATTACCTCCTCAATTTAGCATTATGGACAGGGAAAGACCTAATCTAAGATCTGCACAAAAATATTTAGCCTTCAAAATCATACCGTGATCGTAGCATGCATGGACTCGACTCATATGACTGGGATTTCCATGAAAAATATTGTGGGCAGAAAATGGGTGATCACTGTACATTTTTATTCTGTTTCCTATTTATATTTCTATTTTACCTCCTCAATTTAGCATTATGGACAGGGAAAGACCTAATCTAAGATCTGCACAAAAATATTTAGCCTTCAAATTCATACCGTGATCGTAGCATGCATGGACTCGACTCATATGACTGAGATTTCCATGAAAAATATTGTGGGCAGAAAATGGGGGTCACTGTACATTTCTCTTCTGTTTCCTATTTATATTTATATTTTACCTCCTCAATTTAGCATTATGAACAGGGAAAGACCTAATCTAAGATCTGCACAAATATATTTAGCCTTCAAATTCATACCGTCATCGTAGCATGCATGGACTCGACTCATATGAATGCGATTTCCATGAAAAAGATTGTGGGCCGAAAATGGGTGATCACTGTACATTTCTCTTCTGTTTCCTATTTATATTTTTATTTTACCTCCTCAATTTAACATTATGGACAGGGGAAAGACATAATCTAAGATCTGCACAAAAATATTTAGCCTTCAAATTCATACCGTGATCGTAGCATGCATGGAATCGACTCATATGACAGGGATTTCCATGAAAAATATTGTGGGCAGAAAATAGGTGATCACTGTACATTTCTCTTCTGTTTCCTATTTATATTTATATTTTACTTACTTAATTTAGCATTATGGACAGGGAAGACCTACTCTAATATCTGCACAAAAATATTTAGCCTTCAAATTCATACCGTCATCGTAGCATGCATGGACTCGACTCGTATGAATGGGATTTCCATTAAAAAGATTGTGGGCCGAAAATGGGTGATCACTGTACATTTCTCTTCTGTTTCCTATTTATATTTATATTTTACCTCCTCAATTTAGCATTATGGACAGGGAAAGACCTAATCTAAGATCTGCACAAAAATATTTAGCCTTCAAATTCATACCACGATCGTAGCATGCATGGACTCGACACATATCACTGGGATTTCCATGAAAAAGATTGTGGGCGGAAAATGGGTGATCACTGGACATTTCTTTTCTTTTTTCTATTTATATTTATATTTTACCTCCACAATTTAGCATTATGGACAGGGAAAGACCTAATCTAAGATCTGCACAAAAATATTTTCCCTTCAAATTCATACCGTGATCGTATTATGCATGGACTCGAATCATCTGACTGTGATTTCCATGAAAAAGATTCTGGGCCAAAATGGGGTGATCACTGTACATTTCTCTTCTGTTTCCTATTTATATTTATATTTTACCTCTTCAATTAAGCATTATGGGCAGGGAAAGACATAATATAATATCTGCACAGAAATATTTTGCCTTCAAATACATACCGTGATCGTAGCATGCATGGACTCGACTCATATGACTGGGATTTCCATGAAAAAGATTGTGGGCCGAATACAGGTGATCACTGTACATTTCTCTTCTGTTTCCTATTTATATTTATATTTTACCTCCTCAATTTAGCATTATGGACAGGGAAAGACCTAATCTAAAATCTGCACAAAAATATTTTGACTTCTAATTCATACCGTTTTCGTAGCATGCATGGACTCGACTCATATGACTGGGATTTCCATGAAAAAGATCTTGGGCCGAAAATGGGTGATCACTGTACATTTCTCTTCTGTTTCCTATTTACATTTCTATTTTACCTCCTCAATTTAGCATTATGGACAGGGAAAGACCTAATCTAAGATCTGCACAAAAATATTTAGCCTTCAAATTCATACCGTGATCGTAGCATGCATGGACTCGACTCATATGACTGGGATTTCCATGAAAAATATTGTGGGCAGAAAATGGGTGATCACTGTACATTTCTCTTCTGTTACCTATTTATATTTATATATTACCTCCTCAATTTAGCATTATGGACAGGGAAAGACCTAATCTAAGATCTGCACAAAAATATTTAGCCTTCAAAATCATACCGTGATCGTAGCATGCATGGACTCGACTCATATGACTGGGATTTCCATGAAAAATATTGTGGGCAGAAAATGGGTGATCACTGTACATTTTTCTTCTGTTTCCTATTTATATTTCTATTTTACCTCCTCAATTTAGCATTATGGAGAGGGAAAGACCTAATCTAAGATCTGCACAAAAATATTTAGCCTTCAAATTCATACCGTCATCGTAGCATGCATGGACTCGACTCATATGAATGCGATTTCCATGAAAAAGATTGTGGGCCGAAAATGGGTGATCACTGTACATTTCTCTTCTGTTTCCTATTTATATTTTTATTTTACCTCCTCAATTTAACATTATGGACAGGGGAAAGACATAATCTAAGATCTGCACAAAAATATTTAGCCTTCAAATTCATACCGTGATCGTAGCATGCATGGAATCGACTCATATGACAGGGATTTCCATGAAAAATATTGTGGGCAGAAAATAGGTGATCACTGTACATTTCTCTTCTGTTTCCTATTTATATTTATATTTTACTTACTTAATTTAGCATTATGGACAGGGAAGACCTACTCTAATATCTGCACAAAAATATTTAGCCTTCAAATTCATACCGTCATCGTAGCATGCATGGACTCGACTCGTATGAATGGGATTTCCATTAAAAAGATTGTGGGCCGAAAATGGGTGATCACTGTACATTTCTCTTCTGTTTCCTATTTATATTTATATTTTACCTCCTCAATTTAGCATTATGGACAGGGAAAGACCTAATCTAAGATCTGCACAAAAATATTTAGCCTTCAAATTCATACCACGATCGTAGCATGCATGGACTCGACACATATCACTGGGATTTCCATGAAAAAGATTGTGGGCGGAAAATGGGTGATCACTGGACATTTCTTTTCTTTTTTCTATTTATATTTATATTTTACCTCCACAATTTAGCATTATGAACAGGGAAAGACCTAATCTAAGATCTGCACAAAAATATTTTCCCTTCAAATTCATACCGTGAT
Source organism: Acanthosepion lycidas (assembly GCA_963932145.1). Taxonomy (NCBI): domain Eukaryota; kingdom Metazoa; phylum Mollusca; class Cephalopoda; order Sepiida; family Sepiidae; genus Acanthosepion; species Acanthosepion lycidas. Next base: position 176,824 of record OZ010604.1, on the reverse strand, counting down.
CGTATTATGCATGGACTCGACTCATATGACTGGGATTTCCATGAAAAAGATTCTGGGCCAAAATGGGGTGATCACTGTACATTTCTCTTCTGTTTCCTATTTATATTTATATTTTAACTCCTCAATTTAGCATTATGGACAGGGAAACACCTAATCTAAGATCTGCACAAAAATATTTTGCCTTCAAATTCATACCGTCATCGTAGCATGCATGGACTCGACTCATATGAATGGGATTTCCATGAAAAAGATTGTGGGCCGAAAATGGGTGATCACTGTACATTTCTCTTCTGTTTCCTATTTATATTTATATTTTACCTCCTCAATTTAGCATTATGGACAGGGAAAGACCTAATCTAAGATCTGCACAAAAATATTTAGCCTTCAAATTCATACCGTCATCGTAGCATGCATGGACTCGACTCATATGACTGAGATTTCCATGAAAAAGATTGTGGGCAGAAAATGGGTGATCACTGTACATTTCTCTTCTGTTTCCTATTTATATTTATATTTTACCTCCTCAATTTAGCATTATGGACAGGGAAAGACCTAATCTAAGATCTGCACAAAAATATTTAGCCTTCAAATTCATACCGTGATCGTAGCATGCATGGACTCGACTCATATGACTGAGATTTCCATGAAAAATATTGTGGGCAGAAAATGGGGGATCACTGTACATTTCTCTTCTGTTTTCTATTTATATTTATATTTTACCTCCTCAATTTAGCATTATGGACAGGGAAAGACCTAATCTAAGATCTGCACAAAAATATTTAGCCTTCAAATTCATACCGTCATCATAGCATGCATAGACTCGACTCATATGACTGAGATTTCCATGAAAAATATTGTGGGCAAAAAATGGGTGATCACTGTACATTTCTTTTCTGTTTCCTATTTATATTTATATTTTACCTCCTCAATTTAGCATTATGGACAGGGAAAGACATAATCTAAGATCTGCACAAAAAAATTTTGCCTTCAAATTCATACCGTGATCGTAGCATGCATGGACTCGACTCATATGACTGGGATTTCCATGAAAAAGATTGTGGGCCGAAAATGGGTGATCACTGTACATTTCTCTTCTGTTTCCTATTTATATTTATATTTTAACTCCTCAATTTAGCATTATGGACAAGGAAAGACCTAATCTAAGATCTGCACAAAAATATTTTGACTTCTAATTCATACCGTGATCGTAGCATGCATGGACTCGACTCATATGACTGGGATTTCCATGAAAAAGATTGTGGGCCGAAAATGGGTGATCACTACATTTCTCTTCTGTTTCCAATTTATATTTCTACTTTACCTCCTCAATTTAGCATTATGGACAGGGAAAGACATAATCTAAGATCGGCACAAATATATTTTGCCTCCAAATTCATACCGTGATCGTAGCATGCATGGACTCGACTCATATGACTAGGATTTCCATGAAAAAGATCTTGGGCCGAAAATGTGTGATCACTGTACATTTCTCTTCTGTTTCCTATTTACATTTCTATATTACCTCCTCAATTTAGCATTATGGACAGGGAAAGACCTAATCTAAGATCTGCACAAATATATTTAGCCTTCAAATTCATACCGTGATCGTAGCATGCATGGACTCGACTCATATGACTGAGATTTCCATGAAAAATATTGTCGGCAGAAAATGGGGGTCACTGTACATTTCTCTTCTGTTTCCTATTTATATTTATAATTTACCTCCTCAATTTAGCATTATGAACAGGGAAAGACCTAATCTAAGATCTGCACAAAAATATTTAGCCTTCAAATTCATACCGTCATCATAGCATGCATAGACTCGACTCATATGACTGAGATTTCCATGAAAAATATTGTGGGCAAAAAATGGGTGATCACTGTACATTTCTCTTCTGTTTCCTATTTATATTTATATTTTAACTCCTCAATTTAGCATTATGGACAGGGAAACACCTAATCTAAGATCTGCACAAAAATATTTTGCCTTCAAATTCATACCGTCATCGTAGCATGCATGGACTCGACTCATATGAATGGGATTTCCATGAAAAAGATTGTGGGCCGAAAATGGGTGATCACTGTACATTTCTCTTCTGTTTCCTATTGATATTTATATTTTACCTCCTCAATTTAGCATTATGGACAGGGAAAGACCTAATCTAAGATCTGCACAAAAATATTTAGCCTTCAAATTCATACCGTCATCGTAGCATGCATGGACTCGACTCATATGACTGAGATTTCCATGAAAAATATTGTGGGCAGAAAATGGGGGATCACTGTACATTTCTCTTCTGTTTTCTATTTATATTTATATTTTACCTCCTCAATTTAGCATTATGGACAGGGAAAGACCTAATCTAAGATCTGCACAAAAATATTTAGCCTTCAAATTCATACCGTCATCATAGCATGCATAGACTCGACTCATATGACTGAGATTTCCATGAAAAATATTGTGGGCAAAAAATGGGTGATCACTGTACATTTCTTTTCTGTTTCCTATTTATATTTATATTTTACCTCCTCAATTTAGCATTATGGACAGGGAAAGACATAATCTAAGATCTGCACAAAAATATTTAGCCTTCAAATTCATACCGTGATCGTAGCATGCATGGACTCGACTCATATGACTGAGATTTCCATGAAAAATATTGTGGGCAGAAAATGGGGGATCACTGTACATTTCTCTTCTGTTTTCTATTTATATTTATATTTTACCTCCTCAATTTAGCATTATGGACAGGGAAAGACCTAATCTAAGCTCTGCACAAAAAAATTTTGCCTTCAAATTCATACCGTGATCGTAGCATGCATGGACTCGACTCATATGAATGGGATTTCCATGAAAAAGATTGTGGGCCGAAAATGGGTGATCACTGTACATTTCTCTTCTGTTTCCTATTTATATTTATATTTTAACTCCTCAATTTAGCATTATGGACAGGGAAACACCTAATCTAAGATCTGCACAAAAATATTTTGCCTTCAAATTCATACCGTCATCGTAGCATGCATGGACTCGACTCATATGAATGGGATTTCCATGTAAAAGATTGTGGGCCGAAAATGGTTGATCACTGTACATTTCTCTTCTGTTTCCTATTTATATTTCTATTTTACCTCCTCAATTTAGCATTATGGACAGGGAAAGACGTAATCTAAGATCTGCACAAAAATATTTAGCCTTCAAATTCATACCGTGATCGTAGCATGTATGGACTCGACTCATATGACTGAGATTTCCATGAAAAATATTGTGGGCAGAAAATGGGGGATCACTGTAAATTTCTCTTCTGTTTCCTATTTATATTTATATTTTAGCTCCTCAATTTAGCATTATGGACAGGGAAAGACCTAATCTAAGATCTGCACAAAAATATTTTGCCTTCAAATTCATACTGTCATCGTAGCATGCATGGATTCGACTCATATGAATGGGATTTCCATGAAAAAGATTGTGGGTAGAAAATGGGTGATCACTGTACATTTCTCTTCTGTTTCCTATTTATATTTATATTTTACCTCCTCAATTTAGCATTATGGACAGGGAAAGACCTCATCTAAGATCTGCACAAAAATATTTAGCCTTCAAATTCATACCGTGATTGTAGCATGCATGCACTCGACTCATATGAATGGGATTTCCATGAAAAAGATTGTGGGCCGAAAATGGGTGATCACTGTGCATTTCTCTTCTGTTTCCTATTTATATTTCTATTTTACCTCCTCAATTTAGCATTATCGACAGGGAAAGACCTAATCTAATATCTGCACAAAAATATTTAGCCTTCAAATTCATACCGTAATCGTAGCATGCATGGACTCGACTCATATGACTGGGATTTCCATGAAAATATTGTGGGCAGAAAATGGGGGATCACTGTACATTTCTGTTCTGTTTCCTATTTATATTTGTATTTTACCTCCACAATTTAGCATTATTGACAGGGAAAGACCTAATCTAAGATCTGCACAAAAATATTTTGCCTTCAAATTCATACCGTGATCGTAACATGCATGGACTCGACTCATATGACTGGGATTTCCATGAAAATGGTTTTGGGCCGAAAATGGGTGATCACTGTACATTTCTCTTCTGTTTCCTATTTATATTTATATTTTACCTCCTCAATTTAGCATTATGGACAGGGAAAGACCTAATCTAAGATCTGCACAAAAATATTTTGCCTTCAAATTCATATCGTGATCGTAGCATGAATGGAATCGACTCATATGACTGGGATTTCCATGAAATAGCTTATGGGCCGAAATTGGGTGATCACTGTACATTTCTCTTCTGTTTCCTATTTATATTTATATTTTACATCCTCAATTTAGCATTATGGACAGGGAAAGACCTAATCTAAGATCTGCACAAAACTATTTAGCCTTCAAATTCATACCGTCATCGTAGCATGCATGGACTCGACTCATATGAATGGGATTTCCATGAAAAAGATTGTGAGCCGAAAATGGGTGATCACTGTACATTTCTCTTCTGTTTCCTTTTCATATTTCTATTTTACCTCCTCAATTTAGCATTATGGACAGGGAAAGACCTACTCTAAGATCTGCACAAAAATATTTAGCCTTCAAATTCATACCGTGATTGTAGCATGCATGCACTCGACTCATATGAATGGGATTTCCATGAAAAAGATTGTGGGCCGAAAATGGGTGATCACTGTGCATTTCTCTTCTGTTTCCTATTTATATTTCTATTTTACCTCCTCAATTTAGCATTATCGACAGGGAAAGACCTAATCTAATATCTGCACAAAAATATTTAGCCTTCAAATTCATACCGTGATCGTAGCATGCATGGACTCGACTCATATGACTAGGATTTCCATGAAAATATTGTGGGCAGAAAATGGGGGATCACTGTACATTTCTGTTCTGTTTCCTATTTATATTTCTATTTTACCTCCTTAATTTAGCATTATGGACAGGGAAAGACCTAATGTAAGATCTGCACAAAACTATTTAGCCTTCAAATTCATACCGTGATCGTAGCATGCATGGACTCGACTCATATGAATGGGATTTCTATGTTAAAGATTGTGGGCCGAAAATGGGTGATCACTGTACATTTCTCTTCTGTTTCCTATTTATATTTCTATCTTATCTCCTTAATTTAGCATTATGGACAGGGAAAGACCTAATCTAAGATCTGCAAAAAAATATTTTGTCTTCAAATTTATACCGTGATCGTAGCATGCATGGACTCGACTCATATGACTGGGATTTCCATGAAAAAGATTGTGGGCAGAAAATGGGTGATCAATGTACATTTCTCTTCTGTTTCCTATTCATATTTCTATCTTATCTGCTTAATTTAGCATTATGCACAGGGAAAGACCTAATCTAAGCTCTGCAAAAAAATATATTGCCTTGAAATTCATACCGTGATTGTAGCATGCATGGACTCGACTCATATGACTGGGATTTCAATGAAAAAGATTGTGGGCCGAAAATGGTTGATCACTGTACATTTCTCTTCTGTTTCCTATTTATATTTCTATTTTACCTCCTCAATTTAGCATTATGGACAGGGAAAGACCTAATCTAAGCTCTGCAAAAAAATATATTGTCTTCAAATTCCTACCGTGATCGTAGCATGAATTGACTCGACTCATATGACTGGGATTTCCATGAAAAAGATTGTGGGCAGAAAATGGGTGATCACTGTACATTTCTCTTCTGTTTCCTATTTATATTTATATTTTACCTCCTTAATTTAGCATTATGGACAGGGAAAGACCTAATCTAAGATCTGCACAAAACTATTTAGCCTTCAAATTCATACCGTGATCGTAGCATGCATGGACTCGACTCATATGAATGGGATTTCCATGTTAAAGATTGTGGGCCGAAAATGGGTGATCACTGTACATTCCTCCTCTGTTTCCTATTCATATTTCTATTTTACCTCCTTAATTTAGCATTATGGACAGGGAAAGACCTAATCTAAGATCTGCAAAAAAATATTTTGCCTTCAAATTCATACCGTGATCGTAGCATGCATGGACACGACTCATATGACTGGGATTTCCATGAAAATTTTGTGTGCTGAAAATGGGTGATCACTGTACATTTCTCTTCTGTTTCCTATTTATATTTATATTTTATTGTCTCAATTTAGCATTATGGACAGGGAAAGACCTAATATAAGCTCTGCAAAAAAATATATTGTCTTGAAATGCATACCGTGATTGTAGCATGCATGGACTCGACTCATATGACTGGGATTTCAATGAAAAAGATTGTGGTCCGAAAATGGGTGATCACTGTACATTTCTCTTCTGTTTCCTATTTATATGTCTATTTTACCTCCTCAATTTAGCATTATGGACAGGTTAAGAGATAATCTAAGATCTGCAAAAAAATATATTTTCTTGAAATTCATACCGTGATTGTAGCATGAATGGACTCGACTCATATGACTGGGATTTCCATGAAAAAGATTGTGGGCAGAAAATGGGTGATCACTGTACATTTCTCTTCTGTTTCCTATTTATATTTCTATCTTATCTCCTTAATTTAGCATTATGGACAGGGAAAGACCTAATCTAAGATCTGCAAAAAAATATATTGTCTTCAAATTCCTACCGTGATCGTAGCATGCATGGACTCGACTCATATGACTGGGATTTCCATGAAAAAGTTTGTGGGCTGAAAATGGGTGATCACTGTACATTTCTCTTCTGTTTCCTATTTATATTTATATTTTATTTCCTCAATTTAGCATTATGGACAGGGAAAGACCTAATATAAGCTCTGCAAAAAAATATTTTGCCTTCAAATTCATACCGTGATCGTAGCATGCATGGACTCGACTCATATGACTGGGATTTCCATGAAAATGATTGTGGGCAGAAAATGGGTGATCACTGTACATTTCTCTTCTGTTTCCTATTTATATTTCTATTTACCTCCTTAATTTAGCATTATGGACAGGGAAAGACCTAATCTAAGATCTGCAAAAAAATATTTTGCCTTCAAATTCATACCGTGATCGTAGCATGCATGGACTCGACTCATATGACTGGGATTTCCATGAAAAAGTTTGTGGGCTGAAAATGTGTTATCACTGAACATTTCTCTTCTGTTTCCTATTTATATTTATATTTTATTTCCTCAATTTAGCATTATGGACAGGGAAAGACCTAATATAAGCTCTGCTAAAAAATATTTTGCCTTCAAATTCATACCGTGATCGTAGCATGCATGGACTCGACTCATATGACTGGGATTTCCATGAAAAAGATTGTGGGGAGAAAATGGGTGATCACTGTACATTTCTCTTCTGTTTCCTATTTATATTTCTATCATATCTCCTTAATTTAGCATTATGGACAGGGAGAGACATAATCTAAGATCTGCAAAAAAATATATTGTCTTGAAATTCATACCGTGATTGTAGCATGAATGGACTCGACTCATATGACTGGGATTTCCATGAAAAAGATTGTGGGCAGAAAATGGGTGATCACTGTACATTTCTCTTCTGTTTCCTATTTATATTTCTATCTTATCTCCTTAATTTAGCATTATGGACAGGGAAAGACCTAATCTAAGCTCTGCAAAAAAATATATTGTCTTCAAATTCCTACCGTGATTGTAGCATGCATGGACTCGACTCATATGACTGGGATTTCTATGAAAAAGATTGTGGGCAGAAAATGGGTGATCACTGTACATTTCTCTTCTGTTTCCTATTTATATTTCTATCTTATCTCCTTAATTTAGCATTATGGACAGGTAAAGACCTAATCTAAGTTCTGCAAAAAAATATATTGTCTTCAAATTCCTACCGTGATCGTAGCATGCATGGACTCGACTCATATGACTGGGATTTCCATGAAAATGATTGTGGGCAGAAAATTGGTGATCACTGTACATTTCTCTTCTGTTTCCTATTTATATTTCTATTTTACCTCCTTAATTTAGCATTATGGACAGGGAAAGACCTAATCTAAGATCTGTAAAAAAATATTTTGCCTTCAAATTCATACCGTGATCGTAGCATGCATGGACTCGACTCATATGACTGGGATTTCCATGAAAACGTTTGTGCGCTGAAAATGGGTGATCAATGTACATTTCTCTTCTGTTTCCTATTTATATTTATATTTTATTTCCTCAATTTAGCATTATGGACAGGGAAAGACCTAATATAAGCACTGCAAATAAATATTTTGCCTTCAAATTCATACCGTGATCGTAGCATGCATGCACTCGACTCATATGACTGGGATTTCCATGAAAAAGATTGTGGGCCGAAAATGGGTGATCACTGTACATTTCTCTTCTGTTTCCTATTTATATTTCTATTTTACCTCCTCAATTTAGCATTATGGACAGGGAAAGACCTAATCTAAGATCTGCAAAAAAATATTTAGCCTTCAAATTCATACCGTGATCGTAGCATGCATGGACACGACTCATATGACTGGGATTTCCATGAAAAAGATTGTGGTCAGAAAATGGGTGATCACTGTACATTTCTCTTCTGTTTCCTATTTATATTTATATTTTACTTCCTCAATTTAGCATTATGGACAGGGAAAGACCTAATATAAGCTCTGCAAAAAAATATTTTGCCTTCAATTTCATACCGTGAACGTAGCATGCATGGACTCGACTCATATGACTGGGATTTCACTGAAAAAGATTGTGGGCAGAAAATGGGTGATCACTGTACATTTCTCTTCTGTTTCCTATTTATATTTCTATCTTATCTCCTAATTTAGCATTATGGACAGGGAAAGACCTAATCTAAGATCTGCAAAAAAATATTTTGCCTTCAAATTCATACCGTGATCGTAGCATGCATGGACTCGACTCATATGACTGGGATTTCCATGAAAAAGTTTGTGGGCTGAAAATGGGTGATCACTGTACATTTCTCTTCTGTTTCCTATTTATATTTATATTTTATTTCCTCAATTTAGCATTATGGACAGGGAAAGACCTAATATAAGCTCTGCAAAAAAATATTTTGCCTTCAAATTCATACCGTGATAGTAGCATGCATGCACTCGACTCATATGACTGGGATTTCCATGAAAAAGATTGTGGGCAGAAAATGGGTGATCACTGTACATTTCTCTTCTGTTTCCTATTTATATTTCTATCATATCTCCTTAATTTAGCATTATGGACAGGGAAAGACATAATCTAAGATCTGCAAAAAAATATTTAGCCTTCAAATTCATACCGTGAATGTAGCATGCATGGACACGACTCATATGACTAGTATTTCCATGAAAAAGATTGTGGGCAGAAAATGGGTGATCACTGTACATTTCTCTTCTGTTTCCTATTTATATTTCTATCTTATCTCCTTAATTTAGCATTATGGACAGGGAAAGACCTAAACTAAGCTCTGCAAAAAAATATATTGTCTTCAAATTCCTACCGTGATCGTAGCATGCATGGACTCGACTCATATGGCTGGGATTTCCATGAAAAAGATTGTGGGGTAAAAATGGGTGATCACTGTACATTTCTCTTCTGTTTCCTATTTATATTTCTATCTTATCTCCTTAATTTAGCATTATGGACAGGAAAAGACCTAATCTAAGCTCTGCAAAAAAATATATTGTCTTCAAATTCCTACCGTGATCGTAGCATGCATGGACTCGACTCATATGACTGTGATTTCCATGAAAATGATTGAGGGCAGAAAATGGGTGATCACTGTACATTTCTCTTCTGTTTCCTATTTATATTTATATTTTACCTCCTTAATTTAGCATTATGGACAGGGAAAGACCTAATCTAAGATCTGCAAAAAAATATTTTGCCTTCAAATTCATACCGTGATCGTAGCATGCATGGACTCGACTCATATGACTGGGATTTCCATGAAAAAGTTTTTGGGCTAAAAATGGGTGATCACTGTACATTTCTCTTCTGTTTCCTATTTATATTTATATTTTATTTCCTCAATTTAGCATTATGGACAGGGAAAGACCTAATATAATCTCTGCAAAAAAATATTTTGCCTTCAAATTCATACCGTGATCGTAGCATGCATGGACTCGACTCATATGACTGGGATTTCCATGAAAAAGATTGTGGGCAGAAAATGGGTGATCACTGTACATTTCTCTTCTGTTTCCTATTTATATTTCTATCATATCTCCTTAATTTAGCATTATGGACAGGGAAAGACATAATCTAAAATCTGCAAAAAAATATATTGTCTTGAAATTCATACCGTGATCGTAGCATGCATGGACTCGACTCATATGACTGGGATTTCCATGAAAAAGATTGTGGGCTGAAAATGGGTGATCAATGTACATTTCTCTTCTGTTTCCTATTTATATTTATATTTTATTTCCTTAATTTAGCATTATGGACAGGGAAAGACCTAATCTAAGATCTGCACAAAAATATTTTGCCTTCAAATTCATACCGTGATCGTAGCATGCATGGACTCGACTCATATGACTGGGATTTCCATGAAAATGATTGTGGGCAGAAAATTGGTGATCACTGTACATTTCTCTTCTGTTTCCTATTTATATTTCTATTTTACCTCCTTAATTTAGCATTATGGACAGGGAAAGACCTAATCTAAGATCTGTAAAAAAATATTTTGCCTTCAAATTCATACCGTGATCGTAGCATGCATGGACTCGACTCATATGACTGGGATTTCCATGAAAACGTTTGTGCGCTGAAAATGGGTGATCAATGTACATTTCTCTTCTGTTTCCTATTTATATTTATATTTTATTTCCTCAATTTAGCATTATGGACAGGGAAAGACCTAATATAAGCTCTGCAAATAAATATTTTGCCTTCAAATTCATACCGTGATCGTAGCATGCATGGACTCGACTCATATGACTGGGATTTCCATGAAAAAGATTGTGGGCCGAAAATGGGTGATCACTGTACATTTCTCTTCTGTTTCCTATTTATATTTCTATTTTACCTCCTCAATTTAGCATTATGGACAGGGAAAGACCTAATCTAAGATCTGCAAAAAAATATTTAGCCTTCAAATTCATACCGTGATCGTAGCATGCATGGACACGACTCATATGACTGGGATTTCCATGAAAAAGATTGTGGTCAGAAAATGGGTGATCACTGTACATTTCTCTTCTGTTTCCTATTTATATTTATATTTTACTTCCTCAATTTAGCATTATGGACAGGGAAAGACCTAATATAAGCTCTGCAAAAAAATATTTTGCCTTCAATTTCATACCGTGAACGTAGCATGCATGGACTCGACTCATATGACTGGGATTTCACTGAAAAAGATTGTGGGCAGAAAATGGGTGATCACTGTACATTTCTCTTCTGTTTCCTATTTATATTTCTATCTTATCTCCTAATTTAGCATTATGGACAGGGAAAGACCTAATCTAAGATCTGCAAAAAAATATTTTGCCTTCAAATTCATACCGTGATCGTAGCATGCATGGACTCGACTCATATGACTGGGATTTCCATGAAAAAGTTTGTGGGCTGAAAATGGGTGATCACTGTACATTTCTCTTCTGTTTCCTATTTATATTTATATTTTATTTCCTCAATTTAGCATTATGGACAGGGAAAGACCTAATATAAGCTCTGCAAAAAAATATTTTGCCTTCAAATTCATACCGTGATAGTAGCATGCATGCACTCGACTCATATGACTGGGATTTCCATGAAAAAGATTGTGGGCAGAAAATGGGTGATCACTGTACATTTCTCTTCTGTTTCCTATTTATATTTCTATCATATCTCCTTAATTTAGCATTATGGACAGGGAAAGACATAATCTAAGATCTGCAAAAAAATATTTAGCCTTCAAATTCATACCGTGAATGTAGCATGCATGGACACGACTCATATGACTAGTATTTCCATGAAAAAGATTGTGGGCAGAAAATGGGTGATCACTGTACATTTCTCTTCTGTTTCCTATTTATATTTCTATCTTATCTCCTTAATTTAGCATTATGGACAGGGAAAGACCTAAACTAAGCTCTGCAAAAAAATATATTGTCTTCAAATTCCTACCGTGATCGTAGCATGCATGGACTCGACTCATATTGCTGGGATTTCCATGAAAAAGATTGTGGGCAAAAAATGGGTGATCACTGTACATTTCTCTTCTGTTTCCTATTTATATTTCTATCTTATCTCCTTAATTTAGCATTATGGACAGGAAAAGACCTAATCTAAGCTCTGCAAAAAAATATATTGTCTTCAAATTCCTACCGTGATCGTAGCATGCATGGACTCGACTCATATGACTGGGATTTCCATGAAAATGATTGAGGGCAGAAAATGGGTGATCACTGTACATTTCTCTTCTGTTTCCTATTTATATTTATATTTTACCTCCTTAATTTAGCATTATGGACAGGGAAAGACCTAATCTAAGATCTGCAAAAAAATATTTTGCCTTCAAATTCATACCGTGATCGTAGCATGCATGGACTCGACTCATATGACTGGGATTTCCATGAAAAAGTTTGTGGGCTAAAAATGGGTGATCACTGTACATTTCTCTTCTGTTTCCTATTTATATTTATATTTTATTTCCTCAATTTAGCATTATGGACAGGGAAAGACCTAATATAATCTCTGCAAAAAAATATTTTGCCTTCAAATTCATACCGTGATCGTAGCATGCATGGACTCGACTCATATGACTGGGATTTCCATGAAAAAGATTGTGGGCAGAAAATGGGTGATCACTGTACATTTCTCTTCTGTTTCCTATTTATATTTCTATCATATCTCCTTAATTTAGCATTATGGACAGGGAAAGACATAATCTAAAATCTGCAAAAAAATATATTGTCTTGAAATTCATACCGTGATCGTAGCATGCATGGACTCGACTCATATGACTGTGATTTCCATGAAAAAGATTGTGTGCAGAAAATGGGTGATAACTGTACATTTCTCTTCTGTTTCCTATTTATATTTATATTTTATTTCCTCAATTTCGCATTATGGACAGTGAAAGACCTAATCTAATCTCTGCAAAAAAATATTTTGCCTTCAAATTCATACCGTGATCGTAGCATGCATGGACTAGACTCATATGTCTGGGATTTCCATGAAAAAGATTGTGGGCAGAAAATGGGTGATCACCGTACATTTCTCTTCTGTTTCCTATTTATATTTCTATCTTATCTCCTTAATTTAGCATTATGGACAGGGAAAGACCTAATCTAAGCTCTGCAAAAAAATATATTGTCTTCAAATTCTTACCGTGATCGTAGCATGCATGGACTCGACTCATATGACTGGGATTTCCATGAAAAAGATTGTGGGCCGAAAATGGGTGATCACTGTACATTTCTCTTCTGTTTCCTATTTATATTTATATTTTATTTCCTTAATTTAGCACTATGGACAGGGAAAGACCTAATCTAAGATCTGCACAAAAATATTTTGCCTTCAAATTCATACCGTGATCGTAGCATGCATGGACTCGACTCATATGACTGGGATTTCCATGAAAAAGATTGTGGGCAGAAAATGGGTGATCACTGTACATTTCTCTTCTGTTTCCTATTTATATTTATATTTTATTTCCTCAATTTAGCATTATGGACAGTGAAAGACCTAATCTAAGCTCTGCAAAAAAATATTTTGCCTTCAAATTCATACCGTGATCGTAGCATGCATGGACTAGACTCATATGTCTGGGATTTCCATGAAAAAGATTGTGGGCAGAAAATGGGTGATCACTGTACATTTCTCTTCTGTTTCCTATTACTATATCTATTTTACTTCCTTAATTTAGCATTATGGACAGGGAAAGACCTAATCTAAGATCTGCAAAAAAATATTTTGCCTTCAAATTCCTACCGTGATCGTAGCATGCATGGACTCGACTCATATGACTGGGATTTCCATGAAAAAGATTGTGAGCAGAAATGGGTGATCACTGTACATTTCTCTTCTCTTTCCTATTTATATTTCTATCTTATCTCCTTAATTTAGCATTATGGACAGGGAAAGACCTAATCTAAGCTCTGCAAAAAAATATATTGTCTTCAAATTCCTACCGTGATCGTAGCATGCATGGACTCGACTCATATGACTGGGATTTCCATGAAAATGATTGTGGGCAGAAAATGGGTGATCACTGTACATTTCTCTTCTGTTTCCTATTTATATTTATATTTTACCTCCTTAATTTAGCATTATGGACAGGGAAAGACCTAATCTAAGCTCTGCAAAAAAATATTTTGCCTTCAAATTCATACCGTGATCGTAGCATGCATGGACTCGACTCATATGACTGGGATTTCCATGAAAAAGATTGTGGGCAGAAAATGGGTGATCACTGAACATTTCTCTTCTGTTTCCTATTTATATTTCTATCATATCTCCTTAATTTAGCATTATGGACAGGGAAAGACCTAATCTAAGATCTGCGCAAAAATATTTTGCCTTCAAATTCATACCGTCATCGTAGCATGCATGGACTCGACTCATATGAATGGGATTTCCATGTAAAAGATTGTGGGCCGAAAATGGTTTATCACTGTACATTTCTCTTCTGTTTCCTATTTATATTTCTATTTTACCTCCTCAATTTAGCATTATGGACAGGGAAAGACCTAATCTAAGATCTGCACAAAAATATTTAGCCTTCAAATTCATACCGTCATCGTAGCATGCATGGACTCGACTCATATGACTGGGATTTCCAAGAAAAATATTGTGGGCAGAAAATGGGTGATCACTGTACATTTCTCTTCTGTTTCCTATTTATATTTATATTTTACCTCCTCAATTTAGCATTATGGACAGGGAAAGACCTAATCTAAGATCTGCACAAAAATATTTAGCCTTCAAATTCATACCGTCATCGTAGCATGCATGGACTCGACTCATATGAATGGGATTTCCATGAAAAAGATTGTGGGCCGAAAATGGGTGATCACTGTACATTTCTCTTCTCTTTCCTATTTATATTTCTATTTTACCTCCTCAATTTAGCATTATGGACAGGGAAAGACCTAATGTAAGATCTGCACAAAAATATTTAGCCTTCAAATTCATACCGTGATCGTAGCATGCATGGACTCGACTCATAGGAATGTGGTTTCCATGAAAAATATTGTGGGCCGAAAATGGGTGATCACTGTACATTTCTCTTCTGTTTCCTACTTATATTTCTATTTTACCTCCTCAATTTAGCATTATGGACAGGGAAAGACCTAATCTAAGATCTGCACAAAAATATTTAGCCTTATATTTCATACCGTCATCGTAGCATGCATGGACTCGACTCATATGAATGGGATTTCCATGAAAAAGATTGTGGGCCGAGAATGGCTGATCACTGTACATTTCTCTTCTGTTTCTTATTTATATTTATATCTTACGTCCTCAATTTAGCATTATGGACAGGGAAAGACCTAAACTAAGATCTGCACAAAAATATTTAGCCTTCAAATTCATACCGTCATCGTAGCATGCATGGACTCGACTCATATGAATGGGATTTCCATGTAAAAGATTGTGGGCCGAAAATGGGTGATCACTGTACATTTCTCTTCTGTTTCCTATTTATATTTATATTTTACGTCCTCAATTTAGCATTATGGACAGGGAAAGACCTAATCTAAGATCTGCACAAAAATATTTAGCCTTCATATTCATACCGTGATCGTAGCATGCATGGACTCGACTCATATGAATGGGATTTCCATGTAAAAGATTGTGGGCCGAAAATGGGTGATCACTGTACATTTCTCTTCTGTTTCCTATTTATATTTCTATTTTACCTCCTCAATTTAGCATTATGGACAGGGAAAGACCTAATCTAAGATCTGCACAAAAATATTTAGCCTTCAAATTCATACCGTCATAGTAGCATGCATGGACTCGACTCATATGTCTGGGATTTCCATGAAAAATATTGTGGGCAGAAAATCGGTGATCACTGTACATTTCTCTTCTGTCTCCTATTTATATTTATATTTTCCCTCCTCAATTTAGCATTATGGACAGGGAAAGACCTAATCTAAGATCTGCACAAAAATATTTAGCCTTCAAATTCATACCGTCATCGTAGCATGCATGGACTCGACTCATATGAATGGGATTCCCATGAAAAACATTGTGGGCCGAAAATGGGGGATCACTGTACATTTCTCTTCTGTTTCCTATTTATATATATATTTTACTTCCTCAATTTAGCATTATGGACAGGGAAAGACCTAATCTAAGATCTGCACAAAAATATTAACCTTCAAATTCATACCGTGATCGTAGCATGCATGGACTCGACTCATCGGAATGGGATTTCCATGAAAAATATTGTGGGCCGAAAATGGGTGATCACTGTACATTTCTCTTCTGTTTCCTACTTATATTTCTATATTACTTCCTCAATTTAGCATTATGGACAGGGAAAGACCTAATCTAAGATCTGCACAAAAATATTTAGCCTTCAAATTCATACCGTCATCGTAGCATGCATGGACTCGACTCATATGAATGGGATTTCCATGAAAAAGATTGTGGGCCGAGAGTGGGTGATCACTGTACATTTCTCTTCTGTTTCCTATTTATATTTCTATTTTACCTCCTCAATTTAGCATTATGGACAGGGAAAGACCTAATCTAAGATCTGCACAAAAACATTTAGCCTTCAAATTCATACCGTCATCGTAGCATGCATGGACTCGACTCATATGAATGGGATTTCCATGAAAAAATTGTGGGCAGAAAATGGGTGATCACTGTACATTTCTCTTCTGTTTCCTATTTATATTTATATTTTACCTCCTCAATTTAGCATTATGGACAGGGAAAGACCTAATCTAAGCTCTGCACAAAAATATTTAGCCTTCAAATTCATACCGTCATCGTAGCATGAATGGACTCGACTCATATGAATGGGATTTCCATGAAAAAGATTGTGGGCCGAAAATGGGTGATCACTGTACATTTCCCTTCTGTTTCCTATTTATATTTATATTTTACCTCCTCAATTTAGCATTATGGACAGGGAAAGACCTAATCTAAGATCTGCACAAAAATATTTAGCCTTCAAATTCATACCGTCATCGTAGCATGCATGGACTCGACTCATATGACTGGGATTTCCATGAAAAATATTGTGGGCAGAAAATGGGTGATCACTGTACATTTCTCTTCTGTTTCCTATTTATATTTATATTTTACGTCCTCAATTTAGCATTATGGACAGGGAAAGACCTAATCTAAGATCTGCACAAAAATATTTAGCATTCAAATTCATACCGTCATCGTAGCATGCATGGACTCGACTCATATCAATGGGATTTCCATGAAAAAGATTGTGGGCAGAAAATGGGTGATCACTGTACATTTCTCTTCTGTTTCCTATTTATATTTCTATTTTACCTCCTCAATTTAGCATTATGGACAGGGAAAGACCTAATCTAAGATCTGCACAAAAATATTTAGCCTTCAAATTCATACCGTCATCGTAGCATGCATGGACTCGACTCATATGAATGGGTTTTCCATGAAAAAGATTGTGGGCCGAGAATTGGTGATCACTGTACATTTCTCTTCTGTTTCCTATTTATATTTATATTTTACGTCCTCAATTTAGCATTATGGACAGGGAAAGACCTAATCTAAGATCTGCACAAAAATATTTAGCATTCAAATTCATACCGTCATCGTAGCATGCATGGACTCGACTCATATGAATGGGATTTCCATGAAAAAGATTGTGGGCCGAAAATGGTTGATCACTGTACATTTCTCTTCTCTTTCCTATTTATATTTCTATTTTACCTCCTCAATTTAGCATTATGGACAGGGAAAGACCTAATCTAAGTTCTGCACAAAAATATTTAGCCTCCAAATTCATACCGTCATCGTAGCATGCATGGACTCGACTCATATGACTGGGATTTCCATGAAAAATATTGTGGGCAGAAAATGGGTGATCACTGTACATTTCTCTTCTGTTTCCTATTTATATTTCTACTTTACCTCCTCAATTTAGCATTATGGACAGGGAAAGACCTAATCTAATATCTGCACAAAAATATTTAGCCTTCAAATTCATACCGTCATCGTAGCATGCATGGACTCGACTCATATGAATGGGATTCCCATGAAAAACATTGTGGGCCGAAAATGGGTGATCACTGTACATTTCTCTTCTCTTTCCTATTTATATTTATATTTTACTTCCTCAATTTAGCATTATGGACAGGGAAAGACCTAATCTAAGATCTGCACAAAAATATTAACCTTCAAATTCATACCGTGATCGTAGCTTGCATGGACTCGACTCATAGGAATGGGATTTCCATGAAAAAGATTGTGGGCCGAAAATGGGTGATCACTGTACATTTCTCTTCTGTTTCCTACTTATATTTCTATTTTACCTCCTCAATTTAGCATTATGGACAGGGAAAGACCTAATCTAAGATCTGCACAAAAATATTTAGCCTTCAAATTCATACCGTCATCGTAGCATGCATGGACTCGACTCATATGAATGGGATTTCCATGAAAAAGATTGTGGGCCGAGAATGGGTGATAACTGTACATTTCTCTTCTGTTTCCTATTTATATTTATATTTTACGTCCTCAATTTAGCATTATGGACAGGGAAAGACCTAATCTAAGATCTGCACAAAAATATTTAGCATTCAAATTCATACCGTCATCGTAGCATGCATGGACTCGACTCATATGAATGGGATTTCCATGAAAAAGATTGTGGGCAGAAAATGGGTGATCACTGTACATTTCTCTTCTGTTTCCTATTTATATTTCTATTTTACCTCCTCAATTTAGCATTATGGACAGGGAAAGACCTAATCTAAGATCTGCACAAAAATATTTAGCCTTCAAATTCATACCGTCATCGTAGCATGCATGGACTCGACTCATATGAATGGGTTTTCCATGAAAAAGATTGTGGGCCGAGAATTGGTGATCACTGTACATTTCTCATCAATTTCCTATTTATATTTATATTTTACGTCCTCAATTTAGCATTATGGACAGGGAAAGACCTAATCTAAGATCTGCACAAAAATATTTAGCATTCAAATTCATACCGTCATCGTAGCATGCATGGACTCGACTCATATGAATGGGATTTCCATGAAAAAGATTGTGGGCCGAAAATGGTTGATCACTGTACATTTCTCTTCTCTTTCCTATTTATATTTATATTTTACCTCCTCAATTTAGCATTATGGACAGGGAAAGACCTAATCTAAGATCTGCACAAAAATATTTAGCCTCCAAATTCATACCGTCATCGTAGCATGCATGGACTCGACTCATATGACTGGGATTTCCATGAAAAATATTGTGGGCAGAAAATGGGTGATCACTGAACATTTCTCTTCTGTTTCCTATTTATATTTCTATTTTACCTCCTCAATTTAGCATTATGGACAGGGAAAGACCTAATCTAAGATCTGCACAAAAATATTTAGCCTTCAAATTCATACCGTCATCGTAGCATGCATGGACTCGACTCATATGAATGGGATTCCCATGAAAAACATTGTGGGCCGAAAATGGGTGATCACTGTACATTTCTCTTCTGTTTCCTATTTATATTTATATTTTACTTCCTCAATTTAGCATTATGGACAGGGAAAGACCTAATCTAATATCTGCACAAAAATATTAACCTTCAAATTCATACCGTGATCGTAGCTTGCATGGACTCGACTCATAGGAATGGGATTTCCATGAAAAAGATTGTGGGCCGAAAATGGGTGATCACTGTACATTTCTCTTCTGTTTCCTACTTATATTTCTATTTTACCTCCTCAATTTAGCATTATGGACAGGGAAAGACCTAATCTAAGATCTGCACAAAAATATTTAGCCTTCAAATTCATACCGTCATCGTAGCATGCATGGACTCAACTCATATGAATGGGATTTCCATGTAAAAGATTGTGGGCCGAAAATGGGTTATCACTGTACATTTCTCTTCTGTTTCCTATTTATATTTCTATTTTACCTCCTCAATTTAGCATTATGGACAGGGAAAGACCTAATCTAAGATCTGCACAAAAATATTTAGCCTTCAAATTCATACCGTCATCGTAGCATGCATGGACTCGACTCATAAGACTGGGATTTCCATGAAAAATATTTTGAGCAGAAAATGGGTGATCACTGTACATTTCTCTTCTGTTTCCTATTTATATTTCTATTTTACCTCCTCAATTTAGCATTATGGACAGGGAAAGACCTAATCTAAGATCTGCACAAAAATATTTAGCCTTCAAATTCATACCGTCATCGTAGCATGCATGGACTCGACTCATATGAATGGGATTTCCATGACAAAGATTGTGGGCCGAAAATGGGTGATCACTGTACATTTCTCTTCTCTTTCCTATTTATATTTCTATTTTACCACCTCAATTTAGCATTATGGACAGGGAAAGACCTAATCTAAGATCTGCACAAAAATATTTAGCCTTCAAATTCATACCGTCATCGTAGCATGCATGGACTCGACTCATATGACTGGGATTTCCATGAAAAATATTGTGGGCAGAAAATGGGTGATCACTGTACATTTCTCTTCTGTTTCCTATTTATATTTCTATTTTACCTCCTCAATTTAGCATTATGGACAGGGAAAGACCTAATCTAAGATCTGCACAAAAATATTTAGCCTTCAAATTCATACCGTTATCGTAGCATGCATGGACTCGACTCATATGACTGGGATTTCCATGAAAAATATTGTGGGCAGAAAATGGGTGATCACTGTACATTTCTCTTCCTTTTCCTATTTATATTTATATTTTACCTCCTCAATTTAGCATTATGGACAGGGAAAGACCTAATCTAAGATCTGCACAAAAATATTTAGCCTTCAAATTCATACCGTCATCGTAGCATGCATGGA
Organism: Acanthosepion lycidas; assembly: GCA_963932145.1. Lineage (NCBI taxonomy): Eukaryota > Metazoa > Mollusca > Cephalopoda > Sepiida > Sepiidae > Acanthosepion > Acanthosepion lycidas. Next base: position 155,919 of record OZ010604.1, on the reverse strand, counting down.
CTCGACTCATATGAATGGGATTCCCATGAAAAACATTTTGGGCCGAAAATGGGGGATCACTGTACATTTCTCTTCTGTTTCCTATTTATATTTATATTTTACTTCCTCAATTTAGCATTATGGACAGGGAAAGACCTAATCTAAGATCTGCACAAAAATATTTAGCCTTCAAATTCATACCGTGATCGTAGCATGCATGGACTCGACTCATAGGATTGGGATTTCCATGAAAAATATTGTGGGCCGAAAATGGGTGATCACTGTACATTTCTCTTCTGTTTCCTACTTATATTTCTATTTTACCTCCTCAATTTAGCATTATGGACAGGGAAAGACCTAATCTAAGATCTGCACAAAAATATTTAGCCTTCAAATTCATACCGTCATCGTAGCATGCATGGACTCGACTCATATGAATGGGATTTCCATGAAAAAGATTGTGGGCCGAGAGTGGGTGATCACTGTACATTTCTCTTCTGTTTCCTATTTATATTTATATTTTACGTCCTCAATTTAGCATTATGGACAGCTAAAGACCTAAACTAAGATCTGCACAAAAATATTTAGCCTTCAAATTCATACCGTCATCGTAGCATGCATGGACTTGACTCATATGAATGGGATTTCCATGTAAAAGATTGTGGGCCGAAAATGGGTGATCACTGTACATTTCTCTTCTGTTTCCTATTTATATTTCTATTTTACCTCCTCAATTTAGCATTATGGACAGGGAAAGACCTAATCTAAGATCTGCACAAAAACATTTAGCCTTCAAATTCATACCGTCATCGTAGCATGCATGGACTCGACTCATATGAATGGGATTTCCATGAAAAAATTGTGGGCAGAAAATGGGTGATCACTGTACATTTCTCTTCTCTTTCCTATTTATATTTATATTTTACCTCCTCAATTTAGCATTATGGACAGGGAAAGACCTAATCTAAGATCTGCACAAAAATATTTAGCCTTCAAATTCATACCGTCATCGTAGCATGCATGGACTCGACTCATATGAATGGGATTTCCATGAAAAAGATTGTGGGCCGAAAATGGGTGATCACTGTACATTTCTCTTCTGTTTCCTATTTATATTTATATTTTAACTCCTCAATTTAGCATTATGGACAGGGAAAGACCTAATCTAAGATCTGCACAAAAATATTTAGCCTTCAAATTCATACCGTCATCGTAGCATGCATGGACTCGACTCATATGACTGGGATTTCCATGAAAAATATTGTGGGCAGAAAATGGGTGATCACTGTACATTTCTCTTCTGTTTCCTATTTATATTTATATTTTACGTCCTCAATTTATCATTATGGACAGGGAAAGACCTAATCTAAGATCTGCACAAAAATATTTAGCATTCAAATTCATACCATCATCGTAGCATGCATGGACTCGACTCATATGAATGGGATTTCCATGAAAAAGATTGTGGGCAGAAAAAGGGTGATCACTGTACATTTCTCTTCTGTTTCCTATTTATATTTATATTTTACCTCCTCAATTTAGCATTATGGACAGGGAAAGACCTAATCTAAGATCTGCACAAAAATATTTAGCCTTCAAATTCATACCGTCATCGTAGCATGCATGGACTCGACTCATATGAATGGGATTTCCATGAAAGAGATTGTGGGCCGAAAATGGGTGATCACTGTACATTTCTCTTCTGTTTCCTATTTATATTTATATTTTACCTCCTCAATTTAGCATTATGGACAGGGAAAGACCTAATCTAAGATCTGCACAAAAATATTTAGCCTTCAAATTCATTCCGTGATCGTAGCATGCATGGACTCGACTCATAGGAATGTGGTTTCCATGAAAAATATTGTGGGCCGAAAATGGGTGATCACTGTACATTTCTCTTCTGTTTCCTACTTATATTTCTATTTTACCTCCTCAATTTAGCATTATGGACAGGGAAAGACCTAATCTAAGATCTGCACAAAAATATTTAGCGTTATATTTCATACCGGAATCGTAGCATGCATGGACTCGACTCATATGAATGGGATTTCCATGAAAAAGATTGTGGGCCGAGAATGGGTGATCACTGTACATTTCTCTTCTGTTTCTTATTTATATTTATATTTTACGTCCTCAATTTAGCATTACGGACAGTGAAAGACCTAAACTAAGATCTGCACAAAAATATTTAGCCTTCAAATTCATACCGTCATCGTAGCATGCATGGACTCGACTCATATGAATGGGATTTCCATGTAAAAGATTGTGGGCCGAAAATGGGTGATCACTGTACATTTCTCTTCTGTTTCCTATTTATATTTATAATTTACGTCCTCAATTTAGCATTATGGACAGGGAAAGACCTAATCTAAGATCTGCACAAAAATATTTAGCCTTCATATTCATACCGTGATCGTAGCATGCATGGACTCGACTCATATGAATGGGATTTCCATGTAAAAGATTGTGGGCCGAAAATGGGTGATCACTGTACATTTCTCTTCTGTTTCCTATTTATATTTCTATTTTACCTCCTCAATTTGGCATTATGGACAGGGAAAGACCTAATCTAAGATCTGCACAAAAATATTTAGCCTTCAAATTCATACCGTCACCGTAGCATGCATGGACTCGACTCATATGACTGGGATTTCCATGAAAAATATTGTGGGCAGAAAATGGGTGATCACTGTACATTTCTCTTCTGTTTCCTATTTATATTTATATTTTCCCTCCTCAATTTATCATTATGGACAGGGAAAGACCTAATCTAAGATCTGCACAAAAATATTTAGCCTTCAAATTCATACCGTCATCGTAGCATGCATGGACTCGTCTCATATGAATGGGATTCCCATGAAAAACATTTTGGGCCGAAAATGGGGGATCACTGTACATTTCTCTTCTGTTTCCTATTTCTATTTCTGTTTTACCACCTCAATTTAGCATTATGGACAGGGAAAGACCTAATCTAAGATCTGCACAAAAATATTTAGCATTCAAATTCATACCATCATCGTAGCATGCATGGACTCGACTCATATGAATGGGATTTCCATGAAAAAGATTGTGGGCAGAAAATGGGTGATCACTGTACATTTCTCTTCTGTTTCCTATTTACATTTATATTTTACCTCCTCAATTTAGCATTATGGACAGGGAAAGACCTAATCTAAGATCTGCACAAAAATATTTAGCCTTCAAATTCATACCGTCATCGTAGCATGCATGGACTCGACTCATATGAATGGGATTTCCATGAAAGAGATTGTGGGCCGAAAATGGGTGATCACTGTACATTTCTCTTCTGTTTCCTATTTATATTTATATTTTACCTCCTCAATTTAGCATTATGGACAGGGAAAGACCTAATCTAAGATCTGCACAAAAATATTTAGCCTTCAAATTCATACCGTCATCGTAGCATGCATGGACTCGACTCATATGACGTGGATTTCCATGAAAAATATTGTGGGCAGAAAATGGGTGATCACTGTACATTTCTCTTCTGTTTCCTATTTATATTTATATTTTCCCTCCTCAATTTAGCATTATGGACAGGGAAAGACCTAATCTAAGATCTGCACAAAAATATTTAGCCTTCAAATTCATACCGTCATCGTAGCATGCATGGACTCGACTCATATGAATGGGATTTCCATGAAAAAGATTGTGGGCCAAAAATGGTTGATCACTGTACATTTCTCTTCTCTTTCCTATTTATATTTATATTTTACCTCCTCAATTTAGCATTATGGACAGGGAAAGACCTAATCTAAGATCTGCACAAAAACATTTAGCCTTCAAATTCATACCGTCATCGTAGCATGCATGGACTCGACTCATATGAATGGGATTTCCATGAAAAAATTGTGGGCAGAAAATGGGTGATCACTGTACATTTCTCTTCTGTTTCCTATTTATATTTATATTTTACCTCCTCTATTTAGCATTATGGACAGGGAAAGACCTAATCTAAGATCTGCACAAAAATATTTAGCCTTCAAATTCATACCGTCATCGTAGCATGCATGGACTCGACTCATATGACTGGGATTTCCATGAAAAATAATGTGGGCAGAAAATGGGTGATCACTGTACATTTCTCTTCTGTTTCCTATTTATATTTATATTTTCCCTCCTCAATTTAGCATTATGGACAGGGAAAGACCTAATCTAAGATCTGCACAAAAATATTTAGCCGTCAAATTCATACCGTCATCGTAGCATGCATGGACTCGACTCATATGAATGTGATTTCCATGAAAAAATTGTGGGCAGAAAATGGGTGATCACTGTAAATTTCTCTTCTGTTTCCTATTTATATTTCTATTTTACCTCCTCAATTTAGCATTATGGACAGGGAAAGACCTAATCTAAGATCTGCACAAAAATATTTAGCCTTCAAATTCATACCGTCATCGTAGCATGCATGGACTCGACTCATATGAATGGGTTTTCCATGAAAAAGATTGTGGGCCGAGAATTGGTGATCACTGTACATTTCTCTTCTGTTTCCTATTTATATTTATATTTTACGTCCTCAATTTAGCATTATGGACAGGGAAAGACCTAATCTAAGATCTGCACAAAAATATTTAGCATTCAAATTCATACCGTCATCGTAGCATGCATGGACTCGACTCATATGAATGGGATTTCCATGAAAAAGATTGTGGGCCGGAAATGGTTGATCACTGTACATTTCTCTTCTCTTTCCTATTTATATTTCTATTTTACTTCCTCAATTTAGCATTATGGACAGGGAAAGACCTAATCTAAGATCTGCACAAAAATATTTAGCCTTCAAATTCATACCGTCATCGTAGCATGCATGGAATCGACTCATATGAATGGGATTTCAATGTAAAAGATTTTGGGCCGAAAATAGGTGATCACTGTACATTTCTCTTCTGTTTCCTATTTATATTTCTATTTTACCTCCTCAATTTAGCATTATGGACAGGGAAAGACCTAATCTAAGATCTGCACAAAAATATTTAGCCTCCAAATTCATACCGTCATCGTAGCATGCATGGACTCGACTCATATGACTGGGATTTCCATGAAAAATATTGTGGGCAGAAAATGGGTGATCACTGTACATTTCTCTTCTGTTTCCTATTTATATTTATATTTTACCTCCTCAATTTAGCATTATGGACAGTGAAAGACCTAATCTAAGATCTGCACAAAAATATTTAGCCTTTAAATTCATACCGTCATCGTAGCATGCATGGACTCGACTCATATGAATGGGATTTCCATGAAAAAGTTGTGGGCAGAAAATGGGTGATCACTGTACATTTCTCTTCTGTTTCCTATTTATATTTATATTTTACCTCCTCAATTTAGCATTATGGACAGGGAAAGACCTAATCTAAGATCTGCACAAAAATATTTAGCCTTCAAATTCATACCGTCATCGTAGCATGCATGGACTCGACTCATATGAATGGGTTTTCCATGAAAAAGATTGTGGGCCGAGAATTGGTGATCACTGTACATTTCTCTTCTGTTTCCTATTTATATTTATATTTTACGTCCTCAATTTAGCATTATGGACAGGGAAAGACCTAATCTAAGATCTGCACGAAAATATTTAGCATTCAAATTCATACCGTCATCGTAGCATGCATGGACTCGACTCATATGAATGGGATTTCCATGAAAAAGATTGTGGGCCGAAAATGGTTGATCACTGTACATTTCTCTTCTCTTTCCTATTTATATTTATATTTTACCTCCTCAATTTAGCATTATGGACAGGGAAAGACATAATCTAAGATCTGCACAAAAATATTTAGCCTTCAAATTCATACCGTCATCGTAGCATGCATGGAATCGACTCATATGAATGGGATTTCAATGTAAAAGATTTTGGGCCGAAAATGGGTGATCACTGTACATTTCTCTTCTGTTTCCTATTTATATTTCTATTTTACCTCCTTAATTTAGCATTATGGACAGGGAAAGACCTAATCTAAGATCTGCACAAAAATATTTAGCCTTCAAATTCATACCGTCATCGTAGCATGCATGGACTGGACTCATATGAATGGGATTTCCATGAAAAATATTGTGGGCCGAAAATGGGTGATCACTGTACATTTCTATTCTGTTTCCTATTTATATTTATGTTTTACGTCCTCAATTTAGCATTATGGACAGCGAAAGACCTAATCTAAGATCTGCACAAAAATATTTAGCCTTCAAATTCATACCGTCATCGTAACATGCATGGACTCGACTGATATGAATGGGATTCCTATGAAAAACATTTTGGGCCGAAAATGGGTGATCACTGTACATTTCTCTTCTGTTTCCTATTTATATTTATATTTTACTTCCTCAATTTAGCATTATGGACAGGGAAAGACCTAATCTAAGATCTGCACAAAAATATTAACCTTCAAATTCATACCGTGATCGTAGCATGCATGGACTCGACTCATAGGAATGGGATTTCCATGAAAAAGCATGTGGGCCGAAAATGGGTGATCACTGTACATTTCTCTTCTGTTTCCTATTTATATTTCTATTTTACCTCCTCAATTTAGCATTATGGACAGGGAAAACCTAATCTAAGATCTGCACAAAAATATTTAGCCCTCAAATTCATACCGTCATCGTAGCATGCATGGACTCGACTCATATGAATGGGATTTCCATGAAAAAGATTGGGCCGAAAATGGGTGATCACTGTACATTTCTCTTCTGTTTCCTATTTATATTTCTAATTTACCTCCTCAATTTAGCATTATGGACAGGGAAAGACCTAATCTAAGATCTGCACAAAAATATTTAGCCTTCAAATTCATACAGTCATCGTAGCATGCATGGACTCGACTCATATGAATGGGATTTCCATGTAAAAGATTGTGGGCCGAGAATGGGTGATCACTGTACATTTCTCTTCTGTTTCCTATTTACATTTATATCTTACGTCCTCAATTTAGCATTATGGACAGGGAGAGACCTAATCTAAGATCTGCACAAAAATATTTAGCCTTCAAATTCATACCGTCATCGTAGCATGCATGGACTCGACTCATATGAATGGGATTTCCATGTAAAAGATTGTGGGCCGAAAATGGGTGATCACTGTACATTTCTCTTCTGTTTCCTATTTATATTTATATTTTACCTCCTCAATTTAGCATTATGGACAGGGAAAGACCTAATCTAAGATCTGCACAAAAATATTTAGCCTTCAAATTCATACCGTCATCGTAGGATGCATGGACTCGACTCATATGAATGGGATTTCAATGTAAAAGATTGTGGGCCGAAAATGGGTGATCACTGTACATTTCTCTTCTCTTTCCTATTTATATTTATATTTTACCTCCTTAATTTAGCATTATGGACAGGGAAAGACCTAATCTTAGATCTGCACAAAAATATTTAGCCTTCAAATTCATACCGTCATCGTAGCATGCATGGACTGGACTCATATGAATGGGATTTCCATGAAAAAGATTGTGGGCCGAAAATGGGTGAACACTGTACATTTCTCTTCTGTTTCCTATTTATATTTCTATTTTACCTCCTCAATTTAGCATTATGGACAGGGAAAGACCTAATCTAAGATCTGCACAAAAATATTTAGCCTTTAAATTCATACCGTCATCGTAGCATGCATGGACTCGACTCATATGAATGGGATTTCCATGAAAAAATTGTGGGCCGAAAATGGGTGATCACTGTACATTTCTCTTCTATTTCCTATTTATATTTCTATTTTACCTCCTCAATTTAGCATTATGGACAGGGAAAGACCTAATCTAAGATCTGCACAAAAATATTTAGCCTTCAAATTCATACCGTCATCGTAGCATGCATGGACTCGACTCATATGACTGGGATTTCCATGAAAAATATTGTGGGCAGAAAATGGGTGATCACTGTACATTTCTCTTCCTTTTCCTATTTATATTTATATTTTACCTCCTCAATTTAGCATTATGGACAGGGAAAGACCTAATCTAAGATCTGCACAAAAATATTTAGCCTTCAAATTCATACCGTCATCGTAACATGCATGGACTCGACTGATATGAATGGGATTCCTATGAAAAACATTTTGGGCCGAAAATGGGTGATCACTGTACATTTCTCTTCTGTTTCCTATTTATATTTATATTTTACTTCCTCAATTTAGCATTATGGACAGGGAAAGACCTAATCTAAGATCTGCACAAAAATATTCACCTTCAAATTCATACCGTGATCGTAGCATGCATGGACTCGACTCATAGGAATGGGATTTCCATGAAAAAGCATGTGGGCCGAAAATGGGTGATCACTGTACATTTCTCTTCTGTTTCCTATTTATATTTCTATTTTACCTCCTCAATTTAGCATTATGGACAGGGAAAACCTAATCTAAGATCTGCACAAAAATATTTAGCCTTCAAATTCATACCGTCATCGTAGCATGCATGGACTCGACTCATATGAATGGGATTTCCATGAAAAAGATTGGGCCGAAAATGGGTGATCACTGTACATTTCTCTTCTGTTTCCTATTTATATTTCTAATTTACCTCCTCAATTTAGCATTATGGACAGGGAAAGACCTAATCTAAGATCTGCACAAAAATATTTAGCCTTCAAATTCATACCGTCATCGTAGCATGCATGGACTCGACTCATACGAATGGGATTTCCATGAAAAAATTGCGGGCAGAAAATGGGTGATCACTGTACATTTCTCTTCTGTTTCCTATTTATATTTCTATTTTACCTCCTCAATTTATCATTATGGACAGGGAAAGACCTAATCTAAGATCTGCACAAAAATATTTAGCCTTCAAATTCATACAGTCATCGTAGCATGCATGGACTCGACTCATATGAATGGGATTTCCATGTAAAAGATTGTGGGCCGAGAATGGGTGATCACTGTACATTTCTCTTCTGTTTCCTATTTACATTTATATCTTACGTCCTCAATTTAGCATTATGGACAGGGAGAGACCTAATCTAAGATCTGCACAAAAATATTTAGCCTTCAAATTCATACCGTCATCGTAGCATGCATGGACTCGACTCATATGAATGGGATTTCCATGTAAAAGATTGTGGGCCGAAAATGGGTGATCACTGTACATTTCTCTTCTGTTTCCTATTTATATTTATATTTTACCTCCTCAATTTAGCATTATGGACAGGGAAAGACCTAATCTAAGATCTGCACAAAAATATTTAGCCTTCAAATTCATACCGTCATCGTAGGATGCATGGACTCGACTCATATGAATGGGATTTCAATGTAAAAGATTGTGGGCCGAAAATGGGTGATCACTGTACATTTCTCTTCTCTTTCCTATTTATATTTATATTTTACCTCCTTAATTTAGCATTATGGACAGGGAAAGACCTAATCTTAGATCTGCACAAAAATATTTAGCCTTCAAATTCATACCGTCATCGTAGCATGCATGGACTGGACTCATATGAATGGGATTTCCATGAAAAAGATTGTGGGCCGAAAATGGGTGAACACTGTACATTTCTCTTCTGTTTCCTATTTATATTTCTATTTTACCTCCTCAATTTAGCATTATGGACAGGGAAAGACCTAATCTAAGATCTGCACAAAAATATTTAGCCTTTAAATTCATACCGTCATCGTAGCATGCATGGACTCGACTCATATGAATGGGATTTCCATGAAAAAATTGTGGGCCGAAAATGGGTGATCACTGTACATTTCTCTTCTATTTCCTATTTATATTTCTATTTTACCTCCTCAATTTAGCATTATGGACAGGGAAAGACCTAATCTAAGATCTGCACAAAAATATTTAGCCTTCAAATTCATACCGTCATCGTAGCATGCATGGACTCGACTCATATGACTGGGATTTCCATGAAAAATATTGTGGGCAGAAAATGGGTGATCACTGTACATTTCTCTTCCTTTTCCTATTTATATTTATATTTTACCTCCTCAATTTAGCATTATGGACAGGGAAAGACCTAATCTAAGATCTGCCCAAAAATATTTAGCCTTCAAATTCATACCGTCATCGTAACATGCATGGACTCGACTGATATGAATGGGATTCCTATGAAAAACATTTTGGGCCGAAAATGGGTGATCACTGTACATTTCTCTTCTGTTTCCTATTTATATTTATATTTTACTTCCTCAATTTAGCATTATGGACAGGGAAAGACCTAATCTAAGATCTGCACAAAAATATTAACCTTCAAATTCATACCGTGATCGTAGCATGCATGGACTCGACTCATAGGAATGGGATTTCCATGAAAAAGCATGTGGGCCGAAAATGGGTGATCACTGTACATTTCTCTTCTGTTTCCTATTTATATTTCTATTTTACCTCCTCAATTTAGCATTATGGACAGGGAGAACCTAATCTAAGATCTGCACAAAAATATTTAGCCTTCAAATTCATACCGTCATCGTAGCATGCATGGACTCGACTCATATGAATGGGATTTCCATGAAAAAGATTGGGCCGAAAATGGGTGATCACTGTACATTTCTCTTCTGTTTCCTATTTATATTTCTAATTTACCTCCTCAATTTAGCATTATGGACAGGGAAAGACCTAATCTAAGATCTGCACAAAAATATTTAGCCTTCAAATTCATACCGTCATCGTAGCATGCATGGACTCGACTCATACGAATGGGATTTCCATGAAAAAATTGCGGGCAGAAAATGGGTGATCACTGTACATTTCTCTTCTGTTTCCTATTTATATTTCTATTTTACCTCCTCAATTTATCATTATGGACAGGGAAAGACCTAATCTAAGATCTGCACAAAAATATTTAGCCTTCAAATTCATACAGTCATCGTAGCATGCATGGACTCGACTCATATGAATGGGATTTCCATGTAAAAGATTGTGGGCCGAGAATGGGTGATCACTGTACATTTCTCTTCTGTTTCCTATTTACATTTATATCTTACGTCCTCAATTTAGCATTATGGACAGGGAGAGACCTAATCTAAGATCTGCACAAAAATATTTAGCCTTCAAATTCATACCGTCATCGTAGCATGCATGGACTCGACTCATATGAATGGGATTTCCATGTAAAAGATTGTGGGCCGAAAATGGGTGATCACTGTACATTTCTCTTCTGTTTCCTATTTATATTTATATTTTACCTCCTCAATTTAGCATTATGGACAGGGAAAGACCTAATCTAAGATCTGCACAAAAATATTTAGCCTTCAAATTCATACCATCATCGTAGGATGCATGGACTCGACTCATATGAATGGGATTTCAATGTAAAAGATTGTGGGCCGAAAATGGGTGATCACTGTACATTTCTCTTCTCTTTCCTATTTATATTTATATTTTACCTCCTTAATTTAGCATTATGGACAGGGAAAGACCTAATCTTAGATCTGCACAAAAATATTTAGCCTTCAAATTCATACCGTCATCGTAGCATGCATGGACTGGACTCATATGAATGGGATTTCCATGAAAAAGATTGTGGGCCGAAAATGGGTGAACACTGTACATTTCTCTTCTGTTTCCTATTTATATTTCTATTTTACCTCCTCAATTTAGCATTATGGACAGGGAAAGACCTAATCTAAGATCTGCACAAAAATATTTAGCCTTTAAATTCATACCGTCATCGTAGCATGCATGGACTCGACTCATATGAATGGGATATCCATGAAAAAATTGTGGGCCGAAAATGGGTGATCACTGTACATTTCTCTTCTATTTCCTATTTATATTTCTATTTTACCTCCTCAATTTAGCATTATGGACAGGGAAAGACCTAATCTAAGATCTGCACAAAAATATTTAGCCTTCAAATTCATACCGTCATCGTAGCATGCATGGACTCGACTCATATGAATGGGATTTCCATGAAAAAGATTGTGGGCTGAAAATGGTTGACCACCTTACATTTCTCTTCTGTTTCCTATTTATATTTTACCTCCTCAATTTAGCATTATAGACAGGGAAAGACCTAATCTAAGATCTGCACAAAAATATTTAGCCTTCAAATTCATACCGTCATCGTAGCATGCATGGACTGGACTCATATGAATGGGATTTCCATGAAAAAGATTGTGGGCCGAAAATGGGTGATCACTGTACATTTCTCTTCTGATTCCTCTTTATATTTATATTTAACCTCCTCAATTTAGCATTATGGACAGTGAAAGACCTAATCTAAGATCTGCTCAAAAATATTTAGCCTCCAAATTCATACCGTCATCGTAGCATGCATGGACTCGACTCATATGACTGGGAATTCCATGAAAAAGATTGTGGGCCGAAAATGGGTGATCACTGTACATTTCTCTTCTGTTTCCTATTTATATTTCTATTTTACCTCCTCAATTTAGCATTATGGACAGGGAAAGACCTAATCTAAGATCTGCACAAAAATATTTAGCCTTCAAATTCATACCGTCATCGTAGCATGCATGGACTCGACTCATATGAATGGGATTTCCATGAAAGAGATTGTGGGCCGAAAATAGGTGATCACTGTACATTTCTCTTCTGTTTCCTATTTATATTTATATTTTACTTCCTCAATTTAGCCTTATGGACATGGAAAGACCTAATCTAAGGTCTGCACAAAAATATTTAGCCTTCAAATTCATACCGTCATCGTAGCATGCATGGACTCGACTCATATGAATGGGATTTCGATGAAAAAGATTGTGGGCCGAAAATGGGTGATCACTGTACATTTCTCTTCTGTTTCCTATTTATATTTCTAATTTACCTCCTCAATTTAGCATTATGGACAGGGAAAGACCTAATCTAAGATCTGCACAAAAATATTTAGCCTTCAAATTCATACCGTCATCGTAGCATGCATGGACCGGACTCATATGAATGGGATTTCCATGAAAAAGATTGTGGGCCGAAAATGGTGATCACTGTACATTTCTCTTCTGTTTCCTATTTATATTTCTATTTTACCTCCTCAATTTAGCATTATGGACAGGGAAAGACCAAATCTAAGATCTGCACAAAAATATTTAGCCTTCAAATTCATACCGTCATCGTAGCATGCATGGACTCGACTCATATGAATGGGATTTCCATGAAAGAGATTGTGGGCCAAAAATGGGTGATCACTGTACATTTCTCATCTGTTTCCTATTTATATTTATATTTTACCTCCTCAATTTAGCATTATGGACAGGGAAAGACCTAATCTAAGATCTGCACAAAAATATTTAGCCTTCAAATTCATACCGTCATCGTAGCATGCATGGACTCGACTCATATGAATGGGATTTCCAAGAAAAAATTATGGGCAGAAAATGGGAGATCACTGTACATTTCTCTTCTGTTTCCTATTTATATTTATATTTTACTTCCTCAATTTAGCCTTATGGACATGGAAAGACCTAATCTAAGATCTGCACAAAAATATTTAGCCTTCAAATTCATACCGTCATCGTAGCATGCATGGACTCGACTCATATGAATGGGATTTCGATGAAAAAGATTGTGGGCCGAAAATGGGTGATCACTGTACATTTCTCTTCTGTTTCCTATTTATATTTCTAATTTACCTCCTCAATTTAGCATTATGGACAGGGAAAGACCTAATCTAAGATCTGCACAAAAATATTTAGCCTTCAAATTCATACCGTCATCGTAGCATGCATGGACTCGTCTCATATGACTGGGATTTCCATGAAAAATATTGTGGGCAGAAAATGGGTGATCACTGTACATTTCTCTTCTGTTTCCTATTTATATTTCTATTTTAGCTCCTCAATTTAGCATTATGGACAGGTAAAGATCTAATCTAAGATATGCACAAAAATATTTAGCCTTCAAATTCATACCGTCATCGTAGCATGCATGGACACGACTCATATGAATGGGATTTCCATGAAAAAGATTGTGGGCCGAAAATGGGTGATCACTGTACATTTCTATTCTGTTTCCTATTTATATTTATATTTTACCCCCTCAATTTAGCATTATGGACTGGGAAAGACCTAATCTAAGATCTGCACAAAAATATTTAGCCTTCAAATTCATACCGTCATCGTAGCATGCATGTACTCGACTCATATGAATGGGATTTCCATGAAAAAGATTGTGGGCCGAAAATGGGTGATGACTGTACATTTCTCTTCTGTTTCCTATTTATATTTCTATTTTACCTCCTCAATTTAGCATTATGGACAGTGAAAGACTTAATCTAAGACATGCACAAAAATATTTAGCCTTCAAATTCATACCGTGATCGTAGCATGCATGGACTCGACTCATATGACTGGGATGTCGATGAAAAATATTGTGGGCCAAAAATGGGTGATCACTGTACATTTCTCTTCTGTTTCCTATTCATATTTATATTTTATCTCCTCAATTTAGCATTATGGACAGGGAAAGACCTAATCTAAGATCTGCACAAAAATATTTAGCCTTCAAATTCTTACCGTCATTGTAGCATGCATGGACTCGACTCATATGAATGGGATTTCCATGAAAAAGTTTCTGGGGCGAGAATGGGTGATCACTGTACATTTCTCTTCTGTTTCCTATTTACATTTATATCTTACGTCCTCAATTTAGCATTATGGACAGGGAAAGACCTAATCTAAGATCTGCACAAAAATATTTAGCCTTCAAATTCATACCGTCATCGTAGCATGCATGGACTCGTCTCATATGACTGGGATTTCCATGAAAAATATTGTGGGCAGAAAATGGGTGATCACTGTACATTTCTCTTCTGTTTCCTATTTATATTTCTATTTTAGCTCCTCAATTTAGCATTATGGACAGGTAAAGATCTAATCTAAGATATGCACAAAAATATTTAGCCTTCAAATTCATACCGTCATCGTAGCATGCATGGACTCGACTCATATGAATGGGATTTCCATGAAAAAGATTGTGGGTCGAAAATGGGTGATCACTGTACATTTCTATTCTGTTTCCTATTTATATTTATATTTTACCTCCTCAATTTAGCATTATGGACAGGGAAAGACCTAATCTAAGATCTGCACAAAAATATTTACCCTTCAAATTCATACCGTCATCGTAGCATGCATGGACTCGTCTCATATGACTGGGATTTCCATGAAAAATATTGTGGGCAGAAAATGGGTGATCACTGTACATTTCTCTTCTGTTTCCTATTTATATTTCTATTTTGCCTCCTCAATTTAGCATTATGGACAGGGAAATACCTAATCTAAGATCTGCACAAAAATATTTAGCCTTCAAATTCATACCGTCATCGTAGGATGCATGGACTCGACTCATATGAATGGGATTTCAATGTAAAAGATTGTGGGCCGAAAATGGGTGATCACTGTACATTTCTCTTCTGTTTCCTATTTATATTTCTATTTTACCTCCTTAATTTAGCATTATGGACAGGGAAAGACCTAATCTAAGATCTGCACAAAAATATTAACTTTCAAATACTTACCGTGATCGTAGCATGCATGGACTCGACTCATAGGAATGGGATTTCCATGAAAAAGATTGTGGGCCGAAAATGGGTGATCACTGTACATTTCAATTCTGTTTCCTATTTATATTTATATTTTACCTCCTCAATTTAGCATTATGGACAGATAAAGACCTAATCTAAGATCTGCACAAAAATATCTAGCCTTCAATTTCATACCGTCATCGTAGCATGCATGGACTCGACTCATATGAATGGGATTTCCATGAAAAAGATTGTGGGCCGAAAATGGGTGATGACTGTACATTTCTCTTCTGTTTCCTATTTATATTTCTATTTTACCTCCTCAATTTAGCATTATGGACAGTGAAAGACTTAATCTAAGACATAAACAAAAATATTTAGCCTTCAAATTCATACCGTGATCGTAGCATGCATGGACTCGACTCATATGACTGGGATGTCCATGAAAAATATTGTGGGCCGAAAATGGGTGATCACTGTACATTTCTCTTCTGTTTCCTATTTATATTTCTATTTTATCTCCTCAATTTAGCATTATGGACAGGGAAAGACCTAATCTAAGATCTGCACAAAAATATTTAGTCTTCAAATTCATACCGTCATTGTAACATGCATGGACTGGACTCATATGAATGGGATTTCCATGAAAAAGATTCTGGGCCGAAAATGGGTGATCACTGTACATTTCTCTTCTGTTTCCTATTTATATTTCTATTTTACCTCCTCAATTTAGCATTATGGACAAGGAAAGACCTAATCTAAGATCTGCACAAAAATATTTAGCCTTCAAATTCATACCGTCATCGTAGCATGCATGGACTCGACTCATATGAATGGGATTTCCATGAAAAATATTGTGGGCAGAAAATGGGTGATCACTGTACATTTCTCTTCTGTTTCCTATTTATATTTATATTTTACTTCCTCAATTTGGCCTTATGGACATGGAAAGACCTAATCTAAGATCTGCACAAAAATATTTAGCCTTCAAATTCATACCGTCATCGTAGCATGCATGGACTCGACTCATATGAATGGGATTTCGATGAAAAAGATTGTGGGCCGAAAATGGGTGATCACTGTACATTTCTCTTCTGTTTCCTATTTATATTTCTAATTTACCTCCTCAATTTAGCATTATGGACAGGGAAAGACCTAATCTAAGATCTGCACAAAAATATTTAGCCTTCAAATTCATACCGTCATCGGAGCATGCATGGACTCGTCTCATATGACTGGGATTTCCATGAAAAATATTGTGGGCAGAAAATGGGTGATCACTGTACATTTCTCTTCTCTTTCCTATTTATATTTCTATTTTAGCTCCTCAATTTAGCATTATGGACAGGTAAAGATCTAATCTAAGATATGCACAAAAATATTTAGCCTTCAAATTCATACCGTCATCGTAGCATGCATGGACACGACTCATATGAATGGGATTTCCATGAAAAAGATTGTGGGCCGAAAATGGGTGATCACTGTACATTTCTATTCTGTTTCCTATTTATATTTATATTTTACCCCCTCAATTTAGCATTATGGACTGGGAAAGACCTAATCTAAGATCTGCACAAAAATATTTAGCCTTCAAATTCATACCGTCATCGTAGCATGCATGGACTCGACTCATATGAATGGGATTTCCATGAAAAAGATTGTGGGCCGAAAATGGGTGATGACTGTACATTTCTCTTCTGTTTCCTATTTATATTTCTATTTTACCTCCTCAATTTAGCATTATGGACAGTGAAAGACTTAATCTAAGACATGCACAAAAATATTTAGCCTTCAAATTCATACCGTGATCGTAGCATGCATGGACTCGACTCATATGACTGGGATGTCGATGAAAAATATTGTGGGCCGAAAATGGGTGATCACTGTACATTTCTCTTCTGTTTCCTATTCATATTTATATTTTATCTCCTCAATTTAGCATTATGGACAGGGAAAGACCTAATCTAAGATCTGCACAAAAATATTTAGCCTTCAAATTCTTACCGTCATTGTAGCATGCATGGACTCGACTCATATGAATGGGATTTCCATGAAAAAGTTTCTGGGGCGAGAATGGGTGATCACTGTACATTTCTCTTCTGTTTCCTATTTACATTTATATCTTACGTCCTCAATTTAGCATTATGGACAGGGAAAGACCTAATCTAAGATCTGCACAAAAATATTTAGCCTTCAAATTCATACCGTCATCGTAGCATGCATGGACTCGTCTCATATGACTGGGATTTCCATGAAAAATATTGTGGGCAGAAAATGGGTGATCACTGTACATTTCTCTTCTGTTTCCTATTTATATTTCTATTTTAGCTCCTCAATTTAGCATTATGGACAGGTAAAGATCTAATCTAAGATATGCACAAAAATATTTAGCCTTCAAATTCATACCGTCATCGTAGCATGCATGGACTCGACTCATATGAATGGGATTTCCATGAAAAAGATTGTGGGTCGAAAATGGGTGATCACTGTACATTTCTATTCTGTTTCCTATTTATATTTATATTTTACCTCCTCAATTTAGCATTATGGACAGGGAAAGACCTAATCTAAGATCTGCACAAATATATTTACCCTTCAAATTCATACCGTCATCGTAGCATGCATGGACTCGTCTCATATGACTGGGATTTCCATGAAAAATATTGTGGGCAGAAAATGGGTGATCACTGTACATTTCTCTTCTGTTTCCTATTTATATTTCTATTTTGCCTCCTCAATTTAGCATTATGGACAGGGAAATACCTAATCTAAGATCTGCACAAAAATATTTAGCCTTCAATTTCATACCGTCATCGTAGGATGCATGGACTCGACTCATATGAATGGGATTTCAATGTAAAAGATTGTGGGCCGAAAATGGGTGATCACTGTACAATTCTCTTCTGTTTCCTATTTATATTTCTATTTTACCTCCTTAATTTAGCATTATGGACAGGGAAAGACCTAATCTAAGATCTGCACAAAAATATTAACTTTCAAATACTTACCGTGATCGTAGCATGCATGGACTCGACTCATAGGAATGGGATTTCCATGAAAAAGATTGTGGGCCGAAAATGGGTGATCACTGTACATTTCAATTCTGTTTCCTATTTATATTTATATTTTACCTCCTCAATTTAGCATTATGGACAGATAAAGACCTAATCTAAGATCTGCACAAAAATATCTAGCCTTCAATTTCATACCGTCATCGTAGCATGCATGGACTCGACTCATATGAATGGGATTTCCATGAAAAAGATTGTGGGCCGAAAATGGGTGATGACTGTACATTTCTCTTCTGTTTCCTATTTATATTTCTATTTTACCTCCTCAATTTAGCATTATGGACAGTGAAAGACTTAATCTAAGACATACACAAAAATATTTAGCCTTCAAATTCATACCGTGATCGTAGCATGCATGGACTCGACTCATATGACTGGGATGTCCATGAAAAATATTGTGGGCCGAAAATGGGTGATCACTGTACATTTCTCTTCTGTTTCCTATTTATATTTCTATTTTATCTCCTCAATTTAGCATTATGGACAGGGAAAGACCTAATCGAAGATCTGCACAAAAATATTTAGTCTTCAAATTCATACCGTCATTGTAACATGCATGGACTGGACTCATATGAATGGGATTTCCATGAAAAAGATTCTGGGCCGAAAATGGGTGATCACTGTACATTTCTCTTCTGTTTCCTATTTATATTTCTATTTTACCTCCTCAATTTAGCATTATGGACAAGGAAAGACCTAATCTAAGATCTGCACAAAAATATTTAGCCTTCAAATTCATACCGTCATCGTAGCATGCATGGACTCGACTCATATGAATGGGATTTCGATGAAAAAGATTGTGGGCCGAAAATGGGTGATCACTGTACATTTCTGTTCTGTTTCCTATTTATATTTCTATTTTACCTCCTCAATTTAGCATTATGGACAGGGAAAGATCTAATCTAAGATATGCACAAAAATATTTAGCCTTCAAATTCATACCGTCATCGTAGCATGCATGGACTCGACTCATATGAATGGGATTTCCATGAAAAAGATTGTGGGCCGAAAATGGGTGATCACTGTAAATTTCTCTTCTGTTTCCTATTTATATTTATATTTTACCTCCTCAATTTAGCATTATGGACAGGGAAAGACCTAATCTAAGATCTGCACAAAAATATTTAGCCTTCAAATTCATACCGTTATCGTAGCATGCATGGACTCGACTCATATGAATGGGATTTCCATGAAAAAGATTGTGGGCCGAAAATGGGTGATGACTGTACATTTCTCTTCTGTTTCCTATTTATATTTCTATTTTACCTCCTCAATTTAGCATTATGGACAGTGAAAGACTTAATCTAAGACATGCACAAAATATTTAGCCTTCAAATTCATTCCGTGATCGTAGCATGCATGGACTCGACTCATATGACTGGGATGTCCATGAAAAATATTGTGGGCCTAAAATGGGTGATCACTGTACATTTCTCTTCTGTTTCCTATTCATATTTATATTTTATCTCCTCAATTTAGCATTATGGACAGGGAAAGACCTAATCTAAGATCTGCAGAAAAATATTTAGCCTTCAAATTCTTACCGTCATTGTAGCATGCATGGACTTGACTCATATGAATGGGATTTCCATGAAAAAGATTCTGGGCCGAGAATGGGTGGTCACTGTACATTTCTCTTCTGTTTCCTATTTACATTTATATCTTACGTCCTCAATTTATCATTATGGACAGGGAAAGACCTAATCTGAGATCTGCACAAAAATATTTAGCCTTCAAATTCATACCGTCATCGTAGCATACATGGACTCGACTCATATGAATGGGATTTCAATGTAAAAGATTGTGGGCCGAAAATGGGTGATCACTGTACATTTCTCTTCTGTTTCCTATTTATATTTCTATTTTACCTCCTCAATTTAGCATTATGGACAGGGAAAGACCTAATCTAAGATCTGCACAAAAATATTTAGCCTTCAAATTCATACCGTCATCGTAGCATGCATGGACTCGTCTCATATCAATGGGATTTCCATGAAAAAGATTGTAGGTCGAGAATGGGTGATCACTGTACATTTCTCTTCTGTTTCCTATTTATATTTATATTTTACGTCCTCAATTCAGCATTATGGACAGGGAAAGACCTAATCTAAGATCTGCACAAAAATATTTAGCCTTCAAATTCATACCGTCATCGTAGCATGCATGGACTCGACTCATATGAATGGGATTTCAATGTAAAAGATTCTGGGCCGAAAATGGGTGATCACTGTACATTTCTCTTCTGTTTCCTATTTATATTTATATTTTACCTCCTCAATTTAGCATTATGGACAGGGAAAGACCTAATCTAAGATCTGCACAAAAATATTTAGCCTTCAAATTCATACCGTCATCGTAGCATGCATGGACTCGACTCATATGAATGGGATTTCCATGAAAAATATTGTGAGCCGAAAATGGGTGATCACTGTACATTTTGTCTTCTGTTTCCTATTTATATTTCTATTTTACCTCCTCAATTTAGCATTATGGACAGGGAAAAACCTAATCTAAGATCTGCACAAAAATATTTAGCCTTCAAATTCATACCGTGATCGTAGCATGCATGGACTCGACTCATATGAATGGGATTTCTATGAAAAAGATTGTGGGCCGAAAATGGGTGATCACTGTATATTTCTCTTCTGTTTCCTATTTATATTTATATTTTACCTCCTCAATTTAGCATTATGGACAGGGAAAGACCTAATCTAAGAACTGCACAAAAATATTTAGCCTTCAACTTCGTACCATCATCGTAGCATGCATGGACTCGACTCATATGAATGGGATTTCCATGAAAAAGATTGTGGGCCGAAAATGGGCGATCACTGTACATTTCTTTTCTGTTTCCTATTTATATTTCTATTTTAACGCCTCAATTTAGCATTATGGACAGGGAAAGACCTAATCTAAGATCTGCACCAAAATATTTAGCCTTCAAATTCATACCGTCAACGTAGCATGCATGGACTCGACTCATATGAATGGGATTTCCATGAAAAAGATTGTGGGCCGAAAATGGGTGATCACTGTCCATTTCTCTTCTGTTTCCTCTTGATATTTCTATTTTACCTCCTCAATTTAGCATTATGGACAGGGAAAGACCTAATCTAAGATCTGCACAAAAATATTTAGCCTTCAAATTCATACCGTCATGGTAGCATGCATGGACTCGACTCATATGAATGGGATTTCCATGAAAAAGGTTGTGAGCCGAAAATGGGTGATCACTGTACATTTTGTCTTCTGTTTCCTATTTATATTTCTATTTTACCTCCTCAATTTAGCATT
Organism: Acanthosepion lycidas; assembly: GCA_963932145.1. Classification (NCBI taxonomy): domain Eukaryota; kingdom Metazoa; phylum Mollusca; class Cephalopoda; order Sepiida; family Sepiidae; genus Acanthosepion; species Acanthosepion lycidas. The sequence goes on along the minus strand of OZ010604.1, from coordinate 134,122 downwards.
ATGGACAGGGAAAAACCTAATCTAAGATCTGCACAAAAATATTTAGCCTTCAAATTCATACCGTGATCGTAGCATGCATGGACTAGACTCATATGAATGGGATTTCTATGAAAAAGATTGTGGGCCGAAAATGGGTGATCACTGTACATTTCTCTTCTGTTTCCTATTTATATTTATATTTTACCTCCTCAATTTAGCATTATGGACAGGGAAAGACCTAATCTAAGATCTGCACAAAAATATTTAGCCTTCAAATTCGTACCATCATTGTAGCATGCATGGACTCGACTCGTATGAATGGGATTTCCATGAAAACGATTGTGGGCCGAAAATGGGTGATCACTGTACATTTCTCTTCTGTTTCCTATTTATATTTATATTTTACCTCCTCAATTTAGCATTATGGACAGGGAAAGACCTAATCTAAGATCTGCACAAATATATTTAGCCTTCAAATTCATACCGTCATCGTAGCATGCATGGACTCGACTCGTATGACTGGGATTTCCATGAAAAAGATTGTCGCCCGAAAATGGGTGATCACTGTATATTTCTCTTCTGTTTCCTATTTATATTTATATTTTACCTCCTCAATTTAGCATTATGGACAGGGAAAGACCTAATCTAAGATCTGCACAAAAATATTTAGCCTTCAACTTCGTACCATCATCGTAGCATGCATGGACTCGACTCATATGAATGGGATTTCCATGAAAAAGATTGTGGGCCGAAAATGGGCGATCACTGTACATTTCTTTTCTGTTTCCTATTTATATTCATATTTTACCGCCTCAATTTAGCATTATGGACAGGGAAAGACCTAATCTAAGATCTGCACCAAAATATTTAGCCTTCAAATTCATACCGTCAACGTAGCATGCATGGACTCGACTCATATGAATGGGATTTCCATGAAAAAGATTGTGGGCCGAAAATGGGTGATCACTGTCCATTTTTCTTCTGTTTCCTATTGATATTTCTATTTTACCTCCTCAATTTAGCATTATGGACAGGGAAAGACCTAATCTAAGATCTGCACAAAAATATTTAGCCTTCAAATTCATACCGTCATGGTAGCATGCATGGACTCGACTCATATGAATGGGATTTCCATGAAAAAGGTTGTGAGCCGAAAATGGGTGATCACTGTACATTTTGTCTTCTGTTTCCTATTTATATTTCTATTTTACCTCCTCAATTTAGCATTATGGACAGGGAAAAACCTAATCTAAGATCTGCACAAAAATATTTAGCCTTCAAATTCATACCGTGATCGTAGCATGCATGGACTAGACTCATATGAATGGGATTTCTATGAAAAAGATTGTGGGCCGAAAATGGGTGATCACTGTACATTTCTCTTCTGTTTCCTATTTATATTTATATTTTACCTCCTCAATTTAGCATTATGGACAGGGAAAGACCTAATCTAAGATCTGCACAAATATATTTAGCCTTCAAATTCATACCGTCATCGTAGCATGCATGGACTCGACTCGTATGACTGGGATTTCCATGAAAAAGATTTTCGCCCGAAAATGGGTGATCACTGTATATTTCTCTTCTGTTTCCTATTTATATTTATATTTTACCTCCTCAATTTAGCATTATGGACAGGGAAAGACCTAATCTAAGATCTGCACAAAAATATTTAGCCTTCAACTTCGTACCATCATCGTAGCATGCATGGACTCGACTCATATGAATGGGATTTCCATGAAAAAGATTGTGGGCCGAAAATGGGCGATCACTGTACATTACTTTTCTGTTTCCTATTTATATTTATATTTTACCGCCTCAATTTAGCATTATGGACAGGGAAAGACCTAATCTAAGATCTGCACCAAAATATTTAGCCTTCAAATTCATACCGTCAACGTAGCATGCATGGACTCGACTCATATGAATGGGATTTCCATGAAAAAGATTGTGGGCCGAAAATGGGTGATCACTGTACATTTCTCTTCTGTTTCCTTTTGATATTTCTATTTTACCTCCTCAATTTAGCATTATGGACAGGGAAAGACCTAATCTAAGATCTGCACAAAAATATTTAGCCTTCAAATTCATACCGTCATCGTAGCATGCATGGACTCGACTCGTATGACTGGGATTTCCATGAAAAAGATTGTCGCCCGAAAATGGGTGATCACTGTACATTTCACTTCTGTTTCTTATTTATATTTATATTTTACTTTCTTCATTTAGCATTATGGACAGGGAAAGACTTAATCTAAAATCTGCAAAAAAATATTTTCCTTTCAAATTCATACCGTGATCGTAGCATGCATAGACTCGACTCATATGACTGGGATTTCCATGAAAAAGATTGTGGGCAGAAAATGGGTGATCACTGTACATTTCTCTTCTGTTTCCTATTTATATTTATATTTTACCTCCTCAATTTAGCATTATGGACAGGGAAAGACCTAATCTAAGATCTGCACAAAAATATTTAGCCTTCAAATTCATACCGTCATCGTAGCATGCATGGACTCGACTCATATGAATGGGATTTCCATGAAAAAGATTGTGGGCCGAAAATGGGTGATCACTGTACATTTCTCTTCTGTTTCCCATTTATATTTATATATTACCTCCTCAATTTAGCAATATGGACAGGGAAAGACCTAATCTAAGATCTGCACAAAAATATTTAGCCTTCAAATTCATACCGTCATCGTAGAATGCATGGACTTGACTCATATGAATGGGATTTCCATGAAAAAGATTGTGGGCCGAAAATGGGTGATCACTGTACATTTCTCTTCTGTTTCCTATTTATATTTCAATTTTACCTCCTCAATTTAGCATTATGGACAGGGAAAGACCTAATCTAAGATCTGCACAAAAATATTTAGCCTTCAAATTCATACCGCGATCGAAGCATGCATGGACTCAACTCATATGAATGGGATTTTCATGAAAAAGATTGTGGGCCGAAAATGGTTGATCACTGTACATTTCTCTTCTGTTTCCTATTTCTATTTCTATTTTACCTCCTCAATTTAGCATTATGGACAGGGAAAGACCTAATCTAAGATCTGCACAAAAATATTTAGCCTTCAAATTCATACCGTCATCGTAGCATGCATGGACTCGACTCACATGACTGGGATTTCCATGAAAAAGATTGTGGGCAGAAAATGGGTGATCACTGTACATTTCTCTTCTGTTTCCTATTTATATTTCTATTTTCCCTCCTCAATTTAGCATTATTGACAGGGAATGACCTAATCTAAGATCTGCACAAAAATATTTAGCCTTCAAATTCATACCGCGATCGTAGCATGCATGGACTCAACTCATATGAATGGGATTTCCATGAAAAAGATTGTGGGCCGAAAATGGGTGATCACTGTTCATTTCTCTTCTGTTTCCTATTTATATTTATATTTTACCTCCTCAATTTAGCATTATGGACAGGGAAAGACCTAATCTAAGATCTGCACAAAAATATTTAGCCTTCAAATTCATACCGTCATCGTAGCATGCATGGACTCGACTCATATGAATGGGATTTCCATGAAAAAGATTGTGGGCAGAAAATGGGTGATCACTGTACATTTCTCTTCTGTTTCCTATTTATATTTCTATTTTACCTCCTCAATTTAGCATTATGGACAGGGAAAAACCTAATCTAAGATCTGCACAAAAATATTTAGCCTTCAAATTCATACCGTGATCGTAGCATGCATGGACTCGACTCATATGAATGGGATTTCTATGAAAAAGATTGTGGGCCGAAAATGGGTGATCACTGTACATTTCTCTTCTGTTTCCTATTTCTATTTATATTTTACCTCCTCGATTTAGCATTATGGACAGGGAAAGACCTAATCTAAGAACTGCACAAAAATATTTAGCCTTCAAATTCGTACCATCATCGTAGCATGCATGGACTCGACTCGTATGAATGGGATTTCCATGAAAAAGATTGTGGGCCGAAAATGGGTGATCACTGTACATTTCTCTTCTGTTTCCTATTTATATTTCTATTTTACCTCCTCAATTTAGCATTAATGACAGGGAATGACCTAATCTAAGATCTGCACAAAAATATTTAGCTTCAAATTCATACCGTCATCGTAGCATGCATGGACTCGACTCACATGACTGGGATTTCCATGAAAAGGTTGTGGGCAGAAAATGGGTGATCACTGTACATTTCTCTTCTGTTTCCTATTTATATTTCTATTTTACCTCCTCAATTTAGCATTATTGACAGGGAAAGACCTAATCTAAGATCTGCACAAAAATATTTAGCCTTCAAATTCATACCGCGATCGTAGCATGCATGGACTCAACTCATATGAATGGGATTTCCATGAAAAAGTTTGTGGGCCGAAAATGGTTGATCACTGTACATTTCTCTTCTGTTTCCTATTTATATTTCTATTTTACCTCCTCAATTTAGCATTATTGACAGGGAATGACCGAATCTAAGATCTGCACAAAAATATTTAGCCTTCAAATTCATACAGTGATCGTAGCATGCATGGACTCGACTCATATGAATGGGATTTCCATGAAAAAGATTGTGGGCCGAAAATGGGTGATCACTGTTCATTTCTCTTCTGTTTCCTATTTATATTTATATTTTACCTCCTCAATTTAGCATTATGGACAGGGAAAGACCTAATCTAAGATCTGCACAAAAATATTTAGCCTTCAAATACATACCCTCATCGTAGCATGCATGGACCCGACTCATATGAATGGGATTTCCATGAAAAAGATTGTGGGCCGAAAATGGGTGATCACTGTACATTTCTCTTCTGTTTCCTATTTATATTACTATTTTACCTCCTCAATTTAGCATTATTGACAGGGAAGGACCTAATCTAAGATCTGCACAAAAATATTTAGCCTTCAAATTCATACCGCGATCGTAGCATGCATGGACTCAACTCTTATGAATGGGATTTCCATGAAAAAGATTGTGGGCCGAAAATGGTTGATCACTGTACATTTCTCTTCTGTTTCCTATTTATATTTCTATTTTACCTCCTCAATTTAGCATTATGGACAGGGAAAGACCTAATCTAAGATCTGCACAAAAATATTTAGCCTTCAAATTCATACCGTAATCGTAGCATGCATGGACTCGACTCACATGACTGGGATTTCCATGAAAAAGATTGTGGGCAGAAAATGGGTGATCACTGTACATTTCTCTTCTGTTTCCTATATATATTTCTATTTTACCTCCTCAAATTAGCATTATTGACAGGGAATGACCTAATATAAGATCTGCACAAAAATATTTTGCCTTCAAATTCATACCGTCATCGTAGCATGCATGGACTCGACTCACATGACTGGGATTTCCATGAAAAAGATTGTGGGCAGAAAATGGGTGATCACTGTACATTTCTCTTCTGTTTCCTATTAATATTTCTATTTTACCTCCTCAATTTAGCATTATGGACAGGAAAAGACCTAATCTAAGATCTGCACAAAAATATTTAGCCTTCAAATTCATACCGTCATCGTAGCATGCATGGACTCGACTCATATGAATGGGATTTCCATGAAAAAGATTGTGGGCCGAAAATGGGTGATCACTGTACATTTCTCTTCTGTTTTCTATTTATATTTCTATTTTACCTCCTCAATTTAGCATTATGGACAGGGAAAGACCTAATCTAAGATCTGCACAAAAATATTTAGCCTTCAAATTCATACCGCGATCGTAGCATGCATGGACTCAACTCATATGAATGGGATTTCCATGAAAAAGATTGTGGGCCGAAAATGGGTGATCACTGTTCATTTCTCTTCTGTTTCCTATTTATATTTCCATTTTACCTCCTCAGTTTAGCATTATGGACAGGGAAAGACCTAATCTAAGATCTGCACAAAAATATTTAGCCTTCAAATTCATACCGTCATCGTAGCATGCATGGATTCGACTCATATGAATGGGATTTCCATGAAAAAGATTGTGGGCCGAAAATGGGTGATCACTGTACATTTCTCTTCTGTTTCCTATTTAAATTTATATTTTACCTCCTCAATTTAGCATTATGGACAGGGAAAGACCTAATCTAAGATCTGCACAAAAATATTTAGCCTTCAAATTCATACCGTCATCGTAGCATGCATGGAATCGACTCATATGAATGGGATTTCCATGAAAAAGATTGTGGGCCGAAAATGGGTGATCACTGTACATTTCTCTTCTGTTTCCTATTTATATTTATATTTTACCTCCTCAATTTAGCATTATGGAAAGGGAAAGACCTAATCTAAGATCTGCACAAAAATATTTAGCCTTCAAATTCATACTGTCATCGTAGCTTGCATGGACTCGACTCATATGATTGGGATTTCCATGAAAAAGATTGTGGGCCGAAAATGGGTGATCACTGTACATTTCTCTTCTGTTTCCTATTTATATTTATATTTTACCTCCTCAATTTAGCATTATGGACAGGGAAAGACCTAATCTAAGATCTGCACAAAAATATTTAGCCTTCAAATTCATACCGTCATCGTAGCATGCATGGACTCGACTTATATGAATGGGATTTCCATGAAAAAGTTTGTGGGCCGAAAATGGGTGATCACTGTACATTTCTCTTCTGTTTCCTATTTATATTTTACCTCCTCAATTTAGCATTATGGAAAGGGAAAGACCTAATCTAAGATCTGCATAAAAATATTTAGCCTTCAAATTCATACCGTCATCGTAGCATGCATGGACTCGACTCATATGACTGGGATTTCCATGAAAAAGATTGTGGGCCGAAAATGGGTGATCACTGTACATTTCTCTTCTGTTTCCTATTTATATTTATATTTTACCTCCTCAATTTAGCATTATGGACAGGGAAAGACCTAATCTAAGATCTGCACAAAAATATTTAGCCTTCAAATTCATACCGTCATCGTAGCATGCATGGACTCGACTCATATGACTGGGATTTCCATGAAAAAGATTGTGGGCCGAAAATGGGTGATCACTGTACATTTCTCTTCTGTTTCCTATTTATATTTATATTTTACCTCCTCAATTTAGCATTATGGACAGGGAAAGACCTAATCTAAGATCTGCACAAAAATATTTAGCCTTCAAATTCATACCGTCATCGTAGCATGCATGGACTCGACTCATATGACTGGGATTTCCATGAAAAAGATTGTTGGCCGAAAATGGGTGATCACTGTACATTTCTCTTCTGTTTCCTATTTATATTTATATTTTACCTCCTCAACTTAGCATTATGGACAGGGAAAGACCTAATCTAAGATCTGCACAAAAATATTTAGCCTTCAAATTCATACCGTCATCGTAGCATACATGGACTCGACTCATATGAATAGGATTTCCATGAAAAATATTGTGGGCCGAAAATGGGTGATCACTGTACATTTCTCTTCTGTTTCCTATTTATATTTATATTTTACCTCCTCAATTTAGCATTATGGACAGGGAAACACCTAATCTAAGATCTGCACAAAAATATTTAGCCTTCAAATTCATGCCGTCATCGTAGCATGCATGGACGCGACTCATATGACTGGGATTTCCATGAAAAATATTGTGGGCAGAAAATGGGTGATCACTGTACATTTCTCTTCTGTTTCCTATTTATATTTCTATTTTACCTCCTCAATTTAGCATTATGGACAGGGAAAGACCTAATCTAAGATCTGCACAAAAGTATTTAGTCTTCAAATTCATACTGTCATCGTAGCATGCATGGACCCGACTCATATGACTGGGATTTCCATGAAAAAGATTGTGGGGCGAAAATGGGTGATCATTGTACATTTCTCTTCTGTTTCTTATTTATATTTCTATTTTACCTCATCAATTTAGCATTATGGACAGGGAAAGACCTAATCTAAGATCTGCACAAAAATATTTAGCCTTAAAATTCAAACCGTCATCGTAGCATGCATGGAATCGACTCATATGAATGGGATTTCCATGAAAAAGATTGTTGGCCGAAAATGGGTGATCACTGTACATTTCTCTTCTGTTTCCTATTTATATTTCTATTTTACCTCCTCAATTTAGCATTATGGACAGGGAAAGACCTAATCTAAGATCTGCACAAAAATATTTAGCCTTAAAATTCATACCGTGATCGTAGCATGCATGGATTCGACTCATATGACTGGGATTTCCATGAAAAATATTGTGGGCCGAAAATGGGTGATCACTGTACATTTCTCTTCTGTTTCATATTTATATTTCTATTTTACCTCCTCAATTTAGCATTATGGCCAGGGAAAGACCTAATCTAAGATCTGCACAAAAATATTTTGCCTTCAAATTCATACCGTCATCGTAGCATGCATGGACTCGACTCATATGAATGGGATTTCCATGAAAAAGTTTGTGGGCCGAAAATGGGTGATCACTGTACATTTCTCTTCTGTTTCCTATTTATATTTCTATTTTACCTCCTCAATTTAGCATTATGGACAGGGAAAGACATAATCTAAAATCTGCACAAAAATATTTTGCCTTCAAATTCATACCATCAACGTAGCATGCATGGACTCGACTCATATGAATGGGATTTCCATGAAAAAGATTGTGGGCCGAAAATGGGTGATCACTGTACATTTCTCTTCTGTTTCCTATTTCTATTTCTGTTTTACCACCTCAATTTAGCATTATGGACAGGGAAAGACCTAATGTAAGATCTGCACAAAAATATTTAGCCTTCAAATTCATACCGTCATCGTAGCATGCATGGACGCGACTCATATGACTGGGATTTCCATGAAAAATATTGTTGGCAGAAAATGGGTGATCACTGTACATTTCTCTTCTGTTTCCTATTTATATTTCTATTTTACCTCCTCAATTTAGCATTATGGACAGGGAAAGACCTAATCTAAGATCTGCACAAATATATTTAGCCTTCAAATTCATACCGTCATCGTAGCATGCATGGACTCGACTCATATGAATGGGATTTCCATTAAAAAGATTGTGGGCAGAAAATGGGTGATCACTGTACATTTCTCTTCTGTTTCCTATTTATATTTCTATTTTACCTCCTCAATTTAGCATTATGGACAGGGAAAGACCTAATCTAAGATCTGCACAAAAGTATTTAGTCTTCAAATTCATACTGCCATCGTAGCCATCATGGACCCGACTTATATGACTGGGATTTCCATGAAAAAGATTGTGGGCCGAAAATGGGTGATCATTGTACATTTCTCTTCTGTTTCCTATTTATATTTATATTTTACCTCCTCAATTTAGCATTATGGAAAGGGAAAGACCTAATCTAAGATCTGCACAAAAATATTTAGCCTTCAAATTCATACCGTCATCGTAGCATAAATGGACTCGACTCATATGAATAGGATTTACATGAAAAATATTGTGTGCCGAAAATGGGTGATCACTGTACATTTCTCTTCTGTTTCCTATTTATATTTCTATTTTACCTCCTCAATTTAGCATTATGGACAGGGAAAGACCTAATCTAAGATCTACACAAAAATATTTTGCCTTCAAATTCATACCATCAACGTAGCATGCATGGACTCGACTCATATGAATGGGATTTCCATGAAAAAGATTGTGGGCAGAAAATGGGTGATCACTGTACATTTCTCTTCTGTTTCCTATTTCTATTTCTATTTTACCTCATCAATTTAGCATTATGGACAGGGAAAGACCTAATGTAAGATCTGCACAAAAGTATTTAGCCTTCAAATTCATACCGTCATCGTAGCATGCATGGACGCGACTCATATGACTGGGATTTCCATGAAAAATATTGTTGGCAGAAAATGGGTGATCACTGTACATTTCTCTTCTGTTTCCTATTTATATTTCTATTTTACCTCCTCAATTTAGCATTATGGACAGGGAAAGACCTAATCTAAGATCTGCACAAATATATTTAGCCTTCAAATTCATACCGTCATCGTAGCATGCATGGACTCGACTCATATGAATGGGATTTCCATTAAAAAGATTGTGGGCAGAAAATGGGTGATCACTGTACATTTCTCTTCTGTTTCCTATTTATATTTCTATTTTACCTCCTCAATTTAGCATTATGGACAGGGAAAGACCTAATCTAAGATCTGCACAAAAGTATTTAGTCTTCAAATTCATACTGCCATCGTAGCCATCATGGACCCGACTCATATGACTGGGATTTCCATGAAAAAGATTCTGGGCCGAAAATGGGTGATCATTGTACATTTCTCTTCTGTTTCCTATTTATATTTCTATTTTACCTCCTCAATTTAGCATTATGGAAAGGGAAAGACCTAATCTAAGATCTGCACAAAAATATTTAGCCTTCAAATTCATACCGTCATCGTAGCCTGCATGGACTCGATTCATATGACTGGGATTTCCATGAAAAAGATTGTGGGCAGAAAATGGGTGATCACTGTACATTTCTCTTCTGTTTCCTATTTATATTTATATTTTACCTCCTCAATTTAGCATTATGGACAGGGAAAGACCTAATCTAGGATCTGCACAAAAATATTTAGCCTTCAAATTCATACCGTCATCGTAGCATGCATGGACTCAACTTATATGAATGGGATTTCCATGAAAAAGTTTGTGGGCCGAAAATGGGTGATCACTGTACATTTCTCTTCTGTTTCCTATTTATATTTATATTTTACCTCCTCAATTTAGCATTATGGACAGGGAAAGACCTAATCTAAGATCTGCACAAAAATATTTAGCCTTCAAATTCATACCGTCATCGTAGCATGCATGGACTCGACTTATATGAATGGGATTTCCATGAAAAAGATTGTGCGCCGAAAATGGGTGATCACTGTACATTTCTCTTCTGTTTCCTATTTATATTTATATTTTACCTCCTCAATTTAGCATTATGGACAGGGAAAGACCTAATCTAAGATATGCATAAAAATATTTAGCATTCAAATTCAAACCGTGATCGTGGCATGCATGGACTCGACTCATATGACTGGGATTTCCATGAAAAATATTGTGGGCCGAAAATGGGTGATCACTGTATATTTCTCTTCTGTTTCCTATTTATATTTCTATTTTACCTCCTCAATTTAGCATTATGGACAGGGAAAGACCTAATCTAAGATCTGCACAAAAATATTTAGCCTTCAAATTCATACCGTCATCGTAGCATGCATGGACTCGACTCATATGACTGGGATTTCCATGAAAAAGATTGCGGGCCGAAAATGGGTGATCACTGTACATTTCTCTTCTGTTTCCTATTTATATTTCTATTTTACCTCCTCAATTTAGCATTATGGACAGGGAAAGACCTAATCTAAGATCTGCACAAAAATATTTAGCCTTCAAATTCATACCGTCATCGTAGCATGCATGGACTCAACTTATATGAATGGGATTTCCTTGAAAAAGTTTGTGGGCCGAAAATGGGTGATCACTGTACATTTCTCTTCTGTTTCCTATTTATATTTCTATTTTACCTCATCAATTTAGCATTATGGACAGGGAAAGACCTAATCTAAGATCTGCACAAAAATATTTAGCCTTCAAATTCAAACCGTCATCGTAGCATGCATGGAATCGACTCATATGAATGGGATTTCCATGAAAAAGATTGTGGGCAGAAAATGGGTGATCATTGTACATTTCTCTTCTGTTTCCTATTTATATTTCTATTTTACCTCCTCAATTTAGCATTATGGACAGGGAAAGACCTAATCTAAGATCTGCACAAAAATATTTAGCCTTCAAATTCATACCGTCATCGTAGCATGCATGGACTCGACTCATATGACTGGGATTTCCATGAAAAAGATTGCGGGCCGAAAATGGGTGATCACTGTACATTTCTCTTCTGTTTCCTATTTATATTTCTATTTTACCTCCTCAATTTAGCATTATGGACAGGGAAAGACCTAATCTAAGATCTGCACAAAAATATTTAGCCTTCAAATTCATACCGTCATCGTAGCATGCATGGACTCAACTTATATGAATGGGATTTCCTTGAAAAAGTTTGTGGGCCGAAAATGGGTGATCACTGTACATTTCTCTTCTGTTTCCTATTTATATTTCTATTGTACCTCCTCAATTTAGCATTATGGACAGGGAAACACCTAATCTAAGATCTGCACAAAAATATTTAGCCTTCAAATTCAAACCGTCATCGTAGCATGCATGGAATCGACTCATATGAATGGGATTTCCATGAAAAAGATTGTGGGCAGAAAATGGGTGATCATTGTACATTTCTCTTCTGTTTCCTATTTATATTTCTATTTTACCTCCTCAATTTAGCATTATGGACAGGGAAAGACCTAATCTAAGATCTGCACAAAAATATTTAGCCTTCAAATTCATACCGTCATCGTAGCATGCATGGACTCGACTCATATGACTGGGATTTCCATGAAAAAGATTGCGGGCCGAAAATGGGTGATCACTGTACATTTCTCTTCTGTTTCCTATTTATATTTCTATTTTACCTCATCAATTTAGCATTATGGACAGGGAAACACCTAATCTAAGATCTGCACAAAAATATTTAGCCTTCAAATTCAAACCGTCATCGTAGCATGCATGGAATCGACTCATATGAATGGGATTTCCATGAAAAAGATTGTGGGCAGAAAATGGGTGATCATTGTACATTTCTCTTCTGTTTCCTATTTATATTTCTATTTTACCTCCTCAATTTAGCATTATGGACAGGGAAAGACCTAATCTAAGATCTGCACAAAAATATTTAGCCTTCAAATTCAAACCGTCATCGTAGCATGCATGGAATCGACTCATATGAATGGGATTTCCATGAAAAAGATTGTTGGCCGAAAATGGGTGATCACTGTACATTTCTCTTCTGTTTCCTATTTATATTTGTATTTTACCTCCTCAATTTAGCATTATGGACAGGGAAAGACCTAATCTAAGATCTGCACAAAAGTATTTAGCCTTAAAATTCATACCGTGATCGTAGCATGCATGGACTCGACTCATATGACTGGGATTTCCATGAAAAATATTGTGGGCCGAAAATGGGTGATCACTGTACCTTTCTCTTCTGTTTCATATTTATATTTCTATTTTACCTCCTCAATTTAGCATTATGGCCAGGGAAAGACCTAATCTAAGATCTGCACAAAAATATTTAGCCTTCAAATTCATACCGTCATCGTAGCATAAATGGACTCGACTCATATGAATAGGATTTACATGAAAAATATTGTGGGCCGAAAATGGGTGATCACTGTACATTTCTCTTCTGTTTCCTATTTCTATTTCTATTTTACCTCATCAATTTAGCATTATGGACAGGGAAAGACCTAATCTAAGATCTGCACAAATATATTTAGCCTTCAAATTCATACCGTCATCGTAACATGCATGGACTCGACTCATATGACTGGGATTTCCATGAAAAAGATTGCTGGCCGAAAATGGGTGATCACTGTACATTTCTCTTCTGTTTCCTATTTCTATTTCTATTTTACCTCATCAATTTAGCATTATGGACAGGGAAAGACCTAATCTAAGATCTACAAAAAATATTTAGCCTTCAAATTCATACCATCATCGTAGCATGCATGGACTCGACTCATATGACTGGGATTTCCATGAAAAATATTGTGGACAGAAAATGGGTGATCACTGTACATTTCTCTTCTGTTTCCTATTTATATTTCTATTTTACCTCCTCAATTTAGCATTATGGACAGGGAAAGACCTAATCTAAGATCTGCACAAATATATTTAGCCTTCAAATTCATACCGTCATCGTAGCATGCATGGACTCGACTCATTTGAATGGGATTTCCATGAAAAAGATTGTGGGCAGAAAATGGGTGATCACTGTACATTTCTCTTCTGTTTCCTATTTATATTTCTATTTTACCTCCTCAATTTAGCATTATGGACAGGGAAAGACCTAATCTAAGATCTGCACAAAAGTATTTAGTCTTCAAATTCATACTGCCATCGTAGCCATCATGGACCCGACTCATATGACTGGGATTTCCATGAAAAAGATTGTGGGCCGAAAATGGGTGATCACTGTACATTTCTCTTCTGTTTCCTATTTATATTTATATTTTACCTCCTCAATTTAGCATTATGGACAGGGGAAGACCTAATCTAAAATCTGCACAAAAATATTTAGCCTTCAAATTCATACCGTCATCGTAACATGCATGGACTCGACTCATATGACTGGGATTTCCATGAAAAAGATTGCTGGCCGAAAATGGGTGATCACTGTACATTTCTCTTCTGTTTCCTATTTATATTTATATTTTACCTCCTCAATTTAGCATTATGGACAGGGAAAGACCAAACCTAAGATCTGCACAAAAATATTTCGCCTTCAAATTCATACCGTCATCGTAGCATGCATGGACTCAACTTATATGAATGGGATTTCCATGAAAAAGTTTGTGGGCCGAAAATGGGTGATCACTGTACATTTCTCTTCTGTTTCCTATTTATATTTATATTTTACCTCCTCATTTTAGCATTATGGACCCGGAAAGACCTAATCTAAGATCTGCACAAAAATATTTAGAGTTCAAATTCATACCGTCATCGTAGCATGCATGGACTCGACTCATATGAATGGGATTTCCATGAAAAAGTTTGTGGGCCGAAAATGGTTGATCACTGTACATTTCTCTTCTGTTTCCTATTTATATTTCTATTTTACCTCCTCAATTTAGCATTATGGACAGGGAAAGACCTAATCGAAGATCTGCACAAAAATATTTTGCCTTCAAATTCATACCGTCATCGTAGCATGCATGGACTCGACTCATATGAATGGGATTTCCATGAAAAAGATTGTGGGCCGAAAATGGGAGATCACTGTACATTTCTCTTCTGTTTCCTATTTCTATTTCTATTTTACCTCATCAGTTTAGCATTATGGACAGGGAAAGACCTAATCTAAGATCTGCACAAAAATATTTAGCCTTCAAATTCATACCGTCATCGTAGCATACATGGACTCTGCTCATATGAATCGGATTTCCATGAAAAAGATTGTGGGCAGAAAATGGGTGATCACTGTACATTTCTCTTCTGTTTCCTATTTATATTTCTATTTTACCTCCTCAATTTAGCATTATGGACAGGGAAAGACCTAATCTAAGATCTGCACAAAAATATTTAGCCTTCAAATTCATACTGTCATCGTAGCATGCATGGACTCGTCTCATATGACTGGGATTACCATGAAAAAGATTGTGGGCCGAAAATGGGTGATCATTGTACATTTCTCTTTGTTTCCTATTTATATTTCTATTTTACCTCATCAATTTAGCATTATGGACATGGAAAGACCTAATCTAAGGTCTGCACAAAAATATTTAGCCTTCAAATTCATACCGTCATCGTAGCATGCATGGACTCGACTCATATGAATGGGATTTCCATGAAAAAGATTGTGGGCAGAAAATGGGTGATCACTGTACATTTCTCTTCTGTTTCCTATTTATATTTATATTTTACCTCCTCAATTTAGCATTATGGACAGGGAAAGACCTAATCTAAGATCTGCACAAAAATATTTCGCCTTCAAATTCATACCGTCATCGTAGCATGGATGGACTCAACTTATATGAATGGGATTTCCATGAAAAAGTTTGTGGGCCGAAAATGGGTGATCACTGTACATTTCTCTTCTGTTTCCTATTTATATTTATATTTTACCTCCTCATTTTAGCATTATGGACCCGGAAAGACCTAATCTAAGATCTGCACAAAAATATTTAGAGTTCAAATTCATACCGTCATCGTAGCATGCATGGACTCGACTCATATGAATGGGATTTCCATGAAAAAGTTTGTGGGCCGAAAATTGTTGATCACTGTACATTTCTCTTCTGTTTCCTATTTATATTTCTATTTTACCTCATCAGTTTAGCATTATGGACAGGGAAAGACCTAATCTAAGATCTGCACAAAAATATTTAGCCTTCAAATTCATACCGTCATCGTAGCATACATGGACTCTGCTCATATGAATCGGATTTCCATGAAAAAGATTGTGGGCAGAAAATGGGTGATCACTGTACATTTCTCTTCTGTTTCCTATTTATATTTCTATTTTACCTCCTCAATTTAGCATTATGGACAGGGAAAGACCTAATCTAAGATCTGCACAAAAATATTTAGCCTTCAAATTCATACTGTCATCGTAGCATGCATGGACTCGACTCATATGACTGGGATTTCCATGAAAAAGATTGTGGGCCGAAAATGGGTGATCATTGTACATTTCTCTTTGTTTCCTATTTATATTTCTATTTTACCTCATCAATTTAGCATTATGGACATGGAAAGACCTAATCTAAGATCTGCACAAAAATATTTAGCCTTCAAATTCATACCGTCATCGTAGCATGCATGGACTCGACTCATATGAATGGGATTTCCATGAAAAAGATTGTGGGCAGAAAATGGGTGATCACTGTACATTTCTCTTCTGTTTCCTATTTATATTTATATTTTACTTCCTCAATTTAGCATTATGGACAGGGAAAGACCTAATGTAAGATCTGCACAAAAGTATTTAGTCTTCAAATTCATACTGCCATCGTAGCCATCATGGACCCGACTCATATGACTGGGATTTCCATGAAAAAGATTGTGGGCCGAAAATGGGTGATCATTGTACATTTCTCTTCTGTTTCCTATTTATATTTATATTTTACCTCCTCAATTTAGCATTATGGAAAGGGAAAGACCTAATCTAAGATCTGCACAAAAATATTTAGCCTTCAAATTCATACCGTCATCGTAGCATGCATGGACTCAACTTATATGAATGGGATTTCCATGAAAAAGTTTGTGGGCCGAAAATGGGTGATCACTGTACATTTCTCTTCTGTTTCCTATTTATATTTATATTTTACCTCCTCAATTTAGCATTATGGACAGGGAAAGACCTAATCTAAGATCTGCACAAAAATATTTAGCCTTCAAATTCATACCGTCATCGTAGCATGCATGGACTCGACTCATATGAATGGGATTTCCATGAAAAAGATTGTGGGCAGAAAATGGGTGATCACTGTACATTTCTCTTCTGTTTCCTATTTATATTTATATTTTACCTCCTCAATTTAGCATTATGGACAGGGAAAGACCTAATCTAAGATCTGCACAAAAATATTTCGCCTTCAAATTCATACCGTCATCGTAGCATGGATGGACTCAACTTATATGAATGGGATTTCCATGAAAAAGTTTGTGGGCCGAAAATGGGTGATCACTGTACATTTCTCTTCTGTTTCCTATTTATATTTATATTTTACCTCCTCATTTTAGCATTATGGACCCGGAAAGACCTAATCTAAGATCTGCACAAAAATATTTAGAGTTCAAATTCATACCGTCATCGTAGCATGCATGGACTCGACTCATATGAATGGGATTTCCATGAAAAAGTTTGTGGGCCGAAAATTGTTGATCACTGTACATTTCTCTTCTGTTTCCTATTTATATTTCTATTTTACCTCCTCAATTTAGCATTATGGACAGGGAAAGACCTAATCTAAGATCTGCACAAAAATATTTTGCCTTCAAATTCATACCGTCATCGTAGCATGCATGGACTCGACTCATATGAATGGGATTTCCATGAAAAAGATTGTGGGCCGAAAATGGGTGATCACTGTACATTTCTCTTCTGTTTCCTATTTCTATTTCTATTTTACCTCATCAGTTTAGCATTATGGACAGGGAAAGACCTAATCTAAGATCTGCACAAAAATATTTAGCCTTCAAATTCATACCGTCATCGTAGCATACATGGACTCTGCTCATATGAATCGGATTTCCATGAAAAAGATTGTGGGCAGAAAATGGGTGATCACTGTACATTTCTCTTCTGTTTCCTATTTATATTTCTATTTTACCTCCTCAATTTAGCATTATGGACAGGGAAAGACCTAATCTAAGATCTGCACAAAAATATTTAGCCTTCAAATTCATACTGTCATCGTAGCATGCATGGACTCGACTCATATGACTGGGATTTCCATGAAAAAGATTGTGGGCCGAAAATGGGTGATCATTGTACATTTCTCTTTGTTTCCTATTTATATTTCTATTTTACCTCATCAATTTAGCATTATGGACATGGAAAGACCTAATCTAAGATCTGCACAAAAATATTTAGCCTTCAAATTCATACCGTCATCGTAGCATGCATGGACTCGACTCATATGAATGGGATTTCCATGAAAAAGATTGTGGGCAGAAAATGGGTGATCACTGTACATTTCTCTTCTGTTTCCTATTTATATTTATATTTTACTTCCTCAATTTAGCATTATGGACAGGGAAAGACCTAATGTAAGATCTGCACAAAAGTATTTAGTCTTCAAATTCATACTGCCATCGTAGCCATCATGGACCCGACTCATATGACTGGGATTTCCATGAAAAAGATTGTGGGCCGAAAATGGGTGATCATTGTACATTTCTCTTCTGTTTCCTATTTATATTTATATTTTACCTCCTCAATTTAGCATTATGGAAAGGGAAAGACCTAATCTAAGATCTGCACAAAAATATTTAGCCTTCAAATTCATACCGTCATCGTAGCATGCATGGACTCAACTTATATGAATGGGATTTCCATGAAAAAGTTTGTGGGCCGAAAATGGGTGATCACTGTACATTTCTCTTCTGTTTCCTATTTATATTTATATTTTACCTCCTCAATTTAGCATTATGGACAGGGAAAGACCTAATCTAAGATCTGCACAAAAATATTTAGCCTTCAAATTCATACCGTCATCGTAACATGCATGGACTCGACTCATATGACTGGGATTTCCATGAAAAAGATTGTGGGCCGAAAATGGGTGATCACTGTACATTTCTCTTCTGTTTCCTATTTATATTTATATTTTACCTCCTCAATTTAGCATTATGGACAGTGAAAGACCTAATCTAAGATCTGCACAAAAATATTTCGCCTTCAAATTCATACCGTCATCGTAGCATGCATGGACTCAACTTATATGAATGGGATTTCCATGAAAAAGTTTGTGGCCCGAAAATGGGTGATCACTGTACATTTCTCTTCTGTTTCCTATTTATATTTATATTTTACCTCCTCATTTTAGCATTATGGACCCGGAAAGACCTAATCTAAGATCTGCACAAAAATATTTAGAGTTCAAATTCATACCGTCATCGTAGCATGCATGGACTCGACTCATATGAATGGGATTTCCATGAAAAAGTTTGTGGGCCGAAAATGGTTGATCACTGTACATTTCTCTTCTGTTTCCTATTTATATTTCTATTTTACCTCCTCAATTTAGCATTATGGACAGGGAAAGACCTAATCTAAGATCTGCACAAAAATATTTTGCCTTCAAATTCATACCGTCATCGTAGCATGCATGGACTCGACTCATATGAATGGGATTTCCATGAAAAAGATTGTGGGCCGAAAATGGGTGATCACTGTACATTTCTCTTCTGTTTCCTATTTCTATTTCTATTTTACCTCATCAGTTTAGCATTATGGACAGGAAAAAACCTAATCTAAGATCTGCACAAAAATATTTAGCCTTCAAATTCATACCGTCATCGTAGCATACATGGACTCTGCTCATATGAATCGGATTTCCATGAAAAAGATTGTGGGCAGAAAATGGGTGATCACTGTACATTTCTCTTCTGTTTCCTATTTATATTTCTATTTTACCTCCTCAATTTAGCATTATGGACAGGGAAAGACCTAATCTAAGATCTGCACAAAAATATTTAGCCTTCAAATTCATACTGTCATCGTAGCATGCATGGACTCGACTCATATGACTGGGATTTCCATGAAAAAGATTGTGGGCCGAAAATGGGTGATCATTGTACATTTCTCTTTGTTTCCTATTTATATTTCTATTTTACCTCATCAATTTAGCATTATGGACATGGAAAGACCTAATCTAAGATCTGCACAAAAATATTTAGCCTTCAAATTCATACCGTCATCGTAGCATGCATGGACTCGACTCATATGAATGGGATTTCCATGAAAAAGATTGTGGGCAGAAAATGGGTGATCACTGTACATTTCTCTTCTGTTTCCTATTTATATTTATATTTTACTTCCTCAATTTAGCATTATGGACAGGGAAAGACCTAATGTAAGATCTGCACAAAAGTATTTAGTCTTCAAATTCATACTGCCATCGTAGCCATCATGGACCCGACTCATATGACTGGGATTTCCATGAAAAAAATTGTGGGCCGAAAATGGGTGATCATTGTACATTTCTCTTCTGTTTCCTATTTATATTTATATTTTACCTCCTCAATTTAGCATTATGGAAAGGGAAAGACATAATCTAAGATCTGCACAAAAATATTTAGCCTTCAAATTCATACCGTCATCGTAGCATGCATGGACTCAACTTATATGAATGGGATTTCCATGAAAAAGTTTGTGGGCCGAAAATGGGTGATCACTGTACATTTCTCTTCTGTTTCCTATTTATATTTATATTTTACCTCCTCAATTTAGCATTATGGACAGGGAAAGACCTAATCTAAGATCTGCACAAAAATATTTAGCCTTCAAATTCATACCGTCATCGTAACATGCATGGACTCGACTCATATGACTGGGATTTCCATGAAAAAGATTGTGGGCCGAAAATGGGTGATCACTGTACATTTCTCTTCTGTTTCCTATTTATATTTATATTTTACCTCCTCAATTTAGCATTATGGACAGGGAAAGACCTAATCTAAGATCTGCACAAAAATATTTCGCCTTCAAATTCATACCGTCATCGTAGCATGCATGGACTCAACTTATATGAATGGGATTTCCATGAAAAAGTTTGTGGGCAAAAAATGGGTGATCACTGTACATTTCTCTTCTGTTTCCTATTTATATTTATATTTTACCTCCTCAATTTAGCATTATGGACAGGGAAAGACCTAATCTAAGATCTGCACAAAAATATTTAGAGTTCAAATTCATACCGTCATCGTAGCATGCATGGACTCGACTCATATGAATGGGATTTCCATGAAAAAGTTTGTGGGCCGAAAATGGTTGATCACTGTACATTTCTCTTCTGTTTCCTATTTATATTTCTATTTTACCTCCTCAATTTAGCATTATGGACAGGGAAAGACCTAATCTAAGATCTGCACAAAAATATTTTGCCTTCAAATTCATACCGTCATCGTAGCATGCATGGACTCGGCTCATATGAATGGGATTTCCATGAAAAGTATTGTGGGCCGAAAATGGGTGATCACTGTACATTTCTCTTCTGTTTCCTATTTCTATTTCTATTTTACCTCATCAGTTTAGCATTATGGACAGGGAAAAACCTAATCTAAGATCTGCACAAAAATATTTAGCCTTCAAATTCATACCGTCATCGTAGCATACATGGACTCTGCTCATATGAATCGGATTTCCATGAAAAAGATTGTGGGCAGAAAATGGGTGATCACTGTACATTTCTCTTCTGTTTCCTATTCATATTTCTATTTTACCTCCTCAATTTAGCATTATGGACAGGGAAAGACCTAATCTAAGATCTGCACAAAAATATTTAGCCTTCAAATTCATACTGTCATCGTAGCATGCATGGACTCGACTCATATGACTGGGATTTCCATGAAAAAGATTGTGGGCCGAAAATGGGTGATCATTGCACATTTCTCTTCTGTTTCCTATTTATATTTCTATTTTACCTCCTCAATTTAGCATTTATGGACAGGGAAAGACCTAATCTAAGATCTGCACAAAAATATTTATCCTTCAAATTCATACCGTCATCGTAGCATGCATGGACTCGACTCATATGAATGGGATTTCCATGAAAAAGATTGAGGGCAGAAAATGGGTGATCACTGTACATTTCTCTTCTGTTTCCTATTTATATTTATATTTTACCTCCTCAATTTAGCATTTATGGACAGGGAAAGACCTAATCTAAGATCTGCACAAAAATATTTAGACTTCAAATTCATACCGTCATCCTAGCATGCATGGACTCGACTCATATGACTGGGATTTCCATGAAAAATATTGTGGGCCGAAAATGGGTGATCACTGTACATTTCTCTTCTGTTTCCCATTTATATTTATATTTTACCTCCTCAATTTAGCATTATGGACAGGGAAAGACCTAATCTAAGATCTGCACAAAAATATTTAGCCTTCAAATTCATACCGTCATCGTAGCATGCATGGACTCGACTTATATGAATGGGATTTCCATGAAAAAGTTTGTCGGCCGAAAATGGGTGATCACTGTACATTTCTCTTCTGTTTCCTATTTATATTTATATTTTACCTCCTCAATTTAGCATTATGGACAGGGAAAGACCTAATCTAAGATCTGCACAAAAATATTTAGCCTTCAAATTCAAACCGTGATCGTGGCATGCATGGACTCGACTCATATGACTGGGATTTCCATGAAAAATATTGTGGGCCGAAAATGAGTGATCACTGTACATTTCTCTTCTGTGTCCTATTTATATTTATATTTTACCTCCTCAATTTAGCATTATGGACAGGGAAAGACCTAATCTAAGATCTGCACAAAAATATTTAGCCTTCAAATTCATACCGTGATCGTAGCATGCATGGACTCGACTCATATGAATGGGGTTTCCATGAAAAAGATTGTGGGCAAAAAATGGGTGATCACTGTACATTTCTCTTCTGTTTCCTATTTATATTTCTATTTTACCTCCTCAATTTAGCATTATGGACAGGGAAAGACCTAATCTAAGATCTGCACAAAAATATTTAGCCTTCAAATTCATACCGTCATCGTAGCATGCATGGACTCGACTCATATGACTGGGATTTCCATGAAAAAGATTGTGGGCCGAAAATGGGTGATTACTGTACATTTCTCTTCTGTTTCCTATTTATATTTCTATTTTACCTCCTCAATTTAGCATTATGGACAGGGAAAGACCTAATCTAAGATCTGCACAAAAATATTTACCCTTCAAATTCATACCGTCAACGTAGCATGCATGGACTCGACTTATATGAATGGGATTTCCATGAAAAAGATTGTGGGCCGAAAATGTGTTATCACTGTACATTTCTCTTCTGTTTCCTATTCATATTTATATTTTACCTCCTCAATTTAGCATTATGGACAGGGAAAGATCTAATCTAAGATCTGCAGAAAAATATTTAGCCTTCAAATTCAAACCGTGATCGTGGCATGCATGGACTCGACTCATATGACTGGGATTTCCATGAAAAATATTGTGGGCCGAAAATGGGTGATCACTGTACATTTCTCTTCTGTTTCCTATTTATATTTCTATTTTACCTCCTCAATTTAGCATTATGGACAGGGAAAGACCTAATCTAAGATCTGCACAAAAATATTTATCCTTCAAATTCATACCGTCATCGTAGCATGCATGGACTCGACTCATATTAATGGGATTTCCATGAAAAAGATTGTGGGCCGAAAATGGGTGATCACTGTACATTTCTCTTCTGTTTCCTATTAATATTTCTATTTTACCTCCTCAATTTAGCATTATGGACAGGGAAAGACCTAATCTAAGATCTGCACAAAAATATTTAGCTTTCAAATTCATACCGTGATCGTAGCATTCATGGACTCGACTCATATGTCTGGGATTCCCATGAAAAAGATTGTGGGCAGAAAATGGGTGATCACTGTACATTTCTCTTCTGTTTCCTACTTATATTTCTATTTTGCCTCCTCAATTTAGCATTATGGATAGGGAAAGACCTAATCTAAGCTCTGCACAAAAATATTTTGCCTTCAATTTCATACCGTGATCGTAGCATGCATGGACTCGACTCATATGACTGGGATTTCCATGAAAAAGATTGTGGTCAGAAAATGGGTGATCACTGTACATTTCTCTTCTGTTTCCTATTTATATTTATATTTTACTTCCTCAATTTAGCATTATGGACAGGGAAAGGCCTAATATAAGCTCTGCAAAAAAATATTTTGCCTTCAAATTCATACCGTGATCGTAGCATGCATGGACTCGACTCATATGACTGGGATTTCCATGAAAAAGATTGTGGGCCGAAAATGGGTGATCACAGAACATTTCTCTTCTGTTTCTTATTTATATTTCTATCATATCTCCTTAATTTAGCATTATGGACAGGAAAGACATAATCTAAGTTCTGCAAAAAAATATATTGTCTTGAAATTCATACCGTGATCGTAGCATGCATCGACTCGACTCATATGACTGGGATTTCACTGTAAAAGATTGTGGGCAGAAAATGGGTGATCACTGTACATTTGTCTTCTGTTTCCTATTTATATTTCTATCTTATCTCCTAATTTAGCATTATGGACAGGGAAAGACCTAATCTAAGATCTGCACAAAAATATTTTGTCTTCAAATTCATACCGTGATCGTAGCATGCATGGACTCGACTCATATGACTGGGATTTCCATGAAAAATACTGTGGGCCGAAAATGGGTGATTACTGTACATTTCTCTTCTGTTTCCTATTTATATTTATATTTTACCTCCTCAATTTAGCATTATGGAAAGGGAAAGACCTAATCTAAGATCTGCACAAAAATATTTAGCCTTCAAATTCATACCGTCATCGTAGCATGCATGGACTCAACTTATATGAATGGGATTTCCATGAAAAAGTTTGTGGGCCGAAAATGGGTGATCACTGTACATTTCTCTTCTGTTTCCTATTTATATTTATATTTTACCTCCTCAATTTAGCATTATGGACAGGGAAAGACCTAATCTAAGATCTGCACAAAAATATTTAGCCTTCAAATTCATACCGTCATCGTAACATGCATGGACTCGACTCATATGACTGGGATTTCCATGAAAAAGATTGTGGGCCGAAAATGGGTGATCACTGTACATTTCTCTTCTGTTTCCTATTTATATTTATATTTTACCTCCTCAATTTAGCATTATGGACAGGGAAAGACCTAATCTAAGATCTGCACAAAAATATTTAGCCTTCAAATTCATACCGTCATCGTAGCATACATGGACTCTGCTCATATGAATCGGATTTCCGTGAAAAAGATTGTGGGCAGAAAATGGGTGATCACTGTACATTTCTCTTCTGTTTCCTATTTATATTTCTATTTTACCTCCTCAATTTAGCATTATGGACAGGGAAAGACCTAATCTAAGATCTGCACAAAAATATTTAGCCTTCAAATTCATACTGTCATCGTAGCATGCATGGACTCGACTCATATGACTGGGATTTCCATGAAAAAGATTGTGGGCCGAAAATGGGTGATCATTGTACATTTCTCTTCTGTTTCCTATTTATATTTCTATTTTACCTCATCAATTTAGCATTATGGACATGGAAAGACCTAATCTAAGATCTGCACAAAAATATTTAGCCTTCAAATTCATACCGTCATCGTAGCATGCATGGACTCGACTCATATGAATCGGATTTCCATGAAAAAGATTGTGGGCAGAAAATGGGTGATCACTGTACATTTCTCTTCTGTTTCCTATTTATATTTATATTTTACCTCCTCAATTTAGCATTTATGGACAGGGAAAGACCTAATCTAAGATCTGCACAAAAATATTTAGCCTTCAAATTCATACTGTCATCGTAGCATTCATGGACTCGACTCATATGACTGGGATTTCCATGAAAAAGATTGTGGGCAGAAAATGGGTGATCACTGTACATTTCTCTTCTGTTTCCTATTTATATTTCTATTTTACCTCATCAATTTAGCATTATGGACAGGGAAAGACCTAATCTAAGATCTGCACAAAAATATTTAGCCTTCAAATTCATACCGTCATCGTAGCATGCATGGAATCGACTCATATGAATGGGATTTCCATGAAAAAGATTGTGGGCCGAAAATGGGTGATCACTGTACATTTCTCTTCTGTTTCCTATTTATATTTCTATTTTACCTCCTCAATTTAGCATTATGGACAGGGAAAGACCTAATCTAAGATCTGCACAAAAATATTTAGCCTTCAAATTCATACCGTCATCGTAGCATGCATGGAATCGACTCATATGATTGGGATTTCCATGAAAAAGATTGTGGGCCGAAAATGGGTGATCACTGTACATTTCTCTTCTGTTTCCTATTTATATTTATATTTTACCTCCTCAATTTAGCATTATGGAAAGGGAAAGACCTAATCTAAGATCTGCACAAAAATATTTAGCCTTCAAATTCATACCGTCATCCTAGCATGCATGGACTCGACTCATATGACTGGGATTTCCATGAAAAATATTGTGGGCCGAAAATGGGTGATCACTGTACATTTCTCTTCTGTTTCCCATTTATATTTATATTTTACCTCCTCAATTTAGCATTATGGACAGGGAAAGACCTAATCTAAGATCTGCACAAAAATATTTAGCCTTCAAATTCATACCGTCATCGTAGCATGCATGGACTCGACTTATATGAATGGGATTTCCATGAAAAAGTTTGTCGGCCGAAAATGGGTGATCACTGTACATTTCTCTTCTGTTTCCTATTTATATTTATATTTTACCTCCTCAATTTAGCATTATGGACAGGGAAAGACCTAATCTAAGATCTGCACAAAAATATTTAGCCTTCAAATTCATACCGTCATCGTAGCATACATGGACTCTGCTCATATGAATCGGATTTCCGTGAAAAAGATTGTGGGCAGAAAATGGGTGATCACTGTACATTTCTCTTCTGTTTCCTATTTATATTTCTATTTTACCTCCTCAATTTAGCATTATGGACAGGGAAAGACCTAATCTAAGATCTGCACAAAAATATTTAGCCTTCAAATTCATATTGTCATCGTAGCATGCATGGACTCGACTCATATGACTGGGATTTCCATGAAAAAGATTGTGGGCCGAAAATGGGTGATCATTGTACATTTCTCTTCTGTTTCCTATTCATATTTCTATTTTACCTCATCAATTTAGCATTATGGACATGGAAAGACCTAATCTAAGATCTGCACAAAAATATTTAGCCTTCAAATTCATACCGTCATCGTAGCATGCATGGACTCGACTCATATGAATCGGATTTCCATGAAAAAGATTGTGGGCAGAAAATGGGTGATCACTGTACATTTCTCTTCTGTTTCTTATTTATATTTATATTTTACCACCTCAATTTAGCATTTATGGACAGGGAAAGACCTAATCTAAGATCTGCACAAAAATAT
Organism: Acanthosepion lycidas; assembly: GCA_963932145.1. NCBI lineage: Eukaryota > Metazoa > Mollusca > Cephalopoda > Sepiida > Sepiidae > Acanthosepion > Acanthosepion lycidas. The sequence continues at coordinate 106,955 of OZ010604.1, read as the reverse complement.
TTAGCCTTCAAATTCATACTGTCATCGTAGCATGCATGGACTCGACTCATATGACTGGGATTTCCATGAAAAAGATTGTGGGCCGAAAATGGGTGATCATTGTACATTTCTCTTCTGTTTCCTATTCATATTTCTATATTACCTCATCAATTTAGCATTATGGACAGGGAAAGACCTAATCTAAGATCTGCACAAAAATATTTAGCCTTCAAATTCATACCGTCATCGTAGCATGCATGGAATCGACTCATATGAATGGGATTTCCATGAAAAAGATTGTGGGCCGAAAATGGGTGATCACTGTACATTTCTCTTCTGTTTCCTATTTATATTTATATTTTACCTCCTCAATTTAGCATTATGGAAAGGGAAAGACCTAATCTAAGATCTGCACAAAAATATTTAGCCTTCAAATTCATACCGTCATCCTAGCATGCATGGACTCGACTCATATGACTGGGATTTCCATGAAAAATATTGTGGGCCGAAAATGGGTGATCACTGTACATTTCTCTTCTGTGTCCTATTTATATTTATATTTTACCTCCTCAATTTAGCATTATGGACAGGGAAAGACCTAATCTAAGATCTGCACAAAAATATTTAGCCTACAAATTCATACCGTGATCGTAGCATGCATGGACTCGACTCATATGAATGGGGTTTCCATGAAAAAGATTGTGGGCAGAAAATGGGTGATCACTGTACATTTCTCTTCTGTTTCCTATTTATATTTCTATTTTACCTCCTCAATTTAGCATTATGGACAGGGAAAGACCTAATCTAAGATCTGCACAAAAATATTTAGCCTTCAAATTCATACCGTCATCGTAGCATGCATGGACTCGACTCATATGACTGGGATTTCCATGAAAAAGATTGTGGGCCGAAAATGGGTGATTACTGTACATTTCTCTTCTGTTTCCTATTTATATTTCTATTTTACCTCCTCAATTTAGCATTATGGACAGGGAAAGACCTAATCTAAGATCTGCACAAAAATATTTAGCCTTCAAATTCATACCGTCATCGTAGCATGCATGGACTCGACTTATATGAATGGGATTTCCATGAAAAAGATTGTGGGCAGAAAATGGGTGATCACTGTACATTTCTCTTCTGTTTCCTATTCATATTTATATTTTACCTCCTCAATTTAGCATTATGGACAGGGAAAGATCTAATCTAAGATCTGCACAAAAATATTTAGCCTTCAAATTCAAACCGTGATCGTGGCATGCATGGACTCGACTCATATGACTGGGATTTCCATGAAAAATATTGTGTGCCGAAAATGGGTGATCACTGTACATTTCTCTTCTGTTTCCTATTTATATTTCTATTTTACCTCCTCAATTTAGCATTATGGACAGGGAAAGACCTAATCTAAGATCTGCACAAAAATATTTACCCTTCAAATTCATACCGTCATCGTAGCATGCATGGACTCGACTCATATTAATGGGATTTCCATGAAAAAGATTGTGGGCAGAAAATGGGTGATCACTGTACATTTCTCTTCTGTTTCCTATTTATATTTATATTTTACCTCCTCAATTTAGTATTATGGACAGGGAAAGACCTAATCTAAGATCTGCACAAAAATATTTAGCCTTCAAATTCAAACCGTGATCGTGGCATGCATGGACTCGACTCATATGACTGGGATTTCCATGAAAAATATTGTGGGCCGAAAATGAGTGATCACTGTACATTTCTCTTCTGTGTCCTATTTATATTTATATTTTACCTCCTCAATTTAGCATTATGGACAGGGAAAGACCTAATCTAAGATCTGCACAAAAATATTTAGCCTTCAAATTCATACCGTGATCGTAGCATGCATGGACTCGACTCATATGAATGGGGTTTCCATGAAAAAGATTGTGGGCAGAAAATGGGTGATCACTGTACATTTCTCTTCTGTTTCCTATTTATATTTCTATTTTACCTCCTCAATTTAGCATTATGGACAGGGAAAGACCTAATCTAAGATCTGCACAAAAATATTTAGCCTTCAAATTCATACCGTCATCGTAGCATGCATGGACTCGACTCATATGACTGGGATTTCCATGAAAAAGATTGTGGGCCGAAAATGGGTGATTACTGTACATTTCTCTTCTGTTTCCTATTTATATTTCTATTTTACCTCCTCAATTTAGCATTATGGACAGGGAAAGACCTAATCTAAGATCTGCACAAAAATATTTAGCCTTCAATTCATACCGTCATCGTAGCATGCATGGACTCGACTTATATGAATGGGATTTCCATGAAAAAGATTGTGGGCCGAAAATGGGTGATCACTGTACATTTCTCTTCTGTTTCCTATTTATATTTCTATTTTACCTCCTCAATTTAGCATTATGGACAGGGAAAGACCTAATCTAAGATCTGCACAAAAATATTTACCCTTCAAATTCATACCGTCATCGTAGCATGCATGGACTCGACTCATATTAATGGGATTTCCATGAAAAAGATTGTGGGCAGAAAATGGGTGATCACTGTACATTTCTCTTCTGTTTCCTATTTATATTTATATTTTACCTCCTCAATTTAGTATTATGGACAGGGAAAGACCTAATCTATGTTCTGCTCAAAAATATTTAGCCTTCAAATTCATACTGTCATCGTAGCATGCATGGACTCGACTCATATGACTGGGATTTCCATGAAAAAGATTGTGGGCCGAAAATGGGTGATCACTGTACATTTCTCTACTGTTTCCTATTAATATTTCTATTTTACCTCCTCAATTTAGCATTATGGACAGGGAAAGACCTAATCTAAGATCTGCACAAAAATATTTAGCTTTCAAATTCATACCGTGATCGTAGCATTCATGGCCTCGACTCATATGTCTGGGATTTCCATGAAAAAGATTGTGGGCAGAAAATGGGTGATCACTGTACATTTCTCTTCTGTTTCCTACTTATATTTCTATTTTGCCTCCTCAATTTAGCATTATGGATAGGGAAAGACCTAATCTAAGCTCTGCACAAAAATATTTTGCCTTCAATTTCATACCGTGATCGTAGCATGCATGGACTCGACTCATATGACTGGGATTTCCATGAAAAAGATTGTGCTCAGAAAATGGGTGATCACTGTACATTTCTCTTCTGTTTCCTATTTATATTTATATTTTACTTCCTCAATTTAGCATTATGGACAGGGAAAGGCCTAATATAAGCTCTGCAAAAAAATATTTTGCCTTCAAATTCATACCGTGATCGTAGCATGCATGGACTCGACTCATATGACTGGGATTTCCATGAAAAAGATTGTGGGCCGAAAATGGGTGATCACCGAACATTTCTCTTCTGTTTCTTATTTATATTTCTATCATATCTCCTTAATTTAGCATTATGGACAGGAAAGACATAATCTAAGTTCTGCAAAAAAATATATTGTCTTGAAATTCATACCGTGATCGTAGCATGCATCGACTCGACTCATATGACTGGGATTTCACTGTAAAAGATTGTGGGCAGAAAATGGGTGATCACTGTACATTTCTCTTCTGTTTCCTATTTATATTTATATTTTATTTCCTTAATTTAGCATTATGGACAGGGAAAGACCTAATCTAAGATCTGCAAAAAAATATTTTGCCTTCAAATTCATACCGTGATCGTAGCATGCATGGACACGACTCATATGACTGGGATTTCCATGAAAAAGATTGTGGGCAGAAAATGGGTGATCACTGTACATTTCTCTTCTGTTTCCTATTTATATTTCTATCTTATCTCCTTAATTTAGAATTATGGACAGGGAAAGACCTAATCTAAGCTCTGCAAAAAAATATATTGTCTTCAAATTCCTACCGTGATCGTAGCATGCATGGACTCGACTCATATGACTGGGATTTCCATGAAAAATATTGTGGGCAGAAAATGGGTGATCACTGTACATTTCTATTCTGTTTCCTATTTATATTTCTATCTTATCTCCTTAATTTAGCATTATGGACAGGGAAAGACCTAATCTAAGATCTGTAAAAAAATATTTTGTCTTCAAATTTATACCGTGATCGTAGCATGCATGGACTCGACTCATATGACTGGGATTTCCATGAAAAAGTTTGAGCGCTGAAAATGGGTGATCAATGTACATTTCTCTTCTGTTTCCTATTCATATTTATATTTTATTTCCTCAATTTAGCATTATGGACAGGGAAAGACCTAATCTAAGATCTGCAAAAAAATATTTAGCCTTCAAATTCATACCGTGATCGTAGCATGCATGGATACGACTCATATGACTTGGATTTCCATGAAAAAGATTGTGGGCAGAAAATGGGTGATCACTGTACATTTCTCTTCTGTTTCCTACTTATATTTCTATTTTGCCTCCTCAATTTAGCATTATGGATAGGGAAAGACCTAATCTAATCTCTGCACAAAAATATTTTGCCTTCAATTTCATACCGTGATCGTAGCATGCATGGACTCGTCTCATATGACTGGGATTTCCATGAAAAAGATTGTGGGCAGAAAATGGGTGATCACTGTACATTTCTCTTCTGTTTCCTATTTATATTTATATTTTACTTCCTCAATTTAGCATTATGGACAGGGAAAGACATAATCTAAGATCTGCAAAAAAATATATTGTCTTGAAATTCATACCGTGATCGTAGCATGCATGGACTCGACTCATATGACTAGGATTTCCATGAAAAAGATTGTGGGCTGAAAATGGGTGATCACTGTACATTTCTCTTCTGTTTCCTATTTATATTTATATTTTATTTCCTTAATTTAGCATTATGGAGAGGGAAAGACCTAATCTAAGATCTGCAAAAAAATATTTAGCCTTCAAATTCATACTGTGATCGTAGCATGCATGGACACGACTCATATGACTGGGATTTCCATGAAAAAGATTGTGGGCAGAAAATGGGTGATCACTGTACATTTCTCTTCTGTTTCCTATTTATATTTATATTTTACCTCCTCAATTTAGCATTATGATCAGGGAAAGACTTAATCTAAGATCTGCAAAAAAATATATTGTCTTGAAATTCATACCGTGATTGTAGCATGAATGGACTCGACTCATATGACTGGGATTTCCATGAAAAAGATTGTGGGCAGAAAATGGGTGATCACTGTACATTTCTATTCTGTTTCCTATTTATATTTCTATCTTATCTCCTTAATTTAGCATTATGGACAGGGAAAGACCTAATCTAATCTCTGCACAAAAATATTTTGCCTTCAATTTCATACCGTGATCGTAGCATGCATGGACTCGTCTCATATGACTGGGATTTCCATGAAAAAGATTGTGGGCAGAAAATGGGTGATCACTGTACATTTCTCTTCTGTTTCCTATTTATATTTATATTTTACTTCCTCAATTTAGCATTATGGACAGGGAAAGACATAATCTAAGATCTGCAAAAAAATATATTGTCTTGAAATTCATACCGTGATCGTAGCATGCATGGACTCGACTCATATGACTAGGATTTCCATGAAAAAAATTGTGGGCTGAAAATGGGTGATCACTGTACATTTCTCTTCTGTTTCCTATTTATATTTATATTTTATTTCCTTAATTTAGCATTATGGAGAGGGAAAGACCTAATCTAAGATCTGCAAAAAAATATTTAGCCTTCAAATTCATACCGTGATCGTAGCATGCATGGACACGACTCATATGACTGGGATTTCCATGAAAAAGATTGTGGGCAGAAAATGGGTGATCACTGTACATTTCTCTTCTGTTTCCTATTTATATTTATATTTTACCTCCTCAATTTAGCATTATGATCAGGGAAAGACTTAATCTAAGATCTGCAAAAAAATATATTGTCTTGAAATTCATACCGTGATTGTAGCATGAATGGACTCGACTCATATGACTGGGATTTCCATGAAAAAGATTGTGGGCAGAAAATGGGTGATCACTGTACATTTCTCTTCTGTTTCCTATTTATATTTATATTTTATTTCCTTAATTTAGCATTATGGACAGGGAAAGACATAATATAAGCTCTGCAAAAAAATATTTTGCCTTCAAATTCGTACCGTGATAGTAGCATGCATACACTCGACTAATGACTGGGATTTCGATGAAAAAGATTGTGGGCTGAAAATGGGTGATCACCTGTACATTTCTCTTCTGTTTCCTATTTATATTTATATTTTATTTCCTTAATTTAGCATTATGGACAGGGAAAGACCTAATCTAAGATCTGCACAAAAATATTTTGCCTTCAAATTCATACCGTGATCGTAGCATGCATGGACTCGACTCATATGACTGGGATTTCCATGAAAAAGATTGTGAGCAGAAATGGGTGATCACTGTACATTTCTCTTCTCTTTCCTATTTATATTTCTATCTTATCTCCTTAATTTAGCATTATGGACAGGGAAAGACCTAATCTAAGCTCTGCAAAAAAATATATTGTCTTCAAATTCCTACCGTGATCGTAGCATGCATGGACTCGACTCATATGACTGGGATTTCCATGAAAATGATTGTGGGCAGAAAATGGGTGATCACTGTACATTTCTCTTCTGTTTCCTATTTATATTTATATTTTACCTCCTTAATTTAGCATTATGGACAGGGAAAGACCTAATCTAAGATCTGCAAAAAAATATTTTGCCTTCAAATTCATACCGTGATCGTAGCATGCATGGACTCGACTCATATGACTGGGATTTCCATATAAAAGATTGTGGGCTGAAAATGGGTGATCACTGCACATTTCTCTTCTGTTTCCTATTTATATTTATATTTTATTTCTTCAATTTAGAATTATGGACAGGGAAAGACCTAATGTAAGCTCTGCAAAAAAATATTTTGCCTTCAAATTCATACCGTGATCGTAGCATGCATGGACACGACTCATATGACTGGGATTTCCATGAAAAATATTGTGGGCAGAAAATGGGTGATCACTGTACATTTCTCTTCTGTTTCCTATTTATATCTATATTTTACCAACTCAATTTAGCATTATGGACAGGGAAAGACTTAATCTAAGATCTGCACAAAAATATTTAGCCTTCAAATTCATACCGTGATCGTAGCATGCATGGACTCGACTCATATGACTGGGATTTCCATGAAAAATATTGTGGGCAGAAAATGGGTGATCACTGTACATTTCTCTTCTGTTTCCTATTTATATTTCTATCATATCTCCTTAATTTAGCATTATGGACTTGGAAAGACATAATCTAAGATCTGCAAATAAATATATTGTCTTGAAATTCATACCGTGATCGTAGCATGCATGGACTCGACTCATATGACTGGGATTTCCATGAAAAAGATTGTGGGCAGAAAATGGGTGATCACTGAACATTTCTCTTCTGTTTCCTATTTATATTTCTATCATATCTCCTTAATTTAGCATTATGGACAGGGAAATACATAATCTAAGATCTGCACAAAAATATTTAGCCTTCAAATTCATACCGTCAACGTAGCATGCATGGACTCGACTCATATGAATGGGATTTCCATGAAAAAGATTATGGGACGAAAATGGGTGATTACTGTACATTTCTTTTCTGTTTCCTATTTATATTTATATTTTAAATCTTCAATTTAGCATTATGGACAGGGAAACACCTAATCTAAGATCTGCACAAAAATATTTAGCCTTCAAATTCATACCGTCAACGTAGCATGCATGGACTCGACTCATATGAATGGGATTTCCATGAAAAAGATTGTGGGCCGAAAATGGATGATCACTGTACATTTCTCTTCTGTTACCTATTTATATTTATATTTTACCTCCTCAATTTAGCATTATGGACAGGGAAAGACCTAATCTAAGATCTGCACAAAAATATTTAGCCTTCAAATTCATACCGTGATCGTAGCATGCATGGACTCGACTCATATGACTGGGATTTCCATGAAAAATATTGTGGGCAGAAAATAGGTGATCACTGTACATTTCTCTTCTGTTTCCTATTTATATTTCTATTTTACCTCCTCAATTTAGCATTATGGACAGGGAAAGACCTAATCTAAGATCTGCACGAAAATATTTAGCCTTCAAATTCATACAGTGATCGTAGCATTCATGGACACGACTCATATGACTGAGATTTCCATGAAAAATATTGTGGGCAGAAAATGGGGGATCACTGTACATTTCTCTTCTGTTTCCTATTTATATTTATATTTTACCTCCTCAATTTAGCATTATGGACAGGGAAAGACCTAATCTAAGATCTGCACAAAAATATTTAGCCTTAAAATTCATGCCGTCATCGTAGCATGCATGGACTCGACTCATATGACTGAGATTTCCTTGAAAAATATTGTGTGCAGAAAATGGGTGATCACTGTACATTTCTCTTCTGTTTCCTATTTATATTTATATTTTACCTCCTCAATTTAGCATTATGGACTGGGAAAGACCTAATCTAATATCTGCACAAAAAAATTTTGCCTTCAAATTCATACCGTGATCGTAGCATGCATGGACTCGACTTATATGACTGTGATTTCCATGACAATGTTTGTGGGCCGAAAATTGGTGATCACTGTACATTTCTCTTCTGTTTCCTATTTATATTTATATTTTACCTGCTCCATTTAGCATTATGGACAGGGAAAGACCTAATCGAAGATCTGCACAAAAATATTTTGCCTTCAAATTCATACCGTCATCGTAGCATGCATGGACACGACTCATATGAATGGGATTTCCATGAAAAAGTTTGTGGTCAGAAAATGGGTGATCACTGAACATTTCTCTTCTGTTTCCTATTTATATTTCTATTTTACCTCCTCAATTTAGCATTATGGACAGGGAAAGACCTAATCTAGGATCTTCACAAAAATATTTAGCCTTCAAATTCATACCGTGATTGTAGCATGCATGGACTCGACTCATATGAATGGGATTTCCATGAAAAAGATTGTGGGCCGAAAATGGGTGATCACTGTGCATTTCTCTTCTGTGTCCTATTTATATTTATATTTTACCTCCTCAATTTAGCATTATGGACAGGGAAAGACCTAATCTAAGATCTGCACAAAAATATTTTGCCTTCAAATTCATACCGTGATCGTAGCATCCATGGACTAGACTCATATGACTGGGATTTCCATGAAAAAATTGTCGGTCGAAAATGGGTGATCACTGTACATTTCTCTTCTGTTTCCTATTTATATTTATATTTTACCTCCTCAATTTAGCATTATGGACAGGGAAAGACCCAATCTAAGACTGCACAAAAATATTTTGCCTTCAAATTCATACCGTGATCGTAGCATGCATGGACTCGACTCATATAACTGGGATTTCCATGAAAAAATTTTGGGTCGAAAATGGGTGATCACTGTACATTTCTCTTCTGGTTCCTATTTATATTTATATTTTACCTCCTCAATTTAGCATTATGGACAGGGAAAGACCTAATCTAAGACTGCACAAAAATATTTTGCCTTCAAATTCATACCGTGATCGTAGCATGCATGGACTCGACTCATATGACTGGGATTTCCATGAAAAAGATTGTGGGCTGAAAATGGGTGATCACTGTACATTTATCTTCTGTTTCCTATTTATATTTCTATTTTACCTCCTCAATTTAGCATTATGGACAGGGAAAGACCTAATCTAAGATCTGCAGAAAAATATTTTGCCTTCAAAATCATACCGTGATCGTAGCATCCATGGACTCGACTCATATGACTGGGATTTCCATGAAAAAATTGTGGGTCGAAAATGGGTGATCACTGTACATTTCTCTTCTGTTTCCTATTTATATTTATATTTTACCTCCTCAATTTCGCATTATGGACAGGGAAAGACCCAATCTAAGATCTGCACAAAAATATTTAGCCTTCAAATTCATACCGTCATCGTAGCAAGCATGGACTCGACTCATATGACTGGGATTTCCATGAAAATATTGTGGGCAGAAAATGGGTGATCACTGTACATTTCTGTTCTGTTTCCTATTTATATTTGTATTTTACCTCCTCAATTTAGCATTATGGATAGGGAAAGACCTAATCTAATATCTGCACAAAAAAATTTTGCCTTCAAATTCATACCGTGATCGTAGCATGCATGGACTCGACTTATATGACTGGGATTTCCATGTCAATGTTTGTGGGCCGAAAATTGGTGATCACTGTACATTTCTCTTCTGTTTCCTATTTATATTTATATTTTACCTCCTCAATTTAGCATTATGGACAGGGAAAGACCAAATCTAAGATCTGCACAAAAATATTTTGCCTTCAAATACATACCGTCATCGTAGCATGCATGGACTCGACTCATATGAATGGGATTTCCATGAAAAAGCTTTTGGGCCGAAAATGGGTGATCACTGTACATTTCTCTTCTGTTTCCTATTTATATTTATATTTTACTTCCTTAATTTAGCATTATGGACAGGGAAGACCTAATCTAAGATCTGCACAAAATATTTAGCCTTCAAATTCATACCGTGATCGTAGCATGCATGGACTCGACTCATATGACTGGGATTTCCATGAAAAAATTGTGGGTCGAAAATGGGTGATCACTGTACATTTCTCTTCTGTTTCCTATTTATATTTATATTTTACCTCCTCAATTTAGCATTATGGACAGGGAAAGACCTAATCTTAGACTGCACAAAAATATTTTGCCTTCAAATTCATACCGTGATTGTAGCATGCATGGACTCGACTCATATGACTGGGATTTCCATAAAAAATATTGTGGGTCGAAAATGGGTGATCACTGTACATTTCTCTTCTGTTTCCTATTAATATTTATATTTTACTTCCTTAATTTAGCATTATGAACAGTGAAAGACATAATCTAAGATCTGCAAAAATATATTTTGCCTTCAAATTCATACCGTGATCGTAGCATGCATGGACTCGACCCATATGACTGCGATTTCCATGAAAAAGATTGTGGGCAGAAAATGGGTGATCACTGTACATTTCTCTTCTGTTTCCTTTTTACATTTCTATTTTACCTCCTCAATTTAGCATTATGGACAGGGAAAGACCTAATCTAAAATCTGCACAAAAATATTTTGCCTTCAAATTCATACCGTGGTCGTAGCATGCATGGACTCGACTCATATGACTGGGATTTCCATGAAAAAGATTGTGGGCTTAAAATGGGTGATCACTGTACATTTCTCTTCTGTTTCCTATTAATTTTGTATTTTACCTCCTCAATTTAGCATTATGGACAAAGAAACACCTAATCTAAGATCTGCACAAAAAAATTTTGCCTTCAAATTCATACCGTGATCGTAGCATGCATGGACTCGACTCATATAACTGGGATTTCCATGAAAAAGATTGTGGGCTGAAAATGGGTGATCACTGTACATTTCTCTTCTGTTTCCTATTTCTATTTCTATTTTACCTCCTCAATTTAGCATTATGGACAGGGAAAGACCCAATCTAAGATCTGCACAAAAATATTTAGCCTTCAAATTCATACCGTCATCGTAGCAAGCATGGACTCGACTCATATGACTGGGATTTCCATGAAAATATTGTGGGCAGAAAATGGGTGATCACTGTACATTTCTGTTCTGTTTCCTATTTATATTTGTATTTTACCTCCTCAATTTAGCATTATGGATAGGGAAAGACCTAATCTAATATCTGCACAAAAAAATTTTGCCTTCAAATTCATACCGTGATCGTAGCATGCATGGACTCGACTTATATGACTGGGATTTCCATGACAATGTTTGTGGGCCGAAAATTGGTGATCACTGTACATTTCTCTTCTGTTTCCTATTTATATTTATATTTTACCTCCTCAATTTAGCATTATGGACAGGGAAAGACCAAATCTAAGATCTGCACAAAAATATTTTGCCTTCAAATACATACCGTCATCGTAGCATGCATGGACTCGACTCATATGAATGGGATTTCCATGAAAAAGCTTTTGGGCCGAAAATGGGTGATCACTGTACATTTCTCTTCTGTTTCCTATTTATATTTATATTTTACTTCCTTAATTTAGCATTATGGACAGGGAAGACCTAATCTAAGATCTGCACAAAATATTTAGCCTTCAAATTCATACCGTGATCGTAGCATGCATGGACTCGACTCATATGACTGGGATTTCCATGAAAAAATTGTGGGTCGAAAATGGGTGATCACTGTACATTTCTCTTCTGTTTCCTATTTATATTTATATTTTACCTCCTCAATTTAGCATTATGGACAGGGAAAGACCTAATCTTAGACTGCACAAAAATATTTTGCCTTCAAATTCATACCGTGATTGTAGCATGCATGGACTCGACTCATATGACTGGGATTTCCATAAAAAATATTGTGGGTCGAAAATGGGTGATCACTGTACATTTCTCTTCTGTTTCCTATTAATATTTATATTTTACTTCCTTAATTTAGCATTATGAACAGTGAAAGACATAATCTAAGATCTGCAAAAATATATTTTGCCTTCAAATTCATACCGTGATCGTAGCATGCATGGACTCGACCCATATGACTGCGATTTCCATGAAAAAGATTGTGGGCAGAAAATGGGTGATCACTGTACATTTCTCTTCTGTTTCCTTTTTACATTTCTATTTTACCTCCTCAATTTAGCATTATGGACAGGGAAAGACCTAATCTAAAATCTGCACAAAAATATTTTGCCTTCAAATTCATACCGTGGTCGTAGCATGCATGGACTCGACTCATATGACTGGGATTTCCATGAAAAAGATTGTGGGCTTAAAATGGGTGATCACTGTACATTTCTCTTCTGTTTCCTATTAATTTTGTATTTTACCTCCTCAATTTAGCATTATGGACAAAGAAACACCTAATCTAAGATCTGCACAAAAAAATTTTGCCTTCAAATTCATACCGTGATCGTAGCATGCATGGACTCGACTCATATAACTGGGATTTCCATGAAAAAGATTGTGGGCTGAAAATGGGTGATCACTGTACATTTCTCTTCTGTTTCCTATTTCTATTTCTATTTTACCTCCTCAATTTAGCATTATGGACAGGGAAAGACCTAATCTAAGATCTGCACAAAAATATTTAGCCTTCAAATTCATACCGTGATCGTAGCATGCATGGACTCGACTCATATGCCTGGGATTTCCATGAAAAATATTGTGGGCAGAAAATGGGTGATCACTGCACATTTCTCGTCTGTTTCCTATTTATATTTCTATTTTACCTCCTCAATTTAGCATTATGGACAGGGAAAGACCTAATCTAAGATCTGCACAAAAATATTTAGCCTTCAAATTCATACCGTGATCGTAGCATGCATGGACTCGACTCATATGACTGAGATTTCCATGAAAAATATTGTGGGCAGAAAATGGGGGATCACTGTACATTTCTCTTCTTTTTCCTATTTATATTTTACCTCCTCAATTTAGCATTATGAACAGGGAAAGACCTAATCTAAGATCTGCACAAAAATATTTAGCCTTCAAATTCATACCGTCATCGTAGCATTCATGGACTCGACTCATATGAATGGGATTTCCATGAAAAAGATTGTGGGCCGAAAATGGGTGATCACTGTACATTTCTCTTCTGTTTCCTATTTATATTTCTATTTTACCTCCTCAATTTAGCATTATGGACAGGGGAAAGACATAATCTAAGATCTGCACAAAAATATTTAGCCTTCAAATTCATACCGTGAGCGTAGCATGCATGGAATCGACTCATATGACTGAGATTTCCATGAAAAATATTGTGTTCAAAAAATGGGTGATCACTGTACATTTCTCTTCTGTTTCCTATTTATATTTCTATATTACCTCCTCAATTTAGCATTATGGACACGGAAAGACCTAATCTAAGATCTGCACAAAAATATTTTGCCTTCAAATTCATACCGTCATCGTAGCATGCATGGACTCGACTCATATGAATGGGATTTCCATGAAAAAGATTGTGGGCCGAAAATGGGTGATCACTGTACATTTCTCTTCTGTTTCCTATTTATATTTATATTTTAACTCCTCAATTTAGCATTATGGACAGGGAAACACCTAATCTAAGATCTGCACAAAAATATTTTGCCTTCAAATTTATACCGTGATCGTAGCATGCATGGACTCGACTCATATGACTGGGATTTCCATGAAAAATATTGTGGGCAGAAAATGGGTGATCACTGTACATTTCTCTTCTGTTTCCTATTTATATTTCTATTTTACCTGCTCAATTTAGCATTATGGACAGGTAAAGACCTAATCTAAGATCTGCACACAAATATTTAGCCTTCAAATTCATACCGTCATCGTAGCATGCATGGACTCGACCCATATTAATGAGATTTCCATGAAAAATATTGTGGGCAGAAAATGGGGGATCACTGTACATTTCTCTTCTGTTTCCTATTTATATTTATATTTTACCTCCTCAATTTAGCATTATGGACAGGGAAAGACCTAATCTAAGATCTGAACAAAAATATTTAGCCTTCAAATTCATACCGTCATCGTAGCATGCATAGACTCGACTCATATGACTGAGATTTCCATGAAAAATATTGTGTTCAAAAAATGGGTGATCACTGTACATTTCTCTTCTGTTTCATATTTATATTTATATTTTACCTCCTCAATTTAGCATTATGGACAGTGAAAGACCTAATCTAAGATCTGCACAAAAATATTTAGCCTTTAAATTCATACCGTCATCGTAGCATGCATGGACTCGACTCATATGACTGAGATTTACATGAAACATATTGTGGGCAGAAAATGGGTGATCACTGCACATTTCTCTTCTGTTTCCTATTTAAATTTATATTTTACCTCCTCAATTTAGCATTATGGACAGGGAAAGACCTAATCTAAGATCTGCACAAAAATATTAACCTTCAAATTCATACCGTCATCGTAGCATGCATGGACTCGACTCATATGACAGAGATTTCCATGAAAAATATTGTGGGCAGAAAATGGGGGATCACTGTACATTTCTCTTCTGTTTCCTATTCATATTTATATTTTACCTCCTCAATTTAGCATTATGGACAGGGAAAGACCTAATCTAAGATCTGCACAAAAATATTTAGCCTTCAAATTCATACCGTGATCGTAGCATGCATGGACTCGACTCATATGACAGAGATTTCCATGAAAAAAATTGTGGGCAGAAAATGGGGGATCACTGTACATTTCTCTTCTGTTTCCTATTTATATTTATATTTTACCTCCTCAATTTAGCATTATGGACAGGGAAAGACCTAATCTAAGATCTGCACAAAAATATTTTGCCTTCAAATTCATACCGTGATCGTAGCATGCATGGACTCGACTCATATGAATGGGATTTCCATGAAAAAGATTGTGGGCCGAAAATGGGTGATGACTGTACATTTCTCTTCTGTTTCCTATTTATATTTATATTTTAACTCCTCAATTTAGCATTATGGACAGGGAAACACCTAATCTAAGATCTGCGCAAAAATATTTTGCCTTCAAATTCATACCGTCATCGTAGCATGCATGGACTCGAATCATATGAATGGGATTTCCATGAAAAAGATTGTGGGCCAAAAATGGGTGATCACTGTACATTTCTCTTCTGTTTCCTATTTATATTTATATTTTACCTCCTCAATTTAGCATTATGGACAGGGAAAGACCTAATCTAAGATCTGCTCAAAAATATTTAGCCTTCAAATTCATACCGTCATCGTAGCATGCATGGACTCGACTCATATGACTGAGATTTCCATGAAAAATATTGTGGGCAGAGAATGGGTGATCACTGTACATTTCTCTTCTGTTTCCTATTTATATTTATATTTTACCTCCTCAATTTAGCATTATGGACAGGGAAAGACCTAATCTAAGATCTGCACAAAAATATTTAGCCTTCAAATTCATACCGTGATCGTAGCATGCATGGACTCGACTCATATGACTGAGATTTCCATGAAAAATATTGTGGGCAGAAAATGGGGGATCACTGTACATTTCTCTTCTGTTTCCTATTTATATTTATATTTTACCTCCTCAATTTAGCATTATGGACAGGGAAAGACCTAATCTAAGATCTGCACAAAAATATTTAGCCTTCAAATTCATACCGTCATCGTAGCATGCATGGACTCGACTCATATGACTGAGATTTACATGAAACATATTGTGGGCAGAAAATGGGTGATCACTGTACATTTCTCTTCTGTTTCCTATTTATATTTATATTTTACCTCTTCAATTTAGCATTATGGACAGGGAAAGACCTAATCTAAGATCTGCACAAAAATATTTAGCCTTCAAATTCATACCGTCATCGTAGCATGCATGGACTCGACTCATATGACTGAGATTTCCATGACAAATATTGTGGGCAGAAAATGGGTGATCACTGTACATTTCTCTTCTGTTTCCTATTTATATTTCTATTTTACCTCCTCAATTTAGCATTATCGACAGGGAAAGACCTAATCTAAGATCTGCACAAAAATATTTTGCTTTCAAATTCATACCGTGATCGTAACATGCATGGACTCGACTCATATGACTGGGATTTCCATGAAAATGGTTGTGGGCCGAAAATGGGTGATCACTGTACATTTCTCTTCTGTTTCTTATTTATATTTATATTTTACCTCCTCAATTTAGCATTATGGACAGGGAAAGACCTAATCTAAGATCTGCACAAAAATATTTAGCCTTTAAATTCATACCGTCATCGTAGCATGCATGGACTCGACTCATATGACTGGGATTTCCATGAAAACTATTGTGGGCAGAAAATGGGTGATCACTGTACATTTCTCTTCTGTTTCCTAATTATATTTCTATTTTACCTCCTCAATTTAGCATTATTGACAGGGAAAGCCCTAATCTAAGATCTGCACAAAAATATTTAGCCTTTAAATTCATACCGTCATCGTAGCATGCATGGACTCGAATCATATGACTGGGATTTCCATGAAAAAGATTGAGGGGAGAAAATGGGTGATCACTGTACATTTCTCTTCTGTTTCCTATTTATATTTATATTTTACCTCCTCAATTTAGCATTACGGACAAGGAAAGACCTAATCTAAGAACTGCACAAAAATATTTAGCCTTCAAATTCATACCGTCATCGTAGCATGCATGGACTCGACTCATATGACTGGGATTTCCATGAAAAAGTTTGTGGGCAGAAAATGGGTGATCACTGTACATTTCTCTTCTGTTTCCTATTTATATTTATATTTTACCTCCTCAATTTAGCATTATGGACAGGGAAAGACCTAATCTAAGATCTGCACAAAAATATTTATCCTTCAAATTCATACCGTGATCGTAGCATGCATGGATTCGACTCATTATGACTGGGATTTCCATGAAAAATATTGTGGGCAGAAAATGGGTGATCACTGTACATTTTTCTTCTGTTTTCTATTTATATTTCTATTTTACCTCCTCAATTTAGCATTATGGACAGGGAAAGACCTAATCTAAGATCTGCACAAAAATATTTTGCCTTCAAATTCATACCGTGATCGTAGCATGCATGGACTCGACTCATATGACTGGGATTTCCATGAAAAATATTGTGGGCAGAAAATGGGTGATCACTGTACATTTCTCTGCTGTTTCCTATTTATTTTTATATTTTACATACTCAATTTAGCATTATGGACAGGGAAAGACCTAATCTAAGTTCTGCACAAAAATATTTTGCCTTCAAATTCATACCGTGATCGTAGCATGCATGGACTCGACTCATATGACTGGGATTTCCATGAAAAAGATTGTGGGCAGGAAATGGGTGATCACTGTACATTTCTCTTCTGTTTCCTATTTATATTTATATTTTACCTCCTCAATTTAGCATTATGGACAGGGAAAGACCTAATCTAAGATCTGCACAAAAATATTTAGCCTTCAAATTCATACCGTGATCGTAGCATGCATGGATTCGACTCATATGACTGGGATTTCCATGAAAAATATTGTGGGCAGAAAATGGGTGATCACTGTACATTTCTCTTCTGTTTCCTATTTATATTTATATTTTACCTCCTCAATTTAGCATTATGGACAGGGAAAGACCTAATCTAAGATCTGCACAAAAATATTTAGCCTTCAAATTCATACCGTGATCGTAGATACATGGACTCAACTCATATGACTGGTATTTCCATGAAAAAGATTGTGGGCCGAAAATGGGTGATCACTGTACATTTCTCTACTGTTTCCTATTTGTATTTCTATTTTACCTCCTCAATTTAGCATTATGGACAGGGAAAGACCTAATCTAAGATCTGCACAAAAATATTTAGCCTTCAAATTCATACCGTGATCGTAGCATGCATGGACTCGACTCATATGACTGGGATTTCCATGAAAAATATTGTGGGCAGAAAATGGGTGATCACTGTACATTTCTCTTCTGTTTCCTATTTATATTTCTATTTTACCTCCTCAATTTAGCATTATGGACAGGGAGAGACCTAATCTAAGATCTGCAGAAAAATATTTTGCCTTCAAATTCATACCGTGATCGTAGCATGCATGGACTCGACTCATATGACTGGGATTTCCATGAAAAAGATTGTGGGCAGGAAATGGGTGATCACTGTACATTTCTCTTCTGTTTCCTATTTATATTTATATTTTACCTCCTCAATTTAGCATTATGGACAGGGAAAGACCTAATCTAAGATCTGCACAAAAATATTTAGCCTTCAAATTCATACCGTGATCGTAGCATGCATGGATTCGACTCATATGACTGGGATTTCCATGAAAAATATTGTGGGCAGAAAATGGGTGATCACTGTACATTTCTCTTCTGTTTCCTATTTATATTTATATTTTACCTCCTCAATTTAGCATTATGGACAGGGAAAGACCTAATCTAAGATCTGCACAAAAATATTTAGCCTTCAAATTCATACCGTGATCGTAGATACATGGACTCAACTCATATGACTGGTATTTCCATGAAAAAGATTGTGGGCCGAAAATGGGTGATCACTGTACATTTCTCTACTGTTTCCTATTTGTATTTCTATTTTACCTCCTCAATTTAGCATTATGGACAGGGAAAGACCTAATCTAAGATCTGCACAAAAATATTTAGCCTTCAAATTCATACCGTGATCGTAGCATGCATGGACTCGACTCATATGACTGGGATTTCCATGAAAAATATTGTGGGCAGAAAATGGGTGATCACTGTACATTTCTCTTCTGTTTCCTATTTATATTTCTATTTTACCTCCTCAATTTAGCATTATGGACAGGGAGAGACCTAATCTAAGATCTGCAGAAAAATATTTTGCCTTCAAATTCATACCGTGATCGTAGCATGCATGGACTCGACTCATATGAATGGGATTTCCATGAAAAAGATTGTGGGCCAAAAATGGGTGATCACTGTACATTTCTCTTCTGTTTCCTATTTATATTTATATTTACCTCCTCAATTTAGCATTATGGACAGGGAAAGACCTAATCTAAGATCTGCACACAAATATTTAGCCTTCAAATTCATACCGTCATCGTAGCATGCATGGACTCGACTCATATGACTGAGATTTCCATGAAAAATATTGTGGGCAGAGAATGGGTGATCACTGTACATTTCTCTTCTGTTTCCTATTTATATTTATATTTTACCTCCTCAATTTAGCATTATGGACAGGGAAAGACCTAATCTAAGATCTGCACAAAAATATTTATCCTTCAAATTCATACCGTGATCGGAGCATGCAAGGATTCGACTCATTATGACTGGGATTTCCATGAAAAATATTGTGGGCAGAAAATGGGTGATCACTGTACATTTTTCTTCTGTTTCCTATTTATATTTCTATTTTACCTTCTCAATTTAGCATTATGGACAGGGAAAGACCTAATCTAAGATCTGCACAAAAATATTTTGCCTTCAAATTCATACCGTGATCGTAGCATGCATGGACTCGACTCATATGACTGGGATTTCCATGAAAAATATTGTGGGCAGAAAATGGATGATCACTGTACATTTCTCTTCTGTTTCCTATTTATATTTCTATTTTACATACTCAATTTAGCATTATGGACAGGGAAAGACCTAATCTAAGTTCTGCACAAAAATATTTTGCCTTCAAATTCATACCGTGATCGTAGCATGCATGGACTCGACTCATATGACTGGGATTTCCATGAAAAAGATTGTGGGCAGGAAATGGGTGATCACTGTACATTTCTCTTCTGTTTCCTATTTATATTTATATTTTACCTCCTCAATTTAGCATTATGGACAGGGAAAGACCTAATCTAAGATCTGCACAAAAATATTTAGCCTTCAAATTCATACCGTGATCGTAGATACATGGACTCAACTCATATGACTGGTATTTCCATGAAAAAGATTGTGGGCCGAAAATGGGTGATCACTGTACATTTCTCTACTGTTTCCTATTTGTATTTCTATTTTACCTCCTCAATTTAGCATTATGGACAGGGAAAGACCTAATCTAAGATCTGCACAAAAATATTTAGCCTTCAAATTCATACCGTGATCGTAGCATGCATGGACTCGAATCCTATGAATGGGATTTCCATGAAAAAGATTGTGGGCCAAAAATGGGTGATCACTGTACATTTTGTCTTCTGTTTCCTATTTATATTTATATTTTACCTCCTCAATTTAGCATTATGGACAGGGAAAGACCTAATCTAAGATCTGCACAAAAATATTTAGCCTTCAAATTCATACCGTGATCGTAGATACATGGACTCAACTCATATGACTGGTATTTCCATGAAAAAGATTGTGGGCCGAAAATGGGTGATCACTGTACATTTCTCTACTGTTTCCTATTTGTGTTTCTATTTTACCTCCTCAATTTAGCATTATGGACAGGGAAAAACCTAATCTAAGATCTGCACAAAAATATTTAGCCTTCAAATTCATACCGTCATCGTAGCATGCATGGACTCGACTCATATGAATGGGATTTCCATGAAAAAGATTGTGGGCCGAAAATGGGTGATCACTGTACATTTCTCTTCTGTTTCCTATTTATATTTATATTTTACCTCCTCAATTTAGCATTATGGACAGTGAAAGACCTAATCTAATATCTGCACAAAAATATTTAGCCTTCAAATTCATACCGTGATCGTAGCATGCATGGACTCGACTCATATGACTGAGATTTCCATGAAAAATATTGTGGGCAGAGAATGGGTGTTCACTGTACATTTCTCTTCTGTTTCCTATTTATATTTCTATTTTACCTCCTCAATTTAGCATTATGGACAGGGAGAGACCTAATCTAAGATCTGCACAAAAATATTTTGCCTTCAAATTCATACCGTCATCGTAACATGCATGGACTCGACTCATATGAATGGGATTTCCATGAAAAAGATTGTGTGCCGAAAATGGGTGATCACTGTACATTTCTCTTCTGTTTCCTATTTATATTTATATTTTAACTCCTCAATTTAGCATTATTGACAGGGAAACACCTAATCTAAGATCTGCACAAAAATATTTTGCCTTCAAATTCATACCGTCATCGTAGCATGCATGGACTCGAATCATATGAATGGGATTTCCATGAAAAAGATTGTGGGCCAAAAATGGGTGATCACTGTACATTTCTCTTCTGTTTCCTATTTATATTTATATTTTACCTCCTCAATTTAGCATTATGGACAGGGAAAGACCTAATCTAAGATCTGCACAAAAATATTTAGCCTTCAAATTCATACCGTCATCGTAGCATGCATGGACTCGACTCATATGACTGAGATTTCCATGAAAAATATTGTGGGCAGAGAATGGGTGATCACTGTACATTTCTCTTCTGTTTCCTATTTATATTTATATTTTACCTCCTCAATTTAGCATTATGGACAGGGAAAGACCTAATCTAAGATCTGCACAAAAATATTTATCCTTCAAATTCATACCGTGATCGTAGCATGCATGGATTCGACTCATTATGATTGGGATTTCCATGAAAAATATTGTGGGCAGAAAATGGGTGATCACTGTACATTTTTCTTCTGTTTCCTATTTATATTTCTATTTTACCTCCTCAATTTAGCATTATGGACAGGGAAAGACCTAATCTAAGATCTGCACAAAAATATTTTGCCTTCAAATTCATACCGTGATCGTAGCATGCATGGACTCGACTCATATGACTGGGATTTCCATGAAAAATATTGTGGGCAGAAAATGGGTGATCACTGTACATTTCTCTTCTGTTTCCTATTTATATTTATATTTTACATACTCAATTTAGCATTATGGACAGGGAAAGACCTAATCTAAGTTCTGCACAAAAGTATTTTGCCTTCAAATTCATACCGTGATCGTAGCATGCATGGACACGACTCATATGACTGGGATTTCCATGAAAAAGATTGTGGGCAGGAAATGGGTGATCACTGTACATTTCTCTTCTGTTTCCTATTTATATTTATATTTTACCTCCTCAATTTAGCATTATGGACAGGGAAAGACCTAATCTAAGATCTGCACAAAAATATTTAGCCTTCAAATTCATACCGTGATCGTAGCATGCATGGATTCGACTCATATGACTGGGATTTCCATGAAAAATATTGTGGGCAGAAAATGGGTGATCACTGTACATTTCTCTTCTGTTTCCTATTTATATTTATATTTTACCTCCTCAATTTAGCATTATGGACAGTGAAAGACCTAATCTAAGATCTGCACAAAAATATTTAGCCTTCAAATTCATACCGTGATCGTAGATGCATGGACTCAACTCATATGACTGGTATTTCCATGAAAAAGATTGTGGGCCGAAAATGGGTGATCACTGTACATTTCTCTACTGTTTCCTATTTATATTTCTATTTTACCTCCTCAATTTAGCATTATGGACAGGGAAAGACCTAATCTAAGATCTGCACAAAAATATTTAGCCTTCAAATTCATACCGTGATCGTAGCATGCATGGATTCGACTCATTATGACTGGGATTTCCATGAAAAAGATTGTGGGCCAAAAATGGGTGATCACTGTACATTTCTCTTCTGTTTCCTATTTATATTTCTATTTTACCTCCTCAATTTAGCATTATTGACAGGGAAAGACCTAATCTAATATCTGCACAAAAATATTTAGCCTTCAAATTCATACCGTGATCGTAGCATGCATGGACTCGACTCATATGACTGAGATTTCCATGAAAAATATTGTGGGCAGAGAATGGGTGTTCACTGTACATTTCTCTTCTGTTTCCTATTTATATTTCTATTTTACCTCCTCAATTTAGCATTATGGACAGGGAGAGACCTAATCTAAGATCTGCACAAAAATATTTTGCCTTCAAATTCATACCGTCATCGTAACATGCATGGACTCGACTCATATGAATGGGATTTCCATGAAAAAGATTGTGTGCCGAAAATGGGTGATCACTGTACATTTCTCTTCTGTTTCCTATTTATATTTATATTTTAACTCCTCAATTTAGCATTATTGACAGGGAAACACCTAATCTAAGATCTGCACAAAAATATTTTGCCTTCAAATTCATACCGTCATCGTAGCATGCATGGACTCGAATCATATGAATGGGATTTCCATGAAAAAGATTGTGGGCCAAAAATGGGTGATCACTGTACATTTCTCTTCAGTTTCCCATTTATATTTATATTTTACCTCCTCAATTTAGCATTATGGACAGGGAAAGACCTAATCTAAGATCTGCACAAAAATATTTAGCCTTCAAATTCATACCGTCATCGTAGCATGCATGGACTCGACTCATATGACTGAGATTTCCATGAAAAATATTGTGGGCAGAGAATGGGTGATCACTGTACATTTCTCTTCTGTTTCCTATTTATATTTATATTTTACCTCCTCAATTTAGCATTATGGACAGGGAAAGACCTAATCTAAGATCTGCACAAAAATATTTATCCTTCAAATTCATACCGTGATCGTAGCATGCATGGATTCGACTCATTATGACTGGGATTTCCATGAAAAATATTGTGGGCAGAAAATGGGTGATCACTGTACATTTTTCTTCTGTTTCCTATTTATATTTCTATTTTACCTCCTCAATTTAGCATTATGGACAGGGAAAGACCTAATCTAAGATCTGCACAAAAATATTTTGCCTTCAAATTCATACCGTGATCGTAGCATGCATGGACTCGACTCATATGACTGGGATTTCCATGAAAAATATTGTGGGCAGAAAATGGGTGATCACTGTACATTTCTCTTCTGTTTCCTATTTATATTTATATTTTACATACTCAATTTAGCATTATGGACAGGGAAAGACCTAATCTAAGTTCTGCACAAAAATATTTTGCCTTCAAATTCATACCGTGATCGTAGCATGCATGGACTCGACTCATATGACTGGGATTTCCATGAAAAAGATTGTGGGCAGGAAATGGGTGATCACTGTACATTTCTCTTCTGTTTCCTATTTATATTTATATTTTACCTCCTCAATTTAGCATTATGGACAGGGAAAGACCTAATCTAAGATCTGCACAAAAATATTTAGCCTTCAAATTCATACCGTGATCGTAGCATGCATGGATTCGACTCATATGACTGGGATTTCCATGAAAAATATTGTGGGCAGAAAATGGGTGATCACTGTACATTTCTCTTCTGTTTCCTATTTATATTTATATTTTACCTCCTCAATTTAGCATTATGGACAGTGAAAGACCTAATCTAAGATCTGCACAAAAATATTTAGCCTTCAAATTCATACCGTGATCGTAGATGCATGGACTCAACTCATATGACTGGTATTTCCATGAAAAAGATTGTGGGCCGAAAATGGGTGATCACTGTACATTTCTCTACTGTTTCCTATTTATATTTCTATTTTACCTCCTCAATTTAGCATTATGGACAGGGAAAGACCTAATCTAAGATCTGCACAAAAATATTTAGCCTTCAAATTCATACCGTGATCGTAGCATGCATGGATTCGACTCATTATGACTGGGATTTCCATGAAAAAGATTGTGGGCCAAAAATGGGTGATCACTGTACATTTCTCTTCTGTTTCCTATTTATATTTCTATTTTACCTCCTCAATTTAGCATTATTGACAGGGAAAGACCTAATCTAAGATCTGCACAAAAATATTTTGCCTTCAAATTCATACCGTGATCGTAGCGTGCATGGACTCGACTCATATGACTGGTATTTCCATGAAAAAGATTGTGGGCCGAAAATGGGTGATCACTGTACATTTCTGTTCTGTTTCCTATTTATATTTCTATATTAACTCCTCAATTTAGCATTATGGACAGGGAAAGTCATAATCTAAGATCTGCACATAAATATTTAGCCTTCAAATTCATACCGTCATCGTAGCATGCATGGACTCGACTCATATGAATGGGATTTCCATGAAAAATATTGTGGGCCGAAAATGGGTGATCACTGTACATTTCTCTTCTGTTTCCTATTTATATTTCTATTTTACATCCTCAGTTTAGCATTATGGACAGGCAAAGACCTCATCTAAGATCTGCAAAAAAATATTTTGCCTTCAAAATCATACCGTGATCTTAGCATGCATGGAATCAACTCATATGACTGGAATTTCCATGAAAAGTTAGTGGTCAGAAAATGGGTGATCTCTGTACATTTCTCTTCTGTTTCCTATTTATATATCTATTTCACCTCCTCAATTTAGCATTATGGACAGGGAAAGACCTAATCAAATATCTGCACAAAAATATTTTGCCTTCAAATTCATACCGTGATCGTAGCATGCATGGACTCGACTCATATGACTGGGATTTCCATAAAAAATATTGTGGGCCGAAAATAGGTGATCACTGTACATTTTTCTTCTGTTTCCTATTTATATTTATATTTTACCTCCTCAATTTAGCATTATGTACAGGGAAACACCTAATCTAAAATCTGCGCAAAAATATTTTGCCTTCTAATTCATACCGTGATTGTAGCATGCATGGACTCGACTCATATGACTGGGATTTCCATGAAAAAGATAGTGGGCCAAAAATGGGTGATCACTGTACATTTTGTCTTCTGTTTCCTATTTATATTTTTATTTTACCTCCTCAATTTAGCATTATGAACAGGGAAAGACCTAATCTAAGATCTGCACAAAAATAATTTGCCTTCAAATTCATACCGTGATCGTAGCATGCATGGACTCGACTCATCTGACTGTGATTTCCATGACAAGATTTTGGGCCGAAAATGGGTGATCACTGTACATTTCTCTTCTGTTTCCTATTTATATTTCTATTTTACCTCCTAAATTTAGCATTATGGTCAGGGAAAGACTTAATCTAAGATCTGCACAAAAATATTTTGCCTTCAAATTCATACCGTGATCGTAGCATGCATGGACTCGACTCATCTGACTGTGATTTCCATGAAAAAGTTTGTGGGCGGAAAATGGGTGATCACTGGACATTTCTCTTCTGTTTCCTATTTGTATTTCTATTTTACCTCCTCAATTTAACATTATGGACAGGGAAAGACCTAATCTAAGATCTGCACAAAAATATTTAGCCTTCAAATTCATACCGTCATCGTATCATGCATGGACTCGACTCATATGACTGGGATTTCCATGAAACAGATTGTGGGCCGAAAATGGGTGATCACTGTACATTTCTCTTCTGTTTCCTATTTATATTTCTATTTTACTTCCTCAATTTAGCATTATGGACAGGCAAAGACGTAATCTAAGATCTGCACAAAAATATTTAGCCTTCAAATTCATACCGTGTTCGTAGCATGCATGGACTCGACTCATGTGAATGGGATTTCCATGAAAAAGATTGTGGGCCGAAAATGGGTGATCACTGTACATTTCTCCTCTGTTTCGTATTTTTATTTCTATTTTACCTCCTCAATTAAGCATTATGGACAGGGAAAGACCTAATCTAAGATCTGCACAAAAATATTTAGCCTTCAAATTCATACCGTGATCGTAGCATGCATGGATTCGACTCATATGACTGGGATTTCCATGAAAAATATTGTGGGCAGAAAATGGGTGATCACTGTACATTTCTCTTCTGTTTCCTATTTATATTTATATTTTACCTCCTCAATTTAGCATTATGGACAGTGAAAGACCTAATCTAAGATCTGCACAAAAATATTTAGCCTTCAAATTCATACCGTGATCGTAGATGCATGGACTCAACTCATATGACTGGTATTTCCATGAAAAAGATTGTGGGCCGAAAATGGGTGATCACTGTACATTTCTCTACTGTTTCCTATTTATATTTCTATTTTACCTCCTCAATTTAGCATTATGGACAGGGAAAGACCTAATCTAAGATCTGCACAAAAATATTTAGCCTTCAAATTCATACCGTGATCGTAGCATGCATGGATTCGACTCATTATGACTGGGATTTCCATGAAAAAGATTGTGGGCCAAAAATGGGTGATCACTGTACATTTCTCTTCTGTTTCCTATTTATATTTCTATTTTACCTCCTCAATTTAGCATTATTGACAGGGAAAGACCTAATCTAAGATCTGCACAAAAATATTTTGCCTTCAAATTCATACCGTGATCGTAGCGTGCATGGACTCGACTCATATGACTGGTATTTCCATGAAAAAGATTGTGGGCCGAAAATGGGTGATCACTGTACATTTCTCTTCTGTTTCCTATTTATATTTATATTTTACATCCTCAGTTTAGCATTATGGACAGGCAAAGACCTCATCTAAGATCTGCAAAAAAATATTTTGCCTTCAAAATCATACCGTGATC
Source organism: Acanthosepion lycidas (assembly GCA_963932145.1). Lineage (NCBI taxonomy): Eukaryota > Metazoa > Mollusca > Cephalopoda > Sepiida > Sepiidae > Acanthosepion > Acanthosepion lycidas. The sequence goes on along the minus strand of OZ010604.1, from coordinate 79,219 downwards.
TTAGCATGCATGGAATCAACTCATATGACTGGAATTTCCATGAAAAGTTAGTGGTCAGAAAATGGGTGATCTCTGTACATTTCTCTTCTGTTTCCTATTTATATATCTATTTCACCTCCTCAATTTAGCATTATGGACAGGGAAAGACCTAATCAAATATCTGCACAAAAATATTTTGCCTTCAAATTCATACCGTGATCGTAGCATGCATGGACTCGACTCATATGACTGGGATTTCCATAAAAAATATTGTGGGCCGAAAATAGGTGATCACTGTACATTTTTCTTCTGTTTCCTATTTATATTTATATTTTACCTCCTCAATTTAGCATTATGTACAGGGAAACACCTAATCTAAAATCTGCGCAAAAATATTTTGCCTTCTAATTCATACCGTGATTGTAGCATGCATGGACTCGACTCATATGACTGGGATTTCCATGAAAAAGATAGTGGGCCAAAAATGGGTGATCACTGTACATTTTGTCTTCTGTTTCCTATTTATATTTTTATTTTACCTCCTCAATTTAGCATTATGAACAGGGAAAGACCTAATCTAAGATCTGCACAAAAATAATTTGCCTTCAAATTCATACCGTGATCGTAGCATGCATGGACTCGACTCATCTGACTGTGATTTCCATGACAAGATTTTGGGCCGAAAATGGGTGATCACTGTACATTTCTCTTCTGTTTCCTATTTATATTTCTATTTTACCTCCTCAATTTAGCATTATGGTCAGGGAAAGACTTAATCTAAGATCTGCACAAAAATATTTTGCCTTCAAATTCATACCGTGATCGTAGCATGCATGGACTCGACTCATCTGACTGTGATTTCCATGAAAAAGTTTGTGGGCGGAAAATGGGTGATCACTGGACATTTCTCTTCTGTTTCCTATTTGTATTTCTATTTTACCTCCTCAATTTAACATTATGGACAGGGAAAGACCTAATCTAAGATCTGCACAAAAATATTTAGCCTTCAAATTCATACCGTCATCGTATCATGCATGGACTCGACTCATATGACTGGGATTTCCATGAAACAGATTGTGGGCCGAAAATGGGTGATCACTGTACATTTCTCTTCTGTTTCCTATTTATATTTCTATTTTACTTCCTCAATTTAGCATTATGGACAGGCAAAGACGTAATCTAAGATCTGCACAAAAATATTTAGCCTTCAAATTCATACCGTGTTCGTAGCATGCATGGACTCGACTCATGTGAATGGGATTTCCATGAAAAAGATTGTGGGCCGAAAATGGGTGATCACTGTACATTTCTCCTCTGTTTCGTATTTTTATTTCTATTTTACCTCCTCAATTAAGCATTATGGACAGGGAAAGACCTAATTTAAGATTTTGCACAAAAATATTTAGCCTTCAATTTCATACCGTGATCGAAGCATGCATGGACTCGACTCATATGACTGGGATTTCCTTGAAAAATATTGTGGGCAGAAAATAGGTGATCACTGTACATTTCTCTTCTGTTTCCTATTTATATTTCTATTTTACCTCCTCAATTTAGCATTATGGACAGGGAAAGACATACTCTAAGATCTTCAAAAAAATATTTTGCCTTCAAATTCATACCGTGATCGTAGCATGCAAAAGACTCAACTCATACGACTGGGATTTCCATGAAGAAGATTGTGGGCAGAAAATGGGTGATCACTGTACATTTCTCTTCTGTTTCCTATTTATATTTATATTTTACTTCCTCAATTAAGCATTATGGACAGGGAAAGACTTAATTTAACATCTGCACAAAAATATTTAGCCTTCAATTTCATACCGTGATCGTAGCATGCATGGACTTGACTGTTATGACTGGGATTTCCATGAAAAAGATTGTGGGCAGAAAATGGGTGATCACTGTACGTTTCTCTTCTGTTTCCTATTTATATTTATATTTTACTTCCTCAATTTAGCATTATTTAGAGGGAAGGACCTAATCTAAGCTCTGCAAAAAAATATTTTGCCTTTAAATTCATACCGTGATCGTGGCATGCATGGACTCGACTCATATGACTGGGATTTCCATGAAAAATATTGTGGGCAGAAAATGGGTGATCACTGTATATTTCTCTTCTGTTTTCTATTTATATTCATATTTTACTTCCTTCATTTAGCATTATGGACAGGGAAAGACATAATCTAAGCTCTGCAAAAAAATATTTTGCCTTCAAATTCATACCGTGATCGTAGCATGCATGGACTCGACTTATATGACTGGTATTTCCATGAAAAAGATTGTGGGTAGAAAATGGGTGATCACTGTACATTTCTCTTCTGTTTCCTATGTATATATATGTTTTACTTCCTCAATTTAGCATTATGGACAGGGAAAGACATAATCTAAGCTCTGCAAAAAAATATTTTGCCTTCAAATTCATACCGTGATCGTAGCATGCATGAACTCGACTCATATGACTGGGATTTTCATGAAAAAGATTTTGGGCCAAAAATGGGTGATCACTGTACATTTCTCTTTTGTTTCCTATTTATATTTCTATTTTACCTCCTCAATTTAGCATTATGGTCAGGGAAATAATTAATCTAAGATCTGCACAAAAATATTTTGCCTTCAAATTCATACCGTGATCGTAGCATGCATGGACTCGACTCATCTAACTGTGATTTCCATGAAAAAGTTTCTGGGCAGAAAATGGGTGACCACTGGACATTTCTCTTCTGTTTCCTATTTATATTTCTATTTTACCTCCTCAATTTGAATTTATGGACAGGGAAAGACCTAATCTAAGATCTGCACAAAAATATTTTGCCTTTGAAATTCATACCGTCATCGTAGCATGCATGGACTCGACTCATATGAATGGGATTTCCATGAAAAAGATTGTGGGCCGAAAATGGGTGATCACTGTACATTTCTCTTCTGTTTCCTATTTATATTTATATTTTACCTCCTCGATTTAGCATTATGGAAAGGGAAAGACCTAATCTAAGATCTGCACAAAAATATTTAGCCTTCAAATTCATACCGTGTTCGTAGCATGCATGGACTCGACTCATATGAATGGGATTTCCATGAAAAAAATTGTGGGCTGAAAATGGGTGATCACTGTACATTTCTCTTCTGTTTCCTATTTTTATTTCTATTTTACCTCCTCAATTAAGCATTATGGACAGGGAAAGACCTAATTTAAGATCGGCACAAAAATATTTAGCCTTCAATTTCATACCGTCATCGTAGCATGCATGGACTCGACTCATATGACTGGGATTTCCATGAAAAAGATTGTGGGTAGAAAATGGGTGATCACTGTACATTTCTCTTCTGTTTCCTATTTATATTTATGTTTTACTTCCTCAATTTAGCATTATGGACAGGGAAAGACATAATCTAACCTCTGCAAAAAAATATTTTGCCTTCAAATTCATACCGTGATCGTAGCATGCATGGACTCGACTCATATGACTGGGATTTTCATGAAAAAGATTTTGGGCAGAAAATGTGTGATCACTGTATATCTCTCTTCTTTTCCTATTTATATTTATATTTTACTTTCTCAATTTAGCATTATGGACAGGGAAAGACATAATCTAAGATCTTCAAAAAAATATTTTGCCTTCAAATTCATACCGTGATCGTAGCATGCAAGGACTCAACTCATACGACTGGGATTTCCATGAAGAATATTGTGGGCAGAAAATGGGTGATCACTGTACATTTCTCTTCTGTTTCCTATTTATATTTCTATTTTACCTCCTCAATTAAGCATTATGGACAGGGAAAGACCTAATTTAAGATCTGCACAAAAATATTTAGCCTTCAATTTCATACCGTGATCGTAGCATGCATGGACACGACTCATGACTGGGATTTCCATGAAAAAGATTGTGGGCAGAAAATGGGTGATCACTGTACATTTCTCTTCTGTTTTCTATTTATATTCATATTTTACTTCCTTCATTTAGCATTACGGACAGGGAAAGACATAATCTAAGCAACTGCAAAAAAATATTTTGCTTCAAATTCATACCGTGATCGTAGCATGCATGGACTCGACTCATATGCCTGGGATTTCCATGAAAAAGATTGTGGGTAGAAAATGGGTGATCACTGTACATTTCTCTTCTGTTTCCTATGTATATATATGTTTTACTTCCTCAATTTAGCATTATGGACAGGGAAAGACCTAATCTAAGCTCTGCAAAAAAATATTTTGCCTTCAAATTCATACCGTGATCGTAGCATGAATCGACTCGACTCATATGACTGGGTTTTCCATGAAAATATTGGGGGCAGATAATGGGTGATCACTGTACATTTCTCTTCTGTTTCCTATTGATATTTATATTTTACTTCCTTAATTAAGCATTATGGACAGGGAAAGACCTAATCTAAGATCTGCAAAAAAATATTTTGCCTTCAAATTCATACCGTGATCGTAGCATGCATGGACTCGACTCATATGACTGGGATTTCCATGAAAAAATTGTGGGTAGAAAATGGGTGATCACTGTACATTTCTCTTCTGTTTCCTATTTATATTTATGTTTTACTTCCTCAATTTAGCATTATGGACAGGGAAAGACATAATCTAAGCTCTGCAAAAAAATATTTTGCCTTCAAATTCATACCGTGATCGTGGCATGCAAGCACTCAACTCATATGACTGGGATTTCGATGAAGAAGATTGTGGGCAGAAAATGGGTGATCACTGTACATTTCTCTTCTGTTTCCTATTTAAATTTTACTTCCTTAATTAAGCATTATGGACAGTGAAAGAACTAATCTAAGATCTGCAAAAAAATATTTTGCCTTCAAATTTATACCGTGATCGTAGCATGCATGGACTCGACTCATATGACTGGGATTTCTATAAAAAAGATTGTGGGCAGAAAATGGGTGATCACTGTACATTTCTCTTCTGTTTCCTATTTATATTTCTATTTTACCTCCACAATTTAGCATTATGGATAGGGAAAGACCTAATCTAAGATCTTCAAAAAAATATTTTGCCTTCAAATTTATACCGTGATCGTTGCATGCATGGACTTGACTCATATGACTGGGATTTCCATGAAAAAGATTGTGAGCAGAAAATGGGTGATCACTGTACATTTCTCTTCTGTTTTCTATTTATATTCATATTTTACTTCCTTCATTTAGCATTACGGACAGGGAAAGACATAATCTAAGCAACTGCAAAAAAATATTTTGCTTCAAATTCATACCGTGATCGTAGCATGCATGGACTCGACTCATATGCCTGGGATTTCCATGAAAAAGATTGTGGGTAGAAAATGGGTGATCACTGTACATTTCTCTTCTGTTTCCTATGTATATATATGTTTTACTTCCTCAATTTAGCATTATGGACAGGGAAAGACCTAATCTAAGCTCTGCAAAAAAATATTTTGCCTTCAAATTCATACCGTGATCGTAGCATGAATCGACTCGACTCATATGACTGGGTTTTCCATGAAAATATTGGGGGCAGATAATGGGTGATCACTGTACATTTCTCTTCTGTTTCCTATTGATATTTATATTTTACTTCCTTAATTAAGCATTATGGACAGGGAAAGACCTAATCTAAGATCTGCAAAAAAATATTTTGCCTTCAAATTCATACCGTGATCGTAGCATGCATGGACTCGACTCATATGACTGGGATTTCCATGAAAAAGATTGTGGGTAGAAAATGGGTGATCACTGTACATTTCTCTTCTGTTTCCTATTTATATTTATGTTTTACTTCCTCAATTTAGCATTATGGACAGGGAAAGACATAATCTAAGCTCTGCAAAAAAATATTTTGCCTTCAAATTCATACCGTGATCGTGGCATGCAAGCACTCAACTCATATGACTGGGATTTCGATGAAGAAGATTGTGGGCAGAAAATGGGTGATCACTGTACATTTCTCTTCTGTTTCCTATTTAAATTTTACTTCCTTAATTAAGCATTATGGACAGTGAAAGAACTAATCTAAGATCTGCAAAAAAATATTTTGCCTTCAAATTTATACCGTGATCGTAGCATGCATGGACTCGACTCATATGACTAAGATTTCTATAAAAAAGATTGTGGGCAGAAAATGGGTGATCACTGTACATTTCTCTTCTGTTTCCTATTTATATTTCTATTTTACCTCCACAATTTAGCATTATGGATAGGGAAAGACCTAATCTAAGATCTTCAAAAAAATATTTTGCCTTCAAATTCATACCGTGATCGTAGCATGCATGGACTCGACTCATATGACTGGGATTTCCATGAAAATGACTGTGGGCAGAAAATGGGTCATCACTGTACCTTTCTCTTCTGTTTCCTATTTAAATTTTACTTCCTTAATTAAGCATTATGGAGAGGGAAAGACCTAATCTAAGCTCTGCAAAAAAATATTTCGCCTTCAAATTCATACCGTGATCGTGGCATGCATGGACTCGACTCATATGACTGGGATTTTCATGAAAAAGATTGTGTGCCGAAAATGGGTGATCACTGTACATTTCTCTTCTGTTTCCTATTTATATTTCTATTTTACTTCTTCAATCTAGCATTATGGACAGGGAAAGACCTAATCTAAGATCTGCAAAAAAGTATTTTGCCTTCAAATTCATACCGTGATCATAGCATGCAAGGACTCGACTCATATGACTGGGATTTCCATGAAAAAGTTTGTGGGCAGAAAATGGGTTATCACTGTACATTTCTCTTCTGTTTCATATTTATATTTATATTTTACTTCCTCAATTTAGCATTATGGACAGGGAAAGACCTAATCTAAGCTCTGCAAAAAATATTTTGCCTTCAAATTCATACCTTGATCGTAGCATGCATCAACTCGAGTCATATGACTGGGTTTTCCATGAAAAAGATTGTGGGCAGATAATGGGTGATCACTGTACCTTTCTCTTCTGTTTCCTATTGATATTTATATTTTACTTCCTTAATTAAGCATTATGGACAGGGAAAGTCATAATCTAAGCTCTGCAAAAAAATATTTCGCCTTCAAATTCATACCGTGATCGTGGCATGCATGGACTCGACTCATATGACTGGGATTTTCATGAAAAAGATTTTGGGCAGAAAATGTGTGATCACTGTATATTTCTCTTCATTTCCTATTTATATTTATATTTTACTTTCTCAATTTAGCATTATGGACAGGGAAAGACATAATCTAAAATCTTCAAAAAAATATTTTGCCTTCAAATTCATACCGTGATCGTAGCATGCAAGGACTCAACTCATATGACTGGGATTTCCATGAAGAAGATTGTGGGCAGAAAATGGGTGATCACTGTACATTTCTCTTCTGTTTCCTATTTATATTTATATTTTACTTCCTTCATTTAGCATTATGGACAGGGAAAGACGTAAACTAAGATCTGCACAAAAATATTTTGCCTTCAAATTCATACCGTGATCGTAACATGCATGGATCGACACATAAGACTGGGATTTCCATGAAAAAGATTGTGTGCCGAAAATGGGTGATCACTGTACATTTCTCTTCTGTTTCCTATTTATATTTATATTTTACTTACTCAATTTAGCATTATGGACAGGGAAAGACATAATCTAATATCTGCACAAAAATATTTTGCCTTCAAATTCATACCGTGATCGTAGCATGCATGGACTTCACTCATGTGACTGGGATTTTCATGAAAAAGATTTTGGGCAGAAAATGGGTGATCACTGTACATTTCTCTTCTGTTTCTTATTTCAATTTTACTTCCTTAATTAAGCATTATGGAAAGGGAAAGACCTAATCTAAGATCTGCAAAAAAATATTTTGGCTTAAAATTCATACCGTGATCGTAGCATGCATCAACTCGACTCATATGACTGGGTTTTCCATGAAAAAGATTGTGGGCAGAAAATGGGTGATCACTGTACATTTCTCTTCTGTTTCCTATTTATATTTCTTTTTTACTTCCTCAATTTAGCATTATGGACAGGGAAAGACATAATCTAATCTCTGCAAAAAAAATTTTGCCTTCAAATTCAAACCGGGATCGTAGCATGCATGGACTCGACTCATATGAATGGGATTTCCATGAAAAAGATTTTGGGCAGAAAATGGGTGATCACTGTACATTTCTCTTCTTTTTCCTATTTATATTTCTATTTTAATTCTTCAATCTAGCATTATGGACAGGGAAAGACCTAATCTAAGATCTGCAAAAAAGTATTTTGCCTTCAAATTCATACCGTGACCATAGCATGCAAGGACTCGACTCATATGACTGGGATTTCCATGAAAAAGTTTGTGGGCAGAAAATGGGTGATCACTGTACATTTCTCTTCTGTTTCCTATTTATATTTATATTTTACTTCCTCAATTTAGCATTATGGACAGGGAAAGACCTAATCTAAGATCTGCACAAAAATATTTTGCCTTCAAATTCATACCGTGATCGTAACATGCATGGAACGACTCATGTGACTGGGATTTCCATGAAAAAGATTGTGTGCCGAAAATGGGTGATCACTGTACATTTCTCTTCTGTTTCCTATTTATATTTATATTTTACTTACTCAATTTAGCATTATGGACAGGGAAAGACATAATCTAATATCTGCACAAAAATATTTTGCCTTCAAATTCATACCGTGATCGTAGCATGCATGGACTTCACTCATGTGACTGGGATTTTCATGAAAAAGATTGTGGGCAGAAAATGGGTGATCACTGTACATTTCTCTTCTGTTTCTTATTTCAATTTTACTTCCTTAATTAAGCATTATGGAAAGGGAAAGACCTAATCTAAGATCTGCAAAAAAATATTTTGCCTTCAAATACATACCGTGATCGTAGCATGCATGGACTCGACTCATATGACTGGGATTTCCATGTAAAAGATTGTGGGCAGAAAAAGGGTGATCACTGTACATTTCTCTTCTGGTTCCTATTTATATTTCTATTTTACTTCCTCAATTTAGCATTATGGAGAGTGAAAGACCTAATCTAAGCTCTGCAAAAAAATATTTTGCCTTCAAATTTATACCGTGATCGTAGCATGCATGGACTCGACTCATATGCCTGGGATTTCCATGAAAAAGATTGTGGGCAGAAAATGGGTGATCACTGTACATTTCTCTTCTGTTTCCTATTGATATTTATATTTGACTTCCTTAATTAAGCATTATGGACAGGGAAAGACCTAATCTACGATCTGCAAAAAAATATTTTGCCTTCAAATTCTTACCGTGATCGTAGCATGCATGGACTCCACTCATATGACTGGGATTTCCATGAAAAAGTTTTTGGGCAGAAAATGGGTGATCACTGTACATTTGTCTTCTGTTTCCTATTTATATTTCTATTTTACATCCTCAATTTAACATTATGGAGAGGGAAAGACCTAATCTAAGCTCTGCAAAAAAATATTTTGCCTTCAAATTCATACCGTGAACGTAGCATGCATGGACTCGACTCATATGACTGGGATTTCCATGAAAAATATTGTGGGCAGAAAATGGGTGATCACAGTATATTTCTCTTCTGTTTCCTATTTGTATTTATATTTTACTTCCTCAATTTAGCATTATGGACAGGGATATACCTAATCTAAGCTCTACAAAAAAATATTTTGCCTTCAAATTCATACCGTGATCGTAGCAGGCATGGACTCGACTCATATGACTGGGATTTCCATGAAAAAGATTTTGGGCAGAAAATGGGTGATCACTGTACATTTCTCTTCTGTTTCCTATTTAAATTTTACTTCCTCAATTAAGCATTATGGACAGGGAAAGACCTAATCTAAGATCTGCAAAAAAATATTTTGCCTTCAAATTCATACCGTGATCGTAGCATGCATGGACTCGACTCATCTGACTGGGATTTCCATGAAAAAGATTGTGGGCAGGAATTGGGTGATCACTGTACATTTCTCTTCTGTTTCCTATTTATATTTATATTTTACTTCTTCAATTTAGCATTATGGACAGGGAAAACCTAAACTAAGATCTGCAAAAAAGTATTTTGCCTTCAAATTCATACCGTGATCATAGCATGCATGGACTCGACTCATATGACTGGGATTTCCATGAAAATTTTTTGGGGCAGAAAATGGGTGATCACTGTAAATTTCTCTTCTGTTTCCTATTTATATTTATATTTTACTTCCTCAATTTAGCATTATGGACAGGGAAAGACCTAATCTAAGCTCTGCAAAAAAATATTTTGCCTTCAAATTCATACCGTGATCGTAGCATTCATGGACTCGACTCATATGACTGGGATTTCCATGAAATAGATTGTCGGCAGAAAATTGGTGACCACTGTACATTTCTCTTCTGTTTCCTATTTATATTTATATTTTACTTTCCTCAATTTAGCATTATGGACACGGAATGACCTAATTTAAGATCTGCAAAAAAATATTTTGCCATCAAATTCATACCGTGATCGTAGCATGCATGGACTCGACTCATATGACTGGGATTTCCACGAAAAAGATTGTGGGCACAAAATGGGTGATAACTGTACATTTCCCTTCTGTTTCCTATTTAAATTTTACTTCCTTAATTATGCATTATGGACAGGGAAAGACCTAATCTAAGATCTGCAGAAAAATATTTTGCCTTCAAATTCATGCCGTGAACGTAGCATGCATGGACTTGACGCATATGACTGGGATTTCCATGAATAAGATTGTGGTCAGAAAATGGGTGGTCACTGTACATTTCTCTTCTGTTTCCTATTCATATTTATATTTTACTTCCTCAATTTAGCATTATGGACAGGGAAAGACCTAATATAAGCTCTGCAAAAAAATATTTTGCCTTGAAATTCATACCGTGATCGTAGCATGCATGGACTCGACTCGTATGACTGGGTTTTCCATGAAAAAGTATGTGGGCAGAAAATGGGTGATCACTGTACATTTCTCTTCTGTTTCCTATTTATATTTATATTTTTCTTCCTACATTAATCATTATGGACAGGGAAAGACCTAATCTAAGCTCTGCAAAAAAATATTTTGCCTTCAATTTCATACCGTGATCGTAGCATGCATTGATCGACTCATATGACTGGGATTTCCATGAAAAAGATTGTGGGCAGAAAATGGGTGATCACTGTACATTTCTCTTCTGTTTCCTATTTAAATTTTACTTCCTTAATTAAGCATTATAGAGAGGGAAAGACCTAATCTAAGATCTGCAAAAAAATATTTTGCTTTCCAATTCATACCGTGATCGTAGCATGCATGGACTCGACTCATATGACTGGCATTTCCATGAAAAAGATTGTGGGTAGAAAATGGGTGATCACTGTACATTTCTCTTCTGTTTCCTATTTAAATTTTACTTCCTTAATTAAGCATTATGAACAGGAAAAGACCTAATCTAAGATCTGCAGAAAAGTATTTTGCCTTCAAATTCATACCGTGATCCCACCATGCATGGACTCGACTCATATGACTGGGATTTCCATGAAAAAGATTTTGGGCAGAAAATGGGTGATCACTGTACATTTCTCTTCTGTTTCCTATTTATATTTATATTTTACTTCCTTCATTTAGCATTATGGACAGGGAAAGACGTAATCTAAGATCTGCAAAAAAATATTTTGCCTTCAAATTCATACCGTGATCATAGCATGCATGGACTCGACTCATATGACTGGGATTTCCATGAAAAAGTTTTTGGACAGAAAATGGGTGATCACTGTACATTTGTCTTCTGTTTCCTATTTATATTTCTATTTTACTTCCTCAATTTAACATTATGGAGAGGGAAAGACCTAATCTAAGCTCTGCAAAAAAATATTTTGCCTTCAAATTCATACCGTGAACATAGCATGCATGGACTCGACTCATATGACTGGGATTTCCATGAAAAATATTGTGGGCAGAAAATGGGTGATCACAGTATATTTCTCTTCTGTTTCCTATTTATATTTATATTTTACTTCCTCAATTTAGCATTATGGACAGGGAAATACCTAATCTAAGCTCTACAAAAAAATATTTTGCCTTCAAATTCATACCGTGATCGTAGCATGCATGGATCGACTCATATGTCTGGAATTTCCATGAAAAAGATTGTGGCCGAAAATGGGTGATCACTGTACATTTCTCTTCTGTTCCCTATTTATATTTTACTTCCTTAATTAAGCATTATGGACAGGGAAATACCTAATCTAAGATCTGCAAAAAAATATTTTGCCTTCAAATTCATACCGTGATCGAGGCATGCATGGACTCGACTCATATGACTGGGATTTCCATGAAAAACATTGTGGGCAGAGAATGGGTGATCACTGTACATTTCTCTTCTGTTTCCTATTTATTTTACTTCCTCAATTTAGCATTATGGACAGGGAAAGACCTAATCTAAGCTCCGCAAAAAAATATTTTGCCTTCAAATTCATACCGTGACCGTAGCATGCATGGACTCGACTCATATTACTGGGAGTTCCATGAAAATATTGTGGGCAGAAAATGGGTGATCACTGTATATTTCTCTTCTGTTTTCTATTTATATTTATATTTTACCTCCTCAATTTAGCATTATGTACAGGGAAAGACCTATTCTAAGTTCTGCAAAAAATATTTTGCCTTCAAATTCATACCGTGATCGTAGCATGCATGGATTCGACTCATATGACTGGGATTTTCATGAAAAAGATTGTGGGGAGAAAATGGGTGATCACTGTACATTTCTATTCTGTTTCCTATTTATATTTCTATTTTACCTCCTCAATTTAGCATTACGGACAGGGAAAGACCTTATCTAAGCTCTGCACAAAAATATTTTGCCTTCAAATTCATACCGTGATCGTAGCATGCATGGACTCGACTCATATGACTGGGATTTCCAGGAAAAAGATTGTGGGCCGAAAATGGGTGATCACTGTACATTTCTCTAATTTTCCTGTTTATATTTCTATTTTACCTTCTCAATTTAGCAATATGGACAGGGAAAGACCTAATCTAATATTTGCAAAACAATATTTTGCTTTCAAATTCATACCATGATCGTAGCATGCATGGACTCGACTCATATGACAGGGATTTCCATGAAAAAGATTGTGGGCCGAAAATGGGTGATCACTGTACATTTCTCTTCTGTTTCCTATTTATATTTTTATTTTACCTCCTCAATTTAGCATTATGGACAGGGAAAGACCTAATCTAAAATCTGCACAAAAATATATTGCTTTCAAATTCATACCGTGATCGTAGCATACATGGACTCGACTCATATGACTGGGATTTCCATGAAAAAGATTGTGGGCCGAAAATGGGTGACACTGTACATTTCTCTTCTGTTTCCTATTTATATTTCTATTTTACCTCCTCAATTTAGCATTATGGACAGGGAAAGACCTAATCTAAGATCTGCACAAAAATATTTTGCTTTCAAATTCATACCGTGATCGTAGCATGCATGGACTCAACTCATATGACTGGGATTTCCATGAAAAAGATTGTGGGCCGAAAATGGGTGATCACTGTACATTTCTCTTCTTTTTCCTATTTATATTTATATTTTACCTCCTCAATTTAGCATTATGGACAGGGAAAGACCTAATCTAAAATCTGAACAAAAATATTTTGCTTTCAAATTCATATCGTGAACGTAGCATGCATGGACTCGACTCATATGACTGGGATTTCCATGAAAAAGATTGTGGGCCGAAAATGGGTGATCACTGTACATTTCTCTTCTGTTTCCTGTTTATATTTCTATTTTACATTCTCAAAATAGCATTATGGACAGGGAAAGACCTAATCTAAGATCTGCACAAAAATATTTTGCTTTCAAATTCATACCCTGATCGTAGCATGCATGGACTCGACTCATATGACTGGGATTTGCATGAAAAAGAATTTGGGCCGAAAATGGGTGATCACTGTACATTTCTCTTCTGTTTCCTATTTATATTTATATTTTACCTCCTTAATTTAGCATTATGGACAGGGAAAGACCTAATCTATAATCTGCACAAAAATATTTTGCCTTCAAATTCATACCGTGATCGTAGCATGCATGGACTCGACTCATATGACTGGGATTTCCATGAAAAAGATTGTGGGCCGAAAATGGGTGATCACTGTACATTTCTCTTCTTTTTCCTATTTATATTTCTATTTTACCTCCACAATTTAGCATTATGGACAGGGAAAGACCTAATCTAATATCTGCACAAAAATATTTTGCCTTCAAATTCATACAGTGACCGTAGCATGCATGGACTCGACTCATATGACTGGGATTTCCATGAAAAAGATTGTGGGCCGAAAATGGGTGATCACTGTACATTTCTCTTCTTTTTCCTATTTATATTTCTATTTTACCTCCTTAATTTAGCATTATGGACAGGGAAAGACCTAATCTAAAATCTGCACAAAAATATTTTGCCTTCAAATTCATACCGTGATCGGAGCATGCATGGACTCGACTCATATGACTGGGATTTCCATGAAAAAGATTGTGGGCAGAAAATGGGTGATCACTGTACATTTGTCTTCTGTTTCCTATTTATATTTCTATTTTAGTCCTCAATTTAGCATTATGGACAGGGAAAGTCCTAATCTAAGCTCTGCACAAAAATATTTTGCCTTCAAATTCATACCGTGATCGTAGCATGCTTGGACTCGACTCATATGACTGGGATTTCCATGAAAAACATTGTGGGCAGAAAATGGGTGATCACTGTACATTTCTCTTCTGTTTCCTATTTATATTACTATTTTACCACCTCAATTTAGCATTATGGACAGTGAAAGACCTAATCTAAAATCTGCACAGAAATATTTTGCTTTCAAATTCATACCGTGATCGTAGCATGCATGGACACGACTCATATGACTGGGATTTCCATGAAAAAGATTGTGGGCCGAAAATGGGTGATCACTGTACATTTCTCTTCAGTTTCCTATTTATATTTATATTTTAGTCCTCAATTTAGCATTATGGACAGGGAAAGACCTAATCTAAAATCTGCACAAAAATATTTTCCATTCAAATTCATACCGTGATCGTAGCACGCATGGACTCGACTCATATGACTGGGATTTCCATTAAAAAGATTGTGGGCCGAAAAAGGGTGATCACTGTACATTTCTCTTCTGTTTCCTATTTATATTTATATTTTACCTCCTCAATTTAGCATTATGGACAGGGAAAGACATAATCTAAGCTCTGCACAAAAATATTTTGCCTTCAAATTCATACCGTGATCGTAGCATGCATGGACTCGACTCATATGACTGGGATTTCCATGAAAAAGATTGTGGGCAGAAAATGGGTGATCACTGTACATTTCTCTCCCGTTTCCTATTTATATTTATATTTTACTTCCTTCATTTAGCATTATGGACAGGGAAAGACCTAATCTAAGCTCTGCACAAAAATATTTTGCCTTCAAATTTATACCGTGATCGTAGCATGCATGGACTCGACTCATATGACTGGGATTTCCATAAAAAAGAGTGTGAGCCGAAAATGGGTGATCACTGTACAATTCTCTTCTGTTTCCAATTTACATTTCTATTTTACCTCCTCAATTTAGCATTGTGGACAGGGAAAGACCTAATCTAAAATCTGCACAAAAATATTTTGCCTTCAAATTCATACCGTGATCGTAGCATGCATGGACTCGACTCATATGACTGGGATTTCCATGAAAAAGATTGTGGGCCGAAAATGGGTGATCACTGTACATTTCTCTTCTGTTTCCTATTTATATTTATATTTTACCTCCTCAATTTAGCATTGTGGACAGGGAAAAACCTAATCTAAATTCTGCACAAAAATATTTTGCTTTCAAATTCATACCGTTATCGTAGCATGCATGGACTCGACTCATATGACTGGGATTTCCATGAAAAAGATTGTGGGCCGAAAATGGTTGATCACGGTACATTTCTCTTCTGTTTCCTATTTATATTTATATTTTACTTCCTTCATTTAGCATTATGGACAGGGAAAGACCTAATCTAAGCTCTGCACAAAAATATTTTGCCTTCAAATTTATACCGTGATCGTAGCATGCATGGACTCGACTCATATGAATGGGATTTCCATAAAAAAGAGTGTGCGCCGAAAATGGGTGATCACTGTACAATTCTCTTCTGTTTCCTTTTTACATTTCTATTTTACCTCCTCAATTTAGCATTATGGACAGGGAAAGACCTAATCTATGATCTGCACAAAAATATTTTACCTTCAAATCCATACCGTGATCGTACCATGCATGGACTCGACTCGTATGACTGGGATTTCCATGAAAAAGATTGTGGCCCGAAAATGGGTGATCACTGAACATTTCTCTTCTGTTTCCTATTTATATTTATATTTTACCTCCTCAATTTAGCATTATGGACAGGGAAAGACCTAATCTAAGCTCTGCACAAAAATATTTTGCCTTCAAATTCATACCGTGATCGTAGCATGCATGGACTCGTCTCATATGACTGGGATTTCCATGAAAAAGATTGTGGGCCGAAAATGGATGATCACTGTACATTTCTCTTCTGTTTCCTATTTATATTTCTATTTTACCTCCTCAATTTAGCATTATGGACAGGGAACGTCCTCATCTAAGATCTGCACAAAAATATATTGCCTACAAATTCATACCGTGATCGTAGCCTGCATGAACTCGACTCATATGACTGGGATTTCCATGAAAAAGATGGTGGGCCGAAAATGGGTGATCACTGTACATTTCTCTTCTGTTTCCAAATTATATTTATATTTTACCTCCTCAATTTAGCATTATGGACTGGGAAAGACCTAATCTAAATTCTGCAAAAAATACTTTGCCTTCAAATTCATACCGTGAGCGTAGCATGCATTGACTCGACTCATATGACTGGTATTTCCATGAAAAAGATTGTGGGCTGAAAATGTGTGATCACTGTACATTTCTCTTCTGTTTCCTATTTATATTTATATTTTACCTCCTCAATTTAGCATTATGGACAGGGAAAGACCTAATCTAAGCTTTGCACAAAAATATTTTGCCTTCAAATTCATACCGTGATCGTAGCATGCATGGACTCGTCTCATATGACTGCGATTTCCATAAAAAAGATTGTGGGCCGAAAATGGATGATCACTGTACATTTCTCTTCTGTTTCCTATTTATATTTCTATTTTACCTCCTCAATTTAGCATTATGGACAGGGAAAGACCTAATCTAAGATCTGCACAAAAATATTTTGCCTTCAAATTCATACCGTGATCGTAGCATGCATGGACTCGACTCATATGACTGGGATTTCCATGAAAAAGATTGTGGGCCGAAAATGGATGATCACTGTATATTTCTCTTCTGTTTCGTATTTATATTTCTATTTTACCTCCTCAATTTAGTATTATGGCCAGAAAAAGACCTAATCTAAGCTCTCCACAAAAATATTTTGCCTTCAAATTCATACCGTGATCGTAGCATGCATGGACTCGAATCATATGACTGGGATTTCCATGAAAAAGATTGTGGGCGGAAAATGGGTGATCACTGTACATTTCTCTTCTGTTTCGTATTTATATTTCTATTTTACCTCCTCAATTTAGTATTATGGCCAGGGAAAGACCTAATCTAAGCTCTGCACAAAAATATTTTGCCTTCAAATTCATACCGTGATCGTAGCATGCATGGACTCGAATCATATGACTGGGATTTCCATGAAAAAGATTGTGGGCCGAAAATGGGTGATCACTGTTAATTTCTCTTCTGTTTCATATTTATATTTCTATTTTACCTCCTCAATTTAGCATTATGGACAGAGAAAGACCTAATCTAAGATCTGCACAAAAATATTTTGCCTTCAAATTCATACCGTCATCGTAGCATGCATGGACTCGAATCATATGAATGGGATTTCGATAAAAAAGATTGTGGGCCGAAAATGGGTGATCACTGTACATTTCTCTTCTGTTTCCTATTTATATTTCTATTTTACCTCATCAATTTAGCATTATGGACAGGGAAAGACCTAATCTAAGATCTGTACAAAAATATTTAGCCTTCAAATTCATACCGTCAATGTAGCATGCATGGACTCGACTCATATGAATGGGATTTCCATGAAAAAGATTGTTAGCCGAAAATGGGTGATCACTGTACATTTCTCCTCTGTTTCCTATTCATATTTTTATTTTACCTCCTAAATTTAGCATTATGGCCAGAGAAAGACCTAATCTAAGCTCTGCACAAAAATATTTTGCCTTCATATTCATACCATGATCGTAGCCTGCAGGGACTCGAATCATATGACTGGGATTTCCATGAAAAAGATTGTGGGCCGAAAATGGGTGATCACTGTACATTTCTCTTCTGTTTCCTATTTATATTTATATTTTACCTCCTCAATTTTGCATTATGGACAGGGAATGTCCTAATCTAAGATCTGCACAAAAATATATTGCCTTCAAATTCATACCGTGATCGTAGCATGCATGGACTCGACTCATATGACTTGGATTTCCATGAAAACGATTGTCGGCAGAAAATTGGTAATCACTGTACATTTCTCTTCTGTTTCGTATTTCTATTTCTATTTTACCTCCTCAATTTAGTATTATGGCCAGGGAAAGACCTAATCTAAGCTCTGCACAAAAATATTTTGCCTTCAAATTCATACCGTGATCGTAGCATGCATGGACTCGAATCATATGACTGGGATTTCCATGAAAAAGATTGTGGGCCGAAAATGGGTGATCACTGTAAATTTCTCTTCTGTTTCATATTTATATTTCTATTTTACCTCCTCAATTTAGCATTATGGACAGAGAAAGACCTAATCTCAGATCTGCACAAAAATATTTTGCCTTCAAATTCATACCGTCATCGTAGCATGCATGGACTCGAATCATATGAATGGGATTTCCATAAAAAAGATTGTGGGCCGAAAATGGGTGATCACTGTACATTTCTCTTCTGTTTCCTATTTATATTTCTATTTTACCTCATCAATTTAGCATTATGGACAGGGAAAGACCTAATCTAAGATCTGCACAAAAATATTTAGCCTTCAAATTCATACCGTCAACGTAGCATGCATGGACTCGACTCATATGAATGGGATTTCCATGAAAAAGATTGTTAGCCGAAAATGGGTGATCACTGTACATTTCTCTTCTGTTTCCTATTTATATTTCTATTTTACCTCCTCAATTTAGCATTATGGACAGGGAAAGACCTAATCTAAGATTCACAAAAATATTTAGCCTTCAAATTCATACCGTCATAGTAGCATACATGGACTCGACTCATATGAATGGGATTTCCATGAAAAATATTGTGGGCCGAAAATGGGTGATCACTGTACATTTCTCTTCTGTTTCCTATTTATATTTCTATTTTACCTCCTCAATTTTGCATTATGGACAGGGAAAGACCTAATCTAAGATCTGCACAAAAATATTTAGCCTTCAAATTCATACCGTGATCGTAGCATGCATGGACTCGACTCATATGACTTGGATTTCCATGAAAACGATTGTCGGCAGAAAATTGGTAATCAGTGTACATTTCTCTTCTGTTTCTTATTTATATTTCTATTTTACCTCCTCAATTTAGCATTATGGCCAGTGAAAGACCTAATCTAAGATCTGCACAAAAATATTTTGCCTTCAAATTCATACCGTGATCGTAGCATGCATGGACTCGAATCATATGACTGGGATTTCCATGAAAAAGATTGTGGGCCGAAAACGGGTGATCACTGTAAATTTCTCTTCTGTTTCATATTTATATTTCTATTTTACCTCCTCAATTTAGCGTTATGGACAGAGAAAGACCTAATCTAAGATCTGCACAAAAATATTTTGCCTTCAAATTCATACCGTCATCGTAGCATGCATGGACTCGAATCATATGAATGGGATTTCCATAAAAATGATTGTGGGCCGAAAATGGGTGATCACTGTACATTTCTCTTCTGTTTCCTATTTATATTTCTATTTTACCTCATCAATTTAGCATTATGGACAGGGAAAGACCTAATCTAAGATCTGCACAAAAATATTTAGCCTTCAAATTCATACCGTCAACGTAGCATGCATGGACTCGACTCATATGAATGGGATTTCCATGAAAAAGATTGTTAGCCGAAAATGGGTGATCACTGTACATTTCTCTTCTGTTTCCTATTTATATTTCTATTTTACCTCCTCAATTTAGCATTATGGACAGGGAAAGACCTAATCTAAGATTCACAAAAATATTTAGCCTTCAAATTCATACCGTCATAGTAGCATACATGGACTCGTCTCATATGAATGGGATTTCCATGAAAAATATTGTGGGCCGAAAATGGGTGATCACTGTACATTTCTCTTCTGTTTCCTATTTATATTTCTATTTTACCTCCTCAATTTTGCATTATGGACAGGGAAAGACCTAATCTAAGATCTGCACAAAAATATTTAGCCTTCAAATTCATACCGTGATCGTAGCATGCATGGACTCGACTCATATGACTTGGATTTCCATGAAAACGATTGTCGGCAGAAAATTGGTAATCAGTGTACATTTCTCTTCTGTTTCTTATTTATATTTCTATTTTACCTCCTCAATTTAGCATTATGGCCAGTGAAAGACCTAATCTAAGATCTGCACAAAAATATTTTGCCTTCAAATTCATACCGTGATCGTAGCATGCATGGACTCGAATCATATGACTGGGATTTCCATGAAAAAGATTGTGGGCCGAAAACGGGTGATCACTGTAAATTTCTCTTCTGTTTCATATTTATATTTCTATTTTACCTCCTCAATTTAGCGTTATGGACAGAGAAAGACCTAATCTAAGATCTGCACAAAAATATTTTGCCTTCAAATTCATACCGTCATCGTAGCATGCATGGACTCGAATCATATGAATGGGATTTCCATAAAAATGATTGTGGGCCGAAAATGGGTGATCACTGTACATTTCTCTTCTGTTTCCTATTTATATTTCTATTTTACCTCATCAATTTAGCATTATGGACAGGGAAAGACCTAATCTAAGATCTGCACAAAAATATTTAGCCTTCAAATTCATACCGTCAACGTAGCATGCATGGACTCGACTCATATGAATGGGATTTCCATGAAAAAGATTGTTAGCCGAAAATGGGTGATCACTGTACATTTCTCTTCTGTTTCCTATTTATATTTCTATTTTACCTCCTCAATTTAGCATTATGGACAGGGAAAGACCTAATCTAAGATCTGCACAAAAATGTTTAGCCTTCAAATTCATACCGTGATCGTAGCATGCATGGACTCGACTCATATGACTGGGATTTCCATGAAAAATATTGTAGGCCGAAAATGGGTTATCACTGTACATTTCTCTTCTGTTTCCTATTTATATTTATATTTTACCTCCTCAATTTATCATTATGGACAGGGAAAGACCTAATCTAAGATCTGCACAAAAATATTTAGCCTTAAAATTCATACCGTGATCGTAGCATGCATGGACTCGACTCATATGACTGGGATTTCCATGAAAAATATTGTGGGCCGAAAATGGGTGATCACTGTACATTTCTCATCTGTTTCATATTTCTATTTCTATTTTACCTCCTCAATTTAGCATTATGGCCAGGGAAAGACCTAATCTAAGATCTGCACAAAAATATTTTGCCTTCAAATTCATACCGTCATCGTAGCATGCATGGACTCGACTCATATGAATGGGATTTCCATGAAAAAGTTTGTGGGCCGAAAATGGGTGATCACTGTACATTTCTCTTCTGTTTCCTATTTATATTTCTATTTTACCTCCTCAATTTAGCATTATGGACAGGGAAAGACCTAATCTAAGATCTGCACAAGAATACTTAGCCTTCAAATTAATATCGTCATCGTAGCATGCATGGACGCGACTCATATGACTGGGATTTCCATGAAAAATATTGTGGGCAGAAAATGGGTGATCACTGTACATTTCTCTTCTGTTTCCTATTTATATTTCTATTTTACCTCCTCAATTTAGCATTATGGACAGGGAAAGACCTAATCTAAGATCTGCACAAGAATATTTAGCCTTCAAATTCATACCGTCAACGTAGCATGCATGGACTCGACTCATATGACTGGGATTTCCATGAAAAAGATTGTGGGCCGAAAATGGGTGATCACTGTACATTTCTCTTCTGTTTCCTATTTATATTTATATTTTACCTCATCAATTTAGCATTATGGACAGGGAAAGACCTAATCTAAGATCTGCACAAAAATATTTAGCCTTCAAATTCATACCGTCATAGTAGCATACATGGACTCGACTCATATGAATGGGATTTCCATGAAAAATATTGTGGGCCGAAAATGGGTGATCACTGTACATTTCTCTTCTGTTTCCTATTTATATTTCTATTTTACCTCCTCAATTTAGCATTATGGACAGGGAAAGACCTAATCTAAGATCTGCACAAAAATATTTAGCCTTCAAATTCATACCGTCATCGTAGCATGCATGGACGCGACTCATATGACTGGGATTTCCATGAAAAATATTGTGGGCAGAAAATGGGTGATCACTGTACATTTCTCTTCTGTTTCCTATTTATATTTCTATTTTACCTCCTCAATTTAGCATTATGGACAGGGAAAGACCTAATCTAAGATCTGCACAAGAATATTTAGCCTTCAAATGCATACCGTGATCGTAGCATGCATGGACTCGACTCATATGAATGGGATTTCCATGAAAAATAATGTGGGCCGAAAATGGGTGATCACTGTACATTTCTCTTCTGTTTCCTATTTATATTTATATTTTACCTCCTCAATTTAGCATTATGGAAAGGGAAAGACCTAATCTAAGATCTGCACAAAAATATTTAGCCTTCAAATTCATACCTTCATCGTAGCATGCATGGACTCGACTCATATGACTGGGATTTCCATGAAAAAGTTTGTGGGCCGAAAATGGGTGATCACTGTACATTTCTCTTCTGTTTCCTATTTATATTTATATTTTACCTCCTCAATTTAGCATTATGGACAGGGAAAGACCTAATCTAAGATCTGCACAAAAATATTTAACCTTCAAATTCATACCGTCATCGTAGCATGCATGGACTCAACTTATATGAATGGGATTTCCATGAAAAAGTTTGTGGGCCGAAAATGGGTGATCACTGTACATTTCTCTTCTGTTTCCTATTTATATTTATATTTTACCTCCTCAATTTAGCATTATGGACAGGGAAAGACCTAATCTAAGATCTGCACAAAAATATTTAGCCTTCAAATTCATACCGTCATCGTAGCATGCATGGACTCGTCTCATGACTGGGATTTCCATGAAAAAGATTGTGGGCCGAAAATGGGTGATCACTGTACATTTCTCTTCTGTTTCCTATTTATATTTATATTTTACCTCCTCAATTTAGCATTATGGACAGGGAAAGACCTAATCTAAGATCTGCACAAAAATATATAGCCTTCAAATTCATACCGTCATCGTAGCATGCATGGACGCGACTCATATGACTGGGATTTCCATGAAAAATATTGTGGGCAGAAAATGGGTGATCACTGTACATTTCTCTTCTGTTTCCTATTTATATTTATATTTTACCTCCTCAATTTAGCATTATGGACAGGGAAAAACCTAATCTAAAATCTGCACAAAAATATTTAGCCTTCAATTTCATACCCTCATCGTAGTATGCATGGACTCGACTCATATAAATGGGATTTCCATGAAAAAGATTGTGGGCAGAAAATGGGTGATCACTGTACATTTCTCTTCTGTTTCCTATTTATATTTCTATTTTACCTCCTCAATTTAGCATTATGGACAGGGAAAGACCTAATCTAAGATCTGCACAAAAGTATTTAGTCTTCAAATTCATACTGTCATCGTAGCATGCATGGACCCGACTCATATGACTGGGATTTCCATGAAAAAGATTGTGGGCCGAAAGTGGGTGATCATTGTACATTTCTCTTCTGTTTCCTATTTATATTTCTATTTTACCTCATCAATTTAGCATTATGGACAGGGAAACACCTAATCTAAAATCTGCACGAAAATATTTAGCCTTCAAATTCAAACCGTCATCGTAGCATGCATGGAATCGACACATATGAATGGGATTTCCATGAAAAAGATTGTTGGCCGAAAATGGGTGATCACTGTACATTTCTCTTCTGTTTCCTATTTATATTTCTATTTTACCTCCTCAATTTAGCATTATGGACAGGGAAAGACCTAATCTAAGATCTGCACAAAAATATTTAGCCTTAAAATTCATACCGTGATCGTAGCATGCATGGACTCGACTCATATGACTGGGATTTCCATGAAAAATATTGTGGGCCGAATATGGGTGATCACTGTACATTTCTCTTCTGTTTCATATTTATATTTCTATTTTACCTCCTCAATTTAGCATTATGGACAGGGAAAGACCTAATCTAACATCTGCACAAAAATATTTTGCCTTCAAATTCATACCGTCAACGTAGCATGCATGGACTCGACTCATATGAATGGGATTTCCATGAAAACGTTTGTGGGCCGAAAATGGGTGATCACTGTACATTTCTCTTCTGTTTCCTATTTATATTTATATTTTACCTCCTCAATTTAGCATTATGGACAGGGAAAGACCTAATCTAAGATCTGCACAAAAATATTTAGCCTTCAAATTCATACCGTCATCGTAGCATGCATGGACTCGACTCATATGAATGGGATTTCCATGAAAAAGTTTGTGGGCCGAAAATGGGTGATCACTGTACATTTCTCTTCTGTTTCCTATTTATATTTCTATGTTACCTCCTCAATTTAGCATTATGGACAGGGAAAGACCTAATCTAAGATCTGCACAAAAATATTTTGCCTTCAAATTCATACCGTCATCGTAGCATACATGGACTCGACTCATATGAATGGGATTTCCATGAAAAGTATTGTGGGCCGAAAATGGGTGATCACTGTACATTTCTCTTCTGTTTCCTAATTATATTTCTATTTTACCACATCAATTTAGCATTATGGAAAGGGAAAGACCTAATCTAAGATCTGCACAAAAATATTTAGCCTTCAAATTCATACCGTCATCGTAGCATGCATGGACTGGACTCATATGACTGGGATTTCCATGAAAAAGATTGTGGGCCGAAAATGGGTGATCACTCTACATTTCTCTTCTGTTTCCTATTTATATTTATATTTTACCTCCTCAATTTAGCATTATGGACAGGGAAAGACATAATCTAAGATCTGCACAAAAATATTTAGCCTTCAAATTCATACCGTCATCGTAGCATGCATGGACTCAACTTATATGAATGGGATTTCCATGAAAAAGTTTGTGGGCCGAAAATGGGTGATCACTGTACATTTCTCTTCTGTTTCCTATTTATATTTATATTTTACCTCCTCAATTTAGCATTATGGAAAGGGAAAGACCTAATCTAAGATCTGCACAAAAATATTTAGCATTCAAATTCATACCGTCATCGTAGCATGCATGGACTCCACTCATATGACTGGGATTTCCATGAAAAAGATTGTGGGCCGAAAATGGGTGATCACTGTACATTTCTCTTCTGTTTCCTATTTATATTTATATTTTACCTCCTCAATTTAGCATTATGGACAGGGAAAGACATAATCTAAGATCTGCACAAAAATATTTAGCCTTCAAATTCATACCGTCATCGTAGCATGCATGGACTCAACTTATATGAATGGGATTTCCATGAAAAAGTTTGTGGGCCGAAAATGGGTGATCACTGTACATTTCTCTTCTGTTTCCTATTTATATTTATATTTTACCTCCTCAATTTAGCATTATGGACAGGGAAAGACCTAATCTAAGATCTGCACAAAAATATTTAGCCTTCAAATTCATACCGTCATCGTAGCATGCATGGACTCGTCTCATATGACTGGGATTTCCATGAAAAAGATTGTGGGCCGAAAATGGGTGATCACTGTACATTTCTCTTCTGTTTCCTATTTATATTTATATTTTACCTCCTCAATTTAGCATTATGGACAGGGAAAGACCTAATCTAAGTTCTGCACAAAAATATTTTTCCTTCAAATTCATACCATCATCGTAGCATGCATGGACTCGACTCATATGAATGGGATTTCCATGAAAAATATTGTGGGCCGAAAATGGGTGATCACTGTACATTTCTCTTCTGTTTCCTATTTATATTTCTATTTTACCTCCTCAATTTAGCATTATGGACAGGGAAAGACCTAATCTAAGTCCTGCACAAAAATATTTTTCCTTCAAATTCATACCATCATCGTAGCATGCATGGACGCGACTCATATGAATGGGATTTCCATGAAAAATATTGTGGGCCGAAAATGGGTGATCACTGTACATTTCTCTTCTGTTTCCTATTTCTATTTCTATTTTACCTCATCAATTTAGCATTATGGACAGGGAAAGACCTAATCTAAGATCTGCACAAAAATATTTAGCCTTCAAATTCATACCGTCAGCGTAGCATGCATGGACTCGACTCATATGAATGGGGTTTCCATGAAAAAGATTGTGGGCAGAAAATGGGTGATCACTGTACATTTCTCTTCTGTTTCCTATTCATATTTCTATTTTACCTCCTCAATTTAGCATTATGGACAGGGAAAGACCTAATCTAAGATCTGCACAAAAATATTTAGCCTTCAAATTCATACCGTCATCGTAGCATGCATGGACTCCACTCATATGACTGGGATTTCCATGAAAAAGATTGTGGGCCGAAAATGGGTGATCACTGTACATTTCTCTTCTGTTTCCTATTTATATTTATATTTTACCTCCTCAATTTAGCATTATGGACAGGGAAAGACATAATCTAAGATCTGCACAAAAATATTTAGCCTTCAAATTCATACCGTCATCGTAGCATGCATGGACTCAACTTATATGAATGGGATTTCCATGAAAAAGTTTGTGGGCCGAAAATGGGTGATCACTGTACATTTCTCTTCTGTTTCCTATTTATATTTATATTTTACCTCCTCAATTTAGCATTATGGACAGGGAAAGACCTAATCTAAGTTCTGCACAAAAATATTTTTCCTTCAAATTCATACCATCATCGTAGCATGCATGGACTCGACTCATATGAATGGGATTTCCATGAAAAATATTGTGGGCCGAAAATGGGTGATCACTGTACATTTCTCTTCTGTTTCCTATTTATATTTCTATTTTACCTCCTCAATTTAGCATTATGGACAGGGAAAGACCTAATCTAAGTCCTGCACAAAAATATTTTTCCTTCAAATTCATACCATCATCGTAGCATGCATGGACGCGACTCATATGAATGGGATTTCCATGAAAAATATTGTGGGCCGAAAATGGGTGATCACTGTACATTTCTCTTCTGTTTCCTATTTCTATTTCTATTTTACCTCATCAATTTAGCATTATGGACAGGGAAAGACCTAATCTAAGATCTGCACAAAAATATATAGCCTTCAAATTCATACCGTCATCGTAGCATGCATGGACGCGACTCATATGACTGGGATTTCCATGAAAAATATTGTGGGCAGAAAATGGGTGATCACTGTACATTTCTCTTCTGTTTCCTATTTATATTTATATTTTACCTCCTCAATTTAGCATTATGGACAGGGAAAGACCTAATCTAAGATCTGCACAAAAATATTTAGCCTTCAAATTCAAACCGTGATCGTGGCATGCATGGACTCGACTCATATGACTGGGATTTCCATGAAAAATATTGTGGGCCGAAAATGAGTGATCACTGTACATTTCTCTTCTGTGTCCTATTTATATTTATATTTTACCTCCTCAATTTAGCATTATGGACAGGGAAAGACCTAATCTAAGATGTGCACAAAAATATTTAGCCTTCAAATTCATACCGTCAGCGTAGCATGCATGGACTCGACTCATATGAATGGGGTTTCCATGAAAAAGATTGTGGGCAGAAAATGGGTGATCACTGTACATTTCTCTTCTGTTTCCTATTCATATTTCTATTTTACCTCCTCAATTTAGCATTATGGACAGGGAAAGACCTAATCTAAGATCTGCACAAAAATATTTAGCCTTCAAATTCATACCGTCATCGTAGCATGCATGGACTCGACTCATATGACTGGGATTTCCATGAAAAAGATTGTGGGCCGAAAATGGGTGATCACTGTACATTTCTCTTCTGTTTCCTATTTATATTTCTATTTTACCTCCTCAATTTAGCATTATGGACAGAGAAAGTCCTAATCTAAGATCTGCACAAAAATATTTAGCCTTCAAATTCAAACCGTGATCGTGGCATGCATGGACTCGACTCATATGACTGGGATTTCCATGAAAAATATTGTGGGCCGAAAATGGGTGATCACTGTACATTTCTCTTCTGTTTCCTATTTATATTTCTATTTTACCTCCTCAATTTAGCATTATGGACAGGGAAAGACCTAATCTAAGATCTGCACAAAAATATTTAGCCTTCAAATTCATACCGTCATCGTAGCATGCATGGACTCGACTCATATTAATGGGATTTCCATGAAAAAGATTGTGGGCCGGAAATGGGTGATCACTGTACATTTCTCTTCTGTTTCCTATTTATATTTATATTTTACCTCCTCAATTTAGTATTATGGACAGGGAAAGACCTAATCTAAGATCTGCACAAAAATATTTAGCCTTCAAATTAATACTGTCATCGTAGCATGCATGGACTCGACTCATATGACTGGGATTTCCATGAAAAAGATTGTTGGCAGAAAATGGGTGATCACTGTACATTTCTCTTCTGATTCCTAATTATATTTCTATTTTACCTCATCAATTTAGCATTATGGACAGGGAAAGACCTAATCTAAGATCTGCACAAAAATATTTAGCCTTCAAATTCATACCGTAATCGTAGCATGCATGGACGCGACTCATATGACTGGGATTTCCATGAAAAATATTGTGGGCAGAAAATGGGTGATCACTGTACATTTCTCTTCTGTTTCCTATTTATATTTCTATTTTGCCTCCTCAATTTAGCATTATGGACAGGGAAAGACCTAATCTAAGATCTGCACAAGAATATTTAGCCTTCAAATGCATACCGTCATCGTAGCATGCATGGACTCGACTCATATGAATGGGATTTCCATGAAAAATAATGTGGGCCGAAAATGGGTGATCGCTGTACATTTCTCTTCTGTTTCCTATTTATATTTATATTTTACCTCCTCAATTTAGCATTATGGAAAGGAAAAGACCTAATCTAAGATCTGCACAAAAATATTTAGCCTTCAAATTCATACCGTCATCGTAGCATGCATGGACTCGACTCATATGACTGGGATTTCCATGAAAAAGATTGTGGGCCGAAAATGGGTGATCACTGTACATTTCTCTTCTGTTTCCTATTTATATTTATATTTTACCTCCTCAATTTAGCATTATGGACAGGGAAAGACCTAATCTAAGATCTGCACAAAAATATTTAGCCTTCAAATTCATACCGTCATCGTAGCATGCATGGACTCAACTTATATGAATGGGATTTCCATGAAAAAGTTTGTGGGCCGAAAATGGGTGATCACTGTACATTTCTCTTCTGTTTCCTATTTATATTTATATTTTACCTCCTCAATTTAGCATTATGGACAGGGAAAGACCTAATCTAAGATCTGCACAAAAATATTTAGCCTTCAAATTCAAACCGTGATCGTGGCATGCATGGACTCGACTCATATGACTGGGATTTCCATGAAAAATATTGTGGGCCGAAAATGAGTGATCACTGTACATTTCTCTTCTGTGACCTATTTATATTTATATTTTACCTCCTCAATTTAGCATTATGGACAGGGAAAGACCTAATCTAAGATCTGCACAAAAATATTTAGCCTTCAAATTCATACCGTCATCGTAGCATGCATGGACTCGACTCATATGAATGGGGTTTCCATGAAAAAGATTGTGGGCAGAAAATGGGTGATCACTGTACATTTCTCTTCTGTTTTTTATTTATATTTCTATTTTACCTCCTCAATTTAGCATTATGGACAGGGAAAGACCTAATCTAAGACCTGCACAAAAATATTTGCCTTCAAATTCATACCGTCATCGTAGCATGCATGGACTCGACTCATATGACTGGGATTTGCATGAAAAAGATTATGGGCAGAAAATGGGTGATCACTGTACATTTCTCTTCTGTTTCCTATTTATATTTCTATTTTACCTCCTCAATTTAGCATTATGGACAGAGAAAGTGCTAATCTAAGATCTGCACAAAAATATTTAGCCTTCAAATTCATACCGTCATCGTACCATGCATGGACTCGACTTATATGAATGGGATTTCCATGAAAAAGATTGTGTGCCGAAAATGGGTGATCACTGTACATTTCTCTTCTGTTTCCTATTAATATTTATATTTTACCTCCTCAATTTAGCATTATGGACCGGGAAAGATCTAATCTAAGATCTGCAGAAAAATATTTAGCCTTCAAATTCAAACCGTGATCGTGGCATGCATGGACTCGACTCATATGACTGGGATTTCCATGAAAAATATTGTGGGCCAAAAATGGGTGATCACTGTACATTTCTCTTCTGTTTCCTATTTATATTTATATTTTACCTCCTCAATTTAGCATTATGGACAGGGAAAGACCTAATCTAAGATCTGCACAAAAATATTTAGCCTTCAAATTCATACCGTCATCGTAGCATGCATGGACTCGACTCATATTAATGGGATTTCCATGAAAAAGATTGTGAGCCGGAAATGGGTGATCACTGTACATTTCTCTTCTGTTTCCTAATTATATTTATATTTTACCTCCTCAATTTAGTATTATGGACAGGGAAAGACCTAATCTAAGATCTGCACAAATATATTTAGCCTTCAAATTAATACTGTCAACGTAGCATGCATGGACTCGACTCATATGACTGGGATTTCCATCAAAAAGATTGTTGGCAGAAAATGGGTGATCACTGTACATTTCTCTTCTGTTTCCTATTTATATTTATATTTTACGTCCTCAATTTAGCATTATGGACAGGGAAAGACCTAATCTAAGATCTGCACAAAAATATTTTGCCTTCAAATTCATACCGTCAGCGTAGCATGCATGGACTCGACTCATATGAATGGGATTTCCATGAAAAATATTGTGGGCCGAAAATGGGTTATCATTGTACATTTCTCTTCTGTTTCCTATTTATATTTATATTTTGCCTCCTCAATTTAGCATTATGGAAAGGGAATGACTTAATCTAAGATCTGCACAAAAATATTTAGCCTTCAAATTCATACCGTCATCGTAGCATGCATGGACTCGACTCATATGACTGGGATTTCCATGAAAAAGATTGTGGGCCGAAAATGGGTTATCACTGTACATTTCTCTTCTGTTTCTTATTTATATTTCTATTTTACCTCCTCTATTTAGCATTATGGACAGGGAAAGACGTAATCTAAGATCTGCACAAAAATATTTAGCCTTCAAATTCATACTGTCATCGTAGGATGCATGGACTCGACTCATATGACTGGGATTTCCATGAAAAAGATTGTGGGCCGAAAATGGGTGATCACTGTACATTTCTCTTCTGTTTCCTATTTATATTTCTATTTTACCTCATCAATTTAGCATTATGGACAGGGAAAGACCTAATCTAAGATCTGCACAAAAATATTTTGCCTTCAAATTCATACCGTCAGCGTAGCATGCATGGACTCGACTCATATGAATGGGATTTCCATGAAAAAGATTGTGGGCAGAAAATGGGTGATCACTGTACATTTCTCTTCTGTTTCCTATTTATATTTCTATTTTACCTCCTCAATTTAGCATTATGGACAGGGAAAGACCTAATCTAAGATCTGCACAAAAATATTTAGCCTTCAAATTCATACCGTCATCGTAGCATGCATGGACTCGACTCATATGACTGGGTTTTCCATGAAAAAGATTGTGGGCAGAAAATGGTGGATCACTGTACATTTCTCTTCTGTTTCCTATTTATATTTCTATTTTACCTCCTCAATTTAGCATTATGGACAGGGAAAGACCTAATCTAAGATCTGCACAAAAATATTTAGCCTTCAAATTCATACTGTCATCGTAGCATGCATGGACTCGACTCATATGACTGGGATTTCCATGAAAACGATTGTGGGCCGAAAATGCGTGATCACTGTACATTTCTCTTCTGTTTCCTATTTATATTTATATTTTACCTCATCAATTTAGCATTATGGACAGGGAAAGACCTAATCTAAGATCTGCACAAAAATATTTAGCCTTCAAATTCATACTGTCATCGTAGGATGCATGGACTCGACTCATATGACTGGGATTTCAATGAAAAAGATTGTGGGCCGAAAATGGGTGATCACTGTACATTTCTCTTCTGTTTCCTATTTATATTTATATTTTACCTCATCAATTTAGCATTATGGACAGGGAAAGACCTAATCTAAGATCTGCACAAAAATATTTAGCCTTCAAATTAATACTCTCATTGTAGCATACATGGACTCGACTCATACGACTGGGATTTCCATGAAAAAGTTTGTGGGCCGAAAATGGGTGATCACTGTACATTTCTCTTCTGTTTCCTATTTATATTTCTATTTTACCTCCTCAATTTAGCATTATGGACAGGGAAAGACCTAATCTAAGATCTACACAAAAATATTTAGCCTTCAAATACATACCGTCATCGTAGCATACATGGACTCGACTTATATGAATGGGATTTCCATGAAAAAGATTGTGGGCCGAAAATGGGTGATCACTGTACATTTCTCTTCTGTTTCCTATTAATATTTCTATTTTACCTCCTCAATTTAGCATTATGGACAGGGAAAGACCTAATCTAAGATCTGCACAAAAATATTTAGCCTTCAAATTCTTACCGTCATCGTAGCATGCATGGACTCGAATCATATGAATGGGATTTCCATGAAAAATATTGTTGGCCGAAAATGGGTGATCACTGTACATTTCTCTTCTGTTTCCTATTTATATTTCTATTTTACCTCCTCAATTTAGTATTATGGACAGGGAAAGACCTGATCTAAGATCTGCACAAAAATATTTAGCCTTCAAATTAATACTGTCATCGTAGCATGCATGGACTCGACTCATATGACTGGGATTTCCATGAAAAAGATTGTGGGCAGAAAATGGGTGATCACTGTACATTTCTCTTCTGTTTCCTATTTATATTTCTATTTTACCTCCTCAATTTAGCATTATGGACAGGGAAAGACCTAATCTAAGATCTGCACAAAAATATTTAGCCTTCAAATTCATACTGTCATCGTAGCATGCATGGACTCGACTCATATGACTGGGATTTCAATGAAAAAGATTGTGGGCAGAAAATGGATGATCACTGTACATTTCTCTTCTGTTTCCTATTTATATTTCTATTTTACCTCCTCAATTTAGCATTATGGACAGGGAAAGACCTAATCTAAGATCTGCACAAAAATATTTAGCCTTCAAATTCATACCGTCATCGTAGCATGCATGGACTCGACTCATATGACTGGGATTTCCATGAAAAAGATTGTTGGCCGAAAATGGGTGATCACTGTACATTTCTCTTCTGTTTCCTATTTATATTTCTATTTTACCTCCTCAATTTAGCATTATGGACAGGGAAAGACATAATCTAAGAACTGCACAAAAATATTTAGCCTTCAAATTCATACCGTCATCGTAGCATGCATGGACTCGACTTATATGAATGGGATTTCCATGAAAAAGATTGTGGGCCGAAAATGCGTGATCACTGTACATTTCTCTTCTGTTTCCTATTTATATTTCTATTTTACCTCCTCAATTTAGTATTATGGACAGGGAAAGACCTAATCTAAGATCTGCACAAAAATATTTAGCCTTCAAATTAATACTCTCACCGTAGCATGCATGGACTCGACACATATGACTGGGATTTCCATGAAAAAGATTGTGGGCCGAAAATGGGTGATCACTGTACATTTCTCTTCTGTTTCCTATTTATATTTCTATTTAACCTCCTCAATTTAGCATTATGGACAGGGAAAGACCTAATCTAAGATCTGCACAAAAATATTTAGCCTTCAAATTCATACCGTCAACGTAGCATACATGGACTCGACTTATATGAATGGGATTTCCATGAAAAAGATTGTGGGCCGAAAATGGGTGATCACTGTACATTTCTCTTCTGTTTCCTATTTATATTTCTATTTTACCTCCTCAATTTAGCATTATGGACAGGGAAAGACCTAATCTAAGATCTGCACAAAAATATTTAGCCTTCAAATTCATACCGTGATCGTAGCATGCATGGACGCGACTCATATGACTGGGATTTCCATGAAAAAGATTGTGGGCAGAAAATGGGTGATCACTGTACATTTCTCTTCTGTTTCCTATTTATATTTCTATTTTTCCTCCTCAATTTAGCATTATGGACAGGGAAAGACCTAATCTAAGATCTGCACAAAAATATTTAGCCTTCAAATTCATACCGTCATCGTAGCATGCATGGACTCGACTCATATGACTGGGATTTCCATGAAAAAGATTGTGGGCAGAAAATGGGTGATCACTGTACATTTCTCTTCTGTTTCCTATTTATATTTATATTTTACCACATCAATTTAGCATTATGGACAGGGAAAGACCTAATCTAAGATCTGCACAAAAATATTTAGCCTTCAAATTCATACCGTCATCGTAGCATGCATGGACTCGACTCATATGACTGGGATTTCCATGAAAAAGATTGTGGGCCGAAAATGGGTGATCACTGTACATTTCTCGTCTGTTTCCTATTTAGATTTCTATTTTACCTCCTCAATTTAGCATTATGGACAGGGAAAGACCTAATCTAAGATCTGCACAAAAATATTTAGCCTTCAAATTCATACCGTCATCGTAGCATGCATGGACTCGACTTATATGAATGGGATTTCCATGAAAAAGATTGTGGGCCGAAAATGCGTGATCACTGTACATTTCTCTTCTGTTTCCTATTTATATTTCTATTTTACCTCCTCAATTTAGCATTATGGACAGGGAAAGACATAATCTAAGATCTGCACAAAAATATTTAGCCTTCAAATTCATACCGTCATCGTAGCATGCATGGACTCGACTTATATGAATGGGATTTCCATGAAAAAGATTGTGGGCCGAAAATGCGTGATCACTGTACATTTCTCTTCTGTTTCCTATTTATATTTCTATTTTACCTCCTCAATTAAGTATTATGGACAGGGAAAGACCTAATCTAAGATCTGCACAAAAATATTTAGCCTTCAAATTAATACTCTCATCGTAGCATGCATGGACTCGACTCATATGACTGGGATTTCCATGAAAAAGATTGTGGGCCGAAAATGGGTGATCACTGTACATTTCTCTTCTGTTTCCTATTTATATTTCTATTTTACCTCCTCAATTTAGCATTATGGACAGGGAAAGACCTAATCTAAGATCTGCACAAAAATATTTAGCCTTCAAATTCATACCGTCATCGTAGCATACATGGACTCGACTTATATGAATGGGATTTCCATGAAAAAGATTGTGGGCCGAAAATGGGTGATCACTGTACATTTCTCTTCTGTTTCCTATTAATATTTCTATTTTACCTCCTCAATTTAGCATTATGGACAGGGAAAGACCTAATCTAAGATCTGCACAAAAATATTTAGCCTTCAAATTCATACCGTCATCGTAGCATGCATGGACTCGAATCATATGAATGGGATTTCCCTGAAAAAGATTCTGGGCCGAAAATGGGTGATTACTGTACATTTCTCTTCTGTTTCCTATTTATATTTCTATTTTACCTCCGCAATTTAGCATTATGGACAGGGAAAGACCTAATCTAAGATCTGCACAAAAATATTTAGCCTTCAAATTCATACCGTCATCGTAGCATGCATGGACTCGACTTATATGAATGGGATTTCCATGAAAAAGACTTTGGGCCGAAAATGGGTGATCACTGTACATTTCTCTTCTGTTTCCTATTTATATTTATATTTTACCTCCTCAATTTAGCATTATTGACAGGGAAAGACCTAATCTAAGATCTGCACAGAAATATTTAGCCTTCAAATTCTTACCGTCATCGTAGCATGCATGGACTCGACTTATATGAATGGGATTTCCATGAAAAATATTGTGGGCCGAAAATGGGTGATCACTGTACATTTCTCTTCTGTTTCCTATTTATATTTCTATTTTACCTCCTCAATTTAGCATTATGGACAGGGAAAGACCTAATCTAAGATCTGTACAAAAATATTTAGCCTTCAAATTCATACCGTCATCGCAGCATGCATGGACTCGACTTATATGAATGGGATTTCCATGAAAAAGATTGTGGGCCGAAAATGCGTAATCACTGTACATTTCTCTTCTGTTTCCTATTTATATTTCTATTTTACCTCCCCAATTTAGTATTATGGACAGGGAAAGACCTAATCTAAGATCTGCACAAAAATATTTAGCCTTCAAATTAATACTGTCATCGTAGAATGCATGGACTCGACTCATATGACTGGGATTTCCATGAAAAAGATTGTGGGCAGAAAATGGGTGATCACTGTACATTTCTCTTCTGTTTCCTATTTATATTTATATTTTACCTCCTCAATTTAGCATTATGGACAGGGAAAGACCTAATCTAAGATCTGCACAAAAATATTTAGCCTTCAAATTCATACTGTCATCGTAGCATGCATGGACTCGACTCATATGACTGGGATTTCCATGAAAACGATTGTGGGCCGAAAATGGGTGATCACTGTACATTTCTCTTCTGTTTCCTATTTATATTTCTATTTTACCTCATCAATTTAGCATTATGGACAGGGAAAGACCTAATCTAAGATCTGCACAAAAATATTTAGCCTTCAAATTCATACTGTCATCGTAGGATGCATGGACTCGACTCATATGACTGGGATTTCAATGAAAAAGATTGTCGCCGAAAATGCGTGATCACTGTACATTTCTCTTCTGTTTCCTATTTATATTTCTATTTTACCTCATCAATTTAGCATTATGGACAGGGAAAGACCTAATCTAAGATCTGCACAAAAATATTTAGCCTTCAAATTCATACCGTCATCGTAGCATGCATGGACTCGACTTATATGGATGGGATTTCCGTGAAAAAGATTGTAGGCCGAAAATGCGTGATCACTGTACATTTCTCTTCTGTTTCCTATTTATATTTCTATTTTACCTCCTCAATTTAGTAGTATGGACAGGGAAAGACCTACTCTAAGATCTGCACAAAAATATTTAGCCTTCAAATTAATACTGTCATCGTAGCATGCATGGACTCGACTCATATGACTGGGATTTCCATGAAAAAGATTGTGGGCAGAAAATGGGTGATCACTGTACATTTCTCTTCTGTTTCCTATTTATATTTCTATTTTACCTCCTCAATTTAGCATTATGGACAGGGAAAGACCTAATCTAAGATCTGCACAAAAATATTTAGCCTTCAAATTCATACTGTCATCGTAGCATGCATGGACTCGACTCATATGACTGGGATTTCCATGAAAACGATTGTGGGCCGAAAATGGATGATCACTGTACATTTCTCTTCTGTTTCCTATTTATATTTATATTTTACCTCATCAATTTAGCATTATGGACAGGGAAAGACCTAATCTAAGATCTGCACAAAAATATTTAGCCTTCAAATTCATACCGTCATCGTAGCATGCATAGACTCGACTCATATGACTGGGATTTCCATGAAAAAGATTGTGGGCAGGAAATGGTTGATCACTGTACATTTCTCTTCTGTTTCCTATTTATATTTATATTTTACCTCCTCAATTTAGCATTATGGACAGGGAAAGACCTAATCTAAGATCTGCACAAAAATATATAGCCTTCAAATTCATACCGTCATCGTAGCATGGATGGACTCGACTTATATGAATGGGATTTCCATGAAAAAGACTTTGGGCCGAAAATGGGTGATCACTGTACATTTCTCTTCTGTTTCCTATTTATATTTCTATTTTACCTCCTCAATTTAGCATTATGGACAGGGAAACACCTAATCTAAGATCTGCACAAAAATATTTAGCCTTCAAATTCATACCGTCATCGTAGCATGCATGGACTCGACTTATATGAATGGGATTTCCATGAAAAAGATTGTGGGCCGAAAATGGGTGATCACTGTACATTTCTCTTCTGTTTCCTATTTATATTTCTATTTTACCTCATCAATTAAGCATTATGGACAGTTAAAGACCTAATCTAAGATCTGCACAAAAATATTTAGCCTTCAAATTCATACCGTCATCGTAGCATGCATGGCATCGACTCATATGAATGGGATTTCCATGAAAAAGATTGTGGCCCGAAAATGGGTGATCACTGTACATTTCTCTTCTGTTTCCTATTTATATTTATATTTTAGCTCCTCAATTTAGCATTATGGACAGGGAAAGACCTAATCTAAGATCTGCACAAAAATATTTAGCCTTCAAATACATACCGTCATCGTAGCATGCATGGACTCGTCTTATATGAATGGGATTTCCATGAAAAAGATTGTGGGCCGAAAATGGGTGATCACTGTACATTTCTCTTCTGTTTCCTATTTATATTTATATTTTACCTCCGCAATTTAGCATTATGGACAGGGAAAGACCTAATCTAAGATCTGCACAAAAATATTTAGCCTTCAAATTCATACCGTGAACGTAGCATACATGGACGCGGCTCATATGACTGGGATTTACATGAAAAATGTTCTGGGCAGAAAATGGGTGATCACTGTACATTTCTCTTCTGTTTCCTATTTATATTTATATTTTACCTCCTCAATTTAGTATTATGGACAGGGAAAGACCTAATCTAAGATCTGCACAAAAATATTTAGCCTTCAAATTAATACTGTCATCGTAGCATGCATGGACTTGACTCATCTGACTGGGATTTCCATGAAAAAGTTTGTGGGCCGAAAATGGGTGATCACTGTACATTTCTCTTCTGTTTCCTATTTATATTTCTATTTTACCTCCTCAATTTAGCATTATGGACAGGGAAAGACCTAATCTAAGATCTGCACAAAAATATTTAGCCTTCAAATTCATACTGTCATCGTAGCATGCATGGACTCGACTCATATGACTGGGATTTCCATGAAAACGATTGTGGGCCGAAAATTGGTGATCACTGTACATTTCTCTTCTGTTTCCTATTTATATTTCTATTTTACCTCATCAATTTAGCATTATGGACAGGGAAAGACCTAATCTAAGATCTGCACAAAAATATTTAGCCTTCAAATTCATACCGTCATCGTAGCATGCATGGACTCGACTCATATGACTGGGATTTCCATGAAAACGATTGTGGGCCGAAAATGGGTGATCACTGTACATTTCTCTTCTGTTTCCTATTTATATTTATATTTTACCTCATCAATTTAGCATTATGGACAGGGAAAGACCTAACCTAAGATCTGCACAAAAATATTTAGCCTTCAAATTCAAACCGTGATCGTAGCATGGATGGACGCGACTCATATGACTCGGATTTCCATGAAAAAGATTGTGGGCAGAAAATGGCTGATCACTGTACATTTCTCTTCTGTTTCCTATTTATATTTCTATTTTACCTCCTCAATTTAGCATTATGGACAGGGAAAGACCTAATCTAAGATCTGCACAAAAATATTTAGCCTTCAAATTCATACCGTCATCGTAGCATGCATGGACTCGACTCATATGACTGGGATTTCCATGAAAAAGATTGTGGGCAGAAAATGGGTGATCACTGTACATTTCTCTTCTGTTTCCTATTTATATTTCTATTTTACCTCCTCAATTTAGCATTATGGCAGGGAAAGACCTATTCTAAGATCTGCACAAAAATATTTAGCCTTCAAATTCATACCGTCATCGTAGCATGCATGGACTCGACTCATATGACTGGGATTTCCAGGAAAAAGATTGTGGGCCGAAAATGGGTGATCACTGTACATTTCTCTTCTGTTTCCTATTTATATTTATATTTTACCTCCTCAATTTAGTATTATGGACAGGGAAAGACCTACTCTAAGATCTGCACAAAAATATTTAGCCTTCAAATTAATACTGTCATCGTAGCATGCATGGACTCGACTCATATAACTGGGATTTCCATGAAAAAGATTGTGGGCAGAAAATGGGTGATCACTGTACATTTCTCTTCTGTTTCCTATTTATATTTCTATTTTACCTCCTCAATTTAGCATTATGGACAGGGAAAGACCTAATCTATGATCTGCATACAAATATTTAGCCTTCAAATTCATACCGTCATCGTAGCATGCATGGACTCGACTCATATGACTGGGATTTCCATGAAAAAGATTGTGGGCCGAAAATGGGTGATCACTGTACATTTCTCTTCTGTTTCCTATTTAGATTTCTATTTTAACACCTCAGTTTAGCATTATGGACAGGGAAAGACCTAATCTAAGATCTGCACAAAAATATTTAGCCTTCAAATTCATACCGTCATCGTAGCATGCATGGACTCGACTTATATGAATGGGATTTCCGTGAAAAATATTGTAGGCCGAAAATGCGTGATCACTGTACATTTCTCTTCTGTTTCCTATTTATATTTCTATTTTACCTCCTCAATTTAGTATTATGGACAGGGAAAGACCTACTCTAAGATCTGCACAAAAATATTTAGCCTTCAAATTAATACTGTCATCGTAGCATGCATGGACTCGACTCATATGACTGGGATTTCCATGAAAAAGATTGTGGGCAGAAAATGGGTGATCACTGTACATTTCTCTTCTGTTTGCTATTTATATTTCTATTTTACCTCCTCAATTTAGCATTATGGACAGGGAAAGACCTAATCTAAGATCTGCACAAAAATATTTAGCCTTCAAATTCATACTGTCATCGTAGCATGCATGGACTCGACTCATATGACTGGGATTTCCATGAAAACTATTGTGGGCCGAAAATGGGTGATCACTGTACATTTCTCTTCTGTTTCCTATTTATATTTCTATTTTACCTCATCAATTTAGCATTATGGACAGGGAAAGACCTAATCTAAGATCTGCACAAAAATATTTAGCCTTCAAATTCATACCGTCATCGTAGCATGCATGGACTCGACTCATATGACTGGGATTTCCATGAAAAAGATTGTGGGCAGGAAATGGTTGATCACTGTACATTTCTCTTCTGTTTCCTATTTATATTTCTATTTTACCTCCTCAATTTAGCATTATGGACAGGGAAAGACCTAATCTAAGATCTGCACAAAAATATTTAGCCTTCAAATTCATACCGTCATCGTAGCATGCATGGACTCGACTTATATGAATGGGATTTCCATGAAAAAGACTTTGGGCCGAAAATGGGTGATCACTGTACATTTCTCTTCTGTTTCCTATTTATATTTCTATTTTACCTCCTCAATTTAGCATTATGGACAGGTAAACACCTAATCTAAGATCTGCACAAAAATATTTAGCCTTCAAATTCATACCGTCATCGTAGCATGCATGGACTCGACTTATATGAATGGGATTTCCATGAAAAAGATTGTGGGCCGAAAATGGGTGATCACTGTACATTTCTCTTCTGTTTCCTATTTATATTTATATTTTACCTCATCAATTTAGCATTATGGACAGTTAAAGATCTAATCTAAGATCTGCACAAAAATATTTAGCCTTCAAATTCATACCGTCATCGTAGCATGCATGGAATCGACTCATATGAATGGGATTTCCATGAAAAAGATTGTAAGCCGAAAATGGGTGATCACTGTACATTTCTCTTCTGTTTCCTATTTATATTTCTATTTTAGCTCCTCAATTTAGCATTATGGACAGAGAATGACTTAATCTAAGATCTGCACAAGTATATTTAGCCTTCAAATTTATACCGTCAACGTAGCATGCATGGACTCGACTCATATGAATGGGATTTCCATGAAAAATATTGTGGGCCGAAAATGGGTGATCACTGTACATTTCTCTTCTGTTTCCTATTTATATTAATATTTTACCTCCTCAATTTAGCATTATGGACAGGGAGACACCTAATCTAAGATCTGCACGAAAATATTTAGACTTCAAATTCATACC
The DNA here is from genome assembly GCA_963932145.1 of Acanthosepion lycidas. NCBI lineage: Eukaryota > Metazoa > Mollusca > Cephalopoda > Sepiida > Sepiidae > Acanthosepion > Acanthosepion lycidas. The sequence goes on along the minus strand of OZ010604.1, from coordinate 37,111 downwards.
GTCATCGTAGCATGCATGGACTCGACTCATAATAATGGGATTTCCATGAAAAAGATTAACGGGCAGAAAATGGGTGATCACTGTACATTTCTCTTCTGTTTCCTATTTATATTTCTATTATACCTCCTCAATTTAGCATTATGGACAGGGAAAGACCTAATCTAATATCTGCACAAAAATATTTAGCCTTCAAATTCATACCGTCATCGTAGCATGCATGGACTCGACTTATATGAATGGGATTTCCATGAAAAAGATTGTGGGCCGAAAATGGGTGATCACTGTACATTTCTCTTCTGTTTCCTATTTATATTTATATTTTACCTCCGCAATTTAGCATTATGGACAGGGAAAGACCTAATCTAAGGTCTGCACAAAAATATTTAGCCTTCAAATTCATACCGTGAACGTAACATACATGGACGCGACTCATATGACTGGGATTTCCATGAAAAATATTGTGGGCAGAAAATCGGTGATCACTGTACATTTCTCTTCTGTTTCCTATTTATATTTATATTTTACCTCCTCAATTTAGCATTATGGACAGAGAAAGACTTAATCTAAGATCTGCACAAGTATATTTAGCCTTCAAATTTATACCGTCAACGTAGCATGCATGGACTCGACTCATATGAATGGGATTTCCATGAAAAATATTGTGGTCCGAAAATGGGTGATCACTGTACATTTCTCTTCTGTTTCCTATTTATATTAATATTTTACCTCCTCAATTTAGCATTATGGACAGGGAGACACCTAATCTTAGATCTGCACGAAAATATTTAGCCTTCAAATTCATACCGTCATCGTAGCATGCATGGACTCGACTCATAATAATGGGATTTCCATGAAAAAGATTAACGGGCAGAAAATGGGTGATTACTGTACATTTCTCTTCTGTTTCCTATTTATATTTATATTTTACCTCCTCAATTTAGCATTATGGACAGGGAAAGACCTAATCTAAGATCTGCACAAAAATATTTAGCCTTCAAATTCATACCGTCATCGTAGCATGCATGGACTCGACTCATATGACTGGGATTTCCATGACAAAGATTGTGGGCAGAAAATGGGTGATCACTGTACATTTCTCTTCTGTTTCCTATTTATATTTCTATTTTACCTCCTCAATTTAGCATTATGGACAGGGAAAGACCTAATCTAAGATCTGCACAAAAATATTTAGCCTTCAAATTCATACCGTCATCGTAGCATGCATGGACTCGACTCATATGACTGGGATTTCCATGAAAATGATTGTGGGCCGAAAATCGGTGATCACTGTACATTTCTCTTCTGTTTCCTATTTAGATTTTTATTTTACCTCCTCAATTTAGCATTATGGACAGGGAAAGACCTACTCTAAGATCTGCACAAAAATATTTAGCCTTCAAATTCATACCGTCATCGTAGCATGCATGGACTCGACTTATATGAATGGGATTTCCATGAAAAAGATTGTGGGCCGAAAATGCGTGATCACTGTACATTTCTCTTCTGTTTCCTATTTATATTTCTATTTTACCTCCTCAATTTAGTATTATGGACAGGGAAAGACCTAATCTAAGATCTGCACAAAAATATTTAGCCTTCAAATTAATACTGTCATCGTAGCATGCATGGACTCGACTCATATGACTGGGATTTCCATGAAAAAGATTGTGGGCAGAAAATGGGTTATCACTGTACATTTCTCTTCTGTTTCCTATTTATATTTCTATTTTACCTCCTCAATTTAGCATTATGGACAGGGAAAGACCTAATCTAAGATCTGCACAAAAATATTTAGCCTTCAAATTCATACTGTCATCGTAGCATGCATGGACTCGACTCATATGACAGGGATTTCCATGAAAACGATTGTGGGCCGAAAATGGGTGATCACTGTACATTTCTCTTCTGTTTCCTATTTATATTTCTATTTTACCTCCTCAATTTAGCATTATGGACAGGGAAAGACCTAATCTAAGATCTGCACAAAAATATTTAGCCTTCAAATTCATACCGTGATCGTAGCATGCATGGACTCGACTCATATGACTGGGATTTCCATGAAAAAGATTGTGGGCAGGAAATGGTTGATCACTGTACATTTCTCTTCTGTTTCCTATTTATATTTCTATTTTACCTCCTCAATTTAGCATTATGGACAGGGAAAGACCTAATCTAAGATCTGCACAAAAATATTTAGCCTTCAAATTCATACCGTCATCGTAGCATGCATGGACTCGATTTATATGAATGGGATTTCCATGAAAAAGACTTTGGGCCGAAAATGGGTGATCACTGTACATTTCTCTTCTGTTTCCTATTTATATTTCTATTTTACCTCCTCAATTTAGCATTATGGACAGGGAAAGACCTAATCTAAGATCTGCACAAGTATATTTAGCCTTCAAATTTATACCGTCATCGTAGCATGCATGGACTCGACTTATATGAATGGGATTTCCATGAAAAATATTGTGGGCCGAAAATGGGTGATCACTGTACATTTCTCTTCTGTTTCCTATTTATATTAATATTTTACCTCCTCAATTTAGCATTATGGACAGGGAAAGACCTAATCTAAGATCTGCACAAAAATATTTAGCCTTCAAATTCATACCGTGAACGTAGCATGCATGGACTCGACTCATGTGACAGGGATTTCCATGAAAAAGATTGTGGGCCGAAAATGGGTGATCACTGTACATTTCTCTTCTGTTTCCTATTTAGATTTCTATTTTACCTCCTCAATTTAGCATTATGGACAGGGAAAGACCTAATCTAAGATCTGCACAAGAATATTTAGCCTTCAAATTCATACCGTCATCGTAGCATGCATGGACTCGACTCATATGACTGGGATTTCCATGAAAACTATTGTGGGCAGAAAATGGTTGATCACTGTACATTTCTCTTCTGTTTCCTATTTATATTTATATTTTACCTCCTCAATTTAGCATTATGGACAGGGAAAGACCTAATATAAGATCTGCACGAAAATATTTAGCCTTCAAATTCATACCGTCATCGTAGCATGCATGGACTCGACTCATATGAATAGGATTTCCATGAGAAATATTGTGGGCCGAAAATGGGTGATCACTGTACATTTCTCTTCTGTTTCCTATTTATATTTATATTTTACCTCCTCAATTTAGCATGATGGACAGGGAAAGACCTAATCTAAGATCTGCACAAAAATATTTTGCCTTCAAATTCATACCGTCATCGTAGCATGCATGGACTCGACTCATATGAATGGGATTTCCATGAAAAAGATTGTGGGCCGAAAATGGGTGATCACTGTACATTTCTCTTCTGTTTCCTATTTATATTTATATTTTACCTCCTCAATTTAGCTTTATGGACAGGGAAAGACCTAATCTAAGATCTGCACAAAAATATTTAGCCTTCAAATTCATACCGTCATCGTAGCATGCATGGACTCGAATCATATGAATGGGATTTCAATGAAAAAGATTGTGGGCCGAAAATGGGTGATCACTGTACATTTCTCTTCTGTTTCCTATTTATATTTCTATTTTACCTCCTGAATTTAGCATTATGGACAGGGAAAGACATAATCTAAGATCTGTACACAAATATTTAGCCTTCAAATTCAAACCGTGATCGTGACATGCATGGACTCGACTCATATGACTGGGATTTCCATGAAAAATATTGTGGGCCGAAAATGGGTGATCACTGTACATTTCTCTTCTGTTTCCTATTTATATTTCTATTTTACCTCCTCAATTTAGCATTATGGACAGGGAAAGACCTAATCTAAGATCTGCACAAAAATATTTAGCCTTCAAATTCATACCGTCATCGTAGCATGCATGGACTCGACTCATAATAATGGGATTTCCATGAAAAAGATTAAGGTGCAGAAAATGGGTGATCACTGTACATTTCTCTTCTGTTTCCTATTTATATTTCTATTTTACCTCCTCAATTTAGCATTATGGACAGGGAAAGACCTAATCTAAGATCTGCACAAAAATATTTTGCCTTCAAATTCATACCGTCATCGTAGCATGCATGGAATTGACTCATATGAATGGGATTTCCATGAAAAATATTGTGGGCCGAAAATGGGTTATCATTGTACACTTCTCTTCTGTTTCCTATTTATATTTATATTTTACCTCCTCAATTTAGCATTATGGAAAGGGAAAGACCTAATCTAAGATCTGCACAAAAATATTTAGCCTTCAAATTCATACCATCACCGTAGCATGCATGGACTCGAATCATATGAATGGGATTTCCATGAAAAAGATTGTGGGCCGAAAATGGGTGATCACTGTACATTTCTCTTCTGTTTCCTATTTATATTTATGTTTTACCTCCTCAATTTAGCATTATGGACAGGGAAAGACCTAATCTAAGATCTGCACAAAAATATTTAGCCTTAAAATTCATACCGTCAACGTAGCATGCATGGACTCGACTCATATGAATGGGATTTACATGAAAATGATTGTGGGCCGAAAATGGGTGATCACTGTACATTTCTCTTCTGTTTCCTATTTCTATTTCTATTTTACCTTCTCAATTTAGTATTATGGAAAGTGAAAGACCTAATCTAAGATCTGCACAAAAATATTTAACCTTCAAATTCATACCGTGATCGTAGCATGCATGGACGCGACTCATATGACTGGGATTTCCATGAAAAATATTGTGGGCAGAAAATGGGTGATCACTGGACATTTCGCTATTGTTTCCTATTTATATTTCTATTTTACCTCCTCAATTTAGCATTATGGACAGGGAAGGACCTAATCTAAGATCTGCACAAGAATATTTAGCCTTCAAATTCATACCGTAATCGTAGCATGCATGGACTCGACTCATATGACTGGGATTTCCATGAAAACTATTGTGGGCAGAAAATGGTTGATCACTGTACATTTCTCTTCTGTTTCCTATTTATATTTCTATTTTACCTCCTCAATTTAGCATTATGGACAGGGAAAGACCTAATCTAAGATCTGCACAAAAATATTTTGCCTTCAAATTCATACCGTCATCGTAGCATGCATGGACTCGACTCATATGAATGGGATTTCCATGAAAAAGATTGTGGGCCGAAAATGGGTGATCACTGTACATTTCTCTTCTGTTTCCTATTTATATTTATATTTTACCTCCTCAATTTAGCTTTATGGACAGGGAAAGACCTAATCTAAGATCTGCACAAAAATATTTAGCCTTCAAATTCATACCGTCATCGTAGCATGCATGGACTCGAATCATATGAATGGGATTTCCATGAAAAATATTGTGGGCCGAAAATGGGTGATTACTGTACATTTCTCTTCTGTTTCCTATGTATATTTCTATTTTACCTCCTCAATTTAGCATTATGGACAGAGAAAGACCTAATCTAAGATCTGCACAAAAATATTTAGCCTTCAAATTCATACCGTCATCGTAGCATGCATGGACTCGACTTATATGAATGGGATTTCCATGAAAAAGACTTTGGGCCGAAAATCGGTGATCACTGTACATTTCTCTTCTGTTTCCTATTTATATTTATATTTTACCTCATCATTTTAGCATTATGGACAGGGAAAGACCTAATCTAAGGTCTGCACAAAAATATTTAGCCTTCAAATTCATACCGTCAACGTAGCCTGCATGGACTCGACTCATATGAATGGGATTTCCATGAAAAAGATTGTGGGCCGAAAATGGGTGATCACTGTACATTTCTCTTCTGTTTCCTATTTATATTTATATTTATATTTTACCTCCGCAATTTAGCATTATGGACAGGGAAAGACCTAATCTAAGATCTGCACAAAAATATTTAGCCTTCAAATTCATACCGTGATCGTAGCATGCATGGACGCGACTCATATGACTGGGATTTCCATGAAAAATATTGTGGGCAAAAAATGGGTGATCACTGTACATTTCTCTTCTGTTTCCTATTTATATTTCTATTTTACCTCCTCAATTTAGCATTATGGACAGGGAAAGACCTAATCTAAGATCTGCACAAGTATATTTAGCCTTCAAATTCATACCGTCAACGTAGCATGCATGGACTCGACTCATATGAATGGGATTTCCATGAAAAATATTGTGGGCCGAAAATGGGTGATCACTGTACATTTCTCTTCTGTTTCCTATTTATATTTCTATTTTACCTCCTCAATTTAGCATTATGGACAGGGAAAGACCTAATCTAAGATCTGCACAAAAATATTTTGCCTTCAAATTCATACCGTCATCGTAGCATGCATGGACTCGACTCATATGAATGGGATTTCCATGAAAAAGATTGTGGGCCGAAAATGGGTGATCACTGTACATTTCTCTTCTGTTTCCCATTTATAATTATGTTTTACCTCCTCAATTTAGTATTATGGAAAGGGAAAGACCTAATCTAAGATCTGCACAAAAATATTTAACCTTCAAATTCATACCGTGATCGTAGCATGCATGGACGCGACTCATATGACTGGGATTTCCATGAAAAATATTGTGGGCAGAAAATGGGTGATCACTGTACATTTCGCTTTTGTTTCCTATTTATATTTCTATTTTACCTCCTCAATTTAGCATTATGGACATGGAAAGATCTAATCTAAGATCTGCACAAGAATATTTAGCCTTCAAATTCATACCATCATCGTAGCATGCATCGACTCGAATCATATGAATGGGATTTCCATGAAAAAGATTGTGGGCCGAAAATGGGTGATCACTGTACATTTCTCTTCAGTTTCCTATTTATATTTATATTTTACCTCCTCAATTTAGCATTATGGACAGGGAAAGACCTAATCTAAGATCTGCACAAAAATATTTAGCCTTCAAATTCATACCGTCATCGTAGCATGCATGGACTCGACTCATATGAATGGGATTTCCATGAAAAAGATTGTGCGCAGAAAATGGGTGATCACTGTACATTTCTCTTCTGTTTCCTATTTATATTTATATTTTACCTCCTAAATTTAGCATTATGGACAGGGAAAGACCTAATCTAAGATCTGCACAAAAATATTTAGCCTTCAAATACATACTGTCATCGTAGCATGCATGGACTCGACTCATATGACTGGGATTTCCATGAAAAAGATTGTGGGCCGAAAATGGGTGATCACTGTACATTTCTCTTCTGTTTCCTATTTATATTTATATTTTACCTCATCAATTTAGCATTATGGAAAGGGAAAGACCTAATCTAAGATCTGCATTAAAATATTTAGCCTTCCAATTCATACCGTCATCGTATCATGCATGGACTCAACTCATATGACTGGGATTTCCATGAAAAAGATTGTGGGCCGAAAATGGGTGATCACTGTACATTTCTCTTCTGTTTCCTATTTATATTTCTATTTTACCTCCTCAATTTAGCATTATGGACAGGGAAAGACCTAATCTAAGATCTGCACAAAAATATTTAGCCTTCAAATTCATACCGTCATCGTAGCATGCATGGACTCGACTTATATGAATGGGATTTCCATGAAAAAGTTTGTGGGCCGAAAATGGGTGATCACTGTACATTTCTCTTCTGTTTCCTATTTATATTTCTATTTTACCTCCTCAATTTAGCATTATGGACAGGGAAAGACCTAATCTAAGATCTGCACAAAAATATTTAGCCTTCAAATTCATACCGTCATCGTAGCATGCATGGACTCGACTTATATGAATGGGATTTCCATGAAAAAGTTTGTGGGCCGAAAATGGGTGATCACTGTACATTTCTCTTCTGTTTCCTATTTATATTTCTATTTTACCTCCTCAATTTAGCATTATGGACAGGGAAAGACCTAATCTAAGATCTGCAAAAAAATATTTAGCCTTCAAATTCATACCATCATCGTAGCATGCATGGACTCGAATCATATGAATGGGATTTCCATGAAAAAGATTGTGGGCCGAAAATGGGTGATCACTGTACATTTCTCTTCTGTTTCCTATTTATATTTATATTTTACCTCATCAATTTAGCATTATGGACAGCGAAAGACCTAATCTAAGATCTGCACAAAAATATTTAGCCTTAAAATTCATACCGTCAACGTAGCATGCATGGACTCGACTCATATGAATGGGATTTACATGAAAAAGATTGTGGGCCGAAAAGGGGTGATCACTGTACATTTCTCTTCTGTTTCCTATTTATATTTCTATTTTACCTCCTCAATTTAGCATTATGGACAGGGAAAGACCTAATCTAAGATCTGCACAAAAATATTTAGCCTTAAAATTCATACCGTCAACGTAGCATGCATGGACTCGACTCATATGAATGGGATTTACATGAAAAAGATTGTGGGCCGAAAAGGGGTGATCACTGTACATTTCTCTTCTGTTTCCTATTTATATTTCTATTTTACCACCTCAATTTAGCATTATGGACAGGGAAAGACCTAATCTAAGATCTGCACAAAAATATTTAGCCTTCAAATTCATACCGTGAACATAGCATGCAGGGACTCGACTCATATGACTGGGATTTCCATGAAAAATATTGTGGGCCGAAAATGGGTGATCACTGTACATTTCTCTTCAGTTTCCTATTTATATTTATATTTTACCTCCTCAATTTAGCATTATGGCCAGGGAAAGACCTAATCTAAGCTCTGCACAAAAATATTTTGCCTTCAAATTCATATCGTCATCGTAGCATGCATGGACTCGACTCATATGACTGGGATTTCCATGAAAAAGTTTGTGGGCCGAAAATCGGTGATCACTGTACATTTCTCTTCTGTTTCCTATTTCTATTTCTATTTTAACTCATCAATTTAGCATTATGGACAGGGAAAGACATAATCTAAGATCTGCACAAAAATATTTTGCCTTCAAATTCATACAGTCATCGTAGCATACATGGACTCGACTCATATGAATGGGATTTCCATGAAAAATATTGTCGGCCGAAAATGGGTGATCACTGTACATTTCTCTTCTGTTTCCTATTTATATTTCTATTTTACCTCAACAATTTAGCATTATGGACAGAGAAAGACCTAATCTAAGATCTGCACAAAAATATTTAGCCTTCAAATTCATACCGTCATCGTAGCATGCATGGACTCGACTCATATGAATGGGATTTCCATGAAAAAGATTGTGGGCCGAAAATGGGTGATCACTGTACATTTCTCTTCTGTTTCCCATTTATAATTATGTTTTACCTCCTCAATTTAGTATTATGGCAAGGGAAAGACCTAATCTAAGATCTGCACAAAAATATTTAACCTTCAAATTCATACCGTGATCGTAGCATGCATGGACGCGACTCATATGACTGGGATTTCCATGAAAAATATTGTGGGCAGAAAATGGGTGATCACTGTACATTTCGCTTTTGTTTCCTATTTATATTTCTATTTTACCTCCTCAATTTAGCATTATGGTCAGGGAAAGACCTAATCTAAGATCTGCACAAAAATATTTAGCCTTCAAATTCATACCATCATCGTAGCATGCATGGACACGAATCATATGAATGGGATTTCCATGAAAAAGATTGTGGGCCGAAAATGGGTGATCACTGTACATTTCTCTTCTGTTTCCTATTTATATTTCTATTTTACCTCCTCAATTTAGCATTATGGACAGGGAAAGACCTAATCTAAGATCTGCAAGAAAAAATATTTAGCCTTCAAATTCATACCGTGATCGTAGCATACATGGACGCGACTCATATGACTGGGATTTCCATGAAAAATATTGTGGGCCGAAAATGGGTGATCACTGTACATTTCTCTTCTGTTTCCTATTTATATTTCTATTTTACGCCCTCAATTTAGCATTATGGACAGGGAAAGACCTAATCTAAGATCTGCACAAAAATATTTAGCCTTCAAATTCATACCGTCATCGTAGCATGCATGGACTCGACTCATATGACTGGGATTTCCATGAAAAAGATTGTGGGCAGAAAATTGGTGATCACTGTACATTTCTCTTCTGTTTCACATTTATTTTTCTATTTTACCTCCTCAATTTATCATTATGGACAGGGAAAGACCTAATCTAAGATCTGCACAAAAATATTTAGCCTTCAAATACATACTGTCATCGTAGCATGCATGGACTCGATTCATATGACTGGGATTTCCATGAAAAATATTGTGGGCCGAAAATGGGTGATCACTGTACATTTCTCTTCTGTTTCCTATTTATATTTCTATTTTCCCTCATCAATTTAGCATTATGGAAAGGGAAAGACCTAATCTAAGATCTGCATTAAAATATTTAGCCTTCGAATTCATACCGTCATCGTAGCATGCATGGAATCGACTCATATGACTGGGATTTCCATGAAAAATATTGTGGGCCGAAAATGGGTGATAACTGTACATTTCTCTTCTGTTTCCTATTTATATTTATATTTTACCCCCTCAATTTAGCATTATGGACAGGGAAAGACCTAATCTAAGATCTGCACAAAAATATTTAGCCTTCAAATTCATCCGTCATCGTAGCATGCATGGACTCGACTCATATGAATGGGATTTCCATGAAAAAGATTGTGGGCAGAAAATGGGTGATCACTGTACATTTCTCTTCTGTTTCCTATTTATATTTCTATTTTACCTCCTCAATTTAGCATTATGGACAGGGAAAGACCTAATCTAAGATCTGCACAAAAATATTTAGCCTTCAAATTAATACCGTCATCGTAGCATGCATGGACTCGACTCATATGACTGGGATTTCCATGAAAAAGATTGTGGGCCGAAAATGGGTGATCACTGTACATTTCTCTTCTGTTTCCTATTTATATTTATATTTTACCTCATCAATTTAGCATTATGGAAAGGGAAAGACCTAATCTAAGATCTGCATTAAAATATTTAGCCTTCAAATTCATACCGTCATCGTATCATGCATGGACTCAACTCATATGACTGGGATTTCCATGAAAAAGATTGTGGGCCGAAAATGGGTGATCACTGTTCATTTCTCTTCTGTTTCCTATTTATATTTCTATTTTACCTCATCAATTTAGCATTATGGACAGGGAAAGACCTAATCTAAGATCTGCACAAAAATATTTAGCCTTAAATTCATACCGTCAACGTAGCATGCATGGACTCGACTCATATGAATGGGATTTACATGAAAAAGATTGTTGGCCGAAAAGGGGTGATCACTGTACATTTCTCTTCTGTTTCCTATTTATATTTCTATTTTACCTCCTCAATTTAGCATTATGGACAGGGAAAGACCTAATCTAAGATCTGCACAAAAATATTTAGCCTTCAAATTCATACCGTGAACATAGCATGCAGGGACTCGACTCATATGACTGGGATTTCCATGAAAAATATTGTGGGCCGAAAATGGGTGATCACTGTACATTTCTCTTCAGTTTCCTATTTATATTTATATTTTACCTCCTCAATTTAGCATTATGGACAGGGAAAGACCTAATCTAAGATCTGCACAAGAATATTTAGCCTTCAAATTCATACCATCATCGTAGCATGCATGGACACGAATCATATGAATGGGATTTCCATGAAAAAGATTGTGGGCCGAAAATGGGTGATCACTGTACATTTCTCTTCTGTTTCCTATTTATATTTATATTTTACCTCCTCAATTTAGCATTATGGACAGGGAAAGACCTAATCTAAGATCTGCAAGAAAAAATATTTAGCCTTCAAATTCATACCGTGATCGTAGCATACATGGACGCGACTCATATGACTGGGATTTCCATGAAAAATATTGTGGGCCGAAAATGGGTGATCACTGTACATTTCTCTTCTGTTTCCTATTTATATTTATATTTTACCCCCTCAATTTAGCATTATGGACAGGGAAAGACCTAATCTAAGATCTGCACAAAAATATTTAGCCTTCAAATTCATACCGTCATCGTAGCATGCATGGACTCGACTCATATGAATGGGATTTCCATGAAAAATATTGTGGGCAGAAAATGGGTGATCACTGTACATTTCTCTTCTGTTTCACATTTATTTTTCTATTTTACCTCCTCAATTTATCATTATGGACAGGGAAAGACCTAATCTAAGATCTGCACAAAAATATTTAGCCTTCAAATACATACTGTCATCGTAGCATGCATGGACTCGACTCATATGAATGGGATTTCCATGAAAAAGATTGTGGGCAGAAAATGGGTGATCACTGTACATTTCTCTTCTGTTTCCTATTTATATTTATATTTTACCCCCTCAATTTAGCATTATGGACAGGGAAAGACCTAATCTAAGATCTGCACAAAAATATTTAGCCTTCAAATTCATACCGTCATCGTAGCATGCATGGACTCGACTCATATGAATGGGATTTCCATGAAAAATATTGTGGGCAGAAAATGGGTGATCACTGTACATTTCTCTTCTGTTTCACATTTATTTTTCTATTTTACCTCCTCAATTTATCATTATGGACAGGGAAAGACCTAATCTAAGATCTGCACAAAAATATTTAGCCTTCAAATACATACTGTCATCGTAGCATGCATGGACTCGACTCATATGACTGGGATTTCCATGAAAAATATTGTGGGCCGAAAATGGGTGATCACTGTACATTTCTCTTCTGTTTCCTATTTATATTTCTATTTTACCTCATCAATTTATCATTATGGAAAGGGAAAGACCTAATCTAAGATCTGCATTAAAATATTTAGCCTTCGAATTCATACCGTCATCGTAGCATGCATGGAATCGACTCATATGACTGGGATTTCCATGAAAAAGATTGTGGGCCGAAAATGGGTGATCACTGTACATTTCTCTTCTGTTTCCTATTTATATTTATATTTTACCTCCTCAATTTAGCATTATGGACAGGGAAAGTCCTAATCGAAGATCTGCATTAAAATATTTAGCCTTCGAATTCATACCGACATCGTAGCATGCATGGAATCGACTCATATGACTGGGATTTCCATGAAAAATATTGTGGGCCGAAAATGGGTGATCACTGTACATTTCTCTTCTGTTTCCTATTTATATTTATATTTTACCCCCTCAATTTAGCATTATGGACAGGGAAAGACCTAATCTAAGATCTGCACAAAAATATTTAGCCTTCAAATTCATACCGTCATCGTAGCATGCATGGACTCGACTCATATGAATGGGATTTCCATGAAAAAGATTGTGGGCAGAAAATGGGTGATCACTGTACATTTCACTTCTGTTTCCTATTTATATTTCTATTTTACCTCCTCAATTTACCATTATGGACAGGGAAAGACCTAATCTAAGATCTGCACAAAAATATTTAGCCTTCAAATTAATACCGTCATCGTAGCATGCATGGACTCGACTCATATGACTGGGATTTCCATGAAAAAGATTGTGGGCAGAAAATGGGTGATCACTGTACATTTCACTTCTGTTTCCCATTTATATTTCTATTTTACTTCCTCAATTTAGCATTATGGACAGGGAAAGACCTAATCTAAGATCTGCATTAAAATATTTAGCCTTCAAATTCATACCGTCATCGTAGCATGCATGGACTCGACTCATATGACTGGGATTTCCATGAAAAAGATTGTGGGCCGAAAATGGGTGATCACTGTACATTTCTCTTCTGTTTCCTATTTATATTTCTATTTTACCTCCTCAATTTAGCATTATGGACAGGGAAAGACCTAATCTAAGATCTGCACAAAAATATTTAGCATTCAAATTCATACAGTCATCGTAGCATACATGGACTCGACTCATATGAATGGGATTTCCATGAAAAATATTGTCGGCCGAAAATGGGTGATCACTGTACATTTCTCTTCTGTTTCCTATTTATATTTATATTTTACCTCAACAATTTAGCATTATGGACAGGGAAAGACCTAATCTAAGATCTGCACAAAAATATTTAGCCTTCAAATTCGTACCGTCATCGTAGCATGCATGGACTCGACTCATATGAATGGGATTTCCATGAAAAAGATTGTGGGCCGAAAATGGGTGATCACTGTACATTTCTCTTCTGTTTCCCATTTATAATTATGTTTTACCTCCTCAATTTAGTATTATGGAAAGGGAAAGACCTAATCTAAGATCTGCACAAAAATATTTAACCTTCAAATTCATACCGTGATCGTAGCATGCATGGACGCGACTCATATGACTGGGATTTCCATGAAAAATATTGTGGGCAGAAAATGGGTGATCACTGTACATTTCGCTTTTGTTTCCTATTTATATTTCTATTTTACCTCCTCAATTTAGCATTATGGACAGGGAAAGACCTAATCTAAGATCTGCACAAGAATATTTAGCCTTCAAATTCATACCATCATCGTAGCATGCATGGACTCGAATCATATGAATGGGATTTCCATGAAAAATATTGTGGGCAGAAAATGGGTGATCACTGTACATTTCTCTTCTGTTTCCTATTTATATTTCTATTTTACCTCCTCAATTTAGCATTATGGACAGGGAAAGACCTAATCTAAGATCTGCACAAAAATATTTAGCCTTCAAATTAATACCGTGATCGTAGCATGCAGGGACTCGACTTATATGAATGGGATTTCCATGAAAAAGATTGTGGGCCGAAAATGGGTGATCACTGTACATTTCTCTTCTGTTTCCTATTTATATTTCTATTTTACCTCCTCAATTTAGCATTATGGACAGGGAAAGACCTAATCTAAGATCTGCAAGAAAAAATATTTAGCCTTCAAATTCATACCGTGATCGTAGCATACATGGACGCGACTCATATGACTGGGATTTCCATGAAAAATATTGTGGGCCGAAAATGGGTGATCACTGTACATTTCTCTTCTGTTTCCTATTCATATTTCTATTTTACCTCCTCAATTTAGCATTATGGACAGGGAAAGACCTAATCTAACTTCTGCACAAAATTATTTAGCCTTCAAATTAATACCGTCATCGTAGCATGCATGGACTCGACTCATATGACTGGGATTTCCATGAAGAATATTGTGGGCCGAAAATGGGTGATCACTGTACATTTCTCTTCTGTTTCCTATTTATATTTATATTTTACCTCATCAATTTAGCATTATGGAAAGGGAAAGACCTAATCTAAGATCTGCATTAAAATATTTAGCCTTCGAATTCATACCGTCATCGTAGCATGCATGGACTCGACTCATATGCCTGGGATTTCCATGAAAATTATTGTGGGCCGAAAATGGGTGATCACTGTACATTTCTCTTCTGTTTCCTATTTATAATTATATTTTACCCCCTCAATTTAGCATTATGGACAGGGAAAGACATAATCTAAGATCTGCACAAAAATATTTAGCCTTCAAATTCATACCGTCATCGTAGCATGCATGGACTCGACTCATATGAATGGGATTTCCATGAAAAAGATTGTGGGCAGAAAATGGGTGATCACTGTACATTTCTCTTCTGTTTCCTATTTATATTTCTATTTTACCTCCTCAATTTAGCATTGTGGACAGGGAAAGACCTAATCTAAGATCTGCACAAAAATATTTAACCTTCAAATTCATACCGTCATCGTAGCATGCATGGACTCGACTCATATGACTGGGATTTCCATGAAAAAGATTGTGGGCAGAAAATGGGTGATCACTGTACATTTCACTTCTGTTTCCCATTTATATTTCTATTTTACCTCCTCAATTTAGCATTATGGACAGGGAAAGACCTAATCTAAGATCTGCACAAAAATATTTAGCCTTCAAATACATACTGTCATCGTAGCATGCATGGACTCGACTCATATGACTGGGATTTCCATGAAAAAAATTGTGGTCCGAAAATGGGTGATCACTGTACATTTCTCTTCTGTTTCCTATTTATATTTATATTTTACCTCATCAATGTAGCATTATGGAAAGGGAAAGACCTAATCTAAGATCTGCATTAAAATATTTAGCCTTCAAATTCATACCGTCATCGTATCATGCATGGACTCAACTCATATGACTGGGATTTCCATGAAAAAGATTGTGGGCCGAAAATGGGTGATCACTGTACATTTCTCTTCTGTTTCCTATTTATATTTATATTTTACCCCCTCAATTTAGCATTATGGACAGGGAAAGACATAATCTAAGATCTGCACAAAAATATTTAGCCTTCAAATTCATACCATCATCGTAGCATGCATGGACTCGAATCATATGAATGGGATTTCCATGAAAAAGATTGTGGGCCGAAAATGGGTGATCACTGTACATTTCTCTTCTGTTTCCTATTTATATTTCTATTTTACCTCATCAATTTAGCATTATGGACAGGGAAAGACCTAATCTAAGATCTGCACAAAAATATTTAGCCTTAAAATTCATACCGTCAACGTAGCATGCATGGACTCGACTCATATGAATAGGATTTACATGAAAAAGATTATGGGCCGAAAAGGGGTGATCACTGTACATTTCTCTTCTGTTTCCTATTTATATTTCTATTTTACCTCCTCAATTTAGCATTATGGACAGGGAAAGACCTAATCTAAGATCTGCACAAAAATATTTAGCCTTCAAATTCATACCGTGAACATAGCATGCAGGGGCTCGACTCATATGACTGGGATTTCCATGAAAAATATTGTGGGCCGAAAATGGGTGATCACTGTACATTTCTCTTCTGTTTCCTATTTATATTTATATTTTACCTCCTCAATTTAGCATTATGGCCAGGGAAAGACCTAATCTAAGCTCGGCACAAAAATATTTTGCCTTCAAATTCATACCGTCATCGTAGCATGCATGGACTCGACTCATATGACTGGTATTTCCATGAAAAAGATTGTGGGCTGAAAATGGGTGATCACTGTACATTTCTCTTCTGTTTCCTATTTATATTTCTATTTTACCTCCTCAATTTAGCATTATGGACAGGGAAAGACCTACTCTAAGATCTGCACAAAAATATTTTGCCTTCAAATTCATACCGTCATCGTAGCATGCATGGACTCAACTTATATGAATGGGATTTCCATGAAAAAGATTGTGGGCCGAAAATGGGTGATCACTGTACATTCTCTTCTGTTTCCTATTTATATTTCTATTTTACCTCCTCAATTTAGCATTATGGACAGGGAAAGTCCTAATCGAAGATCTGCACAAAAATATTTAGCCTTAAAATTCATACCGTCAACGTAGCATGCATGGACTCGACTCATATGAATGGGATTTCCATGAAAAAGATTGTGTGCCGAAAATGGGTGATCACTGTACATTTCTCTTCTGTTTCCTATTTATATTTCTATTTTACCTCCTCCATTTAGCATTATGGACAGGGAAAGACCTAATCTAAGATCTGCACAAAAATATTTTGCCTTCAAATTCATACCGTCATCGTAGCATGCATGGACTCGACTCATATGAATGGGATTTCCATGAAAAAGATTGTGGGCCGAAAATGTGTGATCACTGTACATTTCTCTTCTGTTTCCTATTCATATTTATATTTTACCTCCTCAATTTAGCATTATGGACAGGGAAAGACATAATCTAAGATCTGCACGGAAATATTTAGCCTTCAAATTCATACCGTCATCGTAGCATGCATGGACTCGACTCATATGAATGGGATTTCCATGAAAAATATTGTGGTCCGAAAATGGGTAATCACTGTATATTTCTCTTCTGTTTCCTATTTATATTTCTATTTTACCTCCTCAATTTAGCATTATGGACAGGGAAAGACCTAATCTAAGATCTGCACAAAAATATTTAGCCTTCAAATTCAAACCGTGATCGTAGCATGCATGGACTCGACTCATATGACTGGGATTTCCATGAATATATTGTGGGCCAAAAATAGGTGATCACTGTACATTTCTCTTCTGTTTCATATTTATATTTATATTTTACCTCCTCAATTTAGCATTATGGACAGGGAAAGACCTAATCTAAGTTCTGCACAAAAATATTTTGCCTTCAAATTCATACCGTCATCGTAGCATGCATGGACTCGACTCATATGAATCGGATATCCATGAAAAAGATTGTGGGCCGAAAATGGGTGATCATTGTACATTTCTCTTCTGTTTCCTATTTATATTTATATTTTACCTCCTCAATTTAGCATTATGGAAAGGGAACGACCTAATCTAAGATCTGCACAAAAATATTTAGCCTTCAAATTCATACCTTCATCGTAGCATGCATGGACTCGAATCATATGACTGGGAATTCCATGAAAAATATTGTGGGACGAAAATTGGTGATCACTGTACATTTCTCTTCTGTTTCCTATTTATATTTCTATTTTACCTCAACAATTTAGCATTATGGACAGGGAAAGACCTAATCTAAGATCTGCACAAAAATATTTAGCCTTCAAATTCATACCTTCATCGTAGCATGCATGGACTCGACTCATATGAATGGGATTTCCATGAACAAGATTGTGGGCCGAAAATGGGTGATCACTGTACATTTCTCTTCTGTTTCCCACTTATAATTATATTTCACCTCCTCAATTTAGTATTATGGAAAGGGAAAGACCTAATCTAAGATCTGCACAAAAATATTTAACCTTCAAATTCATACCGTGATCTTAGCATGCATGGACTCGACTCATATGAATTGGATTTCCATGAAAAATATTGTGGGCCGAAAATGGGTGATCACTGTACATTTCTCTTCTGTTTCCTATTTATATTTATATTTTACCTCCTCAATTTCGCATTAAGGACAGGGAAAGACCTAATCTAAGATCTGCACAAAAATATTTAGCCTTCATATTCATACCGTGATCGTAGCATGCATGGACTCGACTCATATGAATGGGATTTCCATGAAAAAGATTGTGGGCCGAAAAAGGGTGATCACTGTAAATTTCTCTTCTGTTTCCTATTTCTATTTCTATTTTACCTCCTCAATTTAGCATTATGGACAGGGAAAGACCTAATCTAAGATCTGCACAAAAATATTTTGCCTTCAAATTCATACCGTCATCGTAGCATGCATGGACTCGACTCATATGAATGGGATTTCCATGAAAAAGATTGTGGGCCGAAAATGGGTGATCATTGTACATTTCTCTTCTTTTTCCTATTTATATTTATATTTTACCTCCTCAATTTAGCATTATGGAAAGGGAACGACCTAATCTAAGATCTGCACAAAAATATTTAGCCTTCAAATTCATACCGTCATCGTAGCATGCATCGACTCGACTCTTTTGACTGGGATTTCCATGAAAAAGATTGTGGGCCGAAAATGGGTGATCACTGTACATTTCTCTTCTGTTTCCTATTTATATTTCTATTTTACCTCAACAATTTAGCATTATGGACAGGGAAAGACCTAATCTAAGATCTGCACAAAAATATATAGCCTTCAAATTCAAACCGTGATCGTAGCATGCATGGACTCGAATCATATGACTGGGATTTCCATGAATATATTTTGGGCCGAAAATGGGTGATCACTGTACATTTCTCTTCTGTTTCCTATTTATATTTCTATTTTACCTCCTCAATTTAGCATTATGGACAGGGAAAGACCTAATCTAAGATCTGCACAAAAATATTTTGCCTTCAAATTCATACCGTCATCGTAGCATGCATGGACTCGACTCATATGAATGGGATTTCCATGAAAAAGATTGTGGGCCGAAAATGGGTGATCATTGTACATTTCTCTTCTTTTTCCTATTTATATTTATATTTTACCTCCTCAATTTAGCATTATGGAAAGGGAACGACCTAATCTAAGATCTGCACAAAAATATTTAGCCTTCAAATTCATACCGTCATCGTAGCATGCATGGACTCGACTCTTTTGACTGGGATTTCCATGAAAAAGATTGTGGGCCGAAAATGGGTGATCACTGTACATTTCTCTTCTGTTTCCTATTTATATTTCTATTTTACCTCCTCAATTTAGCATTATGGACAGGGAAAGACCTAATCTAAGATCTGCACAAAAATATTTAGCCTTCAAATTCATACCGTCATCGTAGCATGCATGGAATTGACTCATATGAATGGGATTTCCATGAAAAATATTGTGGGCCGAAAATGGGTTATCATTGTACATTTCTCTTCTGTTTCCTATTTATATTTATATTTTACCTCCTCAATTTAGCATTATGGACAGGGAAAGACCTAATCTAAGATCTTCACAAAAATATTTAGCCTTCAAATTCATACATTCATCGTAGCATACATGGACTCGACTCATATGAATGGGATTTCCATGAAAAATATTGTGGTCAGAAAATGGGTGATCACTGTACATTTCTCTTCTGTTTCCTATTTATATTTCTATTTTACCTCCTCAATTTAGCATTTTGGACAGGGAAAGACCTAATGTAAGATCTGCACAAAAATATTTAGCCTTCAAATTCATACCGTCATCGTAGCCTGCATGGACTCGACTCATATGACTGGGATTTCCATGAAAAATATTGTGGGCAGAAAATGGGTGATCACTGTACATTTCTCTTCTGTTTCCTATTTATATTTCTATTTTACCTCCTCAATTTAGCATTATGGACAGGGAAAGAACTAATCTAAGATCTGCAGAAAAATATTTAGCCTTCAAATTCATACCGTCATCGTAGCATGCATGGACTCGACTGATATGAATGGGATTTCCATGAAAAAGATTGTGGGCAGAAAATGGGTGATCACTGTAAATTTCTCTTCTGTTTCCTATTTATATTTCTATTTTATCTCCTCAATTTAGCATTATGGACAGGGAAAGACCTAATCTAAGATCGTCACAAAAATATTTAGCCTTCAAATTCATACCGGCATCGTAGCATGCATGGACTCGACTCATATGCCTGGGATTTCCATGAAAAATATTGTGGGCAGAAAATGGGTGATCACTGTACATTTCTCTTCTGTTTCCTATTTGTATTTCTATTTTACCTCCTCAATTTAGCATTATGGACAGGGAAAGAACTAATCTAAGATCTGCAGAAAAATATTTAGCCTTCAAATTCATACCGTCATCGTAGCATGCATGGACTCGACTGATATAAATGGGATTTCCATGAAAAAGATTGTGGGCAGAAAATGGGTGATCACTGTAAATTTCTCTTCTGTTTCCTATTTATATTTCGATTTTCCCTCCTCAATTTAGCATTATGGACAGGGAAAGACCTAATCTAAGATCTGCACAAAATTATTTAGCCTTCAAATTCATACTGTCATCGTAGCATGCATGGACTCGACTCATATGACTGGGATTTCCATGGAAAAGATTTTGGGCCGAAAATGGGTGATCACTGTACATTTCTCTTCTGTTTCCTATTTATATTTCTATTTTACCTCCATCAATTTAGCATTATGGACAGGGAAAGCCCTAATCTAAGATCTGCACAAAAATATTTAGCCTTCAAATTCATACCGTCATCGTAGCATGCATGGACTCGACTCATATGAATGGGATTTCCATGAAAAAGATTGTGGGCCGAAAAAGAGTGATCACTGTACATTTCTCTTCTGTTTCCTATTTCTATTTCTATTTTACCTCCTCAATTTGGCATTTTGGACAGGGAAAGACCTAATCTAAGATCTGCACAAAAATATTTAGCCTTCAAATTCATGCCGTCATCGTAGCATGCATGGACTCGACTCATATGACTGGGATTTCCATGAAAAATATTGTGGGCAGAAAATGGGTGATCACTGTACATTTCTCTTCTGTTTCCTATTTATATTTCTATTTTACCTCCTCAATTTAGCATTATGGACATGGAAAGACCTAATCTAAGATCTGCTCAAAAATATTTAGCCTTCAAATTCATACCGTCATCGTAGCATGCATGGACTCCACTCATATGAATGGGATTTCCATGAAAAAGATTGTGGGCCGAAAATGGTTGATCACTGTACATTTCTCTTCTGTTTCCTATTTATATTTCTATTTTACCTCCTCAATTTAGCATTATGGACAGTGAAAGACCTAATCTAAGATCTGCACAAAAATATTTAGCCTTCAAATTCATACCGTCATCGTAGCATGCATGGACTCGACTCATATGACTGGGATTTCCATGAAAAAGATTGTGGGCCGAAAATTGGTGATCACTGTACATTTCTCTTCTGTTTCCTATTTATATTTCTATTTTACCTCCTCAATTTAGCATTATGGACAGGTAAAGACCTAATCTAAGATCTGCAAAAAATTATTTAGCCTTCAAATTCATACTGTCATCGTAGCATGCATGGACTAAACTCATATGACTGGGATTTCCATGAAAAAGATTGTGGGCCGAAAATGGATGATCACTGTACATTTCTCTTCTGTTTCTTATTTATATTTATATTTTACCTCCTCAATTTAGCATTATGATAAGGGAAAGACCTAATCTAAGACCTGCACAAAAATATTTAGCCTTCAAATTCATACCGTCATCGTAGCATGGATGGAATCGACTCATATGAATGGGATTTCCATGAAAAATATTGTGGGCCGAAAATGGGTGATCCCTGTACCTTTCTCTTCTGTTTCCTATTTATATTTCTATTTTACCTCCTCAATTTAGCATTATGGACAGGGAAAGACCTAATCTAAGATCTGCTCAAAAATATTTAGCCTTCAAATTCATACCGTCATCGTAGCATGCATGGAATCGACTCATATGAATGGGATTTCCATGAAAAAGATTGTGGGCCGAAAATTGGTGATCACTGTACATTTCTCTTCTGTTTCCTATTTATATTTCTATTTTACCTCCTCAATTTAGCATTATGGTCAGGGAAAGACCTAATCTAAGATCTGCACAAAAATATTTAGCCTTCAAATTCATACCGTCATCGTAGCATGCATGGACTCGACTCATATGAATGGGATTTCCATGAAAAAGATTGTGGGCCGAAAATGGGTGATCACTGTACATTTCTCTGCTGGTTTCTATTTATGTTTCTATTTTACCTCCTCAATTTAGCATTATGGTAAGGGAAAGACCTAATCTAAGATCTGCACAAAAATATTTAGCCTTCAAATTCATACCGTGATCGTAGCATGCATGGACTCGACTCATATGAATGGTATTTCCATGAAAAAGATTGTGGGCCGAAAATGGGTGATCACTGTACATTTCTCTTCTGTTTCCTATTTATATTTATATTTTACCTCCTCAATTTAGCATTATGGACAGGGAAAGACCTAATCTAAGATCTGCACAAAATTATTTAGCCTTCAAATTCATACTGTCATCTTAGCATGCATGGACTCGACTCATATGACTGGGATTTCCATGAAAAAGATTTTGGGCCGAAAATGGTTGATCACTGTACATTTCTCTTCTGTTTCCTATTCATATTTATATTTTACCTCATCAATTTAGCATTGTGGACAGGGAAAGACCTAATCTAAGATCTGCACAAAAATATTTAGCCTTCAAATTCAAACCGTCATCGTAGCATGCATGGAGATCGACACATATGAATGGGATTTACATGAAAAAGATTGTGGGCCGAAAATTGTTGATCACTGTACATTTCTCTTCTGTTTCCTATTTATATTTCTATTTTACCTCCTCAATTTAGCATTATGGACAGGGAAAGACATAATCTAAGATCTGCACAAAAATATTTAGCCTTCAAATTCATACCGTCATCGTAGCATGCATGGACTCGTCTCATATGAATGGGATTTCCATGAAAAAGATTGTGGGCCGAAAAAGGGTGATCACTGTACATTTCTCTTCTGTTTCCTATTTCTATTTCTATTTCACCTCCTCAATTTAGCATTTTGGACAGGGAAAGACCTAATCTAAGATCTGCACAAAAATATTTAGCCTTCAAATTCATGCCGTCATCGTAGCATGCATGGACTCGACTCATATGACTGGGATTTCCATGAAAAATATTGTGGGCAGAAAATGGGTGATCACTGTACATTTCTCTTCTGTTTCCTATTTATATTTATATTTTACCTCCTCAATTTAGCATTATGGACATGGAAAGACCTAATCTAAGTTCTGCTCAAAAATATTTAGCCTTCAAATTCATACCGTCATCGTAGCATGCATGGACTCCACTCATATGAATGGGATTTCCATGAAAAAGATTGTTGGCCGAAAATGGTTGATCACTGTACATTTCTCTTCTGTTTCCTATTTATATTTCTATTTTACCTCCTCAATTTAGCATTATGGACAGTGAAAGACCTAATCTAAGATCTGCACAAAAATATTTAGCCTTCAAATACATACCGTGATCGTAGCATGCATGGACTCGACTCATATGACTGGGATTTCCATGAAAAAGATTGTGGGCCGAAAATGGTTGATCACTGTACATTTCTCTTCTGTTTCCTATTTATATTTATATTTTACCTCCTCAATTTAGCATTATGGTCAGGTAAAGACCTAATCTAAGATCTGCAAAAAATTATTTAGCCTTCAAATTCATACTGTCATCGTAGCATGCATGGACTAAACTCATATGACTGGGATTTCCATGAAGAAGATTGTGGGCCGAAAATGGATGATCACTGTACATTTCTCTTCTGTTTCTTATTTATATTTATATTTTACCTCCTCAATTTAGCATTATGATAAGGGAAAGACCTAATCTAAGACCTGCACAAAAATATTTAGCCTTCAAATTCATACCGTCATCGTAGCATGGATGGAATCGACTCATATGAATGGGATTTCCATGAAAAAGATTGTGGGCCGAAAATTGGTGATCACTGTACATTTCTCTGCTGGTTTCTATTTATGTTTCTATTTTACCTCCTCAATTTAGCATTATGGTAAGGGAAAGACCTAATCTAAGATCTGCACAAAAATATTTAGCCTTCAAATTCATACCGTGATCGTAGCATGCATGGACTCGATTCATATGAATGGTATTTCCATGAAAAAGATTGTGGGCCGAAAATGGGTGATCACTGTACATTTCTCTTCTGTTTCCTATTTATATTTATATTTTACCTCCTCAATTTAGCATTATGGACAGGGAAAGACCTAATCTAAGATCTGCACAAAAATATTTAGCCTTCAAATTCATACTGTCATCTTAGCATGCATGGACTCGACTCATATGACTGGGATTTCCATGAAAAAGATTTTG
Organism: Acanthosepion lycidas; assembly: GCA_963932145.1. NCBI lineage: Eukaryota > Metazoa > Mollusca > Cephalopoda > Sepiida > Sepiidae > Acanthosepion > Acanthosepion lycidas. Next base: position 12,115 of record OZ010604.1, on the reverse strand, counting down.
GGCCGAAAATGGTTGATCACTGTACATTTCTCTTCTGTTTCCTATTTATATTTATATTTTACCTCATCAATTTAGCATTATGGACAGGGAAAGACCTAATCTAAGATCTGCACAAAAATATTTAGCCTTCAAATTCAAACCGTCATCGTAGCATGCATGGAGATCGACACATATGAATGGGATTTCCATGAAAAAGATTGTGGGCCGAAAAAGAGTGATCACTGTACATTTCTCTTCTGTTTCCTATTTCTATTTCTATTTTACCTCCTCAATTTAGCATTTTGGACAGGGAAAGACCTAATCTAAGATCTGCACAAAAATATTTAGCCTTCAAATTCATGCCGTCATCGTAGCATGCATGGACTCGACTCATATGACTGGGATTTCCATGAAAAATATTGTGGGCAGAAAATGGGTGATCACTGTACATTTCTCTTCTGTTTCCTATTTATATTTCTATTTTACCTCCTCAATTTAGCATTATGGACATGGAAAGACCTAATCTAAGATCTGCTCAAAAATATTTAGCCTTCAAATTCATACCGTCATCGTAGCATGCATGGACTCCACTCATATGAATGGGATTTCCATGAAAAAGATTGTGGGCCGAAAATGGTTGATCACTGTACATTTCTCTTCTGTTTCCTATTTATATTTCTATTTTACCTCCTCAATTTAGCATTATGGACAGTGAAAGACCTAATCTAAGATCTGCACAAAAATATTTAGCCTTCAAATTCATACCGTCATCGTAGCATGCATGGACTCGACTCATATGACTGGGATTTCCATGAAAAAGATTGTGGGCCGAAAATGGTTGATCACTGTACATTTCTCTTCTGTTTCCTATTTATATTTCTATTTTACCTCCTCAATTTAGCATTATGGACAGGTAAAGACCTAATCTAAGATCTGCAAAAAATTATTTAGCCTTCAAATTCATACTGTCATCGTAGCATGCATGGACTAAACTCATATGACTGGGATTTCCATGAAAAAGATTGTGGGCCGAAAATGGATGATCACTGTACATTTCTCTTCTGTTTCTTATTTATATTTATATTTTACCTCCTCAATTTAGCATTATGATAAGGGAAAGACCTAATCTAAGACCTGCACAAAAATATTTAGCCTTCAAATTCATACCGTCATCGTAGCATGGATGGAATCGACTCATATGAATGGGATTTCCATGAAAAAGATTGTGGGCCGAAAATTGGTGATCACTGTACATTTCTCTTCTCTTTCCTATTTATATTTCTATTTTACCTCCTCAATTTAGCATTATGGACAGGGAAAGACCTAATCTAAGATCTGCTCAAAAATATTTAGCCTTCAAATTCATACCGTCATCGTAGCATGCATGGAATCGACTCATATGAATGGGATTTCCATGAAAAAGATTGTGGGCCGAAAATTGGTGATCACTGTACATTTCTCTTCTGTTTCCTATTTATATTTATATTTTACCTCCTCAATTTAGCATTATGGACAGGGAAAGACCTAATCTAAGATCTGCACAAAAATATTTAGCCTTCAAATTCATACCGTCATCGTAGCATGCATGGACTCGACTCATATGAATGGGATTTCCATGAAAAAGATTGTGGGCCGAAAATGTTTGATCACTGTACATTTCTCTTCTGTTTCCTATTTATATTTCTATTTTACCTCCTCAATTTAGCATTATGGACAAGGAAAGAACTTATCAAAATCTGCACAAAAATATTTAGCCTTCAAATTCATACCGTGATCGTAGCATGCATGGACTCGACTCATATGAATGGGATTTCCATGAAAAAGTTTGTGGGCCGAAAATGGGTGATCACTGTACATTTCTCTTCTGTTTCCTATTTATATTTCTATTTTACCTCCTCAATTTAGCATTATGGACAGGGAAAGACCTAATCTAAGATCTGCTCAAAAATATTTAGCCTTCAAATTCATACCGTCGTCGTAGCATGCATGGACTCGACTCATATGAATGGGATTTCCATGAAAAAGATTGTGGGCCGAAAATGGGTGATCACTGTACATTTCTCTTCTGTTTCCTATTTATATTTCTATTTTACCTCCTCAATTTAGCATTATGGACAGTGAAAGACCTAATCTAAGATCTGCACAAAAATATTTAGCCTTCAAATTCATACCGTCATCGTAGCATGCATGGACTCGACTCATATGAATGGGATTTCCATGAAAAAGATTGTGGGCCGAAAATAGGTGATCACTGTACATTTCTCTGCTGGTTTCTATTTATGTTTCTATTTTACCTCCTCAATTTAGCATTATGGTAAGGGAAAGACCTAATCTAAGATCTGCACAAAAATATTTAGCCTTCAAATTCATACCGTCATCGTAGCATGCATGGACTCGACTCATATGAATGGTATTTCCATGAAAAAGATTGTGGGCCGAAAATGGGTGATCACTGTACATTTCTCTTTTGTTTCTTATTTATATTTATATTTTACCTCCTCAATTTAGCATTATGGACAGGGAAAGACCTAATCTAAGATCTGCACAAAAATATTTAGCCTTCAAATTCATACTGTCATCTTAGCATGCATGGACTCGACTCATATGACTGGGATTTCCATGAAAAAGATTTTGGGCCGAAAATGGTTGATCACTGTACATTTCTCTTCTGTTTCCTATTTATATTTATATTTTACCTCATCAATTTAGCATTATGGACAGGGAAAGACCTAATCTAAGATCTGCACAAAAATATTTAGCCTTCAAATTCAAACCGTCATCGTAGCATGCATGGAGATCGACACATATGAATGGGATTTACATGAAAAAGATTGTGGGCCGAAAATTGTTGATCACTGTACATTTCTCTTCTGTTTCCTATTTATATTTCTATTTTACCTCCTCAATTTAGCATTATGGACAGGTAAAGACCTAATCTAAGATCTGCAAAAAATTATTTAGCCTTCAAATTCATACTGTCATCGTAGCATGCATGGACTAAACTCATATGACTGGGATTTCCATGAAAAAGATTGTGGGCCGAAAATGGATGATCACTGTACATTTCTCTTCTGTTTCTTATTTATATTTATATTTTACCTCCTCAATTTAGCATTATGATAAGGGAAAGACCTAATCTAAGACCTGCACAAAAATATTTAGCCTTCAAATTCATACCGTCATCGTAGCATGGATGGAATCGACTCATATGAATGGGATTTCCATGAAAAAGATTGTGGGCCGAAAATTGGTGATCACTGTACATTTCTCTTCTGTTTCCTATTTATATTTCTATTTTACCTCCTCAATTTAGCATTATGGACAGGGAAAGACCTAATCTAAGATCTGCTCAAAAATATTTAGCCTTCAAATTCATACCGTCATCGTAGCATGCATGGACTCGACTCATATGAATGGGATTTCCATGAAAAAGTTTGTGGGCCGAAAATGGGTGATCACTGTACATTTCTCTTCTGTTTCCTATTTATATTTCTATTTTACCTCCTCAATTTAGCATTATGGACAGGGAAAGACCTAATCTAAGATCTGCTCAAAAATATTTAGCCTTCAAATTCATACCGTCGTCGTAGCATGCATGGACTCGACTCATATGAATGGGATTTCCATGAAAAAGATTGTGGGCCGAAAATGGGTGATCACTGTACATTTCTCTTCTGTTTCCTATTTATATTTCTATTTTACCTCCTCAATTTAGCATTATGGACAGTGAAAGACCTAATCTAAGATCTGCACAAAAATATTTAGCCTTCAAATTCATACCGTCATCGTAGCATGCATGGACTCGACTCATATGAATGGGATTTCCATGAAAAAGATTGTGGGCCGAAAATAGGTGATCACTGTACATTTCTCTGCTGGTTTCTATTTATGTTTCTATTTTACCTCCTCAATTTAGCATTATGGTAAGGGAAAGACCTAATCTAAGATCTGCACAAAAATATTTAGCCTTCAAATTCATACCGTGATCGTAGCATGCATGGACTCGACTCATATGAATGGTATTTCCATGAAAAAGATTGTGGGCCGAAAATGGGTGATCACTGTACATTTCTCTTTTGTTTCTTATTTATATTTATATTTTACCTCCTCAATTTAGCATTATGGACAGGGAAAGACCTAATCTAAGATCTGCACAAAAATATTTAGCCTTCAAATTCATACTGTCATCTTAGCATGCATGGACTCGACTCATATGACTGGGATTTCCATGAAAAAGATTTTGGGCCGAAAATGGTTGATCACTGTACATTTCTCTTCTGTTTCCTATTTATATTTATATTTTACCTCATCAATTTAGCATTATGGTCAGTGAAAGACCTAATCTAAGATCTGCACAAAATTTTTTAGCCTTCAAATTCATACCGTCATCGTAGCATGCATGGACTCGACTCATATGAATGTGATTTCCATGAAAAAGATTGTGGGCCGTAAATGGGTGATCACTGTACATTTCTCTTCTGTTTCCTGTTTATATTTCTATTTTACCTCCTCAATTTAGCATTATGGAAAGGGAAAGACCTAATCTAATATCTGCACAAAAATATTTAGCCTTCAAATTCATACCGTGATCGTAGCATGCATGGACTCGACTCATATGACTGGGATTTCTATGTAAAATATTGTGGGCAGAAAATGGGTGATCACTGTACATTTCTCTTCTGTTTCCTATTTATATTTATATTTTACCTCCTCAATTTAGCATTATGGACAGAGAAAGACCTAATCTAAGATCTGCACAAAAATAATTAGCCTTCAAATTCATACCGTCATCGTAGCATGCATGGACTCGACTCATATGAATGGGATTTCCATGAAAAAGATTGTGGGCCGAAAATGGGTGATCACTGTACATTTCTCTTCTGTTTCCTATTTATATTTATATTTTACATCCTCAATTTAGCATTATGGACAGAGAAAGACCTAATCTAAGATCTGCAGAAAAATATTTAGCCTTCAAATTCATACCGTGATCGTAGCATGCGTGGACTCGACTCATATGACTGAATTTCCATGAAAAAGATTGTGGGCAGAAAATGGGTGATCACTGTACATTTCTCTTCTGTTTCCTATTTATATTTATATTTTACCTCCTCAATTTAGTAGTATGGACAGGGAAAGACCTAATCTAAGATCTGCACAAAAATATTTAGCCTTCAAATTCATACCGTCATCGTATCATGCATGGACTCGACTCATATGAATGGGATTTCCATGAAAAAGATTGTGGGCCGAAAATGGGTGATCACTGTACATTTCTCTTCTGTTTCCTATTTATATTTCTATTTTACCTCCTCAATTTAGCATTATGGACAGGGAAAGACCTAATCTAAGATCTGCACAAAAATATTTAGCCTTCAAATTCATACAGTCATCGTAGCATGCATGGACTCGACTCATATGACTGGGATTTCCATGTAAAATATTGTGGGCAGAAAATGGGTGATCACTGTACATTTCTCTTCTGTTTCCTATTTATATTTATATTTTACCTCCTCAATTTAGCATTATGGACAGGGAAAGACCTAATCTAAGATCTGCACAAAAATATTTAGCCTTCAAATTCATACCGTCATTGTAGCATGCATGGACTCGACTCATATGAATGGGATTTCCATGAAAAAGATTGTGGGCCGAAAATGGGTGATCACTGTACATTTCTCTTCTGTTTCCTATTTATATTTCTATTTTACCTCTTCAATTTAGCATTATGGACAGGGAAAGACCTAATCTAAGATCTGCACAAAATTTTTTAGCCTTCAAATTCATACCGTCATCGTAGCATGCATGGACTCGACTCATATGAATGTGATTTCCATGAAAAAGATTGTGGGCCGTAAATGGGTGATCACTGTACATTTCTCTTCTGTTTCCTGTTTATATTTCTATTTTACCTCCTCAATTTAGCATTATGGAAAGGGAAAGACCTAATCTAATATCTGCACAAAAATATTTAGCCTTCAAATTCATACCGTGATCGTAGCATGCATGGACTCGACTCATATGACTGGGATTTCTATGTAAAATATTGTGGGCCGAAAATGGGTGATCACTGTACATTTCTCTTCTGTTTCCTATTTATATTTATATTTTACCTCCTCAATTTAGCATTATGGACAGAGAAAGACCTAATCTAAGATCTGCACAAAAATAATTAGCCTTCAAATTCATACCGTCATCGTAGCATGCATGGACTCGACTCATATGAATGGGATTTCCATGAAAAAGATTGTGGGCCGAAAATGGGTGATCACTGTACATTTCTCTTCTGTTTCCTATTTATATTTATATTTTACATCCTCAATTTAGCATTATGGACAGAGAAAGACCTAATCTAAGATCTGCAGAAAAATATTTAGCCTTCAAATTCATACCGTGATCGTAGCATGCGTGGACTCGACTCATATGACTGAATTTCCATGAAAAAGATTGTGGGCAGAAAATGGGTGATCACTGTACATTTCTCTTCTGTTTCCTATTTATATTTATATTTTACCTCCTCAATTTAGTATTATGGACAGGGAAAGACCTAATCTAAGATCTGCACAAAAATATTTAGCCTTCAAATTCATACCGTCATCGTATCATGCATGGACTCGACTCATATGAATGGGATTTCCATGAAAAAGATTGTGGGCCGAAAATGGGTGATCACTGTACATTTCTCTTCTGTTTCCTATTTATATTTCTATTTTACCTCCTCAATTTAGCATTATGGACAGGGAAAGACCTAATCTAAGATCTGCACAAAAATATTTAGCCTTCAAATTCATACAGTCATCGTAGCATGCATGGACTCGACTCATATGACTGGGATTTCCATGTAAAATATTGTGGGCAGAAAATGGGTGATCACTGTACATTTCTCTTCTGTTTCCTATTTATATTTATATTTTAACTCCTCAATTTAGCATTATGGACAGGGAAAGACCTAATCTAAGATCTGCACAAAAATATTTAGCCTTCAAATTCATACCGTCATTGTAGCATGCATGGACTCGACTCATATGAATGGGATTTCCATGAAAAAGATTGTGGGCCGAAAATGGGTGATCACTGTACATTTCTCTTCTGTTTCCTATTTATATTTCTATTTTACCTCTTCAATTTAGCATTATGGACAGGGAAAGACCTAATCTAAGATCTGCACAAAAATATTTAGCCTTCAAATTCATACCGTCATCGTAGCATGCATGGACTCGACTCATATGAATGGGATTTCCATGAAAAAGATTGTGGGCCGAAAATTGGTGATCACTGTACATTTCTCTTCTGTTTCCTGTTTATATTTCTATTTTACCTCCTCAATTTAGGATTATGGAAAGGGAAAGACCTAATCTAATATCTGCACAAAAATATTTAGCCTTCAAATTCATACCGTCATCGTAGCATGCATGGACTCGACTCATATGAATGGGATTTCCATGAAAAAGATTGTGGGCCGAATATGGGTGATCACTGTACATTTCTCTTCTGTTTCCTGTTTATATTTCTATTTTACCTCTTCAATTTAGCATTATGGACAGGGAAAGACCTAATCTAAGATCTGCACAAAATTTTTTAGCCTTCAAATTCATACCGTCATCGTAGCATGCATGGACTCGACTCATATGAATGTGATTTCCATGAAAAAGATTGTGGGCCGTAAATGGGTGATCACTGTACATTTCTCTTCTGTTTCCTGTTTATATTTCTATTTTACCTCCTCAATTTAGCATTATGGAAAGGGAAAGACCTAATCTAATATCTGCACAAAAATATTTAGCCTTCAAATTCATACCGTGATCGTAGCATGCATGGACTCGACTCATATGACTGGGATTTCTATGTAAAATATTGTGGGCAGAAAATGGGTGATCACTGTACATTTCTCTTCTGTTTCCTATTTATATTTATATTTTACCTCCTCAATTTAGCATTATGGACAGAGAAAGACCTAATCTAAGATCTGCACAAAAATAATTAGCCTTCAAATTCATACCGTCATCGTAGCATGCATGGACTCGACTCATATGAATGGGATTTCCATGAAAAAGATTGTGGGCCGAAAATGGGTGATCACTGTACATTTCTCTTCTGTTTCCTATTTATATTTATATTTTACATCCTCAATTTAGCATTATGGACAGAGAAAGACCTAATCTAAGATCTGCAGAAAAATATTTAGCCTTCAAATTCATACCGTGATCGTAGCATGCGTGGACTCGACTCATATGACTGAATTTCCATGAAAAAGATTGTGGGCAGAAAATGGGTGATCACTGTACATTTCTCTTCTGTTTCCTATTTATATTTATATTTTACCTCCTCAATTTAGTATTATGGACAGGGAAAGACCTAATCTAAGATCTGCACAAAAATATTTAGCCTTCAAATTCATACCGTCATCGTATCATGCATGGACTCGACTCATATGAATGGGATTTCCATGAAAAAGATTGTGGGCCGAAAATGGGTGATCACTGTACATTTCTCTTCTGTTTCCTATTTATATTTCTATTTTACCTCCTCAATTTAGCATTATGGACAGGGAAAGACCTAATCTAAGATCTGCACAAAAATATTTAGCCTTCAAATTCATACAGTCATCGTAGCATGCATGGACTCGACTCATATGACTGGGATTTCCATGTAAAATATTGTGGGCAGAAAATGGGTGATCACTGTACATTTCTCTTCTGTTTCCTATTTATATTTATATTTTAACTCCTCAATTTAGCATTATGGACAGGGAAAGACCTAATCTAAGATCTGCACAAAAATATTTAGCCTTCAAATTCATACCGTCATTGTAGCATGCATGGACTCGACTCATATGAATGGGATTTCCATGAAAAAGATTGTGGGCCGAAAATGGGTGATCACTGTACATTTCTCTTCTGTTTCCTATTTATATTTCTATTTTACCTCTTCAATTTAGCATTATGGACAGGGAAAGACCTAATCTAAGATCTGCACAAAAATATTTAGCCTTCAAATTCATACCGTCATCGTAGCATGCATGGACTCGACTCATATGAATGGGATTTCCATGAAAAAGATTGTGGGCCGAAAATTGGTGATCACTGTACATTTCTCTTCTGTTTCCTGTTTATATTTCTATTTTACCTCCACAATTTAGCATTATGGAAAGGGAAATACGTAATCTAATATCTGCACTAAAATATTTAGCCTTCAAATTCATACCGTGATCGTAGCATGCATGGACACGACTCATATGACTGGGATTTCCATGTAAAATATTGTGGGCAGAAAAATGGGTGATCACTGTACATTTCTCTTCTGTTTCCTATTTATATTTATATTTTAACTCCTCAATTTAGCATTATGGACAGGGAAAAACCTAATCTAAGATCTGCACAAAAATATTTAGCCTTCAAATTCATACCGTCATCGTAGCATGCATGGACTCGACTCATATGAATGGGATTTCCATGAAAAAGATTGTGGGCCGAAAATGGGTGATCACTGTACATTTCTCTTCTGTTTCCCATTTATAATTATGTTTTACCTCCTCAATTTAGTATTATGGAAAGGGAAAGACCTAATCTAAGATCTGCACAAAAATATTTAACCTTCAAATTCATACCGTGATCGTAGCATGCATGGACTCGACTCATATGACTGGGATTTCCATGTAAAATATTGTGGGCAGAAAATGGGTGATCACTGTACATTTCTCTTCTGTTTCCTATTTATATTTCTATTTTACCTCCTCAATTTAGCATTATGGACAGAGAAAGACCTAATCTAAGATCTGCACAAAAATAATTAGCCTTCAAATACATACCGTCATCGTAGCATGCATGGACTCGACTCATATGAATGGGATTTCCATGAAAAAGATTGTGGGCCGAAAATGGGTGATCACTGTACATTTCTCTTCTGTTTCCTATTTATATTTCTATTTTACCTCCTCAATTTAGCATTATGGACAGGGAAAGACCTAATCTAAGATCTGCACAAAAATATTTAGCCTTCAAATTCATACAGTCATCGTAGCATGCATGGACTCGACTCATATGACTGGGATTTCCATGTAAAATATTGTGGGCAGAAAATGGGTGATCACTGTACATTTCTCTTCTGTTTCCTATTTATATTTATATTTTACCTCCTCAATTTAGCATTATGGACAGGGAAAGACCTAATCTAAGATCTGCACAAAAATATTTAGCCTTCAAATTCATACCGTCATTGTAGCATGCATGGACTCGACTCATATGAATGGGATTTCCATGAAAAAGATTGTGGGCCGAAAATGGGTGATCACTGTACATTTCTCTTCTGTTTCCTATTTATATTTCTATTTTACCTCTTCAATTTAGCATTATGGACAGGGAAAGACCTAATCTAAGATCTGCACAAAAATATTTAGCCTTCAAATTCATACCGTCATCGTAGCATGCATGGACTCGACTCATATGAATGGGATTTCCATGAAAAAGATTGTGGGCCGAAAATGGGTGATCACTGTACATTTCTCTTCTGTTTCCTGTTTATATTTCTATTTTACCTCCTCAATTTAGGATTATGGAAAGGGAAAGACCTAATCTAATATCTGCACAAAAATATTTAGCCTTCAAATTCATACCGTCATCGTAGCATGCATGGACTCGACTCATATGAATGGGATTTCCATGAAAAAGATTGTGGGCCGAATATGGGTGATCACTGTACATTTCTCTTCTGTTTCCTGTTTATATTTCTATTTTACCTCCACAATTTAGCATTATGGAAAGGGAAATACGTAATCTAATATCTGCAGTAAAATATTTAGCCTTCAAATTCATACCGTGATCGTAGCATGCATGGACACGACTCATATGACTGGGATTTCCATGTAAAATATTGTGGGCAGAAAAATGGGTGATCACTGTACATTTCTCTTCTGTTTCCTATTTATATTTATATTTTAACTCCTCAATTTAGCATTATGGACAGGGAAAGACCTAATCTAAGATCTGCACAAAAATATTTAGCCTTCAAATTCATACCGTCATCGTAGCATGCATGGACTCGACTCATATGAATGGGATTTCCATGAAAAAATTGTGGGCCGAAAATGGGTGATCACTGCACATTTCTCTTCTGTTTCCTGTTTATATTTCTATTTTACCTCCTCAATTTAGGATTATGGAAAGGGAAAGACCTAATCTAATATCTGCACAAAAATATTTAGCCTTCAAATTCATACCGTGATCGTAGCATGCATGGACTCGACTCATATGACTGGGATTTCCATGTAAAATATTGTGGGCAGAAAATGGGTGATCACTGTACATTTCTCTTCTGTTTCCTATTTATATTTCTATTTTACCTCCTCAATTTAGCATTATGGACAGAGAAAGACCTAATCTAAGATCTGCACAAAAATAATTAGCCTTCAAATTCATACCGTCATCGTAGCATGCATGGACTCGACTCATATGAATGGGATTTCCATGAAAAAGATTGTGGGCCGAAAATGGGTGATCACTGTACATTTCTCTTCTGTTTCCTATTTATATTTATATTTTACATCCTCAATTTAGCATTATGGACAGAGAAAGACCTAATCTAAGATCTGCAGAAAAATATTTAGCCTTCAAATTCATACCGTGATCGTAGCATGCGTGGACTCGACTCATATGACTGAATTTCCATGAAAAAGATTGTGGGCAGAACATGGGTGATCACTGTACATTTCTCTTCTGTTTCCTATTTATATTTATATTTTACCTCCTCAATTTAGTATTATGGACAGGGAAAGACCTAATCTAAGATCTGCACAAAAATATTTAGCCTTCAAATTCATACCGTCATCGTATCATGCATGGACTCGACTCATATGAATGGGACTTCCATGAAAAAGATTGTGGGCCGAAAATGGGTGATCACTGTACATTTCTCTTCTGTTTCCTATTTATATTTCTATTTTACCTCCTCAATTTAGCATTATGGACAGGGAAAGACCTAATATAAGATCTGAACAAAAATATTTAGCCTTCAAATTCATACCGTCATCGTAGCATGCATGGACTCGTCTCATATGACTGGGATTTCCATGAAAAATATTGTGGGCAGAAAATGGGTGATCACTGTACATTTCTCTTCTGTTTCCTATTTATATTTCTAT